>OY728138.1:865260976-867793476 GCA_963277665.1 Viscum album
TTATGGAAAATTGTAAATATCATCTTAAAATTATTTTTTCTATAGTTTAGGAAAAATGAAAACCCACCTGAAGGGTAAATTCCTTCCGATTCGGCAGGGCCATAGGGCTTGAACCCATAACTGAAGAGTGATAATGGTGTATCTTATACCAGTATCCTATAAAAAATATTATTTTATATAAAATTATTTTTTTACATTCAAGGTTTTAAGGTAAAAAAAGTAAATTTATTTTGGGAAATTTATTATTGGATAAATTAATATCGTTTTGGGGTGACCAATGATATTTTGGTAGAAGTTTTATTTGGTAGATGTATATATTAAATTTTGGTATAATATAAATGGCTATTTAAAATAAATATTATTATGTTTTTTAGATGTATGTTATAATGGTATTATATAATATATTATGTTAAAACCTTATCTCATGTTGAGGTTATTGGGGTTGTTTGGGATATAGGGTAATATTTTTAATGATTTATCATTTTAATCATTAGGTTTTAAAGTTTTATTTTTTCTAAAATAGATTCATATTAAATTTATATATTATATTACTTTGGTCAATCCATTTTTCATTAAAAAATATAGTTGGAAAAAATTTAAAAATCTTTTATAAGTAATATGATCTGTTAAAAATTAATTTTAGAGTTTGTAAATAAAAAAAATTGGATATTAATTTCATACAATATTATATGATCTGGAAATAGTTTGAAGCACAAATAATAAATGAAATTGGGTATTTTATATTAATAAAAGAATTATCTTATATGTTAATGTGTCCTCTATCCTTATATGAAAATAATCATTCAACTCTAGGAAAAGGAATTTTAAACAAAATTATACTATACTACAATTATATTGGTTGAAGAAAATAGTATTTTAAATTCACATATATTTACGGTTTTGTAGTCCTTAATATTCAACAAATAACCCACTTTCTTGTGATAAATTAACTCTATCACACTCTATATTTATTTAAACTTTTCATCCATGTCCATATCTTTAACTGACACCTATATTGTCTAATATGAAAACCAAATAAGGTTTTATTCTAGATTACCAATATACAACCACTTCACTCTTATAAATATGATTTTAACCCTTTATACAATGTTAGATTCTAGAAATGATAATTTAAAAAGTCAAACCCTTGATTATTGAGATCAAGATTAAATTACGAGGATATCATTTATTTAATAGTGTATAATGAAACACACTATGAAATTAAATTAAAAACATATTATTGGATACCATATATGAAATATGACCCAAATATCATATGTTAATATAACACCTAGAGAATAAATGTTAAATTTATTGTTAAATAAATTCATTCACCTTTATATAGTGTCACACACACAACTCATGAGATAAATGAGACACAATAATCTTTTAAAATCCCATTATTTTGACATGGCCAATATAACATAGCCATTAAGTTAGACTTTATGAATAGGTATAACTACATAACAGAAATTATATGTCTTACAAATGTATAAACTAAATTCAATGGTTGTGTACTAATTATAATTAAGATTCGAATAATTTGAAAGAAGAAAATATTTCTTGTTATATAATATTTTTTGAAATTGTGGTTTAGTAATATTTTCATTCCATATTTTAAATTTATATGTAAAAAATATTATACAATTTATTGTATAAACTAAAAATAATTTTATAAATTTCCACATTGATATTAAAATACCATGTAATGTAGGGATTTTCAGAAAAATATTAATTTCTAGTGACTAGTGAAAATACCTTATTGTATAAAGTTGTCATTTATTTGAATAAATTACTAAAATTAATATATCAATTTGAATTAAAATTTAAGAAAAATTATTTCATTATATTAAATCAAAAAAATTACAATTAAATAATCCTTTACTACATTTCAGCATAATTATATTTATACTAATTAAAACACCTCCTCTATGAAAGCATTTTAAATTTGAATAATGTTTATCCATTTTGACTAATTAAAACAACCCATACTCAAGAATGAAAATTATAAGAATTTTAGAATATATATTTACTAATATGAATTAAAATTCCTAAAATTGGTATTACTTGTTATATAGTTAATATGATATTATCTTTTATTAGAAAATACATTTATTCAAAATATGTATTTTGACATGTATAAAGGTTTATTTCTAGTAAACATCATCCACATAGGTGATTTTAATGTAAAAAAATTAAATTAAATATTATTAATCATACTTATTTATACTCTCAAATAATTTCAATTTAACTTGTGACCATAATGAATAATAAAAACAAATAAAATTATTTATCGCTTTAAATGATAAAATGGGGTTATTATGTGGTTAAATGGAAGATATAAGGGTAAAAAATATGAAAGTAATTTCCAATTTATAATTTATGGATACATATAGACAATATATATTATTATTTTCTTATGTGGTCACTTTTGGAACCTTTTTTAATGAAAAATTTTTGGGAGTAACTATTTATTTTCAAAAAATCCAAGCGTGTCCTCTCCCCCACTAATCAAATTCCACCACCTACCATCTCCTTTACACACTACCAAAACCCATTGTATTATCAAATAAATTCCCAAAACATATACAATTCACTACCATGATCATATAAACATTTTATTTATCATATATCCAACCCAAAAATGTTATCAATGAAAATTATATGTGTTTTCCAAATATGAGGTAACATCTTTAACCGATAAATATAAATTTTTTCATTATCCACCTTCTTGAAATATAATGAAAACATTAGTATATAATAACCGTATTATATTATATATTCATATTTTTCATGTTCATGGAATGGATTATTACCATATCCTCTTCAATCAAATGGGAAATTGAAATAATTGATCATGTGTATGGAAGACTACTGCATCCCAACCATAAAATATTAATTTTTAATTATAGTATGTCATCGATGTATATAATGATGAATTTAATTTGTATATACGATATATATGATATAATTATACCTCAATAATTACAACATTAGATAAACCATCTTACCTTCCATTCCTTAGGGAATACGATAATGTTTCTCAATTGTATGGTGGATTACCACCTCACAATGCAAAGTGATTCATTTATGAATAGCACATTACAGGGATGGAAAACATGATTAATTTTACATTTATATTTCATATTGAATACTAATTAATAATTATAGTAATTAAATATTTAATTACAATCATTTTCCAATCCATATTTCCATGTAACATGACTGTAGACATGGTTTGAGACATTTCCCAAAGGGTGTTTCTGATCCCTGTAGGTTGGAAACTTGTGTCGGGAATCAAAGTAATAATTATGGGAATGATTTTACATAATAATATAGGCTAAAAAACCACCACTATACATGCATCAAAATTATTCATCTTAACATTCATAAATATAAAATGTGATACAACTAAAAAATTGTGTAATATAATGTAAAAACAAATACTAAACCAAAAAACCATGTTCGCATGATCTCCAAATGACGTCTTGGTCACCACTAATCAAATGTCCAACCAGCTCTAATGGAAATAAAAAGTAGAAACCTGACCCAACAAAATAAATCAGTTCTACTGACACCAAATGGTACATGTATGATATGGGATTTAATATCTTAGTAGGCAACCACCACATAATCAAGAAATTTCCATTATTGAAATAGTTTATAAACCCTAGTTTGAAATATATATATATATAAGGAAATTTGTTTTTATAATTTTTTAAAAAAACCACGTCATTATCTTATTCATATCAACACATTCCACATTCCAATTTTGAAAAAAAAATCATTTTAGAAATAAAATTCAACACATCGATCCAGAACAAGTGATACAAGGTTGTACGTGAAATAAAATAATGTGATACAAAATTAAAACCAACTGAAACATAAAAAGGAAAAAAGTAAACTTAGATTGTAACTATCATAATTTCATAAACATCCCAAGAGGCAATCTTTTTATATATTCTGTTCGAACTCACATGACAACATATAGGGCAGCTCTGTAGTCTATAACTAACGGGTCATTCTAACTGTTAATCTAGTAGAACATCCCACCATTGCATTAAATTTCAAGTGGGTACCAACTGTTCTAATCAAGGATGAATAGAAACTATCACTTGACCCTATAAAATATTATTAGGATACCTATGGTAATAATACATGGTGAAAGGAGGAGTCTCCCACACAGGTCACTCACCATAAATGCGGCCACCACACTTGCGTTCCAAAAACCCCAAAACCACCCATGTTATAAACCATATATGGATTTAATCAATTGGGGTGACCATCTATTAAAAATTATTTCACATGTTCCAACCAGTCCATCACATCACACAAGATTTTAATCCCTTAAAAACATGTTGAGATGCCAACAATGCTTTTGTACTTTCAAAAAAAACAATTCATTTCCAATACATTATAAAGTTCCCACCAGGCCACCAATATTTCATATCCAAATAAATATTCCAAACCACTTCCATACTAGATTAAAAAACTAAACAATAATAAATTTCCAAATGGGCCATTATGCCACTTAGTTACAAAATATGCCTCAAAATTCCAAATGGCCATTTATGCCAATCATTCACCAAGACATATCTCAAATTCCCAACAAGATAGGCTTTCCAAAACACAGTTCAAGTAACACATTATTAATAACATGAAGAAATAATTCCCCATATATAAATTATAGAATCATTTTAGGGGAAAGAGAATGAGGGATGATATGAAAAATATTTTTAAAATACCTATGTGTAAAGAAAATATCATCTTTTTAATTGCATCATCCTTCTGATGCCCATACATATCTATACCTGGTAAACCATTGTATGTTATAACATCAAATGGAACACATCATGTTTCCATGAAACTAGTAAAACCCATTTTCTATAATTCTAATTTCTATTAAACGAACACAATATATCACACAATGTCAAAATCATCAATAAACAATTATGAACTAGAAGAAACATTATATAAAATTTCACCATAAATTCACAAGCCATAAGGTAGCTCCCAGACTCCAAAACATACTCAATTTTAATTTAAAACCATTCCACAATATTTAACCTAGGATTAAAACTACCATAAGTGCCCAATTTCATTTTTTGACGTCAAAATATATTTCATTAAACACATTCCATGCATTTCAAAAATTGAATTTTTAATGCAACCCATTGGAAAACCATTTTCCACAAATTTTCCATCAATAAAACCCCCAACAAATTATTCCAACACCCCAAAAGAAACATTATAATATATATAAGGAATTAATGGAATTTACAATCACTAACAAAATGTGTTGGAATGTAAATGGATGGAAACAAAAACATCAATAACATGAGATCACAATTAAAATCTGAGAGAATGAAGTACTAAGACCTAGATATAATCTGAACACCATAACATCCAAGAAACCAAATCGAACACCAACCATAACTGTTAGGGTTTCTCTAATGGGGAAAATCCACACCAATGAAATATTAAATTTAGATATAAGGGAGTGTATATTATAAAATTGACCCAAACCAAAGGTATATTTCTACATAACCTTCCACATGCTTCAAAATGGATGGAGAGAAAGGGAGGAGAAGACTGCATGACCCCTAGTGTTCCTTGGTTGAACAATGTAGATGAATCTTGTATTAGGGTTAATGTAGGGAGTGGAAAATCTAGAATTTTGAATTTTTATTAATTAGGGCATCTTGGATAGTTTGGCCGCACAGTTTATCAAATCATGAACTAACCATGCAGTTTCCACTATAAAAACATACAAACCCCTAGCATCATCTCCACAAAGTATCCCAAACCATGTGTTAATCAGGTTCCATATTCATATACCCTAAAATGAGCTACACGGTTTACATAAACCACGAACCATCTATGGAATGTCCAAAAACTCAACCAAGACATCCAATAATCAAATATTTAAATGAGGGATCAACCCTACCCTGATCCAAAAGATCCAAATATGGGGATGGAATAAAATTATAGAATTAAAATTTTCTATGTGGGACATTTACTTGATTAACTTTTAATCAATTGAATAAATGATAAGGGTTTTGATGTTTATAGTACATGGCCACCTAGTTAAGTGATGTGATTCATTTTTAAACACTTCCATTGAACGTAAAAAAGGATAAATTTAATGAATATATGAATTTTATATGAAATTATATATATTCTATAATTGTAATCGATATTAAAATTTCTTTAATATTTCTCTCATTTATGAAATTATAGTCATACTCGTGTGTATTTATGACCTACCGTCTCCATAAAGTGATGTGATCAATTTCCAATGTTAAATTTTTTAATAATTAATATAAATATTCATATAATGAAAATATATATATCAAATAAAAAAATCTATAAATTTTAGAACTATAAAATATTTACATGATCTGGAACATCCATGATTAAATGTGAAAGGGAAATCATGGAAATTAACACTAGAAGTGATGGTCATAGTGTTTGATTATTAATGAGTGGGATAGAAGAAGGTATAAAAGGATCATATATAATATTATAAAAGATAATATGACTTCGTTATAGTTTTATAACATTTTTAAAAACAATATACATTAATTTTAATATCTTTCAGTGATTAACTATAACATCAATGTTATGATCTTTGTGATATTTTCATCTCAAAATAGCCTTCTTTTATATAAGTGTTCTTATATAGAAGTAATATTTTCTAGATGGTGAATATAAATACCATATACGTACGAAATAATGAATTTTTCATAATTAATGATATTCTATGTAATTAATTTATCTAGTTTATTCAAATTATGTTATGTTTAAATATTTTCAAAACTAGTTGTAGTTTATGTTTAAATTTAATTTTATTCAGCCTTATTTCTGTATAAAATTTATGTAGCTTAAATTATATGATCATTTCATACTAAAACACTTGAATTTTAATTTTTTATTTTTATTCACTATTTTTTCATGTAATTGTATCATTTCCCCTTTTTGGTATTTAAATTTATTGGAAAATTCATATTTTAATCCGACATTGTTTCTACCTTCTGTCAAAAAATCATTTTCATAAAAATCCATGTATTCAAAAAAAATTATTTTATATGATTGATTAAAGTAATTATTACCGTTACTAAGATCAATAATTTTTTATAAAGAATATTCTAGTCTTTTCAAACTATTATACGCATTTATTTATCAGATAAAAAGGTGAAAACAAAATTTTTTAAATATAACTGGTATGAATGGTGATCATCCTCTATAAATACCATTGAATGTTTTAATTCATCCTCTCTATATTTAAAAGAATAATTTATATAATTTTTTCCCTTAATGTGGGAGAATTATTTATATTTTAATTTTGTTTTATCAAAATATAAATTATATATTCCTCAATAAATGTGTAATTACATCATTCAATAATCATATTCTTCTAAAACTTTTATCATTTGATGTTACCAAAAGTAATAAAATAATTTTTATCATTAATGTTGATTATATGTTTAAAATTATTTTCATCCTTGAAAAAAACCATTTATGATGCGTATTTCTTGTAAATTGTGGATATATGTATCCCATATATATATACCTAATTTATTCTCACTTTAATTGATGAGTTATTGCATGCCCTATAATCATTTTTGATTCCATGAACGAACCAGAAAACTCAAGTGACATGATACCCAAGATAGTACTATCACTTACTGAGTAGAGTACAATATCCCTATAGGTTTCCCATTACCTTAATGCATAATATATTATTAGTGTGGGATTTAATTTTCCACAAACAAAAATATGAATAGAGAATAATACTTGTCAACAAGCTCAATACTCAAAAAGAGAGACATTCCTAGAAACCTCAAGGAATATTATAAATAATATAAATATAAACAACCCAATGGAAATTCATACCAAGATGAAAAATATATCCAAAAAACAATATCAAAATATCCTATGTGAAAATTGGAAAACAGCTCCAATGATATCCATCACCACTTTTTGGTTTTAATGATTAATAACATCCACCACATATAAGTGGATAGTTCCCTTTTCTTAGATGATACATACAAAAGTATATAATTTTCAAAATTCTATGGTAGGGTGTGAGATATAAATCCTAGTATGGTCTCACCTTTTTTCCATATGAATGACCATAAATATTAACCATTATTTTATCATTTTCCAAAAAAATTATCAATTCATTATAAATTTATTATTTCAAATCAAAAAATACTTATATTATAATAAAATACATATATTATAACACTAGTTTATATATTATTTTTATAAAAATAGTTTATATAAATTAGTTCTCATGAATATTAACAAAATTAATGATACAATGAAATGTATACTAAAATCATGTAAAAATGAAATAGGTTCATGTGATATATTAGTTTCTTTGTAATAGTATACTTAGAAGTCTAGTTATTCAACACAACATCAAATAAGGCTCAAGGATTCCTATAAAAGTTTGGTCAGTTGAAGTATGTGTGGTGTTATGTTTGTAATGGATGAGGATATAATTCTAGATATTTTATGACCCTCTATACTGCTAAGAGGGAACCTGTCGATGGAACACCCTAGTAGAGGATTTGTTTTGTAAAAGGAGGACTATATGGCGGTGGACATGGAGGAGGAATGGGTAAAACAATAGAAGGTTGAAGATGGTATATGTTTATACCACCACACCCAGGTTGTCGATTCCAAGATCAAGGAGCTAGTGGATGGGGGTGAGGATAGTTTTAGGCCACATAGTCTTTTAACGCTAAGTCTCTGTGGAGGGATAGAGGTACACTCATTTTCATTTCTAAAATTTTTAGTAATATTGATAGACACTATTGTGAGGTATACTTTTATTTCCTATTTTTTTGAGGTTTCATTAGGGTTATGTAGAGATTCATTAAACCTCTGTGTTGGGGTTTTTATACATAGTTGTGAATTCTTGAGAAATAGGGATCCACCCCCACCAAGACGTGTTCTCGTAATGTGAGTATAATAGTGAGAAAGAGAAAGTACCACTCAAAGTGGATAGTGTCGAGGTGTGGTGGATGAGTCCCTCGGAACTGTGTGTTTGATGTGGGGTTTTGTGTTGGGGTTTTTGTGTGGATGTCTTGCTTAGTCCTAGTGTGTGTTTGGGTATCATTATTTGTTCATTGGAACCCTCACATTTTCAGTGTCAGCATGGTATGTGAGACGTTTCAGGAGGGATTATTTCAGTTTAATCAGACTTTTGGCACACAATAATGAGGGACGCTTTATCAATATAAACACATTCTTGTGGTGTGATGAAAACATGTTAATGAGAGATAGTGATTCCCAATGTTGATTGTACCACAGTGGGGTTGATAAGTTCATTTGTCTTTTTTGTTTAGAGTAGGGTTTATTTTATCTCTTCTTATAGTTAGGGATGTGGTGTACCACTAGACCATGTGACTAAAAATGAATCAAGTGATTGGTGTTTTTTAATCTCTTGTATATAAAGAGAAATATGCCCTACTTATATCACTATGTATATTTGGTAGACAGGTACATCAGGTGTTTTTATCCATATTTGTTCCTAGTGTGCATGCTTCTATGTAGCACAAAAACCCTTAGCAGTGGACTTGGTGATCTCACTATCATTTCAATTCCAGTTTAGAGAATAATTTATTTCCCTTGTGTCAAGGATTTATTTTATTTGGGAATGTAATTCCTTAATGTGGTGAGGTTTTATCAACTCTTGTTTTTCATTATAAGACTTTTAAATAATCCTAATAATATATTTGAAGCTAGGAATTGAGTCGGAAAGGGATTCTATGGTCTAGAGATCCTAGACTACATGATATCAAAACTATTAAATACATTTTATCATATGTTCACAGTTTCATTGGATACATGGAACAACTCTAAAGTAGAGTCTCAAATCATTATTTTGAGACTATAGTTGAATTCATTACATAATATCTACACTTGGCACAATATAAACATTTTTGGCATCAGGTGATGGGGTGGAGTTGAGTCAGTAGTAGGGTGAAAAATTGAGGATATTTTATTAATAAAGTTAAAATGATATCCCATTAATACCTATCCATTACTGCGAATGAATGAATGAGCCCCTCACCCTCCTCCTCTTTAGTGTTACTGATGTGTTGTGGCCTAAATCAAGAAAAAGTGGTGACACCAATCTCGAATCCTTATGGTTATCGCTCCAAGATCATAATCCAGCAGCCCCCAAGAGCTAAATTTGACCTCAAAACATCATCTTTTTTCACCCAAAGATAGGAAATTTTTGGTTTTTATGTCTCAATACCCTTCATTGAGCATCATTTTAGGGTTTTAGATCCCTTATACTCTTTCCAGGGACACATTGAGGACCGATCATTGTGTTTTTGGAAAAATGGGTGTGATTCAGGCTTCTTGCTAGGAAATTCCCATTGGGTTACCCTCCTGCAAATCTTGTAGTGATGTGTAACACACCATGTGTTCTTCCAATTCATGGAAGATGAGTTTTGTTTAATACAAGTTGTGTACCAGAGTTACACACCATGGCCTAAACACATTTCATGTGGCCTATGGGCATGGCCATAGAATCTATGTGAAGGTAAATTTGTCATGTATGAGTACATGAATAGGGTACATGGGTATGGAATGGAAAACATAGACATGTGTAGTTGACACGACCATCAATCTATATTGGAGGGACAAGAAATGTACTATGGGGTATACGATCTGTGTAATACATGGTTGGTTGGTCCGTGTGAAGGGACAATAGGTTCAATGTATGGATTTTTTGATACATGTCATATACCTCCAATACAATCCATTAAAGCTCATATTCCTAGCCAAACAATGCATTAGATGACATGTACTTGAATTGAGAAGGGGTTACATGTTGTATAGACCCCCTTAAATGCAATGTAGTCTCTTCAGGGATGAGTTTCCACCAATCGTATTTCCTACATCTGGGCTCAGATTCTGGCATGTACGTATCCTATCCTGAGAATTTTTCCACATAGAACATGATGATGTCCATTTTTTGGGCCTAGGAGATATGGGTGAGGTGAAGTTCTGGGTCATATGGTTTAGTAATGTATAGACTATTTGTGGTTGAGTGAGTTCCCATGGTATATTCCAATGAGGGTTCTATGTGGAATTATATACACAAAATAGGATTGTGATCTACTCAATAGGATGAATTCAGATAGGGTTTTTGTATCAATTTTGAATGGTCTAGTGGGATCCTATATCTATTTTTTATAGTTTTTACATCACCATAGAGAGGCTAGGGAATGATCATCAAGAATATCATTACCCTATATCGGTTTCTTAGTATCATAATGGAAAAACTATGTGGGTGATGATCTCATTTTTAGAAAAACATATCTATAGGTTTTGTGGTATCATCGAGAGTACAATACATTATGTTGTTGGATGATTTAGTAGGGTTTTGGAATCATTATATATATGATTCCTTACATTTTCATTGGAATTATAAGGATTGTGGTATGATTAGATCTACGATCTCATTCTTAGAAGATATTTTATGTAGGTTTGGTGGAATCTTCATGATATGATCCCCTACTTCATGAGATATAACAAATGAGGCTTTGGAATCATTGTGTCCAATACTACTTGGATGGCGATTATCTATTAGCGAAATTTGATCACAATAATATAATATTGGGTATTAATGTTTCCCAATGGATCATGGGAGTGAAACTATATATGAGTGATATCTTTGGGTTACTGTATTGGGTTCATGGTGACCCCTAGATGATCCTATGTGTGATCCTCTATCTGAGGGAACACTGTTTACAATTTTTTAGACATGGTTTTTTGTGTCCCATTATAGATCTTCTATGTGCTCTCCTTTCTTTAGAATCAATACCTTTGTGTCTATAGTTGTTTTAGTAGTGTCTACCATCTAGGGTAGGTTATATCCTCTATCCTAGTATCATGATCTACTGAGTACCAGTGTGTCCTTTCTTTGTGGTAAGATCCGATGAGCGTGTTCTCTGAGTTTTTTTCCCTTGGAATGCTGGTGTTTTTCATCGACATTATGATACCTAATTGATTTGTATCTCTTGGATGTGTTATATGGGATGTTATTTTAGTTCTAGATGGAATATATCTCGTATATGGGTGTCATGTGGGATGACATAGCTTGTGATATTCATTGTCATGGTATTTTTTCCCTTAGTTCTCCTTATAGAACCTGTAGCTAGATATTGCGTCCGAAACTCGTGGGACATAGAGTCTGAGACTCGTATATTAATGTTTATTTATGGGATACCTTGTGGTGTTTTCATATCCTTGATGAAAATTCATATGCTATGAGTTGAGTAGTCATATTCACCTAAGGATTGTTTTGATATAGAGTTTCTTTCCCATTTGGGATCCCTCTGGTTGGGTCAAGAGGATTATTTCATTTTTGATTCCCCATTTTCTTTTGGTTATTTGGGGCACCTATTTAATGTTTTTATACTCCTACGTACCTGGGATTTTCCCACACAAGTTTTTTCAAGTGAATTCTAGAGGCCTTTTTATGAATTTCCATGATAAATTGGAGTAGTTAGAGTTTAGAGATCTTGACCGATTGGAGTGCTTTCTAGGGCATGTCTATAGAGCTTTATGGTGGATAAATTAGACAGTGATCCACTCAATCTGAGTAGGATTGACACTTTTACAGTTTTCTTTAGTTCGGTGTGTATTTTTACCTTTTTTATTTTTATACACTTGTTAGGGATATATGTGTGCTTAAATTTCTTTTCATTTTATATATTTTTTCCCTAAGGATGAAATTTTATGCTATTTCTAGTATATTGTTAACTTAGGTTAAGTCCTCCCATATGATTGTGATAGCTTACTCAGTAATAGAAGCAAACACTTGACCTATGGTGGTAGACTTGGGGAGTGGAGACTCCATCCTCATTGGGTTAGGACATGACATGTCCCCTAATGATATAAAACTTTCCATCATATCTTGGAATTAAATAGGGAGATAATCACCAAAGAATAGTGAACCTAATAAGAAAAACATTGTTTCACTAAATTCTACCTTAAATTTGACTCATTCCATTAGGACACTACAATAAAAATAATCTATATTTATTGATCTATATCCGTGTTTGTGTTATTTACATTCAATATATAAACTTATCTCAATCATCCTCTAATTTAAATGGATATATTTTTGAATAATTATCTGGTATAGTATCCAAAAAAAATTCTCTTAATTTTGGGATATACCCATGAAAAAAATGAAAATATCTATATCGTGACTTATAGAAATGGGTCAAAATTTCCCATGGACACAATATGTCATTCATTTTAGAGAAATACATTACACAATTCAACACATTGATTTTTAAAAATATTTAAAGGGTTTTTTTAATTCGAAAATAGTTTCCAATTTTTTTTCATGGCCTATTTCTTTTCCACACTCATCATATGTTGATTAATTTGTTCTACTAATTCATTCATTAATACATTTTCACATCTAATGATACCTTCATTATAAAATCCTCCACCATCACTATCATCACATGTTCTATTATTTATCCCTTTAATCATATTATTTCTTCTCTATTTGGTTCATGAATACCCCCACTGTTTCCATAGAAACATCCCAAATCATTTTTTCATCTGAACCCATTTCCTTTAACAAAAAATCTTCCAATTATTCCACAAAATCACTAACTTTCCTCTATCTACATTATTCAATTTCATATCCTCAATTATTTTTCTAAAAAAACCATAGATTTTATTCTATCTATTGGATGAATACATACTTCAATCTAATAATAAATACTATTTCATATGTTTTTAAATATTTTATTTCATATTAAATGTTTATTGTTTCCAAATAAATTGGTTTATTTTTATAATATATGATGTCTTTTGTGTTATGGTTGTTTACTCAGAATATGTTCTCTTCATTAGTTGGTGGTCATTTAACTATTTTTATATAATTGTCGCATAATTTTTGGTAGATTTAATACTATTAAAAAATATCACTTCATTTAATAAATAGTTATTGGGGAAACAATAAATAATTTTATTAAATTAATATATCATTCATTTTTTATCATATGAAGAATTAATTATTGTTAATGGTTTTTTGGATTTTATTTTATTTGGATATCTATTATTATGTTTATTTATGTATAACACCTATCAATCATTTAAAAATAATTTTCTACACATTTCATGGAATTTTTATAATGAAAAAACAAACACAACACCTTATATATATAATTGTTCCGAAAAGTGATATCGATTAATATATAAAATAATATATTTCTATACATTGAAATTATGATAGAAATATATTATTAATATTAAATTGAAATTAATTTTAAATTTAATAACGTATATTAAAGAATTAGAACAAAGTGAAAGGAGAATGGTATATGAAGAACTTTATAAAACTAATTTGAGGAACCCAAAAATGTATTTAGTGAAATCATATTCAAAATAAGAAATATTTGATGAAAATTTAAAAAATATATATACATGTTTTAAGGACAACAACTTATTTCTATTTCAAAAATGGTTATTTAATGAAAATCCCTTATAATGGGTGTTATTGTTAGCAAACCAAACATACCTATTTTAATAAAAAATGGTCAATGTAAACATTAAAAACCATAAAATATTTTTGCAAAAGAAATATTTATTATCATAAAAAATAATACTTAATATATAATTTAATATGTTTTGATGTGAAAAAAAATTTATTGGAAATTCATTAAATCCTTATTATATAACTGTAATTAGTATGACTGAGAATATGGAAAAAGGTATTGTCTAGGATTGGGGGGTTTTCATTGATTTTCCAACCTTATTTCCTAGAGTGATTTTTTTACTATTATTCTATGTTTTATAACAAACACACAATATTAATACATTATATAATCACAATTTCTAGAGTCACCTCCTCAATTTTATTGAACCAAAGTATTATTTTATGATATATCTTCGATAATTCCTTCTATGAGATAAATTATAAAAAAATTCATATAATTTTTTACAATACCTAATACAGTAACCATTTAATGGATTATTTATTCATTATATTTATATTTTTAACGTAATTGTAAATTTTTCATTCAAGTCATTGATTTGATCTTTTATGAGTACAAAAATGAGTAATAATTTTTTGTGTTTTTCATTTAATAATAATTCATTTGGTGGACTAATTTTATAGCCATTTTATTATTTTTCTGAAAGACTATTGTTAATACATTATGATTTGAGTTACCATATAACTAAAAATAGTTACAAAGAAGATCATGTCTGTTGTCACACTAGAGAAAACAATTAATTATATAATCTAACTGATCCAACAAAAATAATGGGTAATGAAAATTTTATTTCTGATTAGTTATTATTTATTTCCCATGAAATATATTATTTTAGAACAATGAGGGATTAAATGAATATTGGAAACAGATTTCCATTTTTTGATCATAATAACGATGATCATTGTGTTTATATGTGGATGGAATATCTGAATACCAAAGTGTATGATCATTATGAAAAAAGGATGAAACATGTTTTGTAATGAAATTATATCATTGGTTAGAAATTTATAGATTTTTACATATGGTGATTAATAAAATATTTCCATTTTTATGGTTCTATTAAATAATTCATGAAATACTATAGAAAATGATCAAATATCATCAATGTTGGATGAAAAATTTGAATTTTCATCCTCTATGGTCATTGGATGCCATAAAAATTTTGGTATATCCACGAAGGAAAATGTTATATTGACTATGTGAAAACAATTTTGCACATAAAAATAGTAAATTATTAATGAAAAAATCATTCATACTTACCAGATAAAGTGATGTTTACTTTCCTATAATTCCTAGTATCCAGAAAAATAATGTTAGAAGAAATGATAAAAATTTTAGGATTGAACTAAGAAGAATTAAATAAAGATATCTAGTTAGGATTTTATATTTTTTATAGTTAAAAATGAGATTAATTTTATTTTTTTACATCCTAATTTTTATCAAGCCCATAAAATGTATGATTTGGATTTTCATGTGATGGTTTCAACCCGTTTCAACAAATTCTTAATACATATAGTACATCACGTGGTTTTATTAACACTTAATACTTTTAATTATGTATAAGAATAAAAAATACACCAAGTATCTTGAGTATGTTTATATATACATCTAGTGACTGTATAAATTATATCTAAATATTCATTCAATGATCAATAGAAGGGTTAAACGATCTTTGGACCATCATTCTAAAGGTGTAATATGCCTTTAAAATATATATTTTTATGATATGTATATCATTATTATGAATGATGTAATATTTATATACTAAATGAGTGATCTATGTTCAGTTTTAAAAAGGGAAACTATATTTCCCTATATATATGATAAATCCTTGATCTATTATATTATAGTTTCGATGAACAATATTTTTTCATACAGTGAAGGTGATTTCATATTGTACATCATCCATACAGGAAAATTCATAAGCATATTAAAAATTTCTTAAAAAACCTAAAACCCCTCAATTAATTTCAAAGAATTTTATATTAAAAGTGAATGATTTTTTTTCAGGCAATGAATCAATAAATATTTCAGAATGGTAGGAATTTTATTTTGTATTCCATGAATAATTAGGGAATGATAATAAAATTTATTAGATTGTCATTTAGTTTATTGAATTTATTGACTCATTACAATGATTTAATGGATATTGAGAAAACATGTGAAAATTTTTACTTTCAACACGTCAAATATGTTTGGACAAATAATATATGACTGGTAGTCACATCATTATTTGATATATTGGCATATAAATATAAGAAATAATATAGATATAATCGGTGAGAATCATTGAAAATTAACCCTTCCTTTTTATCAATGTTCAATAATTATTAAAATAATTTACTTAATGAATAATAAATCATATGTTTTCCATATTTGAGTTCATATAACATTTCAATATGGGTCATCACACAAGATGTGAAATTAAATCTCTTAAAACCCCTTACTAACATTTTTTGTTACATGAGTTGAATCCCAAATCTATACAGTATTTAAATTCATATAATTTAAGAGTCCATAGGATTAGTTAATTTCATCTTCATCCTAAATTTTTTCTCAAAAGGATATTATGAATTATTGTTATAAAAATATAGAATGCTGCACTATTCATTCTTTATGAATTAAAGAAAATTATTCCACTCTTATTTCCCAGATCTATGTTATATCTCACTATGAATCTATCCACATAATTTCTTTTTAGGGGTCCTTTTTTGTGTTTCATATTGTATGTGACCGAAATAATGATTTCTATATTGAAATATTACTTGAATGATATGTATCATCACAAGTTATCTATTATGAAATTTTATTTAGAATAAGAATGCATTGAGTTTTTTCCCTATTTATTGCTACTATTACTAATAGGACTAATTGATTAATCATTATTGAATAATAGAAACTTGATCCCACTAAACATAACTTTTCTTCACATCCCCTATGGGTTGAAATATATTGATTATACTCATTGAATGTGTTCATCATATATGATTTATAAATTGATAATGGTAAAGTATAATTAAGTTATCATTTCATATATTATTAAATAATGTATATGAAAAAACTAATATGTATTCAATCAATATATATTTTTTACATATTTTTCACTATTATAAATTTTTTATATTTACCGAGAAAATAAATAAATTATAATAATAATACATATTCGGTTTTTATATATTTTGTGGAAAAAGTAATTAAATATCAAATAATTTGGTGATTGGATAAAGTAATTCATAACATATTTTTTCCTTTTGTGGATTAATCATATGTATTCGTTTTCAATTTGATGTTACTACAATTTAGACTCAATGTTTTCTAACAGATGATATTTATAATGAAATTTTTATGTTGTATTTTTTTCTAAAAATGGTATCATGTGACTAGAATGAAATGATTTTCCATATATTTAAATTAATTTTTAGAAGATATAAAAAAATATGTAAACACAACATAATAATGTAATAATAATTAAAAAATATAATTTAAATCATACTATATCAGAAAATAAACATTAATAATAAAATATATCATATTATTGGTCAGTCAAATAAATCATTTTATCATATTACTATGAACATGGTCATATCATAATGATGAAATTCAAGTGGTTTCATTCAATGACATGTTATGGAATGAATAAATAAATGTATAGATTGAGGGTGATTTACATGAAAGAATAACTTCATATCAATGAGACATACAATATTGTTTGATAATATAGATATGTTTTCTAAGTTATAGACTCAGGAACAAAAAAAAAATAGTTTTTTTATTTCAATAGAATAAATATTTTTGTTGAAGGAAAGGATGGTATTGGCGTTTTGGTGTAACATTAATGTGTTAATATGAATGTATTACCTGATGAAATAGATGATCCAATTATTAGAATGGATTTCGAAATAGAAATTATAATCGAACATAGATAACCTTGGAATATTTTTTTGTATTTAATGTATATTATAATGTAATTGTGGGAATTTTTATTTTCTTAATTTTTAAATTATATCTACTTAATTTTTGAAAGTACATTGGAAATAATTAATTAATTAATACAAAAAAACAAATAATGTTGGTGTTGGTGTTATATTTTTTATAAATAATATAACATATTTTATGATATTATAATTTTACTAATAAATAATTTAATTTATATTTAGTAGTTATATATTCTTAATATTTTATTCAATTATACAACTAAAAATATTTCATAATTTCAAAAAAATTAATTTGAAATATAAAAAAATTTAATTTGTGTAAATTGAAGTAATATAATGAAAATAATGTTAACATAGAATTAAAATTAATAAAAACATTATCTATTTCTAGTAACAATCATACTCCTAGAAACAACATAACATAAATTAACGACATAACAAAAATATTATATTTTAAAAAATAATAAATATTGCTAAATAATCATAATAAAGAAAAATAATTATTAATATATAAAAATGAAATATATTATATTTTAATATTATTTTATCAGTCAATTTATCACAAATAAAACCACACAATTTTTAATTTCTTTAGTTTATAATTTCCATATTTAGTAAAATATTATTTATTTTAGTTAATAGAATTGATTAATTATTTGAGATAAAAAAACCAAATTGAAATTTGTATTCTTCTACAATATATATATATATATATATATATATATATATATAAGGTTTCAAAGCCGTAATAGAATATAAAATTTAAATGAAAACTATATTTTTTATTCACTGAATCCATGAATTAAACATAAAATTTTATAATTTCATTTGAACATTATATTAAATAATTTTATTATTTACAATTTACGTTATTTCCATTTATCTAAAAAATTATTTCTAGGGATTTTATCCTAAATACACTTTACATAGGGTATTGTTTGGTGTTTGATGTTTATAGAGATGGTTCCTGCATTGTTTTGACGATAAACGGGGAAGGGGAACCACTTCAATTTTTGGAAATTCTATGGCATTAAGCCTTTGGATACAATTTTTTAATAACTTTTACTGTAGAGGTATATGATACGACATTTTAGTGATTGATAGAGGACTCCAATGATAATTAATTTTTAGTGGTAGCAACAACATGGATGTTGGTTGTGGCGTGGGCCCTTCCCTAGTGTTTGAGAACAGTGAAATAGAGTGAGGGGGATACATTGTAGGAATTTCTGTTGTTTATAATAATTAAGAGGTAGTTATGTTATAGAGGATGGTTTTTAGTAGCGTCGGATCATGGGGAATGTGTTCTATGATGTAGTAATATCTTTTTCATTGTGCGCTCCCAAAAAAAGTAACCTTTGAGTTTGATTTGAACCATTATTTCCAAACATGTTATTTAAAAATTGGTTACGGTTTGGTCTATTGAACTACATGTTTATGTAACCTATGTAAGGTAGTTTTTTGGAGTGGCCCTGTGGAATTTTTTAAGGTCATATGAAATCTAGTTAACCTATAAATACTCCAAATCCCATTGGAACCCACTATTTTTCCAAACATCTCTGTCAAATCCTAGGCACCCTATAGTGATTTTGGAAGTCCATTGAATGCCCTTTTGATCAATATTAGGCCCCAAATTCTATTTATTTGTAATTTAATTTTAAAATTAGTTTATTACTATTTTCATACAGGTTCTCTTATAATTTATATCACTCTCCTCTGATCATTCTTACCATACTATGGAGTTTTATCTATATAGTTCAAATGGAGTTTTCTTTTTTTCAGTGAGTTCAATGAAAAAAAAAATAATTCTTAGTTATTAGTTTCTACAATGGAGTGGTTATTGGAGGATTTATATTAAATTTTTATTTCTTTTATGAATATCAATAGTATAGGTTGAGGATTAATTTCATATCCTTTTATTTACATCAAATTATAAATTGATCTTAATTTAGCCCGTTATAAGATTATGAAATAAAAAATGTTAACCAATATAATTATGAACTTTTTTATGGTAAAATATCCTATAATGTGTATTTTTTTCACAGTTATAATGGTTTCAAACATGATTTCCTAGATAAGGAAATATTTTTTGTAGTTGTTTTTCATCAAGTTTGATATTCTCTTGTTATCATTTTTTGTTTGATGAAAACATTAATGAATATAAAGCTAATATTCTTCTTATATGGATAAATATCATATTGTTTAGTTTTTAATGAGACAATTGTTTCTAGAAATTTTATGATAATCAGTTTTATGTTAATTTCTGGTTATATTAATGATTGTCATACACATGTAAATGGAATAAGATAATGAAATTGAATATGGTAATGGTTATTGATGGTAATAATTAATGTATTATTAATATGTTGTTCCACCATAATGATTAATGAAACTATAACCTATACCTAAATATAATGTTTAAATATTCTAATATGTCACTATAGCAGGTTTGTTTGGTCACTTGTGGTCAAAAGCATAAAATATGAATTCATTAATTCGTTTTGGAATAAAATTTGATTGTTTGAATATGATAATGGATTGAGGATGAGGGTTGAAATTTTCTTAAGAAAAAAAATGATTTTAAATGGTTTTGAGGGATCATCTCTCCCTATAATGGTAAAATGAATTGTTTTAGGTCCATGTTTGGTTGTTGAATTTTTTAGTGTTCAATTCCTTCTATGATTTTTGAAGAAATATTTACTTTGAAATTTAATGTGGTCCTAGGATAACTCATCAGATATGAGTTGGGATTCTAGAATTTGTGGAATCATTTGATGCCTATTATATTGGAATTCCTAATGATAGGCATGAGTGTGTCACAGATGGAACCAAAATAATTGAATATGTCATGGATGTGATTACCTATTTTTGTTCTGAATGTTGGGATGCATGTTTGTTAATGATCTATATAATTGTTGGATTTCCTGGTTTCATAATGAATTTAATTCGGTTCCCCACTTTTTAAGGTATCTGGGATTCCTTGTTGATGAATCTATTTTGATTATAGATTATGTTGTTTCCTAGAGTACTTCATATTATGGAATAGTAATTGATTAATAATTATTTTCAACCATGGGTTAGTTATAGTTGGAATTAAAAGTTCTTAATCATTAGAAACTATATACTTGGTTTCCATATATTAGGTGGGAACAAAAATCAATTTTATGGTTAGTGAAATGAAATATATGATTATTTATTAATGGATAATTAATTAATTAATGTAAATTATATGGTAAAAATTAATTATTTAATTTAAATATTTCTCAAATTTTTTGTGCTTATAGGATATAATTTCGTTTATAGTGGTAGTCATGTGTTTCAGGGATGATGGTGACTATTAAAACTATGATGACTTTATTGACCATATAGGATTTTTTAAATATATTATATCACGTGTATTTTTGGCTTTCATATAATACCCTACCCATTTTGGTAGCGTGGTAGACAACCACTGGACTATCGGAGGGTGTTTTCCAAAATATCTTGGTTGTAAAAAAATATATGGCCAACTACACCTCTAACCTCACTCTCTTATTTTAATAGTACTATGTGTTGGTACACTTATAGAAAATATTTTCTCATCTGTGACTGTAGGGGGACAGAGTGGATTTAAGTTATTTCACAAATATATATCTACATGTAGTATGTAATGGATTACTGTAGGGATGATGTGTATAGGTTGTGATGGATTGGGGTACCTTACCCAGTGTGTACGCTATGATGGATTTAATCATATTACATGTTGTATGATATATGTAATGTTATATATGGTTTATGTAGGTAATATAAGGGGTACTATATGGAGATGTGGTATTAGTCTATTTAATTTTGTGATGCATGAGATTAATGACATGATATATTAGACTAGGTATTTTTAGGCTATATTATTTTAGAGAGAGATGAATTAGGTAGGGCGATGCACGGGTAGAGCATCAAGAAAGTGTGTAAGAGATAGTGGGTACCTTCATTTCATATTATATTGTACGACCTTTTATATGAGATCAATGGTGAGATATATACTCGGTGCTTAAGAAAGGTGGATCCCACTAGTTATAATTATTATTCTCAACCAATGTATATATATAATTTTTTAGGCAAGCTGCAGTAGGTAGAATATAGGGCTAGATATTATAAGTTCAGAATTTTACTAGTGTTATTTGGGCTTAATAGTCACATCCATGTTTATCTTTTGGGAGTATGTAGTTTTACCATAGTCTAGTTTTCGTATTTTATAACATTATATATAAGAACATGGTATCATTTTTTCTGTATGAGAAATAGTTCATTGTTGGAATTCCCTTATATCTATCATCCTCATGTTTTCATATAGTGTAAAATCTACAATTTAAACGTTCATTATACTCTCAGTGCTTTAATTTTACTCATGGACTATAGGAGGCGTTCATGTAGAAAAAAACTCTTTTATATCATTTCCAAACAAAGTGGGATAAATTTGGTGGAGTGGGTCAAGAAAGAGTGGCATCATAGGTTTTATGCTGATGAAAAGGATAGATTATCGAGTCAGACACATTTTGAGGAGTGCATGGGATTATAGTTAAATAGTATAAATAATTTTAATATGTAATAAAAGAATTCAAAACTGAATGAGTCACAGGTATTTAATGCCCCTTGGGATGTTATCCACAAACCTATCAATTTATAGAGCATACCAATCAATGTTATACAAGTCCTAGTATAGAGTCAATGAATGGAACATGAATCCTACTCCATTGTGATTGTGGATGAAATTGGTAAATAGTGGGATAATTTAAACCGAGAATAAAAAATTTATTATTTAATATAAACATTTATATATTTTTTGTTAGTGAGAAACTAATTTTTTTATTTTTCAGGTATGGATCAATGTCTATGTACTCATCAATATTGTGATGAATATGTTTAGTGGTTTTTTCAAATTTACCATTGAAAATTAATGGTTCATAATAATGAAATAAATATGAGGATACTCCAAGAGTTTCATTAAACTAGTATCTAGACATGTGTGGTATTCAAATTCAGAGCCAGTGAAAAAATATTAGACATAGGTTATTGATATAGTTTTTAGTTTGATTTTTACATAGAAAGATCAATAAATTTCATTGTTCATGATTATTATGGGTTTTTTAGAAAGGTAGTGGTGGATCTTATTCCACCTAGATCATAGAGATTCCATGTTATCATGGGAGATATTATAATAGTGGTAATGATAATAGATTATTTATTCAACGGTGATGGTGGAATGTATCCATGAGATCCTTACCCATGATACTGGAATTAATGTATCTAGGAGTTCATGTTACATTTCCACACCCTTGTTCATTATGATTTATATTCATTTCTAGATTAAAAGTCTATCAAATTACATTTTGAGGAGTTTTCTAATCTAGATAAAAAGTTCTAAATCACCTCATTTATTTTATTAAGAAATCCTGAGCTTCTAGTTAGACAAGAGGTTGTCAAGAGGAAATTGTCCATAATTGGATTAAAATTATTGGGTGTCATCCAGATTCCCTATTATGTAGATATATAGACTGAGGTTCCTAGATTCCAAGATAAAAGTGTTTTTGGTTAGTTAAGGGTAGGTTCCATCCCTCAACAACTCATTTCTATGAGGGTTGTGGGTATCATACCTTTACCAAGGGATACATGTGTTTTTCATTTTGAGGATGAGGTCCTCAGATGAAATATTGACTAAAAATTAAAAAAAATTGTTTTCTATAGGTTTTACACTTCAGGTTCCTTTATTGAGGCACTTTCAGAAGAGGATTCATCATTAGGATGGACATAATATGGATATATAGAGATGATATAGGGTGGGCAGAGTTCAACACCATGATTCTCTTTATCCTATGAGAGTTTTGCATCACCTTGGGGGTGTCATTAGGGAAAGAGAGGTTATGGTGAATGTCATGGTCAGGTCCATTCCATGGAATTACCAACGTTTGGTGATGCAGAAATTATTTTAAATACCATTTGATTATTTACTACGTGGATTATTACCTTAACTGATTAGACAAATATTAACTCCTTCTCATCACTGTTCCTACTACATGATTTGGGGTGTAATGTGGGGTGATATAAAATTAAATTGGTATTAACTTCTCATGTTGGAAATCAATATTCTATGTTTTTGGTATAGAGATATTGTGACCTATTATTGGGGTGTCACTAATCTAGGAGAGACTATATGTATTTTTGTTAATAGCCAAATGACATTATCCTTGGTATGATTTGGCTATATTCAGAATACCTTGGCATTGATTTTATCAAGATGCATAATGTGTTCTATGATTTTTATTAAGATCCATTAATTTTGTTTTGCTGAGAGAGACCCTTGGGTAGGTTATAGTCATGTTCCATCCTTTTATCCCATTATGTCTGAGCCGATGTAGAATTTATTAGAGGTTTAGTAGTTTTTTCCTTATAGGGTTATGAAAGAGTGCCCTAATATTTGTTATAAGATTATTATTCTGTTACCCACTGATTTGAGTAAAATGTTATGATATAAATACAACTATGTGATTCATAGATCATTATGTATCTATATGAAATGAAACCTTCCTAGTGAAGTGAGAAACGCGAATAACTCAACAATCTTTTATAATGAATTTTTTAATATTGTGTTTCACCTTTTGGTGGACTAATTTTGTTCCTAAATATGGATAATGGATGTTTTCATCTATGCATTGATTATCATCTCTTAAACTAAATGATAACGATGGACAATTATACTCTAAAACCGCTTTTTAATGTCACCCAATTAATTTCATGTTAATTGTTATATTGTTTACTGTAATAAAAACATCATCTATATTTATAGTCATGATGAGTATAGTGTACATATAGTTTCTAGATAAATTATGGGTGGTTTTTATTGATGAAATCCTTATGTACTCTCTATTTTAAGAGGATCATTCATATAATCTACTTTCCATTTTCCTGTTCTTTTTCATTAAAAGCATCACAATAATTTGTCGAGGTGTGACTTCTGGGATCATGAAGCTTGTTTTAGGTATAATTTCACATCCCATTGAGTATTATATATATATCAATTGAAGATAGTGCATGTTTTATTAGGTAACCAAATGAGATTCATTAAGGATATAATATTCTATGGTCTTAAATTTTTTTATATGTGGGTCGTAGAAAAATTCAAATGGGATGTGAATCCCCTAAAATTTCTTCATATAAGGGTTTATATACTGTTTTGGACTAATTTATAGGAAGAATATTTCATGAAGCTGATGGATATATTGGTTATCCATCTTATCATTTTTTTGTATAGAGGTATATTATTTTTGGTATTTCTATAATGATTCACTTCATGGATTGGGATGTGTTCTAATGTAACATAGATAAATTGTTTCTTATAGGTATTGGTGGTTATGTAACCTTGAGTTTTACTATTCCACTATCAATATTGAGTTCATAGTAGTGGTGATTTCATGGATGTTTTGGAACCATTTCCTCATCAGCGAGAAATTTTTGGTTTTTACAGATCATAATAATATAATATATACCTTATCGTAGGATCACTTGAACATAGGACAATAATGGTGGATGAAATTATTGAAAAACAAAAACATCATGATTTCATATACACCGGAAAAGAGAAATGTTTTAGAATATATTACATGAAGATAGGTTCATGGATATCCTTATTTAGGTATAAAAATTCATAGAGAGTTATGAAATAACTCTCACATATACTCAATTATGTGGGAGATTTTAGTGGTAGAAGTTTCCATTTTTATATGGAAATGAAGTCATAATTGGTCCTAAAGGTATAGGAGTCCTTGTTGGGGGATTGTAATGTATAGATCTAGAGAGACTGAGTCTTCAAAGATGATTCCCTTAATGGATTTTCTGAGGATGAATCTAACCCGGTGTTTTTGAAAAGGTGGGTTTTTATATCCTTTGTAGTAGTGAGATGGTTGTTTGTGAGTTTCATTGCTCCCCAATGGTAATACATCTTGTAACTCCTTGACCCCAAAATCACAGAGTCAGTGAATTATTTTAATACATTGTCATAATTACACGGAATCATGTCCCGAAAGATAGATCAGTTTAGCAATCTTGGAAAATAGATTACATACATGAACGTCAAATTACACATTCAAACATAAAAGACGGAATAAATGATCCTTTGAGAATTCCATTATTCACCTATCATAACCTTGAAAATCAATCATAATACACTTCTTGGGATCCTAGGAAAACACAACATAAGAAAGGGTGACCAAAGATGCTTAGTAAGGATAAACAATTTAGAAGATGCTATAAAATTTTAATGCAAGATGTGTAATAAAATAACATCCTTTTCAATATAGAATTGAACATAATATGCAAAAATAAATCAACCAATACCATATAAACATGCACATGAATATTATAATAGTCAAATAATCACATGTAATAACTAATTTCATGATGATGTAATGCATAATGTTAGACATCATAACCACCTATTAATTGATGCATGCCAAGACTACAAATAAGATTTTGTCAAGGCCTTGTCCCAAGAAACTAGTATTTCTCATGATACCATCTATACTTTGAAGAGGTATAGAGGGCTCCACCCATCACTTTATAATCCCAATGCATTCCTCATATGAAAAGGTTCAAATAAAACATAAGAATTTGTGTTAAAACTTTCATATGAAATGTAAATACTTTTATCATAAACCCCGAATGGTATAAAAACAGCACATCCACAGTCAAAAATATCATGAATCATTCAATACAATATATAAGATTCTATTAGAAAAAATAAACCTCAATCAAGAACAATACCCACAAAATTATTTTTACATAGTTGAAAATGATCAGTAAACCTCTTTAAGAGAAATTTCTATTTTTTTGTGAAATCATTTAAAAGTCACACATTTTTAAAGGAATTCATTTAAAATATATTCTAGAATAAATTATTACTACAAAAATTTCAATATTTTGAAAGGAATTAACATTTTAAAACAATCATTTCCATATAAATAAGTCCTTAAAATCATTTTGAAGACATGGACATTAATTCAAAGGATTTAGGAAAATAAATCATTAAAATATTCAAAATGGTGATCTTGCTAAATATTACCTTCAACAAAAACATAAAACATTCCATCTGAAAACATTTTTATAAAACATTGACATGGATGATAAATAGGTCCTAGTAAATACTTACACAAAAACAATCTCGGATAATAACGAGATTGAGGAATTAACCCTTACCTTGTTTTTCCATCGGTAGATGGTACATTTAACCTCATGTATAATTACCATAATATGTTATTAAATTTAAATATTACCATATTCATATTTATGATATCATATTTTATTCATTTATGACTTCGTACTACCCATTTAATAATAATTTCCATGATAAAATAACATTTTAGGTAATAATAGCTTTCTTTATCGTACGTGTTTTAAACTGTAATTCTTGATCATATCCCATATATCTTGATTTAATCACTTCAAGAATATATAACACTATTTATGTTTCATATATATATTCATAATATAAATATAAATAGTAGATAGATTTATTAAATGGGCGACACCGTTTATGGAGACGGTAGGCTATACATAGGCATAAGTGTGGTTTCCATTTTCATATTGAATTGAATTGAAGTAATTGAATGAGATATATGTGAATAAATATATATATATATATTTTCCGTAGAATTATTATTACGTATATTAAAAACTTATTAATAATAGATATTATTATAATCATTGTTGAATAGTGAACATGGATGTGAATCTCATCGGGTCGTGGAACGGTAAGTCGTACGTACGTACGGGAAACAATATCATTTTATTGATAGTAAAATCATATTTAATTGGATGGTATATTATATATAAAGAATAATTAACATGTTATATTTATTATTTACATCAATTTTACTCATTATTATGCCCATGAAAATAATGAAGTGGTGAATGACAAACTACACCACGACATGAAAATGGTAAGCCGTACGTACACACATATGGTAAATTTTTCATTCATATGATGTATAAGAAAATGAATATAGCAGTAACATATTTATAATAACATCACAAAATGTATAAGGTACTGAATTTATTATTTTGTTTTGGAATCAACAATTAAATATGAAGTGGAAGAAGAAAATAACATTGAAGGAGGTGATGAAATAATTACCTCTTCTTCGGGTTCTTCGATTTGATATGAATGAAAGGGCTCAATATGTTATCTTAATGATCATTTTAAGGTCTCTAGGATGAAATTTTGGTAGTTGGGAGGAGATTAGAAATTGGTTTAGCCAATAAAAATGTCTTTGTGGGTGTGAAATTAAGAGAAAGGGAAGCACCCTTTTATAAGAGAGGTGAGGGTTACTTTAGGATAATCGTGAAATATTGTTTTATTATAAATTAATTTTTGGATTCTAATGGCTCCAAGTAGATTTATTCTGAGGCTAAGGTGGCGATGGGTCGAAATACCTTCCACCAATATTTTTTAGACATGTTTAGGTCACCATATTAAACTTATCTTTTAGAATTAACTCTTCATTAAATAGTTTAGCATTTACCTTGTCTTCTTGTATTTTTATATTTTATGGTTAATAAACATACTAAAAAATTCCAATAAAACATCAAGTGGTTCATTAATGTAATATTTAACCTTATCTATTTCCTTTTCCAATCCTTATATTTTTAGGAACATTATAACATTTAATAATTTAGTATTTGTTTTAAAAACCCATTTATGCAAATTTTTGCACTATTTATTATTTTTTGTGAATGTCATTAGAAGTTGATTACTTAGAAAAAATACATCAAATAAACCCTAATATGTCATATTAACCTATAAAATTCGTGGATGGCATCAATAGTCCCAATTTACAGTTATTTTAATATTTATAATATCAATTATTTTTATCTTTCATTAATAAGGTAATCACTACATCATCATTGTGTCATAAATAAATTTAGATATTTAATTTCTAAAAATTATAAATAAATTTCCATGACATAGGAAATCTTTTTATCTTTATAATTAATATTTATAGTTGAATTTATCTTCTTTGTAACCCTACATTAAAAATAGTTTATTTATTATACTTTTAATTCAATGCTTTTAACTCTTTTTTAAATAAATATAATAAATTTTTGAATCTATCCCAAGTGAATAAAAAAAATATCATATATTGGTCTTAAGGTTTATTTGGGTCGAAAAATACTTATCCAATATAATTATAACATGTTTTGGGGAATATTTGAAATTATTTTTTCCATTAATTACCTTATTTTCTTTTTATCAAGGTAAATAAAATTCAAAAGTTATTATTCCCCAAAAATTATTTTCACTCTAATGAACCAAATTTTTCTTACTGATGTGAACCATGTCACTTGTATTTTTTAAATTCAATTCACAGAAGTGGTAAAATTACGTTTTAGGCAATTTTGAAAATGTGCCGAGAAGGTAGGTAAATGTGTCTAGAAGATAGGTAAAAAGACATTGAAATGGTTCAATAAAATATTATATATCTAATATTATTATAAAAAGACTCCAATGATGTATTTTTTACTATTATATGTGTTATATATCTATTTTAAGAAAAAATTATCATTAAAATTATTATTTAAATGAATAAGTTGGTTTTTCGTATTATACCGTATTTTTAACTTTTCATCAAAAATTGAATGTTTTCATAAAAATTCTAAAAATCAACCCTAAGATAATTTCTATATTTAGAATTAATTTTTTTCCTATTTTACCAAACTAAAAACATAGAAGTTTCATTAATTATTTTAAAATAAATTAATACTGTCAAAACCAGAAAGCGGGTTTTTGAGAAGTAAAAAATTTCAAAAGATTGATTTGTGTTTATGTCCAATTTATATGTAAAATTACTTCCAATGAAAAAAATTGGATTATATGTTAAAAATATAATCTAATTATACTGAAAAACCATTCAAAAGTAAAAATTAACACTATAATTTTTTTTATTACAAAATTAATTTTCAATTAAATTTTAGTATTTTTCATTGTTTATCAAAATATGAAAGTTATCATGAAAACACAAAATATTTACCAAAAATAAATCTTTGTGTCTCAGTTCTAAAGAAGAATTTTATTTTGACCATTTGAATATAGAAAATTGTCAAATATTGTGTTTAAAAATGGTTCTCTATTAAAAGGTGATAAAATTAGATTTTTTTTTGAAAAACAATTCATTTATCTAAAAAATTGAACATGTTCTTATATTTTGTCTAAAAACACATAATATGGATGGTAAAATTATAATCACTATATAAAATTTAAAATACCGTTAAATCTATTCATAACCATTTTTTAAATATCTAATTTTGTAAGTCATGGTGTGCTCAAACTCGGTGTTCCATGTGTCACAAGCCATTAAATGACATTAAAGATATATTTTATTACGAAATCATGGGGTGTTACATTCTCCCCTACTTCAATAAATTGCATCCTCGCAATTTGAAATTGTTCTTTGAAAATAAAAGTATGAAAATAGAAAATAACTTTGTGGAAAACCCCCATAAAAATAAGGTTACTAAAATTTGGTCTTAATAATAGAAAAAGGGAAATGAAAAATTCACCACCAAATATGGATTTATAATTTGAGAACATTTGTGGAAATTATAATTGGAGAAAAAAATGTAAATATTTATAGGGAGTGATTGAGGTCATCAATCACAAACAAGTGAATAGAAAATTGAGGGCCTTAATTGCATAAATCGGTTATGATTTAAAATATCATTAGTTTAACAAAATGTAAGGTATTAGGAAAACACATTTTTGGGTTTATAATCCATTCCGTAAAGATTAATAATTAATTTATTCGTAGAATAAAAAATATAGGATAATTAGAGTTCCATCCTTTAACTAATTTGTATAAAAAACTCATCTTTGACTCCAAAAGATAATAGAACTCAAAAATTATTATATTTATCCTAATTATATATGGATTCAAAAAAAATAATTTTAAATTCATCTCTTAGACAACTTAAAGAAACTGCATTATAAAAACTAGATCATCATGTAGTCTAGTGGAAGGTTATGCACCGTTATCACCCTTTAGTTGTGAGCTCAAGTCTCGTGGCCTTTCCAGAAGAGACGGGTTGTCACCTGACCTTTGGGTAGTTCTTTTCACAACAGTTAATAAATAATCATAAGAAATTTTTTAACCTTAAATAATAGTATCCAATGTCCAACATAATTCATTTCAACCATTAGACTTATCCAAAATACTTCTATCCAAAATCACAGTCCAAAATTTATAAGGAAGGTAAAAAAAATGAAGCGCTTTTTTGCCTTGTAATAACATTCTAATACCTTCATCATGTATTTTCTTAAAACAAGGTAACAACCGGAATTTCCATAAAGCATTATTTATTTATGCTCCTTTATTCCTTATAGAATTATAGATATACTCCTTATATTCAAAAATGTTTTGAAATCCAACAATGATTGAATAAACAAACAATTAATTAGATTCAATATAGTCAAGAATATAAAATATAATTTAACCAAATCAATCATATATTATTCCATAATTATTATCTCAATTTCGGAAAAAAATTAAGGGTTATATTCCCCCCAACCCTATAATTTCCAAAATGTTTAACTTGAAAATATTTCATATTACTTGGTACAAAACAATCTCAAATCATTATTGAAATAGTAATGTAGTAAAATCCTTATATATACTTTAATTCTTATAACATGTACATCAGTAACACAATACACAAATGACACAATTTTTTTGTAAAAACATATTAACACTAATCATTTCGCTTAATATATCATAGTATCATAACTACATTATTATCCAATAACATTATTTAGTGTTTACTATGATGATTGGGACATTGATTCGCGTAGTATCTCAACTCCTTGTAGATGAAGCGTTGTGTATTTGAAACTGCTTACTTACTCTTGAAATTACAAAATTTGTCTCTTTTTCCTCCACACTTATAAAAAAACTCACATTCCATTTATGAACTTTCCCTAGTGATTCTTTCCACAGTTATAACATATGGTGAAATCCTTCTTTCCCTTCTTCCCTTTGTCCATCTCTCCCTCAATCATCCTCTTCTTCTCCTAATTCCCTTCAAAGACATAGGACATAAATAATTCATTACATATATTATTAATATGTGATATTGTTTTTTCATATGATGAGAATACATGGGAGACTATTTCCTTTATAAATGTTGGCTTATAACCATTGAAGATATGATCCTTCTTACTCTTTGATTCATGTGTATTTCAAGAGTTCTAATTCCTTCTACTGGGCACCATTCTTAAATCCAAAATTTATAATAAAAAAATTAGAAAAATCCTCAACATTAATTGAATATTTTTAAACATATAGTCTCATAAAAATGGTTTATTTGCTAACATATTTAATCATAAATACTTTATAATGGTTTTTAATGAAATTGTGAATTATTCTAAGCATATCCCTCTGGAGTGTCATAACCAAGAGTATAATAAGGCCCATTGTCTTACACCAGTTAACATTCGAGTCTATATTAAATAGGTGTTTTCAGGTTTTACCCATAGATACGTCTATTCAACAGCCACCTCTACCTACTCATATCTGGACAAGGATTCATTTCATAGAAAATTAAAACTATATATACATTAAAAAAATTCTAGAAATTTATTCTATAATAATCCTTAAAGATTATCTTAGTGAAACGTTTCATAAATAGGGTTTATCGGAATCTACTTCCAAGGTTATTTCTAGACATCCTCTGATACCAACTGTAATGCCCCGACCCCAGAAGTCTACAGTCAGTTTAGTATTTTTATACATTGGAATGATTACAAGGAATCAAAATCTGAAGGACTGATCACTTTATCAATCTATGAAAATAGATCACATATATGAACGTAACATTACACATTCAAGCATAAAATAAAACATAAATAATTTATTTATAATTCCATTATTTCCCTAGCTTAACCCTGTATATCAATAATAATGCACTTCATGGGATCCTGGTAAAAAAACATAAGAAAGGGGTGATCTTAGAGGCTTAGTAAGGGTAAACAATTAAGCGAAAGCTATAAAATTATGAGGTAAGATGTGTCATAAAATCAATATCCATTTTAATATATTCCTAAACATAATATGGAAGAAATAAATCAAACATAACTATATAAACATGAACAAAGATATTATACTAGACTAATAATCACTTGTAATAACTAATTTAAAAATGAGGAAATGCATAATGTCGGACATCATAACCACATATTCAGGCCTCGTACCAAGACTACAAATAAGATTTTGTTAATTCCTTATTCCAATATACATGTTTATCTCACGAGACCTACTGATGCATCAAGAATCTATTACTATCTCCACTTGTCCCATACAAAGTCCAATGCATTTCTCATTAGAATATGTTGAAACATAATATAAACATTTGTATTAAAACTGCCATGAAAATGTCAATACTTTAACCATAAATCATTAATGGTATAAAAATTGAACATCCACAGTCAAACATATCATAAATAATTCAATACAATATGGAACATTGTATTATAATAATTCAACCGCAATCAAGAATAATATCAGGAAAAGAATGTTGACATAGTTGACAATGATCAGTAAAACCCTTTAAGAGAAATATCCCTTTTTTGTGAAATCATTTAAAAGTAAAACATTTATAAAAGATATTATTTTAAAGATTTTTGAATAAAAGTTTCCCATACCACTTTGAATCTTTTTAATGGAATTAAAATTTTAAAACAATCATGTCTATATAAAGAAAACCTTAAAATCATTTTAAAAACATGGAAATTAATTATAAATATTTTTAAAAATAAAGAATTAAGAAATTTAAATTGATGATATTGCTAAATATTTCCTTCAAAAAATCCTTAAATGTTGCTTTTATAATAAATTTTATGAAACCTCGAAATGGGTGCTAAATATGTCCCAGTAAATACTTAGACAAAAACAATATCAGATAATAATGAGATTGAGGAAGTAACCCTCACCTAGTATTCCATTTTCCCTATTGTACTTTTAAACTCATGTATAATGACCATAGAATGTTATTAAATTTTACTAGAACCATATTCCTATTTATGATATCATACTTGATTAAGTTATGACCTTATATTATCCTTTAAATAAAAATTTCTGTGTTAAAATATCATTTGAGGTCATAATAATTTTCTGTAATCGTATATGTTTTATCTTATTATTCATGATTGTATCCCTAATATCATGATTTAATTGTTTCAAATATATAAAAACATATTCATGTATCATATATATTAATAATATAAATATATATAATAGATAGATATTAGAAATAGAGAACACCGTTTATGGAGACGGTAGGTAGTACGTACGCATTGAAGCTGTTTCCATTTTCATATCATATTGAATGGAAGTGAATGAGATATATGTATATATATATATATATTTAGTATAATTATTATTTCATATATTACATACTTATTAATAATATATATGTTTATAATAATTGTTTAATATTGAATGCGGAAATGAATCTCATCGTGTCGTTGAGACGGTAACCCATACGTACGCATGTGCGATAATATCATTCTATTGATGGTGAAATATTATGTAATTGGATGTTATATTATATATAAATAATAATTAACATTTTATATTTATTATATAAATCAATTATACTCATTTTTATACCCATCCAATTAATAAAGTGTTGAATATCAAACTACACCACGACACGGTGATGGTAAGTCGTACGTACGCATGTATGGTGAATTTGTCATTAATAGGATAGATAAGATAATAAATATGGTTGTACTATATTTATAATAACATCAAATTAAGTATAATTTAATGGATCTATCATTTTGGTATAGAATTAAAAAATAATGATGTTGTGGATATAGAAAATAACTTTGAAAGTGGTGATTAAGTAATTACCTCTTCTTCAGCTTCTTCGTTTTGATTTGTACAAAATGGATATGTATGATGGATTTTTTTATCAAAGTAGGCCTCTATGTTGAAATTATTGTAGTTGGGAGGTGATTTGAGTATTGTTGGGTGGAGCCAAATTACATTGTATGTGTTAAATTATGATAAGGGGAAGTAACCTTTTATACGAGAGGTGGGGGTTACTTTAGGAAAAGCTCGAAAGTTTATTTTATTATAAAATAATTTTAGTTTTCTAATGGCTGAAATGAATTTATTTCAAGGATAAGGTGGGTATGGGACGAAATAATTTCAACAAATAGGTTTTAAAAAATTTCTAGTCACCATATTAACCTTATCTTTTAGATTTAACTATTTGTTAAATAGATTAACATTTATCATGTCATCTTGTATTTTTATATTTCATGGATAATAAACATAGTAAAATTCCAAGAGAACATCAAGTGATTCAATAAGGACATATATAACGTTATCAATGTCCTTTGGCCAATCCTTATATTGTTTTTGAAATATTATATCATTTAATAATATATTTTTTAAAGACTCATTTATGTCAAATTGGACACAATTTAGAATTTTGTTTTTGTGAAAGACATTACAAGTAGATTACTTCGAACAAAAAAAATGAATCAACCCAAACATGACATATTCCCATAGAAAATTCGTGTATGGCCTCAGAAGTTTGAATTTACCATTATTTGGATATTTTTAATAGCAATTATTTTGACTATTCATTAATATGGTAATTATTGCATCATCATTGTGTCATAAATAAATTTAATGATTTAATGTCTAAAAATTATAAATAAAATAACATGATGTAATAAATCCTTTCAAATTTCTAATGAATATTTATTTTATAATTTATCATATGTGTAACCCTATATTAAAAATGGTTTAGTTATTAAACTCTGAATTTAACAGTTTTAACTCTTCTTTAAATAAAATATTATAAATTTCATAATCATACCCATGTGAATACAAAAGGATAATATTTTTTTCCAAAGGATAATTTGGGTCTAAAACACAAATCCAATAGAATTATGACATTTTTGGGGTAATTTTAATATTATTTTTACCTTAATTACCTTATTTTCTTTTTAATATGTTATATAAAATTCAAAAGTTACTTTTCACCAAACATTATTTTCATCATATTAAACCAAATTTTACTTACTGATGAAAATGGTTTCTCTTAGATTTTTTAAATTCAATTAACTGAATCGGTAAAATTACGTTTTATGCAAATTTTCTAATGTGGCTAGATTGTGGGTAATGTTCCTAGAAGGTGGGTAAAAAGATGTTAAAATGGTTCAATAAAATTGTATATATCTAATCTTATTATAAAATAACTCCAATGACTAAAATTGTACTAATATATGTATTATTTATCTATTTTAAGATAAAATTTTAATTGAAAATGATTATTTAAATGAAAAAGTTGGTTTTTATGTACTCTGACATATTTTTCAAAATTCATCAAAAAATTAAATGTATTCGAAAAAAATACCAAAAAATCATCATATGATCATTTGGATATTTATAATTCAAAAATTGTTTTCATTTTACCAAATTCAATACATATAATTTTCATTAACTAATTTAAAATTAATTCACATTGTTAGAACCATAAAACGGGTTTTTTTAGATGTAAAAACTATCAAAAGATTGACATGTTTTTTTGTCAAATTTAAATGTAAAATTACATCCAATTACCAAACATAGATTAAATTATAAAAACATAATCAAATTATTATTAAAAACCATTCAAATGTATAATTTAACACTCTAAAATATTTTGATTAAAAAAGTTGATTTCAATTAAAATATTTCTTTTTTCATTTTTCATCAAAATATGAATGTTATCAAAAAACACCAAAAATTTATCCGAACAAAATTTTTATGTCCTTATTCTAAAGAAGAAGTTTATTTTTTTAAATTGAATATATAGATGTTTTGAATATTGGATTTAAAAATCATTCACCATTAAAAGGATGTAAAGTTGCATTTTTTTGGAAAAACACATCTTTAATCTGAAAAACTGAATATGTTCTTATATTATGTCTAAAAACACATAATATGGATGTTAAAATTATATATAGTATATGAAATTCAAAATTCTGTTAATAATATTCCTAACCTCTTTTTAAATGGATAATTTTGTAATTTGTCGTGTGCTCGAACTCGGCCATGTGTGCGGGGCTAGGTAGTTAATTACATTAAAGAAATAATGTATTATGAAATCCTCGGGTGTTACACATCTAATCATTTAGATGTTGTACCAAGATTTGAGGTGGTTGATTTTGGGGCTTGGGTTGAAGATTCTAGGTGTAATATTTTTGTACCAATGATTAGTCTTCCATAATGTGAAGGCCAAGAAATATGTTCTAGGATGTTCAACCAAGTAATTATATGTTCACTAGTTTATGTTGGAGGATGTATTGATTTACATCGTTACTAGATCACCTTAAGGTAATATAGTCTATAATGTTATATGGGTGATAATGAATAATTTATTGAAATAATAACACTTAATTAGGGATATAGAGTTTATATTGGTGGAGCCTTTTTGAGGCATTATTTAAAAGAATTAGCGAGACACCATGGAGTCCCATGGATGGTAAACTCTCATTGTGGGTCTTATTTTACCAATATGGTGTATGTATGTCTTCATCATTATTTTCCTCTCATTAATTACTTATCACCACATATCATCCATTGATGGATGGTAAGACACAATATTTTATCCATAACCTAGAATACATCATGAGTTATTCTATCATTGATTTTGAATGTTCATTGATATGTCATCTGAACATGGTCAAGTTTTCGAATAAAATTAAACTACAATGTTAGTATGGATTAATTTAAAATTTTATATGGATATAATTTATGTTATTCATTAAAATCAACTAGGGTCATAGAGTTATCTATTATCTGGAGAAAGGTGGTTTATAACACATGAGAGATAGTTTTGGTAATTACTAAATCGAGGAAATGAGTTCAGGATCATCTTAAGTCCTATTTCGGAAATAAGGAGAGATCTATGGAGTTTGGTTAGGGATATAATGTTTTCTTAAATACAAATATTCATTTTTTGAAGTGATGTATTAGTCATTAGAGTAATGTTTTCCTCTAATTAGATGGGACATTCGATGTTTTGTCATGTGTTAGAGTTGTGTCATATCATATACCACTTCTCAGGCAGGTTAGATTGATACAAGATTCTTCCATGTTCCGTAGATCCACTAATACCATCATGAAAAAATTTACAACGTTGATTTGGGAAATATCAACATTGATGATGATGCCACATTTTAAGAGAAACACATAGATATCTAGGACCATAGATATTAGATGTTTCACCAAAATTATATTTCCTTTTTTTATATCTTTTTGTTAAAAATTAGTATGTAGGAGTGTACATGGGATCATGAGTCAATTTAATGTGATAAATACCCAAAGATTTTCTTTTTCTTTTTTAGTTCTCTAATTAGGTTTCTCTTTTTGTTTATGTTGACAATTTTTTTTGTTTTCAAATATGGTTATCATTTGATGAATTTATTTTTGGTATCCACACACTTTTGGATATTTATTTAGTTTGAAGAGTGTTTTTTAGATGGTAGTAGTCATTTAATTTTTTTACCTTGGTTTTTGAATTTGAGGTCGATAAGTTCCTACTATGGAAATATCCTTTGGATATATCACATATGGTACTGTTCTGGATGACCTATTTCCTTTCTTTTTTCTCATATTTTCATTATGAATTCTTGATGATGTGAATGGTATGAGTGTTTTCATATTTTATGGTACAAAGACTATATTCCCTATCCTTTTGTGGTTTTTTAATTTTTATGTTCTTGTAGAGGTTTTCCATTCATATTGGATGGTAAATTGTGTGGGGAGGGGGTCCACTAACCTTTTCAGAATGGATATATCATGGAACCTTTTCTTCAACATTAAGCTTAGATTCAATTAAATATAAGTTTATGATATAGTGTTAGAGGTATATATGTATGATTTGAATGATATTAGAATTTTCTGGGTAGATAAACCATATTTTTTTTTGGTGTATTCCCTTCCAGAGTGATTGAGAATTGTGACATGGAGTGAGATGGTTGTGAGATAGGGGTTTTGATCTGTTATGTAAAATCATGGGGTAACTACACCATTGTTATATGGTATGAAATAGACTCCCTTTATAGAGGATGAGGTCCAAAACAAAATGATCTTGTATTTTTCATGGCCTCTCCCAATAAAAATTGTATATATGATGGATGTATACCATCTTAAATGGATTCATGATTTGGATAGAGGGGATACTACATGGAAACTTTTGATGTGTTGTAGTCTATCCTATGTTAGGTAGTTCACTTTTAAGACCCTAGGATATTTTTATGGCTATATAAATTTTATGATTATAATTAATAATATGAATACAATCCAACCCCACTATCCCCCAATCTTATCTCTCAAACCCTATGTTCCCCGAAATGATTTGTCAATCCATTAAATGAACCATTTGATAAATATTATGCCTTGATATCTTGAGAAGAATCCATAGATATTTGATGTAGGTTCTAACCCATGTTATTCAATATCCCCTCCATTTGGTCATGTTTTCATCAATGTTTGCATTAAATTCTAGGGAATTAGATCTCAATCATTATATTAGATTATTCATTTCTATCATTATATATGTGGAATGATGTCCATGGTAAATTAATGTTTTTTCATGGAATATGTAGTCAAAGATCTGTATCAAGGATCCATTTCCCATTCATGAACATTGGTTATTGAGGTTGGGTATTCATTTAATCACATTTTATTAACGTGAAATATTAAATTGATCTTCATTTTTTTTTACTTTGAATGATGGATGGATTATCCAAATATATAAAAAATAAATTAATATAATGAACCTAGTTTATAATTAGAAATCACTTAATGTTTATATTTTCAATATGATAATTGTTATACTCTTGATTTTATAGATAGTTTCCCATCGATACCCTTGAATGTTTATCATTTGTTTATCTTCATGTCAACATTTTTTTTATAAAATTGGTAAATTACCTAAATCTATTCGTTTTTATTTAGTTTAATGAAAATAAAGATGCATATTTAATAGAATGACATTTCAAAATTTTTGATGATAATTAATTTTATGGTTATGGAATGTATAATTATTATTTTTCATCCATCAATCATTGTAAATGGATAATTACCTTAAATACAGTGTTTAATGTTGATGATAATGGTAAAAGTAATGTTAATGTATTTTTATTACATAAATATAAATGATACTGAATGACATTAATTAATATAATATTAACAGAAACTAATAATATAGGGTTGAGAATGTCTCTTTTCTTGTAAAAAATCCATTGTGCTTGTGGTCAAGGTGTTTCATTAATATATTAATTTTATTTGCCTTCTATTAGATCAAATATATCATTTTGAGCTTGTTTATTTTTTCTCTCCACTGTGTTTCTTTATATGTTAGACTTATTATGTAGTGATGTGGGTTTAGGATAGTTGATATGATATGGTTGGGGAGGTCTGATGTTATGGGATCAGTTAATTCATGTGATATATGGACGCATTGTGATGTGCATGAGGCTTTCGAGGATGAAAATGTGATGATTAAATGTGTTAATGATGATCAAACTTATATTTGTGATGAAATACATGATTTTTTTTAATTTTTATATTTAAAGGCACGATAACTAAGTTTCTTGATTACATGCATTCAAATCCCTATAGTTTAAAATAATTTTATGCTCTTGTTTATTTATATATTTTTTATTTTAGCTGATAATGCTTCCTAGAGAACCTACAATTATTAAACTGTGATGGAATAATTAATGTTTTATCCCTTGGGGTTGTTTCTTACTGAAATAAAAAGATGTAATTCTTGAGAAACCATGAACCATGTTGGCTTATTCTTATAGTAAATGTAATTTAGTTTGGTAGTTAATGAAATGTAATCGTATTAATGATGTTTAATGGAATATTAATTAATTAACATAAATTTGAATGTAAAAAATTAATGTTGTAATTTAAATTAAGCCCCTTGAATTCTTGTGCACTTATAGGATGTATAGTCATTAGTAGTGGAAGTCGAGTTCCATTTAACGATAGTTATAGTTTCTATTAATATTAGTCTATTGCATGACATTTTATTATTACCTATATGATATCCTTTTTTTAATATGCAACACCACCCACTTTGTATAAGAAATTGACACCTAGTATACTCTGGGAGTTCATTTTCCCTAAAATATATGTTTGTGAAGAATGTATGACTGACTAACCCTTGATTCCCACTCTCTTATCCTCCTTGTATAATATTCTAGTATGCATGATATTTTTCTGTTCCCACATATTTATGTAGATTTATGTAATGAATTTTTTTTATTTAATATGAATGTATCCCCAAATATAGTATCCAGTGGATATGTATATGAATGATTTGTATTGGCTATGGAGGATTAAGGTATAATACTCTCTGTGTGGGATATGATGTATTCTGATACAATACCTAATGTATGATAAATATCAAATGGGATTAGGTGGCTCTAGAAAACTACATGGTAACTATATAGATATATGGTATTGTATGATGATATGATGTTATGAAAGATGTGATACTTTATCAAATGTGTTTTTCGGATGGATTCCTACGTAGTGAGATTATTTAGGTAGTGATACATTGGGGACAAGAGCAAAACAATTGAAGAATAAATATTGGGGTACCATTATTTGATATTATATTATATGATATCTTTTTTTGATACTTGGTGTTAGGTGGTCACAATGTGGATGTGAACATAGTAAATGTGTTTAGTTGATGAATTATATTCACTTATTTTTCACTGGGATTTAGTATGATTTATTTCAAATTTTGAAAAAAGAATTCATCAAGGATCCTTCAAATTATACATATTATAGTCACCCTTTGTAGATATTAACTATATTTAAGGTTATTTGTATATGGATAGAGATCAGGCTGGATATTAAATGTTTGTGGTTGTGAAAAGTTGTTTTGGAATTATGGTATCTTCTGGGTTTATCTTTTCTATAATTGTAGTTTTCTTTACCACTCACTTTTCCTATTGTATGAAATTTCACATATGACTTTGGATTCAATAATATTTATAAGTAGAATATTATTAGTTCACCAATCTTATATACCTCCTCCTTGTATTCAAATATTGGGTAATTCTTCTCTATTGTATGTTCAACATATCCTTGGTTCCTATATCCATCCTATGTCCTATAGGAGGAGGGATTTGAGCAATAATGATATCCCTTAACTCATTTATATCCCAAGAAGGGAACCTTTGATAACATTGTTTTTGTGAAACTTTCATTATTTTTCATCCATATGTATTATATTGAATAATTTAGAGGAATAATAATTTAGAGAATCGAGCCCCAAATTAGTTATTTAGGGACATCTACTTTGATCACCGTTGTGGGTATTAGCTATATTATTCAGTTTTGTTAAAAATTTGAAATGTATTTTACCAAACACATTATTTAAAAGAATTTAATTCATACTATTTTGGATATAAATCTTCCAAAATAAGTAGGAATATAAAAATTTTCATTAATAATTGATAGTTCCTAAATGATAAAATTTTATTAATTTATGACATGTTATAGTTGGTTGTTATTATTATTATTATTATTAATTCTCGGTTATTATATTATATTATATCAGTCATGTTATTATAAATTAATTTTTTTCCTTAATGTTTTATTAGGTAACTTTATCGAGGAGAAAACACGTTTACATTACATAGATAATGTGTTTTGAAAAGGGAACCGAAATTAAATATTACAAGGTTTAGCCCATAAGTGTTTTAATTTCATGATAGATTATATGATTAAAACTCTCATCATAACACTTTTTTTATAAGTATTTCAACCAATGATGATTATCAATAATTATTTTCCATTCCTGATGGTGGGGGTCCTTTTATATATTCATTTTTAGCTATATCCATATAGGATGGTATTTCTCAAACACCCCTCCCTCCACATTAATAATTTCTACCATTTTTATGGATATGAAACTACTTCTCAATATAAACCTCAAATATATCTAGATACACTATCATCTATTTAGCGATAACCTCTCGTTTTTTTTTCAATGTTACTATGTTTTTATTTTATTGAATTTAAAGATTTTTCTACTTATGGATATGTCACCTCCCATAGTAGAAGATATTAATCTTCCCCTTTCTCCACCGATTAGATATAAAATACTCCACGGGATAATATATCTCCTATATAATGGGTTTTTATAAAACATTAGAAAAGTTTTTAGTCAAAAAATAAAAAATAATATTTTCTATTACCAAATATAATGTTTTCATTATAACATACATAATATACTAGATAAAAGGTAATAAATAGATGTTAATAATTTTTAATTGAAACCAATTTATTTAGTTTATCACAATGATGATGATTCTATAATCGATAAAAATTTTAAGAAATAAAAAAGTTTTATTGGTACACATTCTAAAAATACAAATCTTCTTCCCATTAATGTAACAAGTTGAAGATAATTTGGTAAAAAATAATGTAAAATGGGTGGGATGAGTTATTTGTATGTAATTTTAATATATATATATATATATATATATATATTAATTTATAACAATTGGTTAATAAATATTTTTTAATAATGAAACCATGATATTATATTCATGGTGTAGATAAATCCAAGGTAGTGATGTTAATAGACTTATAAAAATAAGATGAGATCAACAGTATTTGTTATATGTTTTTTAAGAAAATTTTTGATACTAAGCTTTATGAAATAAAAAAATTCTTAGTTCCCCACTCTCACTATACAAACAGAAGATCATGTATTAGATGATTCTATATATCAAGGAATTAGTTAGAGGTTTAAATAAAAATGGATTATTTGAAAAAATAATTTGAATTATAAATAAATAATTTAAAAATTTTATTGATATTTTATTAATTTTATTTATAAGAAAAATATTTCAATTATAAAATAAATAAAGTTTCTATGAAATTCATTCTCACTCTCAACAAAACATCTGACCCATAACATGAGAAAGAACATATAATTTAATACTTAATTTTGAAAAAAAAATCATCAGAAAACAATTTTTTCTCCAAATACATTCATATTTTTTTATTCCATTCAATATCATTATATAAATGAATAAAAATGAAATTGAATAAAAAAAATCCAGTCAATTATCAAAAAATTTCTATATTCACTTTTGGTATAACACACCTTGATATTAACTTTTATGGATCTTTTATCCTCAATGTATATGTTTGGTATCATTATAGTTTTTGAATGATTTTTCACATTGATTTTTTATAAAAATATTATTTATTTCAATTTTAAATTCTCATGTTTTTTAAAAATTGACACTTAATTAATTCAATTTGAATTTCAGTAATTTTGAACAATAATGAGGGTTATAGAAGATGTAGATCATTTTGGTTCTTTTATTTTAAAATCCATTTCAATGTGTGTGGATTATTTCTATTTAAATTACAATTTTTTAATTTTAAAATAATTATTCTTGAATTAAAATTTAGTGTTTAAAAATTTATTGGTTAGTATTGATTACATTGTGTACATTAATGAAATTTTTAATTAATTTATTATTAAACTATTTTATTTCTTAATAAAACACATGCTTTTATTAATTATTAATAAGACATCATAAAAAATTATTGATTCTAAGTAAAATACCATTATCAATTTTAACAAATCAAATAACTGTGAATTTAATAACATTCCAACATAATAATTTTTTTCTTGGGTAAATAAACTATGAAATATAGGATCTTCTTACTATTTTTTCATTTGAATAAAATATTTTTTTTTCTACAAATGGTTTTAATTTTTTTGGTCTCCACCTCCCAAATTTATATTTATATATATTAATAACAATCATCCAAAAAAATATAGAATTAATTTTCTATGATACTACATAACACTTTTTGGAAAATAGAAAACCTAAAAATTTTATAAAATGAAATATATACACTCATTTTTTATAATATTTTAATAATCTTATTATTTTATTGATAATCACAAATAATCACATAATTAATCATTGAGATTTATTGTCAAATGAAACCATAATTTATACACTCTATTATCTAAAATACATTTTTTTAATTTTTTTGGTTACCCCAACCTTTTCATGGACTGGTGGAAGATATATTTTTCTTGATTTATTTCTAACTCCACACATCTACCTGTGATTTATAAATTGAAAATTATGAAAATGAAATCACATATAAGAAGTGGTATACTTTCTTCATCTATATGTATATAAAATTTGTTTTATAAAAAAATATTAAAAATATCCCATTATGTTCATGGTTTAACCTTATTTTAATATATGGAAACCATTAATAATAATATATTCTAATCCTGTATAATCATTAAAAACAACTCACCAAGGAATCCCCAATAAATATAAATGGAAATATAATATTATATGTATTCTAATGAAAAAAATGATTATCTACATGACTTTAAACTCCATTTTTATAATTTTTTCAAATATATAAATATAATATCTGAAGAGAATATGTGATAATAAATGGAATATGATAGTTTCCTTAGATTAAAAAATGTATTGTGTGTGGTTGCATAACCAATCACTATTTTATATATTGTAATAATTTATCTATAAAAAACATCAATTTTACTATATCATAATATACTATTTCATTTTTTGGTTGGGATACTTTTAGTAGTTTTCTAGTATTGTTTTCAATATGCTATAATTTCACTTTTTTGTATCAAATCATAAATCCAAAAAAAAATCACTAACATCACTTTGAATGAAATATGGTCTGAATTATTATTTAGTAAGATGAATAATATTGAAAATTGAATCTAATTAAATATAACATATCAAACATGAACAACGTGAAAATAATGATTATGAATCTAAACCAAACCATGAAGATCTTAATAATTAACTAACTAATATAATGGGTTTTCAGGGCAATCGTACAAAAATAAGATAGAATCTAACCCAACACAAATATAATCAAACCACAAATAAAATTATTTAATATATATAAAATGAACTTTATAAATCTAGATATAGATAAATTGGTCTGAGTGTTCAAGAACTGAATGAAATCAAAATAAAAATTCAAGAATCAAACATCAATAAATTTAACCAAGTCCAATTATAATGAAATATAATGAAATTTTCTAAAAAAACATGTAAACTAGAAAACACTTAAAATAATAAATTACAATGAGAATCTAATATAAAAATAAAAATTGAACAAAAATAATCTCATTATACATGAAACAAGAAGAATCTTAATCAAACAAAGAAAAAAATAAATCATGATAGAATTGAATAATATTTAATTTAACCAAATAAGGAAAAAGGAATCCTAATGTTTATTAAAATAAAAATAAATAAATTAGATAAGATATAAATTAAATTTAACCTAATGAATGCTTTTATCATTAAACTCAATATTAATGAATAAACATTTATAAAAAAAAATTAAATAATAAACCGAAAAATATAGGGTATAATGAAACTGAAAAATACTGGAATGAAGAGAATCAATCTAAACAAGAAAACCTTACTAATCAAATCCAAACATTATATAAATAATATAAATAAAAAATAATAAAATCTCTAAAAAGACAATTTCACTGAGTTTAATTGAATTGATTAAAATAAAATTAAACATACTTGAATGAATATGTGTTTAAATAATCCAAAAAAAATTATATTAAAGATTATAATTATAAATACAATTGGAATAAAATTACCTAAAAATATATAATTAATTAAAAATTAATAAATATAATAATGAATAACGCAAATTTAATTACGGAGAAAAATAAAAAAAATTATTAACTTTAAATAACACATTTATTTGATTTGTTGAAAAAATACTTACAATTTCGATTATAATAAAATGACACAATGATTGTTAATAAATTGACTTTTTTTGAAACTTGGGTTTCTTTTATATCATATATTAATATTTTATTTAGTTTTTTATAAATAGTTTATAATTTTTATTTCACCTTGATGGCATTTCTTTTATTTATTACAAGAATAATTGCGATACACTACCTAGTTGTTTTTTATCAAATAGAATTATCTCACAAAAAAGTTATCCCACTATTTTTTAGAATAATTAATTGATTAATTATTTTCTTCTTCATCATTGTGCCATAATTATATAAGTATAAAAAAGAATGAAAATTTAATAAAATAACCACCTAAAAAATTATTTACATATTTTAATTTTATTATTTTAATATTATTATTTTAATATATTATTGTAGAATTTTAATTAAAAAAATTAATTTAATAACATAATGTTTGAGATTAATTTGAAGAAAAATAAAAGTGATAATTGGGCTTAAAGGATCATCTGTATCATGTATTAAGAGATAATTATAAATGTGAGGTGTGCTATCTTCCAAGGAAAACGATTATAGATTTGAAATTTTTGTTTCTATCTAAAAAAATTTGAATAGAAGAAATGATATAGTTATCTTGGAACAAATGGATTCCCTTGTCAAATATCAAACACAAAAATTAGATAATAATTGTAGGGTAGTCAATGAATATATCATGAAATCCATGTCTACTCATTCGTCATTAATTCCAATAGATTGTGTTGTAAAATTCACTCTTGTTTAAAGAGTGTGATGTTTATTCATGAGGGTTCTTCAGTTACTAATATTGATTTAAGTTCCCCTGGTTATGATGATTCCCATAATCATATTGATTCTACTTGTCATGATTAAGACATGTAGTATATGAGAGACGGTGGTAGTGTTTTGGATAGAATGTTTTTGAGGGTGTCAGTGGTTGTTCAGACCATATTGAAACTTATTTTATGAAATTAAATTATGTTAATTGTTTTATTGTGTGTGATGAATTAATTTTTATTTATTAAGTATTTGTTGATATTTCTTCCTTATAAATTTTTTGATGGTGTATGGTGGTTTTTTTAAATAAAATAGTGTAGTTTATATGTATATAAATATTGAAAACCTCTAGAAATGGTCGACCATCGTGGAACTGTGCTTATTTTTCGAGTGATTCACATCGCACTACAACTAAAATTATAGGCATAATTATATAAATATATTTGATTCCACAGTTTATTTAATGGATATAAAACATATATATGAGTAATCCAACTGTGCATACTAATGTATTGACCTAGGCTTCAACCACGACAACTACTTGATTATTATATTAATGAAAATAGGTTCCATTAAATTTGGAATCATGGATATAATATTTAGTTAATGTTTTCCTTCCTATATATCTGGTTTCAAACTAGGGAAATAGCCTAATTTCCATGTAGTGAAACATTAAATAGAGGAAATGAGACCTTAATAATTCAGAAGTTATATTTAATGTATGTATGGGAACCATGAAAATGTTGGCGGTTAATTGTGATCAATTAGGTAATATTACAACCTCTTAAAAAGGTCACATTAGACCCATTTTTAGGCATTTTTGATGTTTTTATGAACCGTTATTTTAGAGTTGTGGTTAGAGGTCTGTTAGGGTGAGTTTTAAAGAAAAAAATAATGGAATGAGTGTTGTGCATGGTTTGCACATGGTTTGAAAAAACATGTGATCCATGAAAAATATTATAGAGTTGTCTGTAGTGGTGGCACACAGTTTACCCTAACCATGATCCACTACAAGGGAAATTGTTCATATCAATTTATATTATCCGAAAATTAGTTTCTAAATCACCTAAACCCCCAAAACTTCTATATTTCGACCAAGGATGAAGCTTGATGTATTCTTGGTGATCTGAGAGCCTTTTAGAGGTATTACAAGGTGATAAAACACTATTCCTTGTGATCTATTCCCAGATTGAAGATCCTATCTTTTCCTGATAATTGTATTTCATCTAGAGGCTTCTCTAATTATTTCCTATATCTATCTTTTATCTTTTTCATGTATGATCTCAAATGTTTCCATAGATCTAAACCAATGTGATAAGATATAGATCTAGGGTAGATGATCTTGATCTAGAGTTTAAATATCATAATGCTTTTGATATTAATTATGGGTATAGGGATTTAAATCCATATCCTGATCGTTGTTGTGACACTCGGATTTTGGGAATTCCCGCTAGGCTAACATCAGTCAACAAACTGATGTAATTGTCCTAATTCAAACTCCCATAGTTATGGATTTTATATGTTTAAGTGAGATTTCTGATTTTATAGCTTCCCTTCCTGATTGATTTTCTAAATTGGGAAAATTGGTCTAATTTGGAATCTTGTTCGAATTATTGGTGATTTGGATAAATATATGTTTAATTTATTTTTTATTCATGGAACTATGGGGTTTCCAAAATAGATAATTTATTTGGGGAATTTGTTTATGGGTTGTGATATTGTAATTGAGATATTGAATTTGGTTGTGTTCAACATAATTAATCGATGGGAATTAATTATCAGGTGATGTTTGGATATGTAAGATAATTAATGGTGAATTCATTATTTTCCATTATGTTGATTATGATAATTTATTGTCAGATTAATTATGAAAATTTTATATTTTATTTGGATAATTAATAGTGAAAACTTAATAATGGAATAATATTTGTGTAGATTGATTATTAAATTTTAGAATTAGTAAATGGGTTATGCACTTAGTTAATTAATGAATTAACTAATGGACTTTTATATGTTTAACTTATAATTGTATTAGTTTGAGAATTATGGTGTTAATTCTTGTGAAATAATAAATGGTTTAAATGTATAAGAATGTGGGTACCCGAAATCATGTTCTAGAATGATTTAAAAGTTTTCACTTGGACATGGAGTTCCTCCCCATTAATTAACCATGATCTTGTGTTGTGGGGTGAAAAACATGGAGATCTTTACTGAATGTGATGAGCGCTGTTAGACATGGAAATCTAAAATAACAACCCTGATTTTTATTACACACTTAGGAAATATTTATTAAATGAAAACTTTCACATGGTACAATATATATGATAGAGAGGTCTAGTGCATTTTGGGATTAGTAACATTAAATACCAACTTAGAACATCAAATAAAACATCTTTATTGAAAACATCCTTTACATGACCACTACAATCCTTCATACCTAAAATTGCATTGGATGACCTAAGGGACTGAATAATAAATGGGTGTCCTATAAAGCAAATTAAGGGGGTAAAAAAGGAATAAATGTGAGAATAAAATACATGCTAGGCTATAGGATTATCAATATATCATAAGACAAACATGAACATAAACGCATGATATTACATGAATATCATAACATGGGAATGGGGAAGCAACATTTAACATGATAGAATTATCCACGGCCCATTTCATATGGAGAATGAGTAAAACCTCATTACACAGGAATAAGCATGAGTAAACCCTCATTTCACCTGATGTGTCATGATACTAATCTTTACCCAATGCATTGGAGCACTGTCATGGTGCACCCTTCTTAATCGTTTCATTTCATGCATAAATGTGACACATAGATCATACAACATGGATTCATTAAACATAATCATTTATTAAATGATCAATAAATATAAAATTCATACATGAAACTATATAATCAGTAAGTAATGGTTCATAAAGGTGAATAAACTTTATAGAATAATTGGCATGGTATTCACTACACACTGACTTTGGCTTGGAAAATCGTGGTGTAATTTCGGCAGCATAACAACTTGACATAAGAATTAATAAAAATATTGATGAGATAGAAAGGAATGTCTCATTCTATATACATGAAATGTAATGTAACTGGGTCATATAGGCACGTGTCCCAACAATTGGAATGGAATTTATATTCATAACACAAATGAATTGGATGAATGTAAATAAGGAGAGAGAAATTCCTTATGTAATTTCAGCATGGTAACAGGCGTACATGAGATGCACTAATGAGAAAGAAAGGGGTATATAATCTTTCAAACATAAATAGGGAAGTGTGTGGGAGGTGATAAATCATAGACCAACATTTATAATTAAAATTAAAATGGAATAACAACATTAATAAACATGGATAAAATGAAAAAAAGAAATAACCCCTTAATTAGAAGTGGGATCCCAAAGGCATGGGAGAGGCTTGAGAGAGGCTTGTTGGGAGCTTGGGGAACATTGGTAGGATTATATAGAGATGAGGCAAGGTGTTGGTTGAGCTCCAAAGGCTTTCAGTGAAGAGGAAGACGGAGCATGGGTGGGTTTATATAGGAAATGAGAGGTAATTCTTAATTATTTGGGATTTAGACCCTACAACACAAACTAATCAAAACCAAAAATCATTCCATTGTTTTTCCCAATGATTTTGAAAACATGAAGAGAAAAAAATATTTTATAACAAAAATGGCCGAAATTCATCAAATATTAGGCTTGCTTATGTGGAGGTGATTAACACTGAGAAAGAATACAATTTAAAAAGATGAAATGTTTTATAAGTCTTAGAAGGTCCACTAAGGCACCATTTAATTAATTAAAAAAAAATCTAAAATAACATTATTTTAAGGATAAAACATATATTGTCCGAAAAACGCATTTATAGTATTTTATTACATCACTATTGGGTAATTATGATGTCATAAAACACATTATATAATTAAACGGTATTTAAATTTTACCCAAAAATTTGACTCTCTCATAAATTTATGAAGAATTAATCATTAGATAATTTCGATGTCTTGATTTCAAATATAATATTCATTTTATCTATATGATTTTCTATATATGTAAATTTTCACTTTTAATATAAAATCTGACATTTATCAAAAAATAATTATTTTTGTCAAAAAAAATTCAACCTATAATAAAAATTACAATTTGATTCGAAAAAATTATACAATAATTTATATTTCATATAAAATAATTTAATAATAATATTTTATTCAAATATAATTTAATTAAAATATCCATTAATTCATAAAAATAGATTTCTTAGTTGAATATTAAACACCAATACTACTTGTTCTTTAAAAACTATTTACAAAGTTCCAATAATAATATGAATGTATATTATTTATTAAAAATTAATGTACATTGTCATAGTGCTAGGGTATTTCTCTGAATCTCCTAAAAACCATCATATGACCTAAGGGTAAGGTTTGTAATGGTAAGAGACTCTTGGGGTGGCTCTGATTACATCTCTCGAGGGGTAATTTCTATCATATTCCTCATCTCTCATAGGTGGTTCCACTCAAGAATAACGTATTCATGATCAGTATGGGCTTGGTAAAGAGAAAATCCCAAAGACACCACCTCCTTTCTGAGTTCCATAAAATCTTCCTTGTACAAATCAATTATACTGGATGAGGCCGTCACTTTTGTGTGTGTGAGTAAATTGGATTTGTTGAAGACCTATATTTAAACTAATCATGTGATCATTGTTCAATGGCTATATTAGAAACGATTACAATTCTTAATAGTATTTTAAAATCCAAAAACACAAAACCATGTAAGTTCATATGTTTTGTATGATCACTCTATATAATAATAAATTTAATTAGATCATTATGTATTTTAATGAATAAATGTTTGGGTCGTTACATATACAATAAATGAAATTTTTGATACATGACATGGATTTCAAGACCAAATGATTGACAATAAGAAATTATTATTAAAATGGGATACATGAATTGAAACTTAGTCTAATATGATCTTTATAGAGTAACTATAATTTTGATAGATTTTTAATTATGCATTGTCTTTATATATTCATAGAATTGTATACGTTGTCTTTTGACTAGAATTGTTCTAGACAATGTTAGTGGTGGCCTACTGAGTTGTACTCACACCATATTTAGGCAGCCTGATCATTACCCATGTAGACTTTGTTGTTGTTGGATAGGATAAGGGAAAGGTCATGGGAGAGGATGTTGTTTGGTAATAGAGCATGGTTGTGGAAACCAGACATTGTTCTGGACCCACTTGGGAGTCGTTCGGTCTTTATTTTCAATTTCATTGTAGGCACATGAAACTTTCTTGGTCATTGCACGTTTTTTCATTCTATTGAGTAATGTATTTATTGTTTTTGACCAATATGTGACTTAAAATTGATCTCTCCTATTTATATGGTTCCTCACTTGTTTATTGTTATTGCATCTATTGGTGTTTTTTTCAATAACAAAGTGTATAAAATCCCCCCAACTGACTTACCAGACCCTCCCTTCTAATCGGCACCCTCTAGCGCATGGGGATGCATTCTTGAGGGCATGTGGCCAACCAACTTGAGGCACTGTTTAATAGAAACTGGGTCATGACATCACAAATTGGTATCAAAGGTGATTTGTTTTCTTATTTTTTTGTATTCCTATTATCTGAATGGTATATTGGAGACAAAGAAGAGTTAAGGCTTAGTAATAATATCATGTATGGGAGTGGGAGACCCATTTATGTGGGAAAATTAAACAAATCATAGTGGGATTATTGGGATTATTGTTCTTTATTACAGTTGGATATTATTTCACCTTAGAAAAATAACTTAGGTTGTGATGTGATATTTGTTTTTAAAATTTATTATTATTGATTCATGGCCTAAAAAGGCATGAGATATGAGTCTATATGAATTATTCTAGGCACACAGGTTTATTGTGATATTCAATATTTTAGGCACTCACAAAGAAATGGGTTATGGGAATGTATTTGAACATGAACTATTTTTCCTTCTTATGAGATTGAAATAATGATGAAAAACTAGAATAAATTGGCATCTAATGAGAAACCTGGATAATGATATGGGTTTGATTAATTAATTGATGAATTAATTATTTTGATATAATATTACAAATTAATGGTTGAATTAATTAATGAGAATGTGTGTACCCATGTTAATAAAGGCCTAGGAGTAGTATGGTTAAGGGTAGTGATATGGCCTTGGTGTGGACCATTTTGTGAGAAACGGGGGAGGAAATGTTGAAACTTTTAGTTTTTATTTCTCCTCTTACATAAATCTTATATGGTTGTGTTATATAACTGAGACCTGTGTTTGGACTTGTAGTGATATGACACCACGATTCTTGATGCGAGGGAATCCATGGAGTATATATGGCCCAGAACAAACTTCCAGAGAGGGAACTTGAGGCACCATTGTAGAATGCTAATGTAGAAGGGGATCAGTTTCGAGAGATCATTTCTGGATTCATGAAATTCATGGAGAGAGACATGGGGAGGGTTCTAAAAATCATTTATGAGAAGATAAGGGAGTTCTATCTCCATCATCCTTTGACTTTTACTAGAGAGGGTGGACCTAAAGGAGATAAATTATGGATTGAATCCATTCATTCTATACATGAACATTTAGAGACTCTGGCTAAAAGGGGGGGTCAAAATAGTTGTTTGTATGATATGGGGGTCATCGAAGCATTGGAGGGACATTCAGGTTTGATCTGGATAGTCTAATGACATGTTATGTAAGGACTTTCTAGAGATATTCTTAGAGCACATCAATCTGGAGGCACAACGGCCAAATATGGATTCATAGTTTATGCGTCTGACCTTGGGAAGCATTTCCATAAAGGATTTTGCTGAATATTTCACAGATTTCTGGTGTCTTGCTCCAGATTTGGTGGCAGTTGAGGCTTCATCGGAAAAAATTATTTTGATATTAAATAAATTATGAGATTAAATCTATGGTGAATTTCTTTAGGCTGAAAAAGTTATCATAAGTGGTGAATCAAGCTCTCATTTCATAGTTGAACCTGAAGATTTCCTCTAATACTAGACATCTCATTGTCAATAGATGATCAGGGAGTGTTCCTTCTATGAGTATAAAGTGTTTTTAAGAGAACCATATTAAATACAATGGAAATAAATGTGGACAATATGTAGGAATATATTCACATGACACTACACATGTTATTTTTCACCAATGTGGTAGGCGAGGACACTATCAACAACATTTTCCTCGACAACCAGTGGAGTTCCAGTTTTGTGGAAAGATGCGGTTCTACAGATGTTCTGAATGAAGTAGTTATAGGATAGTCATGAGGTAGTAGCTGCACAAAATCAAAGTATGGGAAGGTGGGATTCTACACCTTATATGTATGGGAGCTGGAGTTCTATTGGCAGAGGTGGATGAGGTAGTGGACATGGTGCATCCGGGTATGAGTGCACGTATCTGTAGAGTGTTGCTACTCAGTAGAGTCAGACGACACCATAAAGAAGAGGGACAACAATGTTATTTATAGTGAATATTATTCTTGTGAAATGTGAGGTTGGTCCATAGATAATGATAGTTATACTCCTAGTATATTTTTTAAACTAGTGGCATGTTTGATACTGGTTCCTCTCATTCCTTTATATTTTCAAATCTTGTCAACGGTTTGAGCATGGAGTTGGAGTCTATAACCAATGTGACGAATATTAATACATGATTGGGACTGAAATCAAGGGATATCTATTTGTTCTAGGGATTTTTTCTAGATATCAGTTTGTATAATTTTGTTGGGATCCATATTTCTTTGATATGATAGGCATCAACCCGATTATATGTATGGACTTGTTAGTTTCACACCAATCCCATATCAATTGTTAACATAGAAAAGTGACCTTTGTGTCTCATAAGGGTGACTAGTACATTCATCATGGAGAGTGGGATATGCATGCGAGAAAAGCATGGACAATTACTGAGCAACTAGGGGATCTCACATCCTATGTTTCAAGTATTTTTCTAGATGATGGGAGTGGTAGTATAGACATCCTTCCACCTGTAGTAAAATTGTTTCAAGGTGTTTTTTTAAGATTTCATAGGGTTTCCTCCTGTGATAAATGTTTTATTCAATATTTATGCCATTCTTGGGGATGATATTTTATCTATTCCAACATACAGAATGGCACTCAATGAGATTCAAGAGCTCAAGAATCCATTGAAGGAGATGGAGGATAAGGGGTTTAACCATCCAAGTACATCTCCCCAATGATCACCTGTGTTACATGCCTACAATGAAAATATGGGTTTATACATATGTGTCTAATACTGGGAGTTCAATAAAAAGAACATGAATAAATGATATCATTGTAACCTTATTGATGATCTGTTCGACCATCTAAAGTTGTATTGTGTCGAGGTCAGGGTATAATCAGGTGAGTGTTCAGATTTTTTACATATCGATAACTACTTTTAGAAAACGAAAATGACTTTATGAGTTTTTCATAATGTCATTTGGGTTGAAAAACAAAATAGTAGTGTTCATGGCCTTGATGAAATGGCTCTTTCATCCATACCTGGATCAGTTTTTTTGTGGTGTTTGTGGATGACAACACGGTGTACTAAAATTTCCTGATAATCATGGACAGCATCTTGACACCAACCTAAGTAGATCGAGAGAGAAACAATTATACATGATGATGTCTAAGTGTCTGTTTTGGATTGACAGGGAACACTTTTTATTGCACATTATCTCAGATGTTGTGGTAGTGGACCGATAGAAAGTTCACGTAGTGGTTTCTAGGGAGCATCACAAGAATTGTCTTGATATCCATTTCTTTTTTGTATTATCATGGTATTAATCAAGTTCCACCCAAGGATTTTCATGATTGGAAGCACCTCTTTTAGTTTTGACAATGAATGGTATAATATTTTAATGGATGAGAGCATGGGATAATGATTTCTTTGAGTTGAATATGTTCTTGACATCAACACTAATTTTTATCGTACATGATTCCAGAGAGGAGTAAACAATGTATTGTGACACTTCTGGGGTCAGACTCAGAGCGGTGATGGTGAAAGTGTATTTATTCATGGATTATGGTTCTCAGTAGATGAGGAAACATGAATAGACTTACCTAACACAAGACCCCATGTAGGCAGCTATGGTTTATGATTTTATCTTTTGGTGACACTATCTTATGGGAGGAAAATTTATAGATTTTATAGATAAAAATGCATAAAGTATAAATTTTTACAGCATGACTTGAATTTTTGGCTGTGAAGTTGGTAGAGTATATGTAGTCCATTGGGTCATTATGTATAAACTGATGAACACAACAAATTTTTTTCCTATCATGGAATCATTCACAATAAAATTGTTTCAGGTGTTGTATGCTCAGGAGATATTTTGTTTTCACGGGGCGCCACAAACTATATTTTTAGATTGTGATTCAATATTTACATCACACTTATACATTGGAATAAATAAGGTGAATGGTACACTGGTTTTATTAAGTAATTCATTCCACCTAGAGACAAATGAGATGTCAAAGCATACCATACACGTGTTTGAGGATATGATGCAGGAATGTGGGCTTCACTTCAGTGGTTCTTGGGAGAAGAACTTGGATGTAGTAGGGTTCACTTATAATAATAGATATTAATAAACTATACAGATGGAACAATATGTGTCACTTTATGATAGATCATTTAGATCACTAATATGCGGGACAGAGGCAGGTGACTAAGAGATTTCATGACTAATTCTTGTATAGGAGACGTCAGAGCTAGTGTAGTTGATTTGAAAATGTATGGCTATGGCATAGATTTTAAAAAATTTGTATGCCAATATTCAAATACGTCCACTATAGTTTACAGAGGGAGAAAATGTATTCCATCGGGTGTCACCTAGGTTAAATAACCAAAAGATATGTAAGAACATAATTTTTCCACCCAGGTTTCTAGCACCGTTTTAGGTAGTGGATAGAATCGGGCATGTGGAGTACCAATTTTACCTTCAATATAAACTCATCGCCATTCATGATGTATTCCATGAGTCAAAACAATGATTGTATAATCCCAACCCCTCTTTTGTGATTGATGTGGATAAGTCTGGCCTTATGATAGATGTTTCCTCTGAGGATCATCTAAAAATTCTGTAAGATCATAGTGATAATGTGTTAGGGGGGTATGATCGTTCTAATAGATCATGTGTTATGGAAACAGGGAAGTGTTCAAGAGGAAACATGGGAACGAGAAGCACCCATGAGGGCGTAATGGGCCAATATTTTTATATCTGAATCTTAGTGAGTTTCAGAAGTGAAGCTCGAGGATGAGCTGTTATAAGGTTGTGAGATTTTAAGATCCTGATCTTTTTACCAGTCCATCTCAGGAGTTTTTTTATGTACTTTTTAGGTTTTTGAGTACCTTTGTTTTTTATTTGTGGTTTGAGGTGCATTTGAAAAATTAACAGATAGAGGGATGTTCACTCTTTGAACATGGTTTAAAAATTCATGCACCTAAACCCAGGTAAAAGAGTTAACCATGGATATCAGGATAGAGAGGTCCACACAATTGGCTAAAGGTTTACCCTAACTATGCGTATGTTCCCTAGAAACCATGTTCGTGGGTTTTTTTACCGAAAAAATAGTTTTAAAATATCTATAACCCCCAAAACTCCTATATTTTTTCCTAGGATCAATCCTGAAAAATTATAAGAGATCTCAGATCCTTCTAGTGGGATTCCAAGGTGACTCTAAGTCTCTTCTTAGACATCTAAAGCCCAGTTTGATGATTCCCTCTCTTCCTAGTAAGTGTATTTCATCCCAATACTTCTTCTTTTCTTTACTCTACCATTATTTTATCTTTTCATGGAAGATATCCACTCTTTCCATATATCTAAACCTATGTTTTGAGATCTAGATCTAGGATTGTGGATCTATATCTAGAGGTTCAGGATCTCGATTCCTTTGCTCTTAATTTTGGTATTAGGGATTTAGATCTAGATCTTGATCAACATCGTTGTACCACTCAGATTTTGGGGATTTTTGTTATGCGAATATTCATCAACAAACTGAGATAGGTGTTATAAATTGAACTCCCATAGTGGTGGATTTGATATGTTTTTGTGATATTATTGATTTTCCAACATCCCTTGATAATTGGTTTCCTAAATTGTCCTAATTATGAATGTACTTTGTCTTATTAATGTTTTAGAGAAATTTGTGATTAATTAATGATTTAATCATAGAACAAAGGGGTTTACCAAATAGATAATTTATTTAAGGATATTTTATGGGAGGATATATAGTAATTAAGATATTGAATATGGATAGGTTCGAGATAATTAATCCGGGGAATTATTTATCATATGATGTTTATATATGTTAGATAATTAATGGTAAATTAATTATGTTCCATTTTGTTGATTATGTTAATTAATTTTGAGACTAATTATTAAAAGTTTATATTTTATTTGGATAATTAATTGTGAATAATTAATTATATAATAATATTTGTGCTGAATGATTAATTAATTTATAAATTCATTAATGGGTTGTGTAATTAGATAATTTAGGAATTAACTAATTGACATTGATATGTCTTAATAATTGTTGTATTAGTAAGGAATTTGTGTGGTTAATTCTTGTAAATTAATGAATGATTTAATGATAGAGAATGTAGGTTCTTCACATGGCGTTCTAGACTGATTTGGATGTCGGGACACTAACATTGATTTTTTCCCAAATAGTTAATTATGCACTTGTGTTGTGGTGTTCTAGACATGGTGATCTGCACCAAACATGACGAGGGTGTTATACATGGAGGTCTACACCGAATGAGATCTGAGGTTCTTGATATGGCGTTCAACAACACTTGAATAACAATAATGAATTATGATTTAAATGGGAGAGATTAATTAAAACCAAGTCTAATGTTATGATTAAAGAGTAAATGACATTGTGATAACTTTTAAATTATGAATTTAATTTAGTTATTAATTGAATTACATACACTGTCTTTTGGCTGGACATGTTTTAGACACCATTGGTGGTGACCTACTATGTTGGACTCAAACCCTATTTGGCCTTCCTCTAGACACCTAGGAAGGATTTGTTGTTGCCGGACCAGATATGGGTAAGGCATTGCGATAAGTTTACATTTGGGAATCAATCATGGGTGAGGGAACAAGATGTGGTTCGAGTCCCTCTTGGGAGTCGTTGTGTCTCTATTTTTAGTTGCACTGTAGAAACATGAAACTTTCATTTTCATATCATGTTTTTCCTTTTAGTTGACTAATGGATTTCCTATTTTTGACCATCATGTGACTAGGAATTGTTTTTGTTGTTTATATACTTCCAAAACTGTTTATTTTCTTTTTTCTTATGTTGTTATTAGTTTCTGATACAAGTGTGTATAGACTCCTTATGACTGACTTACCAAACTGTCACTACTAGTCAGGACCTTTAGCATACGGGGAATCGTTTTGGAGGGAATTTGACCAACCAAGTTGGGGAACTGTTTAGTGGCTCTCGGGTCAGGACAACACAAATTAGAATAGTGGTGTTTATATAGTGTGTAAAGTAAAATTTGATAGATATAATATAATTGTTAAAAGATGATAAAAAAAGTATTAGTGCATTAAAATTACATGACAGTTGAAATAGTAATATGGCTATTAGGAAGAGGAAATCACTAATGTATTAGTAAAATAATATTTGGGGGAATAATATAATGATGTTATTAAAAATTATAACTAAATAATCATTTTATGTAGGATAAATTTAATTTTTTACATATGAAAAAATAATTACATTTTTTCGAAACATATATGTTTCATTATCATGAATAAAAATATACATTATAGAAATGAAAATATAAAATTAAAATTATTATTATCAAATGGTTTTCTAAAAAAATATTTCCTTCTTTATAAAATAAAATATAAATTTAGGAAAGTACTTTTAGTTTTTCATTGTGTGAAAATTTAATTGTTTTCCAAAACATCAATATTTTTTATCTAATAGTAATTTTATTTTCAAATTTAATAATTCATTTTTTAAATAGTATATTGAAAAAATAGATTTATTTTTGAAATCATTATAGAAAAATTATCTTATTTTTAATATTTGGTTTTTTTTCATAAAGATGTTTTATAATTATATTCTATGAAAAATATGGTATTTTGAATTGTATGATTAATTATTGATTAATTTAAAAATTACATATCTATAAAACTATTAAATCAACCTCAATTTCAACAATATATATATATATTGATTGTAATCATCACAATTGTTAGTTTTTATAAAAATAATTACCAATAAGTGTTATTATATGAAAAAAACACCTATAATTCCCTTAAATTTACCACCCTTCACCACCCCTCATCACCTCACATTGAATTTTCCACACTATTATAAATTTGTAACCCAATATATTCTTAACCATCTTTCACACAACAACTTAGTTTTTCTACTTCTGAAAGACCAACCTATGGAACATTAGGTAGTAGTATAAGATTAATAAACCAATGAAGAGGAAACATTTTTGACACGTCATTTTTAATTATTATCTCCATCCACAACTTACAGATTTATTACATTTGTATTGAAATAATCACATCAATTTGATGAATAGAATAATTTTTTTTATTAGTGGAATATCGAATATTTTTACCTCTCATTCTTTAATCACAAATGAATGTGTTCGTCATGTTGTGACTGGTTCACCGCTTCTATGATAAACCCATTTAATTTTACATCACCATCATTATTGTATGGTTATTAAAAATGATTCAATGATTAAATGTATTATTTATAATAATGTTGATATTTAATAACTTTCATTTTAATATTACATTAATGATAGTAAGAATTTATGATCATTATAAATAACACCATTAAAATAGTGTTAATCATGACACATTTTAAAATATAGAAACATATAGGATAAAAATTAATATTTAATATTAATATATTAAAAAAATTATAATGACTCGGTAACTCGACAATATTGACATTATTTAAACCAATTAAATAACCTCGAACCATGATCAACTCACTAAAGTAGTTTGGGAGAAGTTGACTGAGCATATACATGTGACCTATGTAGAAATAAATATAATAAATGATTAATATATAAGAAAAAAACATTATACACGTTAATATACATGATAATGGTTCTTAATCAAGTAACTAATAAAATTTATTTGATACTTGGGTTGAAAAATTCACTCTCTAAATGAGTTACGAAACTTATTTAAGTTGAGTTTTGAACCACTCCCTTTACTTTTAGGTTATGTATTAGTTTTCCTTTTCTCCCTTACCATCTATATTAACTTAATTTAATTTTTTAACATTATTTATATATATCCCCTCTATTTGTATTATTATATTACATTAACCTTCGTTATTGGGGATAATATATGTTATTCATTTTCCCCACATAATTAGTTCTTTTAAGAGAACTCATTTCATGGTTTTTGGTCTAAATAATATCTATTTTCATGAGACAAAAAAATTAAATTATTTTAAAAAATTAAGCTCTCTACGAATACTCAATATTTTATGGAAATTTATGTGGGTATGTCTTCATAAAAATGATAATTATTATTTTCATATTTGGAAGAATATTTACCAATTTTCATAAAACCCCACTTAAGAGGTTCATTTTAAAACACAAATCTATGATATTGTTTGTCAATTCACATTAACAGAATATAATTTCAATAAACAATCATTCCATATTAGTTTATTAATGAAAATAATAAATTAATAAATTATTTCATATGAATATTTAAGATATTAAACTTGGTTATTTTCTAAGATAAAATTATGTAACCCTTTTTATTTTCATGGGTTTTTGTTATGATGATACATTATGTATAATTTCTTTTAATGAAAATAGATTACTGTTTGATGTTTTTAATGTAAATAGTGTACCAATAATTTTTTCATAATGCATTAAATTAGGTAATTCGACAATCTAATGATATATAATGTATGGTCCATGGGTATTTACCATGGAACACATTGGTATGGTTTCATGATAGTAAGCTTGGACTTGTAATTATGATCTCAAGATTTATATTTTTTTATATTACTATGATTTCAGAATATTATGATATCATCTTCTCATTACAAGATTCTAGGAAAGTATATATGATTTCTACATTTATATTGACACGATATTCCTATTGACTCATATGTATTACTTTCCATCCTTGTTTACTCTGATAACTATCTTACTATGCATTATATATCAATTGATTCCTTTATGTATTTCCCCTGATTATCCAATATATTAATAGAATATCAAATGGATTTTTATATTCAATAATTGAATTAAATAGTGAATTTACAACATACATTTATGAAATCTTTATTATGCATCTATTATTCAAAATACAATCAAACTCTATAATTTTTGTTTTTATATTAATGAATATAATATTAATAATCATGAAATTAGGGAAGTATGAGACTCGAGTTTCACTAGCTTATATATTTGAAGGTTCTATTAATTCATTGGGATTATGAAAGGAAAAAATTTGTGAAAACTCTAGGGATAAGTATATATATTGGAAAGAATACTAAAATTTACTGGTGAAAATATTTTGTGCCCTTTAGGCAGTGACATCTCTATCTAGTTTCTATCAATGGATACACGATCATTTGTAGATATAAAATGAAAAAATAATATCTAAAAATTTATAATTGTTTATAAATATGATCTTATCACAATATAAAATATATGGTTATATCTATAAACATAGTTTCAAACTCTAATATGAAATTATTTGGTATATTCATGTGTTTATTAAAAACAATTATACATGATTTGATTATTTTTTATGTAACAGAACATAATTATAGTTGCAGTATGGATAACATTGATTGAAACCTAAAAATTTTGTAATATCAAATATACCTATAATTTATGATTTAATCTTTTTATGTTCTCAATCTTTATTTTATATAATTTTTATTCTATTTTAATCATTTCCAACATTCTTTTAATTTAATTAATCAATTGAAATATCACAAATCAAGAAAAATACCAATATAATTTGTAATGTGATGATTTCTCAATTGAGATTACTAATTGAAAGTGTGAAAGAATCAATAATATAATGGTATTTGTTTCCATATTTAATAAATTTCTGATCAATAACTTGAACGATATAGAATGAACCATATTTCGAAATGAGTAAGTTGTGGTTATTTCTTTATCTGACAAATGAATATGAATTTTATTAGATATTCAAGTCCCCAAGTTGTAGAATAATTAATTAAATCTACATAGAAGAAAATATAAATCCTATAATGATCATTTAATGATAAATTCATACATTTAATCGATTAGTTAGAATAAGAAGTTGATATAAGGGTGGCACATATCAAGAATATGAATCCTAGTGAATGAATTGAATAATTTTAGAGGGAAGTATTCAAAAATTATTTTTCAATAAATATTTTCTTCACACTCCCTGTCATAAAATAGGGTGGAATTTTTTTTTACTTAATAAATAATAGTCTTATTCAATCACTCCTTATAAAGAATACATAATTAGTCCTACATGAAAAGCCTATGAATTCCCCATCGATACAAAAATTAATGTAGATCACTTATTTAGAAGGATGATTTTAAGTATATATGAATATTTGAAAATTTAATAGAAGATAAATGTGTGACTCCCTAAAAACTAATGTAAGAACCCTATATTCAATAGAGTTTATGAAACGCGACATCAAACACAAAATTTAAAATAATATTTGTATATTTTTGATATATTTATTATTTAAAATATGTTATATATATTTTAATTGATGAAATCCAAAGTTACCTTGCAATTCACATGACACAGGGATTGAGTACATCATACACAACAATGACCTTCATATATAGCACGTGTTACATGGAAAAGAGACCTTTTCGATGGCTTGAGATATAGGCAATACCGAGTCCTATTGAGAAACAATAAATAACTAAAACATTATTATTTAATATAATAACACATAAACTAGTCACTATGAATAGTATTAACTAACTTATGAAAATATATTTTTGAGGAAACTAAATCCTTGGTTACAAATAAATTCAAAATGAATATAAGAAACAGTTTAATATTAAAAGCATATTTTTATAGAAAACTATTTCTTTTCTCAAAAAGCTATTTTACCCTAATAGAGTTAATTATTTACAAATAGATAGTGGTATTAACAAAATAAATTTGTTACATATTTAATAAATTATTTTTTATAATCATAGGATATATTTGGTAAGAAAAAGATAATATCAACCCAAATATTTCACATTAAACCTATATTCATGCATTTTTAACCACCTTATAATAGTAAACTTATTTTAAATCATAATTCTGACACTTTTATTTATTTAATTTGATAAAATAAACATAATTTTAAAGTTAATAATTTAAATTTTTTCCTAGTTTTATATTTTATTATTTTCCCAAGAAAAGTAATTTTTTAGCTAATAGTGGAATATATTTTGTTTTAGTTAAAAAGTCGATTTTAGATAAAATAATTTTAAATTTTAAATTATATTATAAATTTGGTTTAATGTGACAATAAATCAATTATAATTATATAACTATAATTTATGGAATTATAATAAATATAACTTTTAAATTTATTATAAAAACAATACAATCTTTTGAATATTTCTTTACTAAAACCAGTTAATCTGTATGTCAACAAGATTGACATTAATCTTAATTTTCCTATTCAGTGATTTGAATTTTGATAATCATACATACAAAATTGAAATCAATATAATATTTTTGGTCTAATGAGATTGACTTAATTTTTGAAAAAAACTGATAAGTGAAAGTGACTAAAATTAGTTATAGTGAGTAAGGTATAATTTGGCTTCAAATAGATTAAACCATGTTATTAATGGCACAAGTGACCTAGACCCTTGTCCAAAACCACATTTCTGGACATATATTGGACACAAACCTTCCATTAATGAGTATTTGTACATTATTATGACTTTTATTATGTAATAACTTGTTCACACCTATCTTCTTTTCAAGAACACCTAGTGTGTCTTTTTCCTTCACTATAAAAGGCCACCACCTATACCCTTTCCTCAAACTTGTAAAAACTATTGAGTTAAGAAGATCCTTGCCCAAATAGTCTCCCATCAATCCTCTCCTTGAACAAGAATCATTACATTTGTTTTAAACCCATCCATAAAAAGCCTTTTGGTTCAAACCAAATGAAGTTGCCCGATTAAATGGTAACATCTTTTATTAATCTCTCTATATTCATTTCTATTCTCCAAACCATAACATATAATTATTCAATTTTTTATATCAAAAATGTAATACAAAATAAACATGGATTTATTTATACTGATATTTTTAAATACACTTACACACACCACCACCTAATGGGGAAAGAGCATAATTTTTCTATAGACGACGAACTACTATCTCACAAAATGATGAATGTTCATTCTCCTATTACAGGATCTCATAGTATCCATTATGAATTACATATTGTTTATATATGTTATATATGATATTTATTGGGACTTTATACGTATTTATACCTTTTATAACACATAAATTGGTAATTTTCATTTTAAGTTAATTTGATAAAATCGTTTGAGGAAGTGTGGACTACCGCCCCCTCCAAGTGATGTGATTCGTTCACACGATACATAGATTATATAAATGAAGGTTATAATTAAAAATATGAGACATAAAAAACATCTATATGATATTAATAACATAATTACACTTATGGATATATATATATATATATATACATATATATCATTTTCTTTATTACCCACTCAACCACTTTAAAAGAGACAACATCATTTCTGGCCTTGTGGACAACCACATCCTTGACATGATGTGATTCCTTTTAAATCACATGATTATATATATAAGTATATATGATAAAGAAAATATGATATTTATTATATAATTATCATTCTGGAATGATTTTATTTACTTTCCTTCTTTCAACTATGATCATTTAAAAATGGGAATGTTACTCATGCCTATGTACGACCTTCCATCTACATGATTCTAACATATTAACATTTTCGTAACCATATTTAATGGTATGGTTTTAAATTCAATTTCATGTAAAAATATGATAATTATTTCATTTTTATAATTTTGTAGATGTTATATAATGCCCCCTTTGACCATAGCTGGCCAATAATAGTTCTTTTAACACAAAAATTGAATTTGGTAAAAAACAACCAATAGAAATTTAATTGATTAAGTAGTTGTACACAAAATGGTAATAAGTGATATAAAAGTAATTATAAAAATGAAGAAGGTTATAAATTAAGTTTAAAAATAATATATTTTTATTATACAGGATGTTAGTGGACGTTCACCTGAAACGAAACTCAATGTAAGGGATTCTTGTCCCATTCTAATTAAATGAGGCATACATAATTATTTTACACCAAATTTCTTATATATGGTGTTCTTACTTCTACATTGAAATAAAATATCATGTATTATATTATCTTCATGGAATTAAAATTATTTATTTATAGATTATTACCTTTGGGTTTTCTAATCAATTTACTATTATATTAGTAAAAAATTGTCATCTCACCTTTTGCATACATGAAATAAATTTCATGTTCACTACATACATCATTTTTGTAGTGTATCTAATTTTATTTTTATATTATATCATTAATTAGTTTTTCCTTCATTGTATTTAATACATTCATTCCATATTATTCATTCACAAGGATTAGGATTTAAAAATATTTCAAAGTGTTATGGGACACCATGTAATGTTTAAATATTATTTTCCTAAAAAATATTTTTAATACATAATATTTTATTTCATAAAAAACCATCTATTTTACTCCACTTGTGTTCATTATTGATACCCTCATTATTCTTCCTCGGGATAGTATATTATTTATTTTTCCATTAATAGTATTGATATTCACTTCCTTGATTTATTTTTGTCACCATGAAGTATTCAATTCCCTTTTATCATTGAACTTTAAATTTCCCCTTATTATCAATTTCATTTTTTATGGATAATGTAATTTTCCTAATCCATTAACCATTTTACATAGGGTTCCTAGATAGACAATTATTTTATTAATTGGAGAATTATTGAAAAATATGTATTTTTCATTCAATATGGTTATTGGATAAGCCATATTAATTATTTTTATTATTAAATATGAGGAATGATTTAGACTCGAAATGATGGTAGAGCCCAAACATTGAATAACTCCTTGATGCATAGACATGTTCTCATATGAAGAGCCATTATTCCAATGGTTTTTTACCCTTATATTTAAATAGTATTATGAATGGTTTTGATGGTAATAGGTCCTCATGAGTGTACAAAAAAAGGCATCTGATAAGAATGAAATTTCCCTCCATGTATTTTAAGTTATTATTCATCCATGAGAATTTCCATTAACATATCTGTTGATAAATATTATTTCAGTTCATTGATTAATGGCATGTGTTTTAGTTTCATAACATTCCATATTTATTTTTCAATAACTAGTTATTGAAAAAGAAAGTGATTCTAGTTATTACCTTTTATTATTGATTATGTATGTTCATTCAATTTAAAAATTACATGGAATGTTTGTTAAGTTATTTACCTTTCCAAAATGACTTTTATCATTGATTCGTTATTGGTTCCACTATATTTTTTCCTTACTAATGCTTTGAGTGCACCATTATTATGTTTCAGTCCTCAGGAATCTATAAAGCATACTATCGAAGATATACATGAATATACTAGATGGATTTGAGATCATACTCTATGTTTATTTGTTTAGAATAAAAAATATGTTGTAATTATTATATCCATTTGAAATAAAATTATCATTTATGTATCTATTTTACAAAGAATACTAAACTAATCAGTAATTCGGGTTATAATTCCTTGTAATCATGTTAATATATTTAATACCAGAAACCAGCTCTGGAAAATTTGGGGCTGGGTCTCTATAGTTCGTATCATAGGAGGTTTAGTATCAACCATGCGAACTTGATTTAGGAAAAGGTATGTCAGATAATATAACCCTAAGGTAGAATTTGAGGATATTTTTAGATAAAATAGTAAAATTATGTTAATGTATAGACTTTGTGGGACTTCCTAGAGATACATACTTATCTGGATATTACAGGTGGATGTGGTTCTAGAACAGATTTACCTAAAAGTAATAATTACTATAAGGTGTTTTAGGATTGAATTAGGGTAACCCGGTACATTACAACAAGCACTACTATGCACTTAGTTTGACACTCCTAGTGGATATGCATCGAATAATCCACATTAAATTAAAAAATATTATAAAGGATTTTGATATATAATTAGTGACCAAAGTTAATCCTAAGGGGTTTTATATTTTAGAAAAGGATACATGATTTAGAAATCCAAGTAATGATATTATAGGTAAACCCAAGCACAAGGAAGGACATTTGTTAAAATATAATGGATAAATTATTTATGTCTTGAGGTAGTATTGAAAACCATAGTTAAAATTCAATTTAGAGATTAACCTAATTTCAATGATATTCATATTATTAATAGTTATAAGATATAGTAATGTGGTTTTATAAATGGATAGCCTAAAAAACATGTGACAACCAATCAAATATGGGATGTCCATGAGGCTTGAATCCATGACTGGATGATGATAAGGGTTTCATGACAACCACTGAACTACGCAATGTCCTTGTTAATTTTCATTTTTTATGTAAAACAATTTAACAATCAAATATTAATGATTAAGCAGTAGTAAAAATATTAAGGATCAGAAATTAATATATTTATCATAATTATTTTTGGAGATAGTCAAAGAAAAATAGTAAGAGTTTTCACTCTTCTTTATGACATAAAATCCTTTTAATGTTTCTTGTAGTAATTTAGGAATAAAAAAATATGTACTGGAATTTTATTTTCTGAGTAAAGGGATGATTTATAATTTCATCAAAGCACAACCAAAAGTTAGGATTCTTCATATGGGATTGAAACCCATCATGTAATAAGATTTTTATATATTCATGGTTAGTAAAAGAAATAGTGAACATTTGTAAAATGACTTTGAAATAAAAAATTTCTAATACATAACTTTCTATTGAACTGATAGCCTTCTAAATTATCAAATATTTATGGCTTTTAGGACCTTAATATTCCATTGGTTGTTCACATGTTTGTGATGGATGACCTCATTCGATTCTGGTAACTATATACAATTTTTGTACCCGTATGTGTCTCTACATTCCACTGATGTTCCTATACTCAGAGATCTAGTTACATGGTATTCCATGGGACATTTTTACATTTTATTGTCTTTTTATAGAATATTACTTACGAATCATACTCACGATGTGAGATTTCCAAAAAAAAGAAGTATCAAACAGTATATCACCATGATCAGTTTTTAATTGAAAAGAAAACAAATATAATAAGGTGGGGAGAATGTGATGTCGTGAAAAACTAAACTAAAAACCTTGTATTTGATAGCATGTATGACACGGGAAAACAATCCCATAAGGAAATATAATATCTGAACATTTTAATATATTTACTATTTAAAATATATTCTACATATTTCAATGATTAAACCACCAGGTTAGCTTGAAATTTTTGTGACACTAGATTAGCATAAATCATAAGAAACAATGACCATCCTTTATATCTTGTGTTACACTCAAAGGTGGCCTTCTTCGATGGATTACACCATATGTAATACCAAGTCATATCAAGAAATAATCTATAATTACAATATTATTATTTAATATTATAAGATATAAACTAGATGTTATGAATATTATTAGCACACTTATAAAAATATATGGTTTTGATGGAAAAATCATTGGTTAAAAATAAATATAAAATTAATATAAGAACAAATTGAATATTAAAAGCATATTTTTATAAAAAAAACTATTTTTTATCATAATGTTGTTTTACCCTAATATATTTAATTAATTTCAAATAGTGAGTGATATTAATTTAATAAATATGTTAAATATTCATCTCTTTTATATTCATCCAATTGATGTTTTAAGTATAAGATAGGATTAATCCCAATATTTCACATAAAAACCTATATTCAGGCATTTTTAAATGCCTTATAATGGATAACCTATTTTAAATCATAAATATGAACCTTTCATGAATTTAATTTGATAATATAAATATCATTTTTTGAATTTATATTGTCAAAATATTCCCTGTATTAATTTTTTGGTATTTTTCTAAGAAACATCATTATTGAGTGAATAGTTGAAAATATTGTGTTTTAATTAAAGAATACCATTCCATTTAAATAATTATTAATGTAAAATTATATAATAAATTTGTTTTAAAGTAAAATTGGATAAATAACACAATTACTAAGATAATTTAATTCATTATAATCAATATAAATTTTAAATTGTATATAAAAACATAATAATATTTTTACCATTTTTCTACTAAAACCAATTAATTTTTCTCTCTACCAGATTGACAGTAATTTTATTTTTTCACTTATATGATTTGAATTTTTTAAATCTAAAATACAAATTTTGAATCAATATAATTTTTTTAATAATATAATTTTAATTTCTTAAGAAAATGATTACTAAATGTTACTAAAATTAATTGTAGTGATTTTTGTGTAATTAGACTAGAAAATAGACTAAAACCCTAAGTTTAAGGGCCCAAATGACCATGACCCAGATCCAAAACCCATTTTCTAGAGATATATAGGACATTAACCTTAAATTAATATAAATTGGGTCTGTCTTATTACTTTTATTTGGTAATAACATGAGCACACATAACTTCTTTTGAAAAATGCCATGTGACACCTTTTCCTATCTAATAAGAGGCCACAACCTCTATCCATTACTCAAACCTCTCAAACCTCTTAATAATAAACAATACCTACCCACATAGTGTTCCATAATTCCTATAAAATACATAGATTAATTAATTTGGGTAGAAACCCTTCTAACAAATCCTTTTGGTACAAACCAAATGATGTTACCTAATTAAGAGGTAACATCTTTTCTCAATATCTCTAAATTCATTTACATTATCCAACACATAAAATATTCTAATTATGATATTTTATAAAAAAATTAACCTAAATGTATTAGGATTATTTTATGATAATATTTTTTCCTACACATAGACACAATATACATAATGGGTAATAAAAATAATATTTCTTTGCACTGCGAACTATTTCCTCACAAAATGATGATTGTTCATTATTTTATTATCGTCTCTCATGGTGTCCATTGTTATGTAAAAATTGTTTATATATGTTATATATGATATTAATTATGTATTTATACTTATTTAAACCTTTTACAATATATAAGTTTATTACATTACATTTTACATTATTATGATAACATCATTTGAGGAAGTGTGGATTACTGCCCCCTCAAAGCGATGTGATTCATTCACAAGATACATGGAATGTATAAATGATTTATATAATTAAAAATATGATACATAAAAAATATATATATTATATTAATAACATAATTACATTTCTGTATATATATATATATATCATTTTATTTATTACCCATTCACACACTAAAGAAGGTATAATGTCGTTTGTGGATGTGTGGACTGTCTCCTCCTTTATATGATGTGATTCATTTTAAATCATATAAGTATATATATATTAATATATAATTAAATAATATGATATTTTTTATATTATGAAAAAAAATTAATGACTTGAGTTACTTACCTTTTTTCCACAATGATCGTTTAAAAATGGGAAGGTTAGTCGTGCGCACGTAGGGCCTACTGTCTTGAGGACTATAACATATTCTCATTTTCATAAACATAAATAATTCTTTTTTTTTTGAAATTATAATTGATGTACAAATATGATACTTTTTTCATGGTTATTATTATGTAGTATTTATATAGTGCGCCCTTTTGACCATATTTGGCAAACAAGAGTTGTTTTGAAACATAAACCTAATTCTATCAAAAACACTCGACGTAAACATAATTGTTTATAAAATTTTAAAAAACATGGTAATAAGTCAAATAAAGGTAATTATAAACCTGAAAAATTTTCTTCAAAGTTTATAAAATTGACATAATTTTATTATATTTGAATTTATTGGACGTTCACGTGAAATGAAACTCAAGAATATATAACACTATTTATGTTTCATATATATATTCATAATATAAATATAAATAGTAGATAGATTTATTAAATGGGCGACACCGTTTATGGAGATGGTAGGCTATACATAGGCATAAGTGTGGTTTCCATTTTCATATTGAATTGAATTGAAGTAATTGAATGAGATATATGTGAATAAATATATATATATATATATATTCCCTATAATTATTATTACGTATATTAAAAACTTATTAATAATAGATATTATTATAATCATTGTTGAATAGTGAACATGGATGTGAATCTCATCGGGTCGTGGAACGGTAAGTCGTACGTACGTACGGGAAACAATATCATTTTATTGATAGTAAAATCATATTTAATTGGATGGTATATTATATATAAAGAATAATTAACATGTTATATTTATTATTTACATCAATTATACTCATTATTATGCCCATGCAAATAATGAAGTGGTGAATGACAAACTACACCACGACATGAAAATGGTAAGCCGTACGTACACACATATGGTAAATTTTTCATTCATATGATGTATAAGAAAATGAATATAGCAGTAACATATTTATAATAACATCACAAAATGTATAAGGTACTGAATTTATTATTTTGGTTTGGAATCAACAATGAAATATGAAGTGGAAGAAGAAAAGAACATTGAAGGAGGTGATGAAATAATTACCTCTTCTTCGGGTTCTTCCATTTGATATGAATGAAAGGGCTCAATATGTTATCTTAATGATCATTTTAAGGTCTCTAGGATGAAATGTTGGTAGTTGGGAGGAGATTAGAAATTGGTTTAGCCAATAAAAATGTCTTTGTGGGTGTGAAATTAAGAGAAAGGGAAGTACCCTTTTATAAGAGAGGTGAGGGTTACTTTAGGATAATCGTGAAATATTGTTTTATTATAAATTCATTTTTGGATTCTAATGGCTCCAAGTGGATTTATTCTGAGGCTAAGGTGGCGATGGGTCGAAATACCTCCCACCAATATTTTTTAGACATGTTTAGGTCACCATATTAAACTTATCTTTTAGAATTAACTCTTCGTTAAATAGTTTAGCATTTACCTTGTCTTCTTGTATTTTTATATTTTATGGTTAATAAACATACTAAAAAATTCCAATAAAACATAAAGTGGTTCATTAATGTAATATTTAACCTTATCTATTTCCTTTTCCAATCCTTATATTTTTAGGAACATTATAACATTTAATAATTTAGTATTTGTTTTACAAACCCATTTATGCCAATTTTTGCACTATTTATTATTTTTTGTGAATGTCATTAGAAGTTGATTACTTATAAAAAATACATCAAATAAACCCTAATATGTCATATTAACCTATAAAATTCGTGGATGGCATCAATAGTCCCAATTTACAGTTATTTTGATATTTATAATATCAATTATTTTTATCTTTCATTAATAAGGTAATCACTACATCATCATTGTGTCATAAATAAATTTAGATATTTAATGTCTAAAAATTATAAATAAATTCCCATGACATAGGAAATCTTTTTATCTTTATAATTAATATTTATATTTGAATTTATCTTCTTTGTAACCCTACATTAAAAATAGTTTATTTATTATACTTTTAATTCAATGCTTTTAACTCTTTTTTAAATAAATATAATAAATTTTTGAATCTATCCCAAGTGAATAAAAAAATATCATATTTTGGTCTTAAGGTTTATTTGGGTCGAAAAATACTTATCCAATATAATTATAACATGTTTTGGGGAATATTTGAAATTATTTTTTCCATTAATTACCTTATTTTCTTTTTATCAAGGTAAATAAAATTCAAAAGTTATTATTCCCCAAAAATTATTTTCACTCTAATGAACCAAATTTTTCTTACTGATGTGAACCATGTCACTTGTATTTTTGAAATTCAATTCACAGAAGTGGTAAAATTACGTTTTAGGCAATTTTGAAAATGTGCCGAGAAGGTAGGTAAATGTGTCTAGAAGATAGGTAAAAAGACGTTGAAATGGTTCAATAAAATTTTATATATCTAATATTATTATAAAAAGACTCCAATGATGTATTTTTTACTATTATATGTGTTATATATCTATTTTAAGAAAAAATTATCATTAAAATTATTATTTAAATGAATAAGTTGGTTTTTCGTATTATACCGTATTTTTAACTTTTCATCAAAAATTGAATGTTTTCATAAAAATTCTAAAAATCAACCCTAAGATAATTTCTATATTTAGAATTAATTTTTTTCCTATTTTATCAAACTAAAAACATAGAAGTTTCATTAATTATTTTAAAATAAATTAATACTGTCAAAACCAGAAAGCGGGTTTTTGAGAAGTAAAAAATTTCAAACGATTGATATGTGTTTATGTCCAATTTATATGTAAAATTACTTCCAATGAAAAAAATTGGATTATATGTTAAAAATATAATCTAATTATACTGAAAACCCATTCAAAAGTAAAAATTAACACTATAATTTTTTTTGATTACAAAATTAATTTTCAATTAAATTTTAGTATTTTTCATTGTTTATCAAAATATGAAAGTTATCATAAAAACACAAAATATTTACCAAAAATAAATCTTTGTGTCCCAGTTCTAAAGAAGAATTTTATTTTGACCATTTGAATATAGAAAATTGTCAAATATTGTGTTTAAAAATGGTTCTCTATTAAAAGGTGGTAAAATTAGATTTTTTTTTTGAAAAACAATTCATTTATCTAAAAAATTGAACATGTTCTTATATTTTGTCTAAAAACACATAATATGGATGGTAAAATTATAATAACTATATAAAATTTAAAATACCGTTAAATCTATTCATAACCATTTTTTAAATATCTAATTTTGTAAGTCATGGTGTGATCAAACTCGGTGTTGCATGTGTCACAAGCCATTGAATGACATTAAAGAGATATTTTATTATGAAATCATGGGGTGTTACATTCTCCCCTACTTCAATAAATTGCATCCTAGCAATTTGATATTGTTCTTTGAAAATAAAAGTATGAAAATAGAAAATAACTTTGTGGAAAACCCCCATAAAAATAAGGTTACTAAAATTTGGTCTTAATAATAGAAAAAGGGAAATGAAAAATTCACCACCAAATATGGATTTATAATTGGAGAACATTTGTGGAAATTATAAATGGAGAAAAAAATGTAAATATTTATAGGGAGTGATTGAGGTCATCAATCACAAACAAGTGAATAGAAAATTGAGGGCCTTAATTGCATAAATCGGTTATGATTTAAAATATCATTAGTTTAACAAAATGTAAGGTATTAGGAAAACACATTTTTGGGTTTATAATCCATTCCCTAAAGATTAATAATTAATTTATTCGTAGAATAAAAAAAATATATGATAATTAGAGTTCCATCCTTTAACTAATTTGTATAAAAAACTCATCTTTGACTCCAAAAGATAATAGAACTCAAAAATTATTCTATTTATCCTGATTATATATGGATTCAAAAAAAATAATTTTAAATTCATCTCTTAGACAACTTAAAGAAACTGCATTATAAAAACTAGATCATCATGTAGGCTAGTGGAAGGTTATGCACCGTTATCACCCTTTAGTTGTGAGCTCAAGTCTCGTGGCCTTTCCAGAAGAGACGGGTTGTCACCTGACCTTTGGGTAGTTCTTTTCACAACAGTTAATAAATAATCATAAGAAATTTTTTAACCTTAAATAATAGTATCCAATGTCCAACATAATTCATTTCAACCATTAGACTTATCCAAAATACTTCTATCCAAAATCACAGTCCAAAATTTATAAGGAAGGTAAAAAAAATGAAGCGCTTTTTTGCCTTGTAATAACATTCTAATACCTTCATCATGTATTCTCTTAAAACAAGGTAACAACCGGAATTTCCATAAAGCATTATTTATTTATGCTCCTTTATTCCTTATAGAATTATAGATATACTCCTTATATTCAAAAATGTTTTGAAATCCAACAATGATTGAATAAACAAACAATTAATTAGTTTCAATATAGTCAAGAATATAAAATATAATTTACCAAATCAATCATATATTATTCCATAATTATTATCTCAATTTCGGAAAAAAATTAAGGGTTATATTCCCCCCAACCCTATAATTTCCAAAATGTTTAACTTGAAAATATTTCATATTACTTGGTACAAAACAATCTCAAATCATTATTGAAATAGTAATGTAGTAAAATCCTTATATATACTTTAATTCTTATAACATGTACATCAATAACACAATACACAAATGAGACATTTTTTTTGTAAAAACATATTAACAGTAATCATTTCGCTTAATATATCATAGTATCATAACTACATTATTATCCAATAACATTATTTAGGGTTTACTATGATGATTGGGACATTGATTCGCGTAGTATCTCAACTCCTTGTAGATGAAGCGTTGTGTATTTGAAACTGCTTTCTTACTCTTGAAATTACAAAATTTGTGTCTTTTCCCTCCACACTTATAAAAAAACTCACATTTCATTTATGCACTTTCCCTAGTGATTCTTTCCACAGTTATAACATATGGTGAAATCCTTCTTTCCCTTCTTCCCTTTTTCCATCTCTCCCTCAACCATCCTCTTCTTCTCCGAATTCCCTTCAAAGACATAGGAAATAAATAATTCATTACATATATTATTAATATGTGATATTGTTTTTTCATATGATGATAATACATGGGAGACTATTTCCTTTATAAATGTTGGCTTATAACCATTGAATATATGATCCTTCTTACTCTTTGATTCATGTGTATTTCAAGAGTTCTAATTCCTTCTACTGGGCACCATTCTTAAATCCATAATTTATAATAAAAAAAATAGAAAAATCCTCAACATTAATTGAAGATTTTTAAACATATAGTCTCATAAAAATGGTTTATTTGCTAACATATTTAATCATAAATACTTTATAATAGTTTTTAAAGAAATTGTGAATTATTCTAAGCATATCCCTCTGGAGTGTCATAACCAAGAGTATAAGAAGGCCCATTGTCTTACACCAGTTAACATTCGAGTCTATATTAAATAGGTGTTTTCAGGTTTTACCCATAGATACGTCTATTCAACAGCCACCTCTACCTACTCATATCTGGACAAGGATTCATTTCATTGAAAATTAAAACTATATATACATTAAAAAAATTCTAGAAATTTATTCTATAATAATCCTTAAAGATTATCTCAGTGAAACGTTTCATAAATAGGGTTTATCGGAATCTACTTCCAAGGTTATTTCTAGACATCCTCTGATACCAACTGTAATGCCCCGACCCCAGAAGTCTACAGTCAGTTTAGTATTTTTATACATTGGAATGATTACAAGGAATCAAAATCTGAAGGACTGATCACTTTATCAATCTATGAAAATAGATCACATATATGAACGTAACATTACACATTCAAACATAAAATAAAACATAAATAATTTATTTATAATTCCATTATTTCCCTAGCTTAACCCTGTATATCAATAATAATACACTTCATGGGATCCTGGTAAAAAAACATAAGAAAGGGGTGATCTTAGAGGCTTAGTAAGGGTAAACAATTAAGCGAAAGCTATAAAATTATGAGGTAAGATGTGTCATAAAATCAATATCCATTTTAATATATTCCTGAACATAATATGGAAGAAATAAATCAAACATAACTATATAAACATGCACAAAGATATTATACTAGTCTAATAATCACTTGTAATAACTAATTTAAAAATGAGGAAATGCATAATGTCGGACATCATAACCACATATTCAGGCCTCGTACCAAGACTACAAATAAGATTTTGTTAATTCCTTATTCCAATATACAAGTTTATCTCATGAGACCTACTGATGCATCAAGAATCTATTACTATCTCCACTTGTCCCATACTAAGTCCAATGCATTTCTCATTAGAATATGTTGAAACATAATATAAACATTTGTATTAAAACTGCCATGAAAATGTCAATACTTTAACCATAAATCATTAATGGTATAAAAATTGAACATCCACAGTCAAACATATCATAAATAATTCAATACAATATAGAAAATTGTATTATAATAATTCAACCGCAATCAAGAATAATATCAGGAAAAGAATGTTGACATAGTTGACAATGATCAGTAAAACCCTTTAAGAGAAATATCCCTTTTTTGTGAAATCATTTAAAAGTAAAACATTTATAAAAGATATTATTTTAAATATTTTTGAATAAAAGTTTCCCATACCACTTTGAATCTTTTTAAAGGAATTAAAATTTTAAAACAATCATTTCTATATAAAGAAAACCTTAAAAGCATTTTAAAAACATGGAAATTAATTATAAATATTTTTAAAAATAAAGAATTAAGAAATTTAAATTGATGATATTGCTAAATATTTCCTTCAAAAAATCCTTAAATTTTACTTTTATAATAAATTTTTTGAATCCTCGAAATGGGTGCTAAATATGTCCCAGTAAATACTTAGACAAAAACAATATCAGATAATAATGAGATTGAGGAAGTAACCCTCACCTAGTATTCCATTTTCCCTATTGTACTTTTAAACTCATGTATAATGACCATAGAATGTTATTAAATTTTACTAGAACCATATTACTATTTATGATATCATACATGATTAAGTTATGACCTTATATTATCCTTTAAATAAAAATTTCCGTGTTAAAATATCATTTGAGGTCATAATAATTTTCTGTAATCGTATATGTTTTATCTTATTATTCATGATTGTATCCCTAATATCATGATTTAATTGTTTCAAATATATAAAAACATATTCATGTATCATATATATTAATAATATAAATATATATAATAGATAGATATTAGAAATAGAGAACACCGTTTATGGAGACGGTAGGTAGTACGTACGCATTGAAGCTGTTTCCATTTTCATATCATATTGAATGGAAGTGAATGAGATATATGTATATATATATATATATTTAGTATAATTATTATTTCATATATTACATACTTATTAATAATATATATGTTTATAATAATTGTTTAATATTGAATGCGGAAATGAATCTCATCGTGTCGTTGAGACGGTAACCCATACGTACGCATGTGCGATAATATCATTCTATTGATGGTGAAATATTATGTAATTGGATGTTTTATTATATATAAATAATAATTAACATTTTATATTTATTATATAAATCAATTATACTCATTTTTATACCCATCCAATTAATAAAGTGTTGAATATCAAACTACACCACGACATGGTGATGGTAAGTCGTACGTACCCATGTACGGTGAATTTGTCATTAATAGGATAGATAAGATAATAAATATGGTTGTACTATATTTATAATAACATCAAATTATGTATAATTTAATGGATCTATCATTTTGGTATAGAATAAACAAATAATGATGTTGTGGATATAGAAAATAACATTGAAAGTGGTGATTAAGTAATTACCTCTTCATCAGCTTCTTCCTTTTGATTTGTACAAAATGGATATGTATAATGGATTTTTTTATCATAGTAGGCCTCTATGTTGAAATTATTGTAGTTGGGAGGTGATTTGAGTATTGTTGGGTGGAGCCAAATTACATTGTATGTGTTAAATTATGATAAGGGGAAGTAACCTTTTATACGAGAGGTGAGGGTTACTTTAGGAAAAGCTCGAAAGTTTATTTTATTATAAACTAATTTTAGTTTTCTAATGGCTGAAATGAATTTATTTCAAGGATAAGGTGGGTATGGGACGAAATAATTTCAACAAATAGGTTTTAAAAAATTTCTTGTCACCATATTAACCTTATCTTTTAGATTTAACTATTTGTTAAATAGATTAACATTTATCATGTCATCTTGTATTTTTATATTTCATGGATAATAAACATAGTAAAATTCCTAGAGAACATCAAGTGATTCAATAAGGACATATATAACGTTATCAATGTCCTTTGGCCAATCCTTATATTGTTTTTGAAATATTATATCATTTAATAATATTTTTTTAAAGACTCATTTATGTCAAATTGGACACAATTTAGAATTTTGTTTTTGTGAAAGACATTACAAGTAGATTACTTCGAACAAAAAAAATAAATCAACCCAAACATGACATATTCCCATAGAAAATTCGTGTATGGCCTCAGAAGTTTGAATTTACCATTATTTGGATATTTTTAATAGCAATTATTTTGACTATTCATTAATATGGTAATTATTGCATCATCATTGTGTCATAAATAAATTTAATGATTTAATGTCTAAAAATTATAAATAAAATAACATGATGTAATAAATCCTTTCAAATTTCTAATGAATATTTATTTTATAATTTATCATATGTGTAACCCTATATTAAAAATGGTTTAGTAATTAAACTCTGAATTTAATAGTTTTAACTCTTCTTTAAATAAAATATTATAAATTTCATAATCATACCCATGTGAATAAAAAAGGATAATATTTTTTTCCAAAGGATAATTTGGGTCTAAAACACAAATCCAATAGAATTATGACATTTTTGGGGTAATTTTAATATTATTTTTACCTTAATTACCTTATTTTCTTTTTAATATGTTATATAAAATTCAAAAGTTACTTTTCACCAAACATTATTTTCATCATATTAAACCAAATTTTACTTACTGATTAAAATTGTTTCTCTTAGATTTTTTAAATTCAATTAACTGAATCGGTAAAATTACGTTTTATGCAAATTTTCTAATGTGGCTAGATTGTGGGTAATGTTCCTAGAAGGTGGGTAAAAAGATGTTAAAATGGTTCAATAAAATTGTATATATCTAATCTTATTATAAAATAACTCCAATGACTAAAATTGTACTAATATATGTATTATTTATCTATTTTAAGATAAAATTTTAATTGAAAATGATTATTTAAATGAAAAAGTTGGGTTTTATGTACTCTGACATATTATTCAAAATTCATCAAAATATTAAATGTCTTCGAAAAAAATACCAAAAAATCATCATATGATCATTTGGATATTTATAATTCAAAAATTATTTTCATTTTACCAAATTCAATACATATAATTTTCATTAACTAATTTAAAATTAATTCACATTGTTAGAACCATAAAACGAGTTTTTTTAGATGTAAAAACTATCAAAAGATTGACATGTTTTTTTGTCAAATTTAAATGTAAAATTACATCCAATTACCAAAAATAGATTAAATTATAAAAACATAATCAAATTATTATTAAAAACCATTCAAATGTATAATTTAACACTCTAAAATATTTTGATTAAAAAAGTTGATTTCAATTAAAATATTTCTTTTTTCATTTTTCATCAAAATATGAATGTTATCAAAAAACACCAAAACTTTATCCGAACTAAATTTTTATGTCCTTATTCTAAAGAAGAAGTTTATTTTTTCAAATTGAATATATATATGTTTCGAATATTGGATTTAAAAATCATTCACCATTAAAAGGATGTAAAGTTTCATTTTTTTGGAAAAACACATCTTTAATCTGAAAAACTGAATATGTTCTTATATTATGTCTAAAAACACATAATATGGATGTTAAAATTATATATAGTATATGAAATTCAAAATTATGTTAATAATATTCCTAACCTCTTTTTAAATGGATAATTTTGTAAGTTGTCGTGCGCTCAAACTCGGCCATGTGTGCGGGGCTAGGTAGTTAATTACATTAAAGAGATAATATATTATGAAATCCTCGGGTGTTACACATCTAATCATTTCGATGTTGTACCAAGATTTGAGGTGGTAGATTTTGGGGCTTGGGTTGAAGATTGTAGGTGTAATATTTTTGTACCAATGATTAGTCTTCCATAATGTGAAGGCCAAGAAATATGTTCTAGGATGTTCAACCAAGTAATTATATGTTCACTAGTTTATGTTGGAGGATGTATTGATTTACATCGTTACTAGATAACCTTAAGGTAATATAGTCTATAATGTTATATGGGTGATAATGAATAATTTATTGAAATAATAACACTTAATTAGGGATATAGAGTTTATATTGGTGGAGCCTTTTTGAGGCATTATTTAAAAGAATTAGCGAGACACCATGGAGTCCCATGGATGGTAAACTCTCATTGTGGGTCTTATTTTACCAATATGGTGTATGTATGTCTTCATCATTATTTTCCTCTCATTAATTACTTATCACCACATATCATCCATTTATGGATGGTAAGACCCAATATTTTATCCATAACCTAGAATACATCATGAGTTATTCTATCATTGATTTTGAATGTTCATTGATATGTCATCTGAACATGGTCAAGTTTTCGAATAAAATTAAACTACAATGTTAGTATGGATTAATTTAAAATTATAAATGGATATAATTTATGTTATACATTGAAATCAACTAGGGTCACAGAGTTATCTATTATCTGGAGAAAGGTGGTTTATAAAACATGAGAGATTGTTTTGGTAATTACTAAATCGAGGAAATGAGTTCAGGATCATCTTAAGTCCTATTTCGGCAATAAGGAGAGATCTATGGAGTTTGGTTAGGGATATAATGTTTTCTTAAATACAAATATTCATTTTTTGAAGTGATGTATTAGTCATTAGAGTAATGTTTTCCTCTAATTAGATGGGACATTCGATGTTTTGTCATGTGTTAGAGTTGTGTCATATCATATACCACTTCTCATGCAGGTTAGATTGATACAAGATTCTTCCAAGTTCCGTAGATCCACTAATACCATCATGAAAAAATTTACAACGTTGATTTGGGAAATATCAACATTGATGATGATGCCACATTTTAAGAGAAACACATAGATATCTAGGACCATAGATATTAGATGTTTCACAAAAATTATATTTCCTTTTTTTATATCTTTTTGTTAAAAATTAGTATGTAGGAGTGTACATGGGATCATGAGTCAATTTAATGTGATAAATACCCAAATATTTTCTTTTTCTTTTTTAGTTCTCTAATTAGGTTTCTCTTTTTGTTTATGTTGACAATTTTTTTTGTTTTCAAATATGGTTATCTTTTGATGAATTTATTTTTGGTATCCACACACTTTTGGATATTTATTTAGTTTGAAGAGTGTTTTTTAGATGGTAGTAGTCATTTAATTTTTTTACCTTGGTTTTTCAATTTGAGGTGGATAAGTTCCTACTATGGAAATATCCTTTGGATATATCCCATATGGTACTGTTCTGGATGACCTATTTCCTTTCTTTTTTCTCATATTTTCATTATGAATTATTGATGATGTAAATGGTATGAGAGTTTTCATATTTTATGGTACAAAGACTATATTCCCTATCCTTTTGTGGTTTTTTAATTTTTATGTTCTTGTAGAGGTTTTCCATTCATATTGGATGGTAAATTGTGTGGGGAGGGGGTCCACTAACCTTTTCGGAATGGATATATCATGGAACCTTTTCTTCAACATTAAGCTTAGATTCAATTAAATATAAGTTTATGATATAGTGTTAGAGGTATATATGTATGATTTGAAAGATATTAGATTTTTTTGGGTAGATAAACCATATTTTTTTTGTGGTGTCTTCCCTTCCAGAGTGATTGAGAATTGTGACATGGAGTGAGATGGTTGTGAGATAGGGGTTTTGATCTGTTATGTAAAATCATGGGGTAACTACACCATTGTTATAGGGTATGAAATAGACTCCCTTTATGGAGGATGAGGTCCAAAACAAAATGATCTTGTATTTTTCATGGCCTCTCCCAATAAAAATTGTATATATGATGGATGTATACCATCTTAAATGGATTCATGATTTGGATAGAGGGGATACTACATGGAAACTTTTGATGTGTTGTAGTTTATCCTATGTTAGGTAGTTCACTTTTAAGACCCTAGGATATTTTTATGGCTATATAAATTTTATGATTCTAATTAATAATATGAATACAATCCAACCCCACTATCCCCTAATCTTATCTCTCAAACCCTATGTTCCCCGAAATGATTTGTCAATCCATTAAATGAACCATTTGATAAATATTATGCCTTGATATCTTGAGAAGAATCCATAGATATTTTATGTAGGTTCTAACCCATGTTATTCAATATCCCCTCCATTTGGTCATGTTTTCATCAATGTTTGCATTAAATTCTAGGGAATTAGATCTCAATCATTATATTAGATTATTCATTTCTATCATTATATATGTGGAATGATGTCCATGGTAAATTAATGTTTTTTCATGGAATATGTAGTCAAAGATCTGTATCAAGGATCCATTTCCCATTCATGAACATTGGTTATTGAGGTTGGGTATTCATTTAATCACATTTTATTAACGTGAAATATTAAATTGATCTTCATTTTTTTACTTTGAATGATGGATGGATTATCCAAATATATAAAAAATAAATTAATATAATGAACCTAGTTTATAATTAGAAATCACTTAATGTTTATATTTTCAATATGATAATTGTTATACTCTTGATTTTATAGATAGTTTCCCATTGATACCCTTGAATTTTTATCATTTTTTTATCTTCATGTCAACATTTTTTTTATAAAATTGGTAAATTACCTAAATCTATACGTTTTTATTTAGTTTAATGAAAATAAAGATGCATATTTAATAGAATGACATTTCAAAAATTTTGATGATAATTAATTTTATGGTTATGGAATGTATAATTATTATTTTTCATCCATCAATCATTGTAAATGGATAATTACCTTAAATACAGTGTTTAATGTTGATGATAATGGTAAAAGTAATGTTAATGTATTTTTATTACATAAATTTAAATGATACTGAAAGACATTAATTAATATAATATTAACAGAAACTAATAATATAGGGTTGAGAATGTCTCTTTTCTTGTAAAAAATCCATTGTGTTTGTGGTCAAGGTGTTTCATTAATATATTAATTTTATTTTCCTTCTATTAGATCAAATATATCATTTTGAGCTTGTTTATTTTTTCTCTCCACTGTGTTTCTTTATATGTTAGACTTATTATGTAGTGATGTGGGTTTAGGATAGTTGATATGATATGGTTGGGGAGGTCTGATGTTATGGGATCAGTTAATTCATGTGATATATGGACGCATTGTGATGTGCATGAGGCTTTCGAGGATGAAAATGTGATGATTAAATGTGTTAATGATGATCAAACTTATATTTGCGATGAAATACAGGATTTTTTTTAATTTTTATATTTAAAGGCACGATAACTAAGTTTCTTGATTACATGCATTCAAATCCCTGTAGTTTAAAATAATTTTATGCTCTTGTTTATTTATGTATTTTTTATTTTAGCTGATAATGCTTCCTAGAGAACCTACAATTATTAAATTGTGATGGAATAATTAATGTTTTATCCCTTGGGGTTGTTTCTTACTGAAATAAAAAGATGTAATTCTTGAGAAACCATGAACCATGTTGGCTTATTCTTATAGTAAATGTAATTTAGTTTGGTAGTTAATGAAATGTAATCGTATTAATGATGTTTAATGGAATATTAATTAATTAACATAAATTTGAATGTAAAAAATTAATGTTGTAATTTAAATTAAGCCCCTTGAATTCTTGTGCACTTATAGGATGTATAGTCATTAGTAGTGGAAGTCGAGTTCCATTTAACGATAGTTATAGTTTCTATTAATATTAGTCTATTGCATGACATTTTATTATTACCTATATGATATCCTTTTTTTAATATGCAACACCACCCACTTTGTATAAGAAATTGACACCTAGTATACTCTGGGAGTTCATTTTCCCTAAAATATATGTTTGTGAAGAATGTATGACTGACTAACCCTTGATTCCCACTCTCTTATCCTCCTTGTATAATATTCTAGTATGCATGATATTTTTCTCTTCCCACATATTTATGTAGATTTATGTAATGAATTTTTTTTATTTAATATGAATGTATCCCCAAATATAGTATCCAGTGGATATGTATATGAATGATTTGTATTGGCTATGGAGGATTAAGGTATAATACTCTCTGTGTGGGATATGATGTATTCTGATACAATACCTAATGTATGATAAATATCAAATGGGATTATGTGGCTCTAGAAAACTACATGGTAACTATATAGATATATGGTATTGTATGATGATATGATGTTATGAAAGATGTGATACTTTATCAAATGTGTTTTTCGGATAGATTCCTACGTAGTGAGATTATTTAGGTAGTGATACATTGGGGACAAGAGAAAAACAATTGAAGAATAAATATTGGGGTACCATTATTTGATATTATATTATATGATATCTTTTTTTGATACTTGGTGTTAGGTGGTCACAATGTGGATGTGAACATAATAAATGTGTTTAGTTGATGAATTATATTCACTTATTTTTCACTGGGATTTAGTATGATTTATTTCAAATTTTGAAAAAAGAATTCATCAAGGATCCTTCAAATTAGACATATTATAGTCACCCTTTGTAGATATTAACTATATTTAAGGTTATTTGTATATGGATAGAGATCAGGCTGGATATTAAATGTTTGTGGTTGTGAAAAGTTGTTTTGGAATTATGGTATCTTCTGGGTTTATCTTTTCTATAATTGTAGTTTTCTTTACCACTCACTTTTCCTATTGTATGAAATTTCACATATGTACTTTGGATTCAATAATATTTATAAGTAGAATATTATTAGTTCACCAATCTTATATACCTCCTCCTTGTATTCAAATATTGGGTAATTCTTCTCTATTGTATGTTCAACATATCCTTGGTTCCTATATCCATCTTATGTCCTATAGGAGGAGGGATTTGAGCAATAATGATATCCCTTAACTCATTTATATCCTAAGAAGGGAACCTTTGATAACATTGTTTTTGTGAAACGTTCATTATTTTTCATCCATATGTATTATATTGAATAATTTAGAGGAATAATAATTTAGAGAATCGAGCCCCAAATTAGTTATTTAGGGACATCTACTTTGATCACCGTTGTGGGTATTAGCTATAGTATTCATTTTTGTTAAAAATTTGAAATGTATTTTACCAAACACATTATTGAAAAGAATTTAATTCATACTATTTTGGATATAATCCTTCCAAAATAAGTAGGAATATAAAAATTTTCATTAATAATTGATAGTTCCTAAATGATAAAATTTTATTAATTTATGACATGTTATAGTTTGTTGTTATTATTATTATTATTATTAATTCTCGGTTATTATATTATATTATATCAGTCATGTTATTATAAATTAATTTTTTTCCTTAATGTTTTATTAGGTAACTTTATCGAGGAGAAAACACGTTTACATTACATAGATAATGTGTTTTGAAAAGGGAACCGAAATTAAATATTACAAGGTTTAGCCCATAAGTGATTTAATTTCATGATAGATTATATGATTAAAACTCTCATCATACCACTTTTTTTATAAGTATTTCAACCAATGATGATTATCAATAATTATTTTCCATTCCTGATGGTGGGGGTCCTTTTATATATTCATTTTTAGCTATATCCATATAGGATGGTATTTCTCAAACACCCCTCCCTCCACATTAATAATTTCTACCATTTTTATGGATATGAAACAACTTCTCAATATAAACCTCAAATATATCTAGATACACTATCATCTATTTAGCGATAACCTCTCGTTTTTTTCCAATGTTACTATGTTTTTATTTTATTGAATTTAAAGATTTTTCTACTTATGGATATGTCACCTCCCATAGTAGAAGATATTAATCTTCCCCTTTCTCCACCAATTAGATATAAAATACTCCACGAGATAATATATCTCCTATATAATGGGTTTTTATAAAACATTAGAAAAGTTTTTAGTCAAAAAATAAAAAATAATATTTTCTATTACCAAATATAATGTTTTCATTATAACATACATAATATACTAGATAAAAGGTAATAAATAGATGTTAATAATTTTTAATTGAAACAAATTTATTTAGTTTATCACAATGATGATGATTCTATAATCGGTAAAAATTTTAAGAAATAAAAAAGTTTTATTGGTACACATTCTAAAAATACAAATCTTCTTCCCATTCATGCAACAAGTTGAAGATAATTTGGTAATAAATAATGTAAAATGGGTGGGATGAGTTATTTGTATGTAATTTTAATATATATATATATATATTAATTTATAACAATTGGTTAACAAATATTTTTTAATAATGAAACCATGATATTATATTCATGGTGTAGATAAATCCAAGGTAGTGATGTTAATAGAATTATAAAAATAAGATGAGATCAACAGTATTTGTTATATGTTTTTTAAGAAAATTATTGATATTAAGCTTTATGAAATAAAAAAATTCTTAGTTTCCCACTCTCACTATACAAATAGAAGATCATGTATTAGATGATTCTATATATCAAGGAATTAGTTAGAGGTTTAAATAAAAATGGATTATTTGAAAAAATAATTTGAATTATAAATAAATAATTTAAAAATTTTATTGATATTTTATTAATTTGATTTATAAGAAAAATATTTCAATTATAAAATAAATAAAGTTTCTATGAAATTCATTCTCACTCTCAACAAAACATCTGACCCATAACATGAGAAAGAACATATAATTTAATACTTAATTTTGAAAAAAAAAATCATCAGAAAACAATTTTTTCTCCAAATACATTCATATTTTTTTATTCCATTCAATATCATTATATAAATGAATAAAAATGAAATTGAATAAAAAAAATCCAGTCAATTATCAAAAAATTTCTATATTCACTTTTGGTATAACACACCTTGATATTAACTTTTATGGATCTTTTATCCTCAATGTATATGTTTGGTATCATTATAGTTTTTGAATGATTTTTCACATTGATTTTTTATAAAAATATTATTTATTTCAATTTTAAATTCTCATGTTTTTTAAAAATTGACACTTAATTAATTCAATTTGAATTTCAATGATTTTGAACAATAATGAGGGTTATAGAAGATGTAGATCATTTTGGTTCTTTTATTTTAAAATCCATTTCAATGTGTGTGGATTATTTCTATTTAAATTACAATTTTTTAATTTTAAAATAATTATTCTTGAATTAAAATTTAGTGTTTAAAAATTTATTGGTTAGTATTGATTACATTGTGTACATTAATGAAATTTTTAATTAATTTATTATTAAACTATTTTATTTCTTAATAAAACACATGCTTTTATTAATTATTAATAAGACATCATAAAAAATTATTGATTCTAAGTAAAATACCATTATCAATTTTAACAAATCAAATAACTGTGAATTTAATAACATTCCAACATAATAATTTTTTTCTTGGGTAAATAAACTATGAAATATAGGATCTTCTTACTATTTTTTCATTTGAATAAAATAATTTTTTTTCTACCAATGGTTTTAATTTTTTTGGTCTCCACCTCCCAAATTTATATTTATATATATTAATAACAATCATCCAAAAAAATATAGAATTAATTTTCTATGATACTACATAACACTTTTTGGAAAATAGAAAACCTATAAATTTTATAAAAAGAAATATATACACTCATTTTTTATAATATTTTAATAATCTTATTATTTTATTGATAATCACAAATAATCACATAATTAATCATTGAGATATATTGTCAAATGAAACCATAATTTATACACTCTATTATCTAAAATACATTTTTTTAATTTTTTTGGTTACCCCAACCTTTTCATGGACTGGTGGAAGATATATTTTTCTTGATTTATTTCTAACTCCACACATCTACCTGTGATTTATAAATTGAAAATTCTGAAAATGAAATCACATATAAGAAGTGGTATACTTTCTTCATCTATATGTATATAAAATTTGTTTTATAAAAAAATATTAAAAAAATCCCATTATGTTCATGGTTTACCCTTATTTTAATATATGGAAACCATTAATAATAATATATTCTAATCCTGTATAATCATTAAAAACAACTCACCAAGGAATCCCCAATAAATATAAATGGAAATATAATATTATATGTATTCTAATGAAAAAAATGATTATCTACATGACTTTAAACTCCATTTTTATAATTTTTTCAAATATATAAATATAATATCTAAAGAGAATATGTGATAATAAATGGAATATGATAGTTTCCTTAGATTAAAAAATGTATTGTGTGTGGTTGCATAACCAATCACTATTTTATATATTGTAATAATTTATCTATAAACAACATCAATTTTACTATATCATAATATACTATTTCATTTTTTGGTTGGGATACTTTTAGTAGTTTTCTAGTATTGTTTTCAATATGCTATAATTTCACTTTTTTGTATCAAATCATAAATCCAAAAAAAAATCACTAACATCACTTTGAATGAAATATGGTCTGAATTATTATTTAGTAAGATGAATAATATTGAAAATTGAATCTAATTAAATATAACATATCAAACATGAACAACGTGAAAATAATGATTATGAATCTAAACCAAACCCTGAAGATCTTAATAATTACCAAACTAATATAATGGGTTTTCAGGGCAATCGTACCAAAATAAGATAGAATCTAACCCAACACAAATATAATCAAACCACAAATAAAATTATTTAATATATATATAATGAACTTTATAGAACTAGATATAGATAAATTGGTCTGAGTGTTCAAGAACTGAATGAAATCAAAATAAAAATTCAAGAATCAAACATCAATAAATTTTACCAAGTCCAATTATAATGAAATATAATGAAATTTTCTAAAAAAACATGTAAACTAGAAAACACTTAAAATAATAAATTACAATGAGAATCTAATATAAAAATAAAAATTGAACAAAAATAATCTCATTATACATGGAACAAGAAGAATCTTAATCAAACAAAGAAAAAAATAAATCATGATAGAATTGAATAATATTTAATTTAACCAAATAAGGAAAAAGGAATCCTAATGTTTATTAAAATAAAAATAAATAAATTAGATAAGATATAAATTAAATTTAACCTAATGAATGATTTTATCATTAAACTCAATATTAATGAATAAACATTTATAAAAAAAATTAAATAATAAACCGAAAAATATAGGGTATAATGAAACTGAAAAATACTGGAATGAAGAGAATCAATCTAAACAAGAAAACCTTACTAATCAAATCCAAACATTATATAAATAATGTAAATAAAAAATAATAAAATCTCTAAAAAGACAATTTCACTGAGTTTAATTGAATTGATTAAAATAAATTAAACATACTTGAATGAATATATGTTTAAATAATCCAAAAATAATTATATTAAAGATTATAATTATAAATACAATTGGAATAAAATTACCTAAAAATATATAATTAATTAAAAATTAATAAATATAACAATGAATAACGCAAATTTAATTGCGGAGAAAAATAAAAAAAATTATTAACTTTAAATAACACATTTATTTGATTTGTTGAAAAAATACTTACAATTTCGATTATAATAAAATGACACAATGATTGTTAATAAATTGATTTTTTTTTAAACTTGGGTTTCTTTTATATCATATATTAATATTTTATTTAGTTTTTTATAAATAGTTTATAATTTGTATTTCACCTTGATGGCATTTCTTTTATTTATTACAAGAATAATTGTGATACACTACCTAGTTGTTTTTTATCAAATAAAATTATCTCACAAAAAAATTATCCCACTATTTTTTAGAATAATTAATTGATTAATTATTTTCTTCTTCATCATTGTACCATAATTATATAAGTATAAAAAAGAATGAAAATTTAATAAAATAACCACCTAAAAAATTATTTACATATTTTAATTTTATTATTTTAATTTTATTATTTTAATATATTATTTTAGAATTTAAATTAATAAAATTAATTTAATAACATAATGTTTGAGATTAATTTGAAGAAAAATAAAAGTGATAATTGGGCTTAAAGGATCATCTGTATCATGTATTAAGAGATAATTATAAATGTGAGGTGTGCTATCTTCCAAGGAAAACGATTATAGATTTGAAATTTTTGTTTCTCTCTAAAAAAATTTGAATAGAAGAAATGATATAGTTATCTTGGAACAAATGGATTCCCTAGTCAAATATCAAACACAAAAATTAGATAATAATTGTAGGGTAGTCAATGAATATATCATGAAATCCATGTCTACTCATTCGTCATTAATTCCAATAGATTGTGTTGTAAAATTGACTCTTGTTTAAAGAGTGTGATGTTTATTCATGAGGGTTCTTCAGTTACTAATATTGATTTAAGTTCCCCTGGTTATGATGATTCCCATAATCATATTGATTCTACTCGTCATGATTAATACATGTAGTATATGAGAGACGGTGGTAGTGTTTTGGATAGAATGTTTCTGAGGGTGTCAGTGGTTGTTCAGACCATATTGAAACTTATTTTATGAAATTAAATTATGTTAATTGTTTTATTGTGTGTGATGAATTAATTTTTATTTGTTAAGTTTTTGTTGATATTTCTTCCTTATAAATTTTTTGATGATGTATGGTGGTTTTTTTAAATAAAATAGTGTAGTTTATATGTATATAAATATTGAAAACCTCTAGAAATGGTCGACCATCGTGGAACTGTGCTTATTTTTTGAGTGATTCACATCGCACTACAACTAAAATTATAGGCGTAATTATATAAATATATTTGATTCCACAGTTTATTTAATGGATATAAAACATATATACGAGTAATCCAACTGTGCATACTAATGTATTGACCTAGGCTTCAACCACGACAACTACTTGATTATTATATTAATGAAAATAGGTTCCATTAAATTTGGAATCATGGATATAATATTTAGTTAATGTTTTCCTTCCTATATATCTGGTTTCAAACTAGGGAAATAGCCTAATTTCCATGTAGTGAAACATTAAATAGAGGAAATGAGACCTTAATAATTCAGAAGTTATATTTAATGGATGTATGGGAACCATTAAAATGTTGGCGGTTAATTGTGATCAATTAGGTAATATTACAACCTCTTAAAAAGGTCACATTAGACCCATTTTTAGGCATTTTTGATGTTTTTATGAACCATTATTTTAGAGTTGTGGTTAGAGGTCTGTTAGGGTGAGTTTTTAAGAAAAAAATAATGGAATGAGTGTTGTGCATGGTTTGCACATGGTTTGAAAAAACATGTGATCCATGAAAAATATTATAGAGTTGTCTGTAGTGGTGGCACACAGTTTACCCTAACCATGATCCACTACAAGGGAAATTGTTCATATCAATTTATATTATCCGAAAATTATTTTCTAAATCACCTAAACCCCCAAAACTTCTATATCTCGACCAAGGATCAAGCTTGATGTATTCTTGGTGATCTGAGAGCCTTTTAGAGGTATTACAAGGTGATAAAACACTATTCCTTGTGATCTATTCCCAGATTGAAGATCCTCTCTTTTCCTGATAATTGTATTTCATCTAGAGGCTTCTCTAATTATTTCCTATATCTATCTTTTATCTTTTTCATGTATGATCTCAAATGTTTCCATAGATCTAAACCAATGTTATAAGATATAGATCTAGGGTAGATGATCTTGATCTAGAGTTTCAATATCATAATGATTTTGATATTAATTATGGGTATAGGGATTTAAATCCATATCCTGATTGTTGTTGTGACACTTGGATTTTGGGAATTTCCGCTAGGCTAACATCAGTCAACAAACTGATGTAATTGTCCTAATTCAAACTCCCATAGTTATGGATTTTATATGTTTAAGTGAGATTTCTGATTTTATAGCTTCCCTTCATGATTGATTTTCTAAATTGGGAAAATTGGTCTAATTTGGAATCTTGTTCGAATTATTGGTGATTTGGATAAATATATGTTTAATTTATTTTTTATTCATGGAACTATGGGGTTTCCAAAATAGATAATTTATTTGGGGAATTTGTTTATGGGTTGTGATATTGTAATTGAGATATTGAATTTGGTTGTGTTCAACATAATTAATCGATGGGAATTAATTATCAGGTGATGTTTGGATATGTAAGATAATTAATGGTGAATTCATTATTTTCCATTATGTTGATTATGATAATTTATTGTCAGATTAATTATGAAAATTTTATATTTTATTTGGATAATTAATAGTGAAAAATTAATAATGGAATAATATTTGTGTAGATTGATTACTAAATTTTGGAATTAGTAAATGGGTTATGCACTTAGTTAATTAATGAATTAACTAATGGACTTTTATATGTTTAACTTATAATTGTATTAGTATGAGAATTATGGTGTTAATTCTTGTGAAATAATAAATGGTTTAAATGTCTAAGAATGTGGGTACCCGAAATCATGTTCTAGAATGATTTAAAAGTTTTCACTTGGACATGGAGTTCCTCCCCATTAATTAACCATGATCTTGTGTTGTGGGGTAAAAAACATGGAGATCTCTACTGAATGTGATGAGGGATGTTAGACATGGAAATCTAAAATAACAACCCTGATTTTTATTACACACATAGGAAATATTTATTAAATGAAAACTTTCACATGGTACAATATATATGATAGAGAGGTCTAGTGCATTTGGGGATTAGGAACATTAAATACCAACTTAGAACATCAAATAAAACATCTTTATTGAAAACATCCTTTACATGACCACTACAATCCTTCATACCTAAAATTGCATTGGATGACCTAAGGGACTGAATAATAAATGGGTGTCCTATAAAGAAAATTAAGGGGGTAAAAAAGGAATAAATGTGAGAATAAAATACATGCCAGGAAATAGGATTATCAATATATCATAAGACAAACATGAACATAAACGCATGATATTACATGAATATCATAACATGGGAATGGGGAAGCAACATTTAACATGATAGAATTATCCACGGCCAATTTCATATGGAGAATGAGTAAAACCTCATTACACAAGAATAAGCATGAGTAAACCCTCATTTCACCTGATGTGTCATGATACTAATCTTTACCCAATGCATTGGAGCACTGTCATGGTGCACCCTTCTTAATCGTTTCATTTCATGCATAAATGTGACACATAGATCATACAACATGGATTCATTAAACATAATCATTTATTAAATGATCAATAAATCTAAAATTCATACATGAAACTATATAATCAGTAAGTAATGGTTCATAAAGGTGAATACACTTTATAGAATAATTGGCATGGTATTCACTACACACTGACTTTGGCTTGGAAAATCGTGGTGTAATTTCGGCAGCATAACAACTTGACATAAGAATTAATAAAAATATTGATGAGATAGAAAAGAATGTCTCATTATATATACATGAAATGGAATGTAACTGGGTCATATAGGCACCTGTCCCAACAATTGGAATGGAATTTAGATTCATAACACAAATGAATTGGATGAATGTAAATAAGGAGAGAGAAATTCCTTATGTAATTTCAGCATGGTAACAGGCGTACATGAGAGGCACTAATGAGAAAGAAAGGGGTATATAATCATTCAAACATAAATAGGGAAGTGTGTGGGAGGTGATAAATCATAGACCAACATTTATAATTAAAATTAAAATGGAATAACAACATTAATAAACATGGATAAAATTAAAAAAAGAAATAACCCCTTAATTAGAAGTGGGATCCCAAAGGCATGGGAGAGGCTTGAGAGAGGATTGTTGGGAGCTTGGGGAACATTGGTAGGATTATATAGAGATGAGGCAAGGTGTTGGTTGATCTCCAAAGGCTTTCAGTGAAGAGGAAGACGGAGCATGGGTGGGTTTATATAGGAAATGAGAGGTAATTCTTAATTATTTGGGATTTAGACCCTACAACACAAACTAATCAAAACCAAAAATCATTCCATTTTTTTTCCCAAGGATTTTGAAAACATGAAGAGAAAAAAATATTTTATAACAAAAATGGCCGAAATTCATCAAATATTAGGCTTGCTTATGTGGAGGTGATTAACACTGAGAAAGAATACAATTTAAAAAGATGAAATGTTTTATAAGTCTTAGAAGGTCCACTAAGGCACCATTTAATTAATTAAAAAAATCTAAAATAACATTATTTTCAGGATAAAACATATATTGTCCGAAAAACGCATTTATAGTATTTTATTACATCACTATTGGGTCATTATGATGTCATAAAACACATTATATAATTAAACGGTATTTAAATTTTACCCACAAATTTGACTCTCTCATAAATTTATGAAAAATTAATCATTAGATAATTTCGATGTCTTGATTTCAAATATAATATTCATTTTATCTATATGATTTTCTATATATGTAAATTTTCACTTTTAATATAAAATCCGACATTTATCAAAAAATCATTATTTTTGTCAAAAAAAATTCAACCTATAATAAAAATTACAATTTGATTCGAAAAAATTATACAATAATTTATATTTCATATAAAATAATTTAATAATAATATTTTATTCAAATATAATTTAATTAAAATATCCATTAATTCATAAAAATAGATTTCTTAGTTGAATATTAAACACCAATACTACTTGTTCTTTAAAAACTATTTACAAAGTTCCAATAATAATATGAATGTATATTATTTATTAAAAATTAATGTACATTGTCATAGTGCTAGGGTATTTCTCTGAATCTCCTAAAAACCATCATATGACCTAAGGGTAAGGTTTGTAATGGTAAGAGACTCTTGGGGTGGCTCTGATTACATCTATCGAGGGGTAATCTCTATCATATTCCTCATCTCTCATAGGTGGTTCCACTCAAGAATATCGTATTCATGATCAGTATGGGCTTGGTAAAGAGAAAATCCAAAAGACACCACCTCCTTTCTGAGTTCCATAAAATCTTCCTTGTACAAATCAATTATACTGGATGAGGCCGTCACTTTTGTGTGTGTGAGTAAATTGGATTTGTTGAAGACCTATATTTAAACTAATCATGTGATCATTGTTCAATGGCTATATTAGAAACGATTACAATTCTTAATAGTATTTTAAAATCCAAAAACACAAAACCATGTAAGTGCATATGTTTTGTATGATCACTCTATATAATAATAAATTTAATTAGATCATTATGTATTTTCATGAATAAATGTTTGGGTCGTTACATATACAATAAATGAAATTTTTGATACATGACATGGATTTCAAGACCAAATGATTGACAATAAGAAATTATTATTAAAATGGGATACATGAATTGAAACTTAGTCTAATGTGATCTTTATAGAGTAACTATAATTTTGATAGATTTTTAATTATGCATTGTCTTTATATATTCATAGAATTGTATATGTTGTCTTTTGACTAGAATTTTTCTGGACAATGTTAGTGGTGGCCTACTGAGTTGTACTCACACCATATTTAGGCAGCCTGATCATTACCCATGTAGACTTTGTTGTTGTAGGATAGGATAAGGGAAAGGTCATGGGAGAGGATGTTGTTTGGTAATAGAGCATGGTTGAGGAAACCATACATTGTTCTGGACCCACTTGGGAGTCGTTCAGTCTTTATTTTCAATTTCATTGTAGGCACATGAAACTTTCATGGTCATTGCACGTTTTTTCTTTCTATTGAGTAATGTATTTATTGTTTTTGACCAATATGTGACTTAAAATTGATCTCTCCTATTTATATGGTTCCTCACTTGTTTATTGTTATTGCATCTATTGGTGTTTTTTTCAATAACAAAGTGTATGAAATCCCCCCAACTGACTTACCAGACCCTCCCTTCTAGTCGGCACCCTCTAGCGCATGGGGATGCATTCTTGAGGGCATGTGGCCAACCAACTTGAGGCACTGTTTAATAGAAACTGGGTCATGACATCACAAATTGGTATCAAAGGTGATTTTTTTTCTTATTTTTTTGTATTCCTATTATCTGAATGGTATATTGGAGACAAAGAAGAGTTAGGGCTTAGTAATGATATCATGTATGGGAGTGGGAGACCCATTTATGTGGGAAAATTAAACAAATCATAGTGGGATTATTGGGATTATTGTTCTTTATTACAGTTGGATATTATTTCACCTTAGAAAAAGAACTTAGGTTGTGATGTGATATTTGTTTTTAAAATTTATTATTATTGATTCATGGCCTAAAAAGGCATGAGATATGAGTCTATATGAATTATTCTAGGCACACAGGTTTATTGTGATATTCAATATTTTAGGCACTCACAGAGAAATAGGTTATGGGAATGTATTTGAACATGAACTATTTTTCCTTCTTATGAGATTGAAATAATGATGAAAAACTAGAATAAATTGGCGTCTAATGAGAAACCTGGATAATGATATGGGTTTGATTAATTAATTGATGAATTAATTATTTTGATATAATATGACAAATTAATGGTTGAATTAATTAATGAGAATGTGTGTACCCATGTTAACAAAGCCCTAGGAGTAGTATGGTTAAGGGTAGTGATATGGCCTTGGTGTGGACCATTTTGTGAGAAACGGGGGAGGAAATGTTGAAACTTTTAGTTTTTATTTCTCCACTTACATAAATCTTATATGGTTGTGTTATATAACTGAGACCTGTGTTTGGACTTTTAGTGATATGACACCACGATTCTTGATGCGAGGGAATCCATGGAGTATATATGGCCCAGAACAAACTTCCAGAGAGGGAACTTTAGGCACCATTGTAGAATGCTAATGTGGAAGGGGATCAGTTTCGAGAGATCATTTCTGGATTCATGAAATTCATGGAGAGAGACATGGGGAGGGTTCTAAAAATCATTTATGAGAAGATAAGGGAGTTCTATCTCCATCATCCTTTGACTTTTACTAGAGAGGGTGGACCTAAAGGAGATAAATTATGGATTGAATCCATTCAGTCTATACATGAACATTTAGAGACTCTGGCTAAAAGGGGGGGTCAAAATAGTTGTTTGTATGATATGGAGGTCATCGAAGCATTGGAGGGACATTCAGGTTTGATCTGGATAGTCTAATGACATGTTATGTAAGGACTTTCTAGAGATATTCTTAGAGCACATCAATCTGGAGGCACAACGACCAAATATGGATTCATAGTTTATGCGTCTGACCTTGGGAAGCATTTCCTTAAGGGATTATGCTGAATATTTCACAGATTTCTGGTGTCTTCCTCCATATTTGGTGGCAGATGAGGCTTCATCGGAAAAAATTATTTTGATATTAAATAAATTATGAGATTAAATCTATGGTGAATTTCTTTAGGCTGAAAAAGTTATCATAAGTGGTGAATCAAGCTCTCATTTCATAGTTGAACCTGAAGAAGTCCTCTAATACTAGACATCTCATTGTCACTAGATGATCAGGGAGTGTTCCTTCTATGAGTATAAAGTGTTGTTAATAGAACCATATTAAATACAATGGAAATAAATGTGGAAAATATATAGGAATATATTCACATGACACTACACATGTTATTTTCCACCAATGTGGTAGGCCAGGACACTATCAACCACATTTTCCTCGACAACCAGTGGAGTTCCAGTTTTGTGGAAAGATGCGGTTCTACAGATGTTCTGAATGAAGTAGTGATAGGATAGTCATGAGGTAGTAGCTGCACAAAATCAAAGTATGGGAAGGTGGGCTTCTACACCTTATATGTATGGGAGCTGGAGTTCTATTGGCAGAGGTGGAAGAGGTAGTGGACATGGTGCATCCGGGTATGAGTGCACGTATCTGTAGAGTGTTGCTACTCAGTAGAGTCAGACGACACCATAAAGAAGAGGGAAAACAATGTTATTTATAGTGAATATTATTCTTGTGAAATGTGATGTTGTTCCATAGATAATGATAGTTATACTCCTAGTATCTTTTTTTAACTAGTGGCATGTTTGATACTGGTTCCTCTCATTCCTTTATATTTTCAAATCTTGTCAATGGTTTGAGCATGGAGTTGGAGTCTATAACCAATGTGACGAATATTAATACATGATTGGGACTGAAATCAAGGGATATCTATTTGTTCTATGGATTTTTTCTAGATATCAGTTTGTATAATTTTGTTGGGATCCATATTTCTTTGATATGATAGGCATCAACCCGATTATATGTATGGACTTGTTAGTTTCACACCAATCCCATATCGATTGTTAACATAGAAAAGTGACCTTTGTGTCTCATAAGGGTGACTAGTACATTCATCATGGAGAGTGGGATATGCATGCGAGAAAAGCATGGCCAATTACTGAGCAACTAGGGGATCTCACATCCTATGTTTCAAGTATTTTTCTAGATGATGGGAGTGGTAGTATAGACATCCTTCCACCTGTAGTAAAATTGTTTCAAGGTGTTTTTTTAAGATTTCATAGGGTTTCCTCCTGTGATAAATGTTTAATTCAATATTTATCCCATTCTTGGGGATGATATTTTATCTATTCCAACATACAGAATGGCACTGAATGAGATTCAAGAGCTCAAGAATCCATTGAAGGAGATGGAGGATAAGGGGTTTAACCATCCAAGTACATCTCCCCAACGATCACCTGTGTTTCATGCCTACAATGAAAATATGGGTTTATACATATGTGTCTAATACTGGGAGTTCAATAAAAAGAACATGAATAAATGATATCATCGTAACCTTATTGATGATCTGTTCGACCATCTAAAGCTGTATTGTGTCGAGGTCAGGGTATAATCAGGTGAGTGTTCCGATTTTTTACATATCGATAACTACTTTTAGAAAAAGAAAATGACTTTATGAGTTTTTCATAATGTCATTTGGGTTGAAAAACAAAATAGTAGTGTTCATGGCCTTGATGAAATGGCTCTTTCATCCATACCTGGATCAGTTTTTTTGTGGTGTTTGTGGATGACAACATGGTGTACTAAAATTTACTGATAATCATGGACAGCAACTTTACACCAACCTAAGTAGATCGAGAGAGAAACAATTATACATGATGATGTCTAAGTGTCTATTTTGGATTGACAGGGAACACTTTTTATTGCACATTATCTCAGATGTTGTGGTAGTGGACCGATAGAAAGTTCACGTAGTGGTTTCTAGGGAGCATCACAAGAATTGTCTTGATATCCATTTCTTTTTTGTATTATCATGGTATTAATCAAGTTCCACCCAAGGCTTTTCATGATTGGAAGCACCTATTTTAGTTTTGACAATGAATGGTATAATATTTTAATGGATGAGAGCATGGGATAATGATTTCTTTGAGTTGAATATGTTCTTGACATCAACACTATTTTTTATCGTACCTGATTCCAGAGAGGAGTAAACAATGTATTGTGACACTTCTGGGGTCAGACTCAGAGCTGTGATGGTGAAAGTGTATTTATTCATGGATTATGGTTCTCAGTAGACGAGGAAACATGAATAGACTTACCTAACACAAGACCCCATGTAGGCAGCTATGGTTTATGATTTTATCTTTTGGTGACACTATCTTTTGGGAGGAAAATTTATAGATTTTATAGATAAAAATGCATAAAGTATAAATTTTCACAGCATGACTTGAATTTTTGGCTGTGAAGTTGGTAGAGTATATGTAGTCCATTGGGTCATTATGGATAAACTGATGAACACAACAAATTTTTTTCCTATCATGGAATCATTCACAATAAAATTGTTTCAGGTGTTGTATGCTCAGGAGATATTTTGTTTTCACGGGGCGCCACAAACTATAGTTTTAGATTGTGATTCAATATTTACATCACACTTATACATTGGTATAAATAAGGTGAATGGTACACTGGTATTGTTAAGTAATTCATTCCACCTAGAGACAAATGAGATGTCAAAGCATACCATACACGTGTTTGAGGATATGATGCAGGAATGTGGGCTTCACTTCAGTGGTTCTTGGGAGAAGAACTTGGATGTAGTAGGGTTCACTTATAATAATAGATATTAATAAACTATACAGATGGAACAATATGTGTCACTTTATGATAGATCATTTAGATCACTAATATGCGGGACAGAGGCAGGTGACTAAGAGATTTCATGACTAAGTCTTGTATAGGAGGCGTCAGATCTAGTGTAGTTGATTTGAAAATGTATGTCTATGGCATAGATTTTAAAAAATTTGTATGCCAATATTCAAATACGTCCACTATAGTTTACAGAGGGAGAAAATGTATTCCATCGGGTGTCACCTAGGTTAAATAACCAAAAGATATGTAAGAACATAAATTTTCCACCCAGGTTTGTAGCACCGTTTTAGGTAGTGGATAGAATCGGGCATGTGGAGTACAAATTTTACCTTCAATATAAACTCATCGCCATTCATGATGTATTCCATGAGTCAAAACAATGATTGTATAATCCCAACCCCTCTTTTGTGATTGATGTGGATAAGTCTGGCCTTATGATAGATGTTTCCTCTGAGGATCATCTAATAATTTTGTAAGATCATAGTGATAATGTGTTAGGGGGGTATGATCGTTCTAATAGATCATGTGTTATGGAAACAGGGAAGTGTTCAAGAGGAAACATGGGAACGAGAAGCACCCATGAGGGCGTAATGGGCCAATATTTTTATATCTGAATCTTAGTGAGTTTCAGAAGTGAAGCTCGAGGATGAGCTGTTATAAGGTTGTGAGATTTTAAGATCCTGATCGTTTTACCAGTCCATCTCAGGAGTTTTTTTATGTACTTTTTAGGTTTTTGAGTACCTTTGTTTTTTATTTGTGGTTTGAGGTGCATTTGAAAAATTAATAGATAGAGGGATGTTCACTCTTTGAACATGGTTTAAAAATTCATGCACCTAAACCCAGGTAAAAGAGTTAACCATGGATATCAGGATAGAGAGGTCCACACAATTGGCTAAAGGTTTACCCTAACTATGCGTATGTTCCCTAGAAACCATGTTCGTGGGTTTTTTTACCGAAAAAATAGTTTTAAAATATCTATAACCCCCAAAACTCCTATATTTTGTCCTAGGATCAATCCTGAAAAATTATAAGAGATCTCAGATCCTTCTAGTGGGATTCCAAGGTGACTCTAAGTCTCTTCTTAGACATCTAAAGCCCAGTTTGATGATTCCCTCTCTTCCTAGTAAGTGTATTTCATCCCAATACTTCTTCTTTTCTTTACTTTACCATTATTTTATCTTTTCATGGAAGATATCCACTCTTTCCTTATATCTAAACCTATGTTTTGAGATCTAGATCTAGGATTGTGGATCTATATCTAGAGGTTCAGGATCTCGATTCCTTTGCTCTTAATTTTGGTATTAGGGATTTAGATCTAGATCTTGATCAACATTGTTGTACCACTCAGATTTTGGGGATTTTTGTTATGCGAATATTCATCAACAAACTGAGATAGGTGTTATAAATTGAACTCCCATAGTGGTGGATTTGATATGTTTTTGTGAGATTATTGATTTTCCAACATCCCTTGATAATTGGTTTCCTAAATTGTCGTAATTATGAATGTACTTTGTCTTATTAATGTTTTAGAGAAATTTGTGATTAATTAATGATTTAATCATAGAACAAAGGGGTTTACCAAATAGAATAATTTATTTAAGGATATTTTATGGGAGGATATATAGTAATTAAGATATTGAATATGGATAGGTTCGAGATAATTAATCCGGGGAATTATTTATCATATGATGTTTATATATGTTAGATAATTAATGGTAAATTAATTATGTTCCATTTTGTTGATTATGTTAATTAATTTTGAGACTAATTATTAAAAGTTTATATTTTATTTGGATAATTAATTTTGAATAATTAATTATATAATAATATTTGTGCTGACTGATTAATTAATTTATAAATTCATTAATGGGTTGTGTAATTAGATAATTTAGGAATTAACTAATTGACATTGATATGTCTTAATAATTGTTGTATTAGTAAGGAATTTATGTGGTTAATTCTTGTAAATTAATGAATGATTTAATGATAGAGAATGTAGGTTCTTCACATGGCGTTCTAGACTGATTTAGATGTCGGGACACTAACATTGATTTTTTCCCAAATAGTTAATTATGCACTTGTGTTGTGGTGTTCTAGACATGGTGATCTGCACCAAACATGACGAGGGTGTTATACATGGAGGTCTACACCGAATGAGATCTGAGGTTCTTGATATGGTGTTCAACACCAATTGAATAACAATAATGAATTATGATTTAAATGGGAGAGATTAATTAAAACCAAGTCTAATGTTATGATTAAAGAGTAAATGACATTGTGATAACTTTTAAATTATGAATTTAATTTAGTTATTAATTGAATTACATACACTGTCTTTTGGCTGGACATGTTTTAGACACCATTGGTGGTGACCTACTATGTTGTACTCAAACCCTATTTGGCCTTCCTCTAGACACCTAGGAAGGATTTGTTGTTGCCGGACCAGATATGGGTAAGGCATTGCGATAAGTTTACATTTGGGAATCAATCATGGGTGAGGGAACAAGATGTGGTTCGAGTCCCTCTTGGGAGTCGTTGTGTCTCTATTTTTAGTTGCACTGTAGAAACATGAAACTTTCATTTTCATATCATGTTTTTCCTTTTAGTTGACTAATGGATTTCCTATTTTTGACCATCATGTGACTAGGAATTGTTTTTGTTGTTTATATACTTCCAAAACTGTTTATTTTCTTTTTTCTTATGTTGTTATTAGTTTCTGATACAAGTGTGTATAGACTCCCTATGACTGACTTACCAAACTGTCACTACTAGTCAGGACCTTTAGCATATGGGGAATCGTTTTGGAGGGAATTTGACCAACCAAGTTGGGGAACTGTTTAGTGGCTCTCGGGGCAGGACAACACAAATTAGAATAGTGGTGTTTATATAGTGTGTAAAGTAAAATTTGATTGATATAATATAATTGTTAAAAGATGATAAAAAAAGTATTAGTGCATTAAAATTACATGACAGTTGAAATAGTAATATGGCTATTAGGAAGAGGAAATCACTAATGTATTAGTAAAATAATATTTGGGGGAATAATATAATGATGTTATTAAAAATTATAACTAAATAATCATTTTAAGTAGGATAAATTTAATTTTTTACATATGAAAAAATAATTACATTTTTCGAAACATATATGTTTCATTATCATGAATAAAAATATACATTATAGAAATGAAAATATAAAATTATTATTATTATTATCAAATGGTTTTCTAAAAAAATATTTCCTTCTTTATAAAATAAAATATAAATTTAGGAAAGTACTTTTAGTTTTTCATTGTGTGAAAATTTAATTGTTTTCCAAAACATCAATATTTTTTATCTAATAGTAATTTTATTTTCAAATTTAATAATTCATTTTTTAAATATTATATTGAAAAAATAGATTTATTTTTGAAATCATTATAGAAAAATTATCTTATTTTGAATATTTGGTTTTTTTTTCAAAAAGATGTTTTATAATTATATTCTATGAAAAATATGGTATTTTGAATTGTATGATTAATTATTGATTAATTTAAAAATTACATATCTATAAAACTATTAAATCAACCTCAATTTCAACAATATATATATATATTGATTGTAATCATCACAATTGTTAGTTTTGATAAAAATAATTACCAATAAGTGTTATTATATGAAAAAAACACCTATAATTCCCTTAAATTTACCACCCTTCACCACCCCTCATCACCTCACATTGAATTTTCCACACTATTATAAATTTGTAACCCAATATATTCTTAACCATCTTTCACACAACCACTTAGTTTTTCTACTTCTAAAAGACCAACCTATGGAACATTAGGTAGTAGTATAAGATTAATAAACCTATGAAGAGGAAACATTTTTGACACATCATTTTTAATTATTATCTCCATCAACAACTTACAGATTTATTACATTTTTATTGAAATAATCACATCAATTTGATGAATAGAATAATTTTTTTTATTAGTGGAATATCGAATATTTTTACCTCTCAGTCTTTAATCACAAATGAATGTGTTCGTCATGTTGTGACTGGTTCACCGCTTCTATGATAAACCCATTTAATTTTACATCACCATCATTATTGTATGGTTATTAAAAATGATTCAATGATTAAATGTATTATTTATAATAATGTGGATATTTAATAACTTTCATTTTAATATTACATTAATGATAGTAAGAATTTATGATCATTATAAATAACACTATTAAAATAGTGTTAATCATGACACATTTTAAAATATAGAAACATATAGGATAAAAATTAATATTTAATATTAATATATTAATAAAATTATAATGACTCGGTAACTCGACAATATTGACATTATTTAAACCATTTAAATAACCTCGAACCATGATCAACTCACTAAAGTAGTTTGGGAGAAGTTGACTGAGCATATACATGTGACCTATGTAGAAATAAATATAATAAATGATTAATATATAAGAAAAAAACATTATACACATTAATATACATGATAATGGTTCTTAATCAAGTAACTAATAAAATTTATTTGATACTTGGGTTGAAAAATTCACTCTCTAAATGAGTTACGAAACTTATTTAAGTTGAGTTTTGAACCACTCCCTTTACTTTTAGGTTATGTATTAGTTTTCCTTTTCTCCCTTACCATCTATATTAACTTAATTTAATATTTTAACATTATTTATATATATCCCCTCTATTTTTATTATTATATTACATTAACCTTCGTTATTGGGGATAATATATGTTCTTCATTTTCCCCACATAATTAGTTCTTTTAAGAGAACTCATTTCATGGTTTTTGGTCTAAATAATATCTATTTTCATGAGACAAAAAAATTAAATTATTTTAAAAAATTAAGCTCTCTAAGAATACTCAATATTTTATTGAAATTTATATGGGTATGTCTTCATAAAAATGATAATTATTATTTTCATATTTGGAAGAATATTTACCAATTTTCATAAAACCCCACTTAAGAGGTTCATTTTAAAACACAAATCTATGATATTGTTTGTGAATTCACATTAACAGAATATAATTTCAATAAACTATCATTCCATATTAGTTTATTAATTAAAATTATAAATTAATAAATTATTTCATATGAATATTTAGGATATTAAACTTGGTTATTTTCTAAGATAAAATTATGTAACCCTTTTTATTTTCATGGGTTTTTGTTATGATGATACATTATGTATAATTTCTTTTAATGAAAATAGATTACTGTTTGATGTTTTTAATGTAAATAGTGTACCAATAATTTTTTCATAACGCATTAAATTAGGTAATTCGACAATCTAATGATATATAATGTATGGTCCATGGGTATTTACCATGGAACACATTGGTATGGTGTCATGATAGTAAGCTTGGACTTGTAATTATGATCTCAAGATTTATATTTTTTTATATTACTATGATTTCAGAATATTATGATATCATCTTCTCATTACAAGATTCTATGAAAGTATATATGATTTCTACATTTATATTGACACGATATTCCTATTGACTCATATGTATTACTTTCCATCCTTGTTTACTCTGATAACTATCTTACTAGGCATTATATATCAATTGATTCCTTTATGTATTTCCCCTGATTATCCAATATATTAATAGAATATCAAATGGATTTTTATATTCAATAATTGAATTAAATAGTGAATTTACAACATACATTTATGAAATCTTTATTATGCATCTATTATTCAAAATACAATCAAACTCTATAATTTTTGTTTTTATATTACTGAATATAATATTAATAATCATGAAATTAGGGAAGTATGAGACTCGAGTTTCACTAGCTTATATATTTGAAGGTTCTATTAATTCATTGGGATTATGAAAGGAAAAAATTTGTGAAAACTCTAGGGATAAGTATACATATTGGAAAGCATACTAAAATTTACTGGTGAAAATATTTTGTGCCCTTTAGGCAGTGACATCTCTATCTAGTTTCTATCAATGGATACACGATCATTTGTAGATACAAAATGAAAAAATAATATCTAAAAATTTATAATTGTGTATAAATATGATCTTATCACAATATAAAATATATGGTTATATCTATAAACATAGTTTCAAACTCTAATATGAAATTATTTGGTATATTCATGTGTTTATTAAAAACAATTATACATGATTTGATTATTTTTTATGTAAGAGAACATAATTATAGTTGCAGTATGGATAACATTGATTGAAACCTAAAAATTTTGTAATATCAAATATACCTATAATTTATGATTTAATCTTTTTATGTTCTAAATCTTTATTTTATATCATTTTTATTCTATTTTAATCATTTCCAACATTCTTTTAATTTAATTAATCAATTGAAATATCACAAATCAAGAAAAATACCAATATAATTTGTAATGTGATGATTTCTCAATTGAGATTACTAATTGAATGTGTGAAAGAATCAATAATATAATGGTATTTTTTCCATATTTAATAAATTTCTGATCAATAACTTGAACGATATAGAATGAACCATATTTCGAAATGAGTAAGTTGTGGTTTATTTCTTTATCTGACAAATGAATATGAATTTTATTAGATATTCAAGTCCCCAAGTTGTAGAATAATGAATTAAATCTACATAGAAGAAAATATAAATCCTATAATGATCATTTAATGATAAATTCATACATTTAATCGATTAGTTAGAATAAGAAGTTGATATAAGGGTGGAACATATCAAAAATATGAATCCTAGTGAATGAATTGAATAATTTTAGAGGGAAGTATTCAAAAATTATTTTTCAATAAATATTTTCTTCACACTCCCTGTCATAAAATAGGGTGGAATTTTTTTTTACTTAATAAATAATAGTCTTATTCAATCACTCCTTATAAAGAATACATAATTAGTCCTACATGAAAAGCCTATGAATTCCTCATCGATACAAAAATTAATGTAGATCACTTATTTAGAAGGATGATTTTAAGTATATATGAATATTTGAAAATTTAATAGAAGATAAATGTGTGACTCCCTAAAAACTAATGTAAGAACCCTATATTCAATAGAGTTTATGAAACGCGACATCAAACACAAAATTTAAAATAATATTTGTATATTTTTGATATATTTATTATTTAAAATATGTTATATATATTTTAATTGATGAAATCCAAAGTTACCTTGCAATTCACATGACACAGGGATTGAGTACATCATACACAACAACGACCTTCATATATAGCACGTGTTACATGGAAAAGAGACCTTTTCGATGGCTTGAGATGTAGGCAATACCGAGTCCTATTGAGAAACAATAAATAACTAAAACATTATTATTTAATATAATAACACATAAACTAGTCACTATGAAGAGTATTAACTAACTTATGAAAATATATTTTTGAGGAAACTAAATCCTTGGTTACAAATAAATTCAAAATGAATATAAGAAACAGTTTAATATTAAAAGCATATTTTTATAGAAAACTATTTCTTTTCTCAAAAAGCTATTTTACCCTAATAGAGTTAATTATTTACAAATAGATAGTGGTATTAACATAATAAATTTGTTACATATTTAATAAATTATTTTTTATTATCATAGGATATATTTGGTAAGAAAAAGATAATATCAACCCAAATATTTCACATTAAACCTAAATTCATGCATTTTTAACCACCTTATAATAGTAAACTTATTTTAAATCATAATTCTGACACTTTTATTTATTTAATTTGATAAAATAAACATAATTTTAAAGTTAATAATTTAAATTTTTTCCTAGTTTTATATTTTATTATTTTCCCAAGAAAAGTAATTTTTTAGTTAATAGTGGAATATATTTTGTTTTAGTTAAAAAGTCGATTTTAGATAAAATAATTTTAAATTTTAAATTATATTATAAATTTGGTTTAATGTGACAATAAATCAATTATAATTATATAACTATAATTTATGGAATTATAATAAATATAACTTTTAAATTTATTATAAAAACAATACAATCTTTTGAATATTTCTTTACTAAAACCAGTTAATCTGTATGTCAACAAGATTGACATTAATCTTAATTTTCCTATTCAGTGATTTGAATTTTGATAATCATACATACAAAATTGAAATCAATATAATATTTTTGGTCTAATGAGATTGACTTAATTTTTGAAAAAAACTGATTAGTGAAAGTGACTAAAATTAGTTATAGTGAGTAAGGTATAATTTGGCTTCAAATAGATTAAACCATGTTATTAATGGCACAAGTTACCTAGACCCTTGTCCAAAACCACATTTCTGGACATATATTGGACACAAACCTTCCATTAATGAGTATTTGTAGATTATTATGACTTTTATTATGTAATAACTTGTTCACACCTATCTTCTTTTCATGAACACCTAGTGTGTCTTTTTCCTTCACTATAAAAGGCCACCACCTATACCCTTTCCTCAAACTTGTAAAAACTATTAAGTTAAGAAAATCCTTGCCCAAATAGTCTCCCATCAATCCTCTCCTTGAACAAGAATCATTACATTGGTTTTAAACCCATCCATAAAAAGCCTTTTGGTTCAAACCAAATGAAGTTGCCCGATTAAATGGTAACATCTTTTATTAATCTCTCTATATTCATTTCTATTCTCCAAACCATAACATATAATTATTCAATTTTTTATAACAAAAATGTAATACAAAATAAACATGGATGTATTTATACTGATATTTTTAAATACACTTACACACACCACCACCTAATGGGGAAAGAGCATAATTTTTCTATAGACGACGAACTACTATCTCACAAAATGATGAATGTTCATTCTCCTATTACAGGCTCTCATAGTATCCATTATGAATTACATATTGTTTATATATGTTATATATGATATTTATTGGGACTTTATACGTATTTATATCTTTTATAACACATAAATTGGTAATTTTCATTTTAAGTTAATTTGATAAAATCGTTTGAGGAAGTGTGGACTACCGCCCCCTCCAAATGATGTGATTCGTTCACACGATACATAGATTGTATAAATGAAGGTTATAATTAAAAATATGAGACATAAAAAACATCTATATGATATTAATAACATAATTACACTTATGGATATATATATATATATACATATATATCATTTTCTTTATTACCCACTCAACCACTTTAAAAGAGACAACATCATTTGTGGCCTTGTGGACAACCACATCCTTGACATGATGTGATTCCTTTTAAATCACATGATTATATATATAAGTATATATGATTAAAAAAATATGATATTTATTATATAAATATCATTCTGGAATGATTTTATTTACTTTCCTTCTTTCAACTATGATCATTTAAAAATGGGAATGTTACTCATGCCTATGTACGACCTTCCATCTACATGATTCTAACATATTAACATTTTCATAACCATATTTAATGGTATGGTTTTAAATTCAAATTCATGTAAAAATATGATAATTATTTCATTTTTATAATTTTGTAGATGTTATATAATGCCCCCTTTGACCATAGCTGGCCAATAATAGTTCTTTTAACACAAAAATCGAATTTGGTAAAAAACAACCAATAGAAATTTAATTGATTAAGTAGTTGTACACAAAATGGTAATAAGTGATATAAAAGTAATTATAAAAATGAAGAAGGTTATAAATTAAGTTTAAAAATAATATATTTTTATTATACAGGATGTTAGTGGACGTTCACCTGAAACGAAACTCAATGTAAGGGATTTTTGTCCCATTCTAATTACATGAGGCATACATAATTATTTGACACCAAATTTCTTATATATGGTGTTCTTACTTCTACATTGAAATAAAATATCACGTCTTATATTATCTTCATGGAATTAAAATTATTTATTTATAGATTATTACATTTGGGTTTTCTAATCAATTTACTATTATATTAGTAACAAATTGTCATCTCACCTTTTGCATACATGAAATAAATGTCATGTTCACTACATACATCATTTTTGTGGTGTATCTAATTTTATTTTTATATTATATCATTAATTAGTTTTTCCTTCATTGTATTTAATACATTCATTCCATATTATTCATTCACAAGGATTAGGATTTAAAAATATTTCAAAGTGTTATGGGAAACCATGTAATGTTTAAATATTATTTTCCTAAAAAATATTTTTAATACAAAATATTTTATTTCATAAAAAACCATCTATTTTACTCTACTTGTGTTCATTATTGATACCCTCATTATTCTTCCTCGGGATAGTATATTATTTATTTTTCCATTAATAGTATTGATATTCACTTCCTTGATTTATTTTTGTCACCATGAAGTATTCAATTCCCTTTTATCATTGAACTTTAAATTTCCCCTTTTTATCAATTTCATTTTTTATGGATAATGTAATTTGCCTAATCCATTAACCATTTTACATAGGGTTCCTAGATAGACAATTATTTTATTAATTGGAGAATTATTGAAAAATATGTATTTTTCATTCAATATGGTTATTGGATAAGCCATATTAATTATTTTTATTATTAAATATGAGGAATGATTTAGACTCGAAATGATGGGTAGAGCCCAAACATTGAATAACTCCTTGATGCATAGACATGTTCTCATATGAAGAGCCATTATTCCAATGGTTTTTTACCCTTATATTTAAATAGTATTATGAATGGTTTTGATGGTAATAGGTCCTCATGAGTGTACAAAAAAAGACATCTGATAAGAATGAAATTTCCCTCCATGTATTTTAAGTTATTATTCATCCATGAGAATTTCCATTAACATATCTGTTGATAAATATTATTTCAGTTCATTGATTAATGGAATGTGTTTTAGTTTCATAACATTCCATATTCATTTTTCAATAACTAGTTATTTAAAAAGAAAGTGATTCTAGTTATTACCTTTTATTATTGATTATGTATGTTCATTCAATTTAAAAATTACATGGAATGTGTGTTAAGTTATTTACCTTTCCAAAATGACTTTTATCATTGATTCGTTATTGGTTACACTATATTTTTTCCTTACTAATGCTTTGAGTGCACCATTATTATGTTTCAGTCCTCAGGAATCTATAAAGCATACTATCGAAGATATACATGAATATACTAGATGGATTTGAGATCATACTCTATGTTTATTTGTTTAGAATAAAAAATATGTTGTAATTATTATATCCATTTGAAATAAAATTATCATTTATGTATCTATTTTACAAAGAATACTAAACTAATCAGTAATTCGGGTTATAATTCCTTGTAATCATGTTAATATATTTAATACCAGAAACTAGCTCTGGAAAATTTGGGGCTGGGTCTCTATAGTTCGTATCATATGAGGTTTAGTATCAACCATGCGAACTTGATTTAGGAAAAGGTAGGTCAGATAATATAACCCTAAGGTAGAATTTGAGGATATTTTTAGATAAAATAGTAAAATTATGTTAATGTATAGACTTTGTAGGACTTCCTAGAGATACATACTTATCTGGATATTACAGGTGGATGTGGTTCTAGAACAGATTTACCTAAAAGTAATAATTACTATAAGGTGTTTTAGGATTGACTCAGGGTAACCCGGTACATTACAAGAAGCACTACTATGCACTTAGTTTGACACTCCTAGTGGATATGCATCGAATAATCCACATTAAATTAAAAAATATTATAAAGGATTTTGATATATAATAAGTGACCCAAGCTAATCCTAAGGGGTTTTATATTTTATAAAAGGTTACATGATTTAGAAATCCAAGTAATGATATTATAGGTAAACCCAAGCACAAGGAAGGACCTTTGTTAAAATATAATGGATAAATTATTTATTTCTTGAGGTAGTATTGAAAACCATAGTTAAAATTAAATTTAGAGATTAACCTAATTTCAATGATATTCATATTATTAATAGTTATAAGATATAGTAATGTGGTTTTATAAATGGATAGCCTAAAAAACATGTGACAACCAATCAAATATGGGATGTCCGTGAGGCTTGAATCCATGACTGGATGATGATAAGGGTTTCATGACAACCACTGAACTACGCAATGTCCATGTTAATTTTCATTTTTTATGTAAAACAATTTAACAATTAAATATTAATGATTAAGCAGTAGTAAAAATATTAAGGATCAGAAATTAATATATTTATCATAATTATTTTTGGAGATAGTCAAAGAAAAATAGTAAGAGTTTTCACTCTTCTTTATGACATATAATCCTTTTAATGTTTCTTGTAGTAATTCAGGAATAAAAAAATATGTACTGGAATTTTATTTTCTGAGTAAAGGGATGATTTATAATTTCATCAAAGCACAACCAAAAGTTAGGATTCTTCATATGGGATTGAAACCCATCATGTAATAAGATTTTTATATATTCATGGTTAGTAAAAGAAATAGTGAACATTTGTAAAATGACTTTGAAATAAAAAATTTCTAATACATAACTTTCTATTGAACTGATAGCCTTCTAAATTATCAAATATTTATGGCTTTTAGGACCTTAATATTCCATTGGTTGTTCACATGTTTGTGATGGATGACCTCATTCGATTCTGGTAACTATATACAATTTTTCTACCCGTATGTGTCTCTACATTCCACTGATGTTCCTATACTCAGAGATCTAGTTACATGGTATTCCATGGGACATTTTTACATTTTATTGTCTTTTTATAGAATATTACTTACGAATCATACTCACGATGTGAGATTTCCAAAAAAAAGAAGTATCAAACAGTATATCACCATGATCAATTTTTAATTGAAAGGAAACAAATATAATAAGGTGGGGAGAATGTGATGTCGTGAAAAACTAAACTAAAAACCTTGTATTTGATAGCATGTATGACACGGGAAAACAAGCCCATAAGGAAATATAATATCTGTACTTTTTAATATATTTACTATTTAAAATATATTCTACATATTTCAATGATTAAACCACCTGGTTAGCTTGAAATTTTTGTGACACTAGATTACCATAAATCATAAGAAACAATGACCATCCTTTATATCTTGTGTTACACTCAAAGGTGGCCTTCTTCGATGGATTACACCATATGTAATACAAAGTCATATCAAGAAATAATCTATAATTACAATATTATTATTTAATATTATAAGATATAAACTAGATGTTTTGAATATTATTAACACACTTATAAAAATATATGGTTTTGATGGAAAAATCATTGGTTAAAAATAAATATAAAATTAATATAAGAACAAATTGAATATTAAAAGCATATTTTTATAAAAAAAACTATTTTTTATCATAATGTTGTTTTACCCTAATATATTTAATTAATTTCAAATAGTGAGTGATATTAATTTAATAAATATGTTAAATATTCATCTCTTTTATATTCATCCAATTGATGTTTTAAGTATAAGATAGGATTAATCCCAATATTTCACATAAAAACCTATATTCAGGCATTTTTAAATGCCTTATAATGGATAACCTATTTTAAATCATAAATATGAACCTTTCATGAATTTAATTTGATAATATAAATAGCATTTTTTGAATTTATATTGTCAAAATATTCCCTGTATTAATTTTTTGGTATTTTTCTAAGAAACATCATTATTGAGTGAATAGCTGAAAATATTGTGTTTTAATTAAAGAATACCATTCCATTTAAATAATTATTAATTTAAAATTATATAATAAATTTGTTTTAAAGTAAAATTGGATAAATAATACAATTACTAAGATAATTTAATTCATTATAATCAATATAAATTTTAAATTGTATATAAAAACATAATAATATTTTTACTATTTTTCTACTAAAACCAATTAATTTTTCTCTCTACCAGATTGACAGTAATTTAATTTTTTCACTAATATGATTTGAATTTTTTAAATCTAAAATACAAATTTTGAATCAATATAATTTTTTTAAAAATATAATTTTAATTTCTTAAGAAAATGATTACTAAATGTTACTAAAATTAATTATAGTGATTTTTGTGTAATTAGACTAGAAAATAGACTAAAACCCTATGTTTAAGGGCCCAAATGACCATGACCCAGATCCAAAACCCATTTTCTAGAGATATATAGGACATTAACCTTAAAATAATATAAATTGGGTCTGTTTTATTACTTTTATTTGGTAATAACATGAGCACACATAACTTCTTTTGAAAAATGCCATGTGACACCTTTTCCTATCTAATAAGAGGCCACAACCTCTATCCATTACTCAAACCTCTCAAACCTCTTAATAATAAACAATACCTACCCACATAGTGTTCCATAATTCCTATAAAATACATAGATTAATTAATTTGGGTGGAAACCCTTCTAACAAATCCTTTTGGTACAAACCAAATGATGTTACCTAATTAAGAGGTAACATCTTTTCTCAATATCTCTAAATTCATTTACATTATCCAACACATAAAATATTCTAATTATGATATTTTATAAAAAAATTAACCTAAATGTATTAGGATTATTTTATGATAATATTTTTTCCTACACATAGACACAATATACATAATGGGTAATAAAAATAATATTTCTTTGCACTGCGAACTATTGCCTCGCAAAATGATGATTGTTCATTATTTTATTATCGTCTCTCATGGTGTCCATTGTTATGTAAAAATTGTTTATATATGTTATATATGATATTAATTATGTATTTATACTTCTTTAAACCTTTTACAATATATAAGTTTATTACATTACATTTTACATTATTATGATAACATCATTTGAGGAAGTGTGGATTACTGCCCCCTCAAAGCGATGTGATTCATTCACAAGATACATGGAATGTATAAATGATTTATATAATTAAAAATATGAGACATAAAAAATATATATATTATATTAATAACATAATTACATTTCTGTATATATATATATATATCATTTTATTTATTACCCATTCACACACTAAAGAAGGTATAATGTCGTTTGTGGATGTGTGGACTGTCTCCTCCTTTATATGATGTGATTCATTTTAAATCATATAAGTATATATATATTAATATATAATTAAATAATATGATATTTTTTATATTATGAAAAAAATTTAATGACTTGAGTTACTTACCTTTTTTCCACAATGATCGTTTAAAAATGGGAAGGTTAGTCGTGCGCACGTAGGGCCTACTGTCTTGAGGACTATAACATATTCTCATTTTCATAAACATAAATAATTCTTTTTTTTTTGAAATTATAATTGATGTACAAATATGATACTTTTTTCATGGTTATTATTATGTAGTATTTATATAGTGAGCCCTTTTGACCATATTTGGAAAACAAGAGTTGTTTTGAAACATAAACCTAATTCTATCAAAAACACTCGACGTAAACATAATTGTTTATAAAATTTTAAAAAACATGGTAATAAGTCAAATAAAGGTAATTATAAACCTGAAAAATTTTCTTCAAAGTTTATAAAATTGACATAATTTTATTATATTTGAATTTATTGGACGTTCACGTGAAATGAAACTCAAGGTTTGGGATTCTTGTCTCAATTTCATTAGGTGAGGCATAAATAATTAGTGTTCACCTACATTCTTATATATGGTGTACTTAATTCCATATTGACATATAATATCATGAATTATATTATATTAATCATATTTAAATTTTTTTAAGCATTTTTAGATTTTTTTTCAATCAATTTGTTACAGAAAAAGTAAAGGATTCTCAACTCACATTCAACATTTGTCAAATTAATGTTATGTTCACTACATACATATTTTGTGTTTGTTACCTACTAACATTTTTATATTAAATAAATAATTCATTATAACATCATGGTTTTTAATACTTTATTTTAATATTATTCATACATGAGGCTTTTGATTTAAATATGTTTCAATGATTTATGGGACACTTAAGAATGTTTAAATATTATTTTTCTCAAGATTATTATTCAATGATAACATTTTATTTAATATATGAAAACAACCCTATATTTTACTTCACAAGGTCTTATATTATTGATACCATCTTTATTATTCTTCTGGATGGTTTATTGTTGAATTAGCCAAGGATAGTATTCATACCTACTTCGTTAAATTATTATTTAGTCACCATGAAGTATTCAATTTATTTGAAACATTAAACTTCCAATTTACACTCTTTCTATTTTGTTTTTTCATGGAGAGTACTAATTCCTAAACCATATACCATTTTACACACAATTTATAAATTGAAAATTATTTTATTATTTGGGTAATTATTGATAAATAGTTATTTCTCATTCAATACGGTAATTTAAAAAGGAATATTAGTCATTTTTATTATTCAATATGATGAATTATTTGTACTGGAAATGATGGGTTGATCTTAGAAATTATATAAATCTTCAATGCATCAATGGGATCACATGAGAAGAACCATTGTGGCAATGGGTCTCTACCCTTAGATTTAAACCGTCTTGTGAAAGGCATTTATTGTAATAGTTTCTCATGTTCCTCTGACATGACATCTGATAAGAATGAAATTTCCCTCATAGTAGTCTCAGTTATTATTCTTCCATGTGAATTTACGTTGACATATCTATGGATACATTTCATTTTATTTCATTGATTAATTTCAAGTGTTTTAGTTTTATACCTTTCTATAGTTATTTTTCAGTATGTAGTTAGTTTAATGGAATATGTTTTAGTTACTACCATTCTATATTGCATATTTACTTTCATTTAGTTTATTGATTACATGGCATGTGTTTCTAGTTATTACCCTTTGAATGATTATTATTCTCATTAATTCAATATTTCTTTCACTATATTTTCCCTTACTGGGCACTTCATCTCACCCTTATAATGTTTCTTTCCCCCAGAATACAAGAAGTATCAAATGGAAAAATTGAAAGAATATACTAGATAGATTATAGATCATCCTCAATGATTACATAATTTTTATAAATAATATATTTTTTAGTTAGTGTATACATTTTTAATACAATTCTAATTTATGTATCTTGTTTACCAAGACTAATAAATGGATCAGTCCTTTGGGGATTTATTCCTTATAATCATGCCAATTCATTTAGTATAATAAATCAACTGTGGCCTATATGGTGATATATTTATTCATGATGTAAGGAAATTTCATGATGTACAATCAATATCAAGTAAGTGATTAATGATTCTTAGTGGTCTCATGTGACTAGAGATATAAATATATTAATAGAGTTTAATGAACTTTGATTAATTAATTAATCCAATGAAATGAGGAAAATCAAACTACTATGTTTTTATATCTGGGGAAATAATAATATCAAAAAATATATCTTATGGGAAAAAAGATATTATTTATATTTCTAATAGAGTTTCATTTATAAAATTTATATAAAAAAATAAACAAGACACCTAATTTTATTAATGAAAATAATGATCTGATAAATTATATTTCCATTTTATAATTTTTATCAATAAAAAGTAATTTCACTATGAAAAATAATTCCATAATACAAGGGTTTTATAATTTAATACATGAGAGCAAACTCTAAGACCTATATATCTATGAAGTTATTATGATATCTATACGGCTGAGGTGGATCCGAAAAAAAAAATTTGATTAGTATACTGGATATTTAATCAATAATAGAAAGTGATATTTTTCATATTATTTCAATGAATGCAATAATATTATTTATTCTTAGTAAATCTATATAAACACTTCCATAAAATGGATATTGGGTTTTTAGTGATAATATAAAAGGCATAAAATATTTCATCTCATACAAAAAATCCTCCCCATTCAATATTTTGTGGTTCAATATCCTAAAAATCCATTTGAAACACCGTTTATTGATATTTTATAATATATAGAGAATGGATATATTGTAATTATATAGATTCAACATCATCTTATTTGAGAAGGAATTGTAATTTAATATCCTAAATTTTCTAAAATACTTTCATTTGAATGATGTAGAGTGAATTATTTATAGAAACATCCTCTAATATTTTGATATTATTTCTGTAAAATTAAAAATAAAAAGATCCAATGATTGAGAAAATAGAGAGAATCACCCTTCATGGAATTTCCACTATAAAGGAATATATTGATGTATTCATATAATTTTTGTTGGTTTTACTAAGAATATATAGGTTGAGTTCTTAATTGATCTTATATCAAGAATTTATCATATCCATGTCTCCTTTTATAATTATAACCACTAAAGTGGGTGAAATATAGATAAAACTATATAGGAATGTGTACATGTGTTACATACACCCAATTAATTTACCATACGGTGAACAAATAATAAATTTCAAGAAAATGATGGGTTAGTTCATATCTATATTGATTGTGATAATATCAACAAGATCACGACAATGAATAATTACCTATAACATGGACAAGTTTCATTCTCATTCAACTATATGGAACCTTGTAGAACTCTAAAATAGACCTTCAATTTAAATAATCCCAATTGGTAGTGACTGAGGATATTCCAAAATTACCTTTTTTATAAGTTATACACACATTGTGTTTATTTTTATTCCATTATGAATCCCTAATAGTCATTAAATATTCATGGAAATGTTGAGTAAATTGTTTAAATATTACCTAGATAAAATCTTGGAATTCATTATAAATGATAGTTTCATAAACTCAATAATTAAAGGCAAACAAGGGGAGAAGATGAATACTATGTCAAGAATATTGAAAATGAAAAGTTATATGAAATGAAAAATAATTTTGTAGTTTGGATAAAGAATGTGAAATTTTTGGGGCTTGTTATCACTATTAAAGAGACATATATATACTTTTAAGTAAAAAGAGATTAAGTAATTTCCTAGAATGAAATATTTAATGGAGTTCTATTGTTTCATTGGACTAGGTAGGTAATAATGGTGATTTTTTTGAATGTTATACGATTATTCTAAATTGATAAAAAAATATTTCATAGATGGTATTGATTTTCTTCTGATCCGATGAATGAAAATAGATCTTGAATGAGTTCAAAATGTGGCTAGTCACTACACCTATACTCATTGTACACAATGTCCAGACTAAACATTGACCTAAATTGATATATCCAATAGGAAATTGGATAGTTTAATCATGAAAAATTATAATGTGATAGAATATACATTTCTAGAATATATGATCCATGGGATTAAATATCTAACAACAGATTTTTTGTTGGGTGTGGTATTTTTTTCATTGACGATATTGAGATAGTATCTCTATGGATTGAAGGGTAAAATATATATAAATTATAACATCCTCACATATATATTCACATAGAAATATCTTAATAAAAGGTAATGAAGGTGGTTTGAAATAATCAACTATTATGATGACTCAATACAAGTCCATCATGTGAATAAAAATTATTTGGAAGAAGATCTTAGTAGAAATTATTTTAAAACATTATCTATGATGTGGATTGATCAAAATCTAAAATGTTTCAACATGAAATGTATCGAAATCCAAATCATAAATGGTGGAAGAAATTCCTACCATACTAAAATTATTTTTCAATAATTAATTTGTGAGAAGATAAATAATGGTCAAGGTGATGATAGGGAGATGTAACAGAGTATGAGCTCTATAATAAATGGGAAATATTTGAATATCATCATTGTTTTAGAATTAATTTTTAGATTTGGTCCAAATATGTATATATTATAATAATAAGAGATAAATAATGAACTATTGAACGTTTCATATAACTCTACATTCTCAATCTATGCATTGAGAATATATATATGATAGTTTTATTTATGTGTAACTCCCTCACCCTAGTTACCTAGAGTCAATGCATTATTACATAACATTGTCATAATCACAAAAAATCATGTCTCTAAAGACCGATTAGTTTAGTAGCATTGGAAATACTAGATACATTCATCAGGTTTACATTACATCATAAAGTTGAAAACTACAACAACATTGTTTCCATAGACAACACTGAGATCCCATAGACTATCACTATAGGTCTTTCATAATATACTTTTTCACATCATGGGAAAAAACATAGAAAGGGGTGACCTCAGATGCTCAGTAAGGATAACAATATAGCCGAAACATTCATAAATAAGAATAAACATTTAAGGCAATGTATAAAACTAAAACAAAAGTTTTTTAAACTTGAACATTAGCATAATATGGAAAAGGTAAAATCAGAATAATTCAATTTACTTACAAACATGGATATTCATCTTGTCGAATAATTACATGAAATAGCAATAGCCACTTTCATAATGATGGAATGCATAATGCCAGAATTTCAAAACCACATAGTCACATGCTTGTGCCAGGATTACAAATAATATTTTTTCAATTCCTTATGCCAAGACACTATTCTGTCTCATGAGACCTACCGATGCATTGAAAATTTATAGCGGGCTCCATCTCTCCTTTACAAAGTCCAATGCATTCCTCATATGAAAAGATTTAAACATAACATAAACATTCGTATTAAAACATGCATACGAAATGTCAATACATTATCCATAAACCATGAATGGTATGAAATAACACATCCATATTCAAACATATCACCAAACCTTCAATACAATAGGGAAGTTTTGTATCACAATAAATCAACTTCAATCAAACTTAAAATCCATCAAAGGATGTTGACATAAATGAAATAAAATCCTTTTTAGAAAATTATATCTTTCTATTTTTAAATCATTTAAAAGTAAAATAATTTTAGAAGAAAACATTTATAATTTAAAATATTCTTATAATATTGTAAGGGAAGCTTCCACGATGTTATGACGGTGGAAAATAGCCACACCTACCGTATAAGTTACAAAATCATTCTTACCTTAATTTTGTCGAAAAGGACATAAAGTACCTTGTTTGGAAAACGATGGAAACATTCATTTTCAAAAATCTTATAAAATTTAAACAAGGGTATAAATAACATTAACCCATAGTCTAGTAAATAGTAATAATGTTTTGAGATACATTTTTAAGAAACATGGATGTGGATGATAAAGAGGTCCCAGTAGATAATCATGTATAAACAACTTCGGATAATAAAGAGATTGTGAAATTAACTCATACCTTGTAAATTTCCTCGGTCGAGGGTAGGTTAACCACCTGTATAAGGGTGAAATAATATTTATTAAATTATATAAGAATTATATACATTAATATGATATCATATATGATCTTTTAGCATTTCTTTGTTAATAATATCTTAGTATTATCATTGTTTCAGGTCTTAACGAGTTGATTTTACTTTATATTATTTGTTATGTGAGTCATATTTTCTAGGGATGGGATGAATCATATTCATATAAAGAATTATATCAAGTCATTAAACATTATTATTAATCATCTAATGAAATTTATACTTGAATGGATACGACGGAGAATGATTCTCATTGCGTCTGTGGAGACGGTAATCTGTATGAATGCACGAAAAACAATACCATTCTTTTGAAATTTAAATAATATATAATCGGGTGTTATTTCATATATACAGAATCAATATCATGTTATATTTATTATTCACATCAATTAAACAGCATTATTATACCCATCCAAATAACAATATATTTAATAACAATTACCCCACAACGTGGAGACGGTAAGCTGTACGTACGCACGTATTGTGACATGTCATTCAAAGGATGGATACAATAATGAATTTGGTTGTACCATATTTATAATAACATCACATTATATATAAGATTCTGGAGTTTTTATTTTAGAATGAAAATAACAAAGAAAAAGGAAGTGGAAGAAGAATGGAACTTGAAAGAGGTGGTGACATATTTACCTCATGTTCGGGTTCTTCCTTTTGATTTGGTCAAAATGGCTACTTAAGATGGCTTTCTGACTAAAGTAAGGACTCTAGGATTAAGGTAGGATAGTTGAGTGGGTATTTGGGAATGGTTTGGAAAATCCAAATGGCATTGAAGGTGTGAATTATAGAGAAGGAGGAGTTGCCTTTTATAAGAGGGATGAGGGGCACCTTAGGAAAAGCTAGAAATATTATCTTATCATAAAATAATTTTCGGTTTCCAATGGCTCAAAAATGAATTATTTAAAGGATAAGGTGGTTATGGTTCAAAAAACACTCAACCAGTAGGTTTTAGACTGGTTTGGGTGACTATATTAACCTTATCATTTATATTTAACTCTTAGTTAAATAGTTTGACATTTACAATAACTCTTTGTATATTTATATCGTAATGTTAATAAAAATACTATATACTTCCAAGAGAACCTCAAGTGGTTCATTAATTATACACCTATCATTATATATGCCGTTTGGGCGAACCTTAGATTTTTAGGAATATAATATCTATTAATAATATAATATTTCTTTTACAAACTCTTTTATCTCAATTTTGACAATATTTAGTATTTTCTTTTTTCTAAATTCATAACAACATTATTACTTCGAAAAAAATTCATCTAACTAATTATAACATGTCATATTAACCTATATAATTATTGTAATTCATAAAAAGTCTCAAATTAAATTTTGTTGGATATTTATAATATCAATTGTATTAGTATTTCATTAATTAGGTAATTACTGCATCATTATTGTGTCATAAATAAATTAAATTATATAATGTATAAAAAATGTAAATAAAATACCATTATGTATATAATATTTTTATATTTATAATTAATATTTATAGTCTAATTTTTCTCATTTATAACCCTATATTAAAAAATTTTAAGTAATTAAACATTGATTTTAACACTTTTAACTTTTTTTAAATATAATAATAATAAGTGTCCTAATCTAATCCATGTGGACAAAAAAGGTTCATATTTTATTCCTAAGGTTGTTTTTGGTCTAATTATACTTATCCAATAGAATTAGGACACTTTTTAGGGTATAATAATATCATTTTTTCCCTTAATTACCCTATTTACATTTAACCATGGTAAATAAAAGTAAAACGTTACTATTCACAAAAAATTATTTTTACCTTATTGAACCACATTTTAATTATTGATATCAACCGTGTCTCTTGGTTTTTTGAAATTCCACTCACAGAAGTGGAAAAATGTTTTATGTGAGTTTGAAAGTTCTCTTAGGAGGTGGGTAAAAGACGGTGAAAAGTTCAATAAACTTTTTATATATCTAAAATTATTATAATCTGACTCCAATGAATTAAATTGAAGCTATATATAGGTATTATGTATCCATTTTGACCTAAAATAAATTTAAATAAAATAAATAATTATTTAAATAAAAATTTGGTTTTAAACTATAACTCAGTGTTTGTCACTATTGATAAAAAATTGAATGTTTTCAGAAAAATACCAAAAATTCACCCTAAGTTAATTTCAATATTCCAAATACCAAAATGAAGTCCATTTTGAATGATAAAATTTATAAAATTACAAAAAGTGTGTATTAATATTCATAACGGCTAGTTTGAGTGGTTGTGGTGTGTTAGAATTCGAAGTTGCGTACAACAAACGATATTGTATTATTCAAAGAGAAGTGTATCATGGAAGCTTGGGGTGTTACATTCTCCCCTCCTTAAAATAATTTCGCCCATGATATTTATAGAATAATACGGCATAAAAATATTTGGGTGGTTCTTCATCATATGTTCTTTAGGATCCCACATTGCCTCTTCCATCTTATAGTTTCTCCATAGAACATTTTCCAGACGAGTCGTCTGGTTTCTCAACACTTGTTCACTTGTATCAAGAACCTTGACAGGCTCATTGCAATAAAAAAAAATTGGGTTCTTGTCCTAATTCTGCATAGTTGAGTACATGAGTTGGGTCAGGAATGTATTTTCTCAATAGTGATACGTGGAACACATTGTGAACTTTGGAGAGACTTAGAAGCATTACCAAACGGTAAGCTACAAACCTAATTATTTCTAGAATTTCGAAAGGTCCGATGTACCTGGGACTCAATTTTCCCTTCTTACCGAAACATATAACACCCTTCCATGGATATACCTTCCTGAAAACATGATCTCCTACTAGAAATTCCAAATCCTTCCTTCAGTTATCAGTATAGCTATTCTGCCTAATTTGAGATTCTTTGATGTGGGGATGGATTACCTTCACCTTTTCAATCATTTCCTCCAAAATTTATAGGCCTGTGAGTTTTCTTTCACCAACATCATCCCAACAAGTTGGTGTGCGACATCTCTTTCCGTATAATTCTTCATATGGCTCCATCGGAATTCTTGAATTGAAACTATTGTTATACAAAAAATCTACCAGAAGTAAATATTGATCCCACATACCATGAAAGTCAATTGAGCATGATCTCAACATATCTTCTACGGTTTTAATAGTCTGTTCTAATTTTACATCAGTTTGGGGGTGGTAGGCAGTGGTCAAACGAAGTTCAGTATCCAGGGTTTTCTGATTAATTTTCCAGAATCTTGATGTTAAACGAGGATCAAGATTAGAAACAATCGATAGTGGTACTCCATAAAGTCTTACAACTAAATTAATATATAATCTTTATAGATATTCAAGTGGTAAATCATCTCTTATAGAAAGAAATTGTGCTGACTTGGTAAGACGATCAACAATGACACATATTGCATCATTCCATCTAGGAGTCTTTGGTAGCCCCATGACAACGTCCATCGTGATATCATCCCATTATCAATCAGGTTTGGGAAGAGGTTTCATGACTCCTCCATGCTATTTCCATCTAGAATTTACTTGTTTGAAAACCATACATCTTAAAACAAAATCAGCAATCTCCTTCTTCATGTTGTCTCACTAAAAATGATCCTTCAAATCTCTTTGCATCTTAGTGCTACCAGGGTGTATAGAGAAATTGTAACTATTAGCATCATCCAAAAATTCCCTTCTTCATACACAAAGGCACACAATCTCCCATTATTCATAGATTTAATCCTCTTTTGAAACTCTTCGTCACCGGTATGAGAACTCTTTATCATTTCTAGTAAGGATGGTTTGGAAACCATTTGCAAAAGAATTGATGGTTCTCCTTCCATGGTTATTCCCATATCCATATTTTCTAGATCCATGTATATAGGATTCTTTTCAACTCTCATCTTGTTCAAACTCCATGATCATTTCCTCTCAAAGCATCAGAAATCTTTTTTACATCCCCGGGAGGTAGTATATCGTGAAATAATAATCATTGAGCAGTTCAAGCCATCGCCTTTTCCTCATGTAGAGTTTTTTTTGTGAGAAAATATACTTCAAAATCTTATGATCAGTATAAATCTCACATTTTTCACCATATAGATAGTGTCTCCATATCTTCAAAGCAAATATTACAATTGATAAATCTATATCATGAGTTGGATAGTTTTGCTCATGAATTTTTAGCTGTTGTGATGCTTATCCAATCACCATGTCATTCTGCATAAGGACACAACCAAGTCCTTTCTGTGAAGCATCACTATAAATAACAAACTCATCATTCCTCTATGGTAGAGTCAATATATGAACATTGAAATTATTATCTTCATTTCTTCAAAACATTATTCACACTCTTTTGTGCAAACAAATTTAACCCCTTTTCGTGTGTGATTTTTTAATGGGTTAGCCAACCGGGAAAAATTATGGAATAAATGTCAATAATAACCTTCTAAACTAATAAAACCGCGTACCTCGGTTATACTCATTAGTACTGGCCATTCTTGGATTACCTTGGTCATTGAAGGATCAATAGATATTCAATCCTTAGAGACAATATGGCCAAAAAAATAAATCTCTTTAAGCAAGAATTCACACTTGCTAAATTTCCCATATAATTCATTTCTTCTATGAGTCTTCAGTTTAATTATTAAGTGATTTTCCTAATCTTTATAGCTTTTGGATTATACCAAGATATCATCCATAAATACCACTAAAAATTCATCAAGATATTCCTTGAAAACTCTATTCATTAGATCTATGAAGACATAGGGTGCTTTAATCAATCCAAAAGGTGTTGTTTTAAACTCGTAATGCCTATACCTGGTTCAAAATTCTATTTTTGGAATGTCTTCCTCCTTCACACACAATTTATGATATCCAAATCAAAGTTCAATCTTTGAAAAAGTATTGATCTCTATGATGTTGGTCGAATAAATCATCAATGCGAGGTAGGGGATACTTGTTCATTATTGTTATATCATTGATCTCCTGGTAGTCAATGCACAACCTCATAGATCCATCTTTCTTCTTATCAAAAAGGATATGGGATCCCCATGGAGAAACACTAGCATGAATAAATCCTTTATTGCTCAATTCCTCTAGTTTTTTTAGTTCCACTAATTCCATAGTGGTCATTCTATAAGGGGTCTTTGATATGGGCCTTGTAGCAGGAATTATGTCAATGGAAAACAGAATTTCTTGTTCTGGAGGATGTCCAAGTAAATCTTCTGGATACACATCAACATATTCTTTTACAATAGGTATATCCTCTATTTGAACATTCTTTTCCTAACCCATAGTTATTTCATTCTCTTCCTCCCCAATAATTGAATTTAGTTGAGCTATTGGGGGTGGATCTAGATAAGAATTAGGTTGTGACATTGCAACTCTAAAGATAAGGTGTTCTTTATGTGCATCATCAAAAATTATAACCTCCTTCTTCTTACAATAAATTTTCACATCATGGTCAGAAATCCAATACATACCGAGGATTATATCAAATACAATCATGGTTATAATGATGTGATCAGCAGATAAAGAACATTTATATGCCCTAATGGGGATTGATTCACAAAACATTGTTGCAATGAAACTTCTCTTATGAGTTTTGACTGAAAACTCCCTTTTTAAATCAAATTGGAAATATCTAATTTTCTATGAAAACATGGATGATATGAAACAACGCGATGATCCAAATTCAAATAAAGAATTTGATAAACTAGAGGAAACCATTAAATTGCTTGCCACTATGTATTTTGGAGCTTCAACCTCAGCAATCATGATAGCATAAGCTTGGCCTTGATCCCTTTTCATTTTTTGAGGTAAGTTCCCCTGACGCTTATGACATTCATTCTCAAAATTCCCCCTTTCTCTACAATTTTTTCATTCAACATCAACAGCCTCTTTCATCACCATGCAATCGCGAGCTTGGTGGACTTTTTCACCCACTTGTAACAGACTCCCATTCCCTTCAGGATAGTGCCAGGGTGTTTCTTCCCACATTTACGGCAAGAGGGATTTATAACTATTCTTTTCTTCCCCTTATTTCTATTTCCAGAGTGTTCAGCTGATCTCTTCTTCTATTGCTTTTCTTTAAAGTTGTAAGACATAGAGAATTTTGTTTGTGTCTTCATATTATATGAGACAGTATCTTCGTACGATGAGAAGGATTGTGAGGCTAATGGTCGACGGAGAAATGGTTTTAACCCATAAATTAAATGATCAATCTTACTTCTTGGGTTATGTATATAATCTACAACATGCCTCTCTAACCTTGTAAAGTTAGTTTCATACTTTGCGACATTCTCATCCTCTTTTTGCCTCAGACATAAAAATAGAATTTCCATATCTACTCGATGGTCACGATGAAAGTATATTTCTAGGAAAATCTCTTTAAACTCCTTCCATTCCATATTTAATACTTCATCATCTTCCACAGTGTTTTGAATCAATGACCACCATTGATCAGCATCTCCAGTGAGGTAGTAAACTACCATGACAACTTTTTCCCTTTCACTACTCCCCAAGGCATGGAATATTTTCTCTAAATAATTTATCCATTGCTCCCCTTCTAATGGATTTGTACGCCCATTGAATGTTGGTGGTTGTTTCCTCTTGAAAATATCTAACATTGATCCTCCTCGTTGTGGATCAGGGTGCTCCATTCGGGTAAGGTTATTATTCATAACCTGAGTGAGTTGTTCCAGTATGGTGATTAGCTGATTATCCCTAGTTGCATCACCATATCCACTATAATTATCTTGAGTAGGATGGAAATCCTTACATAAATTTCATGCATTGATATGGTTTCCATTCCATTCACTATGCTCCATTTCTAAACAATGGCATAAACTAGATTAATTTATGAATCGCAATATATAAATCAAAACTTGTAAATCACTTAACATAAATTGAACAGTTTATGGACAAAATCCATATTCATATATATGTATTCTTTGAGGAATTATATACATCTAAACCCTTTATAATGTTTGTAAATAAAATGAAAATGATTATAATAATATCCCCCGAGAGTTTCCTAACCAAGAGTGTAGCTAAGCCAGTTGTCATGCACCAGTTCCTGTCCGACTCTAGTTCAATGATGTGTTTTTGGGTTTTACCCCTAGGTACATATGTGCTAGAGCCGCCTCTACCTGCTTATATCTAGACAGGGATGTATTTCTTGGATAACTCAACAAATCTCTACAAAACCAAAATTCTAGGAAGTTCTTATATACTAATCCTCAAAGTCTATCTTAGGGCTATATGCTCTAATCAGAGTTTACCTAAATCTAGTTTCTATGGGTTGTACTAAACATCCTCTGATACCAACTGTAACACCTCGACCCCAGTAACCCAGAGTCAGTGCATTATTACATAACATTGGCATGATCAAAAAATATAAAGTCTCCAAATACCGATTACTTTACAATCCTGGGAAATACTAGATACATTCATAAGGTTTACATTACATCATAAAATGGAAAATTAAAACATCATTGTTTACATAGACAACACTAAGATCCGATATACATTCCCTAAAAGTCAATAATAATATACTTCTTCACATCCTGGGAAAAATAAAACATTGAATGGGGTGAGATCAGATTCTCAGTAAGGATAACAATATAGAAGAAACATTCATAAATAAGCCTAAACATTTAAGGAAATGTATAAATCGAAAACAAAAGCCTTTTAAACTTGAACATCATCATAATATGAAAAAGATAAAATGAGAATAATACCACTTACTTACTAACATGGATATTCTACTAGTCGAATAATCACATACAATATCAATACCCACATTCATAATGATGGAATGCATAATGCCAGACTTTCATAACGACATAGTCAAGGACTTGTGCCAATACTAGAAATAATATTTTGTCAAGGCCTTGTTCCAATACACTAGTTTGTCTCATGGGACCTACCGATGCATCTAGGAGCAATAGCAGGATCCACCCATCACTTACTATGTTCAATGCGTTCCTCCTATGAAGAAGTTTAAACACAACATAAACATTCGTATTAAAACTGGCATACGAAATGTCAATACTTTATCCATAAACCATGAATGGTATAAAATAAAAAATACACAGTAAAAAATATAACAAATCCTTCAATACAATATGGATGTTTTGTTTCAAAATAAATCAAATTCAAATAAACATACAATCCATCAAATGATGTTGACATAGATGAAATTAAAACCTTTTCAGAGAAATATATCTTTCTATTTTGAAATCATTTAAAAGACACATAATTATAAAAGAAAAACATTTATATTTCAAAATATTATTATAATCTTGTATGGGAAGATTCTACAATGTTATAATGGTGGAAAATAGTTTCACCCACCGTATAAGCTAAAAAACATTATTACCTTAATTTTTTCGAAAGGGTCATAAAGTAACTTGTTTGGAAAATGATGGAAATAATCCTTTATTAACATCTTATAAAGGTCAAAAAAGGGTATAAATGATAGTTACCCATAGTCTAGTAAATAGTTACAAAGTTTGGAAATATATTTTTATGAAACATGGATGTGGATGATAAAGAGGTCCTAGTAGATAATTACGTATAAACAATCTCGGATAATAAAGAGATTGTGAAATTAACACTTACCTTGTACTTTTCCTTGGTCGAGGGTAGGTTAAAATCATATATAATTATAAAATAATTGTTATTAATTTATACAAGAATCATATACAATAATATGATATCATATATGATATGTTAACATTACTTTGTTAATAATATGTTAGTATTATCGTTGTTTCTGGTGTTAACAGAATCGTTTTTCATTAAATTATTTGTTATGTGAGTCATATTTGTTATGGATAGGATGTATCTTATTCAAATACAGAATCATATCAAGTCTTTAAAATTTTATTTAATTATCTAATGAATGTTACTCTTGAATAGATACGACGAGAAATGAATCTCATCGCGTTTGTGGAGACCGTAATCTGTACGTACGCACAAGGGACAATATCATTATTTTGATATAAAAATAATATATAATTGGATGGTATATCATATATAAAGAATCATTATCATGTTATATTTATTATTTACATCAATTACACATCATTATTATACCCATCCAAATAATAATGTATTGAATAACAATTACACCACGATGTGGAGATGGTAAATCGTACGTACACACATATAGTGACATGTCATTAAAAGGATGAATAAAATAATGAATTTGGTTGTACCATATTTATAATAACGTCATATTATATAGAAGATAATTTAGTTATTATTTGAAAATGGAAACAACAAAGAAAAAGGATGTGGAAGATAATAGGAACTTGAAAAAGGTGGTGAGATATTTACCTATTCTTCTGGTTCTTCCTTTTGATTTGATCAGAAGGGATCCTTATGATAGATTTTTGACTAAAGGATGGCCTTTATGATGAAGGGATGATATTTGATAGGGTATTTTTTCCGGTTTTGGCCAAGCCAAATGTCTTTGATGGTGTGAATTAGAGAGAACAGTGAGTGCTCTTTTATAAGAGGGGTGAGGGGCACCTTAGGAAAAGGTACAAATATTATTTTATAATAAAATCATTTCCAGGTTCTAATGGATCCAAAAAAGAATAATTTAAAGTATTAGGTGGGGATGGATCTAAAACCACTAAACCAATATGTTTTAGATAGGTTTGGGTCACTATATTAACCTTATCTTCTATATTTAACTCTTAGTTAAATAGACTAACATTTACCATGTCTCTTTGTTTTTTTATAATATATGGTTAATAAACATACTATATACTTTCAACCAAACCCCAAGTGGTTAATTAATTATACAACTATCATTAGTTAAGTTTCTTGTCCGAACCTTATAATTTTAGGAATTGAATATCAATTAATAATATAATATTTGTTTTAAAAACACTTTTATGTCATTTTTGACACTATTTGGTATTTTGTTTTTGCTAAATTCATAACGGCATTATTTCTTCAAAAAAAAATAATTTAACCAACCCTAACATGTAATATTAACCTATAAAATTAGTGAAATTCATTAAAAGTCTCAAATTACATTTATTTGGATATTTATAATATCAATTAATTTAATATTTTATTAATTAGGAAATTACTACATTATCATTGTGTAATAAATAAATTATATTATCTAATGTCTAAAAAATGTAAATAAAGTACCATTATGTAGGAAATATCTTTATGTTTCTAATGAATATCTATATTCAAATTTATCTTATGTATATCCGTATATTAAAAATGTTTTAGTTATTAAACATTGATTTTAACTCTTTTAACTCTTTTTTAAATAAAATAATAATAAGTGTCCTCATCTAATCCAATTGGTCAAAATAGGTTCATATTTTATTCCTATGGTTGTTTTTGGTAGCATTTTACTTATCCAATAGAATTAGGACATGTGTTTGGGTAATAATAATATCATTTTTACCCTTAATTACCATATTCACTTTTAACCGTAGTAAATAAAAGTAAAAAAGTTACTATTCACCAAAAAAAAGTATCTTATTGAATCAAATTTTATTTACTAATATCAATCATGTATCTTAGATTTCAAAAATTCCACTCACAGAAGTTGTAATATTACGTTTTATGTGAATTTGAACATTCTTCTAGGAGGTGGGTAAAAGATGGTGAAAGGTTCAATAAAATGTTTTTATATCTAAAATTATTATAATATAACTCTAATTAATTACATTGAAACAATCTAGATATTATGTATCTATTTTGACCAAAAATAAATTTTAATAAATATACGGGTTTAAACTACAACTTAGTGTTTTTTACAATTCATCAAAAATGGAATGTTTTCAGAAAAATACCAAAAAAATTAACCCTAAACAAATTTGGATATTCCGAATCCAAAAATGAAGTCCATTTTTAAAGATAAAATTTATAAAATTTTAAAAAGTTGTTATTACTATTCATAATGGTTAGTTTGAGTGGTTGTGGTGTGTTAGAACTCGAAGTTGCATACAACACATGCTATTGTATTATTTAAAGAGAAACTGTAATGTGGAAGCTTGGGGAGTTACATTATGGGTTAATTTAAAGAAGGATATTGAGAAATATATATTAATATTCACTGTATGTCAACACCTAGATGATTATAGTATAATTTAAAATGGGATTATTAAACCATTACCCATACAAATATATAAAAGGGAGAACATCACTATAGATTTCGTTATGTAAATTACAAAGACATCAAAGAGGAATGTATCCTCATTGGTTGAAGTGGACAATTTTATAAAGAATTCTCAATCAATTTTTATTCAATTGCACTTTTCACTCAAAAACATGCAATGATAAAGATTATTTAATCATTGAGGTAGTACGGAACACCAATATCGATTGAGTATAACTAATATTTGATATTCACCTCAATATTTTGGAAAAGTACTCAACATTAATTAAGCATGAATTTTATTCTTGGTATAACCAAACTCCCCCAAACTAATTTCATATCTGAATGTACTATTTAGATAATTTATAATAGAATAATATATTGATCAATGGACCTTAATGGATCCTCCCTTCAACATTTTTCTATATTTTAATTCTCAAAAAATAATAGCATTCAATCGTGAATTAATCTTCTTATGAATCCCAATACGGAGAGAAATAATAAAATAAAACATGTAGGGATGATATAATAGAACATATGATATTTATACCGAACATGATTGATGAAATGAATAGGATGTTTAAGACTATTTAGTAGGAATGTGAGTATTTCAATAATAACTGAACTGTTGTGGTGACATCCTTCATTTAGACCCATTGTTTCATATTTGAGAAAATATGATCCTTAGTAAATCACCATTAAAGAGAGATATGAGATTTTTTATGAATAGGAAGATAGGTTCCATGCATAAAACAACCTTGATATCCTTTATCCCATCAATGTTCTGTCTAATATAATATAACACCCATAAATGTTGACTCAGGTTCTTGATATGTTACACATATTCTTCTTGGTAAGGTACATAACAAAACTCACACAAGTTTCAAATCATTAAGTGGTATAATTGGCGTATAATCATTTTGGTGAGGGTATATGATAAAGATATTTTATCATACAGATATTGTTATTAAAAATTCAAAGCTTACATTGTAAAAGTATTTCAGGACAAACATAACTATGAAGAACTATCATTTTATCCTAAGGAATAATGAATTAAATGAACAAAAATATATTTTTTAATAAGTATGTATATTGTTATTTTAATGGGAATTATTCTTAATGGGTGATGGATGCACATGAAATGTTGTTATATTTAGAGTAAAAAAATAGGTTTTACAATGATTATTTTGTTATTCTTTTCAATAGATTCTCATAGAAAGAATATTACATATGAATGGAATGCTACACATCATGAAATTATATTTTTTATATCTAATATGAACAATACAATGATATAAAAAACAAATAATAGTGAAATCTATAAGGAAAATTTTATAGGGGTTAATTATCCAATTTAGATCACACATGATATAATGATGGGAAAAAAATAAATAAAAGTGTTAAGAACATGATATACATTAAAACGAGAAGTTTAATATCACTTGTAAGTGACATAGTGATTGATCACTTATTATAATAGTGAATTATATTCAGTATATACATAGAAATATGACCATTATGATATAAATGTTCACTAATTAAAGAATCATGACAGAAAAATGATCATTGGAATAGTAATAGGAAAATTCAAAAAAACTAAAAGGGCCAATAAAATAGTAAAAAAAATTGGAAATAATATAATCAGTTTAGAATATAATACAATTTAAAAATGATTTAAAACAATAATTTAATTTTTTTGATATAAATAAAACATATTTTATATGGAAAAACTATTATGTTTTATTAAAAGTAAAATATATTTTATTTCTAAATCAAAAACATAAAATAAGATTTATTTTTTATACTCATGATAGTTTTTTAATAAATTATAATTGAATTTTATGAAATCATTGTTAATTTTTGAAACTGTTAAAAATGTATTTATGTATAAAATAAATATATAATTTGATAAATAAGTATTTTACATAAAAAATAATTTTTCAAATTTACATAATTATTTGGACAAAAAAATTTTAATCATGAAATTTACATCGGGAAATTAACTTAGGGTGAATTTTTTTCATTTAACAAAAATGATGATTTTTTTATGAAGAGTAATATATGAAAAAATATGTTATGTTACATTATATATTAAATACAATATTAATTTCATAAGGGCGATATAAGAAATCATTATCCATTCCTAATATAAAAATAACTTTATAGAGTCTCATAAATCATCACTATTTTAGGGATATTATGATCTATTAAATGTTAATTTTATAGATTTGGACATAATAAGTAATTCAATATATTCAACTCGTAGAGTTATTGATGATGTGAAAATAGATTAAATTACAACCAAAGCTTGAAATTGGGATTAGGAAATACAAATATTCATAATAATTATATTTCATTATATTCTTAGATAATAAATGAATTCCTCCAAATTAAGAATAGGATCTCAAAAAAAACATATACATATACATAAATATTAGATGAATAATATGGACATTCAAATCATCAGAGATTTATTTTTTTAGGTGATTAAAATTCTATTTATCTTTTAATTTATTCTGATCAATAATCTTCATCACTCTATATAATTATTTACACATTTATTCCATGTCTATATATTTAATTCCCACCTATGTTCTCCAACATGGAAACATATTTATGTGTTATTTTACATGACCTTCATATTTCCCTCTCTCTCTCTCTCTTATCAATATGTCATTTTATTATCACGTTTATGATGGGGGGGTTTCAAGGAATTTATTTCCAAATTTCAAACAATTGATCACTGATATAATGTTTAAATTACGAGGAAAATATTAATTAAATGGTAGGAGAATGTTACACTACAAGATTTTAATAGGATACTATTTAGTTTGATAATATATATATATATCCTATGGTACACATCATTGACCAGAATATCAATACTAGATACTTTATGATATGTTTCTATTTTAAATTGATTTGATATATTAAATAGCTTGTAGAAGACACAACACCATGTCAAAATAATATATAAAATAGTATAACCTTCAAACCTATAATATAAATTTTTTAATATTAATATTTATAAATAAATATTTAAGATTATACATATGGAGTAATTATAAATAAAATAATAATCATTTAAAAGATAATGAAATTGTGTCTATGAAAATGTATTTTCTAAAAAACAATTTATTTTGGGTTTTCATAAAAAAATTGAAAATAAATCATAACCAATCATGTAAACTGTATTTTGTAAAAATTTATTCACATTTTCAATCAGAATATCAAAATTATCATATGGTTAGTCTTTTGGATTTTTCTAAAATGGTTCATTTTATGATGAATAGTGAAATTTTTTGATTTCTATTAGAATCTAGCTTTTATTGTAAATAATATTGATAGATAATATATATCTAAGATTTTTTTACAGTAAAATTCGTCATCTTATATTAAAATTTAATAAATATAGTCCATTAGAGTAAATTTCATATTGATTTTTTACATAAAAACCCATTATACATATAAAAATTTTCATTTTCAAAACTCACTTTTCCTTTGCGTATACTGGTATATTTTAAATTTTAAATCTACCTCATTTTTTATTTTAATTTTTAATAATTGTTTATATATTTTTAATCATAAAAATTTATAGTATCTAATTCTACCAAAAAATCCATTATTTATTGTAATCGAAGAAAATTTTAATTACCAGAGTTAAGGTTAAAAAACATTTATTATGGCTTAAAAAAATGGTTTGTATAAAAAAGGTCTAAAAACATATAAAACACCAGTTATATATAAATATTTCTAACTTATAAAAAATTATTTAGGGTAATGACCCATTATGGTGGATTTAGGAATGATATAATATTTGGGGAAATATAGTTGTTTCAAAAAAAAATCCATGTGTGTCCCCTCACCCACTAATAAAATTCCACCCACTCTCTTACACTCTTAACACTTACAAATGAAATTAATCCAACAAATACCTTAAAAATAAAATAAATACACTAATAAAAAAATATTATAGACCCTGGGTTTATCTAAAAGACCTCATATGAATGATTTTGATGCAAATTTCAATAGGTCATATAAAGAAGTAGTAACATTCATAATCAATCATTTTTATTTCATTTAATCTAACAAATCATTAATATATTATTAATTATTGATAATATAAAGAAACCAGTATATTATATACACATTTACTTTATTATATTTATTTTATTAACTTTATTCATCTCATACTCTAAAAAATGGTAAATTTAATGGTGGATCTTTTGTAAGGAAGCCAACTGCATCATAAATTGATGTAACTCAATTTTCCTCAACACATATCAAGATTAAATAAAATGTTTTAATAAATGTATAGATATAATAATAAATATATTATTATTATTCTTTAATAACAATATCTCATATGACTTCATGCATTCCATTTAGTATAATATTCAATAACATCACTTGTGTACAGCACAAACAACTTCCTCAAAAATTGTTTTGTTTCGCATTTTATTTACTCAATACATGGAAAATAATAAAGATAATTTTACAAATATATGTGATAAAGATGACATAAAATTTATTATATAAAATTTATATATCATTCATTTTGTTACCATTTCACATGTTAAGGAAATGATAACATCACTCATGTGTACGTATGGCCTACCATCTCCACAAAGAGATGTGATCAATTATCCCAGTTTAAATTGAAATAATAATTATAAAAATATATTTAATAAAAAAATTATATTTATAAAATATTACCATTTTTTATATGATTGATCTATATCCAATAATGATGAACTAGAACATTAATGACAAAACACACATTATAAAATAAGAAAATTAACACCCAACTGAATAATACAATAAAAACAGGTGGTAATGTGTTATAAGAGGACTGTACATGCTATTTTAAAATATGAATATGGTTCTATTATTTATTATTAACATTCTCAAATGTATTATACCTTCAATTAAACCATATTAAACCCCATGTAAGCATGTGGTAAGGGAGTTAGTATCAATTTCACTTCATTGAAACATGTTGTAATGTTATGCAACTAATTTATTTTATATTGTGCTTTACTTCTTAATTTTCTTGTAATATAATAAATAATAAATTATTAATATTATTTTATGTTTTAAATTTGATTTATTTATTCTATGTGGATTTTATATAAAATTTACCATGTGGTAATTAATTTTATACCACAACATTTTTTCATTGAGATATATCACTTTTCATTTTCCATAATATTCTAGAGTATGTAAGTAATAAATTTTGACTATTTTTATTTTTAATTAGATGATGTTATATATATTTAAATTATATACAAAGAACAAATTCATTAATTATTTCTCACTTCAATATTACGATCTTTCTGACAGTTTATTTGATAGTATCATTTTAATCGTGATTGTTAATGCTATAATTTCCATTGAAGGAAAGTGTTTGTTCATTGGATAGTAAACCCCTTTAAATTTATTCTCTTCTAGTTATTTTTGATTTATTAATTTAATAGTGTCATTTTTTACAATTTTTTAATTATAATCATTGAGAAATTTTTTTGAATAAAATATGGATTCATTTACATTTTTTGTCAAACATAAATTTTCATCCAAATACATGTCTTCATAAAATGTATTAAAAATATTATAACATTTTAAAAATAAATTATTAAATACTTTTTAGAACATTTTTCCATTAAAAATAATTAAATAAGTCTTTATGTGGTATTCTTACGAAGTATGGTTTTTTATTTTATCAGAAAAGTGAAAGGAATATTTGTTTTATCATGTACGACATAAAAAAAAATTCTATAATTCTTAACAACTATATATTTTAATGATTAAATTATAAAATTAAAAGGTTATTTTTAATGAAATGTGTTTCCAAATTATTTTGAGAACTTTTAGATTTGAAAATAAAATTATTTCAAATGGGTATTTTACATTCCTCCTAAATGTGTTTATTGATATAGTTATGGTATTTATATTAATCAATGACATCAAAGTTGTATTGCGCATAGGATCTAATGGATATATTTTTATTGATACCATTATTATTATTTCCATATACTATTTATGATCATTTTGTAAAGGGAAATTATTAACATTCACTTTCTTGTTAACTTTTTAGAGTCTTTATCATTCCATTGAGAAATTTAATTTCATGTTTTCACTAGTAATTAAATTTCCCCTAATAGAAATATAATTTATCATTCATAATATTGTTACATAATCCTTAATTCATTTCTATTGATTAATTATTTTGTAAAATTATATTGTTTAACAAGAAAATTATATTATACCTATATTTCTTACATGATATGGAAATTTTTTGATGAGGCATATAGTTCATAAATTCAATCTATTATTTGATATATGATATCTACTTTGTACATATAATTATTTGTGGGGCCTTCCTATAGATTTACAATTAATTAATTCATAGTCTGATACGATTAATGGATTGGTTTTCCTTAGTTAAATGTTATTCTACATTATATCTAGCCATCACTTTTAAATAATCTTTGTAAAGGTATTGATAGTAGATGTATCACAATTACATAGATCATAACATCAAATAATTAATAATTTCCCTCGGTAAAAATTTAGTAATCATTGCCCATGACATTTTTAGAATGATATTATCTATAGATGCATTAACTTCTCAGTTAATTGGAATCTGTATTCAGTTATTTACCTTTCTGTGTTTATTATTCTCTGTCTATTCAATATAGTCATGTTATTTATTAAATGGAATTTGTTTTCAGTTTTTTACCATTCATTATTGACTATACAGCAGATAATCATAATAGGTATATTATTTATAAGGCATAAGTATTCATATAGTTTTATTTACATATTTATTATGAATTATTTATTAATGTTTATTGATTCATGGTATAATTAACTGAACCTAACCCATACTATGAATTTGAGCTCCCTCATTAGTTACCTTTCACAAAAATCTTGGAAGTGTTCTATGAATGGTGTGTAATGATATGCTGGACTGAAAAATGATATTATAAAAAAATATTTTTTTATTTTTTTATTGAAATATAATATGAGGATCATTTATTTATCATGTTTAAAAATTATACTAAAATATTTGGTTATTTGATATGTGATTCTTGGATACGTATTCCTTTAGAAAAAAGAAAGCACTAGCAAGGAGTTGTTGGATTAATGGTCAGCAAAAGTAATTTATAATTTTTTTAAATTTAGATAACCTATTTTCAATTATCACTCTAATGATATGATTATATATAAAAAAATTATCTTAACAATCCTTTAATTTATAATTCAAATAAAATTAAATTTAAAACATATAATATTTTAAAATTAAACTTTCTTAAAAATCAATTTTTCTATATATTATGTATTTGAATCAAAAATTTTATTTTGTTTTAGTTATAATTTACGGTAAATTAAATGGTTCAACATTTTTATTAAAAAAATTGGATATTTGGTATAATGTGTCATTTTATATTTTAGTATGAAATAATTTCCTTGCTAAATAATTATACAAGGTTATAATAGATGAAATGCGGTAATCCCACATGGTTTTAATTTTATAAAAAGATGCTAACATATAGAACATTTAGCTGAAATATTTGGGTATTTAAATTCATATCCACCTCTCTCATAAAAAATTATATACCTAAATCACCAAAATATTACATGATTCAGTCATTCCCCTCGCCTATCATATTTTTATAGCAAAATATCGCTGATTCACACATATAAAATGATATCTATTATACTGATTTAAAACTAGTATGTTCTACTTAATTATTTCAAAATAGATTGACATTTTTTCTCTCAGAATTCTCTATTCCATATTTCTGAACCACCCATCGAAGCACGGTATCCCAAATCATCCATATTCAAGAGGTTATCCAAGGGATGAATCAACACTCTCATTAGTATAAACTCCATATCATTTTAATCTCTATTTTTACTCCAATAAGATTCACTACTTTTATAAACTTGTAAAAATATCATCATTTATCTTTTTAAATTATATTTTATTTAAATAATCATTTACATAGTAACACCTCTGTATATTATCGCATATTCTTATTTCCCTCATGTTATCAACCAACCTAAAAATTATACATATTTATATCATTGATGAATATGGAAACATAATTAATGGAAATATATGATATTAAATGGTAAATTATATTATTAATATGGTTCAAGAGGTGTATAAAAATTAATGAATGATTTATATAAATCAGGTTGTGGTTATGAACACATTACCTGAAATGATTTCATTAAGGTCTCCAATTTAACAAATCAAAACCATTCCTTTCATAAAGTGAAAATGGGACTATATAAATAAAAAAAATTATCCCACTATATTTTATAATCTAAATGTTATGTATTTTTTTATTAAATTAAAACCATCATCACGATTATAAAACATAAAAAAACAAATATAAACTGATGGTTAAAATGAACTATAACTAATATTTATTTGTGTAGAAAATTGTTATAAATTATGAATCAAAAAGTTAAAATATATGAATAAGGTTTTAAATTAAATTCTTTATACGTGTATGTTTATTATATGGGAGGTTGTATCATTTATAATCTTTAGGGGATCCAAGGTAAAGGTTTTTTTAACTTCATCACAATTCATTGAGTGGTAATAATTATAATTAGACATCATTTTTTAAAATAATCATGCAAAAAATGATAATTTTCTGAACTATTTCGTATTTAATATATGAGGATTTTTATTTACATCTCATTATCTTAATTTTATGTGATTATTATTTAAAATATTAATATTTATTTATGGTTTGTTTCACTATATTTTTAAGAAATGATTCTTATGATACAGTTATTTTTCATGATATGGTGTATATATTTCCTATTTTATATATTGTAACATGATTATATTTTTATATATTGTATTTAATGATTTTTTCATGTTATATCCTCATTTTCTTTGGATTGAAAGGACACTTATATTGTATGTTTTTTTCTTCACTCAACTACTTTCCTTATGTCATAATTAATACATGTTGATTATCATAATTTTTATTTATTATGATATATTATTTAATTAAAAAATATTTAAATCTCATTAAATTAGTAACCTCCACAATTTTTAAAAATATATTTTCAAATTTTGTTAATTCATAAATTCTGATTCTCATAATGGTTTTCTACACCAATCCTTTTTTGTTGATGTTTAATCTTTAATGAGGAATATCATTATTTTATTTTTTATTTCATAAACAATTATATTTTCTGAAAATTATATTTCCCCCAAATTTTATATATAGTTTTAATATTAATAACAAATTATTCATCCTTGATGGATTTAATTATTTATTTTAAAATAATGTTGATAATGTTATTTCCCAATCATTATAATGTCTATTTTTCTGACATGATAGTATTTATTCTTTCTATAAATTTTATCATTTTTTATTTCTAATAAATTTTTTTATTATTAAATATATTCTTCATATTTCTATTTATATATTTTAAAAATAATTTTTATACAATTTTAGGGGAGGTGTATTATTTAAAAAAATCTTGAAATACTAAAATCCCATCTCATTTAAATGTAAATTTTTTTCTATCTCCTAGTGAAAATTTCATAAAATGAAATTTATTTACTTTAAAAACGATTTTTTGGGTAAATATGAAAAATAATTTTTTGAAAAACTATTCCTCTCACATTATCGTAACATCTTTTTCAAGGAAACTCCTACTTTTTTCATTTAAGGAAAATGTTTAAAATGTTTTATAAAATCAATTATTATAATCTCCCTTCCATTTTCATCTCTATTGAAAAATGATATTAGACTTGTAGAGAATTTTCATTTCTAGTCTCTATATAATTTTATTATATAATTATTTTGGGATATTGACTTTCCTTATCAACTGATATAACTCTTAACGTAAATTCATGTAATACCAGTAAAACATTATGAAGCCAAATATAATATTATGGATTATTTTATTATATGATGTGTGATTGATTTTATATAATATTAATCTGTAAGGATTATAAATATATAATGGGAATAATTAAAAATTGGAAGAATTCATTGTTTATGAATATATATCTCATGAATTAAAGATATTAATGAGTAGTCATGATTGAATTTTTTTCACAACATGATTTGTGAGCTTGATAGTGATTTTTTACAATAAAATGTATGGGAATTGTTATGTTTACTCCCAAAATTTTACACGGAAATAATTGGGATTATTCATATCATAATTCCTAAGCATGATTGTGTTTTCTAAGTGAATGATGTCATAAAGTGATTGGGGTTTTTTATAACACAATCTATCATTACGAATTGGTTTGTTTATCATGTTGTGATTTCCAATCATTATGTTTGTTAATAATTTATATATTTAACGATTATGTTATTATCTATGGATCATGATTAATTTCTATTATTTATATATTATTATGACATGGTATATATTTGATCATTTATAGTTATATTTTATTTTTTTTTCTTCCTTATGGATAACTATAATTGATCTATGCTCATTTAATATGATATTTCCCCTAACTCATTTTTTTCTACATGATTTTGTAATAATAATTTATCAACCATTGATATGCTTTACGTTAAATATCATTTGATTTCACACCTAATTTTGTGTTCCATATCCCCATGGAATTTTATAATCAATTTTTAATAGAATGAATTTATATGTGGAGAATTGTTTGGGAGAAATATAAGAAATAGTTTGTTAGAAAATATTTTTATATATAATCTCTAAATACTCTAGGACATGGGGTTTTTGTATTGTGTTATGGTTATGATATGTAATGAAATAAATTTTTTAATTATGTAGAATATATTAATGTTTTGTTAGGGTCACATATATTGATATCATAGTGTAATTTTGTTATTTTTTGGGATTATGACTAGATTACATTAGTGAAGATGCCAGGATAAACCTAAATATATTAAACATTTAAAATCATTCCATATTATGTAGGGTGTAGTTTTCAAATAATTTAATCTGTAAATGGATAAAAATAAGTTGATATTGGACTTGTATTGGATGCACCTGGGGTTAATATCTAAGAAAAAGGGTGGTAGTGTATTAAATCATTCTCCAATCATTAAAAATTAATTGGTCAACTTAAACACCTATTTATACATAGATTAGGTAGTTTATTATGTTTTCCCCATTATCTATTCAACCCACATATCGTGATAAAAATATATTTTTATGATATGTACATAGTTATATTTAAACCTCTAATATCAAAATAACCCTGGATAACTAATATTGAAATGTATGAAATTAAAAAATGGGTATATATATTTTATGAATTATTCCAAATATTATAATTTTTTAATCATAAATACTTTTGGATTTTGGTGTTATTATAAATAATCTTAATCTATTTTTATATGTATGTAAATAAGAGGAATTAATTTGATAATGGTTGGGATGGAAATACAAGTATTTTATCAAAAAACAACTAAACAATATAAGATCTATAGTGGATGATATTATGGTTATTCCTTAACAAATATGTACCAATATAATACATTAAAATAGTAATTTTTTTGAATATCATCTATGACACATAACAACAACATTTTATGAAAATATAACACTTGAGATACTACAAAATATTCATTTGTATATACATTTAGTCTCTTAGTAACTTCTGAAACAAACAACCCCAATTTGAAATTAATCATAATATAGTATTCCATTATAAAATTCCCATTAATTTTGTGGGAATTAAAATTAAAATATATATTATTAAAATTATGGTTGTCTATTCATTATAAATAAAATAATATTTAATTAAAGGAAAAACAATTGTTCTCTAAAAACTAATATTTATTTCTAAAGGATAGCTTATTCCCAATTTTCCTGCTTAATTTAAAAGTATATTTTACCAATTTTTGAAATTATACCTGAGAAAATGAACATTATTTTTGAAATTTTCATTTCAAAATTAGATTAGGGTGAATTTTGGGGATTTTTCTGAAATGTTTTATTTTTGGATAATACAGAAAAATACTGAATTTTAATTGAATAATATATTTTTGTTTTAATAAATTAATAGATTATATTATATTTTAAAAAATATTTTAGGTAAAATTAGTTTAAATTTATATTCATTAATCAAATTTAGTCCATTTTAATAATTTTGATTTTAAATTTTGATATAAAAACATTATAGACTTTTGAACATTTTCACATTGAGAATCTTATTTCTCATCACGTCTACGAGCTTTATTTTAATATATATTTTGAAAATTTTAACAATGTCATTACATAAAAAAATTATTTGGAATAATATAATTTATATATTATATTATGGTAAAATTAATTTTTTCCAATAATATTAGTGAAGATAGTAAAATTTATATTCTGAGGTTAAGGAAAAAATTGATTTACCTATGGTTAAAATAAAATTATAAGAGTTTAAATGACATAGAAAAAGGTATAAAATCTATTTTGTTGATATATTATTCTACTATAATGACTAATTATCTATCATGCTCCATGTTTTACACTTTTGGAATGTGAAGAACCAAAGTCCACCTTTTTTATTTAAAACATTACAAGAATCCCACTCACCTCTATTATAAAAGTTCACCACCTTTCTAATGATATTTTCACATTCATCCCCTTTTTAGTCTGCTAATCCTAGAAAATATAACATAAAAATATACATAATCTCAAACTATAATTCTCTTATTTTTTATAAATCAATCCTTGGAAAGAATTTGGTGGAAACCTATGGATGTTACCTAAACTAGAGGTAGTGTTCTACAATAAGAATTTTTATTTTATTTATCCACCAACCAACATTCATTCTTATTAAACCATGATGATATAATAAACTAATTATATTACATATATTTATATGTTTTTTGTTTATTCTGTTGAACTAAAACCATCCCCGCTTCAAAAAAATAGGTTATAAAATCATTATTCATGTGTATGGAGGACTACGGCCTTACGAACCGATGTCATTCATTTTTCTATTACCACCAAATATGGTTGGGTATGAAGAAGGATAGAAATTATATAGATGATATTTATATCAATATTACCCCTAAGGATTAATTAATACATATTACATAATTAAATTTCTAAATAATTGGGGATACGATAATCTCTCTCGTGTGTGTGGAGGACTATCGCCTCACGAAGCGATGTGATTCGTCTTTAACTAATGATTTACATGGATGTTGTTGGTATAAATGTTAAGAATAATATGTGATATAAATGACATGATTCTGATATATATAGAATATTTATCATTTTGAAAATCTCATATATCATTTTAAATCAAACCTTTTGACTCATTGAAATATTTTAACATCATTGGTTAACATGTGAAATAATGCCTTCATGAAGTGAATTGACTGTCTTTTAATCACCTCAACACATGGATGACATGTATAAGTATATTTAAATAAATAATATTATATTATGATAAATATATAATGGTGAAATATAACCGATTTAGTTTCCATAATGCTCGTGGAAAAATGGAAATGTTACTCATGTATACATATGCCCTACCATCTCTATGATTGTAATGCACTTCATTTCTCAAAACCATATTTCATGATAGGTATTAAATTTATATTGGATATATAAATATGATTAATATTTTCCTTATGGATATTATGTAACAATATAATATGAACATAAATTAGATCACTCATAACAAAAAATGAAAGAGAAACTAGGAAATTAACACACACAAAAACAAAATTAAGAAATATAATTAATATACAGATAATAATATGTTATAATCGTATCATATATAGAATTATAAATATTAATATAGTTAATTTTTAATTTAATAAATATTATAAAACAAGTATAAAATATTTTATATCATGTTCTTCTAAAATTAATCAAGATGTAAGAATCATTGTCTCAATTTCTCATTATTGAGACATATTTCCTATTTTCACATAATCTCTATTACATGGTTTACATACGTACCCTTTGACATGTAATATTTTTTATTATTTAATAATCAGTTTAGTTATTAAATAGAATGTTTTAGTGATTTACATTTTTATATTAATTATTCATTGTCGATTAAAGATAACCAAGTCATTTAAATTGAATGCGTGTTTAGTTATTTTCCTAACATATTTATTGCATTATATTATAAGGATTTTCAATTTTTTAAAATGGAATTTCTATTGTATAATTTTCATATTTTTACAGATTATTCCATATCTTATCAAGATTTTCATATTGTTTGAATGGAATGTGGGTTTAGTAATTTATAATTCCATGTTGATTATTCTTATTTACTTTAGATTTATTCCATAATTCTTAACCCTTACAGATAATTTTAGATCACCCTTATTTTGTTTCATTTCATAGCAACCGATTTATTTTACTATTTTTTATATTCGATTGTACTCTAGATGGAAGAAATTTATTCTAAAAAAATATTGTTTTTCAAATTTAATATAGAAATCATGTATGTATCTATTTTACTTTGAATATTACTCTATTAAGCCCTTTATGATTTGAGTTCTTTTATCTTATATCAGTTCATTAATGCAGGCCTAATATCTTTGTTACTTGGTCCGAGGTCAATACAGTTAGTATTATTAGGAGGTGTATGGAAAACTATTGGGACGAGATTTATTAAAACATTGACAAGTGATCATAACCCTAGGATATGATTTGTTTATATATATATAATAACATCATGATGTTTTTGTAAAGTGGATATTATGTGGTTTTTATATAAAATGCATCTTATTCTAGTCACTATAAGTGAATTTGGTTAGTGCATAGATGTATCTTAGTATAATAACTCTAAAAATGGTCCATTGATCTTGACCCAATCATGAACTTGTGAAAAAATGGTTCTTACAATTAATCTAGATTGATAATCCTAAGAAATATTCTTAGGATATTTCAAATTTTATTTTTAATCCAATATAAAGTATTTGAGAATATATATATCCCCAAAGAATCCATGTTTATAGTTATGAGATTAGCTCTGGATATATTTTTTGATTTCTATTAATTATTTCAATAATTTTGGGTTATAAATTATTTATTATAATGATGTGATTTAATCTAGCATGTTAAATAATTTTGAAATGGCTCCTTGAATATCTAATATGAACTTTATGAATTCATATGTAATCCAAATAGTATTAATGAAAATTTATTTGATGGGATTAAGAAAATATTTCAATGGGAAATAATCTTCTAAACAATCTAATCATATGAGGATATATTATCATTTTCTGAAAAATATAAAAATAATTATCTAAATATTATAAATTTTTAAGGAAGAATAATAAAAAAGTATGGAAGTTAATTATATAGATAAAGGGAAGAATGGAAAGTATGATTTTAGTACCTATGATAATTATGGAAAAAACACCTTAGTACTTGCTAAAAAAGAATGAGAATTCTTTATAAGTGAGGATAGAAAATAAAAAATTATTTTTAATTAAATTTTAATATAAACATTTACAATGTAAAATTATTTAATGTCAGTATATTTGTAAATAAAAATTCATCATCTCAACATTTAATGGAATATACCTCAAAACAATCTGATGGACCCTGGTCAAGATTCGGATATTACCAAAGATGAAGTCAAATTATTATTGTGGTGTGTTTGGATTTAATAATTATTTAATTTGAGTGTTTTATCAATTATATCCTATCTATTTAAATTATGGATTTAATAAACATTTTACTCCGATTATTTTTTGGAAATTATTTGAAAGTGCCTATTAAATGTTATCAATGTCCCAAAAAAGGATTCAGTGGCAAGTTGAACTTATTAGAAAACAATTTATTGGGAGAAATGTAACCAATTATATATTCAGGATGTCGGTATAATTATGTTAGGATAATTATATTATGGATATTGATAAGTTATATTTGATATTACTAACTACCATTGGAGTGATTAATGATGTTTTTACAAAGTGGTTTATATTATCGGTGACGTAGTTTACATCCTCATTGGATCTAAGGGATGTATCATATAATTTGGGTTTTACATTATAAATAAGGAGGAATTAAATTTTTTATAACTCTGAAAAAATTATTAAATATTAACATTTTTCAATATTCAATGTGATACACTACGTTGAGCTCAAACGACCCAGGAAATATATCTCTTAAAATTTAATCTCTTCGATAGCTTGTGAAGCACTTAACACTAAGTTAAAATAAATTATAATTTAGTGTATCGTTATAAATTTGAACATAAATGAATTTTTATTAATATGAATAATTTTTTTATTTATAACACGTTTATCTATTTATTATAAATAATATGATAATCACATTGAAGAAAAATAATTGTTTTGCAAAAAATGATATTTTCCTAAAAATGGATTAGTCATCAATTGCAAACATCATTTAAAATTTATTTTGACCACTTTTATAAAATTTATTTGATACTTTTAACATTATATTTGAAATAATAATATCTAAATAATACTAATGATAACTGTTTATATTTTTTAAAAATATTTTTTTCGATGAATAGTGGAAAATACTGAATTTTAATTGAAAACGCCCTTTTCATTTAAACTATTTATATAATTAAATTATATATTAATTATTTTAAAAATAATAATTTAATTATATTTCTATTAAACTTTTTTATTTCTATTTAATTAGAACATAATAAGATTGTAATCATTTGAATATTTTCTCTTTGAAAACTCACTTTCTCATCACATTTATGGGATTAGTTTTAAATTAATTTATTTAACTTACAAGAAGGGAAGTTTGAACAATGGATTCCATATTTTAAAATAATTATTATTTATATTATCTAAAAAAGAAAATTTAATTTTGATCAAAATAAAGTGTGAAAAAAATACCACGGTAAAGGTACAAATGGGCTTACCATGGGGTTAAACTACGAAAATAATGATCAAAATGACCATCCAACTAGTGAAAATTTTATTTACTATCCCCAGTTAAACCTTTTAATTCAAATTTATTAATATATTGTAATTTTAAAACCTTTTTCTTGTGAGTGAATTTTTTTCATTCTTGATTCTTTATGGAAATTTCCAAGTAATTTCTAAGAGGGTTCCCTTTCCATGCCTATAAAAGGGATCTCACTCCCCTAACTTATTCACATCTCCAAAGTCCTTTAGTTATACCAAAACCAACCAAATTATCTCAATAAAATACTTAGTTACAATAGAGGGCTATTGTTCCCCCCAAAATATCAACCCTAGTTTCATTGAGAGGATATCCAAATAAAAATTATCTTTGGGAAGATAATTATCTTAACAATGATCTATCATTTTATTTCTTCTATTTTTCAAATTATGTTTTTTAATACTAGTTTAAAAATAATAAAACAATTGTCTAAAATATACATATATTTTACTATGTTTATTTTATTATAATTTTCCATCTCCAAACCCATGAAATGGGTATTAAATCAATGATCGTGTGAACATCTTACTACTTTCTCACGAATAGATGTATTTTTATCTTTTTCCTCTTTTACAGATAATAAGTAATGATTAATTATATCGATGAAAATAATATTTATAATATTATTAAACTTATTTAATTTTAATAAAACATATCCTTTTTTATATTCTATTATATTTAAAATATAATAATGTTTCTCTTGTGTGCGGTGGACATCATTAACTTATTTGTTACATGAAATGTTATAAGTATAAAACTAATTAAAATATTTGATATGTATAAGAGGATATTTATTCTTTAAACTTGACATATCACCCACTTGTTTACCCTTTAACTCGTGAAAGGAATTATACTATCAATCGTGCGTATGTAGGACCAACTGTCTCCCCGAAGAGATGCGGCTCATTTTCCAATCCCTAATTATATGAATTAATCTAATAATATATATAATGATTAGATATGATATTTAAAATATTAATATAATTCTTAATATTATGTAATTATATCCTATATTAAATAACTTGAACATTCATTATAAAAAGATTATGGGAAACAAGGTAATTAACACCCTAGACAATGTAATTAATTTATTATTATCATCATGATTGTTATAAAAAGACATAATATGATCATATATGATATTATTATAATTAATAAGGTTCAGGTATAAATTAATAACCCTCTTAAAATCATTTTCCATGTGGTTGAATAATGATAAACTATGGTAATGCATGAGATCCGAGACTTCATCTCAACACCCTTTATTGAGGAATATCTTTTTGTTATTCACTAAATTTGATTTATATGGTGTTCATACTACCCATTTTACACATAAATTCATTATTAAATAATAATTCATGTTATTTTTTTGTTTTAATTTTAATTATTTAATCCTAGTGTAATTCACTTAAGATATATCAAGTGGAAAAATATTTCATAACTCAATTTCTTTTCATATGTTATATTACTTCATCAAGGTTTCTGATATTCTAATATTATGAGTGTAATGGATATTAATTATATTATATTGGATTTAATTTGTTTTAGGTGGATTTATATTTCATAAATATAATCGATTCATTTAATAATTCTACCTTTAATGTTATGATCATTTTAAGGGTTTATTTCACAGTCTCATTCTCATCAAGACTATTTATTATTGAATTTTTTTAAGGTTGTTATTTTATCACTATATAATAAAAACAATTAATTTTATTCTCTTATTTTTATTAATTATATTCTTAAGTAATAATATATCTTTTCCCACACATTTAAACATAGAATAATTTTGGAAAATTTTAAATTAAAATCCTCCTTCATTTAACTCTTCAGTTAGAAATTTATTTTCTTCCACAACCTTGATTCCAAAAAAACTATTTTCTAAAAGAAATTAAACTTTTAAAATTATTTATTAAAAAAATTTATCCATTGATTCTTTTGACAAACAAATTGAAAATAATATTCATGTTTTTTTGAAAACAATTCCCATTAGTCTTTTACGGAAAAATTGAAAAGAAGATTTATTTTAAAGAGTAAAACATCAAATTAGTTTCCATAATTCAAGACCAATTAAATGTTGGAAATACAAAATTATTATATTCATGTATTATTTTCAATGAAATTAATTTTCAAATAGTTTTTTTATCTTTTATAATTAAAATTTGATTCACAAATTGATATTTTCTTCTAAAATGTTTTAATAAGTATTTTTTGAAATAATTTCAATTCATCAATGAGATTAAACATTTATTATTACTATAATGGGTATAAATTTTATTTATACCATGCTTATTCCCCGTCCATATGTTTTATGATCATTTTTAAAGAGGAATTATTTAACATTTTTTTTCTTGATTTATTTTTTAGTCATTAAATTTCCATTGAAATATTCACTTCCCTATGATCATTGAGAAATATTTTTACCCTAAATGTACATATTAATTATCCTTAATATATTTATTTTATAAAACTAGTATCATTTATAAATATGTTTTCCTATATTAAATGAAATTTTCTATCTAGTGGAAATATTTATTAATCTTTTATCATTACTTAATACATATATTTTATGATAAGGAATATTGAATCATAGATTAAATTAATTATTTAATATATGAGTAATGATTTGGAACTACTGGCATGGATGGGGGTAGTAAAATATATTCACTTGATGTATAATTAATCTAATGATTTGATCCAATAATCTATCATGAAATTATTGTCCAACCCAAATTATTTTGTGACTATTATTTTTAAATCATCTTTTGATATTATTTTATGGTAGTGGTATCTTATATATGAGATATTACATCCAATAATTAATAATTCCCTTAATTAAGAATTTGTTTTTTATTTTTTTCATGATATTATCTTTGTAAAAATTCAATTCTCAGTTATTAATTAAATGGATTGTGTTTTCATATCATTACCTTTCAATATTGATTATTCCATATATACTTATGATAGTCATGTTATTTAATAAATGACGTGTGTTTTATATTATTTATCTCTTTATATTTATTGTTATTCAATATATTTTTTCTTTGATATTATATTTAGTTTCACTTTCTTCTAATTTTACTGGTTACATGGCATATGGGTTCAATTAATTACCTATCTATATTGATTATTGTTATTGATTAATGATTTCTTTCACTTTAATGAACCCTTACTAAGAATTTGAGATCACACTTTTTTTCTTCCATTCCTAAGAACCAATGACATTAATATGAATGGTATATAGGGATATCCAAGTGAAAATAATGTCATTATAAAAGATTTTTTTTAAATGTAATATTCAAATGTAATGATAGATACTACTGTATGTCAAGTTTACACAAATTAGACAATTAGGATGTGATTATGTGTATCTTATGACAATGAAATAGGGAATCTACCGACTATTGGATACTGTTGTTGGGTTCAGAATATTTGATATTAGAGGGATATTTAGTAGAAACCTTGGGAACTAGATTTTAAAAAACAGATATGGTAGAACATAACATTAAGATAGACTTTTAGTATTATTATAGAACAAAATAATATAGTTCATGTTAGGTAAATATTATATGGACTTTCCTAGAAATAAAATCATTCCTAGACATTTTATGTGGACAACGTTCAAGCCTAATTTTACCTATGGGTAATAAATCTGAAATACTATAATAATCTCGACCCAATTGTCACTAGGTGGATGACAATGGGCCTTACCTAACACCTTGTTTGACACTCTAGGGTGATATTCTTAGGATAGTTCACATTTTTTTTATAATCCATTATGAAGGATCTGGATATATAATGGAAATGAATGACCTTGATTAAACCTATAGTTAATTAAATTGAAAAAAATATCTCAATGGAATGAGAAAAAGCTTTATATGTGGAGAAGAAGGGTGTAAATAAAACTATTATTATAGAAAAATAATGAGTACATTTGAAGGAATTAATTTCATCCGAGGTATATATTTATAGATTGTTGTCCTAAATTTGGGAAACATGGTTATTATCCAAGTCAATTACCTCTTGTAATGGTTAAACCCTAGACCATGTAAGGATCTATGTGGAAATAAAATGGAAGAATTATCTTAGTATTGGGATTTAGTATTCGAATTTTAGAATTATATTTTGAATACGTATTTAAGTTATAAAAATAATAGCACATATACAGATAGTGTTAAATTTTAAGAATATATGTCTTCATTAACTTTATATTAAAGGATTCCATTATGGATTTTCTAGAATAATTTTAATCATTAGTTCAACATCTTAAACAATTATTCTTTTATTTGATGGGAGCCTACATATAATAAGGATATATTTGGAGAAATGTTTTTCACTACTATGTTTTATCAGAAAAGATATTTTAGGAGTAATGATTTTCTTTTTGTATTCATTATTTTAAATTCATTTAGAAAATTAATGGTTGATATGATAATTAATGACATTGTAATAATAGTCTAATACGATTATTAGACTTTTAAAACAATATATTCTACTGAAAAGATTATTAAAAATGTTATTTAATAAATTATTTTCATCAAAGATATCCATAATATTTTTTAAACACATTATAAAAAATTAAATTAGTATAGATTTTCAAAATGTACGACAAATATACATGGTGACAACCCATCTTGTTCGGAATGTCCATGGGTTGTGAAGCCGTGATTAAAATATGATAAAGCTTTTGCACCTACCACTACCTACCTAATGACCTAGTTAATATGTCATTATTTTTAATATGATTGGATAAAAAAATTAATGATGAACCAATAGTGTTACTCTTTAGGTCCAGAGATAAATTTATTATATTAGATGACCATTGATAACTATATTTAATTAAGAAAATAGTAACAGACATATGGAAATACATTTCACTCTTTAGTGGATCGTACAATCAATTAAAAGTGAATTTTAGTGATTATGGAATAAAATATTCATTTTTTATATTCATGTCTTGGAGTAAGCGATTAATTGAAATTTGATCAAAGCATAACCAAAGGATGAAATTGATCTTATAGAATGGAAAACTATTAAGTAAGTATAGTTTTATATATTCCTAGGTATAAAATTAATTCCTCAAAATTATTAAACATATCTTGAAACAAAATTTTTAACACATTACATTAATATCTATCAAATCATATGTTCTAATTAAACAATCAGCTATTTTTTGAAGGTCTTTAACATTCCATTGATCATTCACTTTCTTCTCATGACTAGAAAATAATACTATACAATTTATTTTCTAAAGAACTATTTTATGGTTTGGTTTAGAACCTATTTCCATGGTTTTGGGATAACAATGAAATAGGTGGTAATATAAAAAATATTCCCAAGGATTTTAATAAATTTTTATTATTGGATTTGTTTCAAGACCTATACCCATGATTCTCCAAAAACTATTACTATATTTCTAACTTATACACATAGGTTTCCAAACAATTGTTGGTATATGGGTTAGTTTAAAACATATATAGATGTTATTTGGAGAAATTTGGTTATAGTTCAGCCATATAGAAAAGGTTTTGGTAAATCGTTTGAATATCATTCCCATGAAACTATGGAGAAAAAAATTTCAAAGTGGAAAACATTATGTGGGAAAACCAATTAACATGGTTTTTCAACTATAACTATAGTTAGAATATTGTTTAAAAGTAAATATGTATTTCTATATTTATGACCATATGTGTTTTATTGGTTATACATGTTGATTGTATAGAGTGGTTCTTGGCTTTGAATCCGGTGGTTGTCATTTTTTTATATCTTATAGCCACGGTTTCCGAATAGTTGCAATTAAATTATTGACATGGTGGACTATTTCCTATACACATGTTCCCATAGTTCATATCTGCAGGTATAAAATCTCAAAAACAAGGATATTACCCAAAGCTATATTGATAGATTAAGCTCCAACATTTAGTTAAACCATGGGTATATCCTATACCCTGGGTTTTAGGAGATATTCCCACGTTTCCAACAATGGATATAGATTAATTTTCATGTAGTGTCTCTTCAATGACCTTTGTTACTATCTATAATTATTTACAATTTTATTCTTTCTTTGTATCTTCACATTCTAACAATATACACTTTCTATAGAAACATATTTATGAATTATTCCATATCTATTTTCCACCTCTACTCCTATCTTATTCAGATGACATGTTATAAGACCTTATTATGTTTTATGATTCTCAAAAATGGTATTTTCAAATACAAAACGCTTTATTACTCAGATCAAGTTTAAACTGTAAGGGCTCCATTTATTTAAGGTGTGGAGAATATAACACCATAAAATTAAAAAATTAAAAACCAATATTTTTTAACATATGGAAAACATGACACTAATCATAAACAACATTAAAAATATGTCTATTTTAAATTTAATCTTTTCGATAGCTTGCTGAATATGTAACCCCAAGTAAAAATGAACCATATCATAGTATATCATTATAAAATATCCATTAAATATAAGTTTATTAATTTTAATAAATAAATTATGAAAATTATTTGTGTCAATATATGATAAATAAAATAAATATCATTTATATGAAATATAAATTCCTTTGGAAATATGTATTTTTCTTTAAAGATGGTTTATTTATGCTTTTCAAACATAGTTTGAAATAATTGTTTACCAATTTTAAAAAACATTTAAGATAAATTGATATTATGTTTTGAAATCATAATATAAAAATTATATTGGACTTAGTTTGTGGTATTTTTATAAATATTTCATTTATCAATGAATGGTAAAAAATAACAAAATTTTATTAAAAACTACAATTTGGTTTAAATTATTAATAATTATAAAATATTTATTCAATGGATTTTAAAATATATTTAATTAAAATATATATTTATTAATCGAGTTTTGTTTATTGAGATCTATTTCATATTGATATGTTTTATAAAAACATTGTATCCATTTAAACATTTTCTCTTTGAAAAGAAAGTTTATCAACGCATATTTGAGATATATTTTTAATAAACACTTTACAAATTAGTGAATTTAATTTACAAAAATGTATTTAATAATTTTATTAATAATAATTTATTTTATATAATATGTTTAAATTAATTTTTATCTAAATTATTTATGCAACAAAATTTTTAGCATAATTAACCTAAAAATGGGTTTACTTTGGAGTAAAACAAAGATGATAAGGATAAAAATGACCTAAATACATCTAAAAATACTATTTCATGACCGTATGTATACCTTATCATTCCTACATATTAATAAAGGATCATATAAAAAAATTTTCCCATGTGGCTGAATTTAATATTTTGGTTTCTTTATGAAAATATCATTGTAACGTCTAAGGGGGTTCATTTCCCATGTTATATAAGGAAACTCCATCCCCTAACTAATTTACACCTCACATGCAATTTTTCTATAGATAAATATGAAAAAATTTATCCCCAACATCCTTATTTAAATTTTGGAGACTATTGTCCTCCAAAACAACCATCCTAGGGTTCTTAAGAGGATATCCAAAGGTGGCTTCTCTGAGAGAATGTAATTTTCTTAACAAATCCATTTGATAATCATTCTTATTTTTACACATTAAATTATATTATAAGACTTACAATATAATAATACCATAATATCTCATATATTGTAATTTTTTAATGTGATAATAATTATGAATATTCAAATCCATCATATGGGAAATGAAATTACTGATCATGTGTACGGTGGACCACCACCTCAAAAACTATTATTTTTTTATTTTCAAAACCTTCATTCAAGGATGGATATCATGATAGATTTTAGAAAATTATATTATATTTATCATATCATTTTACTTACATCATTTTACTATCACGTGAACATTTTTATGTAACAATTCATTTCAAATATGATAATGGGACTCATTTTTAAGATGGACTACCACCTCACAAAAAGATGTGATACGTTTTTCACTTATGTTTTACCAGGAATGGGATACTGATAATATTATTGAATATATGTGATATATATGAGATTATAATGACTCTTTAAAATTAATTTATCACCTTATTCATTAACCATTCACTCACTAATCGAATGGTATCATCGCTCATGCAAACGTATGTCCTGACATCTCCAAGAAGTATTGTTACTCATTTTTCCTAGAAAACATTTGAGAATGAATAAATTAGTATATATACTAATTAAATATAATATTCAAAACAATATTATAATTATTTATAATATAAAATTATAACCTATGTATAATAACATAAACATTCACTAAAAACCCACATGAGAAGATAACACAAGTATCACCATAAACAATGAAAATAATGAAATATTATTAAAAAGAAAGTAATGAAACGTAATAATTGGATCATATTTGTAATTGTATGGGTGAATATAATTATTTTATGGATTTTTAAAACTCATATAACCATTTTAAATGAGGATAAATTATATTAATCTAAATTAATTAATGAGGTATGGGATTCATATAAATTTCACTTCATTAAGACATATTTTATTATTGTGAATATATTTTATTTTATATGGTGTAAATATTACCCCATTAACATGTAAAATCTTGATAAATTTAATGTTATTAGTATTATATTTTTAAATTTTAATTATTTCATCAAATGATATTTCAATTAATATTTACTAAGTGGAAATAAAATTAAAACTCAATTTCTTTTCAATTGGTTCAATTTTATCTTTCATATCTTTGATATTCATTGATATTCTATGATAATGGGTGAAATATCTTTTAATTATATTATTTATTAATAAAACTTGTTTTATTTATATTTAAATTTTATATAAATAATCAATTCATTGAATAATTATCACTTCAATGTTATGATCATTAATGTTGTCTATTTCATAATCTCATTATCACTGCGAAAGCATAAATTTGAGTATTAGTTAAATGAAATTATTTGATGATTGTCTAATAAAACACATTATTTGATTATTCACTAGTTATTACTAATAATTTAAAGTAATATTTATATTTTTATACTCTTTTATATAAAAAATAATTGAATAAATGATTCCAATAAAATCTTCATTCATTTCTCTCTTCACTTAGAAATATAATTTATACCAAAAATAAGATTTCAAAAAAGGTTATCAAAAATTTGTTCTATAATTCTATAAAACATTTAAAAATGATTTATTATAGTCATTTTTATCCTCAATTAAATTATACAAACTTAATTAAATATTAATATTATTTTTAAAATAATGCTAGTTTTTATTTTACTAAAAAAGTAAACTCAGTATTTGTTTTATTGTGTACAATATGAATGAAAATTCTAGACAACAGGACCACTAAAATGTTTTTATGGATCCCTTATATACATTGATGATTATGTCAAAATATATTTCATTTCAAAAAATTTAATGAACTTTCATATTTAATAAGAAACTTTCAATATGAAAATATATTTTCATCACAAATGTTGTTAATAATATTTTTTTTGGAATTTCTATTCATTAAATAAAAAAACATTAATTCTTAATCCAATGGGTATATGTTGTATTAATACAATACTTATTATTCCAATGGATGTTTTACAATCATTTTGACCAATGTAATAATTATCATTGATTTTTTTTAATTCTTGGGTCGTCATATTTTTATTTAACAATTAAATTTCCTATGATCATTGAAGATTAAATTTCCCAAAAATATCCATATTAATTATCATGGCTATGATTAATATTTAAAACATATATTATTTATTCATATGTTTTTTTACATTGAATATTATTTGTTTAACTAGGTAATTGTTTATTAATCCTTATTTTGTTCTTAATACGTATATTTGATGATAAGGTATATTGATTCATAGAATAATTCAATCATTTTCTATGTCAAAAATTATTTCGACCTGAAGACATAGGTGGATACTAGAAAAATATTCCCACTCAATGCATCGATAGTATCATGAGGTGAAAAAGTAATCTATAACGAAATTAGTTTTCAAATGAAAATTAATATTTACAAAGTAGTTTTATCCTATTTTGTGGATGTTTTTTAAGGTGGAGGTATCATGTTCATGAGCTATAAAACCTAATAATTAGTAATTACCTTAACTAAGAATTAATTTATTATTATCTATGAGATTTTAATAATGATATTATCTCTGTATGAATTTCATTCTCAGTTGTTCATTAAATGGAATATTTTTTCAATTATTAACCATTGCATAATGATTATTCCTTACCTGTATATATGATAGTCACGTTATTGATTAAATATAATGCATTTTTGTTATTTATCATTCCATATTGATTGTTATCCTAGATATTTTTTCATTAATATTATCTATGGATGAACATCCTTCCCAATTTATTGATTACATGGACACTATGTTCTATAATTTATCTTCCCATAATTATTATGATTATTAATACATGATTTACTATAATATAATTAACACTTATTGATAATTTGAGATCACCCTTGTTTTTTTTCTTTCCCTTGAATCTATTATGTTTACTCCGATTTATATACATGGATATTCTAGAGGTAATAATTTTCTTCTTGAATAAATGATTTTGAAATTTTTATATTCAAATGTATCGCAAGACTCATGTATGAATCTAGTTTTCCAATAATATTAATGTATAAATTCATTAGGATGTGATTCCTTGTTTCTTGTTACAATGTAATAAATGAGATCTACATTTGAAATACTATGGTTGGGGTTTGTACATTTAAATTTTTTAATTATGGTAATTAATGTTATTACTATGTTTCAATAAAAATACATGATAAAGGTAATACAATCTTTTTCATTTAATGATTAAGTGTTACTTATTGTTGTTTTGGGGATTATTGATAATTTTATTTTTGAAATTCATCAACCATATTTATAAAGTTATGGATCTTAACAATTTCTAATGTATATAAGGTTAATTATTTATAAAATTTTTTAAGATTAAAATTAGTGTTTTCTAGATTATTAATGTATTACTTCACCAAGTGGAGATTAATGCATAATGGATAACATGTGCAAGCCATTTTTTCAAAAAAACTAGAAATTGAATAAATGAATAATCATTCTATTATGGATATTATGATCTGTTAAAATTGAAATCCTTACTTCAAGAGTAAAAAAACCAATTTTGGAAATTCATTTCTCGAAGTAATTGAGTAATTGGAATGTTATCGAAGCCTAACCAAATGTTGAAATTATTATACTAAAATAGAAATATTACATGTAATTATATTTACATATAACATTATATAGTAAATTAATTCATGAACATTCGTCAAATAATCATAAAACAATATTTTTCTCATATTATAATCACATATGATTAATTAGATGGTCTTTTAAAAAATTATTAATTTTTTTTGATGTCCTTAACATTCCATTGATCATTTTCTTTATTCTAATCACGGGCCTTTATTAATATCTATAGGTATTTACCATATTCATTCATGTCTATATATTCATTAAAACCCCAATTTATTATACTTACAAACCTAGTTTTGTGTTATTTCAGATGACCTTTGTACTTCAATTTCTCTCTTATTAATAAGTTGTTTTATTAATTCTTTTATTATGTGGATTTTTCAATAATTGTATTTACAAATTTCAAATCATTGATTATAGAGATCAATTTTAAATTTCAAGGAAATAATTAATTTAATGTTGGGAGAATGTAAGGCCTAGATATTTTAAATGATAATTTTTTTAAAAAAAATATAATGTATCACACAAAGAAAACTATACATAGAGAAAATTTAACACCCAAAAATTTACGAAATATACATTTTACAATAAATTTAACCTCTTTTATAGCATGAAGAACATATAACCTTGAGTTGAGATGAACCATATTCTACTATAATTATATAACATATAAATTTTTTGGTGAGTATGAATAGTACTAAATAAATTATGAAAATCTTTGTAATGTATAAATTATAAATAAAAATGATAATCATACAAAATAAAAATAAATGTTTTTTGAAAATTTGTATTCTTTCAAAACGAAGGTTTAGTCACGCTATATGAAAATAATATTAAATTAATTTTTGAAACATTTATTAAATTTAATTGATAAAATGAAGCCCTATATATTGGAATTTATAATATCAATATCTGCTTATTTTGATTTATTTTGATTTTTCTAAAATCTTTCATTTTTATGAATATTGAAAAATACTTTCTTTTAATCCCTTTCTTCTTAAATAATTTAAATAATTTTATTATATTTTTAAATTATTTAAAATTAAAATTATATATTTATTAATCCAATTTATGTCATTTGGATAATTCTATTATTTATTTTTTATATAAAAACAGCCTAAACTATTGAACGTTTTTCTTTGAAAGCCAACGTTCTCATCGTATGTGTGGAATTAATTATAAAATTATTATTTCAAATTTTATGAATATAATTTAGAAAAATATATTCCATATTTTGATTCAGGATAATTTATATTGTTAAATAACACTAAATTATTTTTTATCAAAATTAATAATGAAAACATTAAAAATTATTTACTATATTTATGGTAAAAATATATTCACGAGGGGTTAAACTAACTGGATAATTGACATAATGGCCTAAAAATATTTTTCAAATACATTTAATGGAAATATTTCAACCTTTTATAGGTTAAGGATATACAATACTCTATTTTGGACCCTTGAGTAATTTGAAATTCTTTTTTACACCTTTTCTCTTTTATAAATTACAAGTGTGCCACTCATCTCGTTTATAAATGGCCTCCCCCTCTCTTTTCATATTTAGACCTTAAAAACAATTATATTTTCCAATAAATGAACCAATGAAATCAGAACTTGTTTTAAATCATCATATATGTGTTATTTTTTGCATATATCTATCCTTTAATGGATTGTGAAGACACCTAAGAAGTTTACACAATGAATATGTAACATTCTACAATAGTCATTTTAATTTTAATTTTATTCCACCAACATAAATTATTATTTAAATACTATGATATAATAAAATTATTATATTAAATAGAATACATGTTTTTTTGTTTATTTAAGGACATAAAACTATACTAACTTCTATTAAATGGTTTATGAAGTTATTATTCACGTATATGAAAGATTAATGCCTCGAAAACTGATGTCATTCATTTTTTCATTACCACATACCATGGATGGGTATGATGTTGGATATATACAATATATAGGATATTTATAACATTAATATATATCTGGAGTCAATATATTATATATAAAATTTTAATTTTGATTTCATAGGGGATACAATAATGTCGCTCATGTTTACGACGGACTACCGCCTCGTGAAGCGATGTGATTCATCTTTCACAAACACTTTAAATGGAAGGTGTTAAAGATAAAAGTAATTATTATATTTTATATAAATAAAATAATTATGATATTCATGAAATATTTATCATTATTAAACAAATATATATAATTTAATTTCTCACATTTTGGATCCCTAATTGATGATAATGTCATTCATATATGTTTGGACTACTGCCTTTAATAAGCGATGTAGCTCCCTTCTAATCACCACACCAAATAGATGATATTTATAACTATATTTTACGAAATAATAAGATATTTTATTCCTTTTGAAAAGATAATTTATTACTTAACTCTAATCCATAATGATCATTGAGAAATTGAAATGTTACACATGCATACATACGATCTTCTGTCTCTATAATCTTAATGTGATTTATATTTTAAATCCTACATTAACAATTGGTCATAAAATTATAGTTGATATAAATATGTTAATTTTTTAATTATATAGATTATGGAACTATATAATATGTGGATCAATCATATCTTTTGAAAAAATCACGCATGAGAAAATAAGAAAATGAACACATGAAATAATAAAAATAATGAAATACAATTTGTGAGAAAGTGAATATAAATAATAAAATGATTATATTTGATATTTTAAATATCAATATAGTTATTTTATAAGTTTATAAAATACTAAAAAACATTTTATGTTTGGTTAAATTATATTCTACCCTAAGGAAGCATGATGCAAAGTACTTCATCTCAATTTCCCATCATTTGAGAATTATTTATTATTGCGAACCTAATTACATTTATTTTGTTTAAAAAGTACCTCTTTGAATTGATTTGTCCTAGTGAATTAATAATTCATGGTATTTTATGTTTCAATTTTAATTATTTAATCTAAGGGTATTATACTTAAAAATTTTATGTTATTAAAAATTTCATAACACAATTTCTTTTCAATGATTTATATTACTTATATATCATATAGAATATAAATTATTATTTATATAACGAATTTTCATTATTATATATTTTATTTGAAGTTGTTTTAATTTTATTTATAGTTTTCAGACATAATCGATTCATTTATTAATTCTCACTTCAATCTTATGGTCATTTTAAGGGTTTATTTTTGAATCCCTTTTGAATCAAAATTATTTTTTATTGAATTTATATTGAAGGAATTTATTTGATATTTATATAATAAATTCATTTAACTTTATTATACAATGGTTATTTATAATATTTTTATATATTAGTACCATTTTATTCACTCTTTGGTAGAAGATAATAATTGTGAATTTTTTAATGAAAATCTCACTTCATTTCCCTCCTGTATGAGAAATATGTTTTCTTACAAAACAATGTTTTCAAAAAGTTAATTTTGTTCAATATTTCCAAATGATTTAATAAATACATTTTTACCAAATATTAGTTATTAGAAAAAAAAATTAAATGGCATCATCCTATCATTTCCCAAAAAGCCCAATTTGGATTTTAAGATAATATGTGAAATTAATCTTAGTTTTAATGTACTCAGTTCGTACAAAATTTCAAAAAATAATAACCACTGAATGTTTTTAAATATAAATTATAATAACAAATGGTTATTTATAGGGATGTTTATTTTATTTTTTTATCGTTAATATTTAAAAAGTATATTTCAAAAAAATAGATATCTTCGTCAAGAATGCTTTTACAAATATTTTTATATAATTTATATTCATTAAGGAAAAAACCTTAAATGTTTGTATAATGGGTATATGTTATTATGAAATCATCCTTAGTCTTTATATTATTGTATTAATATCATTTTACTATGGAATGTTTTTAAATTCACATTCTTGATTTATTTTTGTATTAATTTTATTTCCCAGGAAATATTCACATTCATATAGTCATTGGACATTCTATTTATTGAAAATATCTATATTATTCATCATGGACATACTTATTTCTTAAACTGTATCTCATTTACACATATGTTATTTTACTTTGAATATAATTTAATTAACTAGTTAAATATTGATAATACATGTTATTTCTTCGCAGAATATATTTAATGGCAAGGTATATTAACTCTTGAATTAAATAAATAATTTGATATATGATGTATGATTTGGATATTAAGACATGGGTGGGGTCTAGTTATTGATACCCCATATATGCACTAACATGTGTCATGTGATAAATTGGTTTTATAGACTTAGTTAAATAGATTTTTGGTGTATGCATTCCTATCATTTTTATACTACCGTAATGATAGATCTTTGTGGTAGAGGTATCATGTTGTGGATACCTAACATCCAATAATTAAAACTTTTCTTCATTAATAATTAATTATTATTATGCATTATATTTTGATATTATTATTACCTATTTATTCCATTAATAATTCGTTTATTTATTAAATAGAATATACTCAGTTGTTTACCAATATATATTTCTTATTCCTTATATATTCAATATATTCAAGTTAAATAAATGGAGTGTGTGTTAATTTATTTATATTTTAATATTGGTTATTACATATCTAATCCAAATAGTGAAGTTTTAAAAATATATTGTGTCTCTAGTTATTTACATATTCGTATTGAATATTCCTCATCATATCATGATAATCAATTTTTTCAAATTGAATGTGTGTTTATTTATTTACATTTTCATCTAGACTATGATTATTGATCCATGATGTCCTCTATTATACAAAACATTTACTGATCACTTTAACTTCTACATATATTTGTCCTTTATTAAGAATCCATAAATTATTCTATGTATGATATTTAATTATATATTAGAGGAAATAATTTTATTCTAAAAAAATTTGCGATTTGTGTTTTCAAATATAATATGTGAATAATTTATTTATTTATTTTACCAAGACAACTAAACCATTGGTTCTTTCAGAGATCATTTATTTTATATTATTTCAATTTTATAAAGATTAAACTTTCTTTTAGTTACTAGGGTTATGGACACTATAAGATATAATGATAAATGATTAAATGTATTAACAAAGTTGAACAACCAATCAATGTAAATAAAAGAAAATATTGTTTGATGGATCTTTATATTATTAGAATATAGAAGAAGGATGATTCAACTAAAAAAATATCACTATTGTGGGAAAATGTAACTATGAAAATGTATTAAGATAACAATAAGTTGTTATAAGTGTTCAGAGTGAGTAAACAGAGAAAAAACTACCAAGGAGAATTGAATAATTTAGTTAAGAAAATAATGGGAAATAAAGTTCATATGAAGTTAACACTAACATTTCAATTATTTATATGTTGGGGATTTTGATATTGTGAAAATAAATTCCCAGATCCAATGGATAATGATAATTATTGGCATCAACATCCTTGTAGACCAAAATAACAAAAATTAAGGTCCTATGAATATACTAATCCGAATGTAGACCATGATAGTAAAGTTGATAAAGCTATATATATTCTCCAATCTAGATCTATAAATTTTTAATGACCTTAAATTTCTGTGGAAATTTTTTTCTTAAATTCATGAGAATATTACGAGTCTGTAGTTTATGAATGTTCTTGATTCTGAAGCCTGGTGTCCCCGTAATCATTTTATGATGTTTTGTTTTGGTACATTAAGTAAACGTACGAGCGGGATTTTATATCTATTGAACCGGTACTAAGAACTGAAATCTGAGGGCACCGTTGAACTCACTGCGCCAATAATTTCTTAATGATTTCTTCACCGCAGTTGTGTTCTAACAAGAATGGGAGTCAGTTTTGGGTGTTTTTAATTAAATTGAATAAAAATAAAGTGTTAACATTATTTTTATTTGGGGTGGTTAAAACCTCCAAGAGGTGTTTTGTGGTGGGGGCCACCACACCATAAACTCCCATGAGAGGTTATGGTGGTGGGTCCCACTCACACATAACCTCCCTTGGGAGGGAATTGTTTATTGGGGCCCACCCGAGCTTCTTACCCCCATTAACTACCCATTAATTAATTGGACACCTCTATTCATTAATTGTGACTCCTCACCTCCCTTAATTTTAAATTTGAACCATTTCATTCCATTATTTAAATGACTTGTCTCATTTTATTAAACGCAAGTATTTGTATTTTAGTGCGATAAAAATAATAGAGAACATCCTCTATTATTTTTAGCTTGGCATTATTTTGGTGGAACCTTTGGGGAGATAAGGAATAACTTGGAGGAACTGAGAGGAAAAATTTATTCAAACGAATAACGTTTTTTCTAACAAAAAAGAACGACATGCATCTCTCCCTCTTCAACCGGGGCAAGAAGTGGAAGCACCTCCACCCACAAAGAATGTCGACGATGTCATCTTAGACTCATCTTCTCCAAACACTCCCTCTGCCGATGTTAATGAAATGACTCCTCCTTTCCGCAACTTTGTCAACGATCATCATCATACAAGGTAGGGGGATTTGAGTTGTTTTATGTATAGTTTTTACCCTCCGTTATTCGTCGTTGTTTGAGCACTTTGTTGCCGATTGATATTATCATAACGAGGAGTCCCCATACCTCACGAACATCATTTGACCCTCACCCCACCCTTGTTCTTTTTCTCATTATGGTGACGGTGAAGGTGGAACAACGGTGACCGACATCGGGCCGACCGTGAAGGGGCCAGTGGCGCAAGGCTGCCGGGCTGCCAAGAGAGTGTGGCACCGTTGTGCCGCGAAGAAGGATAGCCGCAGCCAGGGCGGACATGGGCAGAGGGGTGTGGTATCGTCACGTTGTGCCGGTGGTGTGGAGCGGCTGGCCACTCAGGCCAGCTCGGTGGAGCGGGACCCCGTCTGGTCCCGTGTGAGCTGGACAGGCGCAACCTGGCACCTGTTTAGTACCACCTGAACGGTTCAACTATTCGAGTTCCTGGGGGGCGCGAACCTCACCCCCCTGGGCGGGGCTAGGGCAGGCCGTCGAGCCGCCCTCGGCCGGGCCGCCCTTCAGTTGGGCGCCCCTCGGTCGGCCCTCCCTCGGCTGGGCCACCCTCGGTCATCCAGCCCTCAGTCTGGGAAACCCCCCTCGGGCCCGGCCACCTCCTCGGACCGGGTAGGACCCGCATACCAGGTCAGAACCTGGTACGGACTGGGTCAGGCAGCGTCGGTCCGACTAGGTCGGACCGAACGCGAACCTGATTGGCCTGTTTACACCTCTTCGCCCCTATCCTGGGTTATGGGTGTCCGATCGAAGAACTGTCTGCGGCGACAGAAATATTAGAGTGAGACGGTCCTTTTGGAATACCCAACTTGAGTTTTGGACATAGTAGGTGTACGGTCGGGTTGTTATGATCCTAAAAAACCAACTGGGCCCCTGGAATCGAAATGCCAATAACTCACAGACCGTGCATCCGACTGACGTACCGTCTGTCGCATTGGAACCCTTACGACAAGACGGTCCATTGGGTTACTTTTAATTATCATAGTGGCAGTCTATGTATGACCGATATCTCGAGGGAAGATTCTGCGGAACTCGAGCGCACCGGGTGTGAGGAATCCATTGGCTGATAGTGAGGTCGAGGTTGGAGACAGATCAAACAGAGGTTAGTGCTCAGTGAACATGTGTGGGTCAGTGCATGCTAGTCCGGTGTGGGTCAGATCCTCTGTGGGTCAGTGCTCAATGATCTTGTGTGGGTCAGCGCATACTGATCCTGTGTGGTTCAGATCCTGTGTGGGCCAATACTGGGGTTAGTACCTATCGATCCTGTGTGTGTCAGACTCCGTATGGGCAGAAGCAGTGCCTCATGACAGAATAAGATGATATATCTTCATGACTAATCATATTTACATCTATACATTACTAAAATACTAGTTTCAGCTGAGTCAATGAATTTTGTGTTCCCTCATGATTGAGATGTGTTACTAAATTACTTAAGTATATGTAAGGGAATATACCTATGTAAGGGTTATCTATTGACTGCATATTTTTTGGTTATACTTGTTCGATTTTATGATACCTTGAGAGTATCGGGGTCCCTATTGAATATCGTTATACTCACCCCTGCACGGGCTATGCCCGCACCTCATTGTGTTGGTTGCAGATGACAGATATTGCTGATCGGGGCTGTGTGTATGAGAACTGGACGGTACCCGGAGGTGGACCACTCGGCGAGATGTACACGGAGTGGACGGACAGACATGGGGTTCTAGGGAGGCCATCTATACCCACCCTTCAAGTGGGAATTCCGGGGGACAACCTAGTAGATGCTTTACTTTTTTCTTCAGTAGTACTAGATTTTCAGTTGTATTGTACTTTACTGTTGGGCTTGTATTTCTGGCCCCTTCACTTTCATCACACTCTTTTTCATATAGTTTTACATAGTTTTTTACTTAAATTTGCATACTCTGTTGTGTTTTTTACAGTTATAAAGGCAATGAATTCCCATTTTATGGATTTACACCTTTTGGTGCTAGTCTCCAGCCTATGGCCTATGGAAGGAGGGCTTGGGGTAGTCACGATATGGGCCCCGGGGGACGGGACATGACAAATTGGTATCATAGGAAGTCGGTTCTACCGATGAACATAAAAGTATGATCTTTTTTTTGTGAAGCTATAGTTTTAAGGGTACTATGTGTGGTTTCTGTTCCGGGAGTCCAGTGTTGGTGTGGCAGCCAACCTATCCATACACCAGGACACTAACTACTGATTTTCGACTTAGTGTATGAAAACACTCATTGTGTGTGTGTATTTAATTGTTTTATTAAGTGATCTCAACCAGGTCATCTCACCAGGTATAATTATTTTGACTGTGTCACATCTGTTTCTCTTAGGATGCCTCCCTGTGGATGACCAGTTAGAGCCCCGAGAGTCGTATTCTCTAACAGCCCACCAAGTGACGAGGCCTCGATGGAGGGCCCTCTACCAGCAGAGGCCCCAACGGTACCACATCCTGTTGGGCCACCGATGCCACTATCCCCAGCAGCAGATCATGCATGCCGCTTGAGCGCGTTGCATGAGTTCTAGTACTAGAGGCCACCCAGGTTCTGGAGAGAGACGGACCCACAGGCGGTTGAGGATTGGCTGGAGGCTGTGGTGAGAGTTTTCAGGCTGGTAGGGACACCAGTAGACCTCATGAAGATTCTTGATGAGAGTCTCCTTCAGGCAGCAGTAGGCAGATGGTGGAGACTGATGCTTGAGGTTCATGATGAGGAGACACTTCTATAGACAGGTTTCGAGAGCCTGTTTTAGGTGGAGTTTTTTCCATCCACCCTTCAAGTGATGCAGATTTAGGAGCTACTTAATCTGCAGTAGGGCAGCATGACAGTAGCACAGTACTCGGTGAGGTTCACCAACCTCTCTCTACTCTAAAAATATGGTTCGGGAACCATTTTTTAGGGCTCTGACCTTCGAGCAGGGGCTCAGGCGAGAGATCAGAGCCTAGTTGATCTCCCTCAACATCCCGAAACAGGCGGGGGTGTTAGAGAGATCCCTCCAAGTGGAGAGTTTCCTTGCTGAGCAGTCACCAGCAGCGTGACCCACTCCTTGTCGACATGTAGTGGAGTCTTCTGCAGCTGGCATCAAACAAATGATACAGAGGTCCAAGAGGAACATACCCATAGGTGGTCGACCGCAGGAATCAGGATCGGTTGTGTGGGGCACACAGAGGAAAGAAACATATTCTAGGAGCAGACAGTACTACTCATGCGGTAGGCAGGGTCACATGGCACGTGACTATCCGACCCGCTGTACATATGATCAGCAGTCAGTTGAGGGACCTCTTAGGAAGAGGCATAGATTCGATTGAGCCATTCCAAAGGGTGCAGGCGGACGTGGAAGAGAAGCTGGTCGAGTAGCTAGTAGTGGATGATGTTTCGAGGTCTTCCCACCACCACCACCATGAGGACCACCCCAACCGTAGGGAGCTGGCAGACAAGGGAGAGCTCAGCTTTAGGAAGCTGAGTCTTACGGCCACGGTGCTATGAGATGATTCTAGGTACTATCTCTGTCTACTCCACCTTAGCAACAGTTTTTAAAGACACAGGTGCCAGTCAATCTTTCATAGTCACTACCCTCGTTCAGAGCTTAGAGATTCTGATGGAGCTATTGGCTTGATCCTTACGACTAGAGACTCCTACGGGAGCAGACTCGATGATTACACAACGGTTCCGGCTATGTGAGCTTACTCTAGGATGTGAGTGCTTTGGCTGGGATCTCCTTGTAGCGGCGTTGAGGCCTTACGACGTCATCTTGGGTATGGACCGGATATCTACAGTCCATTCTCAGATTGATTGTAGTAGGTTAAAAGTGCAATTTTTCCACAAAGACGGGACTAGGTTTAACTTCACCACTGAGAAGGGAACACTGGAAGCACAGGAAGAACTTACTTGGAGGAGGGTGCAGCCGATCACTCATCAGTTGGCCTATCCTACCCTCGGAGAAGATGATCTGGAGAGTCCGAGCTATCCTGTAGTGGTGGACTAGTACCTGGATTTTTTCCCTGACGATGTTCCACGATTACCTCTTCATAGAGAGATGGACTTCTAAATTGACATGTACACCGGGACGACACTGATATCTACTCCATCATATCAGATGGCTCATGCTGCGCTTCGTGAGCTGTGAGTACAACTAGAGGACTTATAGGGGAAGGGATTCATCTGTCCGAGTGTTTCTCCCTGGGTAGCCCCAATTCTGTTCGCCAAGAAGGCGGATGGGAGCTTATGGCTTGGTGTTGACTACCGTCTCCTAAACGAGGTGACCGTAAAGCACAAGTACCCACTCCCGAGGATTGACGACCACTTGGATCAACTCAAGGGTGCAAGGTGGTTCTCGAAGATAGACCTCAGATGAGGCTATCACCATCTTAGAGTTAGAGATGAGGATGTGCATAAGACGGCATTCAGGTGTCGGTATGGCCACTATGAGTTCTTGTTTATGCCATTTGGCGTAACCAATGATCTAGTAGTGTTCATGTGTCTCATGAATAGGATCTTCCATCCATAACTCGATTTCTTTTTCGTAGTCTTTATCGACGACATTTTGATTCACTCGACTACTGAGGAGGAGCATGCCTACCATTTGTAGGTAGTACTAGACACACTCAAAGAGCAACAGATTTATGGTAATCTCTCGAAGTTCTAGTTTTGGATCTGAGAGGTTCACTTCTTGGGACATGTCATCTCGGAGGCTGGTGTTGCAGTAGATTCAGCGGAGCTTGAAACGTTACTTTCTTGGGAGCCACCCAGGAGTGTGAAGGAGGTACTAACTTTCCTGGGCTTGGTTGGATACTACCGGAGATTCTTTCCAGACTTCTACAGAGTCACAGCACCATTTTCAACCTTGATAAATAAGGGGAAACCCTTTGTGTCATCAGAGAGATGCCATCAGAGCTACCAAGAGCTGAGTAATAGGATGACTAGTGCCCCCATATTGGGGCTTCTAGAGGAGGGTTTAGGTTACATAGTTTACTGTGATGCTTTAGGGATAGGACACGGGTGTGTCCTGCTGTAGGAGCGAGCAGTGATCTCATATGGTTCTCAGAAGTTGAGACAGCATGAGTAGAACTATGCTACCCATGACCTGGAGTGAGCAGTAGTGGTCTTCGCCTGGAATATTTGGCAACACTATCTAATGGGATAGAATTTCATAGTATACATAGATCAGAAGAGTCTCAGGTATATCTTCTCTCAGAAGTACATGAACCTGAGACAACGGTCTTGGCTTGAGTTCCTCCCAGACTATGACATTGAGATAGTCTATACTCCGAGTAAGGGGAACAATGTTGCAGATGCTCTCAACAAAAGATCTGGTATACAACTGATAGGAGAGGCAATAGAGCAGTAGGACACGTTGAAGATATCCTTTGTGGATAGAGATGGATCAGCCTATCTATAGTCTCTCACAGTCATGCCTCCACTTCTTCAGTGAGTTCATGAGGTGCAATGTGGGGATTCTGACAGTGAGACGTGACGTGCTCAGATATCCACAGGGCAGGCACCTGAGTGATTTTTTGAAGGTGGGGAGCACGTCATCCTCTTTAGAGGGCGTAATATGGTACCAGTAGTATTTCAGGAGAAAGTGTTGAGGGAGTTCCACACTTCCCCTCTAACACTACATCCAGGAGTGGCGAAGATGTATCAGGACCTCATACGATAGCACCAGTGGCCAGGTATGATGAAGGGAGTAACAGAGTTTTTCTTAGGATGCCTCACTTGTCATCAAGTGAAGGCGGAGCACCAGGTACTAGCAGGCTTGGTTCAGCCATTAGAGGTCCCATAGTGTAAGTTGTATGGGATATCCATGAACATCGTGATGGGTCTTCCATGTACGTCTAGGAGTCCCGATTCGATATGGGTGATCGTTGAACGACTCACCAAGTTGTCCCACTTCTTAAAGATCAGAGGAAAGGGCTCAATTGAGAGGTTGGAATGACTCTATGAGAAGGAGAATGTGAGTTTTCATAAAATACCTTCTTCTATTCTCTCTGAATATGACACACAGTTTACTTCTCGGCTATGGAAGGGGCTGCTGGAGGCTTTCGGGACACTGCTTCGCTTGAGCATCGCCTTCTATCCTCAGACAGATGGCCAGAATGAGTGGACTATTTTGACCCTAGAGGAAATTCTCAACTCATGTGTCCTCTACTTCGGTCATAGATGGGAGGATCACTTTCCTTTGGTGGAGTTCGCCTACAACAATAGCTATCACTCCACCCTCTGTATGGAACCATTTAAGTCCTTATATGGTTAACCTTGCAGATCACCACTATGCTGGACAGACCCAGGGGAGTCAACACTAGTGGGACCAGAGATGGTATGCACTACCACAGAGAAGGATCAGATCATTCAGGAGCAAATGAAGACTGCACAGAGCAGGAAGAAGTCATATGCCGACAAGAGACAGAGACCTCGGGAGTTCAAGGATGGGGACCACATCTTTCTACGAGTCTCACATTGACGAGGTCTACAGATATTTGGCCGAGGCGCCAATTTATCTCTGCGATTCTTCATATATTTCCATGTCCTTATCAGAGTAGGTGAGTTGGCTTGCCGCTTATCTCTTCCATCTCAGTTGCACCGGGTGAACAACATCTTCCACGTATCTCAGCTGAGGAGGTACGTGCACGACCCTTCCCATATCATCGACCATGGAGAGCTGGACATCAATGGCAGGGAGACTTTCACGGAGGTTCCAGTGGAGATTGAGGATTGATAGGAGTGGGTCCTATGTGGACGGTTGATACCTCTGGTGCGTCTTCATTAGCAGCACGAGAACCTCTAGGAGAGCACATGGGAGTGGGAGGCTCAGATGTGTGCACAATACCCCCATTTGTTTCCTTAGATCGAGTTGTAGCTTATGGGGACGTAAAGCCCTGAGGTGGGGAGAATGTAAAGATCCAAAATTTCTATGGAAATTTTTCTCATAAATTCATGAGAATTTTAAGAGTCCACAGTTTTTTACGGCACTTGATTTCGTGGCCCGGTGTTCCTGGATTCATTTTATGAAGTTTTTTTCGGGTACATTTAGTAACCATATGAGCGGGATTTTATATCTTCTGAACTGGTACTTAGAACTAAAATCTGAGGGCACCATTGAACTTGTAGAGTCAGTAATTCCTTAGTAATACCTTCACCACATTTGTGTTCTAACAAGAATGAGAGTTATTGTTTTGGGGTTTTTAATTAAATTGAATAAATATAAAGTGTAAACATTATTTTTATTTGGGGTAGTTAGAACCACCAAGAGCAGGCTAGTGTTGGGGGCCACCACACCATAACCTCCCATGAGAGGTTATGGTGGTGGGTCCCACCCGTACATAACCTCCCTTGGGAGGGTATTGTTTAGTGGGGCCCACCTGAGCTTCTTACCCTATTAAATCCTCATTAATTAATTGGACACATCTCTTCATTAACTGGAACTCCTCACCTCCCCTAATTTTGAATTTGAACCATTCCATTCCATTAATTAAATGAGTTGTATCATTTAATTAAACAGAAGTATTTGTGTTGTTGGGCCATAAAAATAATAGAGGACTTCCTTTATTATTTTTAGATTGGAATTCTTTTGGTGGAACCTTTGGGGAGAGAAGGAAGAAATTGGAAGAACTCGGAGGGACAAATTCTTCCAATGAAGAATATATTTTCCACCAATAATGAATGACACACATCTCTCCCTCTTCAATTGGGGAAAGAAGTGGAAGCACTTCCATCCACAAAGAATGTTGATGGCGTCATATTCGACTCATCCTCTCCGAACTCTTCCTCTTCCGACGATGACGAAAGGACACCACCTTTCCACGACTACATCAACGATCATCATCATGCGAGGTTGGGGGATTTGAGTTGTTTTATCTATGGTTTTCACCCTCCATTATATGTCATATGCTGATCACTTTGTTGGAGATTGATATCGTCTTAATGAGGAGGGATCAGACCGCACGAACATGGGCTGACCCCCCCCCCCTATTGTTTTTCTTGATATGTTGATGAAAGAGGCAGAGAAATGACTGCCAACATCGGGCCGACCACGAAGGAACTGACGGTGAAAGCCCTCCGAGTCTCCAAGAGGGCATGATACTGTCGTGCCGCACAGAAAAAGAGTCGTTGACACGATGGGCCGCGGCAGAGTCGTGCGGCGTCATTTCACCGTGTGGAGGCCAGCTGAGGGTCGTAGTAAGGGCAGGCCATGACCGAGGGGTGCGGCGCAGTCGCGCCGTTTCAGCATCATGGAGGGGCTGGTCACTCGGGCCAGCAGGGAGGAGAAAGACCCCATCGGGTCCCGTGTGAGCAAGACCGGTGCCACCGGGTGTCGGTTCGGTACAACTTGAACGGTTCTTCGGTTCGGGTGCAAGGGGGCGCATGCCTCCCCCTGTTCGCGGTTGGGGTAGGCCGTCGGGCTGCCTTTGGTCGGGACGCCTTCTGCCGGGCCACCCTCGGACGGGCCCACCTTCGGCTGGGCGGCCATTGGCCGGCTGCCCACGGCTGGGCCACCCCCCTCGGTTCAGGCCGCTTCCTCGGATCGGGTCAGATTCGCGGACCGGGTCGGACTGGGTCGGTCCGACTGGGTCGGGCGGACCCGGACGTGTTTGGCCAATTTACACCTTTTCGCCCTTATCCTGGCCTACGGGTGTCTAATCGATGAACCGTCTATGGCGACAGAAATCTTAGAGAGAGATGGTTCTTTTGGAATATACCACTTGAGGTTTGGACATATTTAGAGTATGGTAGGTTTAATTTGAACATAAAAAACCAATCGGACCCCTTGAACAGAAATGCCAATAACTCACAGACCGGGCATCTGATTGACGCACCGTCTGTCACGTTGGAACTCTTATGAAATTGAGGTCGTTTGGGTTACTTCCTTATAGAGTTTAGTTATGTTCAATGTATAACTGATATCTCGAGGGCAGAATCTATGGAACTCAAGCACACCCGGTGCGAGGAATCCAGTGGCTGATAGTGAGGCTATGTTTGGAGACAGATCATACGGAGGTCAGTGCTCAATGATCTTGTGTGGGTAAGTACATACCGATCCTATGTGGGATAGATCATGTGTGGGTCATCGCTCAATGATCTTTTCTGTGTCAGTGAATACCATTCCGTTGTGGGTAAGATCCTATGTGGGTCATTGCGAGGGTTAGTACCTATCGATTCTGTGTCGGCCAGACTCTGTATGGTCAGAAGTAGTGCCTCTAGGCAGAATAAGATGATCTAGCTTCACGACTAATCATTTCTACATCTATACTTCACTGAAATACTGATTTGAGCAGAGTCAATGACTTTTGTGTTCCCTTGTGATTGATATGGGTTACTAAATAACATAGGTATATGTATGGGTATATACTTATGAAAGGGTTGTTTGTTGACTCCATATATTGTGGTTATCCTTGTTTGATTTTATGAGACCGTGAGAGTCTCGGGGTCCTCAATGAGTATCGTTATACTCACCCTTGAAAGGGCTATTCCTGCACCTCATTGTGTTGGTTGTAGATGACGGATGGTGCTGATCGGGGCTGAGATTTGCAGAACTGGATGGTACCCGGAGGGGGACCACTTGGGGAGACGTACATAGAGCGGATGGACGGAAGTGGGGTTCTGAGGAGGCCATCTGTACCCACCCTTCACATGGTAATTCTGGAGGACAACCCAGTAGCTTCTTTACTTCTTTTCTTCATTTGTACTAGCTTTTTAGTTGTATTGTACTTTTCTGTTGGGCTTGTATTTCCGACCACTTTACTTTCAACACACAAATTTGTATATACTTTTACATAGTGTTTTACTTCCATTTGTGTACTGTATTGTCTTTGTTTACTATTATAAAGTCAATGCCTTCCCAGTTTAGGTATTTATTCCTTTTAGTGCTATTCGCCAGACCCTGGCCTATAAAATGTGGGCTTGGGGTCATCATGATATGGGCCCCGGCGAACGGGTCATGACAAAATTCTTTAATTGATTCAGATCCACCAAATTCATTCATATCATGAAAGTTTAATAAGAGTGTTGATTAACCACCTAAATCATTTTATATTGGATTATTATGGATAAAAATATGTGGCTAATTTATTTCATCAATTCCATGCATTAAGAAACCCATGATATAAAAACAATATGAAATATTTTGTTTCCTATGATTATTCATTACATCTCATAATTAATCACAACCTGGGACAAAAAAATATATTTTGATATTAATTATAGATTTTTTATAGTATTTAACATATTAAAAACCTCATATAATTTAATTTTATCATTTTATCACTTAGATGCACAATACAAGATAATATTATTCATGACCTGGAAAAAGAATCATAGAAATTGTTTATTTCATATTTATAATAAGTGAAAGAATATCAATGTTTCATAAAGGTTTCCTATATTATTCATATGAAAAAAAGATCATTTGAAAATTATCAACTTCAAGTAGCATTGAGAAATAAGATATGACTTTAATCATAAAAAGTAGACATAAAATCTTAAATAGTCGATGATATACCATGGAATAAGAAAATCGAGACCTATGGATCTAATCTAGTAACATATAGTGTATGATAATCCCATAACATAGAAATGTGGCATAATATAATAACGTAAATCAAAATATAGTATATTATTCATAACATTATGTTTACTTTTGTTGGTCAAGAATCAATACATTTTTCTCATAGTGGATCATGAGTCACAACCTATTTTCCATAATGGAACAAGAATACTTTCTCATTTCCAATTATAATATTTTGAGACAAAATGGTTTTCCCAAGTAATATGGAGGATATATAATTCTCACATTTCTTATAATAAAAACTATATATATTTGTGCCTTAATAATATAGAAATATTAAAAATACACTATATATTTTTTAACTTCTGAAATGACATGGAATTCATTAAAAATATATATACAATGTAATCATAAACCATCAAGATAAAAAATATGCTTTCATTTATATGATAATAAGTTTTCTTGAATCATAATTAACAATAAATTATGTTGACCTATATGATTTTTTTAAGCTCATAAATATTTACTTAGAGAAAGAATAAGAACTACACTTTAGGATTTTCATTTCATTTTTCAATTTTTTTATAAAATTTGAGGGTAAATTTAATTTAAAAAACATGAAAATATAGGGTAAAAATTTCTGAATAAAAACACATAATGGTGGAAAGAAAATTTGTTGTTATGGAAAATGTTTAAAAATTATAATTTTTCACATTTTCTAAAAAGTCCTAATTGGTGGAAAATTTTAAATCCAAAAACATGAAAATATGATTCATTTTTTATATAATTTCAATTTCATTAAAAATTGACATAAGAAATAATTTATGTGGATATAATAACATATACAATAAAATATAAAAAATAAATTCATTGTGGAAAAATGATCTCAACCAAAAATAAAAGGTATAATTAGTTTCTATTAAAGTAATCATGTTGAGTTAATTATGAACCAAAGTGGATGTGACATGGTTGTATATCATGAAATTAGAATGATAAACAGGACGGTTCGAAAATAATTTTTTTTAGAAAAATAGAATACAATATTCCCATAATAATTTTTTTGTAAATGAATCATAAATTTAAAATGAGATATAAAATAAAAATATTTATTAATTTAGTTTCTATTAAATCAAACCCCCCCAGAATGAGAGAAAATGATATAGATTTTAATTTCATTAACATTTTGAATAGTACTATAAAATGAATTTATATGGAAGTATATACAACACACAAAAAAAACTCATGAATATGGAACCTATCTAAAAGAAAAAAATGCTGACATGAGAAACCATTTATTTTATAATGAGTTTTATAAATTAACTTTATCCTTATATATAATAAACATAAACACGTTAGAATATACTAATATATACATATATTTGATTTTTTAAATTAAAAAATTTTAATCAATCATTAAAAATTCATTAATTGGTCATTAATTTTTATCATCTTTTGTAAGTAATTTCAATTGTTTCACATGTTTATTGAAAAGGAAATATCAAACCTATTTCACTAATGAATTATCTTTATTACTATATTAGAATGTATAATAAAATTATTATTCTTAATTGATTTATCCCTCCCTATAATCATTTTTCATAAACTATGATAATGGTTTGTGAGAATGGCATCCTTGAAGAGCAAGTTTCTGAGAATTTTTCAATATAAAAATATTACTTATAATGATCATCAATTATCATATCCTTATTCCATAAAAATATATAATATATATATATATATATATATCTCAAATATAATATATTTTCATAAATTATGTTTTATAAACATCCATGTATGCTGGTGATGAAGGATGAAGTGAATCACTAATGGAAGTGGTACTCCGCAAATACGCACGAGATGGATATTGGTTTTCCAATAGATTATTTTATTATTAGAATTCCTAATTGATATATCTATAATATTATCTATGTCCTAAATAGAATATTTATTCACTAAATACATTTTCATATGTATAATTTTTTATGTATATTTGAAAAAGTAAATACTAATTTGTTGGAGGTGGTACTTTATATATAACTACAGTAAGGTTTTAATTTTTAAAATGGTTGGTAGAAAGGAAAAAAGTGAAATTTAAATAAAATTAATATAATTTAAGTAATATTATGATACTAAAATAATTATTCAAACATGAGTTGGATAGATTTGGCTGAGGTAGATGAATAAACAAGGCAATATAAATAATAGTGAACTAATTATTAATTTTTACATTACTCGATAACAAAATAATTTATCAAATTGATTAAGCCTTTGAAGGGTCATAATTTGATGAGATAAGGGCCTTTATTACATGCATATGAGTTTTGGGCTGTAATATGGGTATTTATTAGTGGAAATATTATTCTAATGGAATGAGGAGATGTGCAATAGTTAAATGTATCTTTTATAAGTGACAGGAGTAACATTTTTATAAAAAGGAGGATCACTATTCAAGGAAAGTGTCTAAAAAAGTTGTAAAAATGTAAAGGAGTAAGTCTTGTTCAATAAAACACTAGTATAAAAAAATAAAGGATATGTTTTTAGATGTTTTAAGTCTTTTCAACATTATTTATCTTTCTTACAATAATTTCATTTTATCTTGATAACATATTTTTAACATCATTAATTATTTTTATGATTAAAATAAAATTTCCCATACTAGATAATTCATATTTTATTATTTCAAATATTAAAATAATTTTATTAATAAAATCTTTCAAAAAATAAATAAAATTAAATTTCAAATAAAAAATGGTTAACAGTGAAATAGCATTCCAAAAAAATATATATTTGGTTCAAAATTGTAAAACATAGGTTTCAAATTTTAACCTAATGTTTCAAAATCAATTATTTCATTCTAGAAATATATCTATTATCTCTTAAAATTTATATTAAATTTTAAATTCATTCTTACATCCAAATGATGTCATAAAATACTTTATATTGGTAAAAACGATATATTATACAATTCGAATAAAAAATACTTTCTAAAAAATATTAATGTATTATAAAAATTCTATATTTTCTTGTTGTGAACACAAATAGAGTTACATGTTCCAAATTACTATAATAAAAATATTGATATATAAATTTTAAAAGGAAGAAAATATAATAATCAACTTTTTTATAGATAATGGATTTTTAAAATATTATTTATTTTTTCTATTATTTATAAAAAAAATTGAAAATTATATTAATGTTTATCTACTTTTAAAATTAATAAATTAGTTTTTATTTATTTACACAAAATTTGATTTCTTAAAATAAACATTCATAGCTCATATAATGACATTTTTACTGAAATTTATTTTTAATCTTAAAATTAATTTATTCTAATTATATGGCTATTAATAACTATTGAATGGATGTAAATATATTTTATTGTAAATATTATTATTAAGTTTCATAAAATAAATTTATCTATCAAAGGGTTATTAAATATTAGGAAAACATAAGAAACATTCATTTGAAAAATATTTCCTCTTTATTAAATACTCAAGACCAAATACCACAAAAAATAAATATTTATATTCTAACAATTTAATTTTACCTGTCCATTGATATTAAATAATTTATAAATATATTATATAATTATAATATACAATGAATGAATATATATTATAAAATAAGTTAGTTAAATGATATCATTTTTTCATTATTAAATTCTTATAATTTATTAATGTATATCTTACATTAAAATATTTTGTTACAATAAAAAATATCAGAGGTTGTTTTAGTTTTGCGTTTCATAAGAAATATGCTTCTCAATAAATCATTTGTTAAATGAAATTAAAACTAAAATCTCATTTTTTAACATTCTTGCACTATAAATAAATTTCTTCATCAAAAGATTTATTTTCATGTTAAAGAGTACATAAATATATTCACACATTTCATTTAAAATGACGATCAGTTGGTACATGAATTGTTTATCCACTTTGGGATGATCAGAGGGCATAAAATCATGTCCATGAGTTGAAAAATAAAACTATTATGTTTTTAAATTCACTACATTTTTTTACCATACACATGGTGACATTATCATTAAAATAATTGTGAGAAATTAGTAATAGTTATATGTAGTTATGGATTTTCTTAAAATAATTTTGAAATGTCATTATGAAAATGTATTCTAGTGAAATTAAAAACATTATCCAAGTGTAATTCATGAAAACATAGTTGGTCAAAAAATATATAAATTATCCTATAATTTTTAGATATTATTTTGTTATATATTTCCAAGAGATCACCCAGCTCCATAGATATATAATGGCATTCAAGAAACTTTTATGATATCATAAAAAAAATGTCCATTGTAGTAATTTCCTAAAACCATAACAAGGGAAATTTTTTTATATAAAATATGAGTAAAATAATTGAAATACCCATCATAGTTTTAAAGAAAATTGGATATATTGATATATGATCAAGTACCTTTAATATAAACTAGATTCTAGAAAATATGGTAAAATAACATGATCTTTATTTTTCAATAAATATTAATATTTACTCATTCATAAATAACATGAGATTCTTGCAATATTTTAATCCTTCAATTTTTATTGTGGATATATAATAATATGAAATAATTATTATTAAATATAAATATTAATTATTCTCTATGCAATTATAATACAAAGGCTTAGTATTTTACCACAAAAATATCATTTTTAGATGAATATTTAGTACATTTATTAAAAACATACCATAGTACCGTAATATTTTAGGGTATTTGGAGAGTAGAACCAAATTATTAATATCTTTAAAATGATATTCAACTTTGAAGTGCATTGTGTTGCATTTGTTGTCAATGAGGCATGAAGTTGTCTTGGAATGAATGGAAGTCAAGGAATGTCAAGAGGTGAATGACAAAGGTTGTGATGGTGTTGGTGGTGAAGGAGAATGGCCATTGTACTAAGATGCATGTCACTTAGGAGATTCACTAAGTGGTATTGGAAATTGTGGTTGAAACATTCTCCATGGATATCTGACGATTGTTGAGCTGCTCTTTAAGTTCATAGAACTTGTATCCTGATGATACAAAGTCACAACAAAGTTAGAAGACCATGCATTTTAGGGACAATGCATGAGGAGTTGAATAAGCAAGATGATCCATTCACTACTTCTAAGTGGATGAAGTGGTTTAATGAAGTCCATGCACTATCACTTAGTGCATGTGAATCAGAAGATGTTCCAATTGATCTCTGATTAGATCAATGAAGCACATTGGAGAATTCATGTTGATTCAGGAGTTCGGTTGAAGATGAAGAACCTTCAAGAATTTCCATTCCTAAGTGATGAATACATGTTGAATAGAATTGGAGGAATTCTAATGAAGAAGAAGAAATAAAGAAGAAGAAGAATGGCTTGCCATTTAGAATGGGCATTTTTCATATGGAGTACATTGTTTTTTGACAAAGTAACATTCTGTCCCTTTGCCAAAAATATGGCCAGCCAAGGCACCTTGGGGGTTCAACCCCAAGGCATGGGAACTAGGGCACCACGCCCGGGGGAACCCGTGGGGCGAGCCAGGGCGGAAGGGCGCACCCGTAGGACACCGCATGGGCGCCTGGGGCACGCCCGGAGCAGCGCGGCAGGGGGCCATGTGTAAGCCCCCAAGGACACGCGGTGGTGAAGCCCGCGCACACGAGTGTGAATAGTGGGCTCTAGGTGTGCGCCCGCAGAGAGAACCTGGTGCGGGGCGGCACCGGGAGGGGATAAGTTCAACTGGCGAGTAGCGGGCAGCGCCAGGGTAATAAGCCGCGGATAAACCGGACGCCGTTTTGATGTGGGACGCGGAATTTTTCCGCGGGAGCGATCCTGGCCGCACGATCGATCGCGCGCCAGATCTCGGCCGCACATCTGATCTGCGGCGAGGCGATCTGATCCAGGCCATCCGATGTATTTCGATCGCCCGATCCAACGGCTCCCGGCTCATCTCCTTCGTCGAGCCACCCCGAAGGCCACCCGCGCGCAGCCGCTGAACCAGAGCCCTCTGAGCACCAGTTTTCGAGCTCCCGGCCATCATTGTTCGATCCAAAGACTCCATTGAGATCGTCTAAGCATAACGAACACATCCATGCAAGAAAGAAGCACGCATGCAGAGCATTGAGGAATTTCGGTCGAGGCCGAGGCAAGCAAAGCTGCCGAAGGCCATTTGGGTTGTTGATTTGCATGGATAGGCCTAGACAGAGGCATGCACACGTTCGTCCGAACATGAACGTGAGGGAAGAGAAAATAAAAGATCCCGCGTGAAACAGAGGATAAAAATCAAGATTTGGAAATATCTTTGAAGATCCGAAGATTTCGGGGATTCGAGATTTATCCCACGCGGAAGGCAGAGGCTCTCCTCGCCTATATAAAGAGAGGTCGAGACCTCGGTGATGCTTGCTGAATATTTGAAGACAGTCCCGTGAGAAGCACTCTGTGCCTCGCGAAGCCAAAGCCCCGCGCAACACACTTGCGCGGCTGTTGTCCCGAAGCCACCCGAGGCTTTGAAGGTGTTCCTTGCATGCAACTCCTTTGCGCGACAAGAAGAAGGAGGTGAAGTGTTTCTTGCGCGCCTTGTGCTCCAAGCACTTGCACGACGCCTTGCACCGAGGTCCCTTGTGGCCTTGTGTCATTGCACTTGCGCGGCTAAGCTACACCTGAGGACTTGCGCGCCTTGCCACTGCACCCTTGTGCGGCTGTTGAAGAAGAGGAGGCCGCGGCTCATCAAGCACTTGCGCGCCTTCATATGGGAAGTAGGAGATTCGGGTGATGTGAATTACACACCTTGTGTGTGTGTGCTTAAGGATAATACACCCTAGACAAGTGAGTGCACACCTACGGGTTGTGTGCAAGAAGGAGTGGAAGGCCACCACATTTGTGTGTGTGCAAAACAAGAAGAAGGCCGAGGCCTTTGAGCCTTGTGTGCAAAAATAACAAGAAGATGCCGTAGCCCTTGGAGGTTGTTCACACTTGAAGATTAAAAGAGAAAAACAAAGTGTGTGTGCAAATTGGAAGAGTACAAGAAGGGCATAGGCATTTGTGTGTGCAAAAGAACTAAAAGGCCGAACCTAAGTGTGCACTAAGAGTGTATACACTTGGAGGAATAAGGACATCCACACTAAAGTATAACACACTTTTATGTGTGTGAACAAATTGAACAAAGTGTGTGAGTGAAGAAGGTGTGTGTGCTTAAGGAGAAATTACACTCTTTGAGTGTTTATCACACCAAGGAAGAGAAGAAGGAGAGTGCATGCATGCATGCATGCACGTGCACACGTGAACAGAGTCAAATCAGTGGTGTGCTATTGAGAACTCCAAGACCAGTGGTTCTTGAAGAATTTGAGAAGGCCATGCAGTCAGTGCATGAGGATGAAGAGTTGCCATGCACTCAGTGCATGAAGTTGAAATGAGTGAGACTGAGCCAGACTGAAGTGAGAGATATTGTTTGTCTGAGTTTGCAGTAGATTGAGAAGAGCCTGATCAAGAGAAGTGATCAGAAGTTGCTGAGCAAGACCAACAGACCTTTTAGAGGCTGTTGAAGATTCTTGAAGAGAGAAGCCAGGTCATCCTGAGAAGAAGGAGATAAATCCTGAGCAAGATGAGAAGACCTGATCATCACAAGTGATCAGAGGTACAGAGCAAGGCCAACAGTCTTTATCCCAGACTGCTGAAGATACTTGAAGAGCTGAACAAGAAGAAGATCTACTCGTGTGACTCGAGGAGCCAGGAGAAGACCCTGTGGGACTCAGGGAGAATAAGTCTTCAGTGGGATTCTGGAGCAGGCCAGTGGGACTCTGGTAACACTGTGTGAAGCAGTATAAAGACCCTCCTGTGGGACTCAGGAGAGATACAGTGGGACTCTGTATCGACCGTTGTAATTCTAACAGGTTATAATGGAGAATCCATGCTGGGAGAGCATGGCAAGGATATAGGCCTTTGGTGCCGAACCTTGTAAATCCTTGTGTCCTGTGCCTTTTCATTACTGCATTATCCGGGAAAGGTTGAGAGACATAAGAAGAGTGGATCGAGGCCTTAACAAGCCATAGAGGTTTAATTGATTAAGAATCAATTAGTAAAAAGTTTTAAAGGATCACTGATTCACCCCCTCCCCCTCTCAGTGATTCACACTGATCTGGGCACTTCAATTGGTATCAGAGGGAGGTTGCCTCTAAAAGATCCAAGAGAGTCTACATGGAGTGCAGATTTGAGGAAATGAAAGAATAGCCTCAAATGGAGATATCTGCCAAGACTCTGAAAAACAGAATGATGAAAAAGGCAAAGAAGATGAAGAAGAAGGCTGGTGCAATCAGAGAAACTCCTTCTATGGAAAGAAATGTGAAAGTCACATCAGATGACAATTCCTTTTATCATTCTTCTGATGAAGCCTGCTCTAGCTGTGATGAAGATGGAAGAAACAATGATCTTCTAAATGCAATCAAATATCTTCAGAAGAGAGTCCCCAAGGAAGTTGCAATGTGTATAGCTACAGGCCTCCTTGATCTTCAAGAAGAAAAATTACAGCTAGAAGATGAAGCCAATTCTCTAGAAGTCCAATTGGCAAAAAGGGTTGGCATAACCAACACTCTCAGAAAGATGGTGAAGGCTAAAGATGAAACCGTTTTTCTTTGCAATGAAAGATATGAAGACACTGCTGAAGAATTGCAAAGAAGCCTTTCTGAGAAAGATTTATTTAAAATAATGGTCAGAGATGTTTTCCATGCACTGGAAAAGAGGCACAAAGTGTCAATGAATGTCAGAGATGCTCAACTCGAAGAAAAAGTCAAATTGGTGAAGGAGCTGGACAATTCATTGCAAGAATTAAAGAAGGTGCATGAAGACCAGATAAAGCAGCTGGAAGAGAAATGGGAAGGAAGGCTAAGAACTATTGAGGATGAGAAGAACTCCCTCAATATGAAATGCTTAGAACTGGAGGTGATATTGAAAAATCAGCAATCACCCAAAGCCAAATCCTCCCAGTCAGCTGAAAGTAGAAATGCTGCTACTCAAGTATGCATTGAGCAGGATGATTCTAAAAGAAGGACATCCTCTAATAAAAGGGAAACATCTTCTAAAAGGAAGGTACCATCCATCCCATCTTGTACTAATGCTTCTAATTGTGTTCCCGCAAAAAGTGCAGGATGGAAGAATAATTCCAAACAAGTATGGATGAAGACAATGAAGAAAGAAAGCTCTCCTGAAGCAGCACAACAATTCAAGACAAGTACCCAACAATCAGAAGGACTGAAGAAGTCAAGATTTGTGGGTCAATGTTGGTGTTGTAATAAGTATGGGCACTGTGCAAAGGATTTTTGGTACAATCCACTGAATGTCAAAGAACAAAGGAATCCCATGCCAAGGGGGAGCAAGCCAGAAGAAAAGAAGCAACATCCATAGGTCCAGAGACATCTGTTTACTGCAAATAGATTTGTATTACTTGAAAACATCTGGGATGGTTGCAAAAGTGGTCAAATAGATACATGTCAATCTCCAACTGTATCCAGAGCTCAAAAGAAGAAAAGATCACAGAACCTGGCTTAGAAAGATTCCTTGGGAAGCAAACAGAAGAGAGGTGACAATGCTCCCAAGAAGATTATGAAAAAGGAAAAGAAGTCCTTGGAATTGAAATCCAAGAAGGGTGATGCATCCAGGAGGACCACCAAGAAAACATGCTTCTACTGTGGAAAGAAAGGACACATCATGGACCTTTGTAAAGAAGCCATGAAATTAAATAGAAGTAGACTGGACTCAAAAAGACAATCAATCTAGAAGAAGAAGAAGGGATTGATTGAAAACAAGTTTCCTAAGAAAGGTAGCTTGACAGCATCTAAGAAACCATGTGGAACTTCCAGAACTGGGGCCACTCTTCCAAATGATTTACTTGTCATATGGCCACATCAGTTGCAACTTGCCAGAGAACTACAAAGAGTTGAAGATGAAGCTCTGGCAATTGATAAAGCAAAAGGGAAGAAGAAGGTTTCACATGAAGATGTTTTGAGAACCACACCAGCACAATCATCAATGAAGATCAAATGTGCAAGTGTGAAGACTGGTGAAAATGGGACATCTCGGTTGAGAGAATCTTCTCAAACTTGTTGTTCACATTGATGAACCAAGGAGTTTATATCTTATTCCCTTATACTCTTGGTATATACATGTGCTAACATTGCAGGGAATTGAAGATGATGATCATTCTCATCTGGAGGATGGTTTGGACAGAACGGAGTGCACCCCTTGAGGGGGAGCAAATCTGAAGAAGATGATGTTCTGAGATTAATATCATCTTAAGAAAATGGATGAATGGGGGAGCTTTATCTTTGCACCTGAACTTTCTAATGTGTTTTGTGAAGTATGTGCAGGATTCAGCAATTCATTGAATATCTGAAAAAATTCAACCCCTAAGCATGATCTCACATGTTTATAGTGAATGTGGACAGCATTGAGTTCCTTGGTTATATCACTCTTGTTTTCTACACTGGGTTAGCCCAAGTAGACTTAGAGTTGATTTACTAAAGGTTCTTTGCTAAGAAGAACATGTGGCATCATCCATCTCTTAGTAATTTTCAAGAAGATGCTATTCAAAGGGAGGAAGATATTTTTGAAAGTGAACCACACCACACCTTTGCATTTGATTGCCAATAAGGGGGAGAAAATATTGGCACACATATTGAACCATTCATATGTGCTGAAGAAGTGTATTGACAACAAATACAAAGGGGGAGATTGAAGTGCATTGTGTTGCATTTGTTGTCAATGAGGCATGAAGTTGTCTTGGAATGAATGGAAGTCAAGGAATGTCAAGAGGTGAATGACAAAGGTTGTGATGGTGTTGGTGGTGAAGGATAATGGCCATTGTACTAAGATGCATGTCACTTAGGAGATTCACTAAGTGGTATTGGAAATTGTGGTTGAAACATTCTACATGGATATCTGACGATTGTTGAGCTACTCTTTAAGTTCATAGAACTTGTATCCTGATGATACAAAGTCACAACAAAGTTAGAAGACCATGCATTGTAGTGACAATGCATGAGGAGTTGAAGAAGCAAGATGATCCATTCACTACTTCTAAGTGGATGAAGTGGTTTAATGAAGTCCATGCACTATCACTTAGTGCATGTGAATCAGAAGATGTTCCAATTGATCTCTGATTAGATCAATGAAGCACATTGGAGAATTCATGTTGATTCAAGAGTTCGGTTGAAGATGAAGAACCTTCAAGAATTTCCATTCCTAAGTGATGAATACATGTTGAATAGAATTGGAGGAATTCCAATGAAGAAGAAGAAATAAAGAAGAAGAAGAAGAATGGCTTTCCATTTAGAATGGGCATTTTTCATATGGAGTACTTTGTTTTTTGACAAAGTAACACTCTGTCCCTTTGCCAAAAATATGGCCAGCCAAGGCACCTTGGGGGTTCAACCCCAAGGCATGGGCACTAGGGCACCACGCCCGGGGGAACCCGTGGGGCGAGCCAGGGCGGCAGGGCGCACCCGTAGGACACCGTATGGGTGCCTGGGGCACGCCCGGAGGAGCGCGGCAGGGGGCCGTGTGTAAGCCCCCAAGGACACGCGGTGGTGAAGCCCGCGCACCCGAGTGTGCATAGTGGCCGCTAGGTGCGCGCCCGCAGAGAGAACCAGGTGCGGGGCGGCACCGGGAGGGGAGAAGTTCAACTGGCGAGTAGCGGGCAGCGCCAGGGTAATAAGCCGCAGATAAACCGGACGCCGTTTCGATGTGGGACGCAGAATTTTTCCGCGGGAGCGATCCTGGCCACACGATCGATCGCGCGCCAGATCTCGGCCGCACATCTGATCCGCGGAGAGGTGATCTGATCGAGGTCGTCCGATGTATTTTGATCGCCCGATCCAACGGCTCCCGGTTCATCTCCTTCTTTGAGCCACCCCGAAGGCCACCCGCGAGCAGCCGCTGAACCAGAGCCCTCCGAGCACCAGTTTTCGAGCTCCCGGCCATCATTGTTCGATCCAAAGACTCCATTGAGATCGTCTAAGCATAACGAACACATCCATGCAAGAAAGAAGCATGCATGCAGAGCATTGAGGAATTTCGGTCGAGGCCGAGGCAAGCAAAGCTGCCGAAGGCCATTTGGGTTGTTGATTTGCATGGATAGGCCTAGACAGAGGCATGCACACGTTAGGCCGAACATGAACGTGAGGGAAGAGAAAATAAAAGATCTCGCGTGAAACAGAGGATAAAAATCAAGATTTGGAAATATCTTTGAAGATCCGAAGATTTTGGGGATTCGAGATTTATCCCACGCGGAAGGTAGAGGCTCTCCTCGCCTATATAAAGAGAGGTTGAGACCTCGGTGATGCTTGCTGAATATTTGAAGACAGTCCCGTGAGAAGCACTATGTGCCTCGCGAAGCCAAAGCCCCGCGCAACACACTTGCGCGGCTGTTGTCCCGAAGCCACCCGAGGCTTTGAAGGTGTTCCTTGTGTGCAACTCCTTTGCGCGACAAGAAGAAGGAGGTGAAGTTTTTCTTGCGCTCCTTGTGCTCCAAGAACTTGCACGACGCCTTGCACCGAGGTCCCTTGTGGCCTTGTGTCATTGCACTTGCGCGGCTAAGCTACACCTGAGGACTTGCGCGCCTTGCCACTGCACCCTTGTGCAGCTGTTGAAGAAGAGGAGGCCGCGGCTCATCATGCACTTGCGCGCCTTCATATGGGCAGTAGGAGATTCGGGTGATGTGAATTACACACCTTGTGTGTGTGTGCTTAAGGATAATACACCCTAGACAAGTGAGTGCACACCTACGGGTTGTGTGCAAGAAGGAGTGGAAGGCCACCACATTTGTGTGTGTGCAAAACAAGACGAAGGCCGAGGCCTTTGAGCCTTTTGTGCAAAAAGAACAAGAAGAGGCCGTATCCCTTGGAGGTTGTGCACACTTGAAGATTAAAAGAGAAAAACAAAGTGTGTGTGCAAAGTGGAAGAGTACAAGAAGGGCATAGGCATTTGTGTGTGCAAAAGAACTAAAAGGCCGATCCTAAGTGTGCACTAAGAGTGTATACACTTGGAGGAATAAGGACATCCACACTAAAGTATAACACACTTTTATGTGTGTGAACAAATTGAACAAAGTGTGTGAGTGAAGAAGGTGTGTGTGCTTAAGGAGAAATTACACTCTTTGAGTGTTTATCACACCAAGGAAGAGAAGAAGGAGAGTGCATGCATGCATGCATGCACGTGCACACGTGAACAGAGTCAAATCAGTGGTGTGCTATTGAGAAGTCCAAGACCAGTGGTTCTTGAAGAATTTGAGAAGGCCATGCAGTCAGTGCATGAGGATGAAGAGTTGCCATGCACTCGGTGCATGAAGTTGAAATGAGTGAGACTGAGCCAGACTGAAGTGAGAGATATTGTTTGTCTGAGTTTGCAGTAGATTGAGAAGAGCCTGATCAAGAGAAGTGATCAGAAGTTGCTGAGCAAGACCAACAGACTTTTTAGAGGCTGTTGAAGATTCTTGAAGAGAGAAGCCAGGTCATCCTGAGAAGAAGGAGATAAATCCTGAGAAAGACGAGAAGACCTGATCATCACAAGTGATCAGTGGTACAGAGCAAGGCCAGCAGTCTTTATCCCAGACTGCTGAAGATACTTGAAGAGCTGAATAAGAAGAAGAGCTACTCGTGTGACTCGAGGAGCCAGGAGAAGACCCTGTGGGACTCAGGGAGAAGAAGTCTTCAGTGGGATTCTGGAGCAGGCTAGTGGGACTCTGGTAACACTGTGTGAAGCAGTATAAAGACCCTCCTGTGGGACTCAGGAGAGATACAGTGGGACTCTGTATCGACCGTTGTAATTCTAACAGGTTATAATGGAGAATCCATGCTGGGAGAGCATGGCAAGGATGTAGGCCTTTGGTGCCGAACCTTGTAAATCCTTGTGTCCTGTGCCTTTTCATTACTGCATTATCCGGGAAAGGTTGAGAGACATAAGAAGAGTGGATCGAGGCCTTAACAAGCCATAGAGGTTTAATTGATTAAGAATCAATTAGTAAAAAGTTTTAAAAGATCACTGATTCACCCCCTCCCCCTCTCAGTGATTCACACTGATCTGGGCACTTCAAACATATCCTATGATATCGTTTCACAAAGTACTCAACTTACCTAAAACCTATCTAATAACTTCTTCGTGACCTATTCAATGAATAAAATTTAAGTGTGAGGTAAGATGATCAATAAGGTTAAGTATATGATATATCAATCGTGATCATCTTAAATCGTAATATAATAATAAAAGTATGTGAAAATTAATAAAACTTATGATGTTCATACCATGCTTTTAATAGACCATACATATGAGTCTTCTCATAAAACAATTTCATTTCAAAAAAATAGACCATAAGTGAGAGAAATAATTATAAAGAAAACATAAACAACAAGGTAAGGTCATTAAAGTGTGGAAATATAATAAATATATAATACCATTTTATATGTTAGTGTTAAATATAACTACTAAAAAATAGGGGTTTATCAGCGCTAGAAACCGCTTTTAATAGTGTTAGAAAAGCATTGTTAATCGCATCAAAGATAAAGGGGGTCTATTTTATCTATGCTAAAAAAGCACTGATAATGTTATCCTTTCTCAGTGCTTAAAAAATGATGATAAAAGAAACAAATAATTTAAAAATAATACATAATCCACGGAGCTTTTATCATTGCTTTCCCTCGCTTTATCAGTGCTTTCCCCCCTTTTATCTATGCTAGGGGAATCCCCCTCCCTCTCACCAGATGCTCCAGTTTAGCCGCGCAATTCCCATCCTTTAACAGCGCTATCCCCCACCCATGCGTGACCATACTTTCACAAGAACTCGAACCCCAAACCTCCCCCCTTGCACACCTGAACCTTTACCACTAAGCTATTTAGTTTTTTTATTAAGGATATAACTATATATATATAGTTATATTTATTTTAATATTAATATAGACTCATATTAATATAAAAATTCTTATTTATATTAATATATATATTTATTCATATGTTAATATATATATATATATATTAATATATGAATATATATTTATATATTTTTAGTTATAAATTTTTTCCCAAATATTTCTTTCTATATAAATATATATTCGTAAGATTAGATTTAAATACATTTAGAAAATTTTTTTCTAATGTGTGTTTATAAATAAATATATAAATAAATCATATATACTTATATAAATATAAACAACAGACACAAACACACACGCACACACACACACATATATAAATGTATATTTACAAATAAATACATATATGTGTGTATTTGAAAATCCATGGATTGTTAAAAAGACCATAACATATAATTTTGTAGTCTCATTAAACTCTAAAAAAAGTAAAATAAAATAACATGAAATGATCTTTGATATGATATTTGGTATAGGCCAAACAGACATTCCGATCACAAGTTATGGTTGTTTGAATGTAAAAAAATCATGGTATCTCGTGTAAAATCTCTGTTTTGGAGGACTTCTAGGCATTTTATGTTCTAAAAAAGATATCAAAGATGTATACCTTAAAAAAATATCATGTAGTTCTTGCCACAGGATTTGATTTGATATGCTTTAGAGCTCAAATGGACACCCTGATCAAATTTTATGGTTTTTTTAAGTTTGAGTTTTATTTTCAACATATTTTTTATCTTTTATTAATATTTTTTGTATTAAAACTGTTATTAAATGACTATTACTTGATAAAATTCATAAAATTATTAATTAATATTATTTTATAAGCCACTTTTACTAAATAAATTATACATTAATTTTAGATTTCCATTTATCCTCATCTGAAATATATTTAAATAATATATATTATATTTATGTCAATATAAAAAAGATTTATATATTTATTCATTAATATATTATTCTTAATGTGTTTTTTTTAAAGTAACACATTATAAGCACTTTTTCAAACGTTCTCATAATGGTGGGTCTTTATCAACGCTTTTATAAAAGCCCAGATAAAGGGGGTCCCATTTTACAATGCTAGTAAAAAAGATATGATAAATGGTTACTGCTGACCTTGCCCATTTTTTTAGTAGTGTTCCAAGACAATCATTATTTTGGATATTTTCCCAATGGATCAAGATTCACCTATTTACTATTTTTCATCATGTGGAACTCGTTTACTATAGTGGATTAAGAATCATCAATTTCCCATAGTGTAACATGTCCATAGACATGTATCCTATTTTAATCTCATGAGGTATAAATATTTTCCCAATGTATTAGATGGAGATATAGGTCCCACCTGTCACATAATTAAACACATACTTAGGTGTGGTATAATATCATGAAACAGTCATCATATCATCATTTTATAACCCATGTAATAAAAACAAGTTTCATCCACTATTAATTAATAAACCATAAAATAACCCATTGAATATTAAATGGTTTCTTAAAAACATCAATGAAATAATCATTAACCATCCATAGATTGAGTTTCGATGGTATCATTCCATATTATACCCAGTAAATCATAAGTAAAATAAAGATATAATAATATATGGAAGATGATTTCAATATATCACATGGAACATTTTTTTAGTAATATATCCTCTTAATATTAAAAATAACATTTTCAAACAGAAATTTTTTTTATAATCCTTTTATTTAAAATTAATCAATCAATATTATAATGTATCCATGAAAAATCGTGTAAAACATTTCAAAATAAAAATATCAATTCCTTTTTTAGAATCACTTTCAAAGACAAAAACTTAACAAAAAACAATATAAATACTTATAATTAAAAAAAATACATTTATAATTTTAAATTAATATTTTTAAAAAACATGATTGAGGATAGTATATTTCATGCCATAATCGTTAAAATGATGATTCTATTCACATTTATAGTAAAATAAACATGAAAATTGTTAGAAAAATGATTTGAAGATTTCATTGAATTTAAAAAAAAAAGATAAAAAGTTTTACAAATTTAATTAATAATTTATTTTTATTCTGAAAAAACTATTTTTTATTACATTTTTAGAAAACATTGTTTCTTTGATGAAAAAGGGTTTTTGGATAAAGAGAGAAATAAAGAGGTAATTTCAACACTTGAGTAAATTAGGAGTGTAAAATGATTGGTAAACATATATTCTCGTTAAATAATAATATAAAAATATAATTCATGTGTTTATTGGTAGATATAATATAATATTTCATCACTGTATGAATAATCGTAAACCATCCTTATAAATGATGGAAATGTAACATATAACTCTAACCAATTTTGAAACATGGAATTTTATTCCCCATGAAAGAATAAAATAAAATTAAATGTTTAATATCTCTGATATAAAATGATTAATGGTATAAATTGCGAATGGGGAAGTATATAGACCTCATAGTAGATGATATTTTCATAACAAAACTTATGTATTAATGATGATATTTTGAGAAAAAAATTACCTTACCAATTTGGAAACATTTAAATTTAATCCCTAATGAAATAGAGATCTGAAAATGGATATGTAAATCCAAATAAATTTAAGTATAAAAAATCATTTGAACTGTAACCCCTATGAGTCCTGAATGCCTTCAAACACATAGAAACCCATTTTAAATTAAATATAATTTTATTATAAATATATTATAGAACCGTATTTATATAAATCATACCATATATTATTTACATATGAACTTTTATTACCCAGTTAATAATAATTACAACTGAAATCATGTTTTTGGCAATAACTATATTTTTCATTTATTTCATGATTTCTATTTTTTTGTCCAATTATTTTAATAATAGTTCCATATTATCTTGTATGTTTTCCATGATATAAATATAATATATATTAACTATACATGTATGTAGACCAATCCATAAAATATAGATGTTGAAAATAAAATACAACATTCACAGAGATGGTAGGTCATACAAATTCATGAACATTGTTTCCATTTTCCTAATGGAAATAAAGAAATTACATTATGTAATATAATTTTAGTAGAATGTTTTTATTTAATATATATCATATAATTTCATTAAAACCATCCTTATTAAGCTCTATATAAATCAGGAATGAATCACATCACTTTATGAGGCGGTAGCCCTCCTTACAGACGAATGGAATTCATGTATTCACACTGATGGAAAAGTAAGAATTAAAATATAATATCATGATTAAAAAAATATAATATAAATGACATATAAAAAATAATTTTATCAGTATATTCATCCTTTTGAGGCGGTTACAGAAAATGAATATCATCAGTTTGTGAGGTGGTAGTGTCTTGTAGACATGAATGGTGATATTTATATCCATTTTATGGACTATGAGAATGATTTAAGTTATTAAAATAACATTATATCATATATTTATGTCTAAAATAATGAGTTTATTATATTTTCAAGGTTTAATAATAATTTAAATATGTTGAAAAATTAATAAAATAATATTCTCCATTTGGGATATTACCTCTTCTTTAGACAACTTCTTTTAGTTTGTGCCAAAAAGGATTCATATTATATATTTATTAAATATATATATATTATATTGTGAGATTATGTATAGGTTCTACAATCTAGGTTTTTATTATGATATTGGTATTTATAGTGTTAATAAGGTATAATTTTGGGTAGTATTTTATAAGTGAGGTGGGTAGATCACTTGTAATTTTTGAAAAAATTCAATTCTTTTAAAATTTAAAAATGAAAAAATGGAAATTATATAAAAATTAATATAAAAGATGTATATATATATAAATATAATTGTTTTTAGAAATGTAATGGCCCTTTTTAGCGCTTATCTTTAAGTTTAACCCCTAGTAAACCATTTTTATACATTACCACTAAATATAATTTATCTTATTTATACTAATAATTATGGTTAAAAATTATGTTTTAATTATGAGATAACATAAATTATTATGATTAATAACATGGAATACATTTTTCCAAATTCCATTCAAATAAATAGAAATTGAGTTTTATAATTAATCTCATAGATTCGAAAATAAATAGGGGTTTTAAAGGGAAAATTCACAAAAGAATAAAATGTTTTGATATAGATATACTATATTTAAATGATTAAAAATATTTAAATTGGATTAATAGATATAAAATTTAATAAATATTTGAGTTGAAACCATCTTAAAACAATTTTTATGTTTTAAAAATCATTATAAGATATGATAACTCTAATAAAAACTAGTGTTTATCATTATTCGTCGAAAATTTCTCTTCCCGTAAAATTTTAAAACAATTCACCCAAAGATAGTTTTTACATTGATATTTCAAAAATAAAATTTATTTTTTCAAATAAATTTTCTAATGGTTTAAAAAATTAGTTTTAAAATAATTGTGCAAAAAAAGATAAAACTGCTTTGTAGAAAAATATTATTTTTTATCATAAAATGGGATTCATTCTTCTTTCTTATCTATAAAGAACACTATTTAATTATTAAATTTTTTATTAAATATATAATATTGAAATTTCATTTCATTAATTCTCTAAAATCAATTTATTTATTTTGTTGAGGTAAATCATGTTCCTCCACAAAAACATTTTTTTATCAAAAAAAGATTCCCATTAGTTTCAAATGTTTCTTAAACTAATTTAAAGTAAATTGATTATCAAGGAATTATTTATTTATACAAATTTAGATAATATAATTTTATCATGTTGTTACCAATATTCATATCCTCAATTCCAATAGCAAAGGGATCACTATCATATTAAGTAAAAATATTTTAAAAGAATTTATTGTTTATTTAAACATGGTGTGGTATAAAATAAACTCTGTGTTTCATGTAACAAAAGATAAATTAAGTGTTGTATATAACAAAAAATATAGAAAATATTTAAAAAATTAATTTTTTTATAAATCACTTTGTGCCATAATCTAACCCCTTAAAATAAATTTCTTAATCGAAATTTGTCACTTTTGTACCAATAACGGGGGAAACTCATATATCATTACATCTTAATGTTCCCCTGTAGCTTATTCAATATGGGTGTTTGGTAATAACACATTGATTTGGTGAGTGGTACTATTTTTTTATAAATGCTCTGTCAAAGCCAGACTCTCAGCCAACTAATCCTTATAAAAAACATCAAGCTCAAGTTGTATGACTTATGAGCTTAGTATATGTGAAGGATTATGTTTGCACATCCTTGGGATAAGTAGAAGTAAAAAATCATCAACCAGAAAGGGGATCGGTGGAAGCACTAAATGATAATAAACTATTCATATATAACCAAGTATTTAAAAAGTGCTTATAAACCTATGTATTATTTATCCCTTCTTTGTTCCATTGTGATAATCATAAAAAGAACTTCTCATAAACATCATATACTTGATCACATAACTGATTATCAGCAAGACATTTCTCTTATATTTTTAGTTTCCTTAAATACCGATAAATAGATTTAAATTCCCCTTCTATTTCATAATATTTTTGGGAACAAATACATTTCTTTAAACAATAAGTTTCTAACATGTTGTGGTTTTAAAAGTTTTTCTAAAAATGGAAGGAACCATCAGAATGCTCGAGTAAGAGCTATTATTTCAATATAACTAAAAAATGAAAGAGATGATCACAACCACTTTTGAAATCTGTAGAGCATGATCTTAGTATATCCTATAGGGTTTGGATTGTTCTCTCATAATAGTCATGTATTTGAGGATGGTATTAGTTTTAAAACACATATTTGTATCAAGAACCTACTAAAAACACCACTAAAACATTTTTGTATGATTAATATCCAGAATATATATACTTTCATCTAGTAATACATAAATTATAACCACTTTCTTAGTGATTATTTCGTAAATTGGATCCTAAGATAAATATTTTAGGAAAATAATGAAGTGTCAAAACTAAAAAAGGTGACATACTATAACCCATAATTATATCAACATCAATGGTATGATAAAACCTAAAAGGTACCAGTTCCTTCGATCATATATCCGCAAAGTGTATTGAAATTCCTCTATAAATAACATTATCACAAAAACATATATAATAAACCAAAGGGTTTTATTCCCATAAATTTCTCATAATATATCTTTAATCATGATATATATCTGTACGAACATTCTCAAATGTGGTGGAAATGTCTCTGAAGATATGAGCATCTTTATTCTCAAAACCCCATAATGGTCTCAATAACACATAATTTAATATAAAAAAGATACATTAATACTTCCAATATTTAATTCACTACTTATAATATGTATATTCTCTTATATTATATAAAAATATTTTCATTAGTATTTTGGGTTCATCCTTTTAGTGGAGGAATATTTAATGTCATATCATTATTCTAGAATATTTATAGAGTAAGCAAAGGACTTGAAATTTAACTAAATTATGAATAATAATATTTTTATAGGGCTAATTCATTCAAAATAAAAATTGAAATTCCCTTATGTGGATAAAGAATAAGTATTCCATAATTATCATGATTCACATGATCTATTAGGATACATAAGTTTTCCCTTTTACCTTTTTCTTTGGTGTTTGTTTGGAAGTATCATCAACGTTTTCCAATGTATTTAGGCATTGATAAAAATAATAACCAAACTCTATGAATTGGAATCATTTGAGTGTGGGTGGTGCATTAATTTGTGTAATCTTCTTTTCTATTGTATTAACCTTCCCATTAATCTCATTTTGACATTCACAGGTTTTATGACCTTATTTTTATTATTTCAAGAACCTCAAATTTCCTTTCATTAAATTCACTTACTACTTCTCCCCACATTTCTCACATTCATATTGACATTATTTCATTCCACCATTTGAACTTCTAAGACACACCATCTTATTTTTCTTTTAAAAACAATAAAAATGGTGTAAAAGTAAAATTCGCATTTCTTCCTTCACATCACATCAAACAACATATTCATTGAAAATAGAGTCTCTTAAAGCTAATTCCTTTCAAATAAGTGGATTTATTCCACAAAATAATAGATCATTTTTTCAATTAGCGTTGATGATTAAAATATAATCTTAACATGAATGTCTAATAAAATTATATTCATAAGTACCACTAGATTCTTCATCCTTTTTTCTAATCATAATGAATTGCTTCTCCATATTATTTCCTTGAATATAATAGAAGTACTTATTGAAAAATATCCCGTCGATCTCTTCCCATTCCATAGATTCAATTTCATCTTCTTCCTCATGTTATTAATAAGATACCACCATAGATCTACAACAGATTTTAAATGATAAAGAGACAATAATTTCATTTTCCATCACATTATACATTAACATGGTTCCTTTGGTTTTGAACCAATGACAATAACTGTAAATTATTGCACGATAAACACAAATAAATGTTTAAAACAACATAATCATGAAAGAAAATATATATATTGATTAATTCAGTCCACCTTCATTTCTATATATGAAACAATATGCATACCCTGGATCATTCTTGGTTATTATATAAATCTTTAATGATGGTTTTTAATTATTTTTAAATTTCAATAGAATATACCTTGAGAGTGTCAAACTAGGTGTACAGAAAGTATCATTTTCATGAATTTTATGATGATCATGTCTATATCAATGATCTATTTTGGTGTTATTATCCCTAAGTGCCTATTTTCCAAAGCCACATGAACATATAGTGTCAAGAAAATGATGAAATTGGTTAAATTCCCCTTTCTCTATCATTCAGTAAAATCCCCCAACATATTCCTATAAAAAATTATCCAACTTCTTATCCTTAGAGATATCACTAGAAATATCCCCAGATATATATATACTCTTATCCTAAGGGATGTCACTAATTTTTTTATTACAAAAATGTCCAATTATTATCTAATCATTTCCTATAATACCAAATATAGGGACTCATGAATTTCATGAATAAATATAACAACATTTAAATGAGCATTAAATACATTTCATAAATAGATGACTGAGTACCATAAAAGCTTAGTGTCTTTGGATACTAGAAACACGATGTTCTTATTTCATGAAAAATGTCCAACATATCCCCCCAAATATATTCTCACATAGAAACCCTCTTAAGAATACCCTACATAATCATCATATGGAATGAAATATAATATATTGTGAGTTCAGATTCTCAATAAGGGTAAACATAAGAGATAAAAATCATGATCATATGGAATCATAATATAATCATATGCATATGATATCATGATCATAACTTATAAATTTCAAACCCAACCATTCATTAATCATAAACACGGTCCATCGAATAAAGATTTGTCAATCTATAGAAAATGGCCTATAAGAGTGAGAAATCATCGTAAATCAACTATGAAACATAAGATCATTTCATATAAGTTTAGTACCATTATATAAATACAAAACCAAATAATAATGAAAGAATAACTATCCAGACCACATAAATAGTTGATCATGACTTATCTCAAGTTTCCCATTAATAATCAGGATTCACATGTTTCCCACTGTGGATCAGAATGCACGAGCTTCCCATAGTATATTAAGACTCGCATGTTTCCCACAATTGATCAAGCCCAGAAACTTTTTTTCCATATTAATCATATAATATATAACTCATTACCCAACAAATTTTAGGGAAATACTGGTCCAAACCATCTCATTCCGAAAACTATACTTTTAAATGATGCAATATCAAGAAACATTTATCATATTATCACATGATAAACTAGGTAATAAAAATGTGTTTCATAAATGTTTCATTATTACACCATATAAAAACCCATGAAAAATAAAAGGGTTTCATAAAAATGTCATCAACATAAAAAATAACCATCTAGAGAAATAATCAAGATTGTATAATTTAGTCTTATACCCAATAAATAATAAGTGACATCAAAGGATGTCATCTTGGATGGAAAATGATTTTGAAAGATCGCACAGAACATTAATTGAAGTATATTGACTTTTGAGTGTCAAAAATTCTTTTAAAAAAATAAATCATTTTAAAAATTTTGATCTTTAAAAATAACAATGGATACTTAAAAACCCATTAAAAACAAATAAAACATTTCATGGGGAAAATATAATTTCCATTTCAAAAATCACTTTTCAAAAATAATTATTCATAAAACATTTGGGACATAATTTTCCATAAAAATATAAATTTAAAAAAATGAAGGAATATTAAAATAAATATTTGGTTATGATGGAAGAAAATACTATTCATTTTTTACATTTTAAAATAATGATTCATTTCACAAAATTGGTAAAATACAAATGAGCAATTATTGTGAAATAACATGAAGATTCATTTAAAAAAATTCAAAATCCAATCATGGGAAAAATATAATTAATTAATTCATTTTATGAATGTTAAAAACATTCTTGAAAGATTTTTAGAAATTTTGGTTTCATACAGAAAACGTTTTTTGATCGAAGGGATAAATAATAATGATTTTTATTAGTTATGTATTTTTTAACTCATGAGTACATAATGAGTTTAATTTTAAGGGAAAACTTATTTGCTCATGAGACATCATGAGGATAAATAAATTCAAGAGTTTATAAAGAGATATTTCATGATATTTCATCCTCGTATGTCAAATAATAAGTCATTCTAATAAATTATGATATTTTAACATATAAATCATTCTACATTAATAACTATGATTTAAAATCCACACGAAATAATAAAAATATATTATAATTATAATATCATAAAATATTTAGATTAATGAAATGAAGTGTCAAATAATAAGTATATAAAAATAATAGAATAATATAGGTGAGAAACATAACTTGGTTCCCAAAGAATGCTTTCTGAGACAAAAAATCCCTTAAAACTTTGGTATCTTTTGAAATGTATCCCCAATGAAGGAAAAATAATAAAATGGATATTCAAATACTCATAAAGATAAAGATATGAATCATATAATTCCTTAATGGAAATTAAAGACACCAAATAAGTTAAACATATGTTGAATATTTCTTCCACCTAAACTAGAAATAAATATGAGATGGAAATAACATACCCTATGTCTCATCCTCCTTAGTACATGTTAGAACATCCTCAACCTCTAATCCATTTTTTAATTTTCTAAAAACCACTTTATGGATTATTGGTAACAAAAAACACGAAAAATAAAATACCAAAAAATAGAATCATCCTAAATAAAAAAACATCCACTGATCAATATAAATCAATATTTGAAACACCTAAATACATAAAATCAAAATTTTAAAAATGGACACCTCGAGCCATGAGTTCTAAGTTGTGATCCACCTTCTACATCATGTTGAATCCAAATAATATATCATTTCATCACCCCAACAAAAAGTTTTAGTCATATATTATGTTATAAATATTAAATTTATCGCTCCATATATGAATTAATTAGGACCTTTGGTCACAAGTTTACTACCAATTCTATGTTAAGGTCATGTTTTGGGCAATAACTGCTCTGATTTTTGTGTCTATTTTATTTTATTGTTTATGGTACACATAAATTGATCAAGGATCCATTATACACATAATTTTAATAATGATATACATATAATATATATTAATTATAAATTTTTTTGTAGTGATCCATAAAATTTATTGATTAAAAATGAAATATGTCTTTCTTAGAGATGATAGGTCATACGTGCACATGATCGTTGGTTCCAGTTTCTATATTAAATTATAGAAATAAATATAAACAATATATTACCATAGTTGAATATTTCTTGGTCATATATATCTCATATGATTATTAAACACTTTTTATTTCCTTCCATGTAAAGCGTGAACAAATCATATTGCTTTATGATGTGGTAGTCCTTCGTCTACACGAACGACATTATAAAATTCCCAAAGAATAGAGATTAAGAAGTAAAATTTGATATCATGACTCTATAAGAATAATATTACCATACAAAATTAATAAGTACCTAATTAAATTCTTCCATGAGAGGTGGTGATGGAAAATGAAAAACATCAGTTTAGCAGATAGTAGTGTGTCGTACACATGAATGGTGATTTCATAACCCATTTAATGGAATAGGAAAAGGATTTAGGTTATTAAATTAATAAAATAACATCTCAACATATGTAATATAACAAATATATTATATCCTAATTTTTTATCAAGAATATTTATTTTTTGTGGTTGAAATGTAATAAAATTCTCTGGTAGGGATATTTACTTTTATATGGACAACATCTTCAGGTTTTCCCCAAAAGGATTACTAGGATTGAATTTTGAGTAAAATAAGGATTATATGATGATGGAAGGGAATTAAACATGTAATTTATGCATTTTAATTCTTGATCAAATGGGTTTTAAAACTATTATTGGGGGTGACTATGGGTGGATTATTATAAGTGTTATGAGTTGATCACGTGTAATATTTAAAAATAAAAATGTGTACACATAATTTTATCATGAATCTTGGCTCAAAGATAGTTATTTGTGATTCTGTATACAGAGATTGAAGCAAAAGTAGAATAAACATAGATCATATGTCTAATCATATCATGAGTTGTGGGATCTTAGAAATCCAAATCATGTTGTTCTCTGTGGCCTCATCCTCCAGCACCCTGATCCTGAGGTGGGCCTCCCAATGGTGTTGGTGGAAGAACCTCAAAACTTTGTCCCAAACATACATCCCCTATTGCCCCTCTACTAGAACTGCCTCCCTAGGGACCATCCTATCCCAACATGGGGGATTCATGATCACAGTTTTGTCTCTATCATGGAGGTCCACCCACAATCTACCTAATAAGATCAGCATGTCTAATCGGGAAGTCTCCTGCCAGATGACCTCTTCTGTCACATGCATTGAACCAAACCTCTTCAGGCTGACCCAGTGTGCTATGATGCCCTGGGGATACCTTAACACATTCCTGAGTCTGATCATGGGTGATCCTCCTAAGTTGAGGCCCTTCCAACTATCATCTTCTAGATTCCCTAGAATTCCCAACTCTGAATCATCCACTGCGAGTCCCGAATAACTTGCATACCTATGACAAAAATCACTTTATCAACAGTTCCCGCTCTTGCACCCCAATATTGGTGGGGATGAACATAGGTAATATATTATCAAAAATCACCCTATGAATCCCATGAATAATCTTCTGTGGTCAGAAAAAACCATGCCAGATCATGTCCAAACAGTTCAGAGTCCTATCTTTGAACTTAGCTGAGTACTCTTCCACATTCATCTCTCCATTCTTAAGCTCTAAAAGCTCCTGAATCTGAATAGACTGTATGAAATTGGGGTGAAGCTCCACACAGAACAACTTTATAAGTCACCCCATGTGAGTTTCAACTCATCATGTATCTGAGTGACCATAGTCCACCAATTCCCAGAAGCTCCATGGAAGAGACTGGCTGTTAACGCAACCATTTAATCTTTTAGTGACAATTTATGCCTAAAAACATTGTGAACTGACTTCATCCAATCCACTACTACATGAGGATCTAGATCACCATGGAACCTCAATGGTCTCTAGTGCTATAACTAGTGATGTGTTGTCATAAAGTGCTCATTATTTGTGTTCTCTAATGGGACTATCTGTTTCCCTTCTTGAGGAGGTTCTACTACCTATCTACCAGTGGGAAGGGGATCACATGATGGACCTTAAATTGAGGAATTATCACTCACAGAGGCATCATCATGAACCAAAGCTGTTGTCATGGTTATTTTTCATCAAGGAGGACTCTTGAAAGTTATCGAGGAGTACAGTGTCTAGATGAGAGTAAGTTAATATATAACAATAGAAATGGGGTGGAGACTCAAGATGGAAATTTAAAGAATCAATTCTATACATTTCTTGTACCCATTTTCCCAGCGACAGGTGTTTCAGGGTTCTGAGTTGAGAATCACATAATCTAGGTCATGTTGAATTGATAAATATACCGTCAATACCATCACTAGACTCCATATCTAATGAAATCTCTCAAGACACATCGACATTGTTTCCCTAAACACAAACAAGACCTTTTTAGGGAAACGTTTGATCAAATACCCATTTGTAAAACATCCTCTGATACCAATTTGTCATGACCCGACCCTTACTAGGCCCCCAAGCCGAAAATACCCCAAGACCACCTCAATAGGCCAAGAGAGAAAATAAGCGTCGAAGTCACAAGTAACACAGGAATGCCTTTCCCTAAGAATCTGTACACATGCAAACAGTCACTCAATGAAAAAGTGTATAGGGAATGGAGTAAAAGATGTTACACTACTGTAAATAAACCAAAAATGCATGTACCACTAAATAGTATGAGTATAGTAAGTTAAATTGGAAGGGGAAAAGGAGAATAATACATGCACAAACATAAATGTGTCCCAAAATGACAAAAAAATGAAAAGTAAATATAGCCAAGAGTGCCCTGCTCCTAGATCCCAAGCTCGGTTCATTATACAAAGTCCAATAACTTGTTTCAATGGGCTCCCCCAAAGTCACAATCAAACCAATCTATCATAAACATAAGGAATGATATGTATAGGTGACGCCCATCGAAGGGTGATTATAAACATTCCCAGGTGGAAAACCAAAAAAGGTAAAGGTGGACTAGTAAGAGATACACAAAAGAGAAAATAGTATATAGAAGAAGTATATTAAATGAGTGCATCTCATCCCAGTAATAGAGTGAAAGAAAAATCATCTAGACATAAGGATCTAGAAAAGATGAAAATGAGAATCTCGGCAAGACTCCACTACCTATATTAGGAGAGTAGACTCGTCCAAACATGAGAATCAAGAAATAAAAACCACATGGCATACCCCACACCTCTTTGCCAATCCTGAAAGGGGAGTAACCAAAATACAAGGATTAGGTACTAAAAAAGGATATATATATATATATATATATATATATTCTCAGTTAAGAGAAATATAAATGAGATAGTGAGGAGATCATCATCTAATAGCTCAATCCGAGAATAAGAGTCACCAATAGATCCAGAATTATACATCAATGATGCCTAGAATCCCACACGTCAACTGTGAACTTTGAAGTCAGAGGGGATCAATCACTGAACATTGATATTATCCTCATAGGGAAGAACTGACTCACCTTTATGGTTTTAGGTCGTGAAACATGGACATGTCTTAGTGGGGAAAGACTCCCTATTTTAGATGATTCTTAATGTACAAACAAACCACTTCTCTCTACTGATCCACATAGCCAGATGGTGAAAACTCAATATAGAAGACATGCACCCTAGTACACTAAGGGGAATCCACTGTAATAGTATTTGGAGAGGACTAGCTCCCTAGTGTGTTATGGGTATTCAACTCTAGTCTTCAGGGATCCGGTCCCCATTGTCCTAGGGTCATCAACACCCAGGAGACGATAGGGGTCCACTACCCAGCCTCTTGAATTGTATGTTGTGTAGTACTTCCAGGAAAGTGGCTGTAGAGGAACCATACACTAGAACATCCAGGGGATTTCACTCTAGTCATCAAGGATTGACACTGTAGTATTTTCAAGGATTTCGACACTTAGTATGAATCCATTGATAATATACTAAAACAATGCTTGATTACTACTTGAACATTGTCATGGATTCAATTAAACCCCATAAAAAGGATCTTCCAAACATATTCCGTTTATGTTTACATATGTAATGAGATAAAAGATAGTTCTCTGCACATCCAAATAGATCACACCCTTCTAATCCTTGTGAAGAAACATGAAATATCGACTATTCAATCAACCCAATATGGCATCCATTAAAAGATGTGTAGGTCACTGAATTATGAATGAATGATGTCTCATAGGTCCCACACCTCGATTATAAAGTATTGTTTATGGAATTAACCATTTCAAAACTCACATAAAAACTTGCAAGTTCGACAATTAATTTTCCAAAATGAACGCCCATTGAAAAAGATTCATTTTTCAACAATAATCTCGAACCATGCCTCATGGAACACATACATCTCTTTCAGTTTAAAAACCCAAAATTGTCTTTAAAATACCCTCCTAAAATCCTAGTTTAAAATTCCACTGATGATGCATCAATTGGACAATGTGGGGAGAATTTAGGTCAAATACCAGATTTATAAATAATTATAATTATATAATTATTAATTTAATTAGGCATTTCATGAAACCGAACCATGAGCCCGAATTTATAAATTCCCAAAATGGCTTTAAAAGGTCCGTCTGGAAGATAGGATCATGTTTCCATAGACATTATGTAAAAAGACACTTTGTTTAGGAGATATGGAGGTTTTAGTCCGCATTCCAAAGGACCATCTAACCCTCTCAGTCCGACTCACCTCATTCTACTCTCGGCATGGCCCTCATGGATTCCTCAGTCTCTCTACTATCATCTCAATCCATATCCCATTATGGTCTTCTCGGTTCATTGATGATGCACTTGGAACTACCTTCTGCCCCCATTCTACATAGCCAAAATGCACACCCCCATCACTACCTCACACGCTAGCCCTTACCATTAACCACCTTGCATCCTTGGTCACCCCATGTTCCAGCCACCATGTTCTACGTTGTCGTTTCCTCGAGAACCCGCGTCCCCTGCGGGTGCAGTCATGTTCTAGCGCCGCCCTCTCCAGTGTTCACTTTTACTGACCATTGGGCCTCCTCTAGTTTCCCAAAAAATGAAATGAATAGATTTTTGGAATCCTTGTGTAGAGATATTAAAAAACTACTCATCTCTCAATTATCCATTGAAAATTAAAAGTACAGAAAATTAAACAATTAAAACCCAAAAGAACATGTGAAAACACACCAATATGCGATTGAAAATTAAGATCAGTCAATGGTTGTGTTAGTTTGGCCATCTGCAATAATGTTCAATGTGGAAAAAATACAATAAATTCAAGAATATATCCATAATTAAAATTGGGGGCGTGGAAAACCAAAATAATACTACCTCAATTCATTCATTTTACATCGTCGATGCATTCTCCACACCTCCACTACGATCCACCAAATTTTCATCGCCGATTTTTCATTGATCTAAAAAATAATAAAGGGAGAGGGATATAGGGTTTAGCGTAGGGATTATTATGGGATAAAACTAATCTAGAATTCATAATCACCTAATTATAATAAATTAATGAGATACTGACCAATGGTCATGGAATTGAAACCTTATACACCCTCTCATTTTATATAAGGTTGAGGTAAAACTCCTGATTACGAACACAAAGATGTTCTTGGATTTCCAATAAGAGTCCCTAATCAAAATTTATATGGTATGATGTTTGAGATTAAATAATTAATCATACTTATTTTAATTTTGATTTTTCCCTCCTATGAATTTTCTAAAGAAGGCATGTGATGATGAAAGTTATATCCCACCTTGGATGAATGCCACATTTTGGACATAGTCATTCCCTTATATTTCTGATTCAGGTTACCATTTAAGAGTTATTCCATTTTATTTTCATGTAGAGTATAAAATAAATTTATTATTTCTATAAAATTAATTCTGGGAACGCCAGGCCTCAGAATTGCACGTTGTCTCAACGCTTAGATCTGGAAATATACCTAAAAATATTTCAATGACTTAAAAAGAATAAATAGTTCTCAAAAATATAATAATTATTTTCTATATTTATCCATGTATTAAAATAGCTGCAAAATAAGTCACCAAAATAGCCACGTTTTCATATGCTCACCACTAAGTTATAGATCATCCATGTTCTTTAGAAAACACGGTTATATTAGCACTATTTTTCTCAAAAACATATCTAAATTAGTGATGTTTATCTAAAAGAATTGCTAAATTAACTATCTTTTCTTCAAATGGTCTAAAAAATTGGAGTGTTTTTAAAAAACATTTCTATTTTTAAATTTAGTGAAGTTTTTAAACATAGCTATTAAAACATCCCTAAATTTGGGATGTTTTCAGTAAAGTGTAGTACTATTAGAGACATTACATGGAAAATATGTGAACTTTAGAGTCCTTTTAATAAAACACATGGATATATATATATAATTTTCCATGCTTTTAAATATGGATAAAAATAACACTAAATTAGGATATTTTTCAAATGCTTTAATAAATTAGTCATTTTTTTGAAACATTTCAAATTTAGAGATATTTTTAGAAAACATATAATAAATTAAAATTAGACACATTTTTAAACGTTGTTTACAGAATTAAATAATTATCAATATTTTTTAAAAATAATCGCAAAATTAATTCATTGATTCCAGTTCTTTGTATTTCCTTGAATGGAATTATAGATATTATCAATGATGTAATGATCATTAAGAAAAAAATTGAAAATAATTCCATATCATTTAAATTTGATGGTTTCTTTACAAGATGATAATATCCAACCGAGATGACATTACATAGCTTACACAGAACTCTTGTCAAATATGAGATAAAGAATGATGTTAATGGGTCTTTGGAAAAAGTGATTTATAAAGATTATTCATTAAAATCCCAAAATAATCACACTATTTAATATGTTCAGGAAGAAGACATTGTCGATCTGGTTATGAAATTTCTTTCCAAAAGACAGTAACGGTGAATATAAATATTTTTAGGGAATATTCATCATGCATTATTTCATTTTAAAATGTTGATAATAAGTAGAAATATGTAAAAAAAATTCAATATGAAGATGAGGATTTTGAATGAACTCCATAGATGAATTCAATAGCTAATATGAAAAGACAAGTAAATACTAAGTGAAATTTGATCAGAAAAAACAAACTTCCTTCGAAAGAAAATATATGTATTGAATAATCATATTTATATGAAATATAAGACTATAATAACCATGAAGAAGATGATATGGTGTCTATTGGGGGTAATTCACAATATCTGGAAGAATGTAAAAATGATAAATTAGGATTCGAAGGAAGAGTTTATATTCATAATTAATTAGAATTTTCGCATCATGGTATTGTCATTTGGAGAGCCAAAAAATTACAACGAATATAGTGGTTCATGAATCCAATCACTATATGTAGTAGTAGGAATTAGAAAACTCTCATAAAAATGATTAATTTTAAACTCTCATATCTAAAATTACATATATAACATAGAATGTTGTTGAGTTTAAATTAATGTTTGGTGAATAGGATAGTCTAATCGATAGTCTAGAAAACCCAATAAAAATGTATTCAACCATATTAAAGAACATGAGGATGATTTTTTTTCTATGAATAAATGTGATGGATCAAGTCAAACTCTAGACTCCTTATATAATATTAGTACGGTAGGGTTCACATGAAATAGAAATGGTTATATTACAATTTAGAATAAAGAACAATAAATGGATTGTCTAGAGATGAGGTTTTCACATTAGAACAACAATTATGGGTGTTAACCACAAATAGAATTATTAATGATCGATGTTATACCATAACCTCAAACTATGATGATGGATATTGATTTTTTTATGAACCATAATCATAAAATTTAAATAATCAAATAGAAAAATAGTAGTGAATAAATTGTGCAGAAAATTACACCTTGTATCATGTGTTATTGTTATATAAAGATAGGAAATTCATAAAATTTATGGTCCATTGATATGAGGTATCAGTGAGAGAAATAGAAATAGATACAGCAAAAAATAGTTCAGTATTCCAAGAATTAATTTTATAGTCATCGTTTTTTATGAGAAGGATTCTAACACATGGATAGATATTTCTCAACAATAATGTGAAGAAATGTATTAAAGAAGAAAAAAGTGGTTTGATATAACATCAAAACGTATAATTGAATGATCTAATAATAAAAAATAAATTTTCATCTTTTCAATATGTAGTGGGACCGTCATACTACTATAAAGATTAAGAGTATCTGTCAAAATATAGTATAAATACAAAGACATGGGTTAGGGAGAAAATATTTGAGTAGGAAGTGGTTATAGGGATTTCCTTCAAAGCATCAGATCACACTAGAATATTGATTATCAGTAGAGGATGAACCTCCTATATGACATGAAATAATAATATGTGACTGTAATTATGTATGATGTGAATGATTTCATAATATTTTCTATTTCTAAATCATTGAATATTATTAACTTAGGAAAATACAATTCTGGGGGTAAAGATATGAGATGTGTAGATATCATGGTTATTGAAGGTCATTATCACAACATGAAATGTTTAAGTCAAATATGTGACTCATGATATTTTATAATACTTACTAAGAATCATTCAATCCTCATGGTAAATAATAGAATGTTTTTCAATTAAATCTAATAAAGGGGGATATTTATCTTATTAGTATATCATAAAACACGTGCTTTTTTTGTTGGATTAATAGAACAAGTTGTGTCATAGACTTATGGGTCATATGATCCCAAAGAATTATTTTATTTTATTTATGTGTGATTTTTAAATAGATATCCATTTGTTATCAGGTGATCCAAATCATATGTGTGATGATTTCCCACAAGGTAATATTACTAAAAATACATGCAAGGAAAATGACAAAAATTCAAAAATGTTTCTCTGATATTTTCATATAGATGTTTGTGGACATATTTCACTAATATATTTTAATGGAACGAGATACATTTTCCATTTCATTGATGATTTTAGTATAAAATAATGGGTTTCAATTACCACCCACATGTTCAAGGAGTTTTATTTTATAACATGTAATCAAACAGAATTTGAAATCATTCTAGATCATAGCATCCATATGTTATGAAATGATAATGGAATAAAGGTCCAAAATAGGAATGTGGAAGATTATATAAAGAAAAATGTGTGATCGAACTGAGCATTAATAGTGAGAACAATATGGATAAATGGAGTGGTTCAGATATGAAACTTGATTATTAAAAATATGGATGTAATGATGAATATCAAGAAAGACCTTCCAGAGATTTTTGAGAAGAAATAATTTTGACACTAGTATATATTTCAAATATATCATAATTATGGACTAGAGAAGAGAATATTGAAAATGAGATTTGGTATTGAAAGAATACTATATTTAAGTAATTTTCAGTATTTAGAATCAAATGATTTATTCTTAATAAGGAATAATAATTAATTTTTTAATACCATGGAGTTGAATGTTTATTTTATGCCTACTCATGAAATATAAAATACTATAAAGTATTACAAAATTATTATGGAAAATTAATTCATAGAAATGATGTTTTCAGAAAAGAATATTATTTGAATCTTTAAAAATTCATGATAAATATTATGAGAATAGTGATGAAGAGGATACAAGATTGACTGGTGAGTAAATTATTGAGGTATATTTTAAATAATATAACAATTATGAGATGACTTTTGTTATACTTGTGACTATAATGAAAACTAACAGTTGATCTAAAATTGATTGGATGTATAATAATCAGTTATTAGATAGTTATAATATAGGCAAGGAGGATAAATACACTATATCAATAATATTTCCTATTTTATGTTGATCCAATGTTTTTTTAACATGCTTCAGTACATGAGAATTGGGTTTAAAAATTAATATTTTACAAAACAATGTAGAATAGAATCACATGTGGGAGATTATTTTCATTGTAATAAAAAAATTCATTTGGACCAAATTGTTTCTCTATTAAAATATAAATGAATAAAAACAATAATTTGATTAAATAATGAATTGTGTGTAAGGGATAATTATCTATAGAGGGTATATATGTTGATGAGTCATTCAGGCCTATTGCATGGATTAAAAATTTACAATTATTCATAACAAACATAGTGAAAAGGAAATTCAACGTTTTCTTAAGCATTCTGAATGTTTCACTTATGAATGGGGTTCTACAATAAAAAGTTTATATTGAACCACTATGTGATTTTCTCATTCATGAATATTATAATAGGTTTTTATATTCAATAAAGGATTTATATAGTTTGAATCAGGAACCAAGAGATTTATATTCTACACTTGATCAGTATTTGAAGAAGATAAATTTCATGTATAGTGGTGTTGATTATATTCTCTATGTCCCAAAACAGAGTAACCAAATACGGATGGTTCTGGTATATGTCAAATATATAATCATTGTTGGAATAAATGATGTGCATTAGAAATAGTTTTAAACAATATGAAATATGATTTTTCAATTGAAATGATTGGTGAGATAACATTTTTCCATGGTTTACGGGTAATGAAAATAATATATGTAACATTGTTTCTCCAAAACAATATTCTTCCAATGTTCTAATAGAATTTGGGATTTGAAATAATAATGAAATTACTAATTTGGACATTTCACATATGAAATTTAAAATGGATGTAAACAGAAAATCTGTTAACAACATAGAGTATAGACAGATCTATAAAACTATGTTGTACATAACTATGAAATGACAAGATCATTTTCCACATGAAAAGTATTATACCATACCGGTAATACCAAATAAATACACATACATAAAGTAAATAATAAAACATCCCTATGTAAAAGGTATTATGGATTTTGATTTATTATATAATGAAAAATCCCAATAAGAGTTATTGGGTTTTATATGTGATGATTGGGCTAGTTCAGTAGAGGATTGAAATTCATCATCACATGGTGCATTCTAACTTAGTGGAATGTATGTCTCTTGGATGGGAATGAATTAATATTTTATTTTATTTTTCTACTTATTAGATGAATACATCATATCTACTCAATCTTTCACATAGTTACGATGGATAAAGTGATCACTTAAATATATGGGAGTTGATGTGGGGTATCTGATCAAAATAAAATTTGATAATTCCATGTTCCATTAATCATAGAATAAATAAATTCCATCACTCAAAAAAAATACATTTAAATTAAATAAAAAATTATCTTGGAGAATGTGTAGCATCATCTTATAAATTTGGAGTATGTAATTACTAAAATATAGGTTACAAACATACTAATGATGGCCATACCCAAAGTGACAATTTAATGGAATCAAATGGATATTAAAGTTCATTAAACTCACCACATTTAATAGTTTTGATGTGCGATACCCTCTCCAAAATGTATGTTGTTTTCCCTTTTTTACTAAAATTGGGGTTTTCTGTGTCTCATACTAAAAAGGGGTGACTTTTGGTTAAATTAAAAATGGGGGTAAAATGTACAAATCAAGGTCGGATGAGCAAATGGTAGGTGTAATATTATAATGGGAGTGACAAAGTAGTGGGATATTTAAATCATATAATGCTAAAACATGTTCATCAATGAATAAGAATCATGAAAAGGAGTTTCCTTTGGGTTAATTATGCAATAATTTGACATGTTGAGGTTAATATATGATTAATCGGTCAAATTTTCATGCTATAATTATTTCTCATGATTATATTGACACATGTCGGCTAAGAGAACATTTTAATGAATCTGTTTATTAATTTTTTTGGATACAGAGGGAAAATGTATCCCTGTGTATAATATGTAAACTGGTCCGTTGAGGAATTTTATAAGTGTATTCAACAAACCCAAAGGTCGATATTATTGGAAAACCCCATCTTTATGTTTCTTTTGGGTTGATTTTGTTTATTGAAAATGATATATGTACTTGAAAACGTCTAGTTTTCAAAGGAGGTAGGAATTGTTGGAATGGGTTTCTAAACATACCACATAGAGTGTGAATGTAAAAACCCATCATTTAGAGAAAAAATGTTTGAAATTATCATGTGGAGTATGAATTTATGAAATTATCATACATTTTTTGGATGTATGAACGGGTAATGTGGATTGTAAATGTTAGAATTGATCATTTTTGGAATCTAATAAAACTGTATGATTTTTTCTATATCTCACAGTGAGATGACACAAAGTGAACATAATTGTTAGGGGTTTTATGGTGACACCATGTGAAGAACAGTATGAAATCCAAATTATAACCTGATTAAATCATATTAATCACTTGGAGACACCACTTGATTTTCAATGGGTTTCATAGTGAGATCCCACAATGTCCACAGAGAATGAAAGCATATAAATGATATAGATATCTTGTGGTCATTCAAAATCACATGTCTTTAAGATTATAATTAGATAATTAGATGGGATAACATGAAGGACTAGATTATGATTTCATTTAATACATGATTCACTTTATATCTCATGATGGGATTATAATAAATACTAGAAGACAACGAAACTGGTTTTATTATTTTCCCTGGAACTCATGACAAGATCATGAGAATACCATATGATTGTCAATAAATCACATGATGTGATATTTTAAATTCATTATGATAATTTATGTGATCAAATGAATATCTTTTGATATGTAATAGGTGATCATGTTGAGCAGTCACATGAAGTTAATGTATCTGATTACAGAGGCAGTGGAACTGACTACTAACGACAATTTAATGTGTAAGAGGAGTGGATTGATTCCTATAAATACACACAAACATGGCCTTAATAATGGCCATTTTTTCTTTTGTGGTTTGATCCAATTTAAATTATTTCAAATGATCTATGGGTGTTCTTGGGCTATAATCTTGTTATCCTTATAACTATAAGAAGTTTTCACAATGGAGTCTCTTGGAGATATATCATAAAGGAATCATCCTATATTATGTATTCATAGTTTGTTTCCATAAATAGGTATACCATTTGAAATAAAATGAACCACTAATGTTTAAAATTGTATCGTAGAAGAGATAGAAGATCTACATGAATAGATGAAGGAATCATGCAGGGATCTCACGGATGGATCTTGCAGAGGGGTCTTATGTTGCGGTCTCATGAATGGGTCTCATGAAGGGTTCCTATAGATGGGTCTCAATAAGGTGTATTAGGAAGGATTATATGTTAGAGGTATCTTGGAGGAGTGTTATGGAGTGGTATAATGTAGATTTATCATGGAGGGGTCTCGTAAAGGGTTATTGTGCATGGAACATATTCTCTAAAAGGAATAGTATTTTGCAATGATGGTTAACATCTATTTGATGAATAAAAGCAGAATATAAGACACAAGTTTGAATCAATTTAGATTTTTTTTGTTCCAAGATTATACTAGAAGAGCAGTGTGTTTTCATCTGTACAGAGATAATTGAGCATTCATATTCTGAATGGTTGAAAACCAAGGGTGGTACTAAATCTATCGCAAAAATTCTGACATTAAAATGTCGAGTAGATTTTGTACATTAAAACAATGTTTTTTTATGATCCATTTGAATTACCCCTTTTGGGTTAACCATGTAAATGTTTTGTTACATGTTCATGTATAAATATCCTTCTGGTTTTTGTTCGATAAGGATACAAAGGATAGTATTGATTAATTAAGAAATGAGATCCAAATTGGAGAGTTGTAAGAACCCAATTTTTCTCTCTGGTATGGATTCATTTAATTTTGTTCTAATTAATTTTTTTGGACCTAAAAAAAATTCCTAATGAGTTAAAAAAGGTTTCATGGGTTTATGAGGATTTTTTAGTGCTCATAACCATGGACGATGAAGAAAATAAATGGGTCACAAGGGTATAATAAAATGTACACCTGCTATCATGGTCTCTACAAGTAATGTGGGGCTAGACAATCGGGTAAAGGTGGGTGCACAGTTTCTCCTCTCTGTGCACCAGGGGGCTCATTCCCTTGTGAAATTTATATAGTTTTTAGTAGAGGATATTTTCACAGTTGTTTCATGGTTTTTCAACATGTGATACCTAACTATTCAATTTCCATACTTAAGTAGTAAGACTTGATTGAATTGAACATGGTTTTCCCAACCGTGTGGCCAAACCATGCGACCTATATATTTTGGTTGAAATTAAGATAATTCCCATAATGAGTTTAATGTTTGAGACACTTTCTTGTTTTCTTACTTCTTCAATCTGTCAACAGCTTCTCACCTCGTTGGTGATCCCACTTCAAGCATAGTTCAAGATCATTAATATGTATTATGTTTAGAGTATGATCAAATAACTGTTCATTTTATATTATTCCTCTCATTAAGATACCAATTCATTTTTATTCATTCTTCTTGTTTATTCTCCATGACAATGTTATTGAGGTTTATGATTATATATGCTATTTTCATGGTGTGGGTTTGTTCTTTAGATTTATTCCAATCAAATCCAAAATTAAATTATGATACTATTTGAGGAGTCTTTTACGAGCATAAGGTGGGGGTTCTATAACTCATCCCTTTTGTTTTCTCATTTTAAATTTTTTTTTATGAGTGCACTAATATCATTGGGTGTGGTATAATTCATTAACGTGCCTTTCCTGTAGTTTTTAGAACTATTTTTAAATACCCTTATTCAATATTTTATTATTGTTATTCGTGGATAAAATATCAATGTTATCAATCTAGTGTAATTTGTTAACCTTAATTATAATTTTATTTGTTCGTGAAGCCTATATACCCCATCATTAAGGTGTAATGTGACATAACATTCAGGAAGGTATATTTTGATTAATTAAATGAAATGTTAGTGGATAGAACATGTGTTCTTATAACATGACCATTCTAAGGTAACTACTTTAATTATTTTATTAATATAAACTGGAATTGGAATTTATATTTATATATGTAAATTTTCATACTTAAATTTATTTTAACGTTTTGGTTACATATTAGTAGAAGCCCCTCCCATTTATAATGGATAGTAGTGGAGTGAACCAGATAAATTCATTATAATTCATATAACCCAATAGGTGGTTGCATTACCTTTAGCCTTGCCACTTATTGAAAGGAAATAAAATAGAACAATTGAATTATTAAAATGAATGACAGTTATATGGATTTAAATGAATAATGAATTAAGAATAGGGTGATTCTTTAATAAAGGCCTTGATATTAGTATTTGACTTGTTAGAATCAAGGATTCCTTGGATTTCTGAGGGAATCCCTTGAACACTTGTCGATTCCATTCTAATTCAAGGCTGTGAGTTGTGAAGGGTGATACCCACCTTGGAACCTGATCTTTGTCTACATGTGGATGCCCAGTATGACATAGTATGAATCTAGAATTGTCATTACACTATGAATTGGATGAAATCCATGGATCTAGTGTGGTGTTTGTGGAAATGGATTTCTGTTGATACACCCTTAGGCATAGTCAATGATTATCTTGTTTTACCTGGGATGACTTCCTTGAACTCAGATAGAGTAATTATTAGTTAATTCCTTAGGGAATTCTCATTGAATTATACTCTTACCCCTTTAGAATTGATATATATTATTACTATGCTTGCTCAACCATTGAGGTCATGGATGCCTTGATTATTACCTTGGATCCTCTTCTATATTGTAATAATCAATATTCTATATTATATCTTGGATTATTTACGATAATTATAATGGTGTAATATTAATATTGATTATATGTCACATAGATTACAATATAAAATAGAACATAATTAATAAATGAAATGGTTATATGTTTAGACACCACTTGGGGCTATGTTAGGTACATGAGTTTTTACATTACACTAATTCTTTACAGTTATATATTCATTTTTTCACACCATTTCATTTTAGGTTACATGGACATGATGTTATAAAATTCATTGGTGGTGGCTTACTATGATTTATCTCACACACTATCAGAGAATCCTTTGGTATCCGAGCATACTACATGTTTTCATGAATAGAAAAATGGAAGATTCTGACTATAGACACCTGATATTTATTTTTTTTAGAATGGAGTTTGGAAGAAACTGAATGATCTAGAGATTGTGATGCTTAATTATTTTTTGTTTCATTTTTTAATTTTGTATATTTTTAATTTCATGATTCATTTTATCATTTTTTTCTAGTTTTATATAGACAATACATATATCATCTTTTGTATATGATTCATCATCCAAAAATATATCACTATTTTTACTTTCTTTTTCTCTTCCATTTATTACTCATATATATTCTTCTATTTACATGTTATTATATCTTATCAGCTATGATCCACTTTGTTAATGAGGGAATATTCTCCCCAAGGGCACATCATATTCCATTTCTTCTAGTGGGAATCCTATGATGTTGAGGGAGATGAGCTAGAGGCTTGTGAACAACCAGGCAGTAGGATCCTTTGTGTGGCATCCAGTTCTAGAACATCTCAACATTGTATCTTGGGTTTTTTATCTTTATTTACTATTTTAAGACAATATAAATGAGATTAGGAATGATTTTGATCTTATTAAGTTCATAGATAAACCATATTTAGGGTAAATTCATATTTTCGTGAAATAAAAATTATTGTTTTTCTTTATCTTATTACAGTTGATAAACATTCAGTATATGGTGACGTACATGTTATGTTATTGTTGCTCTTATTATTCTGATTGAGCATGTTATTTCATCCTTATCCTAATGAATTTAGGGAAATTAGTATCAATCATGTATCATTATAGGTATAAAGATATCAAATTCTGTGCATATCCCAATCCATATAAATGCATATCACTATTTCGAATTTCCTATATTACATGTTATTATTGTGTGATCCTTGTTTATTTATATGTTTTTTCTGATCATTAGTTCTAATTGAGTGAATACCAGTTTCAATTCTTGTGTTTTATGGGACCTATGGGTTAGAATGTGTATTTTATCTAGTCAATCCATCGTATGTGGCCCATTACGTTCTGAGATAGGATTTATAATTGGTCAATTAAAAATTAAATGTTTGTTTATTTCAGTGATAAGGGGTATAATCCATGATTCAATTTGAATGAAAATCAATTTTAAGTATATTTTAATATAATTCATTCATAAATGTAAAATCCTGACATATAAAATTGTATGGTTTCCAGTAAATGAATATGAAAGGTATAAATTAATATTCACCTATTTGAACCCTTGTAATTAAAACATGAACACTAACTAATACATGGAATTCTATATAGGTAGTTGGGATAGTATACCGTGGTAGTGATCCCTTGCACTAATTATCTTCATTCTCTAGTGTGTTTATCTGCATAAAGATTATCTGGAGGTGTTTTCATTCCATTTGAAGACCTATGCCACCACGATGTCCTAATTTCATGTGCTAGAATGGTGTAAAAAGTCATCCTCTAGATGGGGTGGTCTAAAATCGACAAGTCTTAACTCTAAGAGTTTAACATTAGGAACCACCTATTATACCATATTTGGGTCCTAAATCTCATCTTCAAGAGATTTTCCATCATCTAATCCTGTTCATATAGGGTGCTCCATGAATTGCACCTACGATGGATCATCTGACGCATGCATTCCAACGAAAGAATCCTAATACTTTTTCACAATACCTAATTATGCATGTCATTTATTCATGTCTATATGACACCTTATCTATGTTTTATATTTTACATATGACACCAAGGAATAGGCTCAGAATTTATTCTTTTATGATGCATGATTCATCCATGAAAATGTTGGATAAAATTTACAATGATGGTCACCATCAAATAACGGTATGGGATGATTTCTAAACCAAATTATAAGATTGCATATTTCCTCAGACACTGATTGATGACTGAGCAAGAGAGGTCATGCTTCAAGAGAAGGGTTCTATGTCAGTTGTGGGGTATTCATTGTGTCATACTATGTTTCAATGAATTTCACCACATTTAGAAAATGATGAGCTTTATCATGATAGAAGTTTCGAGGATGGGATTAAGTATTACATTTGTAATTAGGTTAATGAATTTCACCCACCTAAATTATTCGAGATTGTAAATAAACATCTTAACACTGAGTGAAACCTTTTGGAAGGAGATTGTACTACGAACATAGGATCAGTGTCGAGGGAGAGTAATAGTTTATTCAGTTGTAAGAAATGTTCCCTCGAGTTTTTCTATAAAATAATTGGTAGTTATAGTAACCACACTAGAAAATATATTGTATTCCATCCATGTAGACAGAATAAGAATGTGAAGCCTCATTCAGATAGAGATGCAATGGAGTGTCATTATTGCAAATTTATGATTCATCTTAGGAGATTATATCCTACATTTCCATATATATCTAATGAAAGAGGATCTACACCAGATACACTTTTAGGGGAAGGTTCTTTTACCCCATGTTAGATGTGGATCTGGAGTATCACAAGTAATACGAGCTGATGAGGAGGTTTAAGATAGGGTATCCAGACTCTAGATCATTAATAGCACCTTAACAGTCATACTCAGAGTTGTCCAGCTACAGAATCGGGCTTTGGATCAGGCCAGTTTTATGCTTTATAGCTGATTGTTGAGGATTAGATTGTAAGACCATCTTTAGTAAAATGTACTATTCTAGTAGCCTCTACTATATTATCATCTGTTTTTGTTACAGGTGCTTCACACTCCTTTTTCTATTTATTTATTATGGAATGTCTTTGTACAGGAAATTCAATATTTTTATGGTGTAATGACCCTAGATACACAATTGGGAGTATAATTATAGGGAATACACTAATATTTGGACTATCCTATTGAGGTAGGTAGCTAGAATGTATTATGGAACCACTTCATACATGATATCACAAGCATCGGTGTCACTCTTGGAATGCATTGGTTATCCCTGTATCATGGCATTTTAGAGTGGTATCACCATAGGTTATTGTTTATATCACTATAGTGTAGTGTTTATCTACAAAAGGATGAGTAGGTTTCCCAGGATATTAGAGTTAGACAAAAGAATTTGGGGATTAATAGAGTGGCCACCAAGATTGCAAGTCAATACATGGAGTATTAGGGTTTACATCAGGATGAATTCACTCATGTGTTACATCTTTTAATGGATTTATTTCCTAATGATTTTTCTGACATACCATCAGATATAGAAGTAGGGGTTTTGATTGAGCTTGTTACATGATAATATCCATTTTCCACCCCTCCAAATAGGATCGAACCTACTAAGGTCGAAGTGTATAATTGATAGTTGGAGGTTTTAGATTCCAAGGTTTCGATAAGTCCTAACACTTTATCTTAGGTTTCACTGATGATTTTTTAAATTGAGGTGGAATAGACCGTCCATTTTTAGGTGGATTATATACTATTGAGAAATCAAATGATCCGGAAGTGGTATCCATTGCATCAAATTGATGATCTCTTCGACCATCTATGATGATCTAGGGTATTCTCTAATAACGGCATAGATCTTTTTATCATCATATGTCAGTAAATCCATTAGATGTACCTAATACAAATTTTTATATTAGTTTTAGTTTGATTGAATATCTCGTAATTTCACTTGGTCTTATGAATAAACCTTCCATTTTTATGGTTTTAAGAATATGTTTTTCACCCCTATCTGGATTTATTTTTCATAGTATTTATGGATGACATCTTGGTGTAATCTCACATTCATAGACAATAAGATATAAAACATTTAATCATTAATAGTATTGTAAGAGAGAATTATATTCATTCATATATTTCTAGGTGCACTTACGGATCAGCAGTGTTAACTTATTGGGTCATAATATCTTAGAATCCATAGTATTTGTTGACCTTGAGAAGGTGAGTGTACCATTATTGAAATGAAGAGTTTCTTGGAGAAGGATGGATATTATGTTCATTTCATACAAGACTTCTCATGAATTGTTTAAAGTCTTACTAGTCTTAAAATGAATGGTTTCATGTTTTTGTTCCCAGAATACTATGAAAAATCCATTCATGGTTTAAAACGAAGGCTTGTCTCAAAACTGATTAACATACAACCAAATCCATGGATAGGATATGCAGTGTTATGTGATGCATAAAATTTCTTTCTAGGTGCATTGATGATGTATCAGGATACGGTAATTTCATAAATATATCCTAATTTGAAGAATAATGTGATAAATTACTGGACACCTAACATTGAGCTAGCTGTAGTTGTCTATGCCTCATTTTAATGGATAGACTATCTGTTAGGTGAGAAATTGTTGGTGTAAATGGACTAGAACTTCTTCAAATATATATTCACACAATATCAATTGAATCATAGATATTGGACATGGTTTAAATATCTTCATTCCTTTTATTTATTGATAACCAATATTCCTGGAATGGGAAATGTGGTAGAGGATACGCTTAGTCGGAAAACTCATGACCAAGCCATATGGGATGCTCGTGATGAATGAAAATTGATAGCCCTATTCTATGAGATATGTATTGAGTTTCATGACATTAATTGGTATACATATCTCTCATCCTTGTAAGTTACATTCTTACTTCTTAATAAGGTGAATATTAGGGAGTTTTTAGGTATTGAAGGCATGGTTCTCTATGATATCATTCCTAGAGAGGACATGCCTCTAGATTGCTCTATAGAAAAAGAGGACATATTTTGTCTATAAGGATATGTCTAGATTTATATTAATATTAGAGGGAAAGGATGTGAGAGTCTTATGCCTCTTAGTGGGTAGTTTCTCCTGGAATCTCTAAAATCTATCAAGATATGTTATTCCATTATTGGTGGCATGTGATGAAATGTCAGATAGTATGCTTTTTATATAGGTGTTCTACATGTTAGTTGGTGAATGTGGAACAGTAGTGAATACTATGATTAATACATTCACTTAATTTTCCAAAAAGGTAATAGGATGACATTTTTATGGATTTTCATGTTGTCATACCAAGGTCAGCTCGAGGAAATGATATAATTTGGGCTATCACTAATAGACTGATAGAAGTATCCCACTTCTTTCATATTCGGGAAAGGTTGACAATTGATTCTATGGGAAAACATTATATTTTTGAGATCATATGACTATATGGGATCCCACGTACTATCATTTCTGATATGTATACTGTTGGGAAAAAATCCCTCAAGGCATCATTGAAGCATTTTTGAGGTGATTGTGTTTGTTGACAAAGTGGACATCTGAGTGGTGATTGTTGACAATGCAAACCATGTCATACAAATTTGTTGACAAAGACGATTTCATGATGGAATGTAGAGTTCAAGAGCTGAGGTCAATGATCCATGTTTGATTCAAGAACATCGACAAAAGTAATGGATGATCTGGAGGCGGTACAAAAGAACAGATACAAGGTGGCGTCGTTTTCCAGTGTTTTCCAAATTTTTGGGCCTGAAAATCGACAAATGAAGAAAAGTGTTTTTGGAAAAGGGAATTGTGCACCGAGGACTTGGAGTATAGGAAACATGCACGCCATATGTTTTTTAATATCAGAAGATCAAAATATGGCTAAGGAAACAGGTTCGCGCAAGTTTGGGAGTTGGTCGCGCAAGTGTCTAAAGGGACAGAAGACTTGCGCACCGAGACTGGGTCGCGCAGGTGACTTGCACTTCGTCGTGTAGGGTGGTCAATTTACCTTTAAATACTGGACCACCCCTCTTTATTAAAAACATCAGAGTTCAAAACTTTGATAAATCAGAGCTCCCGTCGCGCAGGTGTGGTGGTCGCGCAAGTGATGTGTGTGGTCGCGCAGGTGGGACTTGCGCGCCAGGGTGATAGTTGTGCGCCAGTTGCGAGATAGTTTTTGAAGCTGCGCACCAGTGTGGAGTTGCACGCCAATATTGGATTGGGCGTAAACGGAAGTGAGTCTCGCAGGTTTGGAGTTGAGGAAGCTTGAGTCGCGCAAGTGTCTGAGGAGGACTTGCGCGCCCGTTGTGACTTGCACGCCGATACTTGTGCGCCGACATTGACTTGCGCGCCAAGTAAGGTTTGTTTCCGGTAGTGATTTTTGGTCTTCGTGGAAGCTGGATGTTTGGTCGATACCTTTGGTGCAAAGAGGTATTCATCACCGGCTGAAATTTGTACTTCAACAGAGCATCTACATACATAGGAAGATGCATTCTTTCATGCAAATGAAGTGACCTACAGGTCTATAAACTGTGAGTGGATCCTTTCTGAAGCAGTGAGAAAAGGAAGAGGAAGAAAGTGATCCTCTCCACTGGCAGTGAGCCAGAAAAAAGATAAATAGGGAGTGACCCTTGGGAAAGTAGTGAGATGACCCTAAACTTTGTAAAGGCAGTGAGCCTGGGCATAGAAGTGATCTAGCCCGAACTTTGTATCTACATCTAGTGATGAATAGTAGAATTTGGTACGACTGGTAACTTGGCGGCGTATTCTCCTTGGACGTAGCCTAGTGTGGGTGAACCAAGTAAAAAGCTATATGGCTGCCTGCTTATTTGCCTACATTGCATCTAAAGCATCATCATCAGATAAAGAACAAAGTAAGTGATCATAACAAACACACAAGTGCAAAAAAAGTGGCCATTGTAACAAAGAGGTCAAGATCCAGTGGGGCAGGAAGAATTTTGAAAAAGAATATCCATACCCTGATTCACCCCCCCTCTCAGGGTATATAGGCCTCTATTGGTTCCAATAATTGGTATCAGAGGAAGGTTGATTTTATCGGATTTTTTTGCTCCGACTTGGTGTAGTTGATCTGTGTGTTTAAAGAATCATTCTGCTCTTATCTCGGTGAGCCACGGCAAAGGGAAAAACATCCAAGAAGAAGCAGAAGTCAGGTGGTATTCCTCAGTGTGGAAGTGTGTATGGAAAAAGTGTGATTCAATTAAAAGAATCAAACATTTTACTGAAGGAAGGTCTGGATGAATCTGACAGGGAAAAGATTGATTCACTCAAGCATGATGCAGGAATGAGTGACGTACATGAACTTCAAAGTGATATTGAAACAAGTGATGATGAAGAATAAATAATTTAAGGAAGAATATATATGAAAGCTGAGTTAGAGGCTGCTCTTGAAGAGATAGATGTTTGGAGAGCCAAAACCAAGAAAGCTAACAAAGTTGTTCACATTGCCAAACTCTATATGCAGCAACAGGAAGAAGAGAAGTCTGAGTTGATGGATAAAATTGAGTAACTCAAGTTATCAGCACCAGAGAACTCAGAAACAGTTGGAGAGTATAAGCTTAAGATTTAAGAACATAAAAGGGAGATCAATGCCTTGAATAGTAATGTGAAAGATCAAGTCATGTGCATCGAAGAACCTGATATTCCAAGTGACGTTGGAAACACCGAAGAAGTCAAATATAAAGATATATGGATCAAATTATTGGAGATTGAGGTCAACAATCTAAGAGGCTTAAATCAAAGGCTTATTGGTGTGGCAACTGACCTAAAGGAGAAGAATGATTCTCAAGGTGAGAAACTACAAAAGCTGGCTAAAATAAAAGGAAAACAAAAGGCTGGTGATTATGAAGAGAGTCAAAAGTCAGATGAAGTTCAGAATCTGAAATCTAGAAATGTTGGTCTTGCTACACAGCTATCTGAGCTAGTTTAGAAGAATCAAAGACTACAACAAGACAATGCATGTTGTTTTGTTTCTATTGCTCAAGAAAAATTGAAAGTAAAGGATCAGGGTGACATGGTGGATAAGCTGACACGTGAATTGGAAGACGAGATGAGTAGAGGGAAGCTTCTCAAGGGAGAACTTGATGTCCAACTTGAATCAAGGGATATGAAGATTAAAAAGTAGGAAGAAGAGCTAGAATCAGTCAAGAAGGAAATGGTGAAGTCTAAATCCAAAGATAAGATCACGTTGAAGGATGCACTGCACTTATTATTTGATTATCCTTCGGCAGGTGATGATCAAATGAAAACCAAATATTAAACATCATAAGAGAAGCATGAAAGGATTGTATCATACCAAAGGCCATACATGTTGGGAAAATATGGAATTGGATATGATGATCTCACTCCTATGCGTGATAGGAAAAGTGAAGGGAAAATATCTAGAGATATGAAAAACCTTGCAGGTGCTGGAGATAGACCTAAAAGGACTTTTACAGGAAGAAATGATATCATGTGCTATTTCTGCGGGATTCATGGCCACACATTAAGCTTTTGTCCAGATGCTCTGGAATACATTTCAGGCTGTGAAAATATAAAATCTGATAAACCCAAGGATATAAAGAAGCATCATGAGAAATCAGAGAGAAGAGTCTCTCAGAGGAAAGCATCCATTAGTTTCTATTACTGTGGAAGAATGGGACACACCATGAGTATGTGTCAGGAATCTCAAGAGCCTCATGTCAGAAGAACTCAAGGTGTATAAACATCTCAACATAGAAGTGACAAAATGAGGTATTACTTTGATGGAAAATGTTTTATATGTTCAAATTATGGGCATTTGGCAAGAAATTGCAGCGTGAAGAACACAAGAAGGGAAAGAGAACTCGAAAAGAGATTCTCGATTCCAGTGATGCATAATGAGAAATTATACACAGCGAGACAACGTGGTAAGAAGCTGAATAGGCTTAGAGCCTCATGGGAATTACATGGAGTTGAACGAAAGGTGTATCAATCACCTCCTCGGTCATACTCCCAATAGCTCTCAAGGAGAGAATGTGAGCAAAACTTGATGATTATGGGGAGATCTACTTCATATGTGATAAAGAAGAATGAATGTTCAATGGATGACTCACCGCTAGTGAAAAATAATGTGGTGACTCAGACATCTGATAAAAGAAATACGAACAAAGAATGTATTGAAAAATTCACATGTCGTGTTCCACAACAAAAAGTGGAGGAAGGTGCAAGATCCTTACAATGGTGGAAGAAGCAATGGAATGTGACAAGAAGAGATATTCATGCTCTGCGAAGAAATCAAGGGAAATGGAATTTTTGTGGAACATCAAAGCTAGAAATGTGTACTGGTGGGTTTAAACCCCAAATGGTGAGAAAGGCCAGGCCTACAAAATCTTCATATCAGAAAAATACTCAGAATGCAGGTAATGAATTCTTATTCATATGGCCAGAGCAGTTGATGTTGGCCAAGCAGTTGGAGGATGCAAGAAAAGAGCGTGATTCCCTCCGAGAAATAATCAAAGGGTTGACCCATCAGGATCAACCACTATCCTCGTCTTGAGGATTTGAGAAATATCCCCTCTCCGTATGTATATAAATGCTATTAAGTGATGATTCATGAATTTTGGGTTCTAGGGAGATACGATCCAAGTGGAAGTGGAATCTAAAGATGCAAAGTGGAGAAGTGATGTGCTCCAGATTTTTAATTATCTCAAATCAGGTACAACAGTTGAAGAAGAAAGGGAGCAACAGAGCACAATAGGAAGTGATTGTGTTATTAACTTTATCTCTTGTTTCCTACATCGAGTTTCAACTCAGTAGGCTTAGAGATTTTGTTAATGGCTCAACTCTGAGTGGAATATGAGGACAAATGATGCTGGAGGAAAAGACTAGTTATGGGTCTAAATTGTTGGGCCTAACAACTGGAAGAGTTGCATAACACATGGGGAGCCTTCTATATCCAAATCATATGCATGATCTCAATTTGATATGAAGAATGAATGTTTATTCTCATCATGAATGATTGGTTGAAAAGCAGTAACACACAGGATTTCATGATTATCTATTCTGTTCTAAAAATGTGGTATCAGCTGACTGCTTTCAGGATACCAAGATGCTGTGATAGAAAATCAAAGGCATGTCAATAGAAATATGAGATAAGAAGTTCAGAAGAAGATACTGACAGAGAGTACAAGGAAGTAAAATCCTTATCTGCACAAAAGCCAAAGAGTCGAGCTAAAATTGACAGGCAGAATATCATCAGTGATTAGTGAGCTCCTGTTCAGACAATAAGAATGAAATCACTGCAGCAGATATCATTAATATCACAGGTCGGGCTGAAATGCTTTGCTGATGTAGCTGAAGATGAAAACTGGGTTCAGGCCATGAATGAAGAGCTAAATCAGATTGAGAAGAATCAGATGTGGAAAATTGTTTTGAGACCAGCAGATAATAATGTCATCAGGACTAAATGGGTGTTTTTCAAGAAGATGAAAGAATATGTCATATTTATTAGAATCAGAGAATGACTGATGTGAAAAGGATACTCCCAGATAGAGGGTATTGAAGTTGATGAGACATTTGAACCAATTTCAAGGCCGGAGACAATCAGATTATTTTTAGTCACAGCAGTGTAATGAAAGTTCAATGTGCTTCAGATGGACATCAAATCTACATTTCATGAACTGGATTCTGTAGGAAGAAGTGTATATCGAGAAATTATACAGTTTTCTCATTCATGTGGATGTGAAAAAGATTTGACAGCTGAAGAAGGAATTATATTGGCTGGAACAAGAACTGAGAGAATGATATTCATTGTTGAATCAATATTTTTAGAATCTTTGATTCAAATGAAGCATAGTGAAGTTGGATTTCATAAATATGAAAAGAAGGTTCTAATGAGATTTGGAATTGAAAATTCCAAGAAGATGAAGACTCTGGTTGCTACTCGGATAAATTATCAAAAGATGAGGATGGAAAGGTAGTTAATATCACAGGATACAGGAAAATTATTGGAAGTTTGTTGTACTTGACCGCGACAAGGCCTGATATTGTTTTTGCCACATGCCATGCAGCGAGATATCAGAGTAATCCCAAGGAAAGTCACATGCTCGCAGTGAAAAGAATAATTCGGTATATTGAGGGCACAGTAGACTTCAGCTTGACATATGAAGACAAATATCACACAGAGTTATTGGGATATACTGATGTAGACTAAGCCGGTTCACCGGATGACAGGAAATCAACATCTGGAGTTGCATTCTATCTTGGCAGACTATGTATTTCTTGGTTAAGCAAGAAGCAGGGTTGCATTCCATTAAGCACCGTAGAATCTGAGTATATTGCGGCCACTCAAGCATGCACACAGTTATTATGGATGAAGCAACAGCTTGACGATATAGGAGTTGAAGTGAAGTTTCTGATCGGATTCCAGTGTGATAACTCAAGTGCTATAAATCATAGAAAAAATCCCATCCATCATTCAAGGAAAAAGCACATTGAGATTAAGTATCATTTTATCAAGGAGAAGGTTGAGTAGGGAATCGTGAAGTTGGATTATCTGCCTACAGAGCTACAGGTTGCAGACATTCTGACAAAGGCCTTACCGAAGGAATTTTTTGAGAGGCACCGACTGGCTCTGGGAGTTCAGTCGATTCCCCGCACTTAAAATAGTGTGTATGTAGAACACCCCCCCCCCCCTCTCCCCGTGGTATGCTGTGTTTTTCCCTAATTTGATGATATGTGTTCTCTACTCTATTACAGAATGCAAAGGAGTGACCTTTGGGTTCGTTGAAAAAGGGGTAGAAAATAGTGATTGTTCAAGGGGAGACATTGTGGAAATTTGATACATCTTGGTTGATACGGGGAGAAGCTGACATGTGGAGCAGCTAGATAGGGGGATTTGAAGCTAGCCAGATAGGGGGATTTAAAGCTTGTTGAATGTGCTTAGCCAGAGCTAAGCCTGGACAACACAGGAAATAGGGCTAAAGTGGTGTTGATGCTGTGATCAGAAAGGGGGAGCGTATAAAATCTGACGATGCTAGATGTGATCAATCAAAGGATAGACATCACAATAGCTGATGATCGTGATAAAAGCAGAAGAGTGGTATTGGATAATAGTGAGAATATTTCCAAACCAAACATTGGTCTTCCATCAAGTCCTTCAACAATTGGTATCAGTTTAGTACAAATTGGTATCAATTTGGTGTCAACAGTGGATGTCAGATCTGAAGTGATTCATTGATAAACTTTTCATTTACTCTTGTTTCTCACGCCGAGCATTTCTCATGTGGGCTTAGAGTATGTGTTGAGTAAATCCTGATCGCTACCAGAATCGCAAAAGGTGAATGGTGGATGAAGAATTAACGACGTATCTTTCCATAAAAGAGTTGTCAACAAAACCAAAGGGGAGATTGTTGGGAAAAAATCCCTCAAGGCATAATTGAAGCATTTTTGAGGTGATTGTGTTTGTTGACAAAGTGGACATCTGAGTGGTGATTGTTGACAATGCAAACCATGTCATACAAATTTTGTGACAAAGAGGATTTCATGATTGAATGTCGAGTTCAAGAGCTGAGGTCAACGATCCATGTTTGATTCAAGAATGTCGACAAATGGAATGGATGATCTCGAGGTGGTACAAAAGAACTGATACAAGGTGGTGTCATTTTCCAGTGTTTTCCAAATTTTTGGGCCTAAAAATCGACAGAGGAAGAAAATTGTTTTTGGCAAAGGGACTTGCGCGCTGAGGACTTTGAGTATAGTAATCTTGCGCGCCATATGTTTTTTAAGATCATAAGATCAAAATATGGCTAAGGAAATAGGTTCGCGCAAGTTTGGGAGTTGGTCGCACAAGTGTCTAAAAGGAAAAAAGACTTGCGAGCCAAGACTGGGTCGCGCAGGTGACTTGTGCGCTGTCTCGTAGGGTGGTCAATTTGCCTATAAATACTGGACCACCCCTCTTCATTAAAAACACCATAGTTCAACACTTTGAGAAATCAGAGCTCCCGCCGCGCAAGTGTGGTGGTCGTGCAACCGGTGTGTGTGGTCGCGCAGGTGGGACTTGCGCGCCAGGTTGATAGTTGTGCGCCGTCTGTGCGCCAGTGTTTGAAGCTGCGCGCCAGTGTGGAGTTGTGCACAAATATTGGATTGGGGGTAAAAGGAAGTGAGTCGTGCAGTTTTGGAGTTGAGGAAGCTTGAGTCACGCAAGTTTCTGAGGAGGACTTGCGCGCCCATTGTGACTTGTGTGCCGATACATGCGCGCCGAGATTGACTTGCACGCCAAGTAAGTTTTGGTTCCGGAAGAGATTTTCGGGCTGTGTGGAAGCTGGAAGATTTCCCGATACCTTCGGTGCAAAGAGATATTCATCTATGGGTGAAAGTTTTACATCAACACAACATCTACATACAGAGGAAGATGCATTCTTTCATGAAAATGAAGAGACCTACAGGTCTATAAACTATGAGTGGACCATTTCCGAAGCAGTGAGAAAAGGAAGAGGAAGAAGGTGATCCTCTCCACCGGTAGTGATCCAGAGAGAGAGAAACAGGGAGTGACCCTTGGGAAAGCAATGAGCTAACCCTAAACTTTGTAAAGGTAGTGAGCCTGGGCATATAAGTGATCTAGCCCGAACACTGTATCCACATCTAGTGAAGAATAGTGGAATTTGGTACGACCGGCAACTTGTCAGTGTATGCTCCTTATACATAGCCCAGTGAGGGTGAACCAAGTAAAAATCTCTACGTCTGCCTGCATATTTGCCTGCATTGCATTTAAAGCATCATCATCAGATAAAGAACAAAGTAAGTTATCATAACAAACACACAAGTGAAAAAAACCACCATTGTAACAATGAGGTCAAGATTTAGTGGGGAAGGAAGAATATTGAAAAAGAATATCCATACCCTGATTCACCCCCCCCCCCGCCTCTCAGGGTATATAGGCCCCTATCAGTCCCAACATATGCTCACATCACATCATAGTTATGGTAGGGGTTAGAGAAGGATATGGATACATAGGGGATTCTGCGAATATCCATTCACCCTCAGAGTGATGGTCAGTCGGGAAATTTGGTACATGTTTTAAAGGGAATTATGTAGGTTTGTTTCATTTATTTTGGTGGTTTTTGGTAGAATTATATTCCTCTTGTTTAATTATTCTATAAAAATTTCCTTCCAGAGATAATTTAGATGTATTATTTTTTAGGCTATGTATGGTATAGCATTCTGTTCACCCTTGTTCTAGCTATATGCTACTGAGGTGGTGCTATTAGAACCTCATCTCATGAAAGAGACATCAAAGAAGCTTCAGTTCATTAGGAAGAGTATGTCTATTACACTATACTAGCATAAATCTTATTCTTATCATCATCAAATATCTATGGAGTTCAAGGTCAGGTATCATGTTTTCAGGTGCGTATCCCCCAGGCATGGGAATATATGGATATGTAGATAAGTGAACTTTTCACCTCATTATATTGGGTTGTTTGATGTTTTTTAGATAGTTGGTTTTATAACCTATTGGTTGTTACCAACTCAGAGTAACTATTCCATACATGATGTATTCTATGTTTCATAGATTCAACATTATCATGTCAACCCATCTAATAATTTTATTCTCGATGTGGACGAGTTATATATTGATGTTTCGCATGAGGAGTATCATATACACATCATCGATTGGATCAAGAAGGTTCTCCTAGTCCCGTTTGTTCTATTAGTGAAATTTTTAGGGCAGTGCATCCAATTAAAAGATATGACATGGGATATAGAGTCTGACACAAGTTTATAATGGCCATAGTATTACTCGGATAGTGTTTTTCTACCCTTGGAATGTGAAGTCATGAATTAGTTCATTTATGGGGGGAGGACTATAAGAACCTAGTATAAAACTTATGTATGGATCCTTTTTAAATAATTATAATTATATATTTTGGACCTAATACTAATTTTTAATAAGTTCACATTGGTTTTGGGGGTGTATGGGGCCTATTCGGAGCTCAGAACCCTAGAAAATGGAGAAAATAACAAGATTGCGCAGTTAAAAGACACCATGCCACCCATCCCGAACGGCGTCTCTAAACCATGTGGGGATGAACACTGTAGTGAATCAAGGTAACTAGTTTTCCCTAACCATGAACCAAGGGCCACATGCCTATGCAAAATGTATGCGGTTTTTTAGTTTTATCGATTCACATGTTTCAAGAATTATTTCCCTAAACAAGAAACAAATATATGATGGTACCCTCCTTAAGTAGTTGGAGGTGCATGTTTGGAACATATTTTGTACAACTGTGTAACCAAACCATGTGACCTAGATATATGGGTTGAAATGGCCATATTTATGTTGATGATTTTAATGTTTGGAAATCCTTCATAGTTTCCTATTTCTTATAGTCATGGATAGATTCTCCTCGCATTGGTGATTCTTCTTCAATCCTAGGATAGGATCTTCCATATCATTTTTTTCAGAGTCTTGTTGATTCACTATTTTTCTTGTTGGATTCATCTTATTAATATCTCAATTCTATTTTATATATAATATGTTTCTCCTCTCCTCGATAAATTTCTTGAGGTGAAAGCTCATATTCCCTATTTCCAAGGCCTTTGTCCATTATTCTGAAGTCTTCTAATCCAATCTATATTAATGACTGATATTGGATAAGGAGATTCTTGTGAGCTTAATGTAGGTGGTCTATAACACATCACTTTTGTTTCACTATTTTATAAATTGTCGTCAGTGCATGCCAATTTCATTGAGTGTGGCCTAATTAATTCATATTATTTTATTATTTTCATTAAAATAGGGTTCTAATACACTTAGTAAATATATAATTCAGGTCGTTATAGGTTAAATAATCAATTATATACATCCCATGTAGTTTATAACCTGTAATTATGGTTTTTTTATCTTGTCAATCCCATCCGGTCCATCGTTCAATTGTGAATTGACTTAACCTGGATTAAGGTAGGTATTGAATAATTAAATGAAATGTAAATGGATAAGACATGTGTGATTATCACTTAAACCATTTACAGTAAGTGATTCAATTAATTCATGATTCACAATTATAATTGGAAATAATAATTATGTATGTCACATTTCATATTTTAATGGTAATGAAAGTTTTGGTTTCATGTTCATGTCACCCCTTTCAATGTATAACAGAAAGTTGCAAAGTGAACCTATTGAAATTATTACAATTTATATAAACCAATGGGTGGTTTCATTTCTATGAGCCTTATAAAATGTATGAATGGAAATGGAATGGAATGGTTGAATTATTAAATGGAATGACTATTACATGGCCTAATATAATTAATTAATTAACTATATGATTCCATTCTGTATATAAACCTTGATATTATTATATGACTATTCAGTCTTGATATATTATTAGATCCCTGAGGTAATTTCTTCGGCACTCATGAACACCATAGAAACTCAAGGATGATGGTTTACTTATGCGAAACATACCATGGAACTTGATCTAATCCTTGAGCACCATAGGAGTTCCTTGGATAAAGTTCATGGATTCGTTGTGATTTCTATAGACATGTGGATTCTTAGATACACACTTATTTCATGTAATTTCTTATGCCATTTTACCTTGGATGAATTCCTTGGAATCAGTTAGAATAATTTCTATGGAATCCCTTGGGTAACAACCCTTGGATTACACTCATACACCTTTATCTAAGATAAAAAAAAATTATGCAGTTAGATCGATCTCTATGTTCAAGGATGTATTAGTTGTTACTTTGGATCCTCTTCTTTACTAACATCATTATGATGCCTTTTTTTATCTTGGATCCTTTACTGTTATTATCATGATATAATTTCAGTGATACTAATACCTTATATGACATAATATATAAATAAGAACATAATTAATGATTGAAATTATTAAATGATCATACAGTAGATGAGGCTCAAGCAGGTACATGGGTATTTACATTATTGTACTACTTTACATTTATATACTAATTACTATACATTGTATCAGTTTACATTACACATGATGTATGTTATAGATGTCATTGGTGGTAACCTACTAAGATTCATCTCACACACAATTCAGTGTGCCATTGGTACCTAGGAAGATTACATGTCAGCAGGTATCAATGAAGGTATGTTTCCTACATTTCAAACATAATATTTCTATCACTCGATGGATGGATCTTGGTGATAGATGACTTAGATGGAACTTATGATGTTAAATAGATTTTCTTTTGTTTTTTCTTCTTTTGCATAGTGTGAATTTTATAATTCCCAGTATCCATATTTTTAAGTTTTATAGAGACATGACATTTATCATATTTTTTATATGATTCAGCTTCCAGTTATAGTAAGATATTTTTAGTATCTTATTTTTCTACATGTTGACTCATATTTATTCCACTATTCACTTATTATTATAGCTTATCTACTTTCCTCTACTCTAGTAATGTGGTAATATTCTCTCAATGGACACACCCTAGGCTCTCACTGCTATGCAGTAGCCTCTAGTATTTGGTGGTATAAATTTGGCCAAACGGCCTTAGGGATCCTTTATGTTGTATTCGAGCCTAGGTTGTCTCAAAATTTGTATTAATATTTCATACACTGATTTACCCCCCATCATAATGTATTTAACAATTTTTTCAGAAAAAAAAATTACATTCCTTGTTTCATTCTCATAATATAATAACATTTATCTCAAATTTTAATATTTCATCATAAATAAATTTATCATAATTTTTTGGTTCTCTACTACATGTCAAATAATCTATTCAATATACTATTTTTTAACAAAACAATATTAATATTTCACTCATTTACAACAAAAAAATTTCCAAAATTAGGATTGGGATAAGAAACATCATGTTTATCTAGTACTTATTTCCTTTGTATAATTTAATGTGATATTGGGAATGGATTCAATCTCCCTATATAGATCTCATAAAAATTAATGAGGAAAGGAAATATAATTTCATATCCCACAAAAGATCATTATCAATTATCAATTCAAGGATGATTATGAACACCCATTAGAAACAAATTTTATAATATAAGTCTGGATACCCAATGATGAGGCATATTTACTAAAAATGTATTGGAATAAACTCAATATTGGGAAATTTTTATTATGAATAAATTTATAAGTTTCCGAGTAATACATAAGATAGTGATATTATTATTATATTCTGAGTCTTATTTGTATTTTGGATACCCTTATCAACTTTCATTCATTAGTAATATGTAATATAACAAGTGCCTAGTTTATTTAAGGATGGATAATATTACACCCAGAGTTTTTTAGCCCATTTTCATTACATAACTTATATAACTATAATTCAAAATTATTATTTCATTACTCTATAAAATTATTAAAAACATTTATGAAATGGGTGATACTATACATGAACCAAAACAACCGTACTTTAAGCATTCAAAGTGGAACATTATAAAATATGTACTTGATCGAATACTAGGGAATGTTAAAAAACATAGATGATTACACCCACTAATAGTGAATAAATTAATGATTGGAAATAAATTTTAAAAATAATTTATTTAAAATTAAGAGATCCCCTATTTTTCCATTACCCATGAGAATTACAATTGGTAATGAATTTCCCAAATGGAGGTTTATTAATTGTCAATTAGTATGTCAGAATAATACTCAGTGTTCACAAATTTGAAATGAAGGTACATCCGAGAATAATAAAATGTGTCATTTTATTCATTAGCATAAAGATATTTCTAGGATATATTTAAAAATATTTAGGACAATGTATTATTCTAATTATTATGTTTGATGTCTTTATCTATAATTTAAAACAAGTGCCAATGGAAAGAGTACGATCTAAAAAAAATTAATGTGTTGGAACATATGGATAAATATTAAGGTTCAATAAATAAACAAATACGATTAATTGTTTATTGATATTTTTAGAAATAACCAAGATTATCTTGGGTTTTGAAGATGTAGTAAAGATTTGACAATGACTTATTCGATAATGACTTAGATATTTTTTAAACTGAGTGTTTCATTGTTAAAAGTAATAGAGGTTAACCAAAGATATTTTAATTTTAGTTGAGTGTGATAATTAAATCCCATGATACATTGGAATAGGTTAAAAGGTACTAGTATATATTTTATGTTACCAACATTTAGTTAATACAAAATAATTTGAATTTATATAGAGGTTGTTTTTAAAAAAAATAATAGGTAATGTTCATGTAACTCAATATGAGATACTTGTGGAAAGTAAAAAAAGTAATAAATGTTGAGGTCTATAAAATCATAACCCATGTCCCACACTGGTGCCCCGATCTGATCAGTTTCATGACCTCAAGTGCACCTCCCCATATGCTAGAGGTTGCTGACATGAAGCGGGAATATATTTGACATCATGGGGAGACTGTACCCTCTATTATCATAGTAATACACTAGTAAAAAATAGGAGAAAAAAATAGAATAATAAAAACTAGATCCATAATAAACCAATATCAAAAGATGACAGAAACTGGAGATATAATATCAAACCTAGTTAATAGACTTTCAATGATAAAGTATGTAGAAATTGTTTAAATGAAACTAAAAAGTAAAGATATTGATGACTCCCATGTTTTTTATAAACCATGTATGGTCCCCGGATCCATGATCTATCTTGTCTCAACAATCTAAAACATGTTTATTTCTCTTATCATATCCTATAGCCAGGAAATATATTCATGTACCAATCAAGTAGTCCAAGTACAGTGTGAGTATAACTCCATGGACCACCACCAATAGAATTAAAAAAAAAATATCCAGTCATTAACAGTGTTTGATGTTTCATAAAGGAAAAAAGTACAATTCAGAAGTAAGTAGTTGTCATATTTTCATTTATTCTTTACTTTACCACTTCAATTAATGGGTTCCCATGGACCCTTTATCCCAATAGCTACTTAACCCATGCCTGAATCTGAACAATTTCTATGGGATATCATAACTCAGCATTCCATTGTTACAATTAATTAATTCAAACAAAAAATCCAATTTTACCATTTATATTTTATCCTTGAATTCACCTTTACCATTCATCATTTTACAATTAATATGCCATGTAACCCTTCATAATTTCCCAGTTAAATAACCTTGTTAAAATAAAATTTCACGTAAAAATAACCTTTTTTCAATTCTTAATATCATAATACATTGAAGAATTTCCATGTTACCCTTCATCAACACATAATTAATTCAACAATTAACTATCCATATAAATTGTATTTCTAATTAAATAATTCTTTGGTCACTTAATTCCAATTATTTAATTCCCTGATTATTTAAGCACATCAATCACATTAATTTATTGTCCAATTAATTAATAATACCATTTCCATTAAATAATTATAAAAATAATTAATCATCTCGATATCAATACTAATTCATCAAGCAGTTTATCACATAATTCTCTTTATTAAATCCCCAATCAATTAAGCATGTCAATCCAATTAGTTAATTAATTATTTAATTAATCAATATCTACAAACTCAATATCCCATAATTGATTCAATAATTAATTATTCAAATCAACAATCAAAATATCTCATAATTAATTATAAAATTAATTAATAAAATGATATATATCAATATATCATAATTTATTCAACAATTATTTATCTAAATTCATTTATCTCAATATCTTCTAATTAATTCCGCAATTAATTATTCAAATGATCTATATCAATTATCAATATTAGTTTAGAAATTAATTTTATCATAATATCTCTATAAATGTCACATAATAAATTAATAATTAATTATTACAAATCATATATCTCAATATCTCATAATTATTTCTACAATTTTTCAATCTATAGTCGCAAAATCCCCCATGTTACATCTCTTAAATTAACCAATTAACTAAATTAATTAATTCAATCAAGAACTAAATTTCGAAACTTATAAATAAATTATAAAATTAAATAAAAATATATTAAATAATGACATTTGGATTAGAATTATATACCACCAACAATAATTCATTAATGATCGATCAACAAATAGAAATCTATAATTTGAATTGAATAATGACATAGTGTGAGATCGGGATCTAAATCCTAAATCCAAAAATAAAAAAGATCCATAAATTCTGGATCAATATTCATGGTCCCTAGATTTAGATCCAAGCAAAATTAGGATGAAAAAACATCAAATCATGGAAGAAGTATATAAAATTGAAATGAAACTACATGGAATGATATTCTTTTATTGGAAGGTGTTTTGATCATAAAATTGGGTATTGAAATCATGAATAAAAGACGGAAATATATATTGGAATCTAAATTAAGGTATTTTAAATCATAGAAGAAACATTAGCATTGGTTGGGAGTCGCTTAGCGATTAAAAATGGGGCATAGTAATTTTAAAATAATATTTTGGGTGAATTAAAAACCTTGACATGGTTTGATGGGATAAGGTACATAGTTTCCCCTAACCATGCACCTTAACCATAGGCCACTTCATGGGGGTGCAGGGTGTCTCCTTTTATAGGGTATGGCTTGATAAAATTTGTACCAGCCGTGAAAAACCCCTCTGTCCAATGTTGCACTGTTTTCTGTGCTAGAGTGAATAGGTCTAGAAAAACATAAGCCAACTAAAAATTTCCCTCATTCATCTAATTCTACCAAAACAAATTACCCAAGTAAACCCCATAGTAAAATAGATCAAAAAAAGTACTCAATACAATGAAAAAGTGTATTTATAAACGAACTTAATACATATCCAAAAATGTTTAGGGTTTTACAATATCACCACCTTATAAAAATTTATCCTCAATAATTACTCCAAATAATCTCTTAGATTCTAGGTCAAAAGTTTGGGCCACTAAGCACTCATATCTATTACTCCCTCCCTTGTTTCCTCTGGAATGTGGCCTTATTACCACAATACGTGAACTATCATCATTGTCTTTCGCATCAATTATTTCTCACTACGATGCAATGCACATATCATATTATACTCAAATGATACATCTATCTCAATCTTGACATCTTCCGCATCAATCTCATGTGAAGGATTATGATGATACCTATTAATTTGTGGCACATGGAAAACATCATGAATAGAATTGTATATTATTGGAAGGTCTAATTAGTATTCTACCAGTCTAATTCTTTCTGCAGCCTCAAATCATCAGTCAAACCTAGTTTTCATATTTCCATGACTATGTGTCCTACGGTGACCCAATTTTTTTGGCCCCTGAATGATTACACTATCACCATCCATAAACTCTAGGGTTCTTCAATGTATTCAGAATATGACATATGTATACTCTAACATAAATTTGTACACTTCCAAATAGAAAAACTGTAGTATGTTGTCTCTATTACGAGACTCGTTCCCAACAACTATGACTCCCCTAACACCATCTAACATAGTAGTGATTTTAATGGACAAACACAAAGTGACTTGTATGGTTTCTTCTGAATAGTTTCTTAATAAATGTTATTATTGGAAAACTACACTGAATCCAGATGATTCTCCAAAAACCCAAAATATTCCAGAACACATGCTCATATCATATCCTTAAACACATATATAGTACACTCTAACATCGCATCTATATATGGATGGAAATTTGTACTAAAAACCTATATATCATGATTTTTATTTAAACCCTTCAAGAACCACGATGTAAAATAAGAGTTATGGTCTAAAACAGTAGTTTGTGTCACCATATATAGATGGGATATCTCTATAACATATAGTCCTCCTATCTATTCCACTGAGAAAGATTCCCATATATGCAATAAATATGATACCTTCATTAGTCTATCCAAAATCACCCAGATAACATCAATATTTTGAGCCATCCTCATAATACCCACCACAAATTCTAGGGTAACTTATTCTCACATATGTTCTAGAATGTCCAATGGCTGTAATATAGCTCTAGTTCATTCATTCTAAACTTTCACTAGATGACAAGCATAAAATCATATCATGAACCCTCCTATATCCTTTTTCATTCTCATCCACCAAAATTTTCATTGTAATTCATGGAACATTTTTGTCACACCATTATGTACTGCCCAATTAAATGTAGGAAACTCATGCACCATATCCTCACACATGCTTGTAGGTACAAAAACCTAATTCCCCAAACAGAGTGTCTCAACCCAATCTATGGACCAATCAGAGGATGTCCCCACTTCATTAAGTCTTTCTATCATGTTCAAGCACTCCTTATCCTCACAATGTATGTCCTTGATCCATCTCAAATGTCTAGAGTCCACTCAAAAAAATATGAGAGTCATCTTCACCTAACTCTCTTGGACCACTGTGTTTGCTTTATCCAGCAATGTCATCATCTTTCACTCAGAACTAGATTCATGAACTTTCAGTGCCTGTGCTTTTCTACTCAAAGTCTCAACCATGATTTTTCCCTTCTTGGGAATATATTCCTTCTCAAAATCAAATTAATTCATATACTAATCCCATTTACACATTGGCAGATTCATATTTAATTTGTATAATATATAATTTATGATCTGGATATCAGTATTCTCTATAATATTTTCACCCAATAGATAGTGTTACCAACACTTAATGTAATAGACAACTACTTCCAAATCAATGTCATGCGTAGAGTAGTTTTATTCATGTGGCCCCAACTAAAAATACCCATAGGCCACAACTCAATCTTCCTACATCAATATTAATCCATTTATGATCCTAGATGTGACAAAAAAACATTGTATACTCCACACCTAGATTAGGTAGGATCATAATTAGAGTCAATTTCAAATGGTTCTTCAATTCCCATAAGGCATCCTCACATGATCCCAACCATTCATACTTCACCCAAATATTGGTCAATCCAAAAAATGAAATCTCCAACCATGAGTATTAATGAATAAATATCCAATAATATCCAGACAACCCTATAAATATAAAGATATTGAATATGTTCTTGAGATGATCCCAAGAAACCACTGTCTAAACCTTCTCTAGGACTATCAACAAGACTTCCTCTAAGATGATTAGACCTACTAAGTGTACATGACCAATCTGAAACAAAAAAATTGTTAGCATGTTTTATAGATGATTCTCTCTCAATGTACTCTGTATGATGTCAAGATATTGGGTATTCCAACCAAGAGTCGTGGAGTACACCGTGATTTCATCCACAAACACTACCAAAAACTGATCAAGGTATGGATGAAATATCATGTTCATCTTGTCCTTAAACACTACTAGTTCGGTCATCAACCCAAACAACATTATAAAAAACTCAAAAATTTCCTACCTTCTTCTGAATTTAGTTCTTAGTGTATCATAAATCTCACCTCTCAATTGATGATACCCCAATATCATGTTTTTCTTGGAAAATATAGAATCCAATCTAAATTGTTTAAATAGAACATCGATACACAAAAGATGATATATTTTCATTAAAATATTCCTATTCAAATTATGGTAATTAACACATAAGAGAAAACATACTTTATCTTTCTTTGAAAAAACACTAATGAACCCCTAGACGATGTACTCATATGGATAAATCCCTTATCCTTCTACTCCTATAACTGAGTTTTAGGATCATGAAGTTCCTTTGATTCCATTTTATTTGGTGGAATATCAACTAGATCTGCCTTCAAAATTATCCCAATAGTAAATTACACATCTCTCTCAGGTGGAAAACATGAGAAGTATTTAGGAAACACATCTTGAATCTGATCAACTGTAGGTGTAGAAATATCCTGCTTTACTCCTCCATCATCCATCCATATACTAAAAACCTGTGTTTTGAGTTCTCCTAGTTACAGAGTAATTATCCCCACTCATCATGGATGGATATCAGACTCTCCGTGGTGAATATAATTATCACCCTTATGGTACATAAAAGTCACTCTCATGTGGTAGCAATCAATGTAGGATCTGTATGTTACTAACCATTCCATACCCCTTATCATTTCATATCCCGAAATGTATAAGATGTAAATATCTCACAAAATGTGATACACCACAATCACGATAGAACACCCCTTGCATAAAAAGATGTCTCTAGATCATACTACCAATGGTGTATCTATCTTCAGTACCCCACTGATGAACTCCACTTCCAGGTTGAAACCATTAACATGTTTTGAAGAAATAAAATAATGAGAGTCACCATTATCAAATAATGAGCTACCTAATATAGAAACTAAAAGAACAACACCACTCATTGTCGATGGTCTAGCCTCATTATCAACATGTATAGGTTTCACTGCATGAAATTGTCCTTCTCATATTCCATGTGATATAGTCTGACTCCTCTGAGTTGCACCACCCTGCTAGTATGGGTGCCCTTTCCTAGAATCTTCATACCTACTCCCTCTACCACCACGCTTAATATAAATATATTTTCCGGCATAATATGGTATTGAATATACACATCATGCACTCTAGTTCTGCCTAGATGCTCCCTCACTAATCGTATGTCATTGGGTCCTGTAGAACATTTGTAGATGTCCTATATAGAGACAAGACCATCACACTTATTATGGTTGGAAAATCATCTATGAAAGTGTCTGCAATGACCACACTGTTTTCATAGAATCCTGGTAATGTATTGAGTGAATGAGCCTTCCCCTGGGCTACTCTACAAATTATTCCCCTAACTAGAACCCTCGTAAGGACACTTACATTTCTCAAAAGACATAAATCTTGATCATATCAAAGAAACTAATTGTCCTGTATTGGATGCCTCCCTCAGGTTTCCCTAATCTATGAGAGATTGGTCTGCCACCTCATTAAACATATTTATCCTAAAACTTTTACCTTAGGACTTAATCTCACATTTAATTTTATCTTGCAAATACCTCATTATAGCTATCTCATCCTTTTCCAGTACTAGAGAAAAACTTTTCAAGTATGAAAAGACTCTAATTTAGTTCATTACATACATACATACCTAAGTCAACCTCATGAACTCAACAGCTATATCTTTTCTCAGCTTCCCTAGATAGAAGTTATCCAAGATCATCTCCAAGAAATCTCTCTATAACATATCATCATCCCATATTGTTTGATCCTTATCATCCCAACATCACTTTACTAATCCTCGTATCATATAATAAGACAACTTGACCCTCCTCTCAATAGGAGTCTCCAAATGGTCATGTGTAGTCTCAATGGACTCAATCTAGAGCTCATCTACCTCAAGTATACCCCCTATCGTAAAAGTAGAAGGGTGTTTCTACTAGAACTCATGTGTCAAGTCAAGCCTGATCCTCACAACCCACTCTAGGTGTCTTGGTATGAATCATATAAAGAAAGAAAACATTGCTTAAAAGTGATCCCATGCTTCCTCACACGGAACTACCGGTGCTTCATGTTCCATTACTCGTATACCATCTCCAACCATATCCTCTTGTCTTCCTATAAATAAGCATCATCATGGAGGTGTATCTCTGTGCATCCAAAGGAATGCTTTAGGACACATAAAAAAGGTTAACACATTTATGGTAAAAACAAAAAGGCTTAAAAGGTGTTTCCCAAAACCCCACCACATATTCAAAACTGAGATTCTAATAATACCCTTAACCATCATACACATAGTTCATTGCTTAAAAAAGGGTAAACTCATTCTCAAATTTTTGTTTCTCATTTAGACACCCATTTATTCTCATCTGTAATAATTTTAATATGTTTCTAAAATTAATGTTATGAACCATTTTTAGTTCATTTCACAACCACAGAAAAATAATTCATGTTCATCAACATACCCATAACCCATTTTCCTTTACATTTTAAAAATGATTCTTGTCATAAAATAATCCTATATTATTATTATAATAAATGAATAATATAATCTAATTCCATACCAGTCCATTGTTCAATTATCAGAAAATATCATAAATAATAATCACATCACCACACTAGTGTTTCACCCAAGGCGAAATAATATTCAACTATAATAGAAAACAACTATAACAAAAAAAATTATCTTTGGGTACTCGGGTTCTCCCACTTATATGGGTTTAACAGTCCCATCCACAGGATCATAACCAAGTCTTAACTATTCACAGTCTCTTTTATACATTTCCAAAAAGGTGAGATAAATTAAATGAAAAGAATATAGGCCACTGATACCACATTGTAACATCTTGACTCGGGTTCCACCCAACGATTCCCCGAGAAAGTCAGTCACATGACCTCAGGCACACCTCCCCATATGTCATTATATAGTAACTAGAAGTGAGGGTCTAATAACGATCATGGAAATACTATAACCTCCTTTATCAAAGAAAATACCTAATAAAAAATAATAAATAATAAAATAATAATAATTATTGTGACTAGAATAAACCAGTGTAACAAGGTGACTAAAATGGAAATATAATATCAAAGATTTTTCATAGATATTCTATGATAATGTATTTGCCATCTTTCAGACTGCAACGCACAATTAAATACACTAATGACTCCCAAGAGGGTCCTAAACAACGTCTAGTTCCAACATCTATGCTCTAATATGATCGTCCAATCAAACACATGGACTTTTCCATTATCATATCCCTCAAACATGAAATACATTATGGTAATGATCAAGATTCTTATGTAGGGTACAATTTAAACTCAGAAGACCACCACCTATGGAATTTAAAACAATATACAATAAATAATATTTTATGCCCTTGTAAAATGAAATAATTATAATGAATAAGTAAACAGTTATCACATTATCATCTATTGTTTATTTAACCACATAAACCTTAGGGTTCCCATGGACCCTAGTATCTAAATACCTACTTTGGACTCTTCTAAAGTCTGAAAATTTCCCAGGGTATATCATAACTCATAATTTCACTATTTCCATTCATACTTTATCGTTGAATACCTATGTTACTATTCATCATTTCATATTAGAATTTCCAAGTTACCAATCATTATTTCTCAATTGAATATACATGTTACCATTAACAATTTCACAAAGGAATGAGCATGTTACAATTCATAATATCATAATACGTGATTGAATAGACATGTTACTATTCTTTGTCCTGTGTTTAATTAAAAAATTAATTATACAGATAAATTTAATTTCCATTTCAATAATTAGTTCATCACATAATTCATGTTAATTATTCTCTAATTAATTAAGTAGATCAATCCCATTTATTAATTAGCTAATTAATTAAACATATCAGTCTCATTAATTTATTATAAAATTAAATAATTTTATCAATCTCATTAAAAATTCAAAAATTAGTTTATCACCTAATTCCCATTAATTAATTCATAAATTAATTAAGCACGCGAATAACATTTAATAATTCATAAATTAATTAATCAATATCCACAAACTAAATATCCCATAATTAATTCATTAACTGTTTTTTCAAATAAACAATCTCAATATCTCCTAATTAATTATACATTTAATTATATCAAATAATCTATATCAATATCTCATAATTAATTGAACAATTAATTATAAGGAATAATTTATCTCAATATATTATAATTAATTAAACAATTAATTAATCTAAATATCTATCTTAATTATCATAATTTATTCAAAAATTGTTTATCTCAAAAAATTAATCTCAATATCTTATAATTAATTGATCAATTAATTATTCAATATCATTTATCACAATATCTCATAATAAATTCAATAATTAATTTTTAAAAATCATTAATCCCAAAATATCTAATTTCATATCTCCTCAATTAATTAATTCATCAAATTAAATAAATAAATAAATAACTCAATTTATAAATATCTAATACAATTTATACAATTTTATACATGTAATTTAAATCCAGACATTCATATTTGAATTATAGACCGCCTACCTCAATTTTTTGATCAGCGATCTCCAAACTGAAATCCCTAATTTGAACGGAATAACAATTTATCTTGAGATATAGATATAAAACCACAATCAATGATTGGAAAACTTCGTACCCCTTAATTCTAGATCAAGGTCCATGATTCCTATATCAAGATCCAACAATTTATCTATATCTAACCAAAATTAGGGAATAACAACCTTCATATGTGGAAGAATAACGGAAAATAATAAGGAAACTCCATGGGATGAGATTTTTGATGACCCAGACTTTCTTGGTCCTTCCCTTTGCCAAAATCCAGGTCGCGTCTTGGTGAGACCGATCGGTGAGATCGATCGGCACGAGACCGATCGGCGCGACCTATTAGTGAGACCAATCGGTGCGACCGATCGGTGGGACCGATCGGTGAGACCAGTCGGTGCGACCGATCAGTGCGACCGATCGGTGAGACCCATCGGTAAGACCGCTCGGTGAGACCAATCGGTGCGACCGATCGGTGAGATCGATCGGTGCGACCGATTGGTGGGACCGCTCGGTGAGACCGATCGGTGCGACCGGTCGGTGAGACCGATCGGTCAGACCGATCTGTGAGACCGATCAGCGTTAGTGGCGCTCCTTTGTGCAAATAGGGTTTTAAACCCTATTCTGACTTGTTTAAGCGTGTTTTTAAGACCTGTAACGCGCATAAGAGCTTTAATTAAATACATAATCAATTCATGAGTCATCTTAAACCACCCGACCCCCTTTTTGTGAGGAGTGGAGCCGCGTGGTCAACCCATGACCCCCGCGCCTTACGCAGTTTCGCGTTTTCACCTCAACCGTCCCCGGCTCTTATAAACTAAGGGTTAGTCGTGGATTCTTTTTTCCTCGATCGTGGATTTTCACAAACAGCTTCTAGTGCATCGGGCGCATCATTATCCGTAAAGTTCCGCGCCCCCGGCCTAAACTCCAATTATCTATCAACAAGTCGGGAATTTCTTCTTCGTCTCTCTCTTTTGTGTATCATGCGGGGTGGGCGTGCTTTTGATTCTGTAGAATTGGGTAAACCAGACCTAAATAAAGATAATGAACGAATTATATAAAGAAAGAGGGGGGTTGTGATTGTTGATGATGTTTTATATTTTTGGTGTCGTTTCTTCTAGGACCATCTTGTTGAGTTGTGCTAGCTTATGCCTCCTAAAAATTGAGGTCGTTGGTGGTCGTTGTTTGTGCACTAATGAACCCTGCTAATGTTTTAAATGTATTGTTTGTGGTTGTAAATTCCTGCTGTGAAAAAGTGAATTGGTTAATCACGTATATCCGTCTGAGTAAATTAAAAGCACCAGGATCAACCCTTCTGTGATAAATCACGGTTATAACACACAAAATTTGAATAATGGAGTGTGTTAAGTCATTTAAATCTGAAAATACCGGCAATCCCTGACTTGTGTTGGTGGTGGTAGTTGGTTGTTTTCCTTTCGGGCCGATTGCTGGAGATGTGGGATGGGATGGGATCCCTTGTTCTTTTATACCCTCGGTGGTCGTGTGAAATTGGGGATGGGATCTCCTGTTGGTATGGATTCGGTGGTTGTGAGTTTTAAATCCGGGTGTTTACATGTTTATATCACGAATTGGGGTGGAATCCTCTGTTGTCGAGAACCAGGTGTGGGCGTTTTGGTTGATGTTTGACTTTTTACTTTCCTGGACTTATGCCTATGATTACTAGTTGCCCAGTAGTGCTTAAACATAAACCTTATTACTGAACGTGAAATACGAAAAGGGGAAAATGGTTTGTTAGCATGAGTCGTGACTCGGACTTGAGTGTTGTTGTGATCTGTAGGTTGTCTGAAGAAAAACCTAGCTTGGGTGAGTGCTTTCTACATATATATATATACTTGTATCTTTGTGTTTCTTATTCACGCCCCATCCAAGTTGAGTACTTAGTGCAGAACACCCCCATTTCATGGGGGAGAGTGTTTTTTCCAACACTATTCATAGTGGCTGGTTAGTAACACCTTTTCTGCTCCCTTTCCGGGATAGCCCAAGTGTCTTCGGGCAGGCTGTGATGGCCTAAGGTCCACTATTAGCCCAAGAACCTTCGGGCGGGGTAGTGTGGTGGTTGGACATGTGTGTGTGGCAGGTGGATTCCCAAGCGTCTTCGGGATGAGGCCCAGGTGTCTTCGGGCGTGGCAGTGGATCCTTTAGCCCAGGTGTCTTCGGGCGTGGTGGTGGTTGTTTTGGCCTAGGTGTTTGCAGGCATGGTTACATGTGACAGTTGTGGCCCAGGTGTGTGCGGGCGGGATTCAGCAGTAGGACTGCATGCGGTTGAGGCCCAGGTGTGTGCGGGCGGGATTTCGGCAGTGGGACTGCGTGTGGTTGTGGCCCAGGTGCGTGCGGGCGGGTGTGGCAGTGGGACTGCGGTGAGAATGGCGGGATTGGTCTGATGTATAGGATGTCTCAATAACCAGTGGGAAAGTGGCGTGGGGTACCCAAATATCGATATTCTCTTAATATATATATTACTTGACTTGCGTTATTTGGGGAGTGAGCCTTGGTGAGGCCTGGGGTGGATACTTTTTCTTGTTAGGTGTTTGGTTTACTCTTTTTCTCACGGGACTTTAGTATGTTCCCCCACTTGTGCACGAGGGTCTTGGTTTTCCCTACTGAGTGTACTTGTATGCTCACCCTACGTATATAAAACTACTTTCAGGTTTCCAGGAGGACTTCAGGAATCACATAGGACTTTACTAGCTCGGACCTTTGGAGCATTTTCAGTTGTTGTTTTTCTTTTCCCTTCGGTACTTATCTTGTTGTCACCTTTTTTCACTTTGTGGCCTTTACTTTTGAAACATGCATGTGGGAATAGTTTACTTTTGGCTTTACTTTTCTTTCTACCTTGGTGTTGTTGGGTTTTCTTCTGCTTATCTCTCGATCTTATAAAATAAAAAGGGTAATGCCTTCCATTTGTGAGAAATTTATATACCCTTGGTGCTAGTCGCCACTCCGGGGCCTAGTGAAGGCGGGTTTCGGGGGTCATTATCTCTCTTTCAACTTAAATATAGAAGGGCTCGGCAATCTGCTGACCCTTCCCTCCTTTTGGTGAAGGCGGGTTGTGACAGAATGGTATCAAAGGATGGTGGTTGAGAGATAGGATGGAGTCTGGAGTTAGGAATAGTGAGGATTGCATGGGATGGTAAGGTAACAGTGTTGGGTGACCTTGGTGCGTGAATTAGGCCCGGGAAGACCGGCTAGGACATGGGATTTTAGGGCCCCCCGTGATCCGATGCAAGGACTCTGGACCTACCAAACGACCAAGTGAGGCCACACTGATTGCAGGGTAGAGACCCTAGGAAAGGTACATGCATCATAATGACTTGTGTTCTTGTTTTTCTGGGATGTCTTGGGGATTAAGAATAAATTAAATTTTAAGAAGTTTTAAGAACGATATTCTACACTACCTGGGCTTAGGCATTCCTTGTTTACCTTGCAGCTATGGCACCTGGAAGGCGACCACGTGTGGTACAGGCGATAGAGGCCCCGGAGACTAATTTGGCCGATCTCAGAGAGCTGATCAAGAAGAAGAGGATGACCAGTGGCAGAAGACTCTTCGAGCCTTCTAGCGACAGGCCCTCGAGAAGTATGAGAGAAGCACTTCTGATATGAATATGGAAGGCTGGATAGAGGAGCTTGTTATAGCCTTCAACCTGATTCAGGCCCCGAACGAGTACTGGGTTCCTCTGGCCGTTAGCCAGATGCGGGGAGCGGCATGTCAGTGGTGGATGCTTTACCTGGGGTAGATGAGAGAGTTTGAGGTGGCTTGGGTGGATTTCGAGAAGGAGTTCCGGGCGGAATTCCTCTCCTCGATGATGAAGGCAGAAAAAGAGGCAGGAAATACTCTCCATCCAGCAGGGGAGTATGTCTGTGAGGGAGCTAGGGATCAAGTTCACGGACCTCCTACGTTTTTCTCCGGACCTCTTTCCTGACGAGGAGTCTCGGGCAAGACGTTTGGAGGAGGCACTCTGACCCTCCCTCCAGCATGCTGTTACCCCCTTTACCCTGCTGACGTACTTGGAGGTCTAGAAGAAGGCCGAAGTGGTGGAGCGGATGCATGCTATAGGGGGAGTGTCGCGAGAGGGGATCCAGCTGGGACCATCGAAGGGGAAGGCCGTCAGCACCCGGCCTCCAGCGTCAGGACCCTCTAGGTTCCGACCCGTAGGGATCAGGCCACAGCAGTTTCAGTTTCGATCCCCCGACCCTCGCCCTTTTCCTTCGGGACCGGGACCATGGTGCTTCATTTGTGGGAGCCCCGGGCATATCCGGAGTCAGTGCCCTGACCAGATGCAGTACAGCAGTGGCAGTCATCCCCAACACCTGCCCCAGCAGCAGCTTCTAGCCAGACCTTTCCAGCAGCAGCAGCAGGAACAGCGAGCTCCCGCTCCTCCGAGGTCAGACGTAGGAGGAGGAGGCCGACCTCAGGGCGCTCCACAGGGACCTCAACCAGGGCGTGGTCAGGGAGGTGGCCGACAGCCGAGGGGTAGGGGAGCTGGGCGTGGACAGTTTCACGCTGCAGAGGCAGCAGTTCCAGCAGGTCCAGAGGTTGGTCAAGGTACGATAAGTCTGTTTAGCACTCTTGCTTATGCTTTGTTCGATACCAGAGCTCTGCACTCATTCATTACACCCAGTCTAGCCCGTGCATTGGGTCTAGAGGCCGAGAGACTTCCAGTGCCCATGGTGTTGAGCACACCAGTTGGAGGTCAGACCGACTTGTCGTTCGTTTTTCGGGGATGTAGACTGATGTTAGGGCCACATCAGTCGGTTAGGGATCTTCTTCTGCTACAGATCCAGCCATACGATGTCATCCTAGGAATCGACTGGCTATTTTCTGTGTGCACCGTCATCGACTGGTTTCAAAGAAGGGTGGTGTTCTCAGACATAGACAGCCGGCGTGTTACCTTCACCGGCAAGCGGAGAAGTCCGAAGGGAAACAGGAGAGAGGAACCTCTCCTCTCCTTGTTGACCGAGCTGACGGTAGAATCAGTAGGTGCGGAAATGGTGGAAGTGCCAGTGATCATCCGTGAGTTTATGGACATCTTTCCTGAGGAGGTGATGAATCTACCCCCTCGATGTGATATCGAGTTTGGGATAGACCTGCAGCCCGGAGCTCATCCAATCTCGATGGCTCCTTACCGGATGGCACCTTCAGAGCTACGGGAGTTGCGGATACAGATTGACGATCTGATGAAGAGGGGTTATGTTCATCTGAGTGTGTCACCATGGGGTTCTCCGGTATTGTTTTCAAAGAAGGCAGATGGTGGTCTTAGGTTGTGCATAGACTACAGGAGGTTGAATCAGGTGACGATCAAGAATCTCTACCCTCTTCCAAGGATAGATGATCTTTTTGACCAGCAGAAAGGGCCAGGATGGTTCTCGAAGATCGACCTACAGTCTGGGTACCACCAGCTGAGGTTGAAAGAGAGCGACATCCCGAAGACAGCGTTCAGGTGCAGGTATGGACACTTCGAGTTCGTAGTCATGCCCTTCGGTATTACGAACGCTCCGGCTAGGTTCATGGGGCTTATGAACTCCATATTCTGGGAGTACCTGGATCGGTTCGTGGTTGTGTTCATCGATGACATCCTAGTCTACTCTAGATCAGAGGGGGACCATGCAGAGCACCTGAGGATAGTTTTGGAGGTCCTCCGACAGCACCAGCTCTATGGGAAGTTGTCAAAATGCAAGTTCTGGACACGAGAAGTGCACTTCCTCAGGCACGTGGTGTCTGAGCAGGGGGTAGCGGTCGACCCATCAAAGGTTGAGGCAGTTGTTTCTTGGACAACACCCAAGAATGAGGCAGAAGTCCGAAGTTTCCTCGGGCTGGCGGGTTACTACCAGAGATTTGTACCCAACTTCTCCCGAGTAGCAGCCCCTTTGACGTCTCTGACCACGAAGGACCAGGCTTTTGTATAGAGTGAGAAGTGCCAGTCATCCTTCAGCTATCTGAAGGAGAAGTTGGTCAGTGCCCCAGTGCTGAGATTACCAGAAGAAGGGGCGGCTTATGAGGTGTTATGTGATGCTTCGGGATAGGGCATGGGATGCGTGTTGATGCAGCCACAAGGGGTGATCTCTTATGGGTCCAGGAAGCTACGTTCCCATGAGCGTAATTATGCCACCCATGACCTGCAGCTTGCAGCGGTCGTTTTTGCACTAAAGTTATGGCAGCATTACCTCATCGGGGAACACTTTGTGCTCTTCACGGATCACAAAAGCTTGAGGTATATCTTCTCCCAGCGGGACATAAACTTGCGACAACGGATATGGTTAGAGTTCCTCCAGGATTACGACTTCGAGATCTCTTATACTAAGGGCAAGGGCAATGTGGTGGTCGATGCCTTGAGCAGGAGGACACAGAAGGATGCAGTCCGAGAGTCGGTGGACGCCTGGAAGGCAATGGAGGAGTTGGCCGCCTTACACCTGGATGCGAAGATGGATAGCGGCAGAGGCTGCCTATATCAGATGACAGTGCACTCATCCCTGTTTCAGAAAGTGGAGGAGTCTCAGTGGGGAGACTTAGAGTGTGATGTGATGCGTGACCAAGTTGACCAGGGCAATGCTCCAGAAGGATGGACAGAGGATGGTCAGAACCAGATTCTCTTCCAGAAAAGGTTGTTTGTCCCGGAGGCGATGCGCAGCAAGGTTCTCAGTGAGTTCCACAACTCACCCCTGGCGGTACACCTAGGAGTTTTCAAGATGTACCAGGGTTTGAAGAGGCAGTTTTGGTGGCCCGGAGTTAAGCGAGCGGTGGAAGAGTTTGTGGCCAAGTGCTTAGTGTGTCAGCAAGTGAAGGCTGAACACCGAGTTCCAGGCGGCCTACTATAGCCCCTACAGGACCCCGAGTGGAAGTGGGATGACATCTCAATGGATTTCATCACGGGACTACCCAAGGCCCAAGGAGGGTACGACGCCATCTGGGTGGTAGTGGACAGATTGACGAAATCAGCTCACTTTCTGGCGATCAGGGAGTCGAGTGTTGTGGATGCTTTGGCAAGAAAGTACGTGGATGAGGTGGTGTGGTTTCATAGAGTCATGAGGTCTATAGTCTCGGATAGGGATGCACGGCTTACCTCGTGAGTCTGGAGAGGGTTGCAGCATGCGTTTGGCACCCAGTTACGCCTTAGCACTGCTTTCCATCCCCAGACAGATGGACAAACAGAGCGCACCATCCAGACCTTGGAGGATATGCTACCAGCATGTGTTCTGGACTCAGGAAGAGCATAGGTGCAATACTTGCCTCTAGTAGAGTTTTCCTACAACAATAGGTACCAGTCTACCATTGGCATGGCCCCATTTGAAGACATGTATGGGAGGCCATGTCGTTCGCCTATGTGTTGGACTGAAGTAGGAGAGGCAGGAATCCTTGGTTCGGAGGTGGTACAGAACACGTCAGAGAAGGTTCAGCTCATACGGAAAAGGATGAAGGCGTCCCAAGACCGACATAAGTCGTATGCTGATACCAGGAGGTGGCCCTTGGAGTTTGTGGTTGGGGATCACATGTTCTTAAAGGTCTACCCTCGGCATGGGCAGCGGAGGTTCGGCAAAGGGAGTAATCTTTCTCCAAGATTCATCGGACCCTTCCAAGTGTTGTGGCAGGTCGGCGATGTGGATTACCAGTTAGCGTTGCCACCGCCGCTACTAAGGATACATCATGCCTTTCTTGTGTCCTAGCTCCGTCGGTATCTGCACGACGATTCACACGTCCTTGATTGGGGTGAGCTAGACATCGAGGACGACGTGACCTTTGTGGAGAGACCAGTGGTGATCGAGGATCGCCAGGAAAAGGTGCTTCGCGGGCAAACCATTCCCTTGGTTGGCGTGTTGTGGAGACATGGTGGGCTTGAGGAGAGTACGTGGGAGAGGGAATCACAGATGTGTACCCAGTACCCAGAGTTGTTTTAAGTTTTGTTCTTTGTTGTACCTGTTGTGATAGAACGTTTTGTCTTTTGGCTATGAAATGTACTAGTTTTCTTCCTCTGCGTGTGCGAGAAAAGCCCCGGGCAGTTTGGCATGGTATGTTGCTTGGTTCGTGACAGGAACGTGTTCTTAGTTAATGATGAGATTCACTCTTGAGAGGTATATTTTGGGGTGGTTGTTCGAACTCGCCCTTTACTTCTGGGTTGTTTAAATTCTTGGGGACGAGAATAGTTTGACAGGTATCTGATGTGATGACCCAGACTTTCTTGGTCCTTCCCTTTGCCAAAATCCGGGTCATGTCTCGGTGAGACCGATCGGTGAGACCGATTGGGGAGACCGATCGGGGAGACCGATTGGCGAGACTGAACGGTGAGACCGATCGGTGAGACCGATCGGTGCGACCGATCGGTGGGACCGATTGGTGGGACCGATCGGTGAGACCGATCGGTGAGACCGGTCGGTGCGACCGATCGGTGAGACCGATCGGTGAGACAGATCGGTGCGACCGATCGGTGGGACAGATCGGTGAGACCGGTCGGTGAGACTAATCGGTAAGACCAATCAGTGAGACTGATCACCGTCAGTAGCGCTCCTTTGCGCAAATAGGGGTTTAAACCCTATTCTGACTCATTTAAGCGTGTTTTTAAGACCCGTAACGCGCATAAGAGCTTTAATTAAATACTTAATCAATTCATGAGTCATCTTAAACCAACAGACCCCCTTTTTGTGACGATTGGAGCCACGTGGTGAACCCACAACCCCCGCGCCTTACGCGGTTTCGCGTTTTCACCTCAACCGTCCCCAGCTCTTATAAACTAAGGGTTAGTCGTGGTTTCTCCTTTCCTCGATCGTGACTTATCACAAACAGCTTCTGGTGCATCGGGCGCATCGTTATCCTTAAAGTTCCGCACCCCCGGCCTAAATGCCGATAATCTATCAACAAGTAGGGAATTTCTTCTTCGTCTCTCTCTTTTGTGTATCATGCGGGGTGGGCGTGCTTTTGATTCTGTTGAATTGGGTAAACCAAACCTAAATAAAGATAATGAATGAATTCTACAAAGAAAGAGGGGGGCTGTGATTGTTGATGCTGTTTTATATTTTTGGTGATGTTTCTTCTATGACCATATTGTTAAGTTGTGCTGGCTTATGCCTCCTGAAAATCGAGGCCGTCGGTGGTCATTGTTTGTGCACTAATGAACCCTGCTGATGTTTTAAATGTGTTGTTTGTGGTTGTAAATTCTTGCTATGAAAATTGAATTGGTTAATCACGTATATCCGGCTGAGTAAATTGAAAGCACCGGGATCAAAACTTTTATGATAACTCCCGGTTATAACACACAGAATTTGAATCATGGAGTGTGTTAAGTCGTTTAAATCTGAAAATACCAGCAATCCTTGACTTGTGTTGGTGGTGGTAGTTGGTAGTTTTCCTTTCGGGCCGATTGTTGGAGATGTGGGAGGGGATGGGATCCCCTGTTCTTTTATACCCTCGGTGGTCGGGTGAAATTGGGGATGGGATCTCCTGTTGGTATGGATTCAGTGGTTGTGAGTTTTAAATCTGGGTGGTTACTTGTTTATATCACGAATTAGGGTGGAATCCTCTGTTGTCGAGAACCAAGTGTGAGCGTTTTGGTTGATGTTTGACTGTTTACTTTCATGGACTTATGCATATGCTTACTATTTTCCCAGTAGTGCTTAAACATAAACATTATTACTGAATGTGAAATAAGAATGGGGGAAAATTGGTTGTTAGAGTGAGTCGTGACTCGGACTTGGGTGCTGTTGTGATCTATAGGTTGTCTGAAGAAAAACCTAGCTTGGGTGAGTGCTTGTTACCTATATATATATATATATATATATATATATATATACTTGTATCTTTGTGTTTCTTATTCGCACCCCACCCAAGTTGAGCACATAGTGCCGAACACCCCCATTTCATGGGGGAGGGTGTTTTTCCCCCCACTATTCATAGTGGATGGTTATTAGCTCCTTTTCTGATCACTTTCCCGGATAGCCCAAGTGTCTTCGGGTAGGCTGTGATGGCCTGAGGTCCATTATTAGCCCAATAACCTTCGGGCGGGGTAGTGTGGTGGTCGTCCAGGTGTGCACGGCAGGTGGTTTCCCAAGCATCTTCGGGATGAGGCCCATGTGTCTTCGGGCGTGGCAGTGGATCCTTTAGCCCAGGTTTCTTCGGGCGTGGTGGTGGTTGTCCTGGCCTAGGTGTTTGCAGGCATGGTTACATGTGACAGTTGTGGCCCAGGTGTGTGCGGGCGGGACTCAGTAGTGGGACTGCGTGCGGTTGAGGCCCAGGTGCGTGCGAGTGGGATTTCGGCAGTGGGACTGCGTGTGGTTGTGGCCCAGGTGCGTGCGGTCAGGTGTGGCAGTGGGACTGCGGTGAGAATGGCGGGATTAGTACGATGCATAGGATGTCTCAATAACCAGTGGGAAAGTGGCGCGGGGTACCCAAGCATCGATGTGCTCTTAATATATATATTACTTGACTTGCGTTATTTGGTGAGTGAGCCTTGGTGAGGCCTGGGGTGGATAGTTTTCCTTGTTAGGTGTTTGGTTTACTCTTTTTCTCACGGGACTTTAGTACGTTCCCCCACTTGTGCACGAGAGTCTTGGTTTTCCCTACTGAGTGTACTTGTATGCTCACCCTACGTATATAAAACTTCTTTCAGGTTTCTAGGTGGTCTTCGGGAATCACGCATGACCTTACTAGCTCGGACCTTTGGAGCAGTTGCAGTTGTTGTTTTTCTTTTCCCTTTGGTACTTATCTTGTAGTCACATTTTTGCACTTTGTGGCCTTTACTTTTGAAACATGCATGTGGGAATGGTTTAATTTTGGCTTTAAATTTCTTTCTACCTTGGTGTTGTTGGGTTTTCTTCTCCTTATCTCTCGATCCTATAAAATAAAAAGGGTAATGCCTTCCATTTGTGAGAAATTTCTATACCCTTGGTGCTAGTCGCCACTCTGAGACCTACTAAAGGCGGGTTTCGGGGGTCATTATCTCTCCTTCAACTTAAAGAAGGAACGGCTCGGCAATCTGCTGACCCTTCCCTCCTTTTGGTGAAGGCGGGTCGTGACAAGATCATCTATCTATGAGGGGTGCATCTCTTTAATATAGGATACAAATCACAAACAATGGAGGTTTTATTCTTGTAATCTATCTGGAGTTCTCCAAAATCATGAAATAAACTATAGGGTTTAATGGGGATCAATTTGGGATTAAAATGGTGGCTTAAGAGATAATAAAATAAAATTTAATGTAAAATAAAAAATCATGCATGATTTACATGTATGAGACACATGGTTTCCTCTAACTATGCTCCTTAAATGTGCGCATCTTCAAAGGTGTGTGCATGGTTTATCTTTTTGGTTCCTTGTCTTAAAAACTGTGTTCTATCTGGAAAAAACACCTCTTTCTAGGGTGCACAGTTTGATTGAATAAGGTGCACATTCAGGGAAAACCATGACACAAATGTAAACATCCATATTTCCTCCCATTTTCTCTAATTTTCCACTAAAATACACACCATAGGAAAACCCAAGAAAAAATTTATCTACACAATGCCAAATTGTACCTTTAAATGAGCCATAGACTTCCCCAGAAAACGTTGGGGTTTTATAAGGTAGAAATAATTCTATATGGAATTAACATAATTTTGTTTTAATAGAATCATAGATTTCACATGTGTAAAACTAAGAGAAAAAAAGACATATACTTATTTTAAAATAATTTTAATCACTTTTATAGCTTGTGATACATGCAACCCCTAGTCTAAATGAATCGTAATATGGTATATTGTTCTATCATAGACTTTAAAATAGTAGGTATAAATAGTAATAACTATATTAGGAAAATTAGATGGTTATGAAACATATAAAAAACTCATTTTTATTAAATTATATAGGAATGAACGTAAAAATATTTTTAAAGGAAAAGATATTAATTTCTGAAAAAATATAGTTTCTAAAATATCGGGTTCATTGGATTTTGTGCATGTAATTGATATTAATTTCTAGAACTTTTATATACTATATTTGAAAAAAAATCATTATTTTTTTAAAACCAAAATTATAAATTTGTATTAGACTATATTTTAAATGGTTTTGGGAAGAATTAATTTAATGATGAATATCAAAAAATACTAATTTTTAATAAAAACAACATTTTCCTTTAATGAATTTAAAATGTCACCATTTTTATAATTATTTTAAATGTGAAAATTGATTAATAATGTTATAAATAATCAAATTTATACCATTGAAATCATTTTTAAGTTGATTTTTTATAAAAAATTATTATTAAAAAGATTCTTCCTTTTTAAAACCATTTTTTCAACGCAATTACTAAATTTAATTTAAATTCTGTTATAGAAATTTTTTTAAATTTTAAAATATAGATTAAATAATTGAAATTATAATATTAAATTTCATTTAATATGTTTTAAATAATAATTATTATTATTAGTGATGAATGTAAATATTAATTACTAAAGTTATGGTTAAAATAGGTTTATCGAGCGTTAAACTAAACATAAAAGGGTGAAATCACATATAAGACTCTAGGATTCCTATTTTATAGATATATTTAAACCTTATAACATCTAAGGATAAATAACCATTCATTTGTTTTTGCTTTTTTCATGTATAAAATATGGGATAATTTTATTCTTCTCAAAAATTCCATGTGTGTCCTCTCCCACACATATAAAAGCACACCCATATCATATCTTCTTGACACATACAAGTCACTTTCGTTTGAAAATAACGTCACAAATAATTTACATACATTCCTCCCCATGACCTAGAGGTATTTTATTTATAATAAAACTATAATATAATGGATTTAGTTGAAAAAATAAATAGGTTCTATGAAGAATATGTAATGTTGTTAATCATGCATCATCATTTTCTTTCGTTAACTACTACATTCAAATAATTTCCATATATGAAAAAATAACAACACAATTATATTATATATACTAATATGTTTTTATGTAAATGTAATAACCTTTATTTATCATGTATTTCATAAAATGGGAAACAAAATATTCAATCATGGGTACAATAGACTACCACCTCGCGGACACATATAATTCATTTTCCATCATATCCTATCAAGAAAGGATATGATGTTGTATTTAATATATATATCTATAAATATTATCTATAAAATAATCTTACTTATTAAATTTTTTTATCACATCTACCTGCATACCTCCCTTTCCATTTTAAAATGATAGTGTTTCTTGTGTGTACGTGTGGACTACCATATCCGCAAAGTGATGTGATTCTTTTTACATTTTAATTTTTCATTTATTATAATGAGAGTCTACATGATGAAAATATATGATTTATATGATAATATAATAGTTTAGTTTATTTAATCTATTTCTTTACCTTTATTTATCTCCCTCTGATAAAGAAAAAAGTATAAACGTCCATGCATGTGTAGGAAAAATTGACTCCCTTAACTATGCAATACATTATGCTATATATAATTAATAGATTACTATATATACATATAGAATTATTATATATTATATTTATATCATGATTAATATTCCAGATATGATGGAAACATGATCAAAGTATAGGTATTAAAACTACCCAACAAAAGCAATGATAAAAATGAAGTAGTTTTCATCCAAAATAGAAATCTTAAGAAATAATTATCAATTAAACATTGATAAAAAGTTATAAGAAAATTATATATGAAATAATATATATTATTATGGTGATTTAATATATTTAAAATTAATATATACATACATTACTTGTGTTTTGAGTATGTTATAAGGAAATCATTCATAGTGTATGGGATTTTCATCTAACTTTTATTTTTATAGGACACATGCCTTAAACCCAACTTGATTAAATTATGTGATGTATATACATCAAATAAAAGTATTTTAGAATTATTATCATGAAAATTACGAGATATAAAGATATAATGTTACTTATTTCATGGGTTTTGTGATAAAAAAAGTTACCAAATTTGTAACTCTATCAAGATTATAATATCATCAGTCATCAATATTGTTTGTGATTAAATTTATAATGATAAAATTTAAAGATATATTTATCTATAAAAAATATAATTTATTATCATATGATAATTCGTTAAATTTTAATGTAATAGAATCATTTTTTATTATTTTTTACATAAAATTATTGAGAAAACATTTTAAATAAAATTAGTCTTTATTTCCCTTTACCGTTGAAAATCCTTTTCCTTCAATATCTATTTTTTTATAAAAATAATTTTAATAATATATTAAATATTTTAAAAATTATTTATTAAAGATGTTTTTACCCATATTTTACTTTTCTCAAAACTATTAAAATGGAATATTATTATCCTTCTGGGAATGTGGTACATTTTTACTTTTTACTGAAAATGTGAAAGAAATATCTTTTTTTATATATCGAACCAGAATGTTATTTTCTATCATCATGGAGTCCCATTGTAAGAAGTATATTTTACTTATTTCTATAGATATTTTTGAAGAAAATATTTCTCTTAATAATCTAGAAATTAATCATTTTTAAATTTTATTTTCAAATTTAAAAGTGTATTTTACTCAAGATATCATTTGATGATATTTTTATGTTATTTCTATTCATCAAAGATAGAAGCCTTATTTTACATATTATGCATTGGGGATATGTTTTAATGATACCATCATTATTATTTAATTTTGTGGTTTTTTATTATATTGATTGGGTATGTTCTATTTTTATTCTGTTCTCCATATTAACCAATATGGTTTATGATTATGCTAATTTATTGGGGTATTCCATAACATTTTGTATTTCAGTTTCTAATACTTATGTTTTCATTAATAATATTTATTAATTGGGGGAATTTTTAACATTTCATATGAAAGTCTCAATTTTGAATATTTTTCATTTATTATGTTTAATTATTTATAAAATTATTAAAATTTATATATGAATTTTTCAATATGAGAATTAATATGATTTTATTTATCCTCCTTGATATAAAGAATACATTGGAATTAGTATGTGATGGGTGATAATCTCTATATCCCCTTGCTTCATCAATATGACTCATGAGAAAAAATAATTTGGTTATTTTAATATGGCCCTAAACATTTATATAATATGTATTGGCTTAAGTCTATGAAAATATGTTTATGATGTTAGAAGTAAATCATTACCTAATTATGATATTATTTGTTAATGTCCATGTTATTATTTGATTAGTTATGATATCCATGGAATAGTTTCAATATATGTAACTATTTTATAATCATTTATTCCTTCCATATTATTCTATATTCTCAAGTTATTAAGTTATTGAAATGTGTTTTAATTTATTTATTTTATAATAGTTAATTTTACTTATTTACTCTGGATTTCTTCTTAATGTATGCATACCCTTACAACACATATGAGATCAGTTATTTATTATGTTTTCATTCCTTATGATACTAGGAAGTTCTTTCTGATTGATATGATGGGACATGAAAAAGTGATTTATGGTGTTAATATGTAAAATAGTAAGTGTTGTTTTATGTTTCCAAATGTGATGGGAAATTTACATCCGTTTCTAGTTTCAAAATAATACTAATATATTTCTTCCTTTGACATGAGATCACATTTATCATTCACAAAAGTAATAATTTAATTATCGACTCTGGGATACAAGGGTCATTTTTTTTACTGGTGGAATCTAAGAATGTTTTGTTAAAACCATGGGAACAAGATTTAGGAAGAAATATATTAGTGAATATAACTCTATAAATGATTGTGAGGATATGTTTATGTATAATATAGTATCAAAAAATTTTGTATCATATATATTCTATTAATTTCCACGAAATAGATCCCAATTAAGATACTACATGATGATTTGGTTATGGAACAGTTGTACCTAGGGGCATTTAAATCAAAAAAATGGGAATTAAAAATTTACTTGATCATTACATTGTTATTGATAATAGGACATATTTCACACATACTTTTACACTTCCAGGGGATATTATTGGTTTAAATCACATTTTCTTTATAAACCATTACACTGGATTTGAAAATATTTTTTTGAGTTGATAATATTCCCGATGATACCATGTTTATTATTGTTAGATTAGTTATACATAAATTTCCAATTTATGTTAGGTTTTCCACTAGTCTTGAAGTTATACATTATTATTCCTAATTTTATTATCTAATCGTGTTTATAAAACAACATCGAAATGATAGAATTTTACTGTAATGGAAACTATATAAATTTATGTAATCCATGTATCAGTTTTATTCATGTGAAAAATAATTATTATGGAGCTTGAGATGAACAAATTACAAGTATATTGGGAAGTTGAATCAGGTTATGACTAATAACTTTACCTATATATAGAATTATAAAAATTCCAAATGCATTGTAATAGCGTGATAATATTTCATATGTCTGTAACCTGCATCATTTATTGTGACTAGAAATACATTTGTTGAAGATAATTGGATTTTTTTCTTAGAAAATATATTTTTAAATTTGTGAAGTAATGAATGGGAGAAGTATATGATGGAATTATATCATATATTAGGGGATGTCAATAAATGGTGTTCAATGATTCAGGAAACGATGTTTGAAGAATAAATAACAAACAAGATGTGAGGTGATTTTATGGTACACTACATAAAAAAATATTTTCCTTGAAAACAATGGGAAAATATGGATAGAAAATTCCCTCGTTTGAAATGAAAGGATGAATAAAATGAATATTAGTTTAATGATATATTTTCAGCGTTAGAAATTAATTTTTCAGACTACTAATTTTATTTAAAGGGAAATATTTACAATCTCTTTAGTTTGATTAAGTCAATCCTTTTAAGGGAACCTATTTCAAAAACCATAACATCATATGATTACATAGTATATTGTGTTATCAAGATAACGAAATAATTCTCCATGTACTATTTCATTGAAGGAAATCAAAATTAGTAAAAGGTGGATAAGCACTCTTGAAAATGAAATATTACAAATGGTAAGAATGTAGGATTAAAATTTCAAACATGTAATAATTTTGGAAAAATAACCATGGAACATGCTTTCTCAAAATGGTATTTTACAACATTGTGGTGTAAAATTCCACAACTATTATGACTAAAATAGTATGAAACAAGACTATAATGAGAAATTATTAAACAATAATTAGATCGGGCACTAATAAAATGATTACCGTAATCATCAAGGGAGTTTTCCCCTTGAAAGTTTCAAGGGATAAAGGCTAAGATTAAGATATCACGACATGTGTGGATGATTCTCCTCGTGATGTAGTGGAATGTAATTTACTCACACATTAAAATTTATATAATTATTTTTTTGATTCTAGATCATAAAACGCTTTTATATCATCCATAATTTCTAGAAAAATTAATTTTTTCCCAGTTACCTTATAAAGGGAATCAGCAATCAAGAATCCTAGTGGAGGTATCCCCACAAAAATTTTGTGTTAGTTAGTTCCCAATATAACACAAATTTTTTTATAACATCATTATAATACAAATAGTTTATTTTGATATGATAATGTATAGGTATAGGCTTTCAAAATTTCATCAAAATAGTTAATGTGAACCTATAGAAATTATGACTTCCAAGGAAGATCTGAAATTTCAAATCTCTTGAGGGGAGTCTTAATCTTCTACGACCTATATAGTTACACCACATGTACCTCTTCCGATTATTATTCATTGGGAAGAATTGCATAAAAAATTTATATATGTAATAGGTTACCTTTTAATCGATTATTTACCTATTATAAAGGAGTACATTTATTTATTTCTGAAGGAATTAATTTAAATACACTAGAATTTGAGGATTACTTTTCCGTTGATTTAATCCCTAATTAAAGCCCAAATAGAAATGCCCCCTATATAATGTACACTATGGAAGTAATTTATTTGAGGAAATAACTAGTCGAGTTGTGTGATAAGGTAATTATATTACCTAGTGTTTTCTATGTGGTTTCTATATTCATTTTGTGATGAAAACTATACATCTATGATATTGTACTTTGACTATAGGGAAATCAATGTTATTAAGATAAGTAAAAAAGTATACTCTACCCATACTTGTTTACTTATGTGATCAAATTCATAGAGATAAATATTTCTCAAAGATTTAAATTCATTATGGGTATCATCAATTGTGATTAATGAAGGACTTAAGACATCATTTCATATGAAGTATTGAAATTATGATTTTACAATAATACTAATTGGATTGAACATTGAACCCTATATCTTCACATATCTAATTAATAGAATATCAATTGAATATCATTATGATTTTTTGGGGATTTATTGATGATATATTGGTTTTTTTAATAGCTCTGAGGACTATAATTGTCACTCTCAAATAATTTTGGGTTCTCTTAAAAGAAAATATTTATTTGGTAAATGTAGCGAGTAGTAATTATGAATTCAGAAAGTTTCATTTCATTCACATATTTTTTATGTGTATAGAATATTTATTGATCCTATGAGGATAATGGTAGTACAATAATTTCTTACACCAATTAACATAATTTTAGTATTTAATTTATGTTGATTTTTATGTTAATATCTATTAATTGATTTAAAAATTTAATGATTGGATGGAACTTTTAGCTAGATTATTCATAAAGTGGTTAATTTTATATGTATGAAGGAAGGTTAAGAAATGTTTTATTAATTGGAAAAGATATTGGTGAATGATTTGATTCTAAATCCTCCATCTAGAAATGATTAATTATGATATATAATGATGCTTCAAATAAGGTGATTAAATGTATCTTTATATAGAATAATGATGTTAATTCTTTTGAATTAAAGTAATTAATTCTTCATGAACAAAAATATCCAATACATGATATTGATTTGGTTGCTATAATAATTTGATAGATTATATGGAAACAATATACATATACTGAATGATGTAATATATATATATATATATATCATAAGAGTTTGAAATATATATTTTCCCCTAAATTGATCAATAATTGGAAAATTATATGTCTTGAGCTACTGAAGGATTATGATTTCTCAATACACTACCACCTAATGAAGGGAAATATGGTCGGGGATGCACTATACAAGAACAATCATAGAGTTTAGACCAAAATGAGGATCAATAAGGATACTATATTCATGGATCTAGTAAAGATGAAGATGGGAAATACTAAAGGAGTGGAGAAATAAATAATTTTTTAAATTATTTCCAATCCATATTTTCCAGAAAATATAATAATTTCTCAACCTGATAATGAGAATTTTAAAAATAAAATTAAAGACATGAATTATAAAAAATTGGAATATTTAATTTCTGAATATAGTGTAGTAAAATATTGAATGATGTTATTTGTTCAATCTATAGCTAATATAAAGAGGTAATTTTTAGATTATTCTTATAGGTTAGAATAATCTATACACACCAGTACCAAAATGATGTATATATATTTTAAGGAACATGTATTTTTTAAAAAATATAAACATCTAATTTGTTATTATGTGTTAATATTTATTTATTATAAATAAGTGAATGATGAGACATTTCATCAAAGATGATTCATTCAACCCCTTCCAAATACAATATTGAAATGGGATGTCATTATTATGCCAATTTTAAATATATTATCAAAATCACCAAGGAATACAGATGAATCATTGTTTATTATTGATAATCTCTCAAAATCATCACATTTCCTTGTTATAAGATAACATTTACCTCCTAAAATTCCTGAAAACTCTATATTATTGAATTTAGAGACATAATGGTGAACCAATTTCAATTTTTTCTGATCATAAACCTTCATTTAAATCAAAATTATAGAAATTTCTTTAGAAAGATCTTGATACTGAGTTTTATTTAAGCATTCCTTATCACCCTCAAACTAATGGACATTTAGAAAGGACAATTTAAACATTATAGGACATGTTGACACCAAAACCCATGAATTTCAAGGTATATGGGATCATTATTGACAATTTATTGATTTAACCTATAATAATTTCTTCCATTTAAGTATTATAATGGAATCATGTGATGCATTTTATGGAAATAGAAGTTTTACTACAATTTTTTATATTTAATTTAGTGAAATGATACTTATAGGATCAAAAATTAGGAAGGAGATAACAGAAAAGATAAAGGCCATTAAATCACATATCAATATATATCAATGTAGTCAAAAGAGAAATAAAAATAACAGGAAGAAGTATTTTTAATTTTAGGTGGTAGATCATGTTTTAATGAATGTATCTACATGGTAGGGGGTTGAAATATTCCGTAGGAAAAAAAATTGATCCATAGGTATATTATAAATTTTTAAATCCTAGATGGAGTTGGATTTTTTTCTTACCATTTCCCAATTCCATAATGTCTCACTATAGTGTGTGACATGTTCCATATATAATTTTAATGAAAATAAATTCAATACCCAATCCATTTTTTCACCAATGAAAAAATTGAATCATAACTTGATCAATATTACTATAAAGTTCCTATTTAGATTTTGTACACTAGAGAACAAGTGTTGAGTAATATAATGACTAAATAGGTAGAGGTACATTGAAAAAATAATAAGACAGAAAATTCGACAAGGGAATATGATGAAGTCCTGAGGAAGAACTGCCTAATTCTTTTCACATGGTAATAATTTATAAATTTCATATAAATTTTTTTTGATGGGGTAAAAAATGTTACACCATTATAATATATGATATATATTTCTATTTATATTAATTTATTCTTATTTATATATTGTGATAAACACATCATGCAGTTTTAAATAATTGCAATATGGTATACTGTTATAACAACGGTAATAAACTGTTGCGTATGAATAGTACTATATATTTCCTAAAATATATTCTTTAAAAATGAATCAGAAAAATTCATTGGTTATCAATTATTTAGAAATGAAAATAAAAAACATTTGAATGAAGAAAACATATTTTCTTAAAAACTGTATTTCATAAGAAATTTGTTTGATCGTGCTTTGTAAAATTCATTTATTTTTTTTAATTTTTTTTTGAAAATTTAATTTAGAAAAATAATTTTTTTATTGAAACCTATATGTTAAAATTATCATAGAGTGAATTTATTATAATTTATTTGAAAAATAATTTTTAATTAATATAGAAATTTATTTATTCCTATTGAAAGATTAATTCTCATTTTATGAATTTAAAAAGATCCATTTTGTCATAAAATATATTAAATAAAGAAATTAGTTAAATTGTAATAGAAATAATCAAATTTAGGTCATTATAATCATTTTTTGTTATGTTTTAACATAAAATATTTTTATACGTAAGAAAATATTTACATTAGAAAACTATTTTGTTGATAGACTTGTGGGTTTAATTTGAAATTAAATTCATCATCTTTTGAATTTTGATTTTGGAAAAGTTGATTTTTTATTTTGAATCGTTTTAATTAATATAATTTAATATCTTCAATATCATTTTTCCTGAAACAAATAGTAAAAATAAATAAATATAATTACCATGGTCAAGGTTAAAATGGGTTTACCAGTGGATAAACTTAGAAAATACAAGTTAAAATAACCTAAGAACAATTATAATCTCTATTGTATAGTGATATTTCTACCTTATCACATCGAGTGATCATTAATGGTCCATTTCGGAGATTTGTTTCATGTGTAAAATAAGGGTTCATTTTAATATTTCCATAATTCTAAGTGACTCCTACCTTGAAAAAAAATAGACAACCCCTCTATTATATTGTTAAAAATTCCAAATCCATTTATATATATAATACCTACTTAATTAATTTACTTATATCACAACCCCCAACCTATAGTCTCTATATTTTTTTAATAAAACCACAATAGTAAGGATTTAGGTATAATCCTAAATAGGTTCGATGAAGAAGAGTTATAGTTTTCATCCTTGCATATTCATTTTATTCCATCCTATACCGAAATTAAATATTATAGAATAATGATATAATAAAAACACTATTATATTATATATATATATATATATATATTAATTGAACATACTATATCCCTCCAATCATTTATGAAATGGGAAATGAAATTGTTCATCATGAATATGTAGGATTACCACCTTGCAAAATGGTGTAATTCATTTCAATTTGTTTCCTCTAAAAGATGGATATAATCATTTGTCTAATTTATATATATTAAATTAATGAAATTATTATACTTATAAAAATAAAATATCACATTTACCTTCATACCTTTCAATCCGTTGTATAAAACAGATAATGTCTCTTGTTCGTACATGCGGACTACCACCTCTATGAACTGATCTGATCCATGTTTCATTTTATTTGAAAATAGATTGTAATAAGTATGTTTTTGATGAAAATATATGATATATAAATTATAATAGTGTTTTTCTAATTGTGAAATATAATATCCCATTTTTTGTTCTATCCATCAGAAAAATTTAAACGGTATTTATGTGTAGGAACGATCGCCCATCTCCATGAATGATATGATTCATTTTTTCATCTAAAATTTATGGAATACACTAAAAAATATAAAATTAATCTATATATCATTATTATCATTATTATCAATTTTTAGATGATGAAACCAATATCAAATTTCAAGGTCTAGTTACTCGATTTTTAACATGTAAGACTACGGACTATTTATAAGCATGTTTTTGAAGCTAGTCATTGTCTCGGCATGGGATTTCAAGGTCCATAGAGTCTTAGTGAAGGAATATTAAAAATATTAAATATATTATATCATACACATATATATTCATTTCAAACAAGGAATAATTTCCGACTGCAGTCTCAAATCATGAATCTGAGACTAGTTTTGAGTTTAAAAACTGGTCTTTGGCCTAGGTGTGACATAAAAATTGTCAATGATGGGAGTTCAGTCAGAGTTGATTCATGCAGAGTGTGTTAAATTGATTTTAATTTAATTAAAAAAATGAAACAAATTAAACACCCTCTCTAACCCTTGGTTTCATGCATACCAAATAAGAGGAACCCCCTAAAATAACGGATGAAACTGTGGAAAATCCAATGATAAGAGGTATTATTGATCTTCGTTCTTGAAATAAATCATTCCCTAATAATGGTATGGCTTGTTTGGGGAACTGATTTACCCCTGTATGTTTAGAATTTCTCCATAACATAAAACACAATATTTTCTAGGTCCTGATAAACTTTTGATGTGTTGTTGTAAGGTTTGTTAACCCTACAAGAACTGTTAAACATCCCCAGGGGACAATCTATAGGTTTTCAAAAAAAACTATGATGATTTAGGATGCTCACAATAATAGAAACTAGACCTATTACAATAGACCTATACCAATTGTTTTTTCCAAACAATTCTTATATGTACCACAAAATTACTCTATACCAATATTTTGGTTAAAACTGTCAGTATATGTACCATAATATTACTCTATACCAATGGTTTTTCGAAAATCATATTTATATGTCATATATATACCAATGGTTTTAGAAAAACCGATGGTGTTGATTCTATAATATATTCTTTTACCAATGGATTTTCCAAAACAATTTGTATAGGTTATGGCTATATCCACTGTTTGGCTAAAACTATTAGTTTATCTTACATTTATAGACCCTATACCAACATTATTTCCAAAACCATAGGTATACGACACTAATATACAAATAAAAATACCAAGAGTTTGTAAAACCATTGATATAGACCTATACTAATGGTTATTCAAACTGTTGGTATAGTTATTTTTATTTTTAGTGGATGATTTTATAAAATTACATTTAACACATTAAAAATTAATTTACCTTTAAATATACATATACATATTTATCATATTATATTCCAAAAAATCATTATATCTTAGTGGATTGGTCATTGAAATACAAATTAGAGGTTTTGGAATCAAAACATGTCATGAATTTTTTATAAATACCAATAAAAATTGTTTTAAAATCCCTTGGTATAGTTATTTCATATCACATATAATAATGGTTTGAAATCCATTGGTATTTCCTAACAATACCAACGGTTTCCCAAAACTTGTGGTGTAGGTTTATACCAGGGGCAGACAAGACAAATTTTACCAAAACCATTGTTATGGAGTATTCCAATGGTTTTGGGGATAATACCAATGGTTCCAAACAATTAATATTGGGTTTTTTTCATAGTATCATAGTGAATTACCATTAAAAATTCCCGATCACATGGTTTGCAGTTTAGGGTCACATTTTGTGTGTTATTATGATTCGAGGAAGATTATTTTTGGGGACTAAATGTAGATTAGTTGGGTTATAGTTTGTGTAATAACCACATATCCTGTGTATAGGGGACATGTCTAATGTTTCCCGGAGATGGTACATGGTCGTGCAGAAGTACACAATGAAAAGAAATCGACATTGGGTGCCAAATATGGTCAAGTGAAACAGACTTTTAATTCGGGCTTGTTATTCATGGAACTATATACCATGGGAAAAATCAATGTGAGAGACATTTTCTGTTGATCCTTATTGGAAAGTACACAGCTGGAAGCCTGGGTGAGTAGAGATATGTCATGTAAAACATTTACATGCCATATAATCTCACATGGATAGATAATATGTGTATCAAAGGAAACTATCTGGAATTCAGGTTTGGTCAAGCATTGTGTGGACTCCAGCATACCCTATGTACTCCACTTGGATAATTCTTCACTATATATCTCCTTCATCATGACTTAGATTTAGGCCTATGAGTATCCTATCATAAGTATTTTTCTGCATTGGATGTGATGGTGGCCTTTATGTTGGTTTGGGAGGTATGATGTGGTGTAGTTTGATCAGGACACACTATTTTTTGTACTATAACTTTGATTGTGATTAAGGGGGTCATTGGTTCAATGATATGGTTGGTATGCTTCTATATCATCTTAGGATGTGGGCCCCTATACTATATAGCCTAATAGATATATGTTATTCAGATATAACATGGAGTGGGGCCCAACCATTTTCTATGTTACAAACTAAGGCAGGCCATGCCTAGAGATACATTGAGTAACTCTTCACTAATGTGAGACATCAATTTCATTTGTCAGCGATACATTTGGAGTGGTACTCTCCTTTCACATGAGTGAACATATTTCCCTTACCACTTGAATTTGTAGATATAGAACTTCCCCATAGTGGGTGTGTGTCTTCTAACCATGGAGTAGTTCTCCTAGGGTTTTACTCCCCTTTTGAACCAGTTTTCATGTACCCTATATTGTGTGTGTTTTTGGATACAAATCTACCTTATTGTACTAGGGTGTGGGACCTCTATACTCACTGTACATATAGATTCGGTACTCCCCTATTGTAACAAATTGTGCTTCCTCTATCCACAGAGTTAGTATTACCTTGTCACACAAGGGATTGTTTCCTCCAGATGTTATTTTTAAATAGAGTTTGTTATCACTTGTGGAATAAGGTATTGGGTCCTCTATTCATGATGTTCATGTTGAGTTTATACTCCTCTATCATACAATGGTGGTGGTCCTCAAGCATAGAGCCAGCACTCCCCTATCATGTTAAGGTGTCGGTCCCCCATATTGGATATACTGATAGGGATGGATTTTTAATCACCTTTTATAATAAGGTATTATTCCTCTACCTATTGAGTGGTACTCCCTTGTCATACCAGTATATGGGTCCTCATCTACAGAGTAGTACACCCCCATATTCGAGTACTATTATGTAGGGGTTCCTCCTCAGGAGGCATAGCTCCCATGGTTGTTTAGTACATTTGTGAGGAGTGGCGCCTTATTATTTTTTATAGGTGATATCTGGTAAGAATTGAGTGATTTGTTGATAGAGTGAGGTGTGAGCCACACCAAATAGGTGAGTGAATGGTGTACTAAGATAGTTAGGAGTTAGTACCCCCTCAGCTGGGAGGAAATGGCAAGGTACCAGTTTCTCCTCTCTTTCATTATATGCACAATATGAAGGGTTTAGTGCATTTATCCCTAGAATGTTTTCATTATAAAGGATATTTCCTCTCCAAATGGAGTTTTATGAGCCCACATAGGGTTTAAGGAAGTGGTAATAGTACCTATGGTGTTAGGTACAAGAGTTATGGCAATATCATTTCTTGATGGAGAGAGTTCTCTCAGATGGTCCATTAGGGATGGCAGGGTTGTTGTCGATGGAGCATATCTCTCAAATGAGTTCTATATTGGATGACAGAGCTCATGGATTGTGTTATCCTAGATGCATGTTTCCTTTAGATCATTGATTAGAATCTTATATATATCTTTGAGTTCATTTTTAATAACACTTGGATTCTATCATAATTATATCTATTTTTTAATAGGAGTCCTTTCGGTGTGGTCACATCTTGTTTGACACGTCATGTTGAATGAAATGAAAAGTTGTGTATATCAGAAGATGAGTTCGAGATGGTATTTATCCCTTGTGTGGTTATCCTCTAGCTAAGATAAGAGGACATTTTTTCTTTTAGTATCTACCATTTCATTTCGGTTTCGAGTCACCTACTGAGTATTTTTATACTTACCCATGCATGGGATATTCACACATGTGTTGTGTCTTGTGTTGAAGAAATGCCTTTTGAAAGAGTACCTAGGGTCCTAGATCATGTGGAGTATAATGGACTGTACATGAGGAGGTTTTACTCAGTGCATGGCTTAGTATATTCCAAGAACAATCATTTGATAGTGATCACCTCCATCGGAGAATGTTGGATTCCTTTATTTTTTGGGGGTACTAGTAGTTTCCCCTTTTACTCATTGAGCACTCATATTTTACACTGGTTGTGGGATAGATTTATGGAATCATTAATTTTTCCATTATTAAATATAATAAATATTTCGAATAGATTTATGTCGGTGTTTTCATATAGTTACCTTAGGAAAAGGCCTCCAATTTGTGTGATATTCTCACTCGTTGCTCGAATCTAGTCCATTGTTTATTATGTGTTGTGCTTGGGGTTATTGTGGATTTATCCCCACTTAATCAGGTTATGAAAGATTTGTATAAAAGGGGGTTCATCTTTGGGATTTAGTATCATGAAATTGGTTTGGATTCATAGTGATAGTGTTAATGTGTTTTGAGTTTGAATTTCAAGCCCGATATTTCAGTGTTGATGCACCTACCGATGTATCCATTATACCAGACCCTGATAACCTACTTTTTGACTTCATAAATTAGGGACTAGATATAGGTAAATGCTTATACTTGTAATATATAGGACAACACTATGGTTTTTACTATCCTTATTGAGTAATATCCTCAAATATACTATTGAACTTGAAACATATTTATTGTAATTTAGGATTCCACCATGATGACATCCAAAAAAGGTTCCACAGTGGGATTGTGATAATGATCACCCTAGAGATAAGGCATTAGTGTAGAGAAATTTTCATGATACATTACCTCTGATTGTTCTACCAGTTGACCCACCATCCATTGAGTAAAATGTTCTTCTAGTAGTGAAGGAAAATTATAAACACAGTTTGAGAGTTTAACATGAGTTCTAAAGGAAGCGACCTCAAATGAATTAGTTTGATCTAGACCCCCATATTGCTGATGACTAGATAGAGGTAGTCACTTGTTTTTTATGACTTGTGAGGTCCTCTCACAATCATATGTTAGTCCTAGAGGTGCATCTTCCATGGGGCCCGGTTGGGAAATGGTGGAGTCTAGTGACATAGATCCGTGAGGAGGCGATGGTCACCTTGTTGTATTTTTAGAATCTCTAACAGGATGCATTTATTCTATCCACATTAAGGTAATTTCTTATCATGGAGATTTTATACCTTCTAAATGGTTAAATTTCCATGAAATATAACTCATTTAGATTCAAATACATTTCATGTTACTCTATAGAAATGGTATAGAACCCATTTTTCCGAGTTCAAACTTTTGATAAGGGACTCCACAAAGACATCTGAGAATTTTTGGTCTCATTACACGTTCCCTCTTACATGGGAGTGTTGCAGAAAGCTCGAGTAGTATAGAGATTCATAGAAGAGGTTCAGGAAAATGTTTTTGGTAGTTTTTTCACATGGTAATTCATCTACATCAGTTGAAATGTGGTATTTGGAAGGTTCATGGAATAAGAGGAATACCCATGATAAGGATTAGAAACTTGGGACTACACCATAGGATCTTTTGTAGGGATCTGTTTAGCTATGGGAGAAGAAGACTTACACTTTTGATGTTTGGGAAAAGTTTATGTAAGATTGTTCAAACTGTTAGTCTACTAAGTGGGAGCCTGTCGATGGATGACCATGGTACAAGAAGCTACTAGATCATGGGTGTTTCTATGATGGACAAAATGGTAGAGCGGTAGGGATATTATCATCACATGGCAGAGGGTTCAAGGTATTCCCACCACCAACCCTATGTGCTCCTCGCCATCTTTATGGAGCTAGAGGAAGTGGGTGAGAAAAATACAGGCCATAGTGGCCTTTGACCTAGAGGTTCCATGGATGATTTTAGGTATATTCTACATAATTTCTACTTTATATAGTTGTTTTTATAGACAACGTTTTTAGGTACTCTATTATTTCAACTTCTTGATCTACATTTTTTCAAGGTGATGTGGGGCATCAGTATAACCCTTTGTAAGTGTTGTTTGGTGTAGATTCAAATGTATAAGGAAGAGGGATACATCCCCTACCAAGATATGGTTTGGTGAAATTATTAAAATAGTAAGGGAAATTATGTTCCACCCAAATGGATAGTGTTAATGTTTGGGGAATGATATCCTTTTACCTCTATGTTTGGGGTGTGTTTGGTTGCATACTAGATTGTTGGAGATGGCCTTAGTGTTTCTAGTGGACCCTTATAGCTTGAACCATATTATTGGTGACCTTATTGGAGGGATATCCATTCATATAGCTATTACATTGTGGGATAATTAATCCCTTTCATATTCCCTTAGTGTGTATTCATTTCATACAATCCATGCTTAGTTGTTTTTCCACAGGTGGATGTGGTTGTTGGAGGTTCATGAATGAAGGATGTTGTATGACCCATTGGTCATACCTGAGAATACTTGTGTTTTTTATAAGTAACTTCATGTTTTTGGAATAATATATTATCATGGGCCACTTGAAGAGGATTTGGGGCATTGAATACAGGGTCGGATGAAAACGGATGGGTTATGTCAGCATCGGTGTCATGTTAGGGAGGTGGCTTTCTGCAGGACCCTATTACTATAGACGGACCTTAGTGCTTGTTTTTTTAAACCTATCATAGTAGAGAAAACATTTTCCAACTTTTTTCATGATTTCATCCAAGTTTTATGTATACATTGGGTGTGTTTTTTCATTTTTCGTTCCCCTGAGTGTGTTCATGTAGTAATCAGGGGATCCCATGGAGAGCTCGCTGGCATGAGGGACCTAGTAAAGAGTTCATTTTGTCTTCTTCTTCATATTCCTTCACTATTTTAGGATGATAATATATAATTTTTAGTTAATATTGAGTCATTTGTTTTTACCTATAATAATTTCGAGTATTTCAGAGAGGTTTTATAAAGCCAAGCACTGAGTCGGTGTGGGATTCCAGGGGCCAGAGATCCTCTATCCAGTGATTTTAAAAATATTATATCACATTACAGAATTATATTTTTAAAACATGGAATAATTATTGATCTGAGTCTTAGATTTTAAATCAGAGTTTGTGGTTGAGTTTAGAATTTATTGTTTGGCCTAGTAATGACATAAGCGTGTTCAGCGTCAGGAGTTAGGTGATATGTGAGTCATGGGTGGGGTGTTAAAATGTGGTTAATTGATTTAATAAAATTAAATAAATTTAAACACATAACCACCCCATTCATGGGAACGTGGAAACGAGGAGGAAACCATCACTTTTTGGATAAGTGGATGAAACTGAGTCATGTACAAAGATAATAGGCATTTTTGATCTGTTACCCTGATGGGAATCGCTCATGGATCATGGTGTATTGGAATCAAACCATGGATCTGACCACAAAATTTTTTAATTTATTCACGATGAAGTAGGATTTTAGTATTAAGTCTTGTACACCTTTTAATTCATTGTTTTATTCTTTTGGAGACCCATTATGACTTCTACATATATCATGTGTATCGATCTATTGGTTTTAGAAAAAACTGGGATGATTCAAGCTTCTCGTAGGGAATTTCCCATTCAGAATTCCTGATCTCCTAGTGTGCAGTTCCTTGTCACACATCTTGTGTTATTCTAATTCAATTAATATTACATGTTGGGGCTACACAACATGTACTAGAGTTACACACCATGTAGTAACTCAAAGTTGTGTGGCCTAGTGACATAGCTAAGGTTGTCATGTGATGGGACAACGATTTGTTAAAGTGCATGTTAAAAATACATAGACATGGGTTTCCATATATTGAAATTGGAAATAGGAACTTTCGAGGGACTAATTTAATAAGGAACACTTCATACTAGGGGTACATGTTGTTTATAGGACACAAATGGACGGTTCGTGTGGAAAATGACTTGGTCAGATGCCAGGGTGAGGTGAGAATGTCGTGTACAGCATGTACACGAAATGTTAGCTCACATCGATCAATAATCCTTGAATTATAGGAAATAGAATGGTGTTTAGGTGGGGTCACAAGAACTTTGGATCCCCATACATTCCATGTACTCCACTTACAGATTTCATCAGATCATATATCCCTCTTCAGGGCTTGGATCCATGCCTACGAGTATCCTATCATGCGAATATTTCTATGTAGAACATGATGGTGATCAGTAGTGTAATTTGAGATATGAAGTGGTTTGATTCGATAAAAATGTTCTTGTATCCATGATATACCTTAGGTAGTGATTAGGGAGGACCACTAGGCAGACATTGTGGTCAGTACACATCTCTATAATCTCATTAGGTGGGTCCCTTAACATTTTTGGGTGATAGAGAAGTTCTCCCCAATCATAGTTTGGTTTGGGTGCCCTACATATGTCGGTGTAGTGACATGGTGCTTGTCGTTTATAGAGATCCATTGAGAGTCACTTGAATGATGTGGCATACTATTTTTGTAGAGAGATGCTAGGATAGGTACTCTCATATTGCATCAAGGTAGGGTTTTCCATTTCCTGTTGAATTATTACAAACATGTCACTTTGTCATTGGGTCCAAGTTCTCTACCTATGGATCAGTACTCTCAATATTTTTACTCTACTTTTGGAACAAGGTGTGGGTTCTCAATCTCTAGAGTCAATATTCCCCTCTCTCACCAAGGCATGAGGCCCCAGTTGTGATGTTTATATAGATTGGGTACTCCCCAATCATACTAGGGTGAAGGTCCTCAATCCATAGAGTAGTACTCCCTTATTCTACAAGGGTGAAGGTCCACCGTATGTGTTGTTCATGTTGATTTATTACTCCCCTATCGTAATAGGGTGTAGGTCCACTTTCCTAGGGTTTGTACTCCCATTTCATGTCAGGGTTTGGGTCCCCCATCGTGGATACATTGATATAGAATGATTTTTAATCCCCTGTCATACTATTTTGTCGGTCCTCCATGTATTTATTTGTACTACCCTTCCATATTTGGTTTTGAGGCCTCATCTATAGAGTGGTACTCTCCCATCATTGAGAAGTGATAGGAAGGGGGTTATCCATGGGATTAAAAATCCCTTGGCTACTGAGTTTGGTGACAAGGAGGGGGACCATCTACATGTTTTTGTTTGATACCTCGTAAGAAGTTATTAATCCCTGGATAGAGTGAGGTGTGGGAAACTTCTTATAGGAGTTATAGAGGATTCAGAATATGGTATTGAGTTAAAACATCCACAGTTATGGGGTAGTGGAGATATGTAGGTTCCTCCACTCTCTATATAGAGAGAAAGATCTATGATAATGTTCTAGAAAAGTGATCCATCAACTATAAGTTGGGGAGAGGGACAAGCCACTCCACTTGGGTTTCTATGAGCTTGTTTAATGCATAGGGAATTTTTAAAATGACCTATGTTGATAGGTACTATAGTTGTATCTCAAGCAGTTCTTAATTGAGAATTTTCTCTCGGATAGACCACCGAGGATGGATGGGTTGTTACAAATCGATTGTAACTTTTTCAGGATAACCTTGTGGGATGGAAGAGCTCATGGAGTGTGTTCTCTTAGATGTGTGTTTCCATAAGGGACAATATTATAATCCTATGGTTGTCTATGAGGTAAGGCCCTCAAGAGTCTTAGAGTATGGAAATAATATATTTGGGTGTTTCTAAGAGTCCTTGTGGTGTGGTCACATATTGGTTGAAACACCAATTGTATTGATCTGAGTAGTCCTAAATTGTTGAGGATGGGTTCTAGATGGTTCTTCTCACTCATTTGAGTTTCCTCTAGTTGGGTCGAGTAGATTGTTTCCTTTTAGTTTCTTCTATTTCTTTTCAGTTTTAGGTGAGCTACTGAGTATTGTTATACCCACCCCTATATTGGATTTTGACACAAATATCATATCTTGAGAAGATGAAAGAACTATTGACAGAGACATAGGGGGCCTGTATTAGGTATAGCTAAGTGTAATAAATAGGCTGAGGGGTTTATCGTTCTTGAATGAGGAGATTTCTATTAATGCTATTTGATAGTTATCCCCTCCATTTGAGTAGGTTGGATTGTTTTATATGTTTTTTTTTTCTCAGTTTTACACTTTTAGTAGTCCTATTTACCTTTAGTCGTGGGACAGAGGTATGCATGCATAACTTTTCAATTTATTCAATCTCTTCATTACTGTAAAGAGATGTATTTGGGTGAATGTGTGAAGTTAATTTAGGAAAAGGCCTCCCATTTATGTGATATGCCTACTCTATATCTAATTCTATCCAACTTCCTATTGATCGTGGTATTGGGGATGTTTTGAATCGACCTCCATTGGTTAGGGTCATGACGTTTGGATTTAAACTACCAAACCAAAACATACCTGAAAAACAAATTATTTATCACCCCAAATAGTCATTTTAATAAATAATTGATAATAAATTAATGATAAAAATATATAAGGAAATAATATATGGTACAATATATATGAATTCTGTATTGTAATATATTTATAATAAATTTATATTTATTATACGGGATTTTGACCACATATAATGGAAATTACACTTAAGTTATGGGATTTTTGTTTAACATGGTTTTCTTTGAGACACATGACATACGCACGAATTGTTTCATTTTTTATGTGTATATAATCACCATGAATATATTTTATGTTTATTATAATGAAAATTATTGTATATAAATTCATATATATGGCACTTTATCCAAGGGGCTTGTGATTCAAATGTTACCAAATTTGTAAGGGTTTTATGATGACAATCTATTAATTTATCAGGGCTATTTATGATTAATGTCTTGAGAATGAAATTTAATGATATATATCTCAAGAAACTCAAAAAATTTCAAATCCTCTAGTTATTTAAAAAATTTCATGTAATGGTTCCATTTCCCCTCTTTGGTACATAATGTTATTGAGAATATTTTTTTAATAAATACTAATATTATTTATCACTTTATTCAAAAACAAATTCATTCATATCCTTGTTTCTAAAACTTATTTTCAATATTATCTGTATTTTTATTAAATACATTATTATATAGTTTTTTATTTTTTAAAAATGGTTTTAAATTAATATACATGTCTTTTTTTTGAACAATTTAATTATTCGATTTTTACAAAAAAATGTTAATATTATATTTGTTTTAATATACTATCATAGATGGAAATTTTCCAATATAATGACCTTTTAATTTTTATAATATTATGTTATATGATTCAATGGTTATTCTCATAAAAAAATATTTTCCAAATATTTTGTAATGTGTTATTTTTTAAAAGTTATTTTCAATGTGATAAAGTTATTATCCTATAGAATTTTTTTAGCTAAATTTGAATGGTATTTATATTTATCAACAATAAAGACCCTTATATTACTTATTATCCTATAGGGATATGTTTTAATAACATTATTTTTATTATTCATCTAGAGGTTTTATTATTATCTTGACTGAGGATGTTGAATTTTTTTTCATTCTCCATATTACTCTAGATGGTTTATGATTATGTATATTGATTATAGAAATCTTTATAATTTTAATGGAAGTTTAAAATATGAATATTTTTGTTGATTATATTTTTTTATTATGTAATTTAAAAACATTTTCATATAATAGTTTCTAATATGATTCTTTAGATTGATTGTGTATCCTTATTTGGGAAATTATTAACATTTCTTAAGATAGTTTTTCATTTGAATGTTTATGTGATTATGTTTCTCAACATTCATATGAGGAATTAATTATACAATGTTTATGATGGGGGTAGATAAAACCCCTTGATTGATCATTCAGTCAAATGAGATGAACTGTATTTGATATTTGGCCTCAAAATTTCTCATTTCTATATGATAAATTGGCATAATCGATTGAAAATATGGTTTTTTCGTCTAAAATCAGGAATGTATTCATTATGTTATTTTAAATTAATGTACCTAAAATTCATTTATTATATATGATATAAATGGAATAGTTTCAATATTATGATATTATTTATATGGATTTATTATGTCATCATTTTTTCTTTCCATACTCTTCAACATGCTCATGTTGTTGAATTAAATGGAATATTTTTTAGTTATTTTTCTTTCTAAATTGACTATGACTAATTGTTTTCTGATATCTTCCACCATATGTATACCCTTGGAGAGAATATATGCTCATCCCTTTCTTATTTTTAATTTCCAAACAAATATAGTAAGTGTTTTAGGGTTAATATTGTGTGATATGAACTGGGGAATAATGGCATTGTTAATGAAAATAGTGTATTGTATATTGTTTTCAAAAGTCATGTCAAGTTAGTGTTTGTATCTTTTTTTCATTACAATTAATATATTAATTACTTTGGGGTTAAGTCAATTGTATATATATAACCAACGTTATAATGTAACAAATGAATGTGTGTTAATAGGGTTGTGTTTTTTCCAAAATTTCTACAAAGAGATTCGGATTGAATAAAAATCTTAAGGGAAAGGGAGTGTGTTGTTATTAGAGTATGGTGTAGAGTTATATTGAAACATTATAGAGTATATCAAACCCCTCATAGATTTCACAATACATAGGGAGTTCTCAAACACTTATTAAAAAATGATATATTTAAAATTAATAGATATACCATATCACCAGCTAGTATTGAAGTATTATAAATTTAATTTTAGATGAATTATACTCCATGGATTTTGTAGATATTAGATCTGTAATATTTTATATTATTTAAATAATAAAGAAGTAATTTTTTATCATTAGTAAAATATAAATGATATTTTAATCAAGCTTCAAAATAATTTTAATGTGTGAAATATATCATAAATATCATTCATCGATTTAAATGTGTTATAAATTATGATTTTATATTAACACATGATGAGTTTCTACATTCAAATTAAAGTAAATTATATTAATTATTTTATTTATTTGTAATATAAAAACATTACAGGTACTAACGAATAATATCAAAAGATAGATTGAACTCATGATAACTCAATGTGATAGAATAATGAGAATATCAGTACATTCATTCTATCAAAGTGTAATAATGAGTTTGAAGCCATGAATATTTCGAATGGGGAAAACTTAATATTCTTGTATTCTAATTTTTAAGTTGAAACATATCCTACAAGGATGTTGATATGTGAGACAAATATATGTTAACATAAAAAATGATACCTCGAAATATGGAATTCAAGGAAAATGAATTAGTGATCTGGTTAATCCATGTTATCTAAGAAGTCCTGGGATGAAATAAATGATGAATTGTATATGGGTGATATAGTTGATCAATATTTTCTATAGAGGAATGTAAGTATCAACTAGTTCATCATGTAACACAAAGCTGTAAGATATTATTCTACTTTGTATCATTATTTTTCTTGGGTAGAATGAAGAACCAGACACTCATGGGGGAACCAGGTGCTATAATGTTGTATATATCCAGGTCGATAGGATTGTATTGGTCCTTAAAGTGTTAACCACTTGTGAAAATAGTGGAACAACCATATTTTGGGTATCTAACCAATAATGAAAAAATGTGGTAATTTATATTTAACAAAGTCTATCTTTTTTTTGTTATGTCATATTTATATTGCGATTAATATATTGTGTGTTTTTGAATTAATATTAAGTGTATTAGTACATTAATAGTTTTTTGTGGTTTTGTTGAAATGTGAAATTCATAAAATAAGACTACTGAATCACCACACCCCCTTCAGTAGTTAATATATCCTTGTGAAATTATTAGTAGAATAAAACCTATAATGATAAAAATCTTGAAATGGAAGTAATTATGAAAAATACTTGATAAAAACATATGGCATTAAATGTTTTATTTTTTAGTAAAAATCGTAAGAATTTATAAGATCTATTAGGGGTGGAAAAAATATTTTATATAGGGTTTGGAGTCATTTTTTATAACATTAGAAACCACTCTACAGGTATGGAATTTAAGGAATATATTTTATATTAATAAAAATTATTTTAATATTAAAATATATATTTTCATAATAAAAAAATTATGTTCTATATAATAATTTATTATTTATCGAACCTAATCTATATTTTTAAACATGTGAAAATGAAATTGGTTATAATGAAATTATTTATCATAATTGTGTATTTTTATTAAATTTATTACATTTAGGAATCATATAAATAAATAAAATTATAAAAAACATGAAATATTTATAAATTAATAATATCTAATAAATAATTAAGGAAAAATAATTAGACATTGTTTAGAATATCATGGATAAATAAAAAATTGTAAAAACCTTTCATTGTAATATGTTTTTATAATTTTACATATAAAAAGTACGGAGATCTCTAAAATGTGTTTTTATATGAATAAAATAATAACCACTCACACATTGATTATTAATTAAATATTAAATCACATACTATTAAAGAGAAAATGTTTTCACTGAATTATGGGTCTTTTTATTAATTATTTTAAATTAAATAATTTATTATTTATTATTTATTAATTTAAAATCTATTGATAATATATATATATAACAATATAAATTAACATTCAATAAAAAGTTATTATTAGTTTGTTAAAATGGTTACATCAATTTTGTGGTCGAAAAAAATATTTTGACTTAATCATTTTGTCAAACATTATTCTTTCTAAATAAAAAATATTTTTTATCATATTTAGAAATTTAATAAAATAAAATGGATTTTATATTTGGAATAAATATGTTCAAATTAGGTAATAAGTCTAATTTTATTTCTTGACAGAAACATAAGATATCGATGTAAGTGATTTTTATCATGGTAAAGGTAAAAGGGTTATTTTAAATGAATTATTTTTTTATTGTGTAGTTTTATTTATTAAATCATCTATTAAAAAAATATAAATATACTTTAATGATTTTATATCTATAAAAATATATTAATATTCATTTAAATAGTTATTTTCATGAAAATAAAACATGATAACTTTTATATTTTGGAATGAAATTTTTGTACATAAAAAGTTTCTCAATATATTATATTTCATATATAAAAAAACTAATTTATCTATATTTAGAAGTTAAATTTAACTGAATGGGGAAAACTTATGAAATTTCATGTTTAAATTTTTTATGAAAGGTCAACTTCTATTTTCAGTAAAAAATAATTTATAAAAAATAGACAAGTTGGCAATGGGTAAAAAGATAGAATATATTATGGCTCAAATTTTATTAAATAAACATGTCACTTAGATATTTTAGATTTAATATTTTGAATTGTATGTTATACTGACAAATCAAAGTTACATTGTTTTATCTTATACACTTAAATCTCATAAAATTCTTTCATTATGCTCACATAACATAAGTTTCCTGGGAAATGTCATTCATTTTCACTCATAAAAGGATATCAGTTCTAATGATTCCAAAAAAAATCTATTACTTCTAATTTATATTTAATAAAAAGTAATGAGTTCACTCCCATATCCAAATTACACATTTTTCATCTTATGGTTCCATGAAGGTATTTTAAATCCTTTGTTTCTAATAAACCCTCTAATAGAAGAATCAATCTCTCAACATGACTATTATTCACTCCCAATGATTTTCTTCATTATGTTTTTCATCTATGTATCATAAAATATTATTATTCACCTTAATAACATCTATATAATTTCTTTATAATTATTTTATTACAATATGATTTTATAATAATCACTTAAATAGTCATACTCAACCATAAATTGTAACATGTTATAGTTTGGGTTAGTATAAACACCCACATGATTGATGCTAAAAATCGTTATAATAGATTATAGTAGAAACATAATTACTAAAATATATCAAATTAATGAGTAAAGATTTTACTAATATTTTTCTTTATGATTATCATAAATATTGAATGATAAATATAATGTAACTCATTGTCATATCTATATTTCATGAAACAAGTACATCTTGAATTCCATTTTCTCAAACCATACTCATTCCATTCGTAAATTGAAAATGAAAACAAATCATTGAAACAAAATGATTCCACTGTCATGAATTTTATAGTAAATATAAATTTTTACCAATAATTGATAACCAATATCTCTATGACAAAACATGTGTGGAATAAATAAGTTCAAATATTCATATAATGAAAATAAATGTATAGAAAATTTTTATAAGTTTATAATACTAATGTAAAATGACATGAATAATGTTATAGAATAAGTTACTAATAAATTTTTTTTAATATATAATATTATATAGTATTTATAACCTACCAGTAATCCAAGGATATGATCTCACAAAGGAGTTTATATAGATTATTTAATAAAATTGTTCATTCATGATAGATTTAATGATAATAAAAATGGTAATTATTTTTAATATAGAAAAATTGTAATCGAACTGAATATAATTTCATTGAAGAATATAACATTATTTTTCAAACAAAAACTATCTAATTATACAAATATTTTTAAAAATTCAAAATAACTAAGACGGTGACCATTAATTTTAACCAAAACACAAAATGGAAGTATTCTTCCATGGTTTCATTCCATTTAATTTTATATAATTTTATTTTCCTTTAATAATAAAACATGTTTCCTAAAACCTCCATTTATTCTGAAAACTAACCTGACCATAAAGTATATAATATCAATATATGAAGTCACCACTATATCAAATTAATTCAAAAAAATTAATAATGTGAAAAGAATAAGTGCCGCCTAAAATACAAGTACAAGGGAATAAATATCAATGAATTAGTATCCAATATAAAAATACCAACCAATGAATAGGTGTTTGAGGATATACCCTATATCTTAATGTCATATATTTACAGAAATTTCCAAACACATCAGACTAACATCATTTATATGTTGCCTAAAAAAATCAATATACACCAAAATAGCATATACTCTACCTTATAAAAGGAGATCCACAATATACCTGGAATAATACACATTATAGGGAAACTATAATAATTATACTATATATTGTATCATAATTATATACATCCAAGTCAATTAAAGAGGTTCCATTGATGAAAACAAAAGTATACATCAACAAATGATTAGCAGTGATTAATATAAGCCCATATTTTTATAAATAATTACTTACCCTCATATTCAAATCCCTTGAACAGAAAATATTTTTTTATCATCTATTCACCAAATATATGAAGAACTACCAGTAAAAAAGTTTTAACAACCCAAGGGATATAATTATGTTCATATAATTTTCTAAAAACTATTTTATATAATATTGTAAAAGGGTCAATAAATAAAATCTTACTCAGACATCCAAATCACAACAAATATCATAAAATAGTATGATTCAAAAAGTTAACTAATTATACTTGGAACACAGAACATATTATTTTCAAACACTAACCTTTAATATGGATTTTATTTTTAATGATAAACCAAAAGAAGGATAAAAGACCATAATCAACATTAAAACCATTTCGATGAACTTGATAAGAATTTTTTTAAACGTTAATACCATGAGAAAAAAAATTCCAAGAGGAAACAAAATATTTTATGAGAAAACATATGATTACCCACCAAAAATATAGGTAAATAATTTTTAATCGTTAACAAGTTTTCATAAACAATTGTAATGAAATTTATTTTTTTTCAAAACAGAATAATCATATGAATTAAAAAATAATGGAGACTCATTGAAAAAATTAACTAAAAGTGATATAAATCTAGGAACACCATGTTTACATCCACAATAAACACATAAATGAGGAGTAAAATCTCCTATAGAAACAAATAATGAAAAATAAATGTTTTTTAAATTATGAACCCCTAAACCCTTATGAAAATCTAATAGGGGTATGGAAGGATAAAATACACCAGTTAAAATGGAATTGGGAGATTATAAGAATATAAAACAAGATATGGAAGATTGATTTACCATGAAATTAACATGGAATTTTTAGATAAAAGTACCAAAAGAAATGGATAATAGAGTATAGAATTCCCCAGGGGAACCTCACATTCAGTCAATAAAATGAGTGAAGAGGGGGGGTCAAAATTACATAAAATGTGAAGAGGGTATAGTTGTAAATATACAAATAAAAATGAATATGTGATGATTTCAATAAAGTTTTTCCCATGTGTTAATGACATAGTTTCACTTTCTTATCACATGTTGTTGTATAGCCTATAGTGTTGATGCATGGAACTGATCACTTGGTTAGGGATAGGGAAAAAATCTATTTGGATACTATAGACTTCATGCTATAACATTTTATCACCCACTAAATATCATCTATGATATATCCTCCATCATATGTTATATATATGAAAACCACAATTAGTCAAAGATAGGGAACTGATACCGAAAATTGTAGAGTATCCACCTAGGGATGTGGGATACCCAACTATTTCCAATGACTTCAATTTTTTTAGAAGCTCTCAAAACACACAAAAATGAAATAAACACAAGGAATATCCATGAAAAAATTAAATTAAAATAATTTATAAAACAATATGTGCTAAAGGGACAATATGGCGTTACATGTTATCATAGATAGACAAATTTCTATGATAGAGTTTCATTATTAAGTACTTCTAGACCATTTACTTTGATATGGAATATAATCTAGTGAAATGGGATGTCTTTGTATATTCTCCCATAATGGATACAGAGAAGTAATCAATTTTATCATTTTTTGATGAGAAAAAGTGAAAGATCGTGCTTAGTATCTTGATGATAGATGTCTAAGAGGTCCAAGAGTCTTCACAAATTGTCTCATGGTTTTTAACTCATAATTGTTGTATTTTGTGAAGGATAGATAAAATATTTATTTAGAATGTGTTGTGATATGGGAACATCTCATTTCCAATAATCCTTTTTTGTTTTATTTTAATGATGATGTTCATAAAAGAAGAAAACAAAAATTCAAAAAACATATAAATTAGAAGCCATGGCTCAATGGGATTTGAGGAAATGTAATCCCAAGGTGTCTTTTAATAAGAATTTGATCCACTTCACCAGAAAATATCTAAAGGGTTTGAAAAACAAAATCCAAACCTTTTTTATAGCCTTGGATGCTAGAAAATTAGCCACTATTTTTCCTTCCTTACAAGTATGGGAAACCTCCATATTGTATTCCATGAGTTTCTTACAGCTTCTAATTATATAATTGATCTCCCAAGGAATATTACCTATTCCTTACAGAGCATTGAAAATTGTCATAAATTTGGTCTAAATGAATCCAATTGAAATGTTACTTTGTTGACACATATTTAGACCCATGGCTATTTCAAGTGCTTCTTCTTGGGTTGAATCACTTCTACCATAATATGTTTAGAATGTTGAAATGACCAAACAGAACCTATCCCTGATATCCACCCCACCACACATATATCCCATATGAAAAGAGATGTCAATATTGAGATTGAATCCTTGATTAGGAGGGTACAATCTTAACCATCTTCCCATTTCTAGTTCAGCAGATATATCATGATAGGGTCATGACGTAAAAAATTTCTAATTGAGGGGGTTGTATCATGAAACTTACATATCCTCCAAAAAACCAGATGTATGTTTTTGGTTTTGAATAACATATATGTTTTTTTTGTTGTTGATTTTTTGTGTTTGGAATCATTCCTTGCATTCCAATGATTCCATAATCCTACTATGGGTATTAACACCCTTTATTTTCTTTCCATTCTGTGGTCACAACTTCCCTAGAGCCAAATATTAATTTAAAATTCCTGCAGGAATATCTCATATGATATAATTAAAACACCAAATTATCTCAAGATCAGTATGATGTGATTTATATCCATGGAATGTTGGTGTTATCTACATCTATAAGATATAAGAAGAAGATAAAATCCATATCTTCATTTTGGGTGGAACATCTAATATTTACTAAGATATATCACAATATTTAGTTTCATTTCTTATGGTTAGTTATGAGGTTGGATATTGTGAATTTTGATTCTATTTCACAAACCCGTAAAAGGATAATGGTAGATCACAAATGAATAATAGGGTTACTTTATCCCCTTCATGTTCTAGTTTTGAAATTGGGTGATTAAAATATTGATTTCATAATAGGACTACCATGGCCCCTAAGAGGTTATGATGCATTATCGTTGGTTAGGAACCGATTAGAAAAAGGATCAATCTTATTAACTATCTGAGAAAATAATTCATTAAAATAGATGTGTATAAAATACCTAAATGATATAATTCAGATTCATAGGGAAACTATTGGAATTTATTAAGATTTTTATATGTCTTCTACCTACTGAATTCAATTGTATCTTAGTTTAAACTTAGTACCATGAAAAACCTAATGAGGCATATGATGTCTGATAGGTTGATCGTGATGTTAGGGGATAATATCATATAATTAATCATTAATTTGGGAGAAGTTTTCATTTACATATAGCCTTGGTATGGATTAAATATGATTATATATTTTTGGTTCCAATCTACATTCCTTCATTTGAATATCTTTACAAATATTTTTCCCCTCCCTCTATTATCTTTGATAATGGTGAGAGAGTCAATAGTGATCATAAAATGTTTTGAAAAACTATTTGGTAACTACAAAATGACTAAAATAGTCAAATAAAGACCAAAATAGACAATCATTATATTTACCTATGGATGATCAAGTATTCATTTGGTATCCCATCAATTGGGAAATTAAAATATAAAGATATAGGTAAAGACCATGCCATTATTTTTAAATGTGTTCCTGATTATGAATATAATTGAATTAGTATATTACATATTTCTTATTCCTCAATGGAATTTATTGATGAATTGTTTTTTTTTCACATATCACAACACTAGATGTATTAGTTAGACAATATGCATGTCAATGGTAGTGATGATGTCGAGTTGAAGGAGGATTATTTTTTAGAGGGGTACCAAGTGTGTTTAGTGTAAAAGATTGGGAATATTATTTGTGTGATGAATGTTTTGATTTTTTAAATATTATAAAAAGTTATATTTGTTTAGGAGGAGTAATGAGATTGGGATCTTGATGTGTGGGCCCTATAGCCATTGTTTCTCAATAAATTACTTTAGAGATCTTTATTATGCAATATAATTCCTTCGATGATGGATCTATAGAACATATAATATTTTCAAGAAATATATAGATTTAAATTTTACTTATTTATGATTTTATTAATGAATTTGTAATATATTGTATTTTATTGGGCACATAGGATTGGGATTTGAGAAATAATGTATTGGTTAGGGAAAAAATTATTCAAAAATATAGTTATACAATCATTCCATAATTAGTAACAACATGATAATAGGTTGGTTATTGTTCATTACATGACTTAGATGGAATTTTGGTGTGAAATATTGATGGAGGTAACAGGTCATGAAATGGTAAAGAGTTTCAGGGCATGATTCATTGGTTAACCAAAATGGTAATGTATTGTAATATAAATGTTTTTTGGAATTATTATTTTCTAATTTGAAAGGGGACACTATATGTAAGGGTTAAATAATAAAGAAGGTTACGGTATAGAGGATACATCTATTTTTTAATTTATTTAACTTATAGAGGCTGGCCATTTTACAACTTGAGGGGTTGGGTCATGAAGATTCTTATCACTATTTGAGAACCAAAATCATGTTGTGATTGTGGTTTTCTATAAGGTAGATACCTCTATTAGAAAATGTTTACTCCATTTCCTATAGTGTACACATTTCACTATAGAACATTCATGGATGTTTCATACAGTGACCATTATGTTCATTTAATAGCAAAACAACTTAGTGAACTTTTAAAAGTGGTAGATTGGAAAACTCCACCTAATCCCCTTTAACCAATACCCTCCATCACTCTCAAACCCCCATAGGATATTGGATAATGATAGTGAATTTATAATTACTTCTATAATTCTTTTCTCTCTTCTCTTCAAATATTTATGAACCACTAATTATGAAGGTATTATTTTGGTAACTATAGACCTGTTTATCACTATCGGTCTTTTATTCCACTTTTTCCATATTAAAACCCTAATAATTAGAGTTCAGTTAGGATTTTCTAGTTTATTTTTTGTAAAAATATGAATTAGATAGGGATTCATCGAATGTGTGATCTATTGATATTGATATAGGAAATCGTTACCATATTATGTCTTTTTTATTATTTTTTATGCCATTAATTTCACATGGTGTGTCGGTTTAATTATAATGATCTGATTTTGGTATCAAAGTAACTAGGTGGATCTATAATAATGTGGTTAATTCCATAGGGAGGATAGTGTCGATTAAACTAGTTGGAAATGTTGAATTAGACCTTACTCTGAGGTGAGTGGTAGGGTAATTCGTTAGTCTGAATAGGTTATTGGGTGATATATTATAGATAAATGATATTATAGTTGACAGATTAGGGAGGAATTTTGGTATTTGTGATGACTCCCTTTAATTGAGGACATATTGGGACATTACAACAGTAATTTTTGAAACCATGAGAGTTTAGGAAGGTAAATTTTTGTGCTTAGTGTTTTATTGTCATACTACATAATTTATAATTCCTAATTTATGTTAAGTAAATTAATTAGATATATATCTATGACAATATCCTTGGTGGCATGAATGTGAGAACTATATGATGTTACGCAGTTTTTGGAAATTTTCAGCCAACATAATACATAAATTTGGGCTTCGAGATGATGATATGTGACACATTTAGTGATATGGGAGTGCCATATTTCCATATGAGGAGATGGATTGATATGAAATTTATGTCCAACCTTTATTGGGAAGGCATGAATGGGTACTAATAGTGATATTTTCTAGGTTTACTTATTTATTGAGAATAGTGTGTATAGTATCATGATGTTTTTGGTGTATTGAAACATGATGTTGGATCATACCATCTATGAGATGCTAATGTCTTGGATCTAGACTATTTTTGTGACTCAGTATGGGTCCACTATTAATTAAAGAGATAAATCATATATGTTCAAGGTTATATTTATTCTAATTAGATCATGATGATCTAATAAGTTTTTATTATCATTATTTATTTATCTTAATTAGCGAATACACCATTAAATATATATTTCACTAATGAAAATGTATTGCATTATGCTATAATTTGTTTATTACTCACACAAAGCATGCGAATCGAATTACATATAAAAACATTATTTTTATTTATCTTTCCATGGGAATGGGCCCTATGTTAGGCTTCTAAGAATATGTAGTGGGTGGGTATCTGATGAAATTATAAGACCTAAGATATGACCTTTATTCCTGTGAATATGAATACCATTTTTTATATGTAACGCGCTTGACCCCTGTAGCCTAGAGCTTATGCATTTCATTATAACATTTTCATACATAAATGTTTAAAATCTCATAGGATCAGTCATTCAAGTATTTTTTTAAATTGATAAGCATACATAATACCTATTATACACTAGGAAAAGAAAATAAAGAAAAGAAGTGTAAAACACACTATTCATGAAGCTCTTTCCAATATTTCATCTTTATAACTTGTGAAAAAAACAAAATAAGGGTGAGATCAAATTCTAACTAAGGGTTAAGTACAATGGAAGCTACCATGAATGAATAAGAATAATCAATTTTTCAAGTTATACATATAAACAAACATTCCATTCAAAAATCCTGACATGATGAATTGGTAAGTCATAATCAATATAGAAAAGTGAATAACTGAAAACACATACCATTTAATCAATAACTAATAAGGAAATGCATCCTGATATAATGTCATAGTTAAAATCTCATGGATAGTAATAACTTAATACTAATGGAATAAAATTAATAATTATTGGATATCATTTTTTCCAGTAACATGAGACTATTACCATCAATATCTATCATCAAGAATGTTTAAAACATAATTCGTAAATCCTTATCTAATTTGGACAATTGGATCATCTCATGAGACAAATGGTGCATTGTGGGGCATGAATTAACCAATCCAAAACCCATGTACTAAGTATCCAAATCATTCCTCATATATCAAATAATAAATTTATTTCATAAATAATTTTCCTTATTCAATATCTATATTGATTAAATGATACAGATTTATCAATATTTCATAAGATAATAATATAATATTCAAAGTAAACAACTTATGTAAAAATATTATACACATTAGGAAATAATCATATCCATAACACATGAATACATATATTTTAGTGGTATTTAATATCCAATGAATAATGATTACCAAAAAGTTATTTTTTTAGGATAAATATTATAATCACAAAATAAAATTCTATTGTGTAATAACATTTTCTACTTTGAAACATTCCAGTCACATCCACATAGATGTGATAAATCTATTTTATTATTAAAATACACTAAATTTTAAATCAATAGGATATTTCATGTCAAATGTATATATATACACCACTCAAATTTGAATATATGCATAAAAAATATAAGTGGAATGTAAATTGAGATGAATTACCTTAACTAAGCATCTTTTTGGTTTATAGAGATTTATCTTAAAGTATAGTCTAATTTAACATCTTATTTATATACACGAGAACCATATTTGGATATATAATAACATATAATATCCTTTTAAGTCAAATCATTACACTTTCATTAATAATCATTCATCATTTTCATTATTTTGAGTGATAATTTTATTATATTCTTATGTGTGTTTTATCATGAATGATCTAGTTCATGCACATATAATAAAATTTAATAATATAAAGAATAATAATAATGACATAATTAACATTTTTAAGCATAATTTATATATTTAGGAAAAATTATGAATGATGGTTGTTGAAAATGAAGAATGTTACGATCATGGAGATGGAAGGCCATGTGTATGATTAATGATTCCATTTTCCAATGATCATTATGGAAACAAGGTATGTAATAATTGACCTTTACATTATTATTATAATATCATATATATGATATTATAAACTAATGTATTACATCCATCTGTTTTGGTGATGAAAAGAGGGGCAGATCGCTTCGTGTATTCAGTACAATGCACTTAAACGAACGACATTATTGTCTTTATTGAGGGAAAATGTAAGAAAATAAACTGATATATTATCTTTAAAAATTGATAAATATTTTACTAATATTGTAATAATTTAATTTATTTCGCAAATAATAAATAAATTTATCCTTATCACTTAAATTTAAAATCATTAGTTAAATACGAATCATGTCACTTTGTATGGTTGTAGTCTATCATCCACACAAGTGACGTTATCGTGTCTCCTTTAAAAAGGTATTTAATAATTTATATTTTATATAATTACTAAAGTATTATATTAAATTTAAATATTTTATATATAAACATTATATACAACATTGTATGAAACCTTAAGAGGTGGGAATGGAAAGAATGAATGATATTGGTTTGCAAGACGGCGGTCCACCTTACACAAGAACAATGACTTCATAACACATTTGACATAAGTTGAGAAGGTTATAGACTACATAAATACTATAAATAATATAATTATAATTAATATAATGTTTTTAATTTATATTCATTCTTTAATAAAAATTTAAGTGGGTGTAGAAAGAAGTAAAATTTAGATGCTCATTGGATAATATTACCTCTACTTCGAGTATCTTGATTTGTTTTGCAATACTCCCTTGCATGGAGAGAATTATGCCCAATATAAATATTATTGGAGGAATGTATATATTTTGTTTACTTACTGTGTTATGTATTTTTTTAACCAATTGGTCTTTATTTTTTGATGACAATATGAGAGTGGTGTCCTTTTATAAATGGGGTGAGGGCACAATAGTAATATATTGAAATATTGAATTCTACACTAATGATTTTAAGGTATCAAGGACCAAATAATTATAAATTATCAATCCTAAAATGGTTAATGTATAATTATTTTAACAAATTGGTTTTTTGAGTGTGTTTCAAGGCCATTATCACCTTTAAGATTAAAGTGTAACACCCCAAGAAACTCATTTGTACTTTAATCAATTTTATTATTTGTAACTATTTTCACTAACCAATTTTGTAAAAAATTAATCTTTCCCTATTATAAATTATATATTATATTTATTAAAAATATTTAATGTATTTTGAAATATTAAATTCATATAATTTGATAATTTTAATTCATAATAAACTTGTATGCATATTGAGAAAGAGGGGTTTTAATGTGAAAATTTTCAAAATGTTGAAAACAAATTAATATCTAAATTCAAAATGAAAATGATTCAAATGAAATTAATTGTATTGATAAATTTATAATTGAACTATTTTGTATTTGAAGAAAAAATCAAGATGTATTTTTTCATTTTAAATCTCTTATAGAAAAAGGTAGTTTTCAATTAATATCCAGTATTTGTTACTATTCATCATAAAAATAAACATCTCATACAAATCCAAAAAATCACCCTAAAAAAATTTTGGTGCCTACAATAAAAAAACTTTATTTATCTTGAAAAATAAATTTTAAAAAATTGGTAATTTTTAATTTTTAATTAATTGTGAAAAGTGTGACTAAAAATTGTTTTGTTTAAACTCGGTGTTACATGCATTGCAAACTATTCACAAAATTAAAATTATTATACATGGAATATATTGTAACTTCTGGGGGTGTTACAATCATCCCTACAAAAAATAAATTTCCTTTTAAATTTCATAGGTATTTCCTTCTAAATATATTAGGTTGGTTCATATTTATAATATCCTCTAGTTCCCATGTACTATTATCCATTTTGTTATTTCCCCATATCAACTTTACTAATTTAGTCATCCAATTACTCAAAACATGCTCTCTAGTATCAAGATTATAAATAGCTTCTTCATAGTACGAAAAATTAGGTTCCATTTCTATTTCATATAAATTTATCTCATGCATTTTTTCTGGTATGAACATCATTAGTAATGATATTTAGAACACATCATGTACTTTTGAGAGATTTAGAGGAATTTCCAAATGATAAGAAACAAAATTAATTATTAAGGTAATTTAAATGGTCTTATGTACCAATTAAATAGTTTCTCATTCTTAAAAACCCTTATAACATCCATCTGGGGAGATACATTCTTGGAAACATGATCTCCCACATGAATTCTAAATCTTTCCACTTACTATTGGAAAAACTCTTTTGCCTAATTTGGGTTTCTTGAAAGTGAGCATGAACATAATTTACATTTATTGTTTTCTCCTAAAAATGTTCTGGTCATATAAGTTTCCTTTTACAATATTCATCACAAATGTTAATATTATGACATCTTCTGGTAGATTATGCTTCATTTGGAACCATTTAGATACAGGAATAGAATCTATTGTTATAAGAAAACTCAACCAATGGGTAATTACCAATCCTATATAACAATAAATTTAAGGGATCCTGATATCAAAATGTATTCCATTATTTAAATCATTCTTTTCTATAGTCCATCACTTTCAGGATGGTGTGAAGTGATCTAATAAGGATTATTATCAAGATATTTTTGAATACTCTTCTAGAATATTGATGTAAAATGGGGTTCTTAATCAACAACAATTTATATATATGTTCCATTATGTCTTAAAAATTCAGTACTATAGAGCCTTGTGAGTCTCTCCATAAATAAATATTATCTTATAACAAGAAAATTTGTAGATTTTGTTAGGATATCAATTAAAAACATATTGCATCATTCTTTCTTAGAGTCTTCTAAAATTCAATGATAACTTAGGATTTAATCTTACCCCATTTCCACTCGTCATTAGGAAGTGGTTCCATGACAAATCTAGGATTATTTCTCATAGCCTTCAATTGTTTTAAAAACAAATATCTAGACACATAATCCAAAATTTTATTCCTAGTTTTATCCTATGAAAAAGGTTATTTCAAATCCCAATACATATTTTTGTAACAATTGTATGAAAAGATATTAGAGTTATTATAATCATCCATAAATTCCCTTTTAACTCATGTGTAGATTAAATATATAATGAATTTCAAAATTTCATAACACCATTATTGTAAACAAGATATTCTAATTTCCCATCGTTCATGGATTTAATTTTCTATTAAATATAATCATCATAAAATTGAGAATTATTTATCTTTTCTAATTGAGATGGGATTTCAATCATTTGAAAAAAATAGATGTCTCCCAATCCTTAGTAAATCTCATCTCCATGTTTAATATATCCATGTACATATGATCCTTATCAATACTCATTTGGGTCATAATTCCATGATTTTCCCTACTAAATGTATAAGCTACCTTGTTTTCATTATATAGGTGGTTGTGTATTGAGAAATCATAATTCGTTAGTGTATTCAGTCATTGAATTTTTCTCATATTGATCTCTTTCTTTGAAAAGAATTATTTTACAAATTTATTATTAGTGTATACATCACATTTTTTACCATAGATATAATGTCTCTGTATATTCAATGAAAATATTACAACTTATAACTTGATATCATTTTTTATTAGGATACAAACTGGTACATTATTTTATGCATAAATAAATATCACAAATCCATCACAAACAGATGCTATAGTCAAAATCATAAAATTTTCCAATATCATATTTAGTTCATCAAAAAAAATACTCAAATTCATTTGTTTGAAAAACATAACCATTTTTTTGTATGATTTGTTAATGGGGTTGGAAATTAGGAAAAATTATGAACTAATAAATGATATTAAAAATATAAACAGATAAAACTACTTACCTAAATTATGTTTGCTAGTGTAAACCATTATTTGACTATATTTTTAATATTAGGATCAACTATGATCCCATATCTATAGAAAATATGGCCAAGAAAAAATATTCTTAAATACAAAAATCATACTTACTAAATATCCCATATAACCCTTTCCTTATAAGAGTTTCATGAATGATCTATAATTGACTACCATGGTCTTCATTGCATTTAGAATGAACTAGAATGTCGTCAATAAATATAAAAACAAAATAATAAAGATATTCCTTAAATACACTATTCATTATATCCATAAAAAAGGGTACATTTTTAAATCATTATGGGAATACTATAAACTCAAAAAGTCTATAAGTCATTAAAAATGATATATTGGGAATGCCTTACTTATTTCCCCATATTTGGCGATACTCGGAATGGAGATAAATATTTGAAACAAATTAGTCTTCATGGTGTTGATAATATAAGTCGTCAATGTAAGGGAGATGATACTTTATATTTATTATAATATAATTTATTTCCCTATAATCAATGAGTAGACTCAATGATTTATATTTCATCATAATAAAGTGAACATGGGATCCCCATGGTGGGACACAGGGTTCAATAAATCCCATTTCACAGAACTCCTTTAGTAGTTTCTTAAATTCAACTAATTCTACAATGGAAATGGTATAAATATTATTTGAAACTAGTATTTCCATAGGGATAAATCATTAGAAAACTCAACTTCAATCACTATGGGGATGTCCAGTTAATTCCCTTGGAAATTTATCAATGTATTCTTATACAATAGGTTCATGCTCAATTTGAATATTACATTCCTAATCCCCATATTTTTTTCGCTTCATTTAGAATAATCTCATTCAATTGAGATACTGAGGGTGGATCACGATAGGAATATAGTGATTAAGTCATTTACTTAAAGATAGTGAATTTTATATCTTCCTCAAAAATCATAAATTCTTTTTTCTTGTATTAAATTCTTGCATCATATTATGAAATCTAGATTGTACCAAGGATTGTCTTATAGTTAAATGTACCTATGATAATAAGGTCTGTAAATAAGTGATGTTTATCTATAATAATGGGTACTTCATGACAAATACATATTGGAATGAGACTTCCCTTATGATTTTTTACTAATAACTCCCTTCTTAAATTAAAATGTAAATAACATATTTTCATAGAAAAAAATGTATATATAGGATTGTGAGGAAACATAATCAAATATAACATTATATAAACTTGAATATCAGAATAATGTACATACATCCACATTATTGGGTACTTCAACCGTAGCTATAGTGATCCAAAAATCTTGTCCTTCCCCCCTTCAGAAATTTTTTGGTAGATTTCACTGACTATTGGGGCATTCTTATGTGTGAGTTTCCAATCTCCCTATTGTTGAAACATTGAATAGAAGTTCTTTCCTTCTTCCCCTTGAATTGTTTAATATTGTTACCCTTATCTATAAAATTATGAAAAACTCTCAATCTATTCAATAATTTAATTGGGTGGTTTTTTTACTGTTCTCACAAGGTGGAAATTGATTCATTAACTTCTGTTTATTAACTCATTCCCTATTCCCGAGTTTTAAGATAATCAACTATTTTCTTGGTTTCCCGTGAAAATGTAATATCTTGAAAATTAATTCTCTTTTTTGGTGGATAATAAAACTATTTTTTCTCACGATGACATTTTTCAGGAAAAAACCAATGAAAACTTGGACTAATACCTTCAAGGAAGTAGTCAATATTAAAATCTTTGTTGTGCATGTAATATGTTGCATAACTAGTTAACTATGTAAAGGTATACTCATAATTCATTAAAATTTATTCTTTTTTTTATGTAAAGAAATATTTTATTTATCAAAATTTGATTCTCAGAAGGGATAAGTTTATTTATTAATCTATATTTAAAATAATTCATTTACATGAGTTCTATTTCCACTTCCCCCAAAGTAATCTATATCAATGACCATAATTTATCAGTATCAACTTTTATCAAATAACCCAAACTTGTTACCTTTCCCTTTTCTCAACAAACTAAGGCCAAAAATGACTTATCTAGATATTTAAACCATTTCTCAATTACAATCTGATTATTAGTCTCACTAAATGATGGGAGCTTCTATTCCATAAAGTGATCAAGTATATTATGGTCAAATTATGTACTAGATTTCTCCATCCAAAAAGGGTTATTTGTTATAACCTAATTAATATTCCCTGATATAGACATAATGTTCACCATTCCAATACAAGCTGTATTGGAATCCTTAGTATCATAATATCTTCATGTGACCTTAGTATTGATAAAAGTCTTCCTTCTATGACCCTTTTCATAAAATACTATATAATAGATTAGATCATAAAATTGTAAATTTTAAATAATGATATGAGGTTGTTAGATCCAATAGGTAAAATACTCTAGGAGGGGGTCATCCAAGATATGACATATTAAAACATTTTCCCATTCATCTCATGTTATATTGATAAAAAAACACACTTCTCTCTTTCTCCCATAGTAATATATGAATAAAAATGAAAACATGCACATGAAACATCGATTTTCCTTGGTTTACCCTCACTGGGATAATTCTAAAGAGTATATAATGATGACGTGTTGATGTACTAAATCCAATAAATTTCGCTTCAAATTATATGGTTTGGGATATATCTTTTATGCCCATGCCCACTAACTTTACAACATTTATGGTTTTTTTACATCATTCACAAGGTTCACTTCCTATGTTTCTTCCTCTAGCTCACTACCAGTGGGATGGATAACCTTCTTCCACATCCTTTTCTCACTTCTCTAGGAAGGAATCCACTAAGAGATTATAGACTTGAAGGAACTTTCATTTTCATTAAATAAAATATCTTAAAATGTATGTAGATTCATTTTTGAAGTCCCTTTTTACCTATATAAGAAGTTTACTTTTCCTTATACTCTTATTTATTAGAAATTACTTATGTGAACAGTTTTAGTTCATTTTAATACTTTATCAAGCCCTTCGTGAACTTCTTTTCACATCTACGAACTGTGTAGTTAATATTCATTAAGTAACACCTCTTCCAAGAATTGCGTCTTCTTCTTCCACCATATATTTCTTCCATGTACTACCATTGTGAACATGTTTTTCATACAAACATCATGTAATTATTGTATAGACCCAAATCTTGATGTACATAGACATTACATTACTTTTATGGAATATCTAATACATAAAAAAACAGACACCAAAGGACCGTAATAGTTTAGTGTCTTTGGAAACTCGGAATATAATCTTCTAATCTTGGTGAAAGATCTTCAACATCTCCCATAAAGATCTCCATTTTTTTCTTACCTAAAACCATTCTTTATATCCTGGGGAAAATAAAACATATAAAGGGTGAGATCAAATGCTCATTAAGGGTAATCAAGGAGAAAATAAAACAAACCATATACATTTGACCTTCAAAACATGAACATAATATTTAAAAATCAAAATCTTGAGCAATAACATAAAAAATGGAAGTATGTAAGGAATAGATAATAAAGAAACATTAATCAAGATAGAATATCTTGGGAATAAAACATGTAATTGTGGAAACCATTAAGCACATGTTATGATTTCCATAGTAGCCAAGGCATTGCTGCCAAGACCATATTAGTGGACAAAGTCCCTTTCTGAATTGAGTTCACTCCTCGTTCCAGTCCTGTATCACTGAACCGGATTAACTTTCCATTCCATACATGTCTATCTAGTGAGATATAAATCTTTAACAAATGGACTGGAGGGAGATATAGGACCCACCCATCTCATAATGAAATCATTCTTATGTGTGCCACAACATATATATAAATCATTCATCATAACCCAAATAATAAAATGTGTTTCATAAACATCATCACATCATAACATATTCAATATAAAACAAATGTATATCATTTCATCATAAGAAAAGTGAAACCACATAAAGTATAAGGACATTATATTTTAAACATACTCATATGAAATAATTTCATCTTAGATGGAAAATGGTTTTGATAAAACACTTCAAATGAATTCTTGAGGAAAATATCCTTTCTTCATCGAAATCATTTTCTTTTCACAAAATGCCATGAAATTTTAAAAGAAAAGGATTTTGTTTAAAATAGTCATGAAATAATGTAGAGTAAGCTTCATGAAAATAAGGCATTATAAAACTGTAAAAATCTGTTCATGCGGTATAAGTTAAAAAAACATTCTTCTCATTCTATTGTCAGAAAAGTCAAAAAGTACCTCGTATGGTAAACAAAAGAAAGATTCCTTACATACCATGTAGTAAAATTCATAAATGGGTAAAACTGACTTTAAACATACATGAAAACATTTTTTTAGAAAACAGGGACATGGATGATAAATATAACCTCAGTAAATACTTACGAATAAACAATCTCGGATAAAAACAAGATTGGAAAAGTTATCCCTTACCTTAGGTCTGATATGATTCATACGTATCGGAACCTCCTGTATAATGATTTAAATAGTGTAATTGACTTATTAAACAATCATATTCATTATTATGATATCATATATGGTTCACTTATGACTTTATATTACCCGTTCTTTTTTAAATTCCACGTTAAAGCAGCATTTTGGGTAAAATCGTTTTATTTATCGTACGTGTTTGGACTTCTTTTTATTGATATTATTATTAATTATATCATGATTTACATACTTCCAAAATGTAAATCATGATTTATATATCATATATATATTCCTTATATATATATAACCTATAGATAAATGAAGATAAATACACCGTTCATAGAGACGGTAGGTCGTACTTATGCATGAATGATGTTTTCCTTTCCTTATTGACTTGAATGGAAGTAAGTAGATGAAATATATATATATATATACATAAGTACAGTAGCTTTATCATGTTATATATTTCATTTTCATTTATTATATATACTTTATAGTCATTCTTTAATGGTTAACATGGAGAATAAATCTCATGGCGTCGTTGAGACGGTCATCCGTACGTACACACGAGCGATGATATCGTTCCCATAATTATTGAATTTAATTGGAGTGGATGATATAATATCTCAGAATGCATATTATTTTATAATAACTATATATAGTTATTCTTTACACCATTATACCCATACAAGTAAGGTGGTGGTGGAAAAACAGATTACACCACGGCGTGGAAACGGTATTCCGTACGTACGCACGCGCGGTGATTTTATTTTCCGTAGGATGGATAGAAGGTTAAATTCAGTTGTTTCATATTTATAATTACATATCAGTATATTAGTGATACTGATTTTATTACTTTATAACGAAACAACTAAAGAAGAATAAGTTGAAGAAGAAAGAAACTTGAAAGAATCTGTAGAAGCGATTACCTCTTCTTTAATGCACCTCTTTTAAGCTTCTTCTTAAGGCACTAGATTTTTTCTTTTGAGGAGACTAGAAACACTATAATGTTTCTAGGGAAGTTGATAAGGTAAATGGTCAGGGTTTGGCTGATCTTTAAAGCTCAAAATTGTGTAAAGATAATAGGGAGGAGGTTCTCTTTTATAATGTAGGAGAGGGTCACCTTAGGAAATATTAAAATATTATTTTATAATAAAGTCATATTCGGATTATAATAGATAAAAATTAATTTATTTCGAAAATAAAGTTGGAATGGGTAGAAATCCTCTCAACCAATAGGTTTTAGACAAGTTTAGGTTACTATTTTAACCTTATCATTTAGATGTAACTCTAAGTTAAATAATTTAACTTTTACCATGTCTTCTTGTTTTCTTAGACTATATGGTTAATAAACATACTATAACAAGCCAAAATAACCCCAAGTGGTTCATTATTAATATATATTATCTTATCTAATTCATTTGGCTGATCCTTAGATTTTTATGAATATAGTAACAATTAATAATATAATATTTGTTTTAAAAACTATTTTATGTCAATTTTGACACTATTTGGTAATTGATTTTTTTGAAAATAATAACAACCTCATTAGTTCTAAAAAAGATAATTTAATCAATAATAACATGTCATATTAACCTATAAAATTAGTGGAATTCATAAAAAGTCTTAAATTACATTTATTTGGGTATTTATAACATCAATTATGTTAATATTTCATTAATAAGTTAATTACTACATCATCATTGTGTCATAAATAAATTAACTTATATAATATCTAAAAATTATAAATAAACTACTATTATGTAGGAAATCTTTTTATCATTCTAATGAATTTTTATAGTCGAATTTATCGTATGCATAACACTATATTAAAAATGTTTTAGTTATTAAACTTTGACTTTAACTATTTTAACTCTTCTTTAAATAAAATAATAATAAATGTTCTAATCTAGTCCAAGTGGACATAAATGATAATATTTTATTTATAAGGTTTTTTTTTGTCGAATTACACTTATCAAATAGAATTAGGACATGTGTTAGGGTAATAATAATATCATTTTCACCCTTAATGACCTTATTTACTTTTAACCGTGGTAAATAAAAGTAAAACATTACTATTCACCAAAAATTATTTTTATCTTATTGAACCACATTTTACTCCATGATATTAACCGTGTCTCTTGGATATTCAAAATTCCACTCACATAAGCGGTAAAATTACGTTTTATGTAAATTCTCAAATTCACCTAGGAGGTGGGTAAAAGACGGTGAAAAGTTCAATAAAATTATTATATATCTCAGATTATTATAAAAGGACTCAAATTAATTACATTGAAGTTATATAGTCATTATGTATCAATTTTGACCTAAAATAAATTTAAATAAAATAAATAATTATTTAAATAAAAAGACGGTTTTTAAATAGTAACATAGTGTTTTCACTATTCATCAGAAATTGAAAGTTTTCAGAAAAATACCAAAAAATCACCCAGGATAATTTCGATATTCCAGATCCAAAAATCAATTCCATTTTGAAATATAAAATTTATAAATTTTCAAAAAGTTGGTATTACTATTCATAACGGCTAGTTCATAATAATATTATAATAATATCTCATTTAGTGAAACTTGGTTTTGCGTACTACAGACTTTATTGAAGAAGGTCTTGATTGTGTGTAATGCAAGCCAAGTCAGGGCTGTGTGTAGTGAGAGCTCCGTTTGGTGTTGCGTATAACATAAGAAAAACTTATTTCATTTACTCATTAAACAAAATATATACTTAATGTTGCGTAGAATAATTTCCACAAAACATACTTGAAATTGTGTGTAACACGAGCCAGGAATAGTGTTTCGTATACTGCAAGCTAATACGGTGTTGTGTATAGTACAAGGTAATCTCGGTGTAGTGTATAATAGAAGACATCAAAGAAATTAAAAATAATATATCTCATGAAATCTCGGGGTGTTACATTCTTCCCCTCTTAAAATGAATTTCTCCCTCGAAATTCATCGGGGTTCTAAATGGTTTACTACTTGAATGTTTCTTTCATAGAAACCCACATCATAAAAAGGAATACTAAAACTTCATTTTAAAAAAGGAAAGTTAGAATCATAAAAGTCACCCAGAGTAACTCAGCACTGGGTTTCCACATAGGACAACATTGGTGAAAATATGGTCGTCGGGTCCTGGCCCACCAGGTACCACCAGTTGCCCCACAGACACGTGGGGCCCACCCCAGGGTCCACCCGCGTGCCTGAACTGGTCATTTGACTAATGATTGTCCCCACATGCCAACACTTGTCCTTTCTAGTGTGCTTTGTCCTCACTCACACACAACCTGGGAAACTTCCCAGGAGGTCACCCATCCTGATCACTACTCCAGGACAAGCACGCTTAACTGTGTAGTTCTAATCAGGCAGGCTTCCGAAAAGGAAGGTGCACCTTGTTTTCGAGGCTCCGTCGTCGCCGCGCTTTAGTTTCAAGGTGAGTGTTTCTTCCCGACGCTTGGTTTCACATGCTCTAGTGAGTTTTTGGATGTGTTTTGAGTCCATGATATTTATTATGTAGGGTGTTGGACTTTTCCGTGCATTTTCGAACGCGCGTAGTTTCACCGCGTCATGTATCTAAGGTAGGTTCCCTTTGCACTGCTTTTAAAATTTAAGTTATATTATTTCTTGCTGCTTGCACACCCTAATTGTTCAAAATAAATATTTTATTAATTTTAATAATATGACATAATATATGATAATTAATTTATAATATAAGATAGTTAATTTTTAAATGATTATTTAGTGTAAAAATAGTCGTTGATTTTATACACGACACATGAAATATCTTCTTGACGGGCAGACACCCAATAATGAAAGAATGCCCGTTTGGATTTTAAACATAATTTACGAAATATAAAAATAGAGTTCTGGTTTAATGGGAAATTATTTCTTTTGAGGCGTGAACAAGTACCTTGGTTCTTCTGAGGAGTTTTCTGGTTGGCTCTTAAAGGTTATTTGGAAAAATAAAATGGTTTGGTTTGGTTTGGTTTATAAAAATATTGGCAGCCTGTGAAGTAGTGTTTTTGGGGTTCTTTAAATGGTTTTAAACTATGTTTGGTCTTGTAAAGAAAATTCATTTCTTTTAGAGTAGGAATTGTAAAATGTATTTAATGCCTGTTTGGCACTTTATGGAAAGCGATGAAAATGTTTTGATAAAAACCCTCTTAGGATGACTCTCATGCCTCGGTTGCAATTGATTGTTTGGGAGGCCGCGCTTAGAGGCTCCCGGGTACTTGAGTAGTTAAAGGCAAGAGGTTGTCCCATGGAGTGTCTCGGGGTGATGCCTATTGTTCTTTATATATATATATATATATATATATATCTGATTGGATGCTCGGTTGGCATCGGTTGGCTCACCCCCCTTTAAAACACTTGAGACATGGGAATCTGGCATATTGAGAGAATATTCTAAAAATGATTGCTGCACTGGTAGGTTATGGTACTGACCAGTGGCCCATAGTAGGTGGATATATTGGGTTTATTGCTATGGGATTTTCCCTCGACCTTCCTGAGAGAGGATGGTCGAGCGTATTGGGCGTTTTGATTTCATTGTGACATGTCGATAAGGATGATTTCTCATGTATTGGTGTCTTCTAGTTTATTCTCGATCTCTTAGGTTCACCCATGTCTATTCAGCTTTTGTTGCTTGCAGTAGTGATTATGATGCTCACATGTATACCTACATTTCCCTTGTTATGTGTTATACTTTGTGCATTCTGGTGTATTGTTTTCTTTGGAATGTGGTAAATTGCTTTTGATTAGGATTCTAAAAATGGTTTTCAAATGAAAGTGTTTAATCCTCTTTGTACAAATTTGAAAATTTAAACATCACATTCCCTTTTCCTGAAATGTCATTGACACTAATGAAATAAACCCGAATTTGGAAATCGTAAAGGGAAATGGTTCGTACTTTGTTTTTTTAGTAGAATATTTTTAAAAACATACTTTTATAAATTGTAGTTCAAACTTGAAATGATGTTTCTTTTATTTTATAGGTAGTGCATTGGGAATAGATATCGGTCTAGTCTACTGAGTTTTAATACTCACGCCTATAGTTCTTTTCTGTTTTCAGTGTTTGTCCAAGCTATAGATTGAGTGTGCTCGCCTAGGGCTACGCTTGATCGTTGAGTTAGAGAGCGACCCGCGAGGTCGCACGGAGTTTGTTCGGACGTCGTGTTTGGTCAGTTTGATTCCTGTTTGTTCCTGTTTAGTCACTTTATTTGGTTTGTATTTTCTGCGCAGATCTGTATTCTTTTCACTGTCTTATTTATTTATATTGGGCGAAATCATTCCCACAGCCTCTATTGATGCCCTGGCGCTTGTCACCAGCCTGGGAGGATCGGGATCGCCTCTCGGGCCATGTCGCGGACCGGCTCGGGTGACCGGTTCAGCGTCAACCCAGGTTGGTTCGTGACACAAAGTAACTCAGCATTGGGTTTCCACATAGGACAACATTGGTGAAAATATGGATATGGAAGAGAAGTCTAACCATCAAGTTCTGATGAAGAGTCGTAGAGAACATGGCTACGAAAAATCCATTAATCACAAAGCCATAAATTTTTGATGATTTAAGGTACCACCTAATTCATCGGATATAATGAAAATAGGACAACATTTTTTGTTTTCAAGATCATTTCCCTAAAGTTGAATAATTGTTGAATTAAAAGAAATACTTACTTGATTTTGGTACAATCTTATTGTTGTTTGTGCCTTGAACAATTTCCACTTCATCTCTTAAATAAATGAAGTTGAATTTGTCTTTTGTGAAGTTTTAGAAGATCATGCGATAGAATGAAAGGTTATTCCATCTATCTCAATCAAAAGGATAGAAAAAGTTATTAAATATACATAAGTCCATCTAAAGTGATATTAATCGTATATGGTTCCTAAAATGGACTTATACTTCACATATCATACCTCTTAATATAATAAAACTAGTTTCTACTAACTAGGGACTTCCTGTAGGCTAGTGGTAGGCAATAAAGGCATGTCGCACTTCGGTTGCGGGTTCAAGTTTCGCGGCCTTGCCGGACGGGACGGGTTGTCACCCGATCTCCAGGTTGTCCTTTTTATGAAAATCCAAAAATAATCTCAAACTAGACTTATCCAAAATACTTTTGTCCAATCTCATAGTATAAAGAAAAAAATTACTAGAAATGTCATCTGTTGAGTATCTGAATACAATTATTTATCCCTCATATATCATATGATATATCTTGTTGGTCAAATTACAGGCATGTGAATACACTAATCATGTATTCTCTTGAAAAAATGAATACCCATTAAACCTTAGTGAAAACATGAATGCTGTCAAAATTAAACACTTAACACATACCAAAATCCCAAAATTTCTATATACTAAAACCATGATATAACTTTGTCCTTATATCATTCATGATCTCATTTCACTTTTTCTTTATCCCTTCTTTATGTGCATATCATCTTCTTTCCAAAAATAATTCAATCACTTTTTAGGGTTATCGGTGCCGTATAATTATTGAAAACCAATACATAGGGATTCCAAAATTCCAAAATACCATAAATGAGATTCTATGATACTATTTTGAAATCCCATTGCATAAACACTTAATCAATAAAAAACATCATTGTCATACTCAACATCACAAATAGTGATCGCATGTGACTTCTCTTTATCATTTGCCTTAAGTGGTTTCTCACGTTGATCATCATTTACCCTTGGAATAGAGAATTGATTAGCATAATGCCCCATTTCCTTTCACTTGAAGCATTGAAGTGTTGGTGGTGCATTCTCTGCAGTCTTTTCTTTATTCACATCATTATCAACCCTTTTTACATTACATCGACACTTAGCTGCTCGATGACCATCTTTTCCACACATAAAACATTTTTTAGTCCCTTTAAGACAATATTGACCATGATTCTTTCCACACTTTGAGCATAAAGAAACATTCATTTTCTTTTCACCATTATTCTGAAATTTCTCCCTGAATTTCATCTTTCATTTCTTATCAAAACCATGAGATGGATATGTAACACCAACTTCCATTTCTACATTGATAGCACAACACACAATTTATTCATAGCTACTGATTTCTCTTATAGCTAATTCTTGTCAAAGACTTGGTTTTAAGACACTGAAGAATCGATCAACTTTAATTTCCGGTTGGATGATAAATCCAGATGCATACCATTCAAGCCTTGTGAAATTCTCTTCGTATATACCAACAGATTCATCATCCTTTTTCTTAATCTTAATGAAATCATTTTCCATCTTTGTCCGAAGAATACGAGGGATGTAATTATTGAAAAATAAGTTCTTGAACTCATCCCATTCCATATATTCAATTTCATCTCGTGGCCTCGTATTCTTAATTAGAGTCCACCATTGATCTGCTTCACCTTATAAACGCTAAATAGCCAGAATGAATTTTTAATGTTCTGAATAGTGAATTATGGAAAATATATTTTCAATGGTACTTATCCATTGTTCAGCAACAAGTGGATCAGAAGACCCACTGAAAGAACGTGGACATTCCCTAATGATGGACTCAATAGAATATTGTTCCCTTCTCTACTCATTTGGAAGTCCAGAATGATTTATAGCTTATGTAAGTTTAAAACTAATATTATGCACTCCATCTCCCATAACTTTGGTTTGTTCAGGAGGACAATCATTTTATTGTCTATTACATTGATCAAAACGGTACCTTCGGGTTCCATCCATCGTCTAAAGCCCAAAAATAATAGTGTGAGAGGAAAAAATCATGCTAGGGAAAACAACATAATAAAGGGGGAGTACCTTCAATATATAACATCTTAGGGTTAATTCTAAGACTTTTACCATAATTCTGGGACTATAACCTATACTTATACTTAACCTTAGGTACATCCCTAGACATACCTTAAACTTATATCTAGGGATCTCACTAAAGTTTTCGCATCCATGTTTCTAATGGTTAACTAAACCTTTCCTCTGATTCCAAATATAGTGACCCAAATCTTGATGTAAATAGACATTACATTACTTTTTCGGAATATCTAATACATAACAAAAACAGACAAAAAGGACAGTAATAGTTTAGTGTCTTTGGAAACTCGGAGTATAATCTTCTAATCATGGTGAAAGATCTTCAACATCTCCCATAAAGATCTCTGTTTTTTTCTTACCTAAAACCATTCTTTATATCCTGGGGAACATAAAACATATAATGGGTGATCTCACATGCTCATTAAGGGTAATAATGGAGGAAATAAAACAAACCATATACATTTTAACTTCAAATCATGAACATAATATTTAAACATCAAAATCTTGAGCAATGACATAAAACATGGAAGTACGTAAGGCATAGATCATAAATAAACATTAATCATGATACAATAGCATGGTAATAAAACATGTAATTGTGGAAACCATTAACCACATGTTATGATTTCCATAGTAGCCAAGACATTGCCTCCAAGACCATCTTAGTGGACAAAGTCCCTTTCTGAATCGTGTTCACTCCTCGTTCCAGTCCTGTATCACTGAACCAGATTAACTTGTTGTTCCAGCCATGTCTATCTCATGAGATATAAATCTTTACCCAATGCATTGGAGGGAGATATAGGTCCCACCCATCTCATAATGAAATCATTCTTACATGTGCCACAACATAAACATAAATCATTCATCATAACCAAAAGAATAAAATGGGTTTCATAAACATCATCCAATTATAAACTATTCCATATAAAACAAATGGATATCATTTTATCATAAGAAAAGTGAATCCATGTAAATCATAGAGACATAATATTTGAAACATACACATATGAAATAATGTCATCTTATATGGAAAATTGTTTTGGTAAAACACATGAAATGAATTCTTGAGGAAAATATCCTTTCTTCTTCAAAATCATTTTCTTTTCACAAAATTCCATGCAATTTTAAAAGAAAAGTATTTTGTTGAATATATTCAAGAAATCTTGTAGATTAAGATTCATTAAAATAAGGCGTTATAAAATCGTAAAAATCAATTCATGTCGTATAAGTTAAAAAAACATTCTTCTTATACTTTTGTCAAAAAAAGTCAAAAAGTACCTCGTTTGGTAAACAGATGAAAGATTCCTTACATACCATGTAGTAATAGTAAAAAATGGGTTGAAAATACTTTAAACATACATGAAACCATTTTTTTAGAAAACAAGGACATGTATGATAAATATAACCCAGTAAATACTTACGAATAAACAATCTCGGATAAAAACAAGATTGGAAATGTTATCCCATACCTTAGGTCTGATATGCTTCGTACGTATCCGAACATCCTGTATAATGATTTAAATAATGTCATTTACTTATTCAAAAATCATATTCATTATTATGATATCATATATGGTTCACTTATGACTTTCTATTACCCGTTCTTTTGTAAATTCGTTGTTAAAGCCGCGTTTTGGGTAAAATCGTTTTATTCATCGTATGTGTTTGGACTTGTTGTTATTGATGTTTTTATTACTTATATCAAGATTTAATTACTTCCAGAATGTAAATCATTATTTATATATCATATATATTCAGTATATATATGTATTATAGATTGATAAATTAAGTGAAATACACCATTCATGGAGATGGTAGGCCATACGTATGCATGAACGCTTTTTTCCATTCCTTATTGACTTGAATGAAAGTAAGTAAATGACATATATATATATACATACATAAATACAGTAGCTTTATCATGTCATATATTTCATTTTAATTCATTATATATACTTTATAATCATTCTTGAATGGTTAACATGGAGAATAAATCTCATCACGTCGTGGAGACGGTGATCTGTACGTACGCACGAGCGATGATATCATTCCCATAATTATTGAATTTAATTGGAGTGGATGATATAAAATTCAGACTATGTATTATGTTATAATAACTATATATAGTTATTATTTGCCCCATTATACCCATCCAAGTAAGGTGGTGGTGAAAAAATTGATTACACCATGGCGTGGAGACGGTATTCCGTACGTACGCACACGTGGTGATTTCATTTTCCGTAGGATGGATAGAAGGTGAAATGGGGTTGTTTCATATTTATAATAACATATCAGTATATTATTTATACTGATGTTATTTCTTTATAATGAAACATCTAAATAAGAAGAAGTTTAAGAAGAAAGAAACTTGAATGATTCGGTAGAAGTGATTACCTCTTCTTCAACACACCTCTTTTAAGCTTCCTCTTAAGGAACTAGATTTGGTCTTTTGAGGAGACCGGAAGCTCTATAATGTTTCTAGGGAAGTTGATAAGGGAAATGGGTAGGGTTTTTCCTATCTTGAAAGCTCAAAATTATGTAATGAGAAGAGGGATGAGTTGCCCTTTTATAAGGGAGGAGAGAGGCACCTTAGGAAAACATAAAATATTTTTTTATAATAAAGTCATATTTAATTTATAATAGCTCCATATTGATTTATATCTAAGATAAATTGGGGATGGTTGGAAATCCTCTCAAAAAATAGGTTTTAGACAAGTTTAGGTTATTATTTTAAACTTATCATTTAGATTTAACTCCAAGTTAAATAATTTAACTTTTACTGTGTCTTATTGTTTTCTTACACTATATGGTTAATAAACATACTATACCATTCCAAACGAACCCAAAGTGGTTCATTATTAATATATATAACCTTATATAAGTCATTTGACTGAACCTTATATTTTTAAGAATATAATAACCATCAATAATATAATATTTGTTTTAAAAACTATTTTATGTTAATTTTGACTCTATTTGGTAATTGATTTTTGTGAAAATTATAACAACAATATTACTTCAAAAAAAGTTAATTGAATAAATAATAACAGGTCATGTTAACCTAAAAAATTAGTGGAATTCAAAAGATGTCTCAAATTACATTTATTGGGTATTTATAACATCAATTATGTTAATATTTCATTAATAAGGTAATTACTGCATCATCATTTTGTCATAAATAAATTAACTTATTTAATTTATAAACCTTATAAATAAAATACCATTATGTATTAAATCTATTTATCTTTCTAATGAATATTTATAGTCGAATTTATCTTATTTATAACTCTATATTAAAAATGTTTTAGTTATTAAACTTTGACTTTAACTATTTTAACTCTTCTTTAAATAAAATATTAATAAATGTTCTAATCTAATCCAGGTGGACCTAAATGATAAAATTTTATTTCTAAGGTGGTTTTTGGTCGAATTAAACTTATCTAATAAAATTAGAACATGTTTTAGGGTAATAATAATATAATTATTACCAGTAATTACCCTATTTACTTTTAACCGTGGTAATAAAACTAAAAGTTAATATTCACCAATAATTATATTTATTTTATTGAACCACATTTTACTCCTTGATATTAACTATGTCTCTCGGATTTTTGATATTCCACTCATAGAAGTGGTAAAATTAAGTTTTATGTAAATTTTCGATCTCTCTTAGGAGGTGGGTAAAAGACGGTGAAAAGATCAATAATATTTTTATATATCTAAAATTATTATAAAATGACTCAAATGAATTACATTGAACTTATATAGGTATTATGTATCAATATTTTCCTAAAATAAATTTAAATAAAATAAATAATTATTTAAATAAAAAATCGGTTTTTAAATAGTAACCTACTGTTTTCTCTATTCATCAAAAATTGAATGTTTTCACAAAAATACCAAAAATTCACCCTAGGATAATTTTGAGATTCCAAATCCAAAAATGAAGTGCATTTTGAAAGATAAAATTTATAAAATTTCAAAAAGTGGGTATTACTATTTGTAACGGCTAGTTCATAATAATATTATAATAATATCTCGTTTAGTGAAACTTGGAATTGCATACTACACACGTTATCAAAGAATGTATTGATTGCAAGTAATGAAACCAAGTCAAGGATACTTATAGTGAAATCTCTGTTTAGTGTTTCATATAAGATAATACATACTTATTTCATTTATACATTAAACAGCATCTTTACTTAATGTTGCGTAGAATAATTTACACAAAATGAACTTGAAATTGTGTGTAACACGAGCCAAGAATACTGTTGCGTATTCTGAAATCTAATACGGTGTTGTGTCTAGTATAAGATAATCTTGGTTTAGTGTATAATAGAAGACATCAAAGAAATTAAAAATAATATATCTCATAAAATCTCGGGGTGTTACAATTCTTCCCCATACCACTTTCGTGCACCACTTCCACTTCAGTGAAATTCGATCTTCTACAGACTATTTCTTCAGCATACATTCTTCTTCCATTGCAAAATAAAATTCCGTATAGACACCCTTTCATGGAATTTATTCAGCTAACTGCATCACTATTCACAGAATCATCGTCGCAAACCTCTTTCAGAATTTCCTGGACTCCAATAGAAAATATATTTTCTTATGAAAATCACTCTTAGTAATGAGGGGATTAGCATCCAAATATTGGAAAATAGATACAAAAAATAAAATAATATGATATTTACCAAATATTTAATGTAGTATAGTGTTCACCAATACCATGATCTTGCTGTGAACTATTATTCCCAATATGGTCAACATACCTCCACTCTTCCTAAGCAGCGACAAACATCACAATCACATTTTGGAAAATAACCCCTTCATGTATTTTATAATCATCGCCTCCTTTTATATAACAACAAGCCATCCCATGTAATACAAGACTTCCGTATACAGCATTTTATCCCATGAACCACTTCCGAGAACTATTTTCCTATCATGAACTATGAGCCTCTGCAAGAACAGCTTTCCCCCTGTGTAACATTTTTCCTTCCGCAACCCATTATTTGTACCTATTTTTTCAATATTTAATCATCATTTCATTGTCTATATATTTTTAACAACTACACTAAAATCATCCTTTTCTAGAAACCAAACTCCATATTTTGAGGACAAAAATTTGGAAAACATCAGGAAACTCTGCGACCTTAAACACCCATTTCAGCAAACACCATTCATACTCATTCACGGTCATCTGGCCTAGTCTACAAACACAAACACACCCAAAACATAATATGGAAACACCTTAAGGGATTTTTGTCAAATAGTTACAAATATGGTGTAACACATAACATTAATTAAAATTTATACCTTTCTTATATCATTATAATATTTTGTTTTATTTTGTATATCATTATTTTCAATTTCATTATAATATTTTTTAATGAAAATGTTAATTATCCAAAGAATATCCCCATAGATTGTCAAACCATATGTATAGTAAGGTGTATTTTCATGTACCATATTATGCTTGAGTTGAGCTCGATATTCCCTTTTCGGAGTTATTAAACCCAGGTACATATATTTCGGAACAACATACACATGTAGTTTCAAGAAAGGAGTGTATTTATAGTTATACCAGCATGGTATATTCCTTACCAAAACATTATTATGCTATTGTATACATATCAACAAATTCTATTATATTGTTATGTTATGTAATCTATGTTTTCCTAAATATAATTCACATGGTTTCTACTAAAATTTCTTTAATACAAACTGTAATGCACCTGACCCCATTATCCTAGAACCGGTGCAATACATTATTACACTACCATAGATAGAAGATTTAAATTCAAGTGGATCGATCAGTTTAGCAGTTTTGGAGAACTATATATATTTATGAAACACATTTTATTTTGGTAAAATAAATTAAATTATTACCGAAGTTAAAGTTCCACATCCTTGAAATTAATTCCAATAATTCATCTTTTCAACTTGGGAAAGGAAAAAAAATAATAGTGATATCAAATACATATTAAGGTTTAACTATAGTTGAATATATCATGAATCAATAATAATAATAAATAGGTAAAGGTAAAAACTTGAAACACATTCCATTTAAATAAGATAGCTTCAAAAGTATACAAGAAATAATCAATATAGAAAGGTAACACATATTCCATTTCTTTAATAACTAAAAATGAAATGCTTCAAGAGATAATTTCATAGTGAAAACAACCTTTATTGTAATAACTAAATACTAAATGAAAGAAATTCTAAAATATTGTAAATCATGTTTCCCAGGAACATGATACCTCTATAATCAAAATATATCCTCCGGAAAATTCTAAACCTACTTGGTAAAAACACATTTGATTTTTCCAACCCATTCGTCTCATGAGACTAATGATTAATCATGGGGAATACATTTATGATTCCCAAAAACATGTATTTCTTCTCTAAATGATTTCTCATATGTCTAATAATTGATTTATTTCATAAACAATATGCCTTATCAAATATCTGTATTGAGTAAAGTTTTATATTTATCAATATTTCTTCAATTCACAAAATAAATATTAAAGTACACTCTATATTTAAAAATGGTACAAAATTTATGAAATAATAATTTCCATCACATAAGAACATGTATATTTCTAGTAAATTTAATGTCCAATGAATTTTTATTACAAGAATGTTATTGTTTTAAGAGAGATTTAACAATCAGAAAAGGTAATGAGATTGTATAATACATTTTACCACATCATAACATTCAAGTAAAATCAACTTGGATGAGTAAATTATATGTGAATCTTAAAATAACATTAATTATTAATCATATATTATATTACATGTGTAATGGGATGTTTTTTCACTCTATAAAAGTGAATTGGTTCATAATGATTAACAGATCTCAATGGAATGTAAATTGAGATGAAATACCTTAACTTGTGATTAGTTTTGGTTGATCAAAATTTAACCTCTTATAAAGTGGTTTTATACATGATATTAACCTAATAAAGAACCATATTAATATTTATAAATACATATATGATCTTTTTTATCATCTTATTACACATTAAATATTAATCCTTCATTATTTTCATTGTTTTGGGTATTAATTTTCTTATTTTATTTTGAATGTTCTTTTAATAATGATATGGTTCTTGCCCATATCAAATAGTTCCATTATTTAAAAAATAATAATCATGAATTAATTATCATATTATTATATTAATTAAATGTTTATGACTAATTATTAATATCGGTTTTGAAAAATGAAATATGTTAAGATCACGAAGATGGTAGGTTGTATGTACGCAAGAGTGATATTTCCATTTTTATATTATCAGTATGGAAAAGATGTAGTTAATATTAATCCTTAACATAATGATCATAATATCATAGATACCATATTATATACTTATATAAATCAACCATGTGGTTTGGGGATTAAAGGTAGGTCACATCACTTTGTGAAGGCAGATGTCCACACATAAATGAACGACATTACTGTATTTCATTGAGTTCAAAATAAAATAAAAGAAAATGAATGATTAACCATCCATAATAATAAATATTTCATGAATAGTATAATTATTTTATATTTATCAAATGTAATCATTAAAATTTTTCTTGTCACATTCCATGTAAAGCGTTAGTGAAAGAAAAATTACATCGCTTCGCAAGGTGGTAGTCCACTATACTCACGAGTGTCGTTATCACATCACCTATAGAATGGAAAATAATATTGTATTTGTAATATAATTACTCCAGATGTATAATAATGTAATATTCATTATATATAATCATTATATACAACATAATACCCAACCTTGAGAAGAGTCAATAGAAAAATTGAAATACATCAGTTCTTGAGGGTGTTGTTCTCCAAACACATAGACGATGGTTTCATAACCCATTTGATGAAAGTGGAGATGATATTTTTTCTGAATGTATCCTATTAAAAATTATATTAAATTATTTTAACAATAATTAATTCTCAAATACAAAACAAGGATCATAGATTCTAGTGTCATTAAAAGAAATGATATATAATTATAAAATATGAAACCAAAATAGAATCCTCTTTTATTTAATCTTTATAGTGAGATCATAACAAAATGTGATCTCTTAAATCTTTTTATGATAACATAGGAAATATATTAACAAAGGTATGAGATATAAATCATTATAAGGTCATAAAAATGGGGATAAAGCATAACATATGAGTTAGAATGCATAACACAATAACCTGGGCGTTAAACCTGAGTAATATTATGGAATAATACAATATAGAACATGGAATCATATTATCATGGAAACATAGGAATTTTGTAGTAACATATTTCATGACATAAATATGAGTTAAGGATAACTTCCTAGACAATATCAGATAGTGAAAAATTTTCTAAAATGGATTTGGTTTACTCTTTAATCCCATGCATGATGTATCATGAGACTAAACGTTACCCAATGAATTAGAGTGTTGTACCTGTGCACACATAATAACATGTTTATGAATATGTGTTCCAAAAGAAGAAGAAAAAGTAAAGTTTAAACAAAATGGTTACTCATGGAATGAAATAGTATTGTAATACTGTCATATAGAAAAACCAAAGAGTGTATCATAATGTTGTACAATAATGAATGGATTTAAATCATACATGGACATTGATATGGTAAAATTAGAATATTAAATGATAAATGATGGCCAATCTAAGTGATAACATATAAAAATTAGTTTTCTAAGCATTTGAAATCAGACCCTTTGATGTGGTGAAATTAAATATTTTAAAGTCATTAAAGAGGAAAAAAAGAATATTTGTTTGTATAAAACAATAAATAAACTAAAAAAATTTCTTGATAAAAAATTGATTTTAGAAAAATATTTATGGAATTGAATATTTTATGTATTGTACGTGAAATGGGTATGAAATTGGGAAGTTCATTCGTCAGTCTTGCTTATCGGATGGAATTAAGAGGGGATCCTTTTAAAACATTCATTTTTCAATAAAATAAATATGAATGGTTCTGGATAGATAATTCTATAACATAGACACAGAATATTGTGGTGTGTGTGTATATATATATATGAATAATAATTATATTTTGGTAAAGATAGATACAACATAACCCAAATTTAATTGGTTTGTTCAGATAGATTGCTCTCCTTAAGTCTGAAAGGGTTCTGCACTTTCACTTAAAATCAGGGATAATAAAATTATATTAATTAATAATTTAATTCAAAACGTCTGAAACATATATATGATTTATTACAATTTTATTACATTCCTTTAAGACTATTTCAATGGGTTGTAATGTTTAATTTTGTTTTCCTATATGCGTTCATTTCATGATTTCATGATCTGTTCCCTTGAATTTATTTATGGGTGTTCTTGCCAAATTTAATAAATACTATATAAGTGGAATTATACTATATTTATTCACCTAAATAATTTAAAATGGTCGCATATATCATTTTTTCTTTCTTTTATGTGGATGATTCAAAATATAGAATGTTAATGATAAACATTTGGTTTGATATGATATTTTTTTGATTATCACGAACTAGTTTTGTTTTATTTTTTTATATTATACATATATATTACATTTAGAACATGAAACAATTTAAAAATTAAATTTTAAATTATTTTCTAAAAGTTAAATGGTTTTATGCCCAACCATGAAGTCGGTAATGAAAAATAAAAACATGCAGTCCACGAAGGTGTTGAATCGAAACATCGCGGTCTATGTTTTCATTTTTAGAGAAAAAAGAGAATAGAAGAGACATGATGATAAATATTATATTAAAATAATAATACTAAATTACATATATTATACAACTATTTTTATGATATTTTGGATAAATTAGGTGATGGGAGGATAAGAAATCGAAATAAAAGAAAAATAATGAGGATTTTACCTCTTGAATGTTGTCTCCTAGAAAACCACCTAGAGGAACTTTGGTTTTATATTTTGATGAGACCAGTAAGACTGTGATGTGGGGAAGAGGTTTGGGAGTGGAATTGGTCATAATATAAGTAATATTATAATCCTATATTGTGTGAGGAGAAGAGGTGGGGAGGGTGGTATATCTAGTTGGTGGGGAGGGCTGTTTTTGATTTTTTTTAATTCATTTGTTTATTATTTCAGCTCAAAACTATCAATAATATTGATTATTATGACTATGTAAAGTAAAAAAAGTACATTTTAGTTAGAAATAATTGGTTCTTTCATCATTTATTACTCAAAAATCCTGAATTTGTCTAAAAATGTTAAGTATAGTAAATTATCTAATTTCACTATTCACCGTAAAAAAACTATTTTACAAAAATCTGTAAAAATACCTAGACCATTTTTTGATTTGTAGATTTAAAATATTGAATAAATTTTATGAAAATAACTTTCAATATATAATAAATTTAACTTTTAATTAAAAGTATTATTTTTTTGAGAAATACTAATTTTAATATTATGACTTAGTTTATGGTAATTTGAATAATTAATTCATGTCTCATATAAATTAACTTATAATAAATAGAAAAAAATATTAATTCCTCGATATATTTATGAAAATAAATTTTATTTTAAATCATAATATTATTTATAATTCTGTAAATAAACATTTACGTTTCACTAAAATACCAACACCTAATTTATCATTTTGAAAAAATTTATTTTCTTATTCTAATATATAAGTACTTCGTATTTTGTTTCTAAGATGCCTTAATTTTATGTATACCTTGAATGGATTGAAGGTATTATTTTTAATTTTATTATTTATAATCACTCTTTTAAGGGTTGAAGGGGAACCCATACATGACCCGTAGCCCCAAGTCACAGGGCCCAACATGAATTTCAATACATGAACCGAAGGCCCATAGGCATGTCATGCCCATTACATGACCCATAGGCCCAACCCACTAGAACTGTCTCTCCCCAGCTTCTGCATCATAGAACCCCTAGCTCCCCACCCTACATTTCTGATCGGCTAGCACTGCTTCATAAAATGTTGCACAGTTCCTAGTCATGATGGCAGTTTCCATACCCTCTCATTCATAAGGGTCATATTACTACTCTGATTGACTAGGCGATGTTACAATTATATGGACTAGGTAACTATTACTAAGGTTCTTATTACTACTCTAACGATCAGGTTATCATACCAATAGTATAGGTTCCTTGATTCCTATAAATACAATTTATTTCATTATTTATTTATCAGAATAATGTTTTTGTTGGGTTATATATGAAATTTAAGTGTTTTATACTATATAAAAAAATTATAAAGAGGGAAATTGCATTGATAAATTTTTTTCCCATTTCATTCTTCCCCTTTTTAAAATTTCTCCCCTGAAATGTCATTATAAATACTATTGTGATAAAATGTAATGGTTCTTATCATTCATAAATTCCTTATGTTCCCATGTCATCTCTTCATATTTATGGTTACTTCATCATACTTTGACTAGGTGTGTTGTCATGTTATGTAGAACTTTATCTCTAGGGTCAATGATCTTCACTCACTTCTCGTCATAAGAGATATCATTTTCCATCTATAACTCCTCTAAATTCAGTACATGTGAGTGATAAAGTATGTAATTCCATTGGAGTTATACATTGAATAAATAATATACTTGATACAGGGTTGATGGAAATGATAAACGATAATCCATAGATCTAAAAAATCAAGACTCTCAAAGGGTCTGATGTACCGCGGAATTAACTTTCCTTTGTTCTCAAATATCATAACTAACTTACATGGGGATATGTGGAGGAATACCTTATCACCAAAATAAAATTTTATGTCCTATTAATATTTTATTTATATCTCTTCTTTTGAAAATGGGATTTCTTGATGTGAAACGTGATTTTTTTAACTTTTCTATTATTTCTTTGACCATTTTAAGACCTAGTAGCTTACATTAACTAAACTCATCCCAGTATGTTATTGTTCTACATAATTTCTATAAAGAGATTCCTAAACAGCCAATTCGATGCTGGTATAGAAACTATTTTTTATTATAACACATCCAATAAGAGATATTGATCCCAACCTCTATTGAATTCCATTGAGAAGGAACTCTGTATGTCCTCAATTGTATGAATAGTTCTTTAATATTGTCCACAATTTGTGGTGCGATAGTCATTGTTGAAATTTATTTGATTACTCAAAGAATGATGATTAATTCTCATGAATCTAGATTTGAATCAGTGATATTTACTATATATGATCAAAAGTGGAACCTGATGAAGTCTCACCACCTATTTATCATAAATATTTTAATGTTATTTAAGAGAGAGATCATATTGAATAGATATAATGTGGGAACACATGGTGGGTCGATCCACCACAACCCATATCACATTGTTTTCTTTGTATGACATTGGGAGACTAGTGAAAAAATATATAGAGACACTCTCTCATTTACATGTGTGTATAGGTAATGTTTGTATCATGCCATTGGAATTATGTCACTATACTTTACCTTTCTTACATACTAAACACCTTGAGATATACTTCAAAATATTCTTCTTCATATTTTTCCATCGTAAGTTCTCTTGAAGATCATGGTTTATCATGGTACTTCCATGATTGATAGAGAAAGATGGTCTATTTTCATTATCCAATAGTCCCTTAATTATCTCAAATGATGATGGTGCACAAAGCCTTATTCCAAAATAAATCAAACCATCACAATTGAAATGGAACTCTTATATCTTCTCTTACATTTCTGCTTTTACCTTATTTTATATATATATATATAATCCCTATGTTTTTCCATTATCATCTCATGCATAGATGGTTTGGAAATAATTTGGAAAAAATAATATGTATTCCCTGAAATTATTATTTCAAAATCCAAACTTTTAATATTCATAAAGATGGGGTTTTTTTAAACGGATTCATGGATAAGGTAGCAATTTTTTTTCTTAATATAATCATCTACCCTGTTTTCCTTTCTTAGATGGTAGTGAATAAAGCAATCATAGTCCTTCATTATCTCTAATCATCATCTTTTAAGAATTTTTAGTCCCTTATGTAAGAAAAAATACTTTAGACTCCTGTGATATATATATATATATATCTCTTTGTGTGTGTGTGTGTGTCTGTGTGTGTGTTACACTTCTCACCATATAAGTATTGTTACTAGATTTTCCCGAAACAAATCACAGCTTCTTCTCAAGTATATTCAAATTATTTTAGGTTTGAGATATCAATGTATCATTCTTCGAGAGTACAAAAAAATCATTTCTTTAAAGCATTACTATATATCAGAATACCTTTTCCACTTTCAAGTTGTGTGATTATAACCGTAATGATTTTTCTCTTCTAAGCTTCATAAAGCATTCATCACAATCTTCTATTGATACATGATTTACCCCTTTCCTTTTTTTAGTTAGTTATAATGCTAAAAAATTGTGATAAATTACTCACAAAACATCTATATTTCATAGCTAAGACAAGAAAACTACATATCTCTTATAAATATGATTTCCAAGGACACTCATAAATTACCTTCTTCATTTAAGGGTCTATAGAAATTTTTTATGGTGATAACATTCCCAATGAATTATAACTCATCCATATATAAGTCTCAAAGACTATAAATTTCATAAATTGTCTCCCTTCGATATGACTTTTCCATAGTATTGAAATTATCTTCAGGTTCCTCCATAACCTAGGAGTATATTAGAATATCATCAATAAATAATTCCATATATTTTGTTGTGGTAATCACTACATACACTATTAATTATGTCCATTCATATTGTAGGATCATTAGTGATTATGATGTAAATCACTACGAACATATAGTTTCCATAACCCATTCAAAAGATAGTCCTAGGAAGGTCTAACTTCCCCACCATTAACTGGTGATATACTAATCACATTTCCCCTTTAGAGAAATCAATGGGCCCACATAGATGATAGAAAAATTCATCTATTTGTTATGGGGATAATTTTTCTTTATCATGATATGTTTAAGCTCGTGATAATCAATGTATAAGAACATTGATACATATTTATTCTTGAATAATACGAATGGTGCACCCCACGAGGAATCACTCAATAATATGAATACATTTTCAATATTCTCTTATATCTACTTCTTCAATTCTTCAAATGTAATTATGGACATTCTATAAAATTTCATGTATATATTTAGATATCCATGAATAAGATAAATTGAGCACTAAACTTATTTATTAAGAGGAAGTCCAAAAAAAAGTCAGGGAACACATCAATGTAGTACCTCACAATGGGAATCTCTTCGAGCATGATTCTGCACATTGCCTCAATAATTTGAACTAGATATTATTTCTAATAGGGTAATAATATCAAAAACTAACATGATGATTCTAAAGTATTTTCAACTTTATCTATGAACATAAAACAAATTGAAGTATGACTTGGGATGTGAAGAGTGATCTCCCTTTCCTGATAGTTCATGTTGGATATTTATAAAGATAGAAAATCTATGAAAAATATATAATCAAACTCCACAAATGAATATGATAACATATTTTTTTAGGTTTATCCAATTAAAATTAACCTTAGAAAAGTTATATACATTGGATGAATAATTACCCCATTTTAATTTATCACAGATAACTCAACCTACATATTATTAGGTGATTTTTTAATAGTTCAACTAATATTTCTAGATAAGAAAGAATGAGTAGAGCTATAATCTAATAATATTTTCAATATTTTGGAATGAATAAAAAATTTACCTATCACCACATCATTGTAAGTATAAACCATTTTAGTAGTTTTAGAATATTTTCTTTCTTGTTGTCATAGAGGTTTTTAAGGATGGTTTCCTTTTCCAACCCATGGCTTATGGAATTGGATCATATAATTCCCATATTCCTTGTATTTGAAACACTGAACTACTGGATGTGTTCTGATCTGAGCATTCTATTCTTCTGCTATATTTTTTGGATTCATTGTATTATTTATGAAATAATTATCCTAATACCCCTCTATTCAGCATTTGAAGAATCTATGGGTTCCTTTTAGATAGTTCACATTATACTTCATCCCAAACTTTTAACAAGTGGGATATTGGGTTTTCATTTCATCAAGGGATATATCTATTCATACTACCATTTTAAACTCCATTTTCCAATTTTTTTTCTCTTCTTATACGAGACCAATGAGAGGATCAATTCTCTATATCAACCTTAAGAGAACAATGGAAAATCTTTGCATTGTTTTCTATTTTTTGTATTGAAAATTATTTTTTAATACTCAAATTTAGTCCACTAAATAAGTGATCCACCTAACATTCCATGTTCATAAAAAAGTGAGTGGCACATCCTGAAATCATTGTAAATTTTTTCTCAAAAAACTAGATAGATTCATCTTCATTTTTATTAATTATGTGGAATATCCCTTCCATATTAATATGGAGATTTCAGGGAGGATATTTATTGAAAATTATTTTATTGAATTTTCCCCAATCAATTACAATAGTTTCCTATTTTCACTTTTGGATTTTGATCTGCATCCACCATTGATAACCTTCCCATCAAAATGATAGATGTACATCATGATTTCAACTTCATTGATCACTAAAGGTTGTAAAACATCATTTTAATGGAGTCAATTCATTGTTTTGAGATGAGGGTATCATAAGATGCACTAAATATTCGAGGTCCTTTCCACATTAAGGATTTAACCTCAATATGATATTTCTTAGGGGAAAGAGGGAGTTCAAAATTATTCATGTTAATATTATTAAATTTATCCATTTGTGCATGTATAATCATTGAAATTTTGAGCTATTTTTTCATCATTTGTTTCATTTAATTAGGAAAATGATCACATTCATTATCACATTGATTATAGGTATAGGTTCTCCTATTTCTAGAAATTATCTAAGAAAGAGAAATTACAATTAGTGGTCTTAAATAATTATAAAAAATAATATAAAAATGGATATTTGAACATATAAGGATAAACTTGTAAATAAAAAGTATATCCTAACATATGATTCTTTATGTTTCCATATTTGTTTTCCATAGTGATATAATTATCCAAAGTGTCCTTGAAAAAGTGATCTGGTCCTAATTTTCATAAATAACTAGACCATGTTTTAATATAAGCTATATAATCCATACACTTTTAAACATATTATTTCATGATTTTAACCATAATTAACCATCAAATACAAAAGAATTATCATAAGTTCTAGTGTCATTGGTGGACTAGGAACATAATTATAAAAGATGAAACCCAAAAAAATCATTAATTTAATCTCCATAATGAGATCCTAAATTTATTTGATCTCTCACATCTATATAGGATAACCTGGCGAATATATGAATAATAGGATGAGCTAAAAATTCCAGTAATGAATAAACATTGTAATACGGAATAAAACATGAGTTAGAAAGAATGATATAATATTATAAATGGATTTTCACATGATTAATATTATGTATGAATAGAATTTAGAACCTGAAATAACCAAATAATGAAAACATAGGAATGTATCAGAAACATATTATATGACATAAACATGAATCCAGGCTAAATGTCGTGCCTATATCTCATGGGGGAAAGTCCCATAATGGATTTTGTTTACACCCCAATTCCAAACATGAAATATCAAGAGACTAAATATTAGTCATTTCATTATAGAACTATCTAGGTTCATCCCTCATAACATGTTTATCCATATGTTTTCCACAGGAATAATCTAACATAAGGGATAAACATAAGGGTTACCCATAGAAAGAAATGGGCATCATAATCATGTCATATCGAATAACCAAAGAGAATATCCTAATAGTGTACTAGAAATAGTGGATTTAAAAAATAATTGGATATTACTAAGATAAAATTGTCATATATCATGATAAATGATGTCTAAATTAAGTGAAAACATAGAAATAGAGTGTTTAAGAAACATTAGAAATGATCCATTTTAGTGTGGTTTAAGGGAAAATATTAAAGTGTCTTTAAAAAGGGAAAATAGAATATTTTTTTGTGAAAAAAAATAACTAAGATAGTTTTTATTGATAAAATGTGTGGTTTTAGAAAACTATTTGTGGAATAAAACATTTAATTTATTTTACTTGGAAATTGTATAGAAATTGAGAAGATCCCTTTAATCGATCTTGTTTTTCGGATGGAGTTGAAAAAGGGTCCATTTAATGCGTGTACTTACCCATCAAATAACAATGAATGGATCATGATATATTTATTTGAAAAACATAAATATAATATTCATGCATTATCTAAGATAAATTAATAAGTAAATGGGTATAAATAGAGAGATAAAATTCACCAAAAGTAATGGATATGTTCGTCGAGGTCCATTAAATTATGCCCAAATGATTTATTTAGTTGTAATTAATTCCCTAAATAAAAATATTAGAATCATTTATAGTTTATTTAATAACATATTAAATATATATTTGATTTATTCCCACTTTATTTAGTTCATTTCTGAACATTTATGTAAGATATAATGTTTAATTATTTTTATGGGTATGTTTGTTTCATGATTTTCTATTCGGTTCCATTCAATTTAATTATGGGAGTTATTTTAAAATTGATGATATAATAAAGAAGTGGAATTATATGTTATTGATCCACCTCAATAATTTTAAATCCCCCCATATATTAGTTTTTTTCATTAATTTATTAGTATTATTCATTTGATAGAATGTTAATGAAAAATGTCGTGTATTCTTGGAGGTTTTTCGATCACCACAAACATGTTTTATTTTAAAATTTAAATTTTTTCATATATATTAGTTCCATAACATGAAAAAAATTATAATATATATTTTAAAATAATTATTAACCATTATAATGGTTGTATTACCATCCATTAAGGATTTAATGAAAATAGACAAATATACATCCATGAATGTGGTGAATCGACACATCACGGAAGATGTATTCATTTTTACAATAAAATTAGTAGAAAAGAAACTTGAAGATTAATATTACATTAATATAATAAAATTATAGTCTATTTTTTATATTTAATAATTATTCTGTTTTGTATGGGGGTGTTAGGGGAGTATAAGAAAATAAATAAAATTAAAAGAGAAAGTAGTAGAATTTTACCACTTGAATGTCGTCTACTTGGGAACATATTAAAGGAACATTGGTAAGGTCTTTTGGTGAGACCTAAAAGATAGGTATTTTGAGAATAGGTTCTGTAGATTAATTGTTTATAATATAATCAATATCTAAATATTATAATTTGTGAGAAAAAGAGGTGGTGATGGGGTAATATTTATAGTGGGAGGAGAGGGGTGATTTTATTATCTTATTCATTTGTTTATTATTTTTGATCATTAATATCAATAGTGTTTATTCTTGTGATTATGTATAGTATATAGTGAATGTTAGTTTAAAAAAATTGGTTCTTATATCATCTTTGACTCAAAAATCCATTTATATTGTTTAAAATGTTAAATATTACAAATTACTGAATTTCACTAGTCTCCAAAAATTCAACTATATCATAAAAGTCAAAAAAATTACCCAAACTATTTTATTCCATTTAGATTTCAAAAATAATACTCTATTTTAGGAAAATAAATGTATAAATTGGATAAATTGAATTGGTAATTTAAAAAATCATTTATTTTAAAAATATAAATTTTTATATTATAACCGATTTCATGAAACTTTTAATAATTGATTAAGGTCTTGTAGAAATATATTATACTCATAGGATAGAAAAATATCAATTTATGAATCTATTTATGATAATAAATTTTCTTTTAAATAATTATATTAATTTTAAAATTTTAAATAAACATTAATATTTCACAAAAATTCCAACACATAATTTAGCATTGTTATAAAACTTATTTATTAAATTCAAGAAATAAATACATCATATTTTTATTTATATGATGCATAAATTTTAATTATAGATTCATAGGTCATGTTATTAATATATTATTTGGGTTAATGATCTTTATTGTCATGTTACTATTCTAATGATCATGCTAGTATTCAATTGGTACAGATTCATTAATTTATATAAATACAAATTATTTCATTCATTATTTATGTGAGCAATATTTTTATTGGGTTCTCTATTTGGTGTATGTGTTTTATACTATATAACATAATAATAAGATGGTAAATTCCATTTATAATTTGTTTTGTCATTACTGTTCTAGACCATTCCCTTATTATAAAAAACATCCCATTATATGTATGATACATATGATATTTTATAACCTGGTTTTAATAAAATAATTAATGAGGTGTAGAGAGAAGTAATATTATGACACTCAATGGAGAACATTACTTCTTCTTCTCGTATCTTCCATTGGATTATACTACATCATTAATAGGTTTTATTTCTACCCAAGATAAGGTTTCTATGATGCATATGAGTAATTTAGAGAGTTATTTGGTTATTTACTGTCTGAATCAATTTTTGTTTAGGTGTGATGGCAGGAGGGTAGTGGGTGGCCTTTTATATGTGGGGTGACTGCAACAGACGCAATTTTTCAGAAGGGTGATTTCAACCAAGATATTTTTCTTAACACCATGCCCTAATAATGATCCATTATATATAATATATGGTATATAGTCAATAAATGTCCATCGAATAGGTTTTGGACCATTTTCTTGGTCTTTTTTCCCTTAATATTAATGTTTAACACCTCTAAAAACCTGTTTTTACCTTAGTAATTGTACTTAATATTAACTATTTTCACTAATCACTTTGGTAAAGAACTAAATTTGACTTATTAGATATTATAAATTATTCATTTTTAAAATATGGAATACTTTTTAAAAAATTTATTCACATAAGTTTCAAATTTTAATTTGAAATTTATCTAACACACATAATGAAAAAGAATATTTTTTGAGTGAAAATGTTCTTATGTTTAAAAAACATTATATATAAATACAATATGAAAATAATAAAAGTGAAATAATTTGTATTAATGTAAGAATATTTGAAATATTTTTTATTTATAACTAATTCAATATATATTTTAAAATTATAACTTATTTAGATGAAAATATTTTTTATTCAAAATCCTGCAGTTTTCACTATTCTACATAAAATGAATCTTCTCATAAAAATCAAAAAATTAATCATAAGATAATTTTTGAATCTTGATCTCGATAATAATTTTTATTTTATGAAATTAATTTTATAAACTAGTGTTTTTTACTTTTAAATTTATTGTGCTAAGTGTTACTAATACGTGTTTTTTTAAACGTGTTGTTTCATGCATTATAAGCTATAACAAAATTTAAATTTATTAAAAATGAAATATATTGATATTTATATGGGTTTTTGATTACATGGTTTATTTTAGGTGTTAAATAATCAAATATTTTATCCATTTTTTCTATATATGATTACTTTTATCTCATTTTGATATTCTAAAAGATGTCATTATCTTATACTTTTATTAAACATTTTCAGTTGTTTATTTTTTTTATAGTGTTGAAGATTTCTTAATTTCTAATTTAGAGGGCATGTTATATCTTTTTCATGATTTAGATAATCACCTCTAGAAGGCTACCACTTTTTTATAGTCTTTTATTCACGAGTTTCTGTGTTGTAGTGTCTTAGACCGAGCGATCTAGTTCAAAATTATAAATATTTTATTATTTATATTTATCATGTAGATGATATAATTATTAATATTTATATATAAACTACATATGGGATAATAATAACCTTTTTTTAGTTTTCTTTAAAATGATACATTTTTTATAAATTACATTCAATAAAAGGTATCCAACTTTTTTATTTTGACGGATTTAAAAAATATAATTCAATATATATTTGATTCTTATAATAGATAAAAAAAATTAGCCAAGGGTACTATTAAACTTCACAAGAATAAATAATCAATGCGTACAACAATAAAAAAAATGGTTTAAAGGAAAAATTTTAATTAAACCCCAAAAATAACAATGATAACAAATTTTTGGTTTTCAAAATACATTGATTTGGAATGGTAATAATTTATTAAATTTCTTCTTATTTTATTATACATTAATTTTGACCTCTCCTGAACTATAAAAAAAATCATAGTTATCGTACCATGCATGAACATAATCTTATAAACCTATATTTTATATTTTTTACATTATTTAATTCATTATTTTTATATTATAAATAAAATTTTATGATGATATTCTATCCCCTACAAACTTTTCAACATGAATGGTTGGTTGAAGGATATATATTTGAATATGACTTAATGATTTTAAATTTATTTAGTCGGTATTAAGAACATTGAATTTCAGTGACTTCATCGAGGCCTTACAAGTAAATCCTAAATGTATATAATAATGGTTACTTAATATATGTTATATTTTTGATGAACCAAAACATAATGGCTCCTAAATATGATTTTTCATTTCGTAAATCAAATTATATTTTTTAATTGTATCAATTCGATTATTCGTATTCATTAAAGATTAATGATTACACTACTATTTTTACATACATTTTGATATATAATGATAACCTAATGCTATAATAATTCAGGATATTATTTTGTTTTTATTGAATTGTACAGGATAAAAGATATTGTTTCAAATCCAAATATATTATTTTCATGGGTAAAAAGAAATTTCAAAATTTCAAGATTAAAAGTGACTATTATTTTATTATTTTAAATATATATAGACTTATTAAATAAAAATTATATGACCATGGTTATGATTAATTTTATTCTAAAAAGATAATAACATATCAAATTACCAAAATCCATATCATTTTTCATATATTAACATATCCTTTACTATCCTTGAAAAAAATAAACTTTATTTCTTATTTCATAAATTTATATTTTTTTTTGAGGATTATTGTAAATAATTACTTGTTTTCGTTGGATATAAACAAAAACAAATCTATATGACTAGGTATAAATATTCTAGTTTACATTAAATAGTTAGATAGTAAGATTTTGAAATGTTGTCTAAAAGTTTTATTACGAATACATGGATATGCTTATTAAAATATTTCATTTCATAGAAAGAATATATTTTAAAATTTATTATTATGATCAAGATATAAAATATTTATTATCTTCAAATTTTTTATATAAGATTCTAAGAGATACTATGATGTTAATGAAATAATCCTTTGTACTAGATGAAGTTAAATAACTATTTATGACTATTGATATGGAATTAAATAATAAGGATATTTCAAAGGGTAAGGGACATATTATTAGAAATTATATTAAACATATTCATAAAATAAATATAGTGAGAAATATTGAAAAGAATGCACAAGTATAAAAATAGGATGATTAAATTATATTATTATAAACGTTCTGAATATATCAAAAAAAATATCTAAACATCCCGTCCTTTAACAGTGTAATGAATGAGAAAAAAAGTTAATGAATAGTACACACTGAAATATTTATCTCTCAAAATTATTAAATGTTCCCAATTAAATGGCCATGTCAAATTACAGGTTATACATCCCTATGAGAAACTAAATTTCATTTTAAAACTTATATTCTTTGTTCAGTTTTTGTTAATAATAAATTTATTATATTATATAATAAATTTATTCAATTTTTCTTTTATCAAATATATCAAATTTTCATCCATTAATCAATTTTATAGTGTTACAGTATTATATTTTATATAATTTTCATTTATTATTTACATGTTAAATGATCCATTTATTGAAAAGTTTAATGTTATAAAGTGTTTTTAACATGAATTATATTGAAAAAAATTGGTAAATGTTTTTTATTATTGGGGGTCCATTAAAAAGAATACAGCATTTTTGTTAAAGGAGGCATAAAATATGGTATTGATATTTGTGATTTGATTAGTTATTAAACCAAATTAAATATTATAATTTTATTTAATCTTCTATGAAAAAAGGGTTTATTATGATGGATATATAAGTTATAACACTATTACAAAAATAGAAGAAAAAAAACTGAAACATGTTGTAATCATTATATTATAGGGAAAATTACATATTATTTAAACATCAACAAATGAAATAAACTACAATAAACTCATCCACCCATTGATTATCTCTCTATAAAGGATGATGTAAGAATGATAATGTTATGGGGGTTCTCGAACATGGTTTCTTTTATACTATAGAAAAAAACGATCCTATATGAAATATAAACCACAGATTTCAAAAGTACATTGTGTATGCCAATCCATTAGGTATACATAGTAGGTTATATATATGATAAAATAATTTTGGGTCTCATGAGAAGTTTCCTATCCCTAAAATATCAGACCATAGTAAACATCACATGTCATCAAAAACTATAATAATATTTAATAACCATTATATATTGATAACTCAATATCATAAACAAACATATAAATTATCAATTTTAAATTATAAAATGTATAACATGATCAATGAGGGATGATAAAGTAGATACATCCTTATATAAAAAATGATACATATTAAATTCTTAAACTCGTATAATAATACTAAAAAACATTATATAATCATAATTTATATATCACTAATTTTCCCTTATAAATGCTTCATGTTTTGGGTTTTTATAAAATAAATGTATGCCTTTATAATTACATATTTCTCATTGTGTAAATTTTATAATGGAAATAATTTATTATTAAATATTAATTATATAATGCTAAAATTAGGATTCATATCCCCATATTTAACTCTATTAATTGAATAGTCAATCATTTTAACATTATGACACCCAATTTTAGAAATTTAAAACGTCTACATTTAGATAAATATTTTTTTTATCAATATTATAATTGAATATTTTCCATAAAAATAATTTGAGATCATTGTGAAAAAAATATAAATCTAACACTTTAAATTTAGATCATTCATTACAAATATTTCATAGATTCATTTAGGTCAAAAATTGTCTTTCATTTCTAATATGATAGGTATAATTATTATTCTTCACAAATTAAACATGTATAACATCATTCATACTCCCACTAATCCCTTACAAATTATATTTTATCTAAAATATATTTACAATACACACTCTTTATATTGTTAATAAATAAGTAATATTTTCCTTTTGTTTATATTTAAAAAAATTATACATAAAATATGATATATAATATTCCATATGTTTGTAGAAATACTCATAAATAATTATTTTACTCTTTTAATGTTATTGGTATTATATAGTGAAATAATATATCATATATTTGAACAATTATCTATTGTAAAAAAATTTATCTGATTTAAAACATCTTTTTCCTTGTTATAATTTCAAACATGTTATATAATTATGCCATAAATAAACCATATGTATCAAAATAAATCATCTGAAATTGTTTAAAAAAGAATTTTTTATAATCAATATCTTGTCAATGAAGATGGGGAAAATGATACATAATGCCTATATTTTATTATTGGACCCTCGATTTTATCAATAACATCAACATTGTCAATTTATAAACCATTGTATTTATAAATTGAAAGAAAACATAAATCTCTATTAACAAACGTTTCATAAGTTTTAAACTTATATAAATATTTTAAATAATTATATACAATAAATTTATTTATAAATTATTCCAAATAAAATAATTGAAAACAATAATACTTGAGGTGAACTCTCCACCCAGTTTCTTACACACATTCACGTATTCTAGAAAAGGAAACTACTATGTATATATTTATAGTAATGGAAACATTTTCATTTATTTGAATCTCATTTCATCAGTTTGAAAAATATTAGTCTGGAATATCTATGACCTCCTTATTCTACTTCTAGAAAATAATTTTCCTCTCTCAATTATGTATCATCAACACGGAACTTGAGATTGGAGCTCCCATGTATGTCTATAAAATCCTAAGAATATTGATTATGCCATGAACTTTTTCTAGTTATAATTACTCATAAACATCCATAAACCTTCTATAAATGATTAACCATGAATTTTATTACTATATCAAGAATAAGTAGTGACCATAGTCTATTTATTTAATTCACATAACAAATTATATTTAGTAATTGAGTTAGGATATATTATCCCTCAACTCTATCTCATCGAAAGAGTTATTTTGAATCTTAATATCCCATATGTATTTCTTGTTTTTGATAGATCCTTCTTAGGTTTTCTATTATACCAAAGGAATCAACGAAATAATATTTCTTTTTAAGAATTTGATCTATAAAAAATTCATCACTGAAGAGAATATAATAGAATATTTACTATGATAAATATAAGAATATTTTTATTATTAGTTGACATCATTTATATGTTAATTTCTTACAAATTTACCTCTAAAATATAGAATTTTGATTCTTGTTTATGGGAAAATATTAAATTCTTATGCCATATAATATAGTTAATTTAAATGAGCTTATCCCTTTCAACCATCCAATATCAGACTATTTGATAGTTGAGTGAACAAATCCTTACCTAAATAAATAATATAGAATATCTTCTAAGTATTTCTATGTTATATAAACCATTATTGTTTCATAGTTTTGTGTAACCCAAAAATAAAATAATATAAAATCACTTAATCTTATTAGGGTTACCCATAACCTACATTCTATAAAAAAAATATTATCCAAGAGCACTATATATTGATTGAACCTACCAGTTATAATGATTAGTGAATTTATATGTGTTCTATTTAGAAATAATATTTACACTTTATACTTTTTATGTGGGATTAAATATCATCATATTATCTCAAATATTCCTTAAATATATATATTCTTCTAATTATTTATATTTATATCCTAAACTTTTGAAAAAATTAATATGTTTGAAATATATTATTTTATAATACAATACAACTCATCGTATATGTTACATTACCCAAAAATAAATTAAAATCATATTCACATATATTTAAATACATTCCATAAAATATTTTCATCAAACACTTTTATTAAAATGAATGAAATCATAAAAAAATAAGATCTCCCAAATTTAATTTATGTTATAATTGGTTGTTGACCATTATTTTCTAAAATATAGAATAATTTCTTATTATAATGTAAATTCAAACCTAAAGTTAAACTATTTATATATCAATAAATAAGGATATCTCCATTCTAATATGATCTTATAACCTACTATGTTTAGTTCTTCTTTTCAGATTACACCCCTGGGAATTGGGAAGAATGAATTAGTTGTAACCAGTTTTTTCAAAATCTCATTTCATAAATCAAAACATGTAATATTTTATGATTATATTAATTAATATAGAGTGTTTAAAACTCACTCTGGTATTATAAAGTAGTGAATATCAATTAATTTGGTGATTTTTATAATATTTGGAACCTTAATTTTTAAAGACACCTTATTGTTGTTGGTCAGTATCCTCAATACCAAATTCCTCACTAAGAAAACAGAAAATTTATAGTCTTACAATATAGTCTTGGAGTCACACCATTAATTTATAGCTTTACACCAGAATATATATGTTCAAAAAAAATTCATACAAGAATATGTATCTAATATGACATGGATCTTCCTAAAAGACCAGTTTATTCAGCATCATCTGAATAACATCTACCTCCTTGATAATTTATAAATATTGCATAAAAATATCTAACATCATGATGTTATGATATAGATTACTTATTCTTCTCTCAAAATAAAAAACTCAACCCTATGAACATGACCTAAAATGTATATCCATCTAAATATATCAGTAGTTTCAATTTCACACATATACTTGAGTTTCCCTTATAATTTTTAAATCAATACGGAACAATAGGGATAGCATTATTTTCTATATATATCCATAAAAGAAAATATTAGATCCCTATATTGAATTTTATATATAGGAATTACATTTCTATCATTATAATGACTTCACCCAAATAGAGAAAACAATTGATCCCACATTTCCATAACCACCCAATTTTTTATGAAAAAACAATATTTTTGAATCCTCAATTTTCTACAAACACAATTCTATAAAAAACCCAATAATAAAATTTGTATTCTTATTGTTTTGCCAAAATAAAAATCACATGATATCTTCTTAGACATTCAACATAAAGAAATATTCATTTTTATTTTTTATGAAATTTCAACAAAAATGATTCATCCTCCCTACATAGAAATATTATCAAACATTTCTTCTTCTTTCCCCTACCACATTTGTTTAATATAATAGATAAAATAAAATTGTTATCCTTTAATAAATTCATAAAACATCTATAAAATCATATTCATGTGTTTATTAAAATATATAATGGTAAAATCATTGTCATAATAAAATTACAGATTTCACAATTGCTGCTTGATCATCATTTAGCCATAAAAAATATATTATGACATAAAGATATAAACATAAAACAGATTTGAAAAATTGACATTATTTTTGAAATCCCACATCAATATTCATGGATTATATTATAGATTTTATTCCTTACACATTGAATAAAAATTATTATAGAATTTGGATATATACATATATAACAAATAAATTTTAGATAGCTCTGTTTATAAGTAATAGAAATGGTCATATTTGATTCTATGAAATTATGTCCACTACAAAAATTTAGATATATCAGGAAAACATATACAAAATTCAAAAAAAAAATATAGAGAAAAAACCTATGTGAATTTTTATTTATAGTACAAATTCCTCTATGTAGAAAAAATGGTTATATGAAATAATTCTATATGAATGATTTTATTATAAATAATTTTCATATATAGGTCCATTAAAATAAACATGTCTTCATGTAGATAAATATTTTATTACATAGAGAAAACTCAAATGGGAGTCTTTATGTGGCCAAAAAAACTTCTCATCAAAATTTATATATGATTACAGTAAATCACATCCTTCACTCAAACTACATCCAAACCTCTACAGACACCATGAAAACTCCTTAGGCCATAAAAACACCTACAAGAATATTTATAATGATTTAAAACATATTAACGCACTTTAACATAAATAATAAAAAACTAATGATTCTAAAAGAAGTAATTCAATGTGAGAGTTGAGAATAGAAAATCATTCCATCACTATACAAGTCTACATGGTTATTCAATCACATTTGTTAGATTTATTAGATACTAACCTATAAAATATTTTACACAACTAAAAAAACTATTTACTCAATAATCACCAAACCATGTTTTATATATAATTTATGTTTCTTAACACCACACTATATGAAGTTTTATAGTTTTTTAAATAATTTCATCCCTCTGTGATATATATATCTTTAATATGGGATTTAAAGGACCAGACCCACCAAAAATTCATGTATCAAGTTTCCTTGAAAACAAACTATCCCATTCAAGATTACCAATAACATAATTCTGAAGGTAGTGACTAATATTTTTTCAAATATTTATCTTCCACTTTGGAATATAGTTGGGTAACTTTTTCTACCCCTTCATCAAAAAATTCAAATCATTTGTGGGGGCGGTATAGTTTTGAAAATACTGAAGTTTAGGTTCAATGATTATGATTTCATTACTCAATTTCCTCCTTTTATTTTTTCTTGGAATTTTATTGTTAAATATATCAGAGAGCTACACTTTGTTACTTATATAGTCACACTATATAGCACCTATTTCCACCTAACCATTTATACTATGATACCAAATGTAAATTTTTTCATATAAAAAATATTGAAGGGAGTTTTTGAGAGCTCATTGTAATTATAATAACCATAGAGAATTTTCAATGTATTTTGAAAAGAAACTCTAGAATCAGTCAATAGTTTAATCATCCATTAAACCTATTTGTCTGAAAATATAGATTTCACATTTAATGATTTATCAAAACACAATGTAATTGATTTTTTAATATTACACCATATCACACAAAAAAATACCATAATGAAAACACTACCTTAAGTGGACCTTCATGTAGAAAAATCACATTTATTGTCTCCATCATTATAAAAATGCATGTCTATATCTGTTCTGATTCTACAAAGTAATATATAGTTCATTATTCACTATAAATTCTTTATAATCAATCATGTTCTAAGAATGTCTGATTCTCAGGGGTAAGATTAGTATAAAGAAATCAAGACTACAACATATTCAATGATTGGTTATAAATTTTTTGAAATTTGAAAATATACAAACTAAAAATTGAAATTATTTCTGATGAAACTTATGCACTGGTTCATATTTTCTCTATTTTGTACCAAAAAAATAGTATTGGAAATATCACTACTCTCATTCATTTAAAACATATATATTTGTTACATATAATAAAATACCTTGGATTAAAGAAAATAATGTCATATTTTTCACATTTTATAACTCTAATATAATTCACATATCCCAATATAGACATTAGAAACTACACCTATGTATATATAGAAATTTTCTCTCTCAAGATCTCATTGTAAATTGAAAATTTTATATCATCCAAATATGTGGTTATATTAAATGTACATGTCAAAATATCATTTATATATAAATTCATATCAATGGTACATTTGGAAAATCTAATTTTTCTTATAAAGTTACCAAGTTTAGAGAATAATCATTTTGGAGTCCATCTCAATCTATAAAATGATTTTTTTGAGTCTATATACAACACTCAAATATTGATACCAAATGATTCAATCTGTTTTATAAATGAATATTTCTTTATTAATTTCACAATTTGAAAATGATTACATTATATCCATATAATAAACATTATAGTATTTTTGTATTATCACTTCCAAAAACATTACAATTATGTCAGGCTTTCAAAATAGAGAAAGAGATTATTCAAAATAAATTCCTTATAAATGTAAATAATCGTTGAAATCTTAAATTTATTTTTACATATGAATTCACATTTCTCATTTATTTTATTTGTAGGAATCTAATTTTTTTTTAATTACATGTTTCTATTACAGTCTACGCATAATATACCTTGTCGATTTCTTATCAATGTGATGGAGATTTTCAGTCATAGTTTTAAACCACTATTCATGTTCAATAGAATCATATAATTATCTTAGCATGAATTGTGATATAATAGATACATTATTCTCAACTCTATGTCTTCGTCCTGTCTGAAATGGTGGATTTTGATTTCAAATTATAATGTATGTTTAAAAATTCAATCTATGTTTCTAAAATAAACATATAACACTTTTTTAATAGTTCTTATCATCATTAGTACTTTATAAGTCAAAATAAATTGCTTAGTGTTCAATTTTATCCACATTAAATACCATATTTTTTTGAAAAGATTATCATTTTATTATACCTATGTGTTGAAACATTCATAAAATGTTTTCATATAATCACCCATATTTTTTAAAACCTTTTATTCCCACATCTAACTCCATTTAAACATGATATATTTCCCATAAAGATACCATTATCATCTATTCCTTCAAACATTACCACATTTCTATGTTTTTTTTATGTAACAAAGACTACCAAAAATATTATGTTTCATAATTTAGGATTATTATAGTATCACATTTCATATGGTATGACATGTGTCTCAAGAGTCAAATTGAATCTATTTTGAATATGTATAATAATATTCAATGATTCTATTTTTAATTAATTTTATTTTTTTATCATTCATAGTTCTATCCTTTTCCAATATTCTTCTATTAATACTTTCTAGAACCCAATTTTTTGTAGAGTATATGTTATGCTATATTGATTAATGATTCCAAGTTAGGAAATTAACTTTTTAAATCCATCACATATGTATCATTTACTATTTTCATACCATAAATTATTGATACACAACTCTAATTTTAATTCAACTTAACATCTATATATATTTAGAAACATAGTTTCCTAAAAAAACATTATAAAAATAAAAATTTTATATGAGTGTAATCATCGATCAATGTGATGAAGTAAAGATCATCTTATGTAGATATTTTCCTTGTTATAAAATAGAGGATTATGTTTTAAAACTCTAATGTACTTAAAAATTCAATACCTAGTTCTCAATGATATATCTTTGACAATTTTCTGATGATTTTTTGACCAACACATTCATAATTTATTTTTAGATTTGGAATAACTCAGAAAACTACTTTATTTATAAAAATTCTTAAAATTCTTTGTCCAAGGTGACAACGAATCAATCCCCACTTTATTTTCACTAATCACACATCCATTGGAAATGTATTGTTTTGATCAAAGATTAAAATCATGTTTCCAATTGATCTATTGAATTGAGGGAATATTTTTCCATATTCTATGCTCTTGATTAGACATGATTGTTTCATGAAAATACCTTCAGAACCACTATGAATAAGATAGCTAATAATAAAAAAAATTCTTTTCCCTTATGTATAATGATAATTATTATATTTTAATGTATACTTTTTATTTCGGGTAGATCCAATATAATTGATTTCAAAATCACAATAATTTCAAAATGTCACATATCCACATTCATGTATCCAAAAAAATCATAATACTATTATAACTATTTATATTAGATGAACACCAACTATCAAATATCTATGAATTCATCTTTCTTCATGATTTAAAAGAAAAATATGATAATAAATACATGTTATCATTTTATATCAATGCACTCTTCCCTTTTAAACTAAAAGGACTCTGACGTAGAAATCATGTTATGAATTTTTAATCTTGATAACCATGATGGTCACATCTTTGACATAATTCATCAAGGAATGAAAATTGGATCCATGTTTTATATTGAAAATATTAATCATATACTGAGGCTTTCTTCTTGTATATTCTTTCCCTTAAAAATTATTTATTCCCCTACCTTCCTATATGATAATAGGAAATAAAATGGTGTACCCACATGTGTAATAATTCTTCTCAGATACTCCAAAAAAGTAGTAGTACCCTAGAAACATAAATCTCATTGGTTTAAAAAATTTATTATTGTGGACCTCTATTTATTTATTTCATTATTAGGCATTTTTATTATAAATTTTATTATTTTTTGGTGAATAGGGAATTACTTAGTCACGACCCGTCCCCTAGGGCCCGTTCCGTGACTACCCCTAACTCGCCTTTTATAGGCCAGGGGCTGTCGACTAGCACTGAAGGAGTATTCCCTAAAATGGGGAAGGCATTGCCTTTATAACCTGTAAGCACACATAACCAAGTAAAGGTAATGATAGGAACACAAGTAAACAGAATTGTAAATAGAGTGAGTGCAATAAGAAAAATGGGCCAGAATACAAGCCCAACTGGAATGTACAAGTACAATTGTGATACAATACAACTGAAGAAAAGGGGAATTCAGTTGATGGTTCATCCTCCGAGGTTCCTACCTGAATGGTGGGTACATATTTCCTCCTCAGCACTCCATGTCATCTCATCTCCTCTGCGTACCGACTTATTGTATAGTCCACCTCCAGGTACCATCCAGTCCTGGTACTCTCAGCCTCAGTCAGCACTGTCTATCATCTGCATCCAACACAACAAGGTGCAAGCACAGCCCGTGCAGGGGTGAGTATAACGATACTCAGTAGGGACCCCTAGACCCTCTAGGTCTCACAAAATACATCAAGGATAAATCAAAAAGTGTGAAATCAACAGATAACCTTACCTAGGTATATTCCCATACATATACCTAGGTTTTCAATTAATCCATCTCAATCATGTGGAAAACACAGAGTACTGACTCCGCTCACATTAGGATTTATTCTAGGGGTAGTATCAAGTAACATTCCTAGTCAAAACGTCGAACACCTCAGCTTCTGGAGAACTCATCCTCAATTGACTACAGTGGGCATGCGACGGCACACAAAGGCACCTCCCACTAACCATGGATAGTTGAGGTACTCCTCTTGTCGAGCATCGTGGGTCTTCCACGTCACCAAGGTGCTCCCCCTCGAGGGACCGGTTGGATTCAATATCGATCCCACCTGACTATTCCCCATCTTAATCCAAAACACAGTGGGGTATCACTCAAAGGTACTGACTCGCACCACAGTTCCCAATGCCCCTGGCGGTTCGTCTAATGGACGTTCAGTGAAAACGTTATGGCCAAAAGAAAGTAATAGGCTCGTAGTGGGCCCGGGTCCGGTCTGACTCGGTCAGACCGACTTGGTCCGGCCCGGCCCACTGGGCGGCCCAGCCCGTTGGGTTCAACCCGGCCAGCAGGGCGGCTTGGCATGCGGGGTCCGGCCCGGCATACCGCGAGGGGCCGCGGATGGATGCGGGGGGCCACGAGGCTGTGGAGGGTGCCTTGAGGGCACGAGGCCGTGGGGAGGATCGGCTGGGGATGGCGGTTCGACCACGGGGCGGTGGTCCTACCACGGAATGGCGGTCTGGCCACGAAATGGTAGTCTGGCTGCAGGGCGGTGGTCCAGCTGCGGGATGGTTGTTTGGCCTTGGTGCGACTTTCCGTCCACCTGGGGAGGCAGTCTGGAAGCTAGGCGGTAGTCCGGCCACGGGGCGGTGGTACGACCATGTTGTGGCAGTCCGGGCGCACAGCAACGATCTGGCCGCGTGGGTGCGGTCCGGCCATGCGGCAGCGGTCCGGCCATGTAGGGGGGTGGTATGATCGCTGGGAGGCACCTCAGCCATGGGGCGATGTGGAGCAGCAGAAGGCAGCGGTGGATACAGTCGGCATGGAGGCCACAGGGTGGCGTCGTTGCATTGACGCCTTCGTTTCAGCCAAGGGCAGTGACAACTGCCATTCTCATGCCCCAACCATGGATTGTTTCTATCATACTTTATCACAAGGAACACCACAAAATTTGGGGAAGGGTCAGGCCATGTTCATTTGGATTGTACCCTCCATGTTAGGGTGGTAGCATATGGCTCATCAAGAACATGAACATGAACGTCAAGTCCAATCCTCCTATATGTTTTGTTCCCAACCCTCAAAATAAATAGACAGGGTGTACATGTTAAGTGATAAGAAATTAGAAAAAAAATCCTACCTCGTTTGCTTAATGATATCAACGAGGTCGCAAGGAAGAAGACGAATTGTTGAGAACAGATAAATGTCAGTGTCATTGGTATTTTCCTCGATTGTCGGTTCGTGCGTCATTGGAGATCCTTTGATGGAGTTTGGAGAAGAAAACGTTGAAGGATATGCATTCTTCATTGGCGTTATTCGTTGGAGAGCTTTTCTCCCAAAGCTCCTCCTCTTCCAAATCCACAAAAATGAAATGGTAGCCCCAAAATAATAGATTGTGTTATCTAATATGTTTGTTGGCATATATTTTAAATTGGGTTAATTAATATCATAAGTTGGCACAATTATAGTGGTGCATTGGCTTAATTATTTTGGAGGAGGGTTGGCACAATTAATATCGGAGGAGTTAAATAGGCTCTCCCACATTTAATGAGGGATTTGAGAGGTTTTGGACTTGGGTGACCCCCACCACCATAACCTCCCATGGGAGGTTAGGCTCATGTGGTCCCCACCACCATAACCTCTCATGGGAGGTTAAGGTCTGGTGGTTCCCACATCTCAACATCCACATGGATGTTTTAACAAATTAAAAAAATAAAAGCTGCACAACTTTATTTTTATTTTATTCAATCACGAAAAACCCAAAAACTAACTTCCACCATTGACAAACTATTGTCGACGTTAATGTCTCTTTAAGTGAATAATTGCATTACGAGTTCAACGGTGCCCTTAGATTTCAATTCTGAGGATCGATTCAAATGTTAGAAAAATCTGCTCGCACGTTTACTGATCGTACCCAAATAAAAGTTCATAAATTCACTCTGGGCACTCCGGACCTCGGAATCACGTTCCGTCAATTTTCATGGACTTGTAAAATTCACATTTATTAAAAATATTACATGGAAATTCTGGTTATTTACATTCTCCCCACCTATGGGCTCTACGCCCCCGTAAGACACAACTCAAACTAGGTAAACAAGTGGGGGTATTGATTACGCATCTGAGCCTCCGGCTCCTATGTGCCCTTCTGGAGGTTCCAGTGCAGCCAGCGAACGCGCACTAGAGGTATTGACCATCCATGAAGGACCTGCTCTTGTCGATCCTCAATCTCTACTGAATCCTCTGTAAAATTCACCCCATCATCGACGTCCAGATCGCCATGGTCAATGATGTGATAAGGTTCGTGCACGTATCTCCTCAGATGGGACACGAGGAAGACGACAAGAACCCAATGCAACTGAGGTAGAAGAGCTAAGAGGTATTCCACCTTTCCAACTCTTCTGAGGACCTAAAATGGTTCGATGAATCTCATAGATAACTTTCTGCCTCTTCCAAATCTCCATAGACCTCGTCGAGGTGAGACCCATAGAAAGACGTGGTGGCCATCCTCGAACTCAATAGGTCTCTGTATCCTGTCATCATATGACTTATGTCTCCTCTGTGCAGTCTTCATCCACTCCTGGATGATCTGCACCTTCTCTGTGGTAGCTCGTACCATCTCTGGTCCCACTGGTGCTGACTCCCCTGGGTCAGTCTTCACAATGGTGATCTACAAGGTCTCTCATACAACACCTCAAAAGGTGAAATCCCAATGGTGGAGTGATAGTTTTTATTGAATGAAAAATCCACCAAAGGTAAGTGATCCCCCCCTATTGTGACCGAAGTTGAGGACACAAGCATGCAGCATGTTCTAGAGGGTCTGAATGGTCCGCTCAGTCTGACCATCTATCTGAGGATGGAAGGTGGTGCTCAAACAAAGCTGCATCACGAAAGCCTCCTACAACCCCTTCCATAGACAGGAAGTAAAACGTGCATCACGATCGGATACAATTGTCGAGGGTACTCTATGTAACCTCACAATCTCCTTCACATAGAGGCGTTCCAAGCTATCTACTGAACCCTTCTCTCTGATCGATAGGAAGTGGGAAGAATTGAGGAGTTGGTCGACGATCACCCATATCGAGTCATGTCCACTGGATGTACATGGATGTCCAGTCATGAAGTCCATGGATATCCCATCCCCCTTCCACTATGGGACCTCTAAAGGTTGAACCAAGCCTGCTGGTACCTGATGCTCCACCTTCACTTGCTGACATGTGAGGTACCGAGAGACAAACTCTGCTACTGCTTTCTTCATTCCCGGCCACCAGTGCGGTCGTCAGAGATCCTGGTACATCTTTTCCACACCTAGATGTACCTATAGAGGGGATGTGTGGAACTCCCTCAACACTTCCTCATGAAGTGACATTGGTACCATGGTATGTCCTCTGAACAGAATAATGTACTAACCACCTTCAGAAAATACATCAGGTGCATGTCCTGTGGATATCTTAGCATGTCGTTCCTCACAGTCAGCATCCCCACGTTGCGCCTCCCTGACTAACTAAAGATGTGGGGGAGTAACTGTAAGAGACTATAGAAAAGCTACTCAGTCTCTATCCATATAGAATATCTATAGAGCGGACAGATACTCTATCATCTCACCTAGAAGCTGTATACCAGACCTCTTGTTGAGTGCATCTGCTATAACGTTCCCCATCTCAGAAGTATAGACTATCTCAAAGTCATAGTCCTAGAGGAACACAACCGAACATCACTGTCTCAGGTTGAGGTCCTTCTGAGAGAAGATAGACCCGAGACTCTTGTGATAATAATACACTATAAAATGTTCACACATCTGATAGTGTCGCCACATTTTCAAGGCGAAGACCACTGCTACTAACTCCATATCACTGGTAGCGTAGTTCTACTCATTCTATCTTAGCTGTTGAGAACTATAGGCGATCACTGATCGCTCCTGCATTATAAAACATCTAAGTCCGGACCCTGAGGTGTTGCAGTAGACTATGAACTCTACACCCTCCTCCAGTAGCCTCAAGATAGGGGCACTAGTCAGCCTCTGCCTCAGCTCCTAAAAATTCTGCTGGCATCTCTCCGGCTAAATGAAGGGTTGCCCCTTCTTCATAAAGGCTGATAGTGGTGCTGCAATTTTGGATAAATCTAGCACAAGCCTCTGGTAATATCCGTCCAATCCTAGGAAAATCCATACCTCTGTCACACTCCTAGTTGGATCCCAAGAAAGTACCACCTCAATCATCGCTAGATCTACTGAAAATCCAGCCACCGATATGACATGTCCCAGAAAGTGAACCTCTCAGATCCAGAAATGGCACTTCGAGAGCATACCATAAGGCTGGTGATCTTAGTGTGTGTCCTGTACTACCTAAAAATGAATAGAATGCTTCTCCTCAATAGTTCGGTAGATCAAAATGTCTTCGATGAAGACCACTACAATGAAATCAAGGTATGGCAGAAAGATCTTCTTCATGAGTCCCATGAACGCTACTGGAGTGTTGGTCATGCCGAATAGCATAACCAAGAACTCGTAATGGTCATACCGACACCTGAAGGTCATCTTCAGCACATCCTAGTCTCGTAATCTGAGCTGGTGATACCCTGATCTGAGGACTATCTTCGAGAACCACCATGCTCCCTTGAGCTGATCAAAGAGATCATCAATCATCGGGAGTGGGTACTTGTTCTTCACAGTCACCTCGTTCTGGCCTCGATAGTCAACACAAATCCTAAAGCTCTCATCCGACTTCTTGGAGAATAGATTTGCGGTTTCCCAAAGAGAAACACTAGGCCGGATAAATCCCTTCCCCTGTAAGCCCTCTAACTGTACCCACATCTCACGAAGCTCCGTGAAATACATCCGATATGGTGGTGTAGATATCGGTGTTGTCTCAGGGTACAAGTCAATATAAAATTCCACCTCTCTGTGAGGAGGTAAACCTAAAACATCATCAGGGAAAACATCTGCATACTGTTCCACCACTATAGGATAGCTTGGACTCTCCACATCAATAGCTCTAAGGGTAAGGCTAGCCAACTGATGAGTTATTGGCTGAACTCTCCTTTTGGTAAGTCCATCCTGAGCTGCAAAGGATTTCTTCTCACCGGTGAAGGTAAACCAGGTCCAATCTGTGCAGACACACAACACCTTCCACCTAATACATTCAATATGAACATGGACTGTAGATAACCAGTCCATACCCCAGATGACGTTGTAAGGCCTCGACGCTACTACTATGAGATCCCAGCCGAAGCTCTCACCTCCTAGAGTAGGATCACACTGATGGCACTAGTGTGTAGTCATCGAATCCACTCCTATAAGAGCCTCTAGCCATAAATATCAATCCAACGGCGCCATCGAAATCTCCGAGCTACGAACGAGGGTAGTGGAAATAAAAGAATGACTGGCACTTGTTTCTATAAGTTCTGCAGCTATAATAGAGTATACATATATCGTACCACATATCATCTCTGGAGTGATGTGATCATAGGCCACAAATTCCTGGATCTGATCTCTCCCATTTCCACTTGCTCCCTGCGGTCGGGGTAGACCTCTTGGTGATGGTGGCAGTAACATCTCAAATCCTCACCCACCGCCAACTACATGACCAGATCCCCTTTCATGTTTTCTTTCTCCCTACAAACCTCCCCAGTCGAACCTCTATCTCTTTATGGGAAGTCCTTCGATCGTATTTTGATCATCCGTATGACAGGTCAGATAGTCACGAGCAATGTGACCCTGCCCGCCACATGTAAAACACCTCCCACTCCTTGTATAACGTGTTCCTCCTCGGGTGCCCCACACAACCAATCATGAGTCATTCAGTCCTCCACCTATAGGTCTGGTCCTCTCCGACCTCTGTGACATCTTTTTGCTACTAGCTACAGAAGACTCTGTTATAAGATGACTTTTAGTGGGTATCACTAATGGTTACTGCTCAGCAAGGATACTATCCACCAAAAGGGCCCTCTCTAATAGCCCCGCCTGCGTCAGGATGCTAACTGAGATCATCGAATCCATGATATCTCGTCTAAGCCCCTGCTCGAAGGTCTAGGACCTGAATAAAGGGTCCCTCACTATAACCGTGGAGTAGCGTGAGAGGTAAGTGAACCTCACTGAGTACTGAGCCACAATCATGCTACCCTAATGTAGATGAAGAATCTCATGTATGCACACTGTGTGAAGAGTCACTGGAATAAAATCTTCCTAAAATTGGCTCGTGATGTCTACCCAGAGAAGTGTCACCTCGTCTTGAACCTAGATCATCAAGCTCCACCATCTTCCTGCTGCTTCCTGTAGAAGGCTGGTGGCAAGAATCACCATGAGATCGGCTGGTGTCCCTACAAGTCGGAAGACTCCTACCATAGCCTCCAACCAATCCTCAGCCTCATGCGGGTCCATCTCTCCTCTAAACCTGGGTGGCCTCTGGAGCTGGAACTCATGAAATGCGCTCAAGCAGTGTGCGCCATCTGTTACTAGGGCTGGTTGCATCATTGGCCCAAGAAGTAGTGGTATCGCTGGTGCCACCACTGGTGCCTCTACTGGAAAAGGGCCCTGCACCGAGGTCTCGTTGCTCAATGGGATATCAACGCATACAACTCTCGGAACCCTAGCCGGCTATCTGCATGGAGGCATCCTAAAATGAAACAGTTGATCCATGGTTAATAAGTTATACCTGGTGAGCTTCCCTAAGAGATAACAAAGAAAACTCTACAAAACACACACATAATCAGTGATTTTGTGCACTGAATTAGAAATCAGAAGTCAGGGTCCAGGTGTATGGATACGTCGGCCACTGAACCAACCCTGGTTTCCCTAAACTGATAACCACACTCACTACACTTAACACTGTTAAAGTTAAAAAGAAATATCAGAGTCCTAAGTTCTGTGGTAGAACCGACTCATCTGATACCAATTTGTCACGACCTGCCCCCCGGGGCCCGTGTCGTGACTACCCCATTCCCACCTTCCATAGGTCAAGGGATGGCGACTTGCACTGATGTCATATTCCCTAAAACTGGGAATTCATTTCCCTTATAACTTGTATGCACACGTAACCAAGAACACAGAAAGATAGGAACACAAGTAAACTGAACTATAAACAGAGTGTGTGCAGTAGGAAAAAGGGGCCATAATACATGCCCAACTGGAAAGTAAAATTACAAGTGTGATATAATAAAAATAAAGAAAATGGAAACTTAGCTGTTGTGTCATCATCCAGGGTTCCTACCTAAATGGTAGATACAGAACGCCTCTTCATTACTCCACGTCTAGTTGTCTCCTCTGTGTACCGACTAGTCATATGGTCCACCTCTCGGTATCGTTAAGTCCTGGTACTCTCAACTTCAGTCAGCGTTGTCCGTCGTCTGCATCCAACACAACAAGGTGCAGGCATATCTCATGCTGGGGTGGGTATAATGATATTTATTAGGGACCCCGAGAACCTCTAGGTCACACAAAATCCATCAAGGATAATTCACATAGTATGAAATGAATAGATAACCTTACTTAGGTATATGCCCATACATAAACCTAAGTTATCAATTAATCCACGTCAATAAGGAGAAAAACACAGAGTACTGACTCATCTCACACTAGGATTTATTCTAGGGGTAGTATCAAGTAGCATTACGAGTCACAACATTGAACACCTCGGCTACGGGAGAACTCCTCCTCTATCGAGTACAGTGGGTATGTCACGTCACACAGAGGCCCTTCCCACTAACCTTGGAATACTAAGGTATTTATCCTATTGTGTACCATGTGTCTGCTGCTTCACCAAGTCTCTCTCCACCGTGGGTCTGCCATGTCACCAAGGTGCTCCCCACTGGGCCTGTCAGGTCACTCTGAGTCGAAACGGTCAGCAGTCGTCAAGTATTATCCAACCACAGGGTTCTCGCACTATGCTTTCTCATCTCCGGGAGGATTCTCTCCACAAATTACTAGTTGATACTCTAACTACCATGAAGTCCCACAGAGGTGTATTTCAAAGGTCTGCCCCGTCATAGGGGTTTCAATGTAACAGACGACGCATCAATTGGACGGTCGGTCTATGAGTTATTAGCCTTTTAGTCACAGGGGACCGGTTTGATTCGTGCTCGGTCCAACCTAACTATTCACCATATTAATCCAAAACACAGTGGGGTATCGCTCAAAGGGACCAAATCACTCAACGGTTCCCAAAGCCACTGACAGTTCGTCTAATAGACGTCTGGTGCCAATGTTATGGACAAAAGAAAGTAATTGTGTCGTATTGGGCCTCGGTCCGGTCCAACCCGGTCGGACCCTCTCGACCCAGCCCGTTGAGTTCAGCCTAGCCCGCTAGGCGTCCAAGCCTACTAGGTCCTGTCCGGCAGGCTACGAGGGACCGTAGAGGGCTGCAGGTGGCCATAGAGAGTGCCACGAGGGCGTGAGGTCGCGGGGTGACTCGGCTGGGGACGGCGGAGGTCTGGCCGCGCGGCGGTTGTTCGGCCACACGGCGGTGGTCTGGCCGCAGGGCCGCAGTCCAGCTACGGGGCGGTGGTCCGGCTGAGGGGTAGCGCCTTGGCTGCGGGGTGGGGTGGATTTGTGGATGGCGGCATTGGCCGCGTTCTGTGTGAAGGCCACGGGGCAGTAGCGGTGGCCGTGGGGTGGCGCCATTGCGTCAGCGCCTGCGCTGCGGCTGGCGGAAGTGCCAGCTGCCATTCTCGTTCCCCAACCATGGACGATTGTCATTATCCTCTATTTTGAAAAACACCACATGATTTGCGTAAGGTTCCGTCCATGTTGTTTCATCTTGTACCCTTCACATTTGGGTGCACTACTACAAATAGAGCTTCTAATACCACAAAAAACCACCTTTAACAGCCCTAAAAAATCATTGTTAATCTCGGTGAAGATAAAGGGGGTCCGCTTTATCTGCGCTAAACATAGATCAGATAAAGGGAGACCTTTATCAGTGCTAAAAAAGCACTGATAAAGGTGGGATTTTATCATCACTTTCTCAGAGCTGATAAAGGTGGTTCTTTATCAGCGTTTTTTTAGCGCTGATAAAGGTAGTATTTTTCAACGCAAATAAAATAGCCCTGATAAATGGATAATATATCAGTGCTAAAAATTGTGCTGATAAATATTAACTTTATCTACGCTGTTTTGAGCACTGCAATATTATCCATTTATCTGTGTTTAATTAGCACTGAGAAAGGCCAAATTTCTTGTACAAACCTAGAACCTGCACCGCACCTGCACACATGAGATATCACCTGCACACACAGCACAAAAAACACCTACACACAAAGAAAAAAAGAAAAAAATGCTATATACATTTACTTGAAATCATGAATACAAAACAACACACTGCTATATACATTTCAAAGAATGTTTAATTAAGTTATAATTATAATTATAAAACAAAGAGTTAAAAACCATTGATGTCTCATCCTTTTTGCATCTATGATCTTCTCAAAAAAAATTCTTCCATGGTATTAGTTGCCAAACAGATCATTCTAACTCAGGAAAAATATTTCACCTATATAAGAAATCAAATATTATGTTAGTAATAAAATAATGAAAAAAAATTAAATATTAATTTGAAAGAATACATTAATAAAATTTCAATTGTTACTTGTTACAACCTTTACATGTCCATATTTTCTTGCATTGAATTAATATTTTAGAAGAGGCTCAACATGATTCATTGACATATAAATATTGTTTTGTATTTCTCAGTTTTAGAGAGGGCCTGATGAGATCCTACACAACTAGATAGGCCATGATCATATCGGTTCACTTTTCTTTTGATCTCTTAGTTCTTTAGTGTCATTAGCCAAACCCCTCCTCTCTCCACTCCGTGAGACAACCCCGTCCCTACCACTGGACACCCCCCCTCCCACCACTCCACCTACATCCCTCGTCCCTCCTCATGGACAACCCCCCTCCAGCAACCTCCCTATGCCTGGAAACCCCCCCACCCCCGCCCCCTCCCACCACTCCACCTGCATCCCCCTCCCTCCTCCTGGACAACCCCCTACCTCCCCTTGCAGCCCCATCCCTTTCCCCGGACATCCCCCTTCCCACCTCCAAGACATCCCCCACCCACCCCCCTCTCCGGGCCACCCCCTCCCCCCCTAGACAGCCCCCTCCCAACCCTTGGACCCCCCCCCCACTCCCGCCACTCCACCTGAAACCCCCCTCCCTCTCCCAAGACAACCCCACTCCCTCCCCTTGTATCCCCCTCCATTTCCATGGACATCCCCCTTCCCACATCCGAGACAACCCCCCCCCCCTTTGGACAGCCCCACCTCCCCTCCCGGACACCCCCTCCGCCCTAGACAACCCCCCTCCCACCCCTCCCCGATACACCCCCCTAGACAGCCACCTCTCTACCCCTGGATAGCCCCCCCCCCCCCCTTGCAGCCCCCTCCCTCCCACCACTCCAACTGAAACCCCCTCCCTCCTCCTGGAGAACCCCCCTCCCTCCCCTTGCAGCCCCCTCCCATTCCCTAGACATCTCCCTTCCCACCCCTGGACTGCCCCTCCCCTCCTGGACACCCCCTCCCCTCATGGACACCCCCCTCCCCTCTTGGATATCCCCCCCATCCACTCTCAGACACCCCATCCTTTCTGGACAACCCCCACCCCCTCCCCTCCATGAGACAACCCCCCTGGACATATCAAAAATATATTGTTCTACAAATCTATAGTGAACATGAAACAGCAAAAACCAACTGATATATTTGGAAAATAAAAGAAAATAAACTTCAAATATATCAATGACAAGAGTAACAATAATAATAATAGATTTTAGTGGGTCTGGCCAAATAAACATATAGTCATAAAAAACTTTTCTGTTACAAAAATATAAAGAAACCCCTGAAATTTTTAGAATTAAGCCATTGTATCCAAAATGGAATCTCTCATGTTGCTACAGTAGTGGTGGGATCAAGAGAAGCATAGGTTGGAACATGAATTGATGGAGTAAGCTAAATACTGAAAACACACAACTAACATGCTCCGTAGCATGGAGAAAGTGACGCAAAAAAAGGGGGTGCGACATACATTGGCGATGATAATGACCGAGACGCAGGAAAAGGAATATGATCAATTGATACTGGCTATGGAGGAGACTGACACATTCTGATGGAGGTAGAAATAGGCACACGAATGGGAGAGATGTGATCGGGATGCCGATCACATCGTTAGTGGAAAATTAGACTAAAACTAAGCAAGAGGAGATGTCTACACTTTTTTTTCCACAAGACCATGTACGGTAGTCGGAAAGTATGGTGAAACTGGAAAAGCACGCATCTAGACTCTAAGAATCGGTGGAAGACAATGCTTGGTCAATAGTGATCATAGAAGATATATCACAGAGGTGAGAAAAACATGGAGAATGTGATCACAGTCACATTCGATGGGAAACAAGCTTCCTAAGGAACTGAAAAAACTTTGTTCGAAGGAAGGGAACTGAGGAGATGGGACACATGAGTGGAAACAACCCAGAACATAGCCACAAAAGATGTTTTCACTATCATTCAGACCGCGGTTGATTATGAATCAGTGTTGTTTAATACAGTGGTACCGTCTGATGTTCTTGTTCAAAGGAAAAACCCCATTGATGTAACCACACCATCACTCTTGAGATAGTGAACTGTAATAGATTCTCTTTTAATCACCAAGGTGGAACTTTTGAAAAAACCTGGCACAGAATGGATGGCTTCTACAGCCTACATTTGAGTGAATTTCAGTATTATCTTTTGGGAATTCAGTCATGTTTTATATGGACTAAATGAAGATTTTAAAGTCTATTTAAAGGCAACATGGTGACCTTGTTAATGGATCAAAATAGTCTTTTATCATGTTTTCTGATCTACCTTGATTCTCCGGTTAACATCAATGCCCCCTCCCTACCCCTAGACAGCACCCTCCTCCCTCCCTTTCCCTGGACAACCCCCTTCCCACCTCATGGACAACCCCCCTCCTCTACTGGATATCCCCCTACCCTCTTGGAAAACCCCCCTTCCCTCCCCTCCCCGAGACAGCCACCCTAGACTTCCCCCTCTCTACCCCTGGACAGCCCCCCCCCCCTACAGCCCCCCTCCCTCCCACCACTCCACCGGCAACCCCCCCCCCCCCCCCCTCGCTCCTCCTGGACAACCCCCCTCCCTCCACTTGCAGCCCCCTCCCTTTTACTAGACAGCCCCTTCCTACCCCATGGACATCCCCCTCCCCTCATGAACACCCCCTCCCCTCCTGGACACCCCACTCCCTCCACTCCCGGACACCCCCTCCTTCCTGGACACCCCCTCCCTCCTAGTTATTTAGTATATACCCATTAATAACCTTGTTTATCCAAATATATTTTGATCATTTATTTGATAATGGAATAAATATTATTTATACACCATCATTCAATAATATGAAATATAAAATCATAGATATTTTAAGAGATATAGTTTATCAAATCAAGGAAAAACACCAAACAAAAAATATATTTGAGGAATAGGAACGAAATTTCACATAAATCTAATGTGAGAAAGGTAAATGATGCATATATTGTGTCATTATGACATTAAATAAGATATATTTGGCCTCAAATTGAACTAGAATATAATTCTTGGGCCTTTATATGGGTTTGGAATTGGTTTGGTTGGTTGGAACTTTTGATGCCTCACTACAGGACCCACCTCAGGCTACTGTATATGTGATCTACCCATTCTATATTATCAGTATTGAATGGAATTGAATGGATCTTTGTTTTGACACCCCCTCATTTCTAGACACACCCTCTCCCTCCCTCCTGAACCCCCAACTCATGGACACCCCCTGGACACCCCCTCCCATTTGGACACCCCCCCCCCCCCACACACACACACACCTAGACACCCCTAGACAGCCCCCCCCCTCCTGGACACCACCACCCATCCTCACACATGGAAAACCCCTCCATCCTCGATACATCCCCTCCTGGACCCCCCCCCCCCCCACTCCTGGACACCCCCCTCCCTCCTGGACATCCCCCCACCCACATGTAAGGGAAACTAAATTATAAAATTTTAAATCCAAGATATTGGTTCCCATGAAGCTTTTAAGATGCTCGTGAGTGGACTGAATGACTATACATTGGTCAACTTACACACTATCGACCAGTGTAGTCTAATGAGTTATTATTTACAAGAAAGACAAATCATTTCTAAAACCATTCTTCATAACCTAAGGATATAAAACATAATAAAGGGTGATCATATAAGCTCAATAAGTATAAAAAAGGGAGATATCAATGATCATTTATAGATAACATTAGTATAAATTCACCTTCATCCTATTTTTGTACAATCTTCCACCAGGTATGCTACCCATTCATTTATAAACACATCTATATCATCTTGGGAATATGATTTTTTGTGACAGTCATTGTTGTACTAAAAAATTATAAATACACAATGGATTAATAAATATTTTAAAAGAACTCGTAATTATTTTCGAAAATACCTCATCAGGGATGCTAGTTTGTTGGTGAAATATGATCTCTTTCATAAATATACAAAAATAATAAACACAGTCCTTTCTGTTTTTTTTTGTTTAGGACACTACAGAAACATTGAAAAAAATAAGTAATATGTTTTGATATGTGTTTGGATAGTGAAATGTTATTATATATACCATGATACTTTTCCGGTTGTAGATCTTGTAGGCGTTATTATCCTTAGTCCGTGGATTCATTCCATGAAGTAGAAGATATTGATGCACTGCCCTATCATAAAAGAATCCTCATTAAAAGATAACATAAATTATATAACTAGATGTTTAGTTTTAAAATGTTAGATCTATTGAATTACAAATTAACAAACGTCATCATGTGTGGTCAGTTTTTTGGATATCCATGCATAGAATCTAGGAAATAAATTTTTAGAGTATCCCAATTGACTGCAATTAGCATCCAATGCTGCCTAAAAATACAAAAAGGAATAACTAAAAAAAGAAATGAAAATATAGATGATATGATTAAATTGTAGAGATTTACCCCTCCATCATTGGTATTAAAATGAGTCTGTCATTCGTAATTTTATTTTCAAATGATTTGAGTAGGGATGACATTATTGCAGCCTCATTATCATAATCAATTTCGTCTTTTGAAGAGGTGATGTGAGGACTAACGAGTCCAAATTTTTGTTCATAGGAAAATACCATCCATTGTTTTTCATATATATTCCTGACAAAAATATAAAATGTATTTATTAATAACTATTAGAGTATATCTACTTTTGTGAAATGAAATCATGTAAACATACCTCATGTATACATTTATAACTGAGTCACCTATCCATTCATACTTGTGGATTTCATTAACTTTTTCAGAACTAATGAAATATGATGCTTCATCTCCGTACATATTTCTTTCAAAAAAAACTATATGAGCATTGTCATCTATCAACATTGTATCCACATTAGCCTAAAATGATATTAACTGTGGATATAGAATGGGTAGGGTGAAGTTGCTCTCAGTAGACCGTTTCAATCAGTTGGATGATGCTTGATATAGTTTTGAGATGATATTTCATTTCACCCCTTCTCTTTGTCGTTCTGTAATAACATTCATTGGTTCAGACCTTTTTTCATTAAGTGTTAAAGGTCAATATTAAAAAATAAATTGGAAATGGATACCTCATTTTGTACTTGTTTTTTTACAAGAATTTCTAGCCATGCGAAGAATATTCCAACAACATTTTCAACCGTATGAATGTTTTAATCGTCATTTGGAATAGGTAGCTCGGAACTCGGCTCATTATCTACGTTAATTGACACTCTGAAATGATTTGTTAGATGTTGTCTGTTGTGTAGCATTTTGTTCTACGTATTGAACACTGTAGCCCTCGCTACAAGGCGATAGGTGGGAGTTGATAGACAAAAATCACAGTAATTTTTAACCTATAGAATATCAGTACAGGAAAGGTATCAGTGTCTATGTCAATAACATTTCACAGAAACAATTATTAAAACATTTATTACCTCATCTAAGTCATGTTTTTTAGGGGAATGGCTCACCTCAAAGCTGGTAGGGGTGGGGCGGGATCGTTACACATGGTTTGTTCTTGAATTGTTTCTTCTTTATTCCTCTCCCCAATGAAACTTTTTATCATCTCTCTCTGTTATTGTAATTCTTCTTGAAAAATAGCTAATTTTTCTTGAATCTTTTCCATTTTTTCATTTTGATCCTCCTCTTGTTTTTGTTTATGAAAATATGTTTGGGGTGTCACCCCAAAACCCACACCTCTAACGTGGTCATACTATTCTAGATGCTTCAAGGCTGCTGAAAGTATGTCTGCATCTAGTGTGGGTGTTGTTGGTTCCTGTGACTATGTCAGATAGTAAATATAGAAAAATAAGTAGTCATTGTAATGTAATAGCGATTTAAAGAAAATCAAATTTATATTATGTCATACATAAACATGTTTCCCACAATTTTTGTGTGTTTTCATCTATCAGTATGCCCTGTTTATTTACCCGAGCCTCCTTCCATTACACATGTCGTGGGATGGATATGGATTTTGATTTCGATTCATCAATATACATGTAAACAAATAAACATGGTTATGGTGTTGTTTTATGTCACATACAAGTTGTATGGTAGATTTAAAAGATGTACTAATTTTTTCTCAAGTGAAGTGTACCCCATCCTTGCTTTAAGGTAAGGGTATGTTGGTTGTATTGCACGTTTTTTATTTTCAGCACTCAGTTTAAATTTCATTAATAAAAATCTATCAATCAAAGTGATGAATACAAGAAATGTCAAACAATTTATTACCCCACACAATGTGCCTGAAAAGTTTGCTTCCTGTGATAGTTTATAAATGCATCCAACGCTCCTTGGGATATCAAGTGTTCATAAAGAGGAGGTGGGTGCGGCTTGATTTTCCATTTAGAATCCTTAAGATGATATTTCGTTAAAATTGTGTGGAAACCACTATGAATTCTTCCGGAAACTGTTAATACATATTCCTTGTGTGAGGCATCTACTATAAATGTACTCTGCAATGGATGATGAAGAGTAAGTCAATGTTTTGGTATTTTATTTTATTTTAATAAATTAAAAAATGATATCTTAATGTTACCATAATATCTTACCACATTAGTGTCTTAAGCCCAGTGAAAATGTGGTTCCACGACTATACATCAATTGGCACGCGTTGCAGAGTGACGATTCCAATGTAGCTAAAAAGATGTCTATGTTGGGGCTAACATGTTGTCCTCACTTATTCCATCCCACCTCAAATTTGATGCCTTTTTCATTTACCTTAAGTATTTTGGCTAACACTGTCAAACTATGGTGCTCTTGTTTTTTTTTTTGCACTTCCAGGGTTTAATTTCTTAGAATTTCCTTTGAAGTATCATCAATATGTACCTTCGGAGTGCTAGCATCGGAACTGGGACCAGCAGAAATAGGTTGAGAAACTTGTTGTACCTCAGCACTGGGACCAGGAGCAACAGGTTGAGAAACCTATTATACCTCAGCACTGGGGATAGCAACAATAGGTTGGGAAACCTGTTATTCCTCTACACTAGGACCACCAGCAGCTGGTTGAAAGACTTGTTGTTGCTCTACACTGGGACCACCAGTAGCTGGTTGAGAGACCTTTTGTGCCTTGGGATTGGGCGCATCAGCAGGTGAAAAAGTCATTATTTGTAGAAGTGGTTTAACATTTAATTTAGATTACATAAAAGCAGCAGCAAATAGATAATAACATAACGTAACACAATGTATATTACAATAAAAAAATAACCTGGTTATTGTAGTCTATTTTTTTAAAGGATGAAGAGATTTGACTCCTCTATCGACTATGTAAATCCCTTCATTGTGTCCTCCTCGAACATAAAAAATTCCATCTACATTGGGACTGCTGAGAAATGATTTTGAATTCCTTATAAAATGTTCATCCTCTATTGAACTTTCATCTGACCCTTCATTTGTTTTGGACGATAACAAAAAAACAATTTCAGTTTTCGGGGTCTCGAACATAAAATACTTGTACTGCCTGTGATTCCATTATAAATGGTTCGTCCTTCTCCCCTTCCTTATTTAAATCAACTTTCACAAATCCTAATTCATTGATTTTAACAGTACTCCTGTTATCAACCACCTTTCATTGAAAAATATGCACTATGAATTTCGTATAATCCAACCCCCATATTCGTTTGATGATGCCAAAGTATGACATATTCACATAAATTGGATTTCTGTCCTTAGCACCGGAAACCTGCATCGCTTCATCCACAAATGTAACCCCATTATTATATATGGTACTATCTTCATAATGTTGATTAGTATAGAATGTATAACCATTAACTTCATAATAATTCTAAGATAATAGATACACACTTGCTCCTCCAGCTAGCTATCGAAGTTGTTATAAAATTGAGTCTAGATATTCATCTAACTACTTAAAAATATGGTCCAGAAACCAACCTATAAACTTTAGATTATGTGTATCTGATATCCATTTTTTAGCACTAGAATTATTAAAACGCCTATGAATTTTTTTGTGGGTTTGAACATATGGGTAAACCTCAAAACAGTTATGCAAAACAAAAAGGTGAGCCTGCTCCTGATCTATAATATTGATTGTAACAACCTATCTTCCTGAAATTCCTTTACCCTCAAGCTGCTCAGTGTGATGATATTTCAGTACGCCAATGTTTTCCACACTAGACAAGTATTCAGTACAAAATTCAACGGCTTCCTCAACAATATATTGCTCCATAACAAAACCCTCTAGAAAACTTCATTTTTTGACATACCCTTTCAAAATCATCATATACCATTCAATGGGGTAAATTCATCTATAATGTACAGGACCACATAGTTGAATATCTCTCAGCAAATGAACCATCAAATGAACCATCATATAAAAAAATGTCGGCGGGAAGAACATTTCCAATTCAAACTATATAATGGAAATTTATCTTTCCATAGTTGGAAATTTCACCGAGTCTATAACGTTGTTTCATATAGCATTGAAAAATAAACAGATCTTCAATAATGTATGGCAGACATTCTTGGGAAAAATTCCATGTAAATCTATAAGAATTAGATTTTGCATCAAAACATGGCAGTCATGTGATTTCAGACCCTTTAATTTTAAATCGCTCATTGACACGATGTTCTTGATATTTGACGAATACCCATATAGAACATTTATGTCATTCCAGAAGTTTCAAAACTGATATCTTTCTTGCCTGAAAGAGTGTAAGCAGCATGAGGAACAAATTTTTGTTTTTCACCCTTCATTGGTGCCAACTCTTCTCGTATTCCCATCGCAACCATGGCCAATCTAGCCTTAATTCCATCCTTTGTTTTAATGGGTTCATTTAGGAACGTGCTGATGACACTATCACATTTTTTTGAACATGAATAACATCATGAAAATGTCTGATATACAGACAATTCCAGTATTGTAATTCAAAAAAATTGATCTCTTTTTCCAACCAGTCTTCGTAAGGTTTTTAAAAAATGGTTTACCAAAAGTAGTGTCCAAATCATTTACTTTCTAAAACAATTTATCACATGCCAGTGGAGATGTTGTTGTACGTTCTTCTGAACATCCATCAATTGGTTTCATCCAAGATCTGTACTTATGCCGTTGGTGTAGAAATCTATGATGTCCTTGAAACAAAGTTTTTGATGAATGTTTCAACCTAATTGGTTGTGTACCTTGTTCACAAACAAGACACCCTTGATATTCTTTAATGCTATATCCAGACAAATTTCCATAAGTAGGAATGCCATTTATCATCCCCTACAACATGTATTTTAAAGGGAAATCTTCATTTTTGTAAGCATCATACAACGTGACACCTGAATCCCCCAATATTTTCAAATCCTTGATCAATGGATCCAAATAAACATCAATATCATTACCCGGTTGTTTTGGTCATGATATAAACATAGATAACATGATGTATTTTCATTTCACACATAACCACGATGGTAAGTTATAATATACCAACATAACTGGCCTTATACTGTGGCTGCTACTTTAAAAACCAAAATGATTCACCCCATCTGTAGATAACGACAGACAAAGGTTTCCCATATCATTTCCAAATTCAGGATATTGGTGATCAATTATCTTCCACTAAGGAGAGTCTGTTGGGTGACATAGTTTCCCATCTTAAATTCTTGTATCTTCATGCCATGTCAATTTTCCTACAGTCTCCTCACATTCGTATAGGCACCTAAACCTTAAAATTATTGGAAAGTAGCATAAAACATTCGTAGGACTAGAATCATTTTTCTTGTATCGAGAAGAACCACACTTTGGGCATTCTTTAAGTGATTTATGGTCATTGAGAAACAATATAAAATCATTTGGCCAAGCCTATATTCTTTCAAAGATCATACCCATAAATCGTAGCATTCGTCTGGCATTGTATGTTCGGCTTGGGTGTTCATTATCTTCTTGCGAGCACGTCATTCAGGAGAGCAAGTAATTCTGTAAAACTGGAATCACTCCACCTGTTTCCTTCTTTCAAATAATACACCTTCAGTATGGCTGACAATGTGGAATATTTAGTGCAACTAGAATACAATGTTGTTTTTTCCCAACTCTTTAACTTCTCAAACAATTTTGGGTAATCACTAAGTTCATCTTCAATTGTACTTCCATTTCCTCAATACGATCTCCATCATCATTCACATCTGTAATCACATCCTCCATATGATCGTCTTTACTATACACACTTGTAATCATATGAGATGATCCATAAAATGCCATGTTATCTGATCCACTACCTACATTCATTTTTTCTAGTGTTTATTCGAACATTTGTAACTTTGATCTATTCAATGACAGATCAAGTGTTCTTCCAACTCCTCTAGACTAATTTGTATTGAATAACAACAGCGTAAACATGGACAAATTATTTGAAAAGGGTCACATTGATGATCTTCTTCAAACGTGATAATCTGTTTCACACCATCTTCATACTCTTTTGTCAACCGATTGGCATTCATTAATTCTTCCTTCATATTCATTTCCTTTATGGGTTCGATCTCAAACATCCCTAATATTATGTTTCAATTAATCAGGTAGCATTGTTTGGGTTTTATAAAAAATATCATGGAACAAATTCCTCTACAATGAACCATCATTGGATACAATTTCAGTGTTACACTAACCTCACTAAATCTATGTCCACAAATTTCATCTCCAAACTGTAAAATATAAAAATAAACCCATCACATGTGGTTATAAAGGCCATACAGGTGTAATTGTAAACATAACTAGTAGGATACCCTCAAAAAACAATGTAAGAATATAATGGCCTACTCATGCATGAAATAGAGGAACCTGCCCCAAAACTTGTTAAAGTACTTGAACTCTATCTATATAGGGGGGATTGTGCCCTGTCTTTTGTATATCTCCATGGAGTACATAAAACCTATACATGGAGGACTCTTCACCGAAACATGGGGGAGTACCATACTCCATATTTCCTCCAAACATCTCACTTGGCACTTATCAACTCTCAAGTATAGTGAAGATAATTAAAATATCCAGACCACATCATGTGCAATTTTCAATGATTGGGGGAATCATACAATTGTGATCAACGTGAGAAGATATTTATAATGGGATACTCATACAAGAAATACTATCATCTATGTAAAAAATAAATAATAATAATGAAAATAATAAATAACACAATTTGTTCAATGGATACACAATGTGTAGGGTTCTCAGTCAAGGTTGGTTGTATACTACCATTTCTAAACTCATGAGAATTCCATATACAAGGTGTGTCCAGTAAGGTGAACATCGTTTATGGATAAGATACCAGATTTAATCTGACATATATCAAAATAATTCCTTGTAAGTCTTACAAAGACTGTATGATGCCTTTAAAAATAAATGACATATAGAAAAACATGAGCTAAAGGCATGTACTTTAGGTACATACTGAGTCACCTCACCACCTATGCATCACATTTTTGTGGAATACACGGTGTTTAGTCTTTACATGACCACTAGGGGTGTATAATCTATACAAATCATGTTTCTATGGTATCTATACATGGTGTGAGTGAAGTAAAACACATATCAAGTTGTTCTACCATTATTTCATGGAATGTACATGGTTTCATGCTAAATTATATATCTTCGAGAGACATTTTGTATGACCTAGGTTCACATGACATGTAACATTTAAAATGTAACTTATACCAAGTTTGAGTCAGAAGATGATTCATGTGGTAAAAATTTTGGAGATAAATTTTCTATGGCATTAAAATTTGTATGAAATTCATGTCTGGTGAAGAATGTTTCATTTAAAAAGACTACATACCATGTATTTAAAAAATATATAGAACCGTAAATACATCATCTTCATACCATAAAGTGTCTCATAGAGTCCTCTAGAAGTGGTTTTCTAGGATTTAGTGGAATTGAACCAATAACAAGTTTGTGGTGCCATTGAAATGGGTAATGTTTGGATTGATATTCAATGGTGGAATAACTATAACATTGAAAACAAATGGCATATAAATCATGCCAACAACTGCAACACCATACAAAAACCCAATCATGTTCACAATTGCAACACCATACAAACCAAACAATCACAATATCAGATTTTACAAAGCATCCCTTATTAAATTTTGTTTGATAATTCAGTGGTTATAACAAAGTTTTATCATCCCAGGTCATTCATTCACAAGTCAAGTATAAGTAAATTACCAATTTTTATATTCAAATGTTCAACAAGAACCAACCAACATGCAATTCATTTAGTGCAAAAACAAGGACCACCAACTTACATGATTTTTAGCTGGGCATTTAGCCCATACATTTTACATTATAACCATCAATATCAAACAGTAATAACATGTGAACAAGAGGAAACCAATGAGTAACAGGAGAAAACACACAGTGAAGGTGTTGTTCAGCACATGAAAGAGGTACGTTGATGGAAGAGGAGAGGCATACAGTTGAGAAGATTTCCAACTGAAAAGAAAACATAAAATAGCGGAAACCCATGAGAATAAAATAATATAAAATTGAGTACACAATTTACCACATCCCACAAACCCCAATAACCCACTAAAAATTATGTGTGATATCTTTCTCATTATATTTCCTTTTTTGTATTTTACTGGTGAAAACAATGGATTAAAGACTATATTGACAAAATAAAGGGTGATTTATATGATAAAAATTCATGAACTCAATTCACCATCTCCTGATTCATTATGGTGCTCTTCTACAACCAAAATCCTTATCCATATGGGAATTTATGACCATTTTTGTATCACTTCAAGCACGAAGTGCCTTTTTTGACACACTAGGGATGTATATGCATCCATTTCATAAAGATCATATACATACACCGCTATGGATCGTTCTAAACTAGGATCGAATTGACATACCATTATAATTCATTTGAAAATAATTCCACCAAACTTTTACATTTAAAAACTATATATAAGTTATTGATGATAGATTAAACAGCTGAAACTCCCATCAAAAATAATTTAGAAACATGTAAGAACATGTCATGTGAGTCCTAAATTCTAACCATGATACATGTAGATAGGCCTATTTCCAAAGGAGAATGAGAAATTTGGAATAATTACATCAAAGGTATATAACTAGTATTTAGTAAACATATCAACAATAATATCTCAAACCAGAAAATAATAATCTTTTACCCTAGTAACTAGGAAATCCTATAAGAAAGATTGTTTGGGTAAAATCAAATCACGATGGACCTTAGAGGTGAAGAATCTATGGCAAATTCAGCCGTAAAGGAGGTCGTAGTGGTAGAGACAGCAGCGGTGGAGGCAACAGTGGTGGATGCAGCTGTGGCAGAGGAGGTTGATGGTTGCGGTGGAGGAAAACCTGGCAGTGGCGATGGAGGAAGAGGAGGAGAAGGAGGAGGATTTGGAGGAGGAGGAGGAGGAGGAGAGGTCACAGCAGAAGAGGGGTCGGGTTCAGCATCCGTGAAATCTTGAGAACGTGCGTGAGAGGAGGGCATGTTAGGGTTATTAAATAAAAACCGCTACAACCTTTATCTGTGCTCGTTAATAGCACTGATAAAGGTTCTAGAGGTTTTTATTTAATTATTTATTTTTATTTAAAATGGCATATAAGATAAAAATATATCTATTTATTAATAATTATAACAATAAAGAGTATATATTTATAAATATTGTTATATAATTGTCAATCTATACAAAAAACATTATTTTCGATTATAAATATTATAATTTTATATTAATTAAGAATAAAAACATTTATCAATGCCAAACAAAGTGCTGATAAAGGGTAGATTTATCAGCGCTTTTAACTAGCACTGATAAAGTCATATCCCTTTATCATCACTTTCTGTTTAGAGCTGATAAAGGGCAGCGCTTCCCTTGCCCTGTTTTGTGGTAGTGGTGATGGCATATGGCTCATCAAGGACATGAACATGAATGTCAAATCCTATCCTACTGCAATGATTATTTCCATCCCGCAAAAGAAATATAAGGTTTTTACATGGGAAATGATAAATAAATATAAAATTAAACCTTATCTCATTCGCTTGATGACGTTGATGAGGTCGCAAGGAAGAAGACGAATTGTTGGGAAAAGATGGACGTCGGTGTCATCAGCGTTTTCCTCGATTGTCGGTTCGTGTGTTGTTGGAGATCCTTTGATGGTGTTAGGAGAAGAATATGTTGATGGATACGTTCTGTTTATTGGCATTCTTCATTGGAGAACTTTTCTCCCAAAGTTCCTCCTCTCCCAATTCCACCAAAATGAAATGGTAGCCCAAAAATATTATATTATGTGATCTATTATGTTTGTTGGAATATAATTCAAATTGGGTTAATTAATCTCATAGGTTGTCACAATTGAAGTGGTGTGTTGGGTTAATTATTGTGGAAGAGGGTTAGCACAATTAATATTAGAGGAGTTGAAGAGGCTCTACCACATTTAATGAGGGATTTGAGAGGTTTAGGCCTCGGGTGGTCTCCACCACCATAACCTCTCATGGGAGGTTAGGCTCGGGTGGTCCCCACCATCATAACCTCTCATGGGAGGTTAAGGTCTGGTGGTCCCCACTTCTCAACTTCCACATGGAGGTTCTAACAAATAAAATAATAATAAAACCAACACAACATTATTTTTATTTTATTCATTAATGAAAAACCAAAAAACTAACTTCCACCCTCAACTGACTGTCATCGATGTGAATGTCTCTTTAAGTGAAGACCGGCATTGCGAGTTCAATGGTTCCCTCTGATTTAAATTCCGAGCACCGGTTCAAACGTTAGAAAAACCCACTTTCATGTTTACTGAACGTACTCGAATAAATGTTTAGAAATTCATTTTGATCACTTCGGGCCTCAGAATCACATGCCATCAATTTTTGCGAAATTTTACAATTCCCATTTATTTAAAAAAATTACATGGAAATTTTGGGTCTTTACATACATGGATTCAGCATTATTCAAAAAAATTGTGATAGCATTTCGCCACATTTTTATTATACAACAGTTGGAAAAATTTTGACATCAAACTTGTAGTATTAATAAAATGAGGATTAATATTTTATTTAATAAGTAGATGTGTTGCATGTTTTTTTAATGTTTACTCAACTAATTTATGGTATTAATCCTCATATTAATGGATTTGTTAATATTTTCATTTAAATTTACTAATTAACTCACAACATCAATGCTATTTTATTATTTCTTAGATAAATATTCTCCTTTAAATGGATATTTTACTTCATAGTCCTTTATAATTTTATCTTTTTCTATTATTTTCATCCTGAAACTTATTAACGCATCAATAAAGGAAAGTTCTTTGTTTTCAAAATATTTTTTTCAATAATATTCTTGTTTTCATTCCTGATAATTTTTTTTTATTTCATAAGAATGTTGTTATTTTCAAGACAAGCATCAAGATCATCCTTAAAAATTCAATACCAATTGGTTCTGAATAATATTCATCGACAAATAAATTGTTAGACACCTTTTCAATATGTTCCATGTAGTTGGTGAATTCATCAGTAGAATAAAATAATTTTCCACTATAAGCTAATTAGAAAATATATTATTCTTCGATAATGAGTTTTTTATCTTAAATATATAAAATATTATATTACTTGTTCCATATTTGAATAAATTGAGAATTTTTATTCCAATTTTTTATTCATTCATATCTCTTTCAAATTCAAAATATGGATCTTTCTTCTGTGTGAATTTAATGGAAAAATTCCACATCATATAACATTAATAGAATTGATGTAGTAAATTTATCTTCCACATTATTTTCCTTCATTGAATCTCATTGATATATGAATAACGATTCGTTGAAAGTATTTACAATATACTTTGGTTTCAAAATCACTTTTATAAGTTATTTCAACATGTTATTTAAATTACATCTTTATTATCCACAAATTTCATTTCATCTGTTATATTTTTCTTAAAGACTATAATTGCAATCATTGTATAGTCTATCATAATTAAATATGTTTAATCCATGTTAATATTCTCTCTATAATATGGATTTAGTATATTTAGATCATTGCATTCAAAAATATACCTCAAGAAATTGTTATCAATTGTGGAGTCTTTATATTTTAAATGAACTCTTTGGATATGAAAAATAACATCATTCACCATTGTGAAATAATTATCAATTATTTCCTTTTCAACCATCTTCATTTCTTTGAAATTATATGTTGAGAATTGTAATTTACCCAGTTTAACATTCAAAATTTTTATGATGACCATAATGATTATCTGATAATTATTTCACAGTTTCAGTTTATATCACTTTCATGTATAAATATTTTTACAATTAAATAAAAATATTTTTTATTTCTCAATATTTATACATAATTATTTTTTAACCCATATTTATGGGATAATTAACATTAATTGGTGGAAACCCAAATATATAGGTATGTTTTAATTTCATTTATTTATATAGAATATTTGGCATCATTTCATTCTTTTAACTAATATTTTTTCAATCAAAATTTAGAACATCCATGTTTTTATAGAATTTTTATTATTCATTATAACCATATGATTATATAAAATAGAGGTTCTAGGATCTAATATATGTTATAGTGTGAAATATTGGATTATTCCACTAATGAGGGATCTAGATACACCATTAGAGGTCAGTTTTAATGATATATTATTTTTTAAACCTTGAAATATTCAACATAAGAAGAGAAAAAATTATATCTTATTCTGTGGGCACAGAGTCACATCAATACATTAGAGATTAACACCCAGCTATAAAAGTTTTTACTACCACTATATTATAATATGTAGTATAGGTGATATAAATCTTCTTAAAAGAATAATTACTTAAACATCAAATGATATTGGTCTCCGTATCTAAGACATTAGAAATTGTTGTGAAAATTGGATCAATTCATCTGGTAGGATTATAAAAAATCCTTATCCTCTCTAAAAAACAACTCATCACTAAGAAATCATCAAAAACATCTCTATATAATAATACTATCAAAGATGAAATTACTTGATAAAAATTGATGTTCTTCAATAGTTTTTCACACTTGTTGAACAAAAGTATTGAAAACATTATTTTTTATATTTCTCCATATTTTAAACCCTCATATTTCACAAAAGAAATTAATTTAACTATTTAAATTTATCCTATAATAATATGTTCCCTCAAATAAATAATTTTGGAAGCCTACATTTCTTTCCACCCCAAAGGGTCATTATAAAATTAGTTCATTCTGAAAATACACATTATTTCATAATACATTAAATAAATATCAATCATGAAATGTGTATTCATATTGATTTACTCAAAGTCCATTCTACATTATATCATATTATATTTCAAACATAAATCAATATTGAATAATATCACATTTGTGAATTTCCAATAATATCATTCTTCTTTATCATGAAGAAACCTTCTCAATGTCAATATTTTTATCAAACCTCTCTTATAATACAGTAATATTTGAATGATACTCAGAAAAAAATATCCATTAAAAAACACATATAGAATCCACACATAAATATATACAATTGACTATTTAAATATATATTCAACACAACACCATCATATTTAATTTCCATATTAAATATCTATAAATTCTAAATTAATAACCTTAAAATTCAGTGGGAATTGTTTTTGATAAAATAGACCATAATAAAAAACATATATTATTATCAGTCAACATTTCAGAAATATAAAATGAATATACATTTTTAATATTTAATATGTTATGTTTTTTCACATTGAATGTTGGTTCTGGCATCTTTGGTTTTTATTACTCTACAAAACAAAAATTATGAAAAAATATAATTATATCCTTTTGAAATTTTTATAAGTGAATATCTAAAATAAATTCACCTATAAAAATATGGATCGATTGACAAATTAGAGACATTTCCAATTAACTAATACATATAGAGAAACTACTATTACACTTTTTATTTATTTTCAAAATTCCAATATGTTCATAAAATTAGGTAAGTGAAGTATTTAAATATGGGAACATCACTTACACACAATTTACTTACATGGAGGGATTCACATATGTTACTCTTCATAAAGTTGAATATTTTTTTATGTGGATAAAATTCATCTCTGAGTCATTATAGAATCTAATATTAATTTATATAAAAAACATATATGAATCTGGTCGACTAAAGCTTTCACTACAGTAACTTCATAACCTCTTAAAAAATCAAACAAACTCCTAAAACCATAATAAAACACCTACAAGAGTATTTATGGAGGTTCCAAACATCTCAAACCTCTTTAACATCGAGAATATAAACTAATTAATGATTATAAATAAATAATCAAATGGGTGGTTGGAAACAGATACAACATTCCATCACATAAAATATCTCTAATGTTAATCAATATAAATAAATCAAAACCAAAAGTTAATTCTAATCTATTAATAAACCAAAATAATAATCATAGTTGAATTTAATTATTCCTTATATCATACTTTTAATTTAACAAATTTTACGCCTGATAATAAGATTTTAAATGGTAGTTTATCACTTTAAACTAAAACATACATTAAATACACATAAAAATATTTATATTAAATAATTTTATAATGAAATGAATAAACTTATTAAATAATATTTTTGTGAACAAAGTTTTCAAATTAAAATTTTTTAACTTTCCATAAATTAAAAAATGTATTAAAATAATAATTAGATTTTTTTTAGAAAATCCATAAATAAATATACAAGAATACATCATTATGATTTTAATAATAAATTTTCTATATTTTTTATTTTCTTGGTGTTTAGTATGAACTTCATCCCAAAAAAATATATTATATTTATGAAAATATGATAATAATAAATATATTTTAAAAAAATCTATAAAAGTTTACATATAAAAAACCACATATTTTCATTTGTTTAAAACATGAGAAAATACATTAAAAAAGTTTGTTGGTATGGTATAAATAGATTTCAAACAATACCATTTAATATGAATATTTATTAAATAATCTAAAATCTTTTGAATTTTATCAAACATTGTAATTTTTTGAAACAATATTAATGAATATAAAATTTAAATAATAATTTATAATTATGTCCTGTAAAATTTTTTTTTTCTTATGATGTATTTATATTCATCATAATTGGTATTCACCTGGAGTACCACTGAAATTTAAAGTTTTTATGAATTTTATGGAAAAATTTAAAAGAAATATAAAAACCATATCCCTAATTATGAAAATTACGACTTAGTTTTCTCATGTGGAAACACTTATCGATGGATCTATATTGTTATTTCTTTGGGTAATGCTATTTTATAAATAATATCCAAAAGTACCACATCTAAATATAAGAAATGGTTTCATTGTTTTATTTTATTATTTGCTAAAAAGTATTATTATTGTACAAACCATGGTCTTTTTTTAGTAATCCAAGGTTTATAATTATCATTATATGATACCTTATTCCTAGAAATATTTTTCTATGATAGTTTTTCAAAGACCATGATTAATATTTATAAATTTTATAAAATTATTTTATCTTTTAAATTAAACTATATAATGTTAATTTAAAACATCATGAAACATGAGTTTTTGAAAAAAATGAGTTAATAGAAAAACCTAGTTTTAGTTTCATTATTAATATATATCATCATATAATTGAATTGTGATTGTATATAATACCTCAAATGGTATTTAGAGTGGATTCCCATTATCTATACATAATAGAAACAATTTACTATGATAGGATTTTCCATAATATCTATACATTTGTTTGAATTGAATAAGAATATATTGGGAATTATATTATTATAATGATCAAACCTATTCAAAATTAATCTACATGAAATAGATGAGGACGTATAATAAGTATTCAATGAAATAATTCCTCATTGGGTATCTACGAACTCTATAAATCCCTTAATGCATTGTAATAAACCAAAATTTCTCATAGTTCTCAAGAAGGATAGCCATGAAAAAAGATATTATGACATATCTAGTATTCAAAAGTGTTTTATATTTATGGAGTAATAGTATCTCATCAATGATACATCATATTTATAAACCTGAATCCTATTTATATTTTTCATTATGTATATATCAATCAAATCTCATAGAATATTTAATCCCTAACCTACCCTTCTTCAAAATTAAGGGAACTATATCTATACGTAACCCTAAAAACCCCTCCTGATATGAATTAATTTATAAACTAATAGAAACATATTATAAAGGACATGTAGAATATGTGCCCTAAAATATAACCTTGACGTTTAATTACAAGATTTATTAAATGTTTATCAAATCACTTGCATATAACTGGTATATCGAAAACATGTAGAAAGAAATATTTTTTAGACTAGAATATAAATGTAAAAAAATATCATGAACCATAAAATAAAATAGTGGATAATTATAAAAAATAAAATTCACTAGTTACCAATAATGTAATTTCAAAATCGGTAACTTGTCCAATAAAAATGAATACAATAACTATAATAAAAATATAATGGTCTCTAAACCAACTCAATAGTCAGCTCCTACCAAATAATTGTCCTTAAATATATATATAATCCTATGATATGTATTCTTATACTAAAGTATAATGATTACTGAAATTAAATCATTAAGTTCTATCCATGTACATAAATACTTATATTGTATATTCTAAAAGGTGGAGTGTCCAATTTATAACTATGATACCATAACTCACCCTGACATGTTGAGTGGTATTGATCAAGTGGATGCATGTGAATATTTTTCTATTACAATATGATCCACTTCTAATGTTACCTAATTCATACTTATTCATATCATAACTATGTGTCATTAGGACTAGAAGATACACACACCCTGATGACTTGAAAAAGCTACCCAAATCAGGACATATTAATTTATCCTATAATCAAAAGAATAATATGATCCTAATAATTTGTACCACATAGTAACCATAATTTCAATCTATTTTTTCAATATGTGGTCTTTATTATATCAACAAATACAAAATTAGTATTTGGATTCTTGTCCTTCTTTGAGCATATAATTCACTTCTCTAATTTATTATACAAAATGTGATATTTGAATTTAGTTTTTTGGACACTTTAAAGTGAAGTTGGTCTGTAATACAAATATAAAATCAATAAAAACGCTTTTTATGGATTAATAACATGAAAAAATAGAAATTATATAATTTTTATATTATCAAGAGATACACCATAAAGTATGATTTTAAATACAATGAATTTTGTAAATTAATATTGATTTTTTGTTAAAGATAATTTCAAATAATAGTTTATTTTATTGATATAGTTCTATGAATACTTTATTAATATGTATTTAATAGTCCTTAAATGAGGATTACTGTTTCAAATTGATGGAATAACATTTAGTGGTGATAAGGGTTTCAATAAGTCAATAAATATTTTTAAATCATATTAATGAATTGGATTTATTCCCTTTAATAGTCTTATTTCCATAATAAGTTATTAAAAATGATTAATATTGATTTTTTAAAATGATTTGTGCCATTTTGACATGTCAAAGTTTTTAAACCAATAATAATTTCTTTTTAGGTTGAATTACTATTGTTTTTTTGTAAATTAATTAACACATCAGATTAAGTATTTTATAAATAAATAAATCTTGTGTTCCAATTAAGGGACACCGTGAGTCTCTAAATGGATATAAGGGGTGGACTGAAAAAGTAATTCATTTATAAACTATTTTTATATTTAGTTTTCGAATGTTGGGAATTTTATCCTATAATATTTCTTAAAATTCATAGAAATTATATTTAAAAATGTTGTTTTTGAACACAAGTTAGATTATATACAATTAATTCAAAATTTAATTTATTTAAATTAACAAAAAATAAGGGATTTTTATGTGGTATAAAATTGATGAGTGAATGATTAATTATAGAACATGATGTTTTGGATACAATAGGGGTGTATTTTTATTTCAATGATATAAAGTATCAATAATTTTTAGAAATTATTTATCACTGGGAAAAAATTATTTTCGTGAATGGTTGGGATGAGAAATGTTAAATGAATCAAAATGACTGATTTTTTATTAAATGTATTGATTTTTTTATACCAATCATTTATGATTTAAAATGAAAATTTTATAATTAATTTTTAGAAATTGGTATATGTTTAAAACGTAATAGTGTGAAGTGTTATGGAAATGTTGGTGAAAGGTTTTTTGTTTATAATGTTGAAAGAATTTGTGATATTGGTTTATATCATTATTGGGTAAAATTTGATAATTAATTATAATTTTTATATGAATTGAATAAGATATTTTTAAAAAAAAATTGGCATTTAATTATAGATTTCAGATATTTTGTTTTTCTAAATTACACTTTTAGAATGGTAAATTGTAATAATTCTTATTTGAAAATGAGTTGAGTGTGTTCCCTTAGTTAGTGTGGTTAATTTCATGTGAATGTTTTTAATGCGCGTTTAAAATAATAATGTTTTTTTGATACATCATGTAATATATATAATATATTATTATTTGGAAACTGTTTATGATGTTAATGATGGAATTAAATAGAAATGTGGAGAAATGATTTTTCATAGTCAATTTGGATAGTTTTGTTTAGTAATAAGTTAATATAATTTTAAAAGATAATTAAATCACTATGTTAACATTGTATTTTGATGAATTGATTTTTTTTTCATGAGTATTGTTTTGAATGTATAATTTTATGAAATGATCATATTTTTTAAAATATATATTTTAAAACATGTTTTTATATGGTGACATTATTTTTTTATAAAATGTTTGAACCAAAATATTTTTTATCATGCAGGGTAGAACTATTGATTTGATTGATATTGATATTCTATTCTTTTGGGAACATGATGGTTAATCAATTATTTTGGTAATTGTTTATGTTAAAATAAGAAGGGAATTTTCTCATAATTCTTAAAGGGTTTATATTTTATCAATAAGTTTGGATATGATATTATTTTTACATATTCTTTGATTGTTGTACCAAAAATAGTTAAACTCGTTACTTTAATAAACAAATTATTTTAAATTAATTTTATTCTATTAATTAAATATTCATTTTTTTCATTAAATTATAGTGTGTATTTTCACCTACATGTGTCATTATGTTGAAAAACATAATATGTTTTGGATCTTGTGGGTATCCTATTGAAATTTATTTCTTAAACATTGTAGGTTCCCATCACATGGCTGTATTGTGAAAAACAAATAATGTGTAGGTATATGAAAGGAACCTAATTAGATTTATGTAATATCTTTGAATCTCTAATATACTTCTGTAAGAGTATTGTTATGTTCAAATATATTTATTCTATCCTTTATTTTTATTTGATTTTCTATGTATTATTATTTTTTTACTCATGTAATGAGTTTTAATTGTATGTATTCTGAATATTTATTTGGTTTATTCATAATTTTTTAATAGATTCAACAGTATAATTTTATATTAATTTTTTTACTCCATATATATATGTGTGTTCATGTGCTTGTTTTTGTGATGATATATTGGTTGTAAATTCTTTCATCAAGTGATATATTTAGATCATTCACACCAGTCACTAAGCTCTGGTGATTGGTGAGGGAACATGAGTCCATGTTCAATTTTTCCTCAATGGTGTAGTCATGTTAGGGAGGGATTATTTATTAAATTTTCTCCCCATAAAAAATGTGTAAAAATTAGTTATTTGAATACTAACAATGATTATATTTCTCTGTAAACCCAGGAAGTTTTAATATGTACTTATATCATTGATTACATTTCTGGTGGGAAAATATAATGTATGATATAAAATATTCCACCATAAAATATAGAGTATGATGTTATATTTTGGCTAAGAACCATATATCAAAGAAGGATAATGAATCAACTACCTAAAATAACATTAGAGTTATAAAACATTACCATATACTTCTTTATAGGGTATTCAATTTAATCCAAATTAAATAAAACTATATGATTTATAGAGGACTATGGTTCCTATAATTCTCACATCATCACTGTCCATTAAGATGTATCTCTCAGTAAAAATAATAATATTTATGTTAATGAAGTGTTGAGGCTACCTAAGAACCACATTTAGTGAAATTTCATGATGATCCAAGGTTTACCACTATGTTGTGGGGTGTCTTTATCATTCCATGAACATAATAGTGAAAGTCAGTACAGACTATCACCCATTCACTTATAAAGAATATAAAAGGACCATAAAACCACATAATGGACTATAGATTGAATTATATATGCTCATTAATGGAGGTTTGGATAAAAAACACCCCGTTTTTTAGTTCTTATATAACAATAGTTTCCTCTAAAGTATATATATTTTCCCATATTATGATCTATAGGATTGGGGAAACAAAACTCCATCATCTTGGGATATATTAGGAGAGTAAAAGTTTTCATGACTATACATTATGTAAGATATAGGAGATATGGTTCAAAAATATTATTTAATAAATTCAAGTAACATATATTCAATAGAAGATATATATTACTAATCATCAAAAGAAATTTAGAGTTTGATGTGGGTGAAAATGTGTTCCTTTTAATATCATCATGTAAGAAAATCATGTCATTTGAAAATAAGATAATTTTAATCCATAGGTATATTATCCCAATTTAGATATTTAATCATATTTGATATGTACTCTTCAGATTAGATGTTCCACAAATATTGGCTCAAGTTCATAATATTTTCTATTTATCTCTCTAATTGTAGTACATAGCCAACCCATCACATGTACTTTACCTTGAGGTTGTATAACTAGAACAACAACTATCTTATAAGGAGGATTAAGTGAGGATATTGGTCCTGTAAAACAATTTTCTATATAATGATACATCTCAATATTTCAAAATATTTTTTTGAAAATAATTATAAATAAGAGATTTATAATCGTATTATTTCAATGAAATAAGATTCCCTCATATTATATAAACCATGGATATGAGTTAAAATTTAATGGATTAAATTTATAATAGGGGGAATAATGTAATGATCCAGGATTTTTTATATGAAATTTTCATTTTTTTCAAATATATGTGTGTCATATATAGTTAAAATATATAGTATAAAAAACAAGCATTTATACATTTTAAAAAATAATATATTATTTCATAAATATCCAATGAAATATAACAAGGATAAAGGAAGTCTATAAAATTTAAAATTATGTAATGGGATAATATAAAAAAATGAAATAATGGAAAAAATAAAATTTAAAGGGTCTTTATCACCTAAAAATTTCATAGTCGCAACACTATAAAAATAGAAAAACAGTAGAAATATGACATGATTTTTATAAAGGATATAGATATCATTGAATAAATAATATTTAAATAGACAGTAAAAGAAATATGTGGTATTTATTATAATTATAAACTTCAAATGACTATTTATATTGTTAATTGACCATTATAATTATAACATGATCATTGGAATAACAAAATGACTTGTAAATAATATTTAAAATAAATAAAATAATTAAATACAAAAAATATTACAACAGAAGTAGAATATACAAATTAGGGAACTCAAAGAAACTATAGAAGCATATTTTAAGTTCTCAAAAATTTATTTGATTTTGAAAAACCATAAATTTATTAAAAATATATATAAATATTAAGGATATGAATCTTTTAAAAAATATTTTCATAAAAAAAGCTTTATTTTTTGAATTACTGCTAAAAAATAATCTAAGAGTTAATTTCTAATAATTTTATTAATTACATAATTTTAATTATAAGTAACAAAAAAATAAATTTTTAATTAGAATATTAATTTAATAATGACATAATATGTTCATTAACAGTTATATTTATTTAAAAACATTTTGTAAAGAAAAATAATATATTTATAAATAAAAAATATTAATCCTATAATTTTAAAATTAAATTTGGAAGTACGAAATGATACATTATTACATGAAAATTTTATTTCATTTCTAATTTAATTTGTATAAAATAATAAAAAAAATTCTTTGATCATGTGAGATCATGAAAACATATAATTTAATTTAAAACTAATAATTTTTCTAGTTAATTCAATATTTCAGTGTCTTAGTCTTGAAAAAAAAATTATTCATTTTTACCCAAAATACACATCCCATTCAAAACGAAATAGAGAAACTATTCTACATGAAAAATCAATTCAAAAATTTATTTCTTCAATAAATATTTTTCCAAATAATGTATATTATTCATATTGGGATATATATATATATATTTTAAAAATAATAATAAACTATAATGAATTGTGGTCTCTCCAATCGAGAGACTTCGTGGATGAGGAAATCATTCTCATACGTCTCTTAATATTTCAGTCTACATTTCATATATTTTAAATTTAATTTCTAAAAAAATAGTCACAAAACTATTTAATTTTTGTACAATACTTATGTGATTACGCTACAAGAAAAATAAAATTTAAAAAATATGTGTGTTCATATATATATATATATATAATCTCTATTACATTCTAACACATCTAGTGAGTGGTATATTTAGCCGCCTCTATGGATTATATCAATTATTTTATAATTACTACTTTTACATCAAGATAATATAAAATATATATATTTATATGAATTTTATTCTTATTGTCACGACCCGTCCTTGGGGCCCGTGCCGTGACTACCCCAAGCCCGCATTCCATAGGCCAGGGGCTGGCGACTAGCACCAAGGTGTAATTCCCGGTAAAAAGGGAATGCATTGCCTTTATAAAGTAAACAAACACCACAGAGCTAGAAAGTAGAAGCAAACACTAAGTTAAAAATGGGTACAACAGTAAGTGTGGAAAAGTAAGTGGGCCAGAATACAAACCCAAACTGAAAGTAAAGTACAACAGAAAAAGAGAGTACAGAAACTGAAAAGTAAAGTCACAACGTCGAGCCGTCCACGGGAAGTCCCACCTGATGGGTGGGTACAGATATCCTCCACAGCTCCTCGGATCCAGTCATCAGCTCCGAGTATGCTCCGTCCAGTGGTCCACCTCCGGGTACCGACCTGCTCCTCGTGCCTCAACTACGATCAACGATATCCATCGTCTGCAACCAACACAACGTAGTGCGGGCATAGACTGTGCAGGGGTGAGTATAAGCTACTATGTAGGGACCAAGATACCCCCTAAGGTCTCCCAGAATCCACAAAGGATAATCCACAAGGTAAGATACAATCGCGAAGTAACATCCGACACCACTTAGGTATATGCCCATACATATACCTAAGTCATCAATTCTCGTTCGGCTCCAACATCAGAGCCCAAGTACAACCCATTCCACATAGGAAAACACAACCAAATCCCCACAGGAATGCATAATGTAATCCACATAGGATATCAAGTAAAACATATCGAAGATAAGGATTGAAAATCAAGACTCAGCTCACACGGGTATACTTCTTCATGATGTCAAAACTACGACTGCTGGAGAACTCCTCCTCTGTCGAGTACAGTGGGCATGCAGCTACAACCAAACGTTTCCCTCCATGGGTCTGCCGCTACAACCAAGAGCTCCCCCTCATAGGCTCCAGAGGTACTCCTTCTGTTGAGTACTGTGGGTTTGCCGCTACAACCAAGCGCTCCTCCACCGTGGGTCTGCAGCTACAACCAAGAGCTCCCCCTCATAGCATCCAGAGGTTCTCCTTCTGTTGAGTACCGCGGGTCTGCCTCTACTACCAAGCGCTCCTCCTCCATGGGTCTGCCGCTACAACCAAGCGCTCCCCCTCATAGCCTCAAGAGGTACTCCTTCTGTTGAGTACCGCGGGTCTGTCGCTACTACTAAGTGCTCCTTCGACGTGGTTCTGCCTCTACAACCAAGCGCTCCCACTCATAGCCTCAATAGGTACTCCTTCTGTTGAGTACCGCGGGTCTGCCACTACTACCAAGTGCTCCTCCGTCGTGGGTCTGCCGCTACAACCAATCGCTCCCCACTGGGCTATCCGAAATACACTGAGTCGATAGATCAGCAGTCGTCAAGTCTCAGCCAGCTACTAGGTCTCTACACTCTTCTAGATCGTCACTGAGATGGTTCACTCCATGAGCTACTGGTCGATACTCCAAGTATCACGAAGTATCATGAAAAAGTATCTCAAAGGACCTCCTCGTCATAGGGGTATCAACGCAACAGACGGCGCGTCAGTCGGACGCCCGGTCTGCGAGTTACTAGCCTTTTCGTCTCATGGGCCCGGTTGGTTTCGTGTGCGAACCAACCCGGCCGTATCTCTACTGTACCCCGAACATTCACAGGTTATGATCATAGGAACCATTCCACAATGTGATCACCAACACCGTTGACGGTTCATCAAACGGACGTCCAGTCAGAAAGCTATCAGTTTTTCCGTTCCAGGGGCCCGGTTGGATTTCGGGTTCAATCCAACCTGGCTATTATCCAACTGCATCTGAAAGTCAGGCGAAGCATGCCAAAATTTTTGCCTCATCAAGATGAATCCAAAAAAGTCGACGGAACTTCAATCGGACGTCCGGAGCTCAAGTTATAAGTGTTTCTGCTCCGAGGGCCCGGTTGGTTTCGTGTACGAACCAACCCGGCCGAAGCCAAAGTACTCCTAAACCTTGAGTGTAGTATACCAAAACGACCGTATCAATCTGAGGATCGCATCACCGCTGACGGTGCATCTATTGGAGGTCTGCAGCCCACGTTATCGGCAGAAGACTCTAACATTCCGGTATTAGGGGGTTCGGGCCCGGTCTGACCCGGCCCGGTACCACCTGGGTCGGCCCGAACCGGGTCGACCTAACCCGGGTCCGGGTCTGGCCCGCTTGGGTGCGACCCGGCCCGGCTGGCACGGCCCGGCCCAGCCTGGGCGCGGCCAGGCCTGGCGGTCCAGCCGGGCGGCTCAGCCCGGCGCGCTGATGCTGGCAAGGTGGCCAGGCGGCTCGGCCGTTACGGCCGTGCGAAGAGGTAGGGCTCGCTACCCCCCGCGTAGAGAACCTGCGGCCCCCATGTGGGGGGGGGGGGCACATACTGGTTGACCGGGGGTTACGAACCCCCGGTTTTCCCCTGACCAGCCAGCCCGCTCTGGCCGGCCGGCTGCTGCCGCCACGGGACCGGCGCTGGCCGGTACCCCTGCTCCGACGCCAGCGGCCCGGAACCGGCCGCCCGTCTCCCCGCTTCATCGTGGCCTAAGCTGCGGCCTTGGTCCATCAGGTGCGGCGCGACAGTGTGGCGCCCCTCCGTCGTGGCCCCGCTCCGGCCACGGTGCTTTTTTAGTTCTCTGGCGTGGTGCGATGGTGCCGCGTCTTTGGTTCGTTTTCAACGGTGCGGCGCAGCGGCGCCGCCCCTCCCCCTTTATTTAATATTTCCGTGCGGTGCTTCGGCACTGCGTTTCCTTGTTCGTGCCGCAAACAACATTAATGAACCAAAGGGAAGAGGAGGGTCAGCCGTTTTCATGCGGTCCGACCCCCTCCCGTTATTGCTGTATAAGGCAGCTCAAATAGAAATGAAGAAAGGCAACGGAAGAATTCAAAAACAACAATTGAAATAAATCCCAACCTCAAGCGTCGTTGAGCAAGGGTTCGTCGCAGAATTGCACGTCGCGGAAGAAGGAACATCACAGAAGAAGCATCGCAGAAGACGGGTCGTCGCGTCGCGGAGAACGGATTCGTCGCGTCGCCTCGTCGATCTCCGAGGATCCGGCGTTTTTTTCGACCTTCATCGGAGGTCGGCGTTCTTCGCGTTCTTCGTGTTCTTCGCGTTCTTCGTTGAGGAAGATGAAGATCTTCAAGCCTCCCCTCTTTCTCCCAAACCCTCTCAACACCACCAAACTAATAAAATAAGAGTCGTCTTATTTTATTAACACACAAGTCAATGATTGAATTTCAAAAAGAATTAAAATGATCAATTAATTGAATTAATTGAGAGGTTTAAACTTCCCATTTAAAGATGTGTTTATTAACCAGAATAAACGCAAGGGTTGACTTCATTAATTGGGGGTGCAGGTTCATTACATAATTAAAGGAGGGGGTTAGGATGAAAAGAAACGATGGGGCTCATGTGGTCCCCACCTCACAAATATCCTACCAAGTGGGTAGGATATTGTGGGTCCCACTCCCAATATATAGCTTAGGTTAAACAACTTGAAGTAAAATAAAAAATTGTGCGTCCAATTTTTATTTTATTCCTTTACTTAACCCCAAAACGTAAAAACCACACCTGAGAAAACGCAACCTCAGAAAAGGTGTTTCTAAGAAATTATCGGCATTGCAATTCCATCGGTGCCCTCAGAATTCGATTCCGAGCACCGGTTCAAAAGTTAGAAAAACTCGCTCGTTCGTTCACTGAACGTACCCGAGCTAAAATTCAGAAAATGATTCCGGGCACACCGTGTCTCAGAATTAGGTGCCGTCAGAAACTGCGTTCTTGTAAAATTCAAAGGAAAATTAAGAAAAAAATTTCCCTTGAATTTTACGGGTCTTTACATTACTCCAACCTTAGGGCTTTACGTCCTCGTCAAGCTTTAAAACAAACTAGGGTTACAAAAGAGGTACTGAGCAGGCATCTGAGCCTTCCGCTCCCATGTGCTCACCTGGAGGTCCCCGTGCTGCCATCTGATGCGCACTAGAGGAATCAAACATCCACATAGGACCCGCTCTTGTCAATCCTCAATCTCCACGGGGACCTCCGCAAAAGTCACCCCATCGCCAACATCCATCTCCTCGTGATTGATTATATGCGAAGGGTCGAACACGTATCTCCTCTATTGAGATACGTGGAAGTCATTGTGCACCTGGTGTAACTGAGGTGGATGGGTCAAGCGGTAAACCACCTCGCCTACCCTGCTGAGGACCTGAAAAGGTCCACTGAACCTCGGAGATAACTTTTCGCCTCGGCCACATCTCTGTAACTCACGTAGAGGTGAGACCCGTAGGGAAACGTGGTCACCATCCTTGAACTCTAGTGGTCTTCGCCTCCTCTCAGCACTAGACTTTTGCCGACTCTGAGCTATCCTCATCCACTCTTCGATGACTTGGACCTTTCTGGTCCTACAAGAGCTGCTGAGATTTCTTCTTTGTCGATAAGAGAAATCTTGTCTCATCCCCTGTATGAACCGTGTTCTTCACCTAATACAGTTAATCCCGACATTGATGATACTAACCCTTACCAAGGATAACGTCGTAAGGTATCGACGCTACTACCAAGAGATCCAACCGTTACTCTCGCCTCCAAGGGTTGAGTCACACTGTCGACATCAGTGTGTGGACATTGGGTCTCCTTCAGTAGGTATCTCAAAGTGAGGGTCAAGCCAACGGTTTTTTTTAAATCAGAACCTCTTAGTAAAAACATAAAGAGAGGACAGGAAGGTCAATGCCACAAGAAAGGTGTCTTTTAATACTGTAGCTCAAAGTACAAAGACACAAAGCATCTACAAACATTCATCAACAAAGCTAGAAGAAGCATAAACAAAAGTCTCCAAGTTTGGAGCTAGTCCTGCTCCTGTCTATCTGCTCCCGAAACTCCATGATCGTAGGCCTCAGCTAGCTGAAGCTGATCTCTCCCATGTCCACCAGTTCCCTGTGGTCAGGGTGGACCTCCTAGTGGTGGTGGTGGAAACACCTCGAAGCGTCTTCCACCTCCAGCTGCACGACCAGCTCCCCTGCCACGGTCACCTACTCCATGAGGTCCGCCTCGATCGAACCTATGCCTCTGCCTGGGAGGTCCCTTGTTCATCTGCTGGTCATCCGTATGGCAGGTCGGACAGTCACGAGCCATGTGACCAACCCCACCGCAGGAGTAACACTGTCCGCTCATGGTAAGTCGTTGTCCACCCCGGGTGCCTCGCACAAACGATCATGTGTCATGCGGTCGACCACCTGTAGTTCTAGTCCTCTTGGACCCCTGCGTCATCTGTCTACTGCCCGCTGCAGAAGACTCTGCCGCATGCCGGCTAGTGGTCGGTCCGGCTGCTGGAGACTGGTCAGCAAGGAAACTCTCCACTAAGAGGGCTCTCTCCAGCACCCCTGTCTTTTTCGAAATGTTGTGATAAACAACTGAAGCTCTAATCTTTCTCCTGAGCCCCTGCTCGAAGGTTTGGGCCCTGAATAATGGGTCTCGTACCATGTCCGTCAAATAGCGAGAGAGATTAGTAAACCTCGCCACGTACTGGGCTACTGTCATGCTACCCTGCCGCAGCTATAGTAGCTCCTAGATGCACACCGCACGGAAGGTGGCTAGGACGAAGTCTGAGCGGAAAAGGCTCTCAAAGTACGTCCAAATGAGAGATTCCTCGACGTGCACCTGGAGCATCAAGCTCCACCATCTTCCTGCTGCCATGTGCAGGAGGCTTGCTACAAGTACCACCATATGGTCAGCTGGTGTCCCTACCAAATGGAAATCTCATACAACTGCCTCCAGACAATCCTCGGCTGCCTGAGGGTCTGTCTCCCCGATGTGCATGGTCAGTGGCTGGGGCTGGTAGCATCGGTGGCTCGGTGGGTAGAGGTACCACCGGTGCATCTGCTGTCAAAGGGCCCTGTACCGAGGCCTCGTCACTCGGTGGGTTGTCGTCATGCACAACTCTCGGAACCCTAGCTGGCTGTCATCGTGGGGCCATCTTGAATAGAAACAGGTGTATCACGGTTAAACAGTATACCTGGTGAGCTGACTCCAAGTAATCAGAAGGAAAACTTGAAACATACATGCAATCAATGTTTTCGTGCATTAAGTCGGAAATCAGAAGTCAGGGTCCTGGTGTACGGATACGTCGGCCGCCGCACCAACACTGGACTCCCTGGACGGATAGCCACACTGAATAATCTTAACACTATTGCTTCACATAGAAAAAGATCAAAGTCCTAAGTTTTGTGGTAGAACCGAACTCCTCTGACACTAATTTGTCATGACCCGTCCTTAGGGCCCGTGTCGTGACTACCCCAAGCCCGCCTTCCATAGGCCAGGGGCTGGCGACTAGCACCAAGGCATAATTCCTAGTAAAAAGGAAAGTCATTGCCTTTGTAAAGTAAACAAACACCATAGAAAAATTACGTAGAAGCAAACACTAAGTAAAAAATGGGTACAACAGTAATTGCGGAAAAGTAAGTGGGCCAGAATACAAACCCAAACTGAAAGTAAAGTACAACTGAAAAAGAGAGTACAACAACTGAAAAGTAAATCCGTAGCGTCGAGCCATCCACTGGAAGTCCCACCTGAAGGGTGGGTACAGATAGCCTCCACAGCTCCTCGAATCCAGTCGTCCGCTCCGAGTACGCTCCGCCCAGTGTTCCACCTCCAGGTACTGACCTGCTCCTCGTGCCTCAACTACAATCAGCGTTGTCCGTCATCTGCAACCAACACAACATAGTGCGGGCATAGCCCGTGCAGGGGTGAGTATAAGCTACTATGTAGGGACCCCGAGACTCTATAAGTTCTCCCAGAATCCACAAAGGATAATCCACAAGGTAAGATACAATCACGAAGTAACATCTGACACCACTTAGGTATATTCCCATACATATACCTAAGTCATCAATTCTCGTTGGGCTCCAACATCCGAGCCCAAGTACAACCCAGTCCACACAGGAAAACACAACCAAGTCCACATAGGAAAGCATAATGTAATCCACACAGGATATCAAGTCAATCTTATCGAAGATAAGGATTGAAAATCAAGACTCAGCCCACACAGGTATACTTCTTCATTATGTCAAAACCATGGCTGCTGGAGAACTCATCCTCTGTCGAGTACAGTGGGCATGATGCTACAACCAAGCGCTTCCCTCCATGGATCTGCCGCTATAACCAAGCTCTCCCCCTCATAGGCTCCACAGGTACACTTTCTGTTGAGTACTGCAGGTCTGCCGCTACAACCAAGCGCTCCTCCATCGTGGGTCTGCCGCTACAACCAAGCACTCCCCTCATATCCTCTAGAGGTACTCCTTCTGTTGAGTATCGCGGGTCTGCCGCTACTACCAAGCGCTCCTCTACCGTGGGTCTGCCACTAAAACCAAGAAGTCCCCCTCATAGTCTCAAGAGTTACTCCTTCTGTTTAGTACCGCAGGTCTGCCGCTACTACCAAGCGCTCCTCCGCCGTGGGTCTGCCGCTACAACCAAGTGCTCCCCCTCATAGCCTCAATAGGTACTCCTTCTGTTGAGTACCGCTGGTCTGCCACTACTACCAAGCGCTCCTCCGCCGTGGGTCTTCCGCTACAACCAAGCACTCCCCACTGGGTTATCCGAAATACACAAAGTCGATAGATCAGCAGTCGTCAAGTCTCAGCCAGCTACTAGGTCTCCCCACTCTGCTAGATCGTCACCGAGAGGGTCTGCTCCATGAGCTACAGGTCGATACTCCAAGTATCATGAAGTTCCATGAAGAAGTATCTCATAGAACCACCTCATCATAGGGGTCTCAACGCAATAGACGGCGCGTCAGTCGGACCCCCGGTCTGTGAGTTACTAGCCATCTCGTCCCATGGGCCCGGTTGATTTCGTGTACGAACCAACCCTTACGTATCTCGACTGTACCCAAAACATTCATAGGGTATGATCATAGGGACCATTCCAAAACGTGATCACCAACGCCGTTGACGGTTCGTCAAACAGACGTCCGGTCTGAAAGCTATCAGCTTTTCCGTTCTAGGGGCCCGGATGGATTTCGGGTTCAATCCATCCCAGCCATTATCCAACTGCATCCAAAACTCATTCAAAGCATTCCAAAAGCTTTGTCTCATCAATAGTAATCCTACAAAGTCGACGGAATGTCAATCGGACGTCCGGAGCTCAAGTTATAAACATTTTCACTCCGAGGGCCCGGTTGGTTTCGTGTACGAACCAACCCGAACGAACCCAAAGTACTCTTAAACCTTGCATGTAGTATACCGAAATGACCGACTCTATCCAAGGATCACATCGCTACTGACGGTGCATCGATCGAAGGTCTGAATCCCACGTTATGGGAAAAAGACCGTAACAGTCTGGTATTAGGGGTTTCGGGCCCGGTCCGACCCGGCCCGGTACCCCCTGGGTTGGCCCGAACTGGGTCGACCCGACCCGGGTCCGGCCCGCTTGGGCTCGGCCTGGCCCGACCTAGGCGCAGCCCGGCCTGGGCGCGGCACGACCTGGCGGTCCGACCGGGCGGCTCGGCCCGGCGCGCTGGCGCTGGCAAGGTGGCCAGGCGGCTCGGCCGTTACGGCCGAGCGAAGAGGGGGCGCGCACTGCCCCCCCCCCCCCCCCACCCCCCCGTAGAGAAGCCACGTGCCCCATGTGGGGGGGGGTCGCACCTGCTTGCCGACCGGGGGTTACGAACCCCCGGTTTTCCCCTGACCGGTCGGCCCGCTCTGGCCGGCCGGCTGCTACCGCAATGGGACTGGCGCTGGCCGGTCCCCCTGCTCCGACGCCGGCGGCCCGGAACTGGCCGCTGGTCTCCCTGATCCGCCGTGGCCTAAGCCGCGGACTTGGTCCGTCCGGTGCGGCGTGACGACGCTACACTCCTCCTCCGCGGCGCCGCTCCGGCCGCGACACTTTTGTAGTTCTCCATCGTGGTGCGAAGGTGCCACATCTTTGGTCCATCTTCAACGGCGCGCCGCGATGGAGCCACTCCTCCCCCTTTCTTTAATATTTGTGTTCGGTGCTTCGGCACCGCGTTTCCTTGTTCGTGCCGCAAACAACATCCAAAAAAAGGGGAGAGGAGGGTTGGCCGTGTTTGTGCGGTCCGACCCCCTCCCGTTATTGCGGTATCAGGCGGCTCCAATAGAAATGAAGAAAGGCAATATAAGAATTCACGAACAAAAATTAAAATAAATCCCTCCCTCAAGTGTCGTCGAGCGAGGGTTCGTCGTGGAATTGCACGTCGCGGAAGAAGGAACGTCACGAAAGAATCGTCGTAGAAGAAGGGTCGTTGTGCCGCCGAGAACGGATTCGTTGCGTCGCGTCGTCGATCTCTGAGGATCCGGCGTTTTTTTCAACCTTCGTTAGAGGTCGCGTTCTTCATCAAGGAAGATGAAGATCTTCAGGCCTCCCCTCTTTCTACCAAACCCTCTCAACACCACCAGACTAATAAAATAAGAGTCGTCTTATTTTATTAACACACAAGTCAACGATTGAATTTCAAAAAGAATTGAAACGATCAATTAATTGAATTAATTGAGGAGTTTAAACTGCCCACTTAAAGAGACGTTTATCAACCAAAATAAACGCAAGGGTTGACTTCATTAATAGGGGGTATAGGTGCGTTACTTAATTAAAGGAGGGGGTTTAGGAAGAAAAGAAACGATGAGGCTCATGTGGGTATGACCTCACAAATATCCTACCAAGTGGGTAGGATATTGTGGGTCCCACACCCAACACTTAGCTTAGGTTAAACAACTTGAAGTAAAATAAAAAATTGTGCGTCAAATTTTTATTTTATTCCTTTACTTAACCCCAAAATTTAAAAACAACACCCGATAAAACGCAACCTCAGAAAATGTGTTTCTAAGCAATTATCAGCACTGCGATTCCATCGGTGCCGTCAGAATTCGTTTTCGATCACCGGTTCAAATGTTAGAAAAACTCGCTCATTCGTTCACTGAACGTACCTGATCTAAACTTCGGAAAATGATTCCGGGCACACCGGGCCTCAGAATCAGGTGCTGTCAGAAACTGCGTTCTAGGAAAATTCCAAATAAAATTAAGAAAAAAAATTCCCTTGATTTTTACGGGTCCTTACATTACTCCCACCTAAGGGATTTACGTCATCGTAAATCATTAAAACAAACTAGGGGTACAAAAGTGGTACTGAGCACACATCTGAGCCTTCCGCTCCAATGTGATCACCTGGAGGTCCCCGTGCGGCCATCTGATGCGCACTAGAGGAATTGACCATCCAGGTAGGACCTGCTCCTTTCGATCCTCAATCTCCACCGGGACCTCCGCAAAAGTCACCCCATCGCCAACGTCCAGCACCTCATGATCGATGATATGTGAAGGGTCGAATACGTATCTCCTCTATTGAGATACGTGGAAGTCGTCGTGCACCTGGTGTAACTGAGGTGGATGGGTCAAGCAGTAAACCACCTCACCTACCCTGCTGAGGACCTAAAAAGGTCCACTGAACCTCGGAGATAATTTTTCTCCTCGGCCACATCTCCGTAACTCACGTCGAGGTGAGACCCGTAGGGAAACGTGGTCACCATCCTCTAACTCTAGTGGTCTCTGCCTCCTTTCAGCACTAGACTTTTGCCAACTCCGAGCTGTCCTCATCTGCTCTTGGATGACTTGTACTTTTCTGGTCCTACAAGATCTGTTGAGATTTCTTCTTTTCCGATAATAGAAATTCGGTCTCATCCCCTGGATGAACCACATTCTTCGCCTAATACAGTCAATCCCGACATGGATGATACTAACCCCTACCAAGGATGACGTCGTAAGGCCTCGATGCTACTAACAAGATATCCAACCGTTACTCTCACCTCCAAGGGTTGAGTCACACTGTCGGCATCAGTGTGTAGTCACTGGGTCTCCTCCAGTAGGTATCTCAATGTGAGGGTCAAGTCAACGGTTTTTTTAAACCGGAACCTGTTAGTAACAACATAAAGAGAGGACAGGAAGGTAAATTCCACAAGAAAGGTGTCGTTTATTACTGTATCTCAAAGTAAAAAGACACAAAGCATCTACAAACATTCATCAACAAAGATAGAAGAAGCATAAACAAAAGTCTCCAAGTTTGGAGCTAGTCCCGCTCCTTTCCATCTGCTCCCGGAGCTCCATGATCGTAGGCCTCAACTGCTTGAAGCTGAGCTCTCCTAGGTCCACCAGTTCCCTACGGTCTGGGTGGACCTCCTGGTGGTGGTGGTGGCATCACCTTGAAGCATCTTCCACCTCCAGCAACATGGCCAGCTCCCCTTCCATGGTCTCCTTCTCCATGCGGTCCGCCTCGATCGAACCTATACCTCTGCCTGGGAGGTCCCTAGTTCATCTGCTGGTCATCCGTATGGTGGGTCAGACAGTCACGAGCCATGTGACCAACCTCACCGCATGAGTAACACTGCCTGCTCATGGTAAGTCGTTTTCCACCCCGGGTGCCTCGCACAAACGATCCTGTGTCATGCGGTCGACCACCTGTAGGTCTAGTCCACTTGGACCCCTGCATCATTTGTCTACTGCCCGCTGCAGAAGACTCTGCCGCATGCCGACTAGTGGTGGGTCCTGCTGCTAGAGACTGCTCAGAAAGGAAACTCTCCACTAAGAGGGCTCGCTCCAACACCCCTGTCTGTGTCGGAATGCTGTGATAAACAAATAAAGCTCTGATCTTTCTTCTGAGCCCCTTCTCGAACATTCGGGCCCTGAAGAATGGGTCTCATACCATGTCTGTCGAATAGCATGAGAGATCGGTAATCCTCCCCGCATACTGGGCTACTATCATGCTGCCCTGCCGTAGCTGTAGTATCTCCTGGATGCGCACCGTATGGAGGGTGGCTGGGAAGAACTCTGAGTGGAAAATGCTCTCAATGTACGTCCAAAGGAGAGATGCCTCGTCGTACACCTGGATCATCAAGCTCCACCATCTGCATGCTGCCGCGTGCAGGAGGCTCGCTGCAAGGACCACCATAAGTTGAGCTGGTGTCCCTACCAAACGGAAAACTCATACAAATGCCTCCAGACAATCCTCGGCTGCCTAAGGGTATGTCTCCCCATGGAACCTGGGCGGTCGCTGATGCTGAAAGTCATGCAGTGCACTAAGGCGACGTGCACCGTCGGTGGCTGGGGCTAGTAGCATCGGTGGCTCGATGGGTAGAGGTATCGCTGGTGCCTCTGCTGTCAAAGGGCTTTGTACCGAGGCCTCGTCGCTCGGTGGGCTGTCGTCACGGACAACTCTCGGAACCCTAGCTGGCTGCCGTCGTGGGGCCATCCTGAAAATAAACAGGTGCACCACGGTGAAACAGTATACCTGGTGAGCTGACACAAAGTAATCAAAAGGAAAGCATGAAACACACATGCAATCAATGTTTTCGTGCATTAAGTCGGAAATCAGAAGTCTGGGTCCTCGTGTACGGATACGTTGGCCGCCGCACCAAAATTGGACTCCCTGGACTGATAGCCACACTCAATACACTTAACACTATTACCTCACATAGAAAAAGATCAGAGTCCTGAGTTCTGCGGTAGAACCGAACTCCTCTGAAACCAATTTGTCATGACTCGTCCTTAGGGCCCGTGCCGTGACTACCCCAAGCCCGCCTTCCATAGGCCCGGGGCTGGCGACTAGCACCAAGGCATAATTCCTGGTAAAAAGGGAAGACATTGCCTTTGTAAAGTAAATAAACACCACAGAGAAAGCAAGTAGAAGAAACACTAAGTAAAAATTGGGTACAACAATAAGTGCGGAAAAGTAAGTGGGCCAGAATACAAACCCAAACTGAAAGTAAAGTACAACTGAAAAAGAGATTACAACAACTGAAAAGTAAAGACGCAGTGTCAAGTCGTCCACTGGAAGTCCCACCTGAAGGTTGGGTACAGATAGCCTCTACAGCTCCTCGGATTCAGCCTTTCGCTCTAAGTACACTCCGCCCAGTGGTCCACCTCCAGGTACCGACCTGTTCCTCGTGCCTCAACTACGATCAGCGTTGTCCGTCGTCTGCAACCAACACAACGTAGTGCGGGCATAGCATTTGCAGGGGTGAGTATAAGCTACTATGTAGGGACCCTGAGACCCCCTAAGGTCTCCCAGAATCCACAAAGGATAATCCACAAGGTAAGATACAATCACGAAGTAACATCTGACACCACTTATGTATATGCCCATACATATACCTAAGTCATCAATTCTCGTTCGGCTCCAACATCCGAGCCCAAGTACAACCCAGTCCACAAAGGAAAACACAACCAAATCCACATAGGAAAGCATAATGTAATCCACACAGGATATCAAGTCAAACTTATCGAAGATAAGGATTGAAAATCCAGACTCAGCTCACACAGGTGTACTTCTTCATTATGTCAAAACCACGGCTGCTGGATAACTCCTCCTCTGTCGAGTACAGTGGGCATGCCGCTACAACCAAGCGCCTCCCTCCATGGGTCTGCCGCTATAACCAAGTGCTCCCCCTCATAGGCTCCAGAGGTACTCCTTCTGTTGAGTACTGCGGGTCTGCCGCTACAACCAAGTGCTCCTCCACCGTGGGTCTGCCGCTACAACCAAGCGCTCCCCTCATAGCCTCTAGAGGCACTCCTTCTGTTGAGTACCGAGGGTCTTCCACTACTACCAAGCGCTCTTCCACCGTCGGTCTACCGCTACAACCAAGAACTCCCCCTCATAGCCTCAAGAGGTAATCCTTCTGTTGAGTACCGCGGGTCTGCCGCTACTACCAAGCCCTCCTCCTTCGTGGGTCTGCCGCTACAACCAAGCGCTCCCCCTCATAGCCTCAATAGGTACTCTTTATGTTGAGTACCGCTGGTCTACCGCTAGTACCAAGGGCTCCTCCACTGCGGGTCTGCCGCTACAACCAAGCGCTCCCCACTGGGCTATCCGAAATACACTGAGTCGATAGATCAGCAGTCATCAAGTCTTAGCCAGCTACTAGGTCTCTACAATCTTCTAGATCGTCACCGAGAGGGTCCGCTCCATGAGATAACGGTTGATACTCCAAGTATAACTAAGTTCCCTGAATAATTATCTCAAAGAACCTCCTCGTCATAGGGGTCTCAATGCAACAAACGGCGCGTCAGTCGGACGCCCGGTCTGTGAGTTACTAGCCTTCTCGTCCCATGGGCCCGGTTGGTTTCGTGTGCGAACCAACTCGGCCGTATCTCGACTATACCCCGAAATTTAATAGGGTATGATCATAGGGACCATTCCAAAATGTGATCACCAAAGCTGATGACGGTTCGTCAAACGGACATCCGGTCTGAAAGCTATCAGCTTTTCCGTTCCAGGGGCCCGGTTGGATTTCGGGTTAAATCCAACCCGGCCATTATCCAACTGCATCCAAAACTCAGGCGAAGCATTCCAAAGCTTTCTCTCATCAATAGAAATACAACAAAGTCTATGTCACGTTAATCGGACGTCCAGACCTCAAGTTATAAATGTTTCCTCTCCGAGAGCCCAGTTGGTTTCGTGTACGAACCAACCCGGACGAACCCAAAGTACTCCAAAACCTTGCGTGTAGTATACCGAAACGACCGCCTCGACCCAAGGATCGCATCACTGCTGACGGTGCATCGATCTGAAGTCCGTAGCCGACGTTATGGGAAAAAGACCGTAACAGTCTAGTATTAGGGGGTTCGGGCCCGGTCCGACCCGGTCCGGTACCCCCTGGGTGGGCCCGAACCGGGTCGACCCGACCCGAGTCCGGGTCCAGCCTGCTTGGGCGCAGCCCGGACTGGCTAGCGCGGCCCGGCCCGACCTGGGTGCTGCCCGGCCTGGCGGTCCAGCCGGGCGGCTCGGCCCGGCGCGCTGGCGCTGGCAAGGTGGCCAGGCGGCTCGGCCGTTACGGCCGAGCGAAGAGGGGGCGCGCGCTGCCCCCCGCGTAGAGAAGCCACGGCCCCCATGTGGGGTGCCGCACCTGCTGGCCGACCAGGGGTTACGAACCCCCGGTTTTCCCCTGACCGGCCGGCCCGCTTTGGCCGGCCGGCTGCAACTGCCACGGGACCGGCGCTGGCCGGTCCCCCTGCTCCGACGCCGGTGGCCCGGAACAGGCCACCGGTCTCCTCACTCCACTGTGGCCTAAGCTGTGGCCTTGGTCTGTCTGGTGCGGTGTGATGGCACTGCACCCCTCCTCCGCGGCCCCGCTCCAGCCGCGGTGCTTTTTTAGTTCTCTGGCATGGTGCGAAGGTGTCGCGTCTTTGTTTCATCTTCAACGGCGCGACGCGACAGCGCCGCTCCTCCCCCATTCTTTAATATTTCTGTTTGGTGCTTCGGCACTGCGTTGCCTTGTTCGTGCCGCAAACAACATCAAAAAACCAAAGGGGAGAGGAGGGTCAGCCGTGTTTGTGCGGTCCCACCCCCTCTCGTTATTGCGGTATCAGGCGGCTCCAATAGATATGAAGAAAGGCAACGGAAGAATTCACGAAAAACAATTAAAATAAATCCCTACCTTAAGCGTCCTCGAGCGAGGGTTCGTCACGGAATTGCACGTCGCGGAAGAAGGAACGTCATGGAAGAATCTTCGCAGAAGAAGGGTCGTCACGCTGCAGATAACGGATTCATCAAGTCGCATCATCGATCTCCGAGGATCTGGCGTTTTGGTCGACCTTCATCGGAGGTCGCGTTCTTCGTGTTCTTCGCGTTCTTCGCGTTCTTTGTTGAGTAAGATGAAGATCTTCAAGTCTCCCCTCTTTCTCCCAAACCCTCTCAACACCACCAGACTAATAAAATAAGAGTCGTCTTATTTTATTAACACACAATTCAATGATTGAATTTCACAAATAATTGAAACGATCAATTAATTGAATTAATTGAGGATCTTAAACCACCCATTTAAAGAGGCTTTTATTAACCAGAATAAATGCAAGGGTTGACTTCATTAATAGGGGGTGCAGGTGTGTTACTTAATTAAAGGAGGGGGATTATGAAGAAAAGAAAAGATGAGGCTCGTGTGGGCCCCACCTCACAAATATCCTACCAAGTGGGTAGGATATTGTGGGTCCCACTCCCAACACTTAGCTTAGGTTAAACAACATGGTGTAAAATAAAAAATTGTGCGTCCAATTTTTATTTTATTCCTTTACTTAACCCTAAAATTTAAAAACCACACCTGAGAAAACTCAACCTTGAAAAAGGTGTTTCTAAGCAATTATCACCACTACATTTCCATCGGTGCCCTCAGAATTCGATTCCCAGCACCGGTTCAAAAGTTAGAAAAACCCGCTCGTTCGTTCACTGAACGTACCCGAGCAAAACTTCGGAAAATGATTCCGGGCACACCGGGCCTCGGAATCAGGTGCTGTCAGAAACTGCGTTCTTGTAAAATTCCAAAGAAAATTAAGAAAAAAAATTCCCTTGAATTTTACGGGTCTTTACATTTCTCCCACCTCAGGGATTTACGTCCTCGTAAAGCTTTAAAACAAACTAGGGTTTCAAAAGCGGTACTGAGCACGCATCTGAGCCTTCCGCTCCCTTGTGCTCACCTGGAGGTCCCCGTGCTTCCATCTGATGCGCACTAGAGGAATCGACTATCCATGTAGGACCTGGTCCTTTCGATCCTCAATCTCCACCGGGACCTCCGCAAAAGTCACCCCATCGCCAACGTCCAACTCCTCATGATCGATGATATGTGAAGGGTCGAACACATATCTCCTCAGTTGAAATACGTGGAAGTCGTCGTGCACCTGGTGTAACTGAGGTGGATGGGTCAAGCAGTAAACCACCTCGCATACCCTGCTGAGAACCTGAAAAGGTCCACTGAATCTCGGAGATAATTTTTCTCCTCGGCCACATCTCCGTAACTCACGTCGAGGTGAGACCCGTAGGGAAACGTGGTCACCATCCTCGAACTCTAGTGGTCTCCGCCTCCTGTCAGCACTAGACTTTTGCCGACTCTGAGCTACCCTCATCCGCTCTTGGATGACTTGTACCTTTCTGGTCCTACAAGAGCTGCTGAGATTTATTCTTTTCCGATAATAGAAATCTGATATCACCCCCTGGATGAACCACATTCTTCTCCTAATACAGTAAATACCAACATGGATGATACCAACCCTTACCAAGGATGACATCGTAAGGCCTCGATGCTACTACCAAGAGATCCAACTGTTACTCTCACCTCCAAGGGTTGAATAACACTGTCGGCAATAGTGTGTGGTCACTGGGTCTCCTCCATTAGGTATCTGAAAGTGAGGGTCAAGTCAACGGTTTTTTTTAACCAGAACCTATTAGTAACAACATAAAGAGAGGACAAGAAGGTAAATGCCACAAGAAAGGTGTATTTTATTACTGTATCTCAAAGTAAAAAGACACAAAGCATCTACATACATTCATCAACAATGCTAGAAGTAGCATAAGCAAAAGTCTCCATGTCTGGAGCTAGTCCCACTCCTTTCCATCTTCTCCCGGAGCTCCATGATCGAAGGCCTCAACTGCCTGAAGCTGAGCTCTCTCATGTCCACCAGTTCCCTACGGTCAGGGTGGACCCCCTCGTGGTGGTGGTGGAAACACCTCGAAGCATCGTCCACCTCCAGCTGCATGTCTAGCTCCCCTACCATTGTCTCCTTCTCCATGCGGTCCGCCTCGATCGAACCTCTACCTCTGCCTGGGAGGTCCCTCGTTCATCTTCTGGTCATCCATATGGAGGGTCGGACAGTCACGAGCCATGTGACCAACCCCACCGCAGGAGTAACATTGTCTGCTCATGGTAAGTCGTTGTCCAACTCGGGTGCCTCGCACAAACGATCCTATGTCATGCGGTCGACCACCTGTAGGTCTAGTCCTCTTGGACCCCTGTGTCATATGTCTACTGCCCGCTGCAGAAGACTCTTCCGCATGCTGGCTATTGGTGGGTCCTACTGCTAGAGACTGCACAGCAAGGAAACTCTCCACTAAGAGGGCTCACTCCAACACCCCTGTCTGTGTCGGAATGCTGTGATAAACAATTAAAGCTATTATATTTCGCCTGATCCCCTTCTCGAAGGTTCGGGCCCTGAAGAATGGGTCTCGTACCATGTCCGTCGAATAGTGCGAGAGATCGGTAAACCTCTCCACGTAATGGGCTATTGTCATGTTTCCCTGCCGCAGCTGTAGTAGCTCTGGATGCGCACCGCACAGAGGGTGGCTGGGACGAACTCTGATCGGAAAAGGCTCTCAAAGTACGTCCAAAGGAGAGATGCCTCATCGTGCACCTCGAGCATCAAGCTCCACCATATGCCTGCTACCACGTGGAGGCTCGCTGCAAGGACCACCATAAGATCAGCTGGTGTCCCTACCAAATGGAAAACTCGTACAACTGCCTCCATACAATCCTCGGCTGCATGAGGGTCTGTCTCCCCATGGAACCGGGGCAGTCACTGATGTTGAAACTCGTGCAACGCACTAACGCGACTTGCACCGTCAGCGGTTGGGGCTGGTAGCATCGGTGGCTCGGCGGGTAGAGGTACCACTGGTGCCTCTACTATCAAAAGGCCCTGTACTGAGGCCTCGTCACTCGGTGGGCTATCGTTACGCACAACTCTCGGAACCCTAGATGACTGCCATCGTGGGGCCATCCTGAAAAGAAACAGGTGCGCCATGGTTAAACAGTATACCTGGTGAGCTGACACAAAGTAATCACAAGGAAAACTTGAAACACACATGCAATCAATGTTTTCGTGAATTAAGTCGGAAATCAGTAGTCAGGGTCCTGGTGTACGGATATGTCGGCCGCCGCACCAACACTGGACTCCCTGGACTGATAGCCACACTCAATAATCTTAACTCTATTGCTTCATATAGAAAAAAATTAGAGTCATGAGTTCTGCGGTAGAACCGAACTCCTCTGACACTAATTTGTCACGACCCGTCCTTAGGGCCCATGTTGTGACTACCCCAAGCCCGCCTTCCATAGGCCAGGGGCTGGCGACTAGCACCAAGGCATAATTCCCGGTAAAAAGGGAAGGCATTTCCTTTGTAAAGTAAACAAACACCACAGATCATACAAGTAGAAGAAAACACTATTTAAAAACTGGGTACAACAGTAAGTGCGGAAAAGTAAGTGGACCAGAATACAAACCCAAACTAAAAGTAAAGTAGAACTGAAAAATAGAGTACAACAACTGAAAAGTAATTCCTCAGCGTCGAGCCGTCCACTGGATGTCCCACCTAAAGGGTGGGTACAGATAGCCTCCACAACTCCTTGGATCTAGCCGTCCGCTCCGAGTACGCTCCACCCAGTGGTCCACCTCCAGGTACCGACCTACTCCTCGTTCCTCAACTATGATCAGCGTTGTTCGTCGTCTGCAACCAACACAATGTAGTGCAGGCATAGCCCGTGAATGGGTGAGTATAAGCTACTATGTAGCGACCCGAGACCCCCAAAGGTCTCCCAGAATCAACAAAGGATAATCCGCAAGGTAAGATACAATCATGAAGTAACATCCGACACCACTTAGGTATATGCCCATACATATACCTAAGTCATCAATTCTCGTTCGGCTCCAACATCCGAGCCCAAGTACAACCCAGTCCACAGAGGAAAACATAACCAAATCTACACAGGAAAGCATAACATAATCCACACAGGATATCAAGTCAAACTTATCGAAGATAAGGATTGAAAATCAAGACTCAGCTCACACAGGTATACTTCTTCGTGATGTCAAAACCAAGGCTGCTGGAGAACTCCTCCTCTGTCGAGTACAGTGGGCATGCCGCTAAAACCAAGCGCTTCCCTCCATGGGTCTACTGCTACAACCAAGTGCTCCCCCTCATAGGCTTCAGAGGTACTCCTTCTGTTGAGTAATGCGGGTCTACCGCTACAACCAAGCGCTCCTCCTCCGTGGGTCTACCGCTACAACCAAGAGCTCCCCCTCAGAGCCTCCAGAGGTACTCCTTCTGTTGAGTACCACGGGTCTACCACTACTACCAAGCGCTCCTCCGTCGTGGGTCTGCCGCTACAACCAAGCGCTCCCACTCATAGCCTCAAGAGGTACTCCTTCTATTGAGTACCGCGGGTCTGCCGCTACTACCAAGCGCTCCTCCGTTGTGGGTCTGCCGCTACAACCAAGCGATCCCCCTCATAGCCTCAATAAGTACTCTTTCTGTTGATTACCACTAGTCTGCTGCTACTACCAAGAGCTCCTCCGCCCTGGGTCTGCTGCTAAAACCAAGCGATCCCCACTGGGCTATCCGAAATACACTGAGCCGATAGATCAGCAGTCTTCAAGTCTCAGCCAGCTACTAGGTCCCTGCACTCTACTAGCTCGTCGCCGGGAGGGTCCGATCCATGAGCTACCGGTCAATACTCCAATTATCACGAAGTTCCATGAAGAAGTATCTCAAAGGACCTCCTCGTCATAGGGGTCTCAACGCAATAGACGGCGCGTCAGTCGGACACCCGGTCTGTGAGTTACTAGCCTTTTCGTCCCATGGGCCCGGTTGGTTTCATGTGTGAACCAACCCGGCCATATCTCGACTGTACCCCAAACATTCATACGGTATTATCATAGGGACCATTCCAAAACATGATCACCAACGCTGCTGACGATTCGTCAAACGGATGTCCGGTCTGAAACCTATCAGCTTTTCCGTTCCAGGGGCCCGGTTAGATTTCGGGTTCAATCCAACCCAGCCATTATCCAACTACATCCAATACTCAGGCGAAGCATGTCAAAAGTTTTTTCGCATCAAGAGGAATCCAACAAAGTCGACGACACGTCAATCGGACGTCTGGAACTCAAGTTATAACCGTTTTCGCTCTGAGTGCTCGGCTGGTTTCGTGTAGAATCAACCTGGCTGAACCCCAATACTTTGAAACCATGAGTGTAGTATACCGAAACGACCGTCTCAATCCAAGGATCACATCTCTGCTAATGGTGCATCGATCGGAGGTCAGCAACCCACGTTATGGGCATAAGACCGTAACAGTCCGGTATTAGGGGGTTCGGGCCCGGTCCAACCCGGCCTAGTACCCCCTAGGTCGGCCTGAACCGGGTCGACCCGACCCGGGTCCAGGTCCAGACCGCTTGGGTGCAGCCCTGCCCGGCTGGCGCGGCCTAGCCTGGCGGTCTGGTCGGGCGGCCCGGCCCGGCGCGCTGGCGCTTGCAAGGTGGCTAGGAGGCTCGACCATTATGGCCGAGCGAAGAGGGGGGGGGGCGCTGCCCCCCGCGTACAGAACCCGCAGCCCCCATGTGGGGGGGGGCACCTGCTACCCGACCGGGGGTTACGAAACCCCGGTTTTCCCCTGACCGTCCGGTCCACTCTGGTCGGCCGACTACTTCCCCCATGGGACCGGCGCTGGCCGGTCCCCTTGCTCCGACGTCGTTGGCTCGGAACCGGCCGCTGGTCTCCCCGCTCCGCTGCGGCCTAAGCCACAGACTTGGTTTGTCCGGTGCGGCACAACGGCAATGCGCCCCTCCGCCATGGCCCCGCTCCAGTCACGGCGCTTTTGTAGTTCTCTGGCGTGGTGCGACGGTGCCGCGACTTTGGTTCGTCTTCAACAGCGCGGCGCGACGACACTGATCCTCCCCCTTTCTTTAATATTTCCGTGCGGTGCTTCGGCACCGCGTTGCCATGTTTGTGCCGCAAACAACATCAAACAACCAAAGGGGAGAGGAGGGTCGTCCGTGTTCATGCGGTCCGACCCCCTCTCGTTATTGCGGTATCAGGCGGCTCCAATAGAAATGAAGAAAGACAACGGAAGAATTCACGAACAACAATTAAATTAAATCCCTACATCAAGTGTCGTCGAGCGAGGGTTCGTCGCGGAAGTGCACGTCGCGGAAGAAGGAACGTCACAGAAGAAGCGTCGCGGAAGAAGGGTCGTCGCGTCACGTCGTCGATCTCTGTGGATCTGGCATTTTTTTCGACCTTCATCGGAGGTCGGCGTTCTTCGCGTTCTTCGTCGAGAAAGATAAAGATCATCAGGAATCCTCTCTTTCTCCCAAACCCTCTCAACACCACCAGACTAATAAAATAAGACTCATCTTATTTTATTAACACACAAGTCAACGATTTAATTTAAAAAAAATGAAACGATCAATTAATTGAATTAATTGAGGAGTTTAAACTGCCCATTTAAAGAGGCGTTTATTAACCAGAATAAACGCAAGGGTTGACTTCATTAATATGGGGTGTAGGTGCGTTGCTTAATTAAAGGAGGGGGTTTAGGAAGAAAAGAAACGATGGGGCTCGTGTGGGCCCCACCTCACAAATATCCTACCAAGTGGGTAGGATATTGTGGGTCCCACTCCCAACACTTAGCTTAGGTTAAACAACATGAAGTAAAATAAAAAATTGTGCATCCAATTTTTATTTTATTCCTTTACTTAACCCCAAAATTTAAAAACCACTCCCGAGAAAACGCAACCTCGAAAAAGGTGTTTCTAAGCAATTATCGGCGCTGTGATTCCATCGGTGCCCTCAGAATTCGATTCCGAGCACCGGTTCAAAAGTTAGAAAAACTCGCTCGTTCGTTCACTGAACGTACCCGAGCTAAACTTCGGAAAATGATTCGGGGCACACCGGTCCTCGGAATTAGGTGCCATTAAAAAATGCATTCTTGTAAAATTCCAAAGAAAATTAAGAAAAAAATTTCCCTTAAATTTTACGGGTCTTTACATTTATACACTCAAATTATTATATGTTAATTTTAATATATGCATGATCTCTTTCCTCTTTTTTAAGGTTCCATTAATGGATAGTTTATTGCATATGAGGATATTGTGACTTCATTATATATCATTACCTTCATAGCTAGTTAGAAAAACATATTCAGTGTACATGAATATAAAATTTTAATTTTTCATATTATTTAATGTTTTTTATAAAAATAAAAAAATTAGTAATTGAAATAATGAAATAAAAAAATTCAAACAAACATATCATATAATTTTATCATTAATGAAAATTCAATTAATAATTATAATAAAGGTAATAGGAAAATACTTACATAAATTAATGGTGTATCTTTCTAAATTAATTTTGTATAAAACATTTGTCTACTATGCATCTGGTTAAAACATCGAAAAATAAAACCCCACTTAAGGCATGGGGACTCCCAAAAATTTTACATTTTTATCAGGTTTATCGTCTCTTTATCTATATTTCCCTAATTATTCTACAAAATCTTCAGTAGTTCCAATAATTAATTATATTATTATATTATTACTTTCTTTATTATGGCTATGTGAACGTTTTTGTTTCATTACGATGAAATTCCTAGTCACCTCTAATAATCATGAAAAATGTAATTACCCTTAAAAGTCAAATTAATTCTTCTTATATAATTTATTCTTTTATATATGGCCTATAGTTTTTTATTTGATTCTACCCATTAAGGTTAAAAATAATTTTTACCTTTTTATTTCCATAACCACCATTATCATTAAATGATATATGATTTGCAACTTTATTATTATGTAAATTTATTTTCATTAGTCGATGTCATGATTAGGTTTGATGTGCTATTAATTTCAATGTGGATATAAATATTATGATTGTATAATGATGTAAAATAAATCCCTATCATTATACATTCATTAAATTAGTTTTTTAAATTATAATAAATCATGAATTCAAAATACATATACCTAATTTATTTAAAATCATTTACAATGTTAGGGATGGGTGTGATGTAGTTGTTTTTATAGTTTATATAAGAATTTCCTTGTAATAACCATGGATTCATGATATTTCATTTGAATTAATGTTCTAAATCCCACAAATGATTCAAATTAATTGACAATGATTAAAACTATTGTACAATGACCATTATTTGAGGTTAATAATTTTTTCCTAGATACTCAAGTTCCATTTTATTATTCCTACCCATATTAGTCCATACATCTCTCCCACTATTTGATGTTTTACCTGTGTAATCTAACACATAATTTAAATTACAAAGTAATTATGAATAATATATATAAGTGTTTTAAAAAAATTTAATCATAGATTTGTAAAAAAATGTATGTAATTAGTTTACTCATGTCACAAAACCTATAGATTTTTGAAGTTGTAATATTTGTATATTAAAAATTATATAATAATCATTTATGTATATTATACCTATACATAATATGGGCATATCATGTATCCCATTTTAAATCAATTTAATGTATTTTTTTACATCTCATTGATATAAAAATAACTCCTAAATCAAATGTACAGGACGTTTCATGTTAGGTTTTTATGAGTATGTTTATCAAATTCAATAGTTCCAATCTGTGCAATGAAGAAGGATAATATTATGACCTAGTAAATGATAATCATGAACCTTAACCATGGAAGAGAAGTCTCCCAACTCAAGGGTAAGATCACTATATCCAAATTGTTGTTCTTAATGTTGGGCATCTTAGTGTACACTATGCATGTATTTAGACTTGTTCCAAGATGATGGAAATTTTAAAATATACTTTTTCCCATAATTTGACCATAAATATCTCGAATTTAAATCCATTTCGATACAATAAAAAATCAATAGTGAATGAGAGATAGAAAAAACCTCTATGAATAAAATTCCCATGCTCTATGAACTCTCACATATTATGTATTTGAGTCAAAACCTAAGAGAGATGGGTAAATTCTCATTACTAAAATGATTTTAATCAGTGAAAATAAAAGAATATCACATTTAAAAGGTCATAAAGAATAACATAGATATCTAAAAACAATATTTATTTATTTCAATTTATAATGAACTAAGGTTATTTGTTTCATTCACCCCTCATAATGGGATATTTTTATGCTCACGTATGATACATCAAGGAGTTATAAATTACCATGGTAATCTGACCTATAGAAGTCCTTTAATTTCACAAAATTGGCCCTTTAGACCGTTATAGATTCATTTAACCTAGGTCTATCCGGAAGCAGGACATCTATTCCAAGTTAATTTTATCTAAAGATCCATCCCCATGATTTATCCATTCACGTAGCTCAAACAATTATTTATATCATTAAAAAATTATAATAATTAATGATATAAAAGATTTAAAATATAGATATAATGTTCTTATAATATATCATAAAGATAGTGTAAATTATGAAAAAATGAGATAATAAGTATCCTTCATCTTAAGGAACAAATTTCATATCTTAAATTCTATAATTTTAGCACGACTTTTGATATATAAATCAATATCCTTCGGTAATATTTTTATCATTGACACAAATATTTTACTTAGTTCCTTCCATTTCGCCTATTAGGAATGTATAAATTAGGGTATCTTGTATAGTGGACCTCCAAATGCAATTAATATCGATCATTTATTTTATTTTGATATCTACGGATATATGTTCCGAAAATCCATATCAGTTTCAACCATTGGTAACATTTTCATAGAGGTCCATGTCGTATATCCATAAATAAAAAATAAATATTGATTCTTATTGTGCTACCCTAAAAGTAACAATATTGTTCCTAGGAATATAACCATAAAATTCACATCATTTTCCCTTTTTTATTAACATACAAGACAAAATTGGCTTGTTTGGATGACTATAAAAGGTACATCCTTGTTTGTTTTATTATTACATAAAATTCATTGGTTTCTTTTTCTTATCACATGACCCTAACATGCATGAAAAACACCATAAGCGTATGATGTTAAAATACATCGATATCCCCAATAAAATTTAATTAAACAACATTATGGTAATTATTGTTCAATACAAAAATAAAAGTATATTTTTCAAAAATCAATACCACACCTTATCATTGGGATTTAAATTACGACATTGGAAATTTAGGGATTTAGTTATGATTTTTGTGGATTATAGAAGCACCTTTAGGGTATGAATCCAAACACCATGGTTTGTTAACATTTTTCAAGTCTCAATTAATCATTTTTAAAATTAAAATAATGTATTTCCTATTATACATATTTTAATTATATCCTATATAATTATTAAAACTAATATATTTACTAAATGTGGGAATATATTACACAACATTCAATTTAATTTAGAAAAAACGACCGAAAATAGATTTAATTAAATGGTAACTAGTTTTTTATTTTCAAGGATTTCAATAATATATCTAAATACAAATTATAGTCATGGGATAAATTACTATCTCCTTAATGGGATTTTTCAACCTCATATCCCCTCAATTAAAATTTTTAAGAATGATAAAAAAATACATATAGTGTAATAAAAACATTTAAAACCATTGAGTCAATATTGCTCAATAATTTTATATAATTTTAGAAAAAATATAATTTTGATAGGTTTATGTTTACCACATTAAATCTAATTTTACTATATTTAATTTTTATTTCCATTAGAATGTAGAACATTTCACCATAATCCTACCATGAATCTATTGAAACACATAATCTTATATATTTGTTTACTACATCATTTCATTATTTCTTTCATTAAATTAATTATGTTAATCCTTTTCATTGTGTCACTATTTTTTTGGATTTTATGTCCCCTATTGGATTATAAAGAAGAAATGTATCCCAAAAGTCTATTTTTTGTTAAATGAAGGTATTACATTTATTAGGGTGGTCCCAATACCCTTGAATTTGTGGTGTCTCTAAGAAGTCTTATAAGTAAGGCCTAAAGGCCCTATGAATGATTGATTATGTTCAAACCATATTTAGATGATACAATACCTAATTATTTTTATAAATTATATTTTATTTTTCTTTAAGTATGTTACTCAACTCTATCATCTTCATTGTTCATATTGTATGAAAATTTATGATATGTTTCTAATTATTCATTCATTTATATAGATTTATAAAAAAATAAAATGTTATACCCATTCCTAGTATTATATGATATTTTGATTTCAATATCGCATGACATAACATTTACTATTAGACTCATCTATATTTCAACTATGGGTTATATGAAATTTCTAATGTGAGAGGCTTGATATAGAGACATATTTTAATTAATTTCATAAAAAGGTGCCCATTTTTTATTATAGTATTACCTCATTAATGATTTATATGTTTCTTAAATGACGATAGAATCTCAAATTACTAATATCTAGGTCATTTTCTTATATTTACATGTATTTTGATATAGTAGTCAAAACTATAAATTATTTTGTCATTATTAGCTGATAAATTATTTTATAAGATTTCATAACAATTCAATGGTGTTCCTATAATTATTAAGCTATATCATATAAATTTAAATATATACATATATTATAGGCTATATAAAAGGTTAGATTATATAATTTCAATGTTCTATCAAAAAATATAGTTTTAACTGACCTGGATAAATTTAATAGAATATTTTATGATCTATCCAAAATTTATATTAGAAATGGGGATTTTTATCAAAGAATGATTTTTTTTATAAAATTTTGACTAAATATATAATAGTTAAATAGAAATCATGACTCCTGTGAAGGAATACCATAACGTAGAGGTAAAAAAATCAGCTTTAATGTCTTGGGATTTTCAATTAAATAATATTGTTAATTACAAATCTTCATAAATTATTTTCTAAATTAGGATTAAATATTCCCATACAACTATAATAATAAATGATTTTTTTAAAGAATAAATATATTATAATTCAATTATATAATTTCGGAAATCCAAACAAATTCATCAAAAACTATCCAAAATGGATACCCTTTAATAGATATAATGACATAAATAAATTTTTAGTGTGGGTGGCTATAATCTTTTTTTACAGTAAACACATATAATATAGGAAATGATATGAGAATATTAGATAAAAATATATACATACATATGAGATACATTATTTCATCATAATTATAGAAGTGTTTGATGTAACTACCCAAGGTTTTTATACAATATTTATTACTAAACATTATTATCAATAATACTCTAGCATGAACAGACATATTCTATAATGACTATACAAATTCATCCTAGTTTCTCCATGGTGATGGATGAGAAAATACTGTTTCATAGGTTTTCATTGCCATCGATTTTAAAATATCCTTTCAATTACATTATTTATAGATAGTTTTCATCACAGAAAACACAAATTCTCGAAAATACCTTCAGATTCCATCATTAAAATCCCCAGGATAAAAGATATAACAACAAATATAGATAGATTCTAGCTTGTGGCTTTAAAGGTGACAGATTTAAACACCTCATTCACTTAATTTATTCATCAAATCCTAAATACTTCTTATTTTGATGGACATATAGTGCAACTCCCCCTAGGATTTAATCTCCCCTAAATCAATGCACACGTCAGTTTAAACAATATAAAGCAAGGTAGATGTGGTATATCTAATATATTCATTACATGAAATGTTGTTAGTCCTTGTAAAAAAATACCTTCCATTTTTATTCCATTTATTTGTTTTGTGTTCAACACTTATGAAAAACTATTAATTAAATGAATTTTAATTAAAAAAATTTGTAATGACCATCTCACTGGTAATTAATTCTTCATTTAAAGCATGATATTTTGAGTTTTATCATCCCTCTTTATCCATGTAAGAGATTCTCAATCATTCTTCCATTTATGATTCATAATGTTCTGGTTTAAGTGGCATGGACATGTCAATATGGTAACATCTTTCTATATGGTCTTCTTAAATGACCCAAGGATTTTCATTGCATACTTCTTGAATCCAAAACAAAACTCTTCTTTCTATTTTATGTTGTTTCAGTCTTATCCTTTACTATATAGAAATTTTCCACCAGTTTAGTGACCCCCAACTTCTTCACCATTAGTATTTCTTCTAGATTCTCAATGAGAGAATTCTTTTCATCCTAAACTATCATCAGATTCTCTTTAAGAAGTTTTATGAGGATAACCATGGTGACTTATTATTGTTTCTTAATTTTCACACTTACCTTAATTTCTTGTTTCAATTCTTTAATTACATCGTTTTGATCCATCTTCTTGATCATCATAGGGATAAGTTTCCTCTATATATTCAATGAGGACACAATTAATTTTGTTTATTACACCCACTTATTCCTGGTGTTTTATGTAAATTGGTTTTTTCTACATCAATATCTCCACGAGATACAGAATAAGTATTTTTTTGATTTACAAGAAGAATATGAAAATGTAATTAGGTACATGTGTATATAAGGTATTTATGAAGTTTACCACTTTAGGATCACATGAGATCTTAGAATCCTTATTGTTATTCTGTTGTTATCTTTTAGACAACATACAATATTCTTCAATAGGATCCACCTTTAGATCATCCACCGATTTATACTCATCATTTGGAAAAAATTGATTTTTATTATTCACCATAGATGTTTTCCATACATATCCTCAAGTTCCACCTACATATCTTTAGATATATTTTAGTGAGAATAACACAACTTATGTGCCACTTTTTAAATATATTTTCGTCATACAAGTTTAAAAATGATGTATTAGATATAATCCCAATATTTAAAAAAATCTCTGGGTATTATGGAAATATACATGAATATACCCATGGTTTCTATAAAATATTGGTTATAGCTCTATATTGAAGCCTTGGTAGCCCTTGGTTTATGGAATCATGGTTATATCTTATACCAATGGTTTTAAGGGCTATACCCATGGTTCCAAACCATGGGTATTAGTGATTTTTCCAGTATGGAATTTCTCACAAAACAATGGTAGTACCATTCTAAGACAAGAAAATAACATATTTTTGTGGAACTAGAGTTTCTGGGCCATTATTCAATTTATTTTTTTGTACACGGTCTACAAAAATTTCATCACATGTGACCACATGTCCCATGAATGTGACTTGTTTCATCCAAAACTCTCACTTGTAGAACATGGCATAAAACTTCTCTTTCTTTAATGTCATCAACACATGCCTTATATGTTCTTCATGTTCCTACTTTCTTATGGAGTATATAAGAATATCATTGATAAACAGTACCACATATCTATTGAGGTAATGCCTAAAGACTATATTCATCAATTCCATGACGATTTTAGGGGAATTATAAAGTTTGAAGGGCATCACCACAAACTCATATTGCCCATAAATTGTATGGAAGGTAGTCTTCTAAATATCTTCATTCTTCACCATTAGATTCTGATATCCAGAATGAAGATCCACCTTTGAGAAGTACTGAGATCCTCATAAAATGATCAAACAAGTCATCAATCCATGGAAGAGGATACTTTTTATTTATGTTGATCTTATTAAGTTCCTGATAATCGAAACACATCCACATCATTCATCCTTAATCATGAAAAAAAGCATTGTTGAACCCTTTGGTGATTCACTACAGCATATGAACCCTTTATCCAAATCATCTTACAGCTACTTCTTTAACTCTTCCATTTCAATAGGTGTAATCCTCTATGAAAACTATGAGATATAAGTATCTATGGGTATGATTTCTATTCAAAACTCTACCTCCGGATCATAGGGGGGTCTGGTTAACTCTCAGAGAAATACATCATTGCATTCCCTCGTAATGGGAATTTCCCTTAGGTTTATAAATTCTTTTTACTTAACCATTTGAGCGAGGTATTATTCTTCATTGGGAATCTACACCCACACTATTGAATGATTTTACAAAGGAGATTCATGATCTTCCTTTCATTTGTAGAGGAGCATGGGATGGTTTGAAATATGAAAAGATATTTCATTTTCCCAAAAGTTGATATATTATCTATATATTGAGATCCAATACATACCCAATATATTTTCTAATTCCACCAATGGAATTAGTAGGATATTCTGTGGAAGAATCTTCCAAAATACACCAATAGGATAAAATTCAAACACTTTGGTTGCAAATATTTCACCACTTGTGGTTTTTAAGAATATATACACTTCACAATTTTTGGGTTTTGATTCAATAGTTCTAACAAAATTTCATGATGTAAAGGAATTCCTATAACCAGAATCAAATAAGACTTCTTCCATTATTTAGTTAACAAGAATTGAACCTTGTACAACTTCTTCTTCTTGCTCCAATTCCGTAGTAGTGATAGAATAATCTTTTCCTTTCCCCTTTGGATTTGGTGGATATTGATGCTAATTACCTTTAAGGACTCAAGGATTATTGCACTGTCTTGTGTATTACACTTTCTCAATATAGTTGCAGCATGGGACCATGGGTAGTGCTCTTCTTTCCACAACCACATTTTCCTACTTCCTCATGTATTTTTGGAATTCATGAGCTTGGTTGCCTTATCTCCTAGACACGAAGCATTTCCTCATCCCTTTGAGTCAGTTCCCATGATTCTTATTTGAAAATTCTTGATTTGCGGGTGGTGGATTTTTCTTTCCACCTTTCTCATGAGATCTTCAATCATGAAATTTCGTCTTCTGTTTTATCTCACCGTATCCATGGGACCATTATTCAATATTCATTTTGAATTTCAGAGAATATCAAAATGATTATTCAAAACTCCCAAAGTCTTGAATTGCAATATCCTTTAGAAGGAGTGGTTTTAAACCACTATATAATCTATTAATTTTAAAATCATTATTTATAAAAAACATAGAGAATACATTGAAGGCCTTGTGAAATTTTCATCATAGGCCTAGATAGATTCTCATTCATTTTTAATTATCTATATTAATTATCTATGGATCTTTTAAAATGATTTTTAGGAAAATAATTGTTATGAAACATTATCATAATGTCTTCCAACTTTGTCCCTTCAACTGCATCCTTTGTTTTGGTGTTCTTATTTAAAGCCCACCATTGACTGGAATGTTTATCAAGATGATGAAAAATGATATTAACCTTATCCATTTGAGAATAGTGAAGAAAAAAAAGATATTCTCCATCGAGTTGAACCACTATTCCACAGAATTTGGATCAAAAGATCCAGTAAACATCGGTGGTCGTTTCTGTATAAAACACTAGATATCCAGTTTCTCCCTCTTAGGTTAAGGTAGACATTCTAAATTATTTTGGTTATTATTTATATATTGAGATATCTTGGTAAGTATAACTATGAAATGAAGAAATCCACCTCACAAATCATTTGGGATATTGATTGAGAAATTGCAACATTGTCCCTCATAGGGTTTATCGGTTTGATTTCTCCCGGTTCCCACTATTTTCTAAAATATAAAAGGTTAGAAGCAATCTTAAGTCAACAATTCATCAATAAATTATCCCTTTATAAAATTAACACTAAATGAATATCATATAGTATACCTATGTTTAGAATTTTTTTAAAACAAATCTTCTTAATTTCTTACTTATACTTTGTCTCATAGAATTGTTTTTCACTCAGGATCTCTAACCCCAATTTCAAAATTAACTAAATTGTGATGTGATGACAACTATAGAGACCCCTATTTTCGTACATTATTATTACTTCATTTTAAAGATGAATAATGTCAAACAGTTTCCCAACCAGGATCAAAAAGTTTTGTGTCTTAGAAAAATTAGGGCCATATTTTCAAAATAAAACCTAAATATTTATTTAGTTCCTTCTTCTCTAGCTTCTTAGAGGTTCTCATTCTCTTTAGTAAAAGTAATCACGTTAGGATATATATCAAAAATGGATTTGATAAAAAATCACTGAGATGATAAATAATAACATGAAATAGTATAACATGGGGTGAGAATAATCATAAAATCATCATCATAATCATTAGAGGAATCAATAAAAAATTACATAGAAATTTGAAATGCATAAAAATGAAACATCTTGTCTTAGTCGTAAACTAACTCACATAGTTGTGAAAAAATACAATAATTTTGATGCATATTTCACTTTCCTCATGAACAAAATCACGTTAACCAATTAATTGGATCACTATTTAATTCTGAGTGCACCCATCATGTCATAATATATACATTGCGCTATATAATTTTGATCACACCCATCACATCATAACATCTACATTATCATGCACTCTACATGAAACATATATAAATATTATATATAAAATAACCCATGGAAAGGGTTCGATTTCTTTTAATAAATCATACATTTATAATATCAGTTCCAAAATGAAAGAGGGTTTAGCATACTTGATATAAGAATCATTGACCTTGAGTGACGGAGAAACAATCTTGAGAAGTAAAAGGTGTGTTTTTTAAAGAAGAGTTATTTTGGAAAAAATTGTGTTTTTCATAAACTCAATTAAATTAATATCCCATAAAATGTAATATAGTGATAAAAAAATTACATTTAAGGAATATTCAAACTAAAAAATTGGAGAAAGAGGGAAAACCCAAAGAAAGAGAGTTGGGTTTGAGAATTCCACTTACCTTGTGTCTGAAGTCTTTCATCACATTAATATCTTGTATAATAACATTAGATTCATTAATTATCTAATAAATAACATTTTATATAATAATTTGTTTCATTATGGATTAATTATGTTCATTTATGAAGTCCTCTCTAAGTTATAGAGTTTAATCTCTTTGTTCAGGAGCATATATTTTCATGGTTTTCAAGATTGGTTTTCTTGTTTACATAAATGGATGTTCATGTAAAAATTTGGATAAATATATAGAATTGTTATTATATTCTACTAATGTTATTAAATAAGTTTAAATGATCCTATAAATAATTTTTTTGTATGTTATGAGAATGATAATTTGATAAAAGTTGATGATGATCATTTTAGGTTAATTTTGGTGGGTTTTCGATCACAATGAATTTGTTTTTCTTTATCATTTAGAATAACGTTTATAAGGTAGTTAAAAAACATAAATAGGGATTTAAAATAAATTTTTCATTATTTTTTAGACAATATAATGGTTTTATTAACATCCTTGAAGGTGTTAAAGGAAAATGAAACTGTATCACCCCTAATGTAAGTAAATTAACACATCACAAGTGACGTTTTTAGAATAAATGTGAGAGAGGGTGTACTTTAATGGTGAATCTTCCATCAACCTGAAATAATTCTATTATATCAATCAAAATGTAGTTATCATGTCATTTAGATGAAGTTATGTGAGTATATAATAAGAAAATACATTAAATTGAAAAGATATTACAGGAAAGAGGAAGAGGATTTTACCTCTTTAATGTCTCCTCTTTGGTAACCTCCTTAGGGAAAGGTTTGTTGTCTTTTTATGAGACCAAGAGAACATGGAAGTGTGTAAGGTTATATGGAAGATTATTAGGAAGAATTTTGGGAACTATCTATTAGAACCCAGTCTTTGATATAAAATAATTTGGAATTTACTTGACCTTATTCCAGAGCAGTGCCTTCAGATGGTGTGCGATTCCGAGCCTGGGTGTGTCTAGAATTAAATTTTTAGTGTGTTCACATTGGGAATGCCAAATAAATGGGATAAATCCTAGGCAGTGTTTCGGATCAAAAATATGAGTGTTCGGATGGGTCCGAATTGGGGTGTTTACCCTAGGAACGACATAAAGCATGTCGGCGTGGGACGTTGGGACTCCTCGCCCATTATTAGAACGTTAAACGGATAAATACAATAATTAATTAATTTGTTTATTGGTTAAACTCAAGTATATCATAAATGGTGGCTCGGATTGGAAATCCGAGGGCACCGTTGAGTTCGGAGCGTGTCATTTACCCTAGGAGGGGTGTAACTTTCGTGGGCGCGGGCCTTCTGTGAAAAATGCCGCCAGGGGCATTTTCATAATTTAGCGGCTCCGGCCATTAAATTTTATAACTTTCGAACGGAAGCTAGAGTTTAAATTTAGAGACTGCTGTTGTGCTCGGGAGGTGGTGTTTACCCTAGGGGAGGCTTAAACTTCACCCCGACGGGAGGTTCGGATGCAGGTCTTCTAGTGGGTATTAAAAAAAATAAATTAAATGTTAATTTAATTTCCATACTAAAACACTTAAACCCATCCTTCTTCCCCACTTGGTGTGTCCCTCTAGAGAATGTTCTCAATCAAGGGAGATCCTTCGGCATGCCATCCTCTATCCTCTCCTCCCTCCGGAAAGGCGGTGATGGTGACAGCGGTTCGACGAAGATGCTTCGGGCTACGCCCCTGCAGGTAAGAGATTTTCATTTTGCACTTTTAATTTCTAAACCCTTTTTTCAAGTTGAATTATGGCATCGATTTGATTTCTGTTTGTCAAACGAAGCCCTAAATCGAGTAGTATATTTTCCAAGCTATCAAACTCATCTTTTGGATTTAAAATCCGAGTTCTGAGGTGATCGCAATCGTCCGACTAAAATGCAGGTTTTGGAGGTTTTCTGGCAGCACTGGCCATTCCGGTGGCGGTTTGGTGAGCGGCAGGCAGAATAGGCAGTAGCGCAGGTCTCCCAGGAGGTGCCGGTCACAGATCAGGCGGCGGCGTGGCGTTGCGGGCGAGTTGGGATGGAGAGTGGGGGAGGCGGGCATCGATAGCTCACGTCCGGGACGGTGGCATAAGGAGGCGCGGTTCCGGGTTCCAGGCAGAGGCACTGGGCGAGGTGGGGGAGACGGGGGCCAGGTGAGCCTGCTGCGGCGCGATGATAGCAAGGTTGTGGCATGCGACCCCCATGCGTGGACATAGACCCGAACTCAGCTGGTCTCCGTGGGAGACCAAGAGCGGCCCCTCGTGGCCGGTCAACACATGGTGGACCGCGAGCCCACGGCTGGCTCGGGTACCTGAGCCGCAGGCCGGCGCTGCGAGCCGAGCCGGCCGGCGTGGGTCGGCCCAGAATGGGCGGACCGGCCGGTCCAGGCCGATCCAGTACAAGGGGCTCTCCCCCTCCAACTTCCAACACCCTTAATTTTTGCTAAGGTGTCTATTTTGCATGTAATCTGTGGAAGTGTGCTCCAGGAGTCGAGAAGAATCATTTGAGAAGGTTTTAGGGATTTTCAATTCCCACAATGAGGGGCCTTGGGGGTGTAACATGCCTTTATGTGAATTGGCGTTTTCCAAGGGTTTTTGTTTGGGCGGCACAGACACATCTAATGTCTGTTTTGAGCGTCGTAAGCGGTGTTGTGACCATGGAATCAAGAAGAATATTGCCAAGGGGTTTTTGGGCATTGAAACCGGAGTTGATGCATGGGTCCCACATGATGTCTTTTAAGATGCAAGCATCGTTTAGAAATTTTTCGATCGGACGTCCGTTCGGGGCATGGGAGCAGTCGATTCTGGGTGTTTTTCAAAGGGCATTGAAATGGCTCAATCCGCCCGCATTATTTCCGCACGGTCATGCGGGACCCACGAGGGTCCTTTTGGGAGTTTGCAGTGATTTCCATCTTCTTCACCAGGTGTCTATTTCTGATAAGTGGATTGTCAATCTTGTGTAATTTTTTGACAGGATCGCAACATTGCGATCCGTTCGTTGCGCTTTAGGGCCGAAATGTTGTTCCCAAAAAGCACTACTCGTGTGCGATATAGCGAAATACATATTTTTCTCTAGATATAGGTTGAACTCAAGTGAGATGTCAATTTGACATGTCATTCCAAGGAGATCGCAATGGTACGACACGCCTGACTGTTTTTGAGCCCAAGGCTTGGGACCATGGGTCGCCGTTCGGGTGTAAAGCGGTGTCAGACGACTTTTACGTCGGATATCCGTTAAAGGAGAGTAAGTAGTCGATCTCGCATGTTTTTAGGGGTGGATTACAATGGTAAGACCCATTTGGATGTGCAGAGTCTCTTTCGAGATCTCATTAAATTTGGAAGCATGAAAGGTGTACCAGTGGTGGTTCTTCCTGCGGTGTTGTATGGAACCCTTGGGTTGTGATCGCGTTCACTCCGGTGAGAGTGAAGTTAGTGTTTAAAGATATGTGTTTTGCAATGCTAGGGCCGTGGAGGAAGTAGGTTAGCGAAGTTGTGTTTACACCTTTTAGCGTTGGCTTTGGGTGTCATGTACATGATAGCCCTTGGGATGGAAATGTGGTATACTCTGGGAGTATACGGTAATGCTTGGAGGTACATGTAGTAGTTTATATCTGAGAACGTTTGTGCTCTTGGTTTGGAGATGAGTTGGGGCCACATGTCGTGTGGGCCCCATGTGTGTGTCATGCTCTACTTTATGTACCTTTGTCCCTCTTGCGATATAGAGGGTCCTCATGTTCTCTATGGTTTCAACCGGAAGTGTTGAGTGGGTTTCCCCCTGGTCCTATTCAAGGTGGTTTAGACCAGCATGGTTGAGTGGTTTCCCCTAGTTTTGTTCTAGATTTGGGTGGTTGGACGATACCCACACCGAGTTCTGTTGGCTAGTGTTGTACCATCCAGTAGGGATGGCCAAAGAAGTTCCAGGTTTACCCTCCAGTAGAGACCGAGCAGTGGGTTGCTCAGTGACTTCTTCAGGTTTACCCTCCAGGAAAGACTAGGCAGTGGGTTGCTCACCGACTTCTTCGGGTTTACCCTCCAGCAGAGACCGGGTAGTGTATTGCTCACCGACTTCATCTGGTTTACCCTCCAGTAGAGACTGGGCAGTGGTTTGCTCACCGAGTTCTTCAGGTTTACCCTCCATCAGAGACTGGGCAGTGGGTTGCTCACCGACTTCTTTAGGCTTACCCTCCAGTAGAGAATGGGTAGTGGTTTTCTCACCAACTTCTTCGATATTACCCTCCAGCAAATACTGGGAAGTGGGTTGATCACTGAATTCTTCAGGTTTACCCTCCAGTAGAGACTGGGAAGTGGGTCACCTGACGACCTCTTAGGGTTTACCCTCCACCAGAGACTGGGTAGTGGGTCACTGGATGACCTCATAGGGTTTACCCTCCAGTAAAGAGAGGGAAGTGGGTCACCCGACGACCTCTTAGGGTTTACCCTCTAGCAGAGACTGGGCAGTGGGTTACCCGACAACTTCTTTCAGACTCAGTCCTTGCTACTAGGCTAGTCTGTGGCATTTCTCCGTGATTACCGGAGCGGGAACCTTGGTTGTACATGTTAGTGATGTGACGTCTTTGACTTTGAGAAGACCTATCAACTGCAGGTCAGTGACGAGGTGTGGATTGACTTTCCCCAGAACTCTCAAGTACGAGGGGTGTTTTTCCCAAAAAAGATGTATCCTTATGGCGTGGCCTAAAACCGTGCGGGTGAGTCAGTGCCGCCCAAAATGGATAGTGTCATGGTGCGGTGATTTGATCCCCTTGACCTGTTGTTCGGGGTAGACATACGAATACTAGGCATCGATAGTGTTTACTTCTGTGACTGTTGGCTACTCACTTTCTTGGGCTGATCTACGGGACAAGGATCCCCTTACAATCTTGTTCGGGTTTCTTGATAGAGAATATATATATGTATACTTTTTTCTAGTACCCACTTCTTGGGTTTTGGTTACTCTCCTTCCAAGAGAGGTGAAGATGTGCAGGGTATGCCCTGTGATTTCCATGTCTAGCTTCTCGTGGTTGGACGAGTCTATTCTCCTACTATATGCAGCAAAGACTCGATGAGAATTTCATCTTTTCATCATTTATAGCTCCTTGCGTTTGGATGAGTCTACTTTCTTCCTCTTGTTGGTTTGATTTGTACTCTTTACTGCACTCTCGGTGGTACTACTTTACTTTTACCTATTCAATCTATTTCTCACCTCTTCAGTACCTCCTTTGTTGCTCCCTCGAGCCTTCGGGGAATCCTACTGAGTATTTTTATACTCACCCATGCTTGGTCTTTTCCCACACATGGTGTTCCCTTGCAGATGAAGGACAGGTTGGTCGTGACGTCAGAGGGGTTTAGGAGTTCGGGAGCTCGGACCGCATGCGGTGGTTGTAGTCGAGTTCCATGAGTGGGACTCTCCCATTTGTTTACTTTTGTTTACCTATTTTCAGGTTGTGTCACTTTTCTTGTTGGGCATGTGTTTTTTCCATTTTCATTCAGTTTACCTTCTGCACTTGCTTTGTACTGTTTAGAGGTCAATGCACTTTTGTCGTTGTTTATAGCAGTTAGTACTTTACTTTCCCTTTTACTCTGGACTTCTGCATTGAGTGGGCTGCGTGTGTCTGTATAGGTACTTAGGAAAAGGCCTCCCTGAGTTGTTTAGCCTTTGGCACTTGTCACAAGCCCCTGGCCTATGGAGGCGGGCTTGGGGTAGTTGCGTCTCGAGTCCAGGTAGGGTCGGGTCGTGACACAATCAATGACTGCTAGGTGTGAGGAGAAAAGGGAGTGTTGGGAGGTATTTATATTGGAGGAGAGGTGTGTTTCCTCATTATTTAATTCCTTAGTTTTTTATTTTAGATCAATATTATAAATAGATGGAGAATTATCTATATATATATATAGAAATAATGGATTATAGTTATTGATTTTGGGATTAAACCATCCTTACATCATCTATTAATCCACAATTTATGTTTTTATCTAGTATTGTAAATTGTCTTATTTTACTATTCATCTACAATTCAAGTATTTCAGAAAAATCACAAAAATTTACCCTAACCATTTTTTGACATTTATAATGAAAAAATTAACTAAATTTAAGGAAAATAATTTTCTTAATATTTTTAATTTTATTTTGAATTAAAATCATTCTTTACATTGAAAATACATATTTTAACATTATAACTTATTTTAAAACACTTTGAAAATTTACTACAGGTCTCAAAAAAGTATCATAAAACCATAAGATATCAAAATATTAATTTATGAATAAATTTTAAGAAAATAATTTTTATTTAAAATTATTAAATTTATCAAAAAGTTGTAATTAAATATTCATGACTTAAAAAATACCAACACTTAACTAATAATTTTTAACAAATTTATTTTCATATACTATGATATAATTATACCATTCATTCATTTGTAAGATGAATAATTTTTTTATACTTTAATGGGTAAGGTTACTATTCATTTTTCGAGTTTACTTTTCATAAGGGTCATATTACTATTCTTAAGGTCATGTTACTATTTCATCATTATTGGATCCTTAACTTCTAGAATTAATTCTTATTTTATTAATTATTTATCTATAAAGTATTTATTATAATATATATGTGATTTTATGTTATCTATACTATATGAAATTTTAATAATAAGGTAGAAATCCCATTGATAAATGATTGGGTCGTAAAATTCTTCCCCCATTTTGAAATTTCACCATCAAAATATTGTTTTCCATTAATAGGTTAAGGTACTTGTCCTTCATCGCATCCCCCAGTTCCCATGTTTCTTCTTGATACATACATTTCCTCTATAAGTATTTGAAAAGGAGGGTTTCCTTGATGTGTGAAACCATTTCTCTCCAGTTCAAAATTTTTACTGGATACTCCTCATTAGAGAGATCATCTTCTAGTTACACCACCTGTGAGTTCAGTACATGTGAGGGGTCTAGTATGTACTTTCTCAAAAGTGATATGTGGAACACATCATGAACTTTTTCCATATTCAATGGAAGTTCATGCCAATAGTTTTTGGATCTTATACGATCAAGTCTCTCAATGGGGGAAATGAACCATGGGCTTGGATTCCCTTTTTTTCCAAACAGCATTGCTCTCTTCTAGGTGATATTTGAAGGAAGACTTTGTCTCCAATGTCAAACTCCAAATCCCTTTAACAGTTGTTATCATATATTTTTTGTCGACTCTATGCATATTTGATATTTTTCCTGATGTATTGGACTTTCTCTATCATCTCTTTAATAATATCGTGCCCAAGAATCTTCTATTCACCAACTTCATCCAAACAGGTTGGATTTCTACATTTCTTTCCCTAAAAAGATTCACATGGAGGTGTCTGAATATTCGAGTAGGATCTATTGTTATATGAGAACAAAAAAAATGGTAGATGTCGATATCATCCACCTTTGAAAACTAAAGAGCGGGAAATTATCATATCTTCGAGCATCTAAATAGTCATTTCAAATTGGCCATCATTTTGGGGGGGATATGCCATGCTGGAATTTAATTATGTACTCTAATCATATTGAATATTTCTTTAGAATTTAGATGTGAACTTGGGATCATGATATAAGACAATCTAGATTGGGACCCCATTCATTTCACCAATTCTGTCACATATATCATTGAAAGTTTCACATGTGATATATCTTCCTGAATAGTGATAAAGTGGGTAGTCATGGGGAATTGGTCCACCACAAAACATATCACATTGTTTACTTTGAATTTATTTGGGATACCCATGACAAAGTCCATAGTGACATTATCCCATTTTAACATGGGTATAGGCAATGGATTCATCCTCCATTTGGACATCTATCTCCCTTATTTAACATGTTGACATATCAAACAACAAGATATATATTTCTCAATCTCTTTATTCATCTTATCCAACCTGAGGTTTTCTCGAACATTGCGGTACATCTTGGTGTTACTTGGATAGATAGGGAAAGTTGAGCTTTGTGAATTATTCTATAGATCCTTCTTCATCGAATGTTATGAAGGAACAAAATTCCATTTTCCTAACCAAATCACACCATCATCATCAATATAGAAATATTTTAGCTAACCTTCCTTTACATCATTCACCTTATTTTGTAACTCTGTATCATCCATTTGTACCTCCTTAATCTTCTCTAGGATATATGGTTGGGAAATCATTTCGGAAAGGTAGGATGTATTTACTACTGTTATGATTTCCAAATCCATTCTTTTCATATCCAATAAGGTATGGTCTCTCTGAATCCATAACATGGATAGAGTATAATTTTCTTCTCTACTAAGAGCATCAGCTACCTTATTTGCCTTGTCGGGATGATAATTAACAGAGAAATAAAAGTCATTGGTTATCGATAACCATATAATTTTATGCATGTTGATCTCCCTTTGAGTGAATATTTAAATTAGGCTATTTTGATTAGTATATATGTAACACTTTTCACCATATAGTTAGTGCCACTATATTTTTAAGGTAAAAAACACAGCTGCTAACTCCAGATCATGGGTCTGGTTGTTCTACTCATGGATCATCAACGATCGTGAGGAGTAGACTATTACATTATCAATTTTCATGAGTACACAACCCAACCCATTCTTTGAGGAATCACTTTATATAAAAAAATTCTCTATTTTTTGGTAACTTGAGTACAGGTGAAGTGATTAGTCGCTTCTTTACCACCTTGAAGCATTCCTCACATTATTCCAACTACACATACTTTATCCTTTTCCTTGTTTACATAGTTAGAGGGCTTGAAAATCATTATAAATTAATCCAAAATGTCTATAGTAACCTTATAATTCATGAAAATAGTATATTATTAGGACACTGGATGTTTTGGGCCATTATTCAATCACCTTTGTTTTTATGGATCCATAGAAAATCCCCCACTTGTGATCACATGTCCCAAGAATGTTAGTTTCTACATCCAAAAGTCACACATTTTAAACATGGAATTCAACTTCTCCTTCCTTGATGATTGAAACACATGACTTATAAGTTCTTAATGTTCCTCCTTTATCTATTATTAGAAGAGGATATAATTGATAAACACTACCAAAAAAATTTCAAGGTGGTGTCTAAAGACAGTATTCATAAAATCCATGATAATTGAAGGGGATTTGTAATTCCGAATGGAATCACCAGAAACACATAGTTCCCAAACCTTGTATTGAATAAAGTCTTATGAATATATTCCATCTTCACCTTTATCTGATGATATCCAAAATGAAAATACACCTTTGAGAAATATTGAGCTCCTCACAAAAACACAGTCTATGAATTTCAGGAATGATGCACAACATCTCCTAGAAAGATCTTCATACATAGTACCCCCCATAGGCGTACCATACCCAAAGATTTATTCCAAACCTAGGGATGGAAACTTAGGAAAAGGATATATTATATGATCATTAAGGGTAAACCTGAGATGTATCAATCTATGATCATATGAATTCAAAAGATAAGAATAAGGTCATGTGATCATGAAAATTACTTATTGTAAGAACTTTTTTCTTCAATCAGGGATTATAGATTCCATGTCACCCAGCACAAACAGTGTCTCTTAACAATGGAGGTTAGATAGAGGAGTAATCATGATAGACTTTTATCCTGAACTATGTGCCTATTTCCACACACCCATAAAATATTCCTATTATTTTTAGTAGGTACAAATCACATTTTTGGTGCATTTTATCCCTAACTAGGATGATAACTATATGGGAACCCACATTATGTTGAGAGACATGCATGGATGGTGCATGGTTTGGCCAACCATGCAGCCAAACCATGTGCCACTACTTTCATGGGTGGAATTATGAAAATACACTTAATGAAATTTTTAACTCACCCCTTCATCCTTGGCTCGTTCTAGTGGAAAACACTCATCCCTCTCCATTTTTGAGCCCCCAAATCCTCTTACTGAGGTTTTGATCCCATTCTCTGACTTGATCCTCATTCATCAATTTGTGTGAACATCAGTATGTATTTGATTCCTTTTGAGTCATTCTTCAATCCTCTTTCCCTCAGCGATGCTATTTAGATGTATGCTCATATGACCTATTTTCAGTGTGTTGAACCATTCTTCATATATCTTTTGTGATCCATACCAAAATAAGGATTCTAATGGATTAGGAGAGTCACTTGAGCTTAAGGTTTGGGGTTCATGACTCATCCCTCAATTTTATCCAACTTATAATCTATCATTTTTTGACACACAGATTTCTTCTATTGTTGTTTATTAAATTCAATTTCCTTTTATATAGTAATCATGATCATGTTACAAATATTTTTTAACAATTATTATTCATATAGTTTTAGGCTACAACCTCAATTTTATCCATCCTATTTAGGGTGTTTCCCTTAATTATGCTTTTAGTATCTTGTTAAGCCTACCTGGGATACCTTTAGGGTGTGTTGTGACTTGAACTTGATAAATGTAAGTGTTTCAGTTAAATGAATGAGTTATAAATGTTAATTACACGTATGTATAACCTGAAACATCCTAGGTAAATGTTTTTAATTAATAAATGAATATTTTAAAAGATAAATGGCATGTATATTGATACATATTACTAAGACTATTTAAATGAATGTAATTAGATTGTTTGGATGCATGTCTATAGAACCACATTACATGCATAATGGAAGGTATCAAATTGGACCTAATGAATTGAATCTGACTTAAATGAAATAATAAATGGTTGTATGTTCATATAGCTATGTTTACTATATAAAAGTCAACAGAATGAACTAATTGAATTATTAAAAGAAATGATTATTACACTACCTTAATAAAATAATGAATCAGGTATATGTTTAATATTTAATTTAGAATTTGACATTATTATAGGATTTCTCAGACTTTCACCATCCTTGGATTCAAAATGGAACACCATTACCACTCTTGGACGCCATTTTGACTCAAGGATGTCAGTTTACAAGGGAGATACCAACCTTAGAACCCAATCCTCATCTACTAGAGGATGCCTGACATGAAACTATTGTTACCCTCCATTATTAATAATGATTTTTTGGATACACTACTTGGATCACGAATGGAATCTATAGACATGTGGCACCATAGATACACCCATTGGTCATAGTAACTGCTTATATCATTTTACCTTGGTTGAGATCCTTGAATTTAGTTAGAATCATAGGATTACATGTAGACCCCTTATAGAAAGGATAAAAATTATTACTGAGTTGGATGGACACTTGAGGTTAAGTATTTAATGGTTATTACATTGGATCCTCTTTACTATTATCATTATTATAGGATGTCTTGTTATATATTGGATCCATTATTATAAAGGTTATCATTATATGATGTCAGTGTTGGTAATACCTCACATGATTTATTATATAAAATTTAACAAGATTATATAATCTAGAAAAAAATTAAATATTGAAAGGATCTATTGTTCAGATAAATTAAGAGTTATGGCAGATGCATGTACTAGGGTATTTACAGTGTTGTACTACGTTACTTTTAAATATTCATTCCTGCACACTATTAATTTTATACTATACAGATATTGATTTAAGGCTATTTTTGGTGTTGTCCTATATAGATTTATCTCACTCCCTTTTGGGGCCACCATAGGTACTCAGGAAGATTACATGTTTACATGTTTTGACAAAGGGAAGTATCCCGCCATGGCCACCTGATGTTACTTGATTGAATTATAATGGATTTTGGTGGAAGATTTCTGAGCTAGAGCTCCATATGCTTATATATTTTTGGATTCTTTTATCTTGTTTTTTATAGAATTTATTTTCACATGCGTTTTCTACCTATTGTATAGTTTTGTAAATACATGATATACATTATCATCAACTTTTGAGTGTTATTATCAGTTTCTTATGTTGTTTGTTGTTTCTATTATCATTCCCTTTAGTGGGTTACCAGTATATTGTTATAGTGTATTTTATATGATGTTCTATATGTTCATATTACACTTCCACTAATTACCTATTATTATTTTTATTTCATGTGCTAGATTCTGGTAAAGAGGGAATAGTCTCCCCAAGGACACTTCCTAGAACCTTTCTCCTTGTCAAAAACCTCTAAAATTTTGGGAGATGAACTTGAGACCATATGGCCTACTGGGATTAGGGAACCTTTTAGTGTCATTTGATTTCGAGTCATCATAAAGTGGTATCAAAATGGATCTTTTCTTCCTTTAACATTTAGAGATAATTGAAAGGATATTACAAAAATTTTGAAACATTGTTACAAATGGTTGTTGGGAATAAAAAATCAATGTTCATGGTAAATTTATTGTTTCCAAAAATAATAATTGTGTTCTGATTTTTCATATTACAATTGATATCCTTTAACTGCAGGGTGACATAAATTTTATGTGATAGTTAATATTATTACATTGAATAAGGATTTCATTTCATTTTTTTCCTAATGAGATGATGTAAAGGATCATTATTACAAGTATCGTTGTTGCCACCTATAATTCACATTAAATGCATACGTCATGAAATATGGGTACATGAAACTACTTACATTTCTTGTTTTTCTGTTATTTTTGAGTCATCATATGGTAGATATATTATGCCTATAATTCTATTTGTATTTGATTGAGTGATTTAATGTTTCAATTCGGGGGGTGTATATGAACTCCTTGGTTGGAATGAGTATTTTACCATGTCAATTTATCATATATATCCCATTAAATTATGATAAAAATTGTAGGTGAGATTTGGAATATATTAAATGGGTGTTTCTTTTAGTGATAAGGTGTATGGACCCTAATTCACCTGAAATGGAAATCCATTTCAATCAAATATTGATATATTCTTATATGAAAATGAAATCAGAAGTGTAAAATCATGACTTATAAAATAATATGGTTTCTAGTAAATTAAGATTCAACGTATTGTTTACCATTCACTCTATAATACAAACATGATAACATACTAATACATGGCCTTTTAAGCAAGTGGTTGGGGTATTATATCATGGGTATTGAACCCTTACTCATACATTATGTTAACATTATAGATTCTATATATTATAAATCTTGATGAAAGGAATTTTATTGGAATTTATAGACGAGTGACATTATGACTCCCTTGTGTCCTGCTCTAGGATAATGGTGATGACCATGCACCATATATGGTGGGCCCTAAGTAACCATTCCTACCATTAGTAATTTCACATTAACTAGTTCCTATTATACCATGTATAGGAATTCACATATAGGTTTGTGAGAGTTTTCCATGTATGATAGAATACATGAAAGGTTCTCTATAACATACACTTAGAATGGATGATCTAACATATGAGTTCTAGCAGTAGCATCCTCCCACCTTCTTAGTAGATGGCGGTCCACATGTTGATAAGTCATGGATAAAAGACTGTCAATCTATCATTGAACATCTCAAGATGCCTCCAGAGTGTAGGGTCAATCTTTAAACCTATATAATATTTTATTCATCCATGAAATGTTGGGATGTGATATCCCAATCTAATCATCACCAGGGTGTGATATAGGTTATTTTGTATACTGCTTTTTATGATCACTTATTTCCCCATACGATGAGTGTTCATCACTCTAGAGAGTTCATGCATCTTGTATAGGGTTCTATGTTAGTAATGGATTATTCAATGAAATTTACTGAGTTATAGAACTTTTCACCTATTCTAGTTGGTGATGAGATTTCGCATGCTAAACGCTTTGAGGATGGGCTCCAGTATGCCATCCGTACTAAGGTGCTGGTTTTTCACCTACCGAAATTCTTTGAGATCATCAATTTGGATCTTATAACTAAGAAATAATTGAAGAAAAGTGATTGTAAAGGGAATATATGATTGGTTTCAAGGTATGCATGTATTTCTTCCAACATTATGAATAATTCCTTTTAGGTTTCACGTTAAAGCAGTGGAGGTCAGAGTAACTGCACTGGAAGCTTCATTGTATGGAATTAGTGTGGAAAGAAATGGGATTTAAAGCATCAATGTGATATAAAACCACTTGAGTGTTGTTCGTTTTTTGTTTAGGGTATCTATTGAGATTATCATTGACTTTTCCTTATACATCCAGTGAAAGATAATATGCACAAACTCTACTTTTATGGGTAGGATCTTTTATACTAGAACAGGTTGGGAGTTTAAGTAGCATAGGTAGGATTGTTCATAGAGGAGTTCATGGTCATGGTATCTAAAAATTTGATTAACATAACTATAAAAGTGGTTATAAATAGGGTAGTCCATCTCTAGTACAAGGATTTGGATCAATTCATTTTCATTCTTTACAGAAGATTCCTGAGGATCAAAGTGTAAGACCATTTACAGTTCAAGGTACTATTCTAGTAGCCTCCACGATAGAATAATATTTACTAAATATAGATGTTTCACACTAATTAATCTATTTATCTAACATGGAAATTTCTTGGGTTTGAAATTCACTATCAATTTAATGTAATGACCTTGAATGACCTTTTTGGGAGTGTGGTCATAGGGCATACACCAATGCATGTATTGTACCTTTAGGTAGGTAGTTTCCCTTTCATAGGGGACCCCATTTCGTTTAAGATGAATATCTTCAATTTCATTCATGGGATGGATTTGTTGATCTTTTACCATACCTTTCTAGACTTCAATCACTATTGGGTATTGTTTTCATCAAAAGGGCCCATCAATTTTCTACGTAATGGAGAGTGGGATGTCCATGATTGTAGATCTGGACCAGACCATCATAGGATAGGTGGAGTGTCCTCCCATATTTCAAGTCTCTTCATAGATGACCATGGTGTACACATGAAAGATTTTATACTCATATTAAATCATATCAATGACTCCTTTCATGATGATTTTTTCATTACATCCTATTGAGAGGTAGATTTTTTTATCAGGATAATATGAGATGATGCTCTAGTGTGAATTCCTTCATGTATGATGGAAACTACTGAGCTCCAATAGATCAAAAAATAGTTGAATGATTTAGTGGGAAAAGGTTTTCTATGGACTAGTACCTATCCCTAGGTATCATTGGTCCTTTTCACCAAGAAGGTGGATAAAAACCTCTGGAATTTCATGGATTAATTGAATTTGAATCATCTTACTAGGAAAAACTATTATCCTTTACCTCACATTCATGATCTTTTTAATCATCTCATATGATATTGGGTATTCTCAATGATTTTACTAAGATTTAGCTATAATTATGTATGTGTTGGGCCATCAGACAGACCTCATTCATCTTTCCATAGTAGGTATGGTGTGTAAGAGTATCTCTTCATATCATTCAGTGTTATGGACACACATACCATTTTCATGGATTTGATTACTATGGTCTTTCATCCCTATCTGAATTCATTTTTTCTATTTCTAGTGGATAACATCATAGGGTTTCTTAAAATTCATAGTGATCATTCAAAGAACCTTGATATCATTTTGACTACATAGAAATAGAATCATATTTATTCAAATACTTATATGTGCCACATTTTGATAGAAGAAGTTATCTTATTGGGTCACATTATCTCGTAATAATTATATGTTCCCATAGAGAGGTTCAGTGTTGTGGTTTCCAATGAGAATACCATGAACATGTCTAATATACACAATTTCTTGGGGATTGTTGGATATTACTATTATTTCATATAGGATTTCTCATTCACTGATTATACTCTCACTATTCTTACAATGACTGGTGTCAATTTCATATTGTTAGAAGTGTGTGAAAAATCCTTTTAGGACCTAAATTGAATCATGGTTCAATAAGTAGTCTGATTCTTTTAGAACTTGTAAGTGGGTATACGATTTTCTATATTTCATTTGACATTTTTTGAGATACAGTTCTAATGTAGGATGATAGATTCATTGTGTATGAATCTCAGTAGTGGATACCTCATGAGATAAATTATCCAATGCCTGAAGTTGATCTTGTAGTAGTTGTCCAAGACTTACATTGTTGGATGCACTATCTGATGGGTAGAAACATTATGGTGTATAAAGAACACAAGATCCTAAAAAATTATTTACATAGTATGAAATTAATCCCATACATCAAATATGGGTTGAATATCTTCATTCCTTTCATTTTGATCATTCCTATATGAGTATAAAGGGATTTGAAGTAGCTGATGTGTTGAGTTAGAAAAAAGGAATAATATATAGAGTAAGACAATGATGAATGGAAATTAATGGAACTCTTCTCTAATATGGATCTAGAGTTCCATTATTTTCATGAGAAATCTTATCCCAAAGAACTGATAGTTACAAATTCACCCATCAACAGGTTAATGAGAAGGCAATTTTATAATCCTCAAGGATTGGTAATTTTTAAGAAAATCGACGATGGGGAACCACCTCTCGATTGGTCTATTGATGGGTATGATATAATATATATTCATGGGTTTGTCTTGGTTCATAAAGATTTGATATAGAAACTAATGTGTGAGATCCTTGCTTCTCAGTGGTCAGTTCATCCCAGAATCTCCATGAAGTATCATGATATGTGAAGTGTAGCACCCCCAGTTTCATGTAAGTAACCCTCTATTTATGATTTTTAAGTTTCTAAATAGATTGTGAATAGTTTTGGAGGGTTTGGAATCTTTTTTTCCAAATTTTTGGGGATTTTATAAAGGATCATGGTTGGTGAATTGATAGTGAAAATCGTACAACTTCAATAGGAAACCATGCACAATGAGACATGGTCTAAGTAGAATGTGCATGCATAGGTGGGTGATTTGTCCAAACCATACGACCACCTATGAGAAACCGTGAAAGGTGATAAAGTTTGAATTTTCATGGTTATTGCATGGTTTTTTAAACCATACGATCCAACCATGTAAGGTCATCCTTGATGCAAAGGATGGATCACAATTTTTACATGGTTTTCTTAATGGTGCAACTAACCATGCATGGTTTAAAAAGAAGATTAATAAAAAGTGGATCTAGGTCAGGATTAGCCTCTAACCCATCCATTTTTTTCCTATCGACCATAACTCGATATTTTTTCCTCCCAAATGGTATATAATATTTCTCCATCGATCATGAGTCAATCAAACGACATTTCATGGTATGTTGAATCTTGATTATAATAGTAAGTTATTTTATATAGTATTTTTTGGTGTTTTTTATTAGATATTCATCAATCTCTCTCTCTCAGTTTATTTGACCTAGTCTACTTTGGATATGTATAAGTCTTTTTATTCCAATCATGGTTATAATTAGACATTTTGATGTTAGACGAAGAGATCTACGATGAGTTATTAGAGATTCAACCTAGTTTCGTTGGTGTTTTAGTTTCATTCTTCATTCTGGCCATAACTCCCAAGGTCGGTGGGTTAACTCTTGACTCCTATATTTCAAACATGAATTATTTTTTTGAAATTGGTTTTTTTAAGAAATTTATTGTGATTTTTTTGTGAAATTGTTGATGGAATCCTTCTTTTCTGATAGTTTATGGAATATTGCGAAATTGGGTATTTTGGTACAAAGGTGAATTTGATAAAATGATTCCAAAATTATGATTTTAAAATTTTTATTTGGTTTTGATGCATCAAAAAGTGGATCTCAAAAAAATTTTGGTTTTATTAGAATTGATTTTAACAATGGGTGTTCAATGAAATGTTGGTTTTACTAAGTTTGTTTGTTGTAATGGTCTTTAATAAAAATGTGATTTTATAGAAATGGTAGAATAGGTTTGGAAAGGGTTGTATTGGTATTTGGTTGGAAGAAATGGTTATGTGTGTATGTAATGTGATGGATAATGGATGTGACATTCCACAATAAAAGGGATGGGGTAAAGATATGAATTTCACAATCAATGGTAACACCATGCTTGTGTGGACTTGTGATTATATATATGTGTGTGATTATTTTAAATGGATTGTGTTATGAAAACATGGAAATTGAGAAATGTTAAATGACATATTTTTCTTCTTTCCATGGAAATTGGTTTATTCATGAACATTTATTTGGTATGGAATTATTTGGGATTTGTTAAAAAAATTATCGATTTTAATTTTTTTTATAAAATTTGTTTTATATTGATGCACTAACTTGTTCTATCCAAGTGGAATGAGTATGGAAGTCTTTTGGGGAAAGCCTGTTGAGTTTTATTACTACCCCCTTCTTTGTAACATTGTTGCTTTTTGTAGATATTATTTACTAGTACTAGGTAAAAGGTAGAGTATCAGACTTTGCTAATGGTGGATAGCTATACGTGGTATGTATTGTGGAGTGGAGAATGCAGCATGTTTAGAGATTGGATAGTATTTGGGTTTTATTGTTATATCTTACATTGTGTTCATTGATATTATAGTCTTCTATTGAGGAACTCTTTTGTAGTTTGTTTTTTATATCTATGGTATTACCTATATTTTTTTATATGATTATCATGAATCATGTAGTGGTTACTTAGTTATGAAATGTTTGGTTTTGTTGTTTCATTTTCAATGGGAAAATAATCCCTTATCAATTCATGAATCCATTAGGATTTATTTCCTACATTTGGCATCTAGGGGATGTTACTTAAGGCCAAGTGATACACTTATGCCTTCTCAAGATGATGTGGAGGTGCCAAATGATACAATTAATATTAGTATTAGTCCTTCCAAATTTATTTGTAAAATAATTGGTCTCAACCGGTTCAGTATTTGAATAAAAATTGGTTATCAGTTCAGTTAGTCCTGGATTTGAAATTCATTATTTTTTATTCCTCAAGTTGGGATGGTATAAAGGTGTTATATTACCAGGACATGAAATATATAGCATAAAAATACATAGAAAACCTTTATTTTATGAACATTATGATACAAAGAAGTTGGGTAATTATGTGTTTTGGGAAAACATATAGGGCTTTTATATCATTATCATGGGTTTATTCAAAGAGATGGGCATGACATGCATTTTAGAAATGGATTTCCACAAGGAATTCATATTTCTATTTGAGTAATGATTTTTGATTTGGTGAAATATTGTTTATTTTTTTGTCATTGTTAAAGTATTTTTCAAATGTGATATTTTGAAAAGGAATTAAATGGATATTTTGAAAATGGTTTGATTTTGAAAAATATAGTGAAATTTGAAAAAATTGATGAATTGTTAAATGATAATTTTTGGAAAGAAATTTTTTTATAGTTTGATGTGGTATAATTTTAAATTTTTAATACATCTATTGATAGAGAGTTAAACATATGGATTTATTGTGTTTTTAGGAATTGGAACCTAATGGACATCATTGAAACCAATCGAAGTAAGCTGCTAAGAACATGGTTGCACTAAAGAAATAGGTGAACCAAAAACTAGTTCAGATTATAGTCTATTCTTTTCAGGCTATGGAAATTGGGAACATGATTAACAAACCATGTCAAGTGAATCATTATGTACAATTTTAGAAATAGATCCACCCATCATTTGAGGTGATTCAGAGCCAGAGAAAGAAGTGGTGTTGATAATTAGGATAAATAAAATATTTTATTTTATTGGAAAACCAACAAAGGTGAATGTCATATTATTGACCCACATTCTAGAGGATCATGAATAGAAATGCGGGGATTTAAAAATTCACCATAATTTGGACAATAGACATAAATATGATTATATTGAAGTATTTTTTAACAAATTATTATATCCTCTTATATTCAGGATTGCAAGAATAATCTACTTTAACTTAATATACAAAATAACTAAAAATTAATACAGTACATAGAAATATTTATGAATTTATTCCACTATACACTCAAAGTTTCTACTAGTGTATTATTCATGGAACACATGTTTGAATCAGGGCTAAGGTAGGATATTTTCTCAATGATTATTGTGCTCTGTATAATGGGTTATATACAGATGTTTAATACATAAATTGTGGAATAAAGGGACATCACTTGAGATATGGGTGGAGGAAGTATTTTTATTCTTATAGGAAATAGTGGGAACTATAATGCGGGGAACATTGAAGAGAGACACCTATTTTCAAGGTGAGAGTATGACTCAAAATCAGAAAACCAGGTTAAAGAATCTTCCCCCAAGACCCAAGTGCAATCCAAGATGTTTCCAATGTGGTTCTCATTATCACAAGAAGCAAGAGTGTGTGACACAACCTGTAGAATGCCACAATTTCAATCAGATGGGTCATCTTCAGTGCTATTGTCATTGTTCTCTAAGGTCATCTATTTGGGACACTTATCAGGTGTCTCACACATTGAGGAGGGTAGAATAATAAATCTTATCGATAGAAAATATCAATCCATTATGATTCCAGGAATACTATGACTCTAAAATAGGGTGAATCTAAACAAGGAAATAAATTACAAAGAGTCATGAGAAATCAATTCCATATAGAAATATACATTATTGTGGATGATTAGTGTGGACCATCGACAATGAGAGGTATGGTTCTTTTAAATTCTTCCCATATGAAATATTTTTATGATACAGGTTCATCGCATTCCATTAATTGTTCTCATGATGTTGATTTTATGTGTTTTAGTGTTGATATGATTCCTTATGCTTAGAACCAACAAACTCCTCTTCGAAAAAGAGAATATCAAGCCTTTATGATTAAATCAAGTTATATAAATATTGATGTAGATGATATGATATAGGATTTCACTGTGTTTTTCATGGATGTATTTGATATAATCCTAGGTATGGATTTGTTGACAACGTTGAAGGCTCACATCAAATTTTATACCCGAAGAGTCATTTTTCAGACTGATGATGTAATCGAGCATATATTTAGAGGATACCAGAATGAAAAGGCATGAGGAAAGGGATTTTTGGAACTAGTAGTTGGAAATATCTCATTTTATTTGAAATCATTTACTATGGAATCAATGGAAGATATTGATAGTTTTATTTTTCCATCCATTTTTTATTTTTTTTCTATATTTCATTCATCAAAATTTCTTTTGGTTACTACCCATGGGAGAAGTGGAGTTTATGATTCCAATACTTATAGATATTAGTCTTATTTTCATAACATTTTTTCAGATGGAACCTATATAATTAAGTGAACAAAAATAGCATTTAAAATAGATGGAAGGAAAAGGGTCCCTTCATTTGAGAATATCTCCAAGGGAAACACCTATCATGATTGTCAAAAAGGCGTATGGAACTCTCCTATTTTGTTTTGATTATTGTAAGATTAACCAATTTACAATTCATTATTATAATCCACTTACACACATTTTTTATAGTTTCAATCAATTGAGGGGAGATCAGTGGTTCTATAAAATTGAATTGCGATCAGAAAATCACCAATTGTGGGTTTGGAAGGAGGATATTCCAAATAATATTTCTGGATTAGATATAGAAATTATGAATATGTGGTAATTGCTTTAAATCATACAAATTCATATGTAGTCTTTATGGAATTGATGAATATTATATTTTAGAGGTATCTAGTTTTTTGTGGTGCTGTCTATGGATGAAATATTGGTGTATTCAAAGACAACGGTTGAGTATAAGAAACACTTGGAAATAGTGTTGTGAATATTTAGGGATCATCAATAATATTTCAAACTATCAAGGTGTGATTTTTGAATACAATAGGTACATTTTATTTTCTATATAATCTCTAAAAAATGTGTTTTATGGATCAAGAAAAGTTAGAGGCAGCTATCACTTAGAGTCCTCCAAAGAATGTCTTTGAGTTACATTATTTCCTTTCTCCAGATGGTTATTAATAATGTTTTTTTCATGACTTTTCACTATTGAAAGAACCTATGGGGACTTTGACAAGAAAAACTGTTCCATTCCAATATAGAGTGCAATTTCATAAGTATTTTCAAGAGATTACTATTTTCTATACATCGGCACATGTCCTGATTTTTCAGAAATCAAGACAAGGGTACGTGGTTTATTGTAATGCTTTGGGATCTGGGTTAGGATGTGTTCTCATATAGGGAGATAATTTTTTTTATTATAGATTAATGTAGTTAAAGTAACATTAGAATAACTACATACCACATGATTTGGAGTTAACTGTCATGGTCTTCTCTTTGAAGACTCAGTATTATTACCTATTTAGTGCTAAGTTCAATTTATTTACAAATCTTAAGTTCATGAAACATATTTTCTCATAAATAGATTTTAATATATGCTGAATAATATGGATGAATTATCTACAAAGGTTCGAATTCGACCTGATGTAAAAACTGGGTAATTCCAATAAGGTTGTAGAAGCATTAAGTATAAATTCATATGATTAGTTGGAAAATATGCTTTAGATGAGTGGCAGTTGGTATCCTTCCCAGCCAATATGCACTTGGAATTTAAAGACTGAGGTAATTTTGGAGTTTTCTTTCCCATTTCATTTGTTCCTAATTTGGTTGGTATAGTTAAAGATGCATAGGCATCTTATTCAAAATGAATAGTGATGATATCAAAACATAGTAATGGGGAGACCATTGAGGGATGGAGGCTATATGAGATTTTATATTTGTGGATTCAAGATATGATGGTCATACCTATGGATTTTTTTATAAAAAATTCATCATAATTTCTACTATTAAATATTGGATATACATCCGGGAGGAAAAAAGTATTGGGTGTTGAAAACATAGTTTTGGTTGGATCTGTTTGAAAAGGAATTTGGATGAGTTATTTTGGAGATTCTTAACATGTTAGAAGGTTATAGAAGAGAATTAGATACCATCAGGTATATTACAGTCTTTACCTATTCCAATTTGGAAATGGGAGTAGATAGCCTCGGAATTTTTAAAAAGTCTCCCAAGACTAGTTCCAAAAGCTGATTACATATGGATGGTATTTGATCATCTCCCAAAGTAAGATCATTTCATACTTATTCATGAATCTCATATGGTAGAAGTAATATAAAAAATCAATAATCAAGAAGTGGTAAAGAAGCATGGAATATAGTTTTCAAGAGTGTCAAATAGAGATCCAAGGATTATTTCTTGTTTCTATAAATCATTATAGAAATCCATTGGTATATAGTTGAGTATGATTATGGCATAACATCCTCATATGGATGGGCAATACAAATGGAGTATAAAAATGTTGTAAGACATATTGAGGGATTGTGTAATGTTTTTTCGTGGCTCATGGGTTGATAAAATACATTTAGCAGAGTTATATTATAACAATAGTTAGAAATACTCGATATATATTGATTTTTCTGAACCATTTTAATGGAATCTTTTTCATTATCCAAATTGGTGGGTTGAAACAAGTTAAACATCATTGTTTAGTACGCGCATTATCCTAGAGACAACGGAGAAGATTTAGTTGATCATAAAACTAATAAAGATGGAACAAAGTCATCAGAAGTCATATCTGGATCAACACCAACAACCATTTTCCTTCATGGTGAGTGGTCATGTGTTCTTTAGGATCTCCCCATGTCATAGGAATTTTCATTGTGGGTTGAATGGAATAACATATCCTATATAAATAGACTATTTTTAGACACTCTAATGGGTTTATGAGGTGGCATATCAATTGTCATTCCCACCATAGTTCAGTTTTGTGCATAATGTGTTTCATGTATCTCAGATGGAAAAGTATCGGGATGATCCTGACCTTGAGATTTGATGGGATCTTGTGGACCTAGATCCAGATTCGTATTTGGTTCATATTATAGTATTTTTGCTGATAATAAATATAATTTCATTCATATATAAAGCATCAGTCTTGTGTGGGTTTTGTGGAAACATGGTCAAATTATACAAGAGACATGGGAAATAGAGAAGGAATTGAAAGGGAAATTACCATAAATCTTTCAATGCAATGGCGTTTTTCTATATCTTGGGTATGGAAATTATAATAGTGCGTAGAATTTAGTACCCTCAGTTTCAAGTAAGGGACCCTACATTTATTCTCTTTAAATATAAAAAGTGTTTTGGTGAAGTTTAAGATGGTTTGGAAACATTTTAGCATGTTTCTGGGGTTTTTATAAATTTTAATGATTGGTTCATGGTTATTGGAAACCATGTACCTCCCGTAATAAATTTTTTATCATGAGATATTGGCTATGGGGAAGGCAAATGGACAGGCGCACGGTTTTTTCTAACCATGCGGCCACCTTGGAGAATCCATGAAAAGTGGGATAGAGTTATTTTTTATGGTTGGAACACAGTTTATCTAACTATGTAATTCAACCTTGAAAGGTCCTCAGTGATCTAGAGGCTAGCACATGGATAGGGCACAGTTTACGAAACCATCAGACTAGTTGTTCATGGTTTAAAAACAAGCTCCATGAAAACTAAATCTTGGTCTGGATCATCCTTTAACACCACTTTTTCCCTATATCATCCCAAATATGATATTTCTACCTCCCAAAGCTAAATAAGCATGCACCATCAATTAAATGATGATCTGAATTCATTTCTTGGTGAATTTATCCATTACTGTCACAGTATGTCATCGTTTATGAATGTTGTTTGGAGGTTTTTCCAAGATCAGCTTATTTCTCCCTCGATTACGTAGATATATTACAATGTTAATTGATATATGGGGTTTTATTCCAATAATCGGAATATTTTTTCTTTATGATGTTATTAGAAGAGATCTAAGGTGGGATTTTGGATATTCAACCCAGTTTTGTTGGCATTTTAGGGTTTTTCTTTGTTTTCACTATAACTTTCATGGTAGATGGATTCACTATGGAATCCTCTATTTAGAACATGATGTCTTGATTTAAAATTTGTTGTTTATTTTTAAATTGATTGTGAATTTTTTGTGCAATGATTGATGGAAACCTTCATTGGTGATAGGTTATGGTATTGTGAAAAATTATGTGTTTTATGACAAAGGTAAATTTAATAACATGATTTTAAAAAGATTATTTTAAAATGATTATTTGGTTTTTATGCATATAAATATTGGTTTTCAATAAAAGTTCAATTTTATTGTAATGGTATGTCTAAAATAAATTTTTAATAATTGGATGATTTTAATAAGATGGTTTGTTGTTATGGTTTTCAATAAAAGTGTGGTTTTATTGAAATGGATGAATTGGTTTGTAAAAGGTTGTATTTAAATGTGGTTGGATTAAATATTAATGTATGGATGGAATGGGGTAGATAATGTTCATGATGTACCTCCATAAAAGGGATGGTTTGTTGGTGGGAAATTCTACCATTAATGGTAACACCATGCTTGCATGGTTGTGTGATTATGTGTGAGTCTATTTGTGTGATTATGTGAAATGGATTGGGTTGTGAAAACATTGAAATTGAAAAATGGTTTAATAAATTGTTTGGTTTCTTTCATTTTAAATTGTTTTATTTTAGAAAATTATTTTTTGTATGGAAATGGCCAGATTTTTTATAAATTTTCAAACTATATTAAATGGATTTTATAAAAATTGTTCTATATTAATTTTTGAACATGTTATATCATTGTGGTATGAGTAGGGATGTATTTTTGGGAAAGAATACTAATTTTCATTACTCACCACTGATTTAGGACATTTTTTCTTTTTAGATATCATTTACGAGGACACAGGAAATGGTAAATTATCACACTTCTCTAGTAGTTCATAGTGATACATGGGATGTATTGTGGGGTGGATGATGGAGAAAGGATGGATCTTGGAGTTTTTTTAGAGTCTTTGTGTTTTTTTGTTTTGTCTTCCACTATGTACTTTGATATTTTTATCTTCCACTATGATATTATTTTTTTCATGGTTTTTGTATCTATTTTATTACCTTTAGTTGTTTTAAATGAATAACATACATCATGTTATGGTGACATGGTTATGGTATGTTTGTTTTGGTTATTGTATTTTCAGTGGAAAAATAATCCCCTATCAATTCATGAATCCCTTGGAATTTATTTTGATTCTTTTTCTTCATAGGGATGTCTCTTAAGGCCTAGTGATGTCCTTCCACCCTGTCAAACCAATGAGGATGGGGCGAATGTTACACGATACCGATATTGGTTGTCCAGGATCAAACATGATATAGAAGGAATTATCACTAGGTGTTCCACCTCTCAGTAGGTGATGGATAAAAAACTATGAAATGATGGATTTTTAAAGCCACTTCAAGACTCCAAATTTGAATGGGAATATTTTTCCATGGAAATTATAGTTGACTTACCAAGGTTGACCCGAGGTTGTGAAACACATTGGGTTATCATTGACAAACTGATGAAAGTAGCTGACTTCATTCTTATATGGGGGGCTTTATCATTTGATGATCTGGGAAGATTGTATGCCTATGAGTTCATCCAAATATACAGGGTCCCACATATCATCATTTTAGATAGGGATGCTCACATCACATCACTTTTCTAGTAGGGTTACAGATATCCATGTGTATAAAAGTGATTTTGAATGAAAACTTTAACCCTCTTACAAATGGCCAGCTAGAGTAGATAGTATATGTTCTAGAGGACATGCTCCGAGAACACTTCCTTAGTTTTTTTTATTCATGGGAGAAGCATATAATTATCATCCAATTTTCTTATAATAATATCTTTCAGGAAACAATTCAGATTTCTATTTTTGAGACCTTGTATGGTAGGTTATTTTATTCACCCTGTGTTGGCTAAAGCTAGAATGGGTGGCCCTAATAGGTCCTCTTATCATGTATGAGACTTTAGAAAAGGTTCAGCTAACCATAAATCTTGTGTCTGCTACACTGTCTATTAATAAATCCTATGTTTTTTCCTATTTATGACGTCTAGATTTTAATGTCGGGGAAAGTTATTTCCTATAGATATCACCCATCCTTAGGAATAAATGAATTTTACGGTAAGGGAATCTGTGGCTACACTTTTTCAGACCATTTTTATCATGGATAGATTCGAGATGTTAGAATATTTATTTTTGTTACCTCAGAGGTACACTTCCATGAACAATGTCTTCAATGTCTAGAATATTCATCATTTTCATGTAGACCCTTCTTGTGCATTTGATCCTATGGAGGTTGAGTTAGATTTTGATGCTTTATTGGATTAGTATCATATAGGAATAAAATATCATTGAATAAAGGATCATAAAGTCTATTATTTTTCTATAGTATGGGTACTATGGAATCATGTCTACATACAGGAAGAGACTTGTGAGATGGTGGCCCACTAATGTGCTCAATGGACAATGTTATTCTCTGATGAAGTTTTTATTCCCTAGTAAAGTGAACTAGAGGATGAGTTCTTTTAAGGGGGACGCTATAAGAATACAGTTTTTCAATCAAGTATGGATACTTTTATTTTTATTCAAATTATTTTTTTGCCTACTATGGATACCTAATGTGGTTATAAATATTTTTGTGGTGTACTGGGCTTGTTTGATGCTTAGAACAACCTCAAGTGCAGAAAAGAACTAGGTCGGATAGTTAGTAGAAACTGTGAAAACCAACCTATATGTTATCTCCTAACCCTACGAGGCTAGAGAGAGGACAAACTAGGGTGCACAGTTTTCCCTAATCGTGCACTAGGGATACACACCCATGCAGGATGTTTGTCATTTTTATTAGAGATTAATCGTATGGTTAGTGTATATTTTCTCTAGTTTTACAACCTAAAAATGCAAGTACCCTCTTTAAGTTGTGAGCCACACATTGTTGGACCATGGTTTGGATAACCATGTAGCCAAAATGTGCACCAATTTTTAGGGTAAAACTATGAAAATTACCTTAATAGAAATTTTAACTTACCCTTAGCTCCTTGGATCATTCCAGTGGACAGTAATCTTCCATCTCTATTTTTATGTTCACAAACCCTCTTAAATATGTTTTGATCTTGACCTCTATTCTGATTATGATTTTATCCCCATTCGTCATGTTGGATTTTCATCTATATGTACATGTTTTTTTCATTAATCATTATCATTTCCCTCAATGAAACTATTTAGATGTAAGGTCATTTGCTCTATTTTCAGAGGGTTGAAATATTCATTATATTTTTTATGGTAAATGTCCAACTAAAGAATGATAATAGGTTATGAGAATCGTATGATTTTAAGGTAGGTGGTATGTGAATCATCCATCAAATATTACCATTTTATAAACTATTTTGGTTTTTGTCGTGCTGATATCATTAGGTGTTGTTTATTAAATCCATTATCCTTTTTAATATTTATTACACTCTTTTAATAGAGATTATTTAATAAATTTAATTTATTTATCATGAGGTTAAAACCTCAACTCTATCAATCCCATGATTTTTGTTACCCTTAATTAATCTTTTAGTATCATGGTAATCCTATCTGCAATACTGTTCGGGTGTGTTGTGACTTTACCTTGATAATTATAAGTGTTTCAATTAAATAAATTAGTTATAAATGGTTATTACATGTATGGATCAATTAACACTTCTAAAGTATTTTTTCTAATTAATCAATAAATTTTTAAAATTATAAGTGGAAATTATATTGATAAATATCACTTGGACTATTTAAATGAATGTGATTAAATGGTTTGGTTTCATGTCTGTATCACTGATTTCCTCACATAATAGACATTAGTGGAGTGAACATAAATAATTTAGTATAACATAATTGAACTAATAAATGGTTGTGTGTCCTTTTATCCCAGTCACCTATATAAATGGAAACAGAGTAAACTAATTTAATTAATAAAATCCATGATTATTAAATTACATTATTCAAAGAATGAATTGTGTATAAGGTTCATTTTTTATATAGACCTTGAAATCAGTATATGAGTGGTTAGACTCGATTTATCATTTGACTCTAGTGGGAATTACTTGATCAATTTTGGATTCCATCCTAATTCAGATATTTCAATTGTAATCAAAGACACCCACCTTAGAAGCATATCATTATCTACCAGTAGATTCGTTGATTGACATTGTTGAATACTTATGTTGTCAGTATAGGTTACCCCGAATAAACTACTTAGATCCAGCATGACATCTAACCAAATGTAGAACCATGTATTCACCCATTTATCCCAGAAACTGCTTATCCCATTTTTCCATAGATGAGATCCTTGGACTCAATTAGAATCATAATATAGTAGAATTCCATGGGTGATGCACTTTGGTTTACAAGACAACCCCTTATAATTAGACAAGAAATTTATTATTGAGTTGTCTCAACACTTTAGGTCAAGGATACCTTCATATATCCTCAGATCCTCATAATTATTATCATCATTACAGGATTCCCTATGTTATCAGAAATCCTCTATTATTAATATTATCCTAAAATGATGTTAGTTTTGGTTACATATCGCATGAATTGTTATATAAACAGGAACACAATTAATTATTTAAATGGTATCATGTGAAGAGGAATTACTCGTTGACGATGATGTAGGTATTGGGGTATTTAGATTATTGTACTTCATTAATTTTATATGTGCATGATTTCACACTATTTATGTTTATATTACTCTAACTCGATGTTATAAACATCATTGGCGGTGGCCTAATAAGATTTATCTAACAACCTATCAGGGACTTCATTATTTCCTAGGAATATGACATGTATGAATGTGTTAAAAATGGAAAGCATCCCATCTTGGACACTTGATATTTCATTCTTTCATTAGGATGGATGTTTATAGAAGATGTTTAAGTTAGATATTAGGATACTTGGATTCTTTTGTATTTTTTTCATCTTTTTTATAGCTTGAATTTATTTCTACCTTGAATTCCTATTTTCTAGTATTATAGATACATGACATACATTATCATCAGCTTTTAAATATTATTAATAGTTACTTTCATTATTGATTGTTTTTGTCTGCTTCCCCTATGGAGTTTTGTTGGTCTATTTTTATTGTGTCTTTTATATAATGGTCCATCTGTTCATATTACGCTTCTTCAATTTTATTATTATTATATTTATCCATTTTTTACACTAAGGTAATGAGGTTATAGACTCCCCATAGACACACCCTAGTCCCTCGCTGTTAATCAGAATCCTATACAATTCATGTAGATACGCGTGAGTCCATTTGGAAAACCGGGATAGGGGCACCTTTGGGTGGAACCATAGTTTAGGAGAACATATATATAAATTTCATACCCAATTTAATGATCATAAACTTGATTCATTGAAAAAAACATTTTCATTTCCTAAAATGTGCCCCTAAAGTGGGAAATAATCATAAATAAATCATGAACAATAATCTCATGTCATACATGTGTAAAACCCTCATAAATATAGAATACCATTACATATTTAAATGTTGACTATTAAGAGAATAAATATAGTGCTTCTGGAATTATCACATGTTTTCCATTGAGGATAAAGACACACTTTTTTCCAATAGTGGATTAGGACTCACCTATTTCCCATAGTGGATAAGGACTCACCTATTTTTTCATTGTTGATCAGGGTTATTGACTTGTTTTACATTATTATGTAATGAGATATAAATATTAACCCAATGAATTTAAGGGAGATATATATCCCACCCCTCACATAATAAAAATATTATATATACATGATACCAAATCCTAAATAATCATAATATAAGAACCCATGAAATGAAATTGGATTAATAAAAAATTTATGATAACATATCTTGTAGAAAGAAACATTTTTCAAAAAAAATCACATTTTCATCAAATTATAACTGCTGTAATACAAAATGGGTTTCATAATAATTTTATTATTTTATAAATTATGGAAGAGAAATTAGTTTTATAAAAATATTTTCATCATAGACATAAACCATTAAAAAATTTATAAGAATGTAATCCTTAGATGATATCCCTAATAAATAATGTAATTCATCAAAGGATGTCATCATAGATAGAAAATGATTTTAAAAGTACACTTAGAACATTTCACAAGGAAAATAAATTTTCATCAAAAAACACTTTTTGAAATTAATAATCAATAAAACATTTTTGAAATAATTTTCTATAAAAATAACCATTGAAATATTTAAAGGATTCTTTAATAATAATTTAATACATTTCTAATTGAATTTCTTCTTTTTTATTGGGGAAAAACTTTTCAAAATATAAAAATATTTCAAATTTCATTTATTTGAAATTAACCATGTAAAATTCTATATGAATATTCAACAAAAATAATGGCATTGATGATGAAAATTATATTAATTCCATGTATGTTAAAAAATTATTCCATTCACATATATTTTCAAATACAATTTTGAATTGTTTAGAAAATTATGTAAATATTAATTTAAAAACATTATGTATAAATTCTAACATGGGTTAAAAAAATTAGTAAATCATTTTATGAATGATAAATGTATTTTTGAAAACATTTTTAGATTCCATGGTTTTTGAAGAAAATGGATTTTTGATTGAAGAGAGAAATAAAGATAATTATTCATAAAAACAAACTTTTTAACTACTGAGTACATAATGAGTTTGAAATGAATGAAAACTTTTAATATAATTAAATAACCATGGGAGAGGAAATTACATGTGTTTATTAAGATATAAATCATATTATTTAAATATTTTAAACATAATTAAATAATCATGGTAAATGATTAGATTGTAACATAAATATCTCACAACATTGGTAACCTAGAATAATAATCCACATGAAATAATAACATTAAAAGAAAAAATAATATAATAAAAAAAGGAGTTTCACGATATAACATGTCAAATGTGAAGTATATACTCCTCGTAGAATAATATAGGTTGATAATATTACATAGGTCATCAAGAAGTCAGTTTGAGACGAAAGTCCCAAACCACTTCGATAACTTTTGAACTATAAAACCCTTGAAATGGAAATACTAAAAGGGATATGTAAATATATATAATATTAATGATAATTATCTTAATATTAATTCATGGGCTGTATATACACAATAACCAAAAATAAGTGGTGAATATGCCTTGTGTCTCACATAAAATGAAAATGAGACAGAAAATCCTTTCCTCATTTTCAACATATATCATACACAATCAAACATAATTTATAATAAATATATGTTCATTAAAAATTTATTAATTTACTATAATTATATATATATTATTTCATATATTATTTACTTCTGACCTTTTATAAACATTTTGTTACTAATTCCATGTTAAAATCACGTATGTGCTAATAATTTGTTTCCCATATATATGTTTTGATTTGTTATTTTTGTTCGTATTTATTTGATCATGGTTAAATAATTTATATAATTTTAAAAATTATATAAATTTCATAAATATTATGTATATTTTTACTTAGATTAATCCATAAAATAAAGAGATATTAAGCCAAATACACAGTTCATAGAGATGGTAGGTCGTACGTATGTATGAATGTTGTTTCCATTTTCTGAATATATTGAAATAAATTATAGTAAATAATATATTAACATTAAGTATTAATATTTATGTTATATATATGATTTATTTTTATTAAAATTTTCTTTATTATCATTCATTTAATGTGTGAATGAATCACATCACTATGTTGGGAAGGAGTCCACCGTACAAATGAGTGATGTTATCATCTTCCCACAAAATTGAAAGAAAGAAGGTACATGTTATATAAAAATTCCATATGTCTAAGTATATCATATATATAATATATAAAAATTTTAACCATTATTATATATATTTGTGAGAGGTGGTATTGGAAAAATGAATGGTATCTATTCCAGAGGTGGTAGTCTACTGTACACATGTATATTAATTTCTTTAATCATATGATGGAATAGGAAAAGGATTTTTCTTATGAAATTAATAGAATAAAATTTATTTATATTGAATATTATCAGGTTATTATATTACCATGGTTTAATAATAATTTAAGGAGGTAGTGGATGAAATAAAACAAAATGCTCATTTAGGGGCACTACCTCTTCATTGGAAAACTTATTTTGGTTTACACCGAAAAGACTTCCTAGGGTATTTTTTTTATGAAAATAAGGATTTAGGACAAGGAGATGGAATTAATAAAAATATTAATTCAATTATTATTTTAAACAATGAGAATGGGAAGTTTGAAGGCAAGATAAGATGGGTGGCCTTTTATAAGTTATGTGAGTGGGACATTGGAAATTTTTAAAAGAAAAAGGTTTACCCACATTTTTTGAATATCTCAAGTTTAAATAATGTTCTATTATCAACCATAGATGATCTATGGTCGACATATGGACATTATAAATGTTTTTGGAATGTTTGGGGTCCTTTTTAAAACATATATTTTTTACTTATCACCTAGACACCCATTTTTACATTAACCAAGTTAAACAATTTTTTCTGCTTTTATAATTAATTGTGAGAAAAAATTAATTTTACATTATTAAATAATATAAATTATGATGATTAAAATTACATAATATATTTTTCTAAATTTAATTCATATATTTGTATAATTTTAATTTAAAATTAATCTCCCAGACACGATGAGAAAGAGACTTTTTAAAGAGAAAATGTTTAAATATTTATAAATTTATATCAGAATTCATCATGTAATTGATTCCAATGACCAATATTTGATTAATATTTATGTAATAGGGATAAGTTTTTCATTAAAACCATATAATAACTATATTTTTGTTTTAAAATCCCCTAAAAGACATCAAAAATATTAATAAAAAAATATTTTTTACTATTCATTGAAAATTTTATCGTCTTAAAAAATCAAAAGATCCCCCTTTGATAATTTTTATGTGATGATTTCAAATTATTTTTTATATTTTTTGAAATAAATTTTATAATAGTGAGATTTCTTTAAAAAAATAATTATGCAAAATGCAACAAAAAGTATTTTTTAAAAAATTTAGTTTTCAATCATAAAATTGGTTTTATTATTATCTATTTTATATAAAACACGAAATATGAATTTTTTAAAAAAATGAAATATATAATATATAAATTTAATTAAAAATAATTAAAAAAAAATTATTTATTTATTGATGTCAAATGTATTTTTCTGCGAACCAATAGTTTTTTAGAAAAATATTTCATTTGTTTTCAAATGGTTTTATTTTCATATGTACTTAATTGGTCAATAAAAATAATTATATATACATGTGTAAAACATATATTTTCATAATTTAGTTATTAATATTCAAATCATGACTCCAGTAGTTATTAGATAACTAACATTTTAAATAACAATATTATAATAGTATGTCACATTTAATTTGAAATCGATTTTTCTTATAATATAGGATAAACTCACTATAGAGTGTAATGAAATATAAACTAGGTGTTTCATTTAACAATATATAAACTCAATTTTGCATGTAATGCAAGCTAAACAAGGGGTTCCAAGTAATTAAAAATATCAAAAATAATAAATTTATTTGAAAACTATATTTCTCAAAATCCTCTGTTATGACCCTAAGTTTAGGTGGTGACACTGGGAGTTTATTGTAGGTGATTGGGTTTTCTAGAGACTAAATCATATGTTAAGACCCTAATGATTGGAGAAACCTAGGAAGTTGAATCATACTTTATGGGACCATTCAAGTTCACTAAGTGGGTCTAGATGGTGTCATGCATTTGGGGCTTTCTTATCATTTATGAGGTATGGATGATTTATTTATTTTTCTCATATCTGGTGGTATTTGGATAATCATATGGATGTTATTGACTGTGAGGATGTTTAATTGAATTCTGTCACATCATATATGGAATGCCCCACATGGATTTTAGATCATTTTGTATATTGCCTTTAAGAAAAAAGAGATATTACTTTTTCGGATCATGTGTACACATAGATGGATCCAAGAGGATACTCGAGAGTAGGCAGAACATGATCGAACAGAATGGACCATGTTGTTTTAGTAGATCCTTTGAAACTAATTTTTGAGGATGATAATCCATTAGAAGGGGATACTTTTAAAATTCCCACTTGAATTATATATATGAAATGTTTTGATATTATTAAATTTACTATCCAATTTGTTTGTTCAGTATTACATGTCCTTTGGATTTTGGTTTCTAATAAAAATAGATTGAGCAATAGAAGGTCGGATGTTATGTAGAGGTTGGGTTATGTGGTTCCTCAAAAGATAAACCTCCTTGCAGGTGGAACCCAACGGTTAGACATTGTGTCTATAATATGATTACAATTTTCATCATATCTCACCATCTAGATAGTGGGTTTTGACCTACTTTTAGGCCATGTTGGCATAACTAAGGTTGTTTTGTATAGCACACAGTCTGACGAAAGTCTATCCACTAGCTTGCCAGTGGTGAAATAGACCCTATGAGGAGGCACAATGTCTAGTTTCTATAGTGTGGCCAAATTTTCATTAAAAGCCCCAAAAAATTTAATTCCCACTCATTTATGACATTTTTTATTACCCAATTATGGATTAAAAACTGTATTTCACGTTTGAGACCCCCTATTGATTCTTCGATCTCATAATCATCTCCCCTAGGTTCTTTAAATTAGTAATTATTTGGTGGTTCATGAATTGTGATTCATATATATATATATATATTCAAAATTTATATTCATATTCTTATTATTGAGTTATGAATATATCTATGGTATATCTAATCCCCCAAACTAAATTCCACATCCCCTTTACACTGCACTGAATATCTACCCTTCCTTCGGCATGCCTACCTATACACCAAATTTTTCTAACCAGTATCTACTGAATTTTGGGTGATTTTGGGATGACTATAGAATCTAGTAGCAGTAGTAGAAGCAGTATTAGTAATAATAATAATAATAATAATAATAATAATAATAATAATGGCCAATATTTAACTACATTGTAGAACAACTAAAAAACTCATTTGAAACATATATGAAACAGAATAAATAATAATCCCAATATGAACAGAAAAACAAAACATATAGTGTGTATATTTTATTCTAGAAATAACAAAGAATACAAGATCACTAATTTCTTGATCCAATAATTAAATACACAAAACCGTAAAATGGATACCTTTATCTGAAAAAGAAAACCCCTAGTCTATCTTTTATCTATCCTACAGTTTGTATATTCTCAGAATGATCATACCCATGAGTTGGATCTAATACCTGATCTCAAAGCCATAATTTTATCTAGCATCTTGAGGATCCTAAGCATGGTGTTACTATGAACTCAGTATTCCACCACCAATGTGTTCTTATAACACAATCATATTTATTCTAGTTCTTCTAATGCTTATTAGACTACAATAAAAAAATACCACAGAATCCACATCACTTGTTCTTGACAACCACAAGACAGAATTTACATACAAAAGCCAACAAAAAAATTGGAATTATGTATCCAAAATTTCACATGTCATATTAACCAGATGTTCTCCTAATGATTTTTGTGCTACACAACACCACATCCTAACCATTTCAATATACGAAACTTGTCGGATCAATAGAATGCATCATCATCAGATCCATATAAATTTAAAAACTCCCTTCGTATTCCATTTAATATATCATTATCATATCTACAACCCGACATCCCAAGGCATAGCGATATCCATCCTTACATAGTCATGGCCCATTGGGCTGAACATCAAAGCAAGACATGACCTGCATCCAATGGTCTCACACAATAAACAATGAATTTCTATGACATGAGCCTCCACCATAACTGGATTTCAACACCATCCCCATTACCCCTATACTTATGGAGGCATCCACACACATCTAGTTGTCTGAAAAACCTCATATAGTCCTAATACAATATTCACATTCCACCTAAAGTACTTTCAGCTAACAATGGTGAGAAAAAATCACCAAAATACTTATTCAAAACCTAAAGAAAACCTTCATAACCACTTTCAATCATCATTAACCAAATACATAGATTTTCATCAATCATCACCTCATCATGGAATATCATGTCACCTTAATTATAGTAATCATCGTCACCCTAGTTCTCATGGGCCTATACCAACACATTCCCATGCAAATCACATAGTCATAGAATATCATTAATTAAATTAAACACCTAGAATATCCAACCTAACCAAAATGGAAACCACCCCACACATACCATTCCATACTCAACACAAACATATTTAAACATACATGAAAATACCCATTGGAATCTTCCAATAATAATAGAAAATAAACAATTTAAATAAATGTTCTCACCTAAACCACACCACTCATACCTCTTTATTAAACATTATACAACATGTGTATAAATAAGTATATATATAGGATCCACTAATCTTATACACATAGAAATTCACTTATAAAATATTAGTCTATGATTCGAAACAAAATGGAAGAAAATAGGAATCAAGAAAAGGACACTAGAAATAAGAAATACATTCTTGAATGAAAATATAAATAATAAAGGAAATAGAAAATAAGAATAAAAAAAGAAACCTATAATCTGTAATGCTAGATATCCAACTCAATTGATGACACCGAAATCAAAGATAAAATAAAGATGGTCTTTCATATCCATAGGAGAGACAAAAAAGATCTCCCTGGATCAAGGATTCATAGGGTGAATGGTGAAATAAATGGAGGAATAATGGTTAAATATTTTTTTTAAACCAGTTATTTCACCCCATTTAATGATCTATATGTATTGGGCACTTGTTTTGGATAATCGTGAACCAACCGTTCGATGCCTATGTCTAAGGTGACTCCATCATCAGATGGTTAAAACTCACAGTTAATAAAAACATGTTCCTAATAATGTATTTATATCTTCCTCTATATAAGAAAATTCATTTCTATAAACTCCTCCTCACACAATATTTTCTAACTGTTCTCTATTTCAAATGGATTTCATGATTTGGGCCGTAGAGTTAGTACTAAGAGTGAATAAATCATGCACCCGTTGATGTGTATCCATAATTTGGGTTCTTTATTTTTGATGCATTAGAAATAAAATCGAACCCCTGATACACATACTAAGCCTTAATACCCATACAAATACATAACGTCATGCATTTTAACTTTATAAATTGAATTGTGATGCTCAAATTGAAATTTTTGTTCTCTAAAAACTAAAAGATAAAATTCCATATGAATTTCCGACACAACCAAATAACTGATATGTTACAACCTCCATAAATTAAAATGGATTTTCCCTATGCATTTTGGTCTTACTATATGATGACACCAAACATAACCATATCAAAAACATTTCCTTTATCACTCACTCACTACAAATTCCGCTAGTGGAACTCCCCACCTAAGGAATCACCCACATTTTCTCTTCCTAACCAAATTTCAAAAATTTGGATGGTCCCATGATGACCATCCTTTAGAAATACATGTCCCAACATCACATATCATCAATCCTTCATCTGTTATAATTCATATTTCCGACCCACATTACATGTGATGCCCATAAGGTCCCACGGTGAATAGAATGCACAAGAGTCCCCACATCACACCTAATTATCAAATGATATTGCATTATATACAAAATACCCAAAAGATCTATCTGATTCCAATGCATCACACAAACTGCCACATTGTACTTGATACCCACATATTATCAAAAAAAGGTTATTAATCTATCACACATGCACCTCAATCGCCAATATCAGTCATGTAAAAAAATATTCCCATGATCATGGAATATGTCTATCTATCGTGAGCTCTAAGGAATATTATGAACCTGATAGATCAAGTTCATGCACATTTATTGAAGCATAACTATTTGATTCCTTTCATTCATATATATTTTAACCTACTACTAGTTACTACTCCCACATCTTGGTATCTATCCCATACAATGACTTGTGTATACATTATTATCTTAGCTACCCACTCTTAATACTAAATCGGGTCCTTCCTCAGATCCCTAAGTATAGCATGGTTTATGAATCCTATAATTCTAAGGTTTCTTCTAACAAAACCTCCTCATGTTTTCCATATTCCAACATACCTCACACTCTATGGATGCTTCTCACACTATGTCAAAATATGATCTATCCACCTACACTAGAACCTCTATGTTGATTACCCATTCCTTAGAGGCCTCCTAGATTCCCCAAATTCACTACACTAAAATGACTCAGCATGACCTTGATTTTGTGTACCCATATCATCACGTACTACCTCACATTACACAATATCTCCCCATTAATATGCCATATCCCTCCGATTCAAATAATCTATCAACACCAATCGCACTACCCCTAAGAATAATATCAATCTGCAGAAAATTTCAAGTACACCAATGTCATTAATCAATCCATCTTCATACTATCTCTCCCTGCTACATGTTCTTGATCTGGTGATCTCAATCATCCCTCAAGGTCTCTATAATGAATTTTTCGAAGAAACAAGTATTGAATTTCTTTCATTCTAGTCCCCCATTCTGGCCTTCATGTAAATGTACATACCATAAGGGATTTTATGGTCATCATAGCATGTTTTTGTATAGCTTCACCCTCCTCTCTATGAGTGTATCAATAGGGTTTAAATTTTTTTACACAAACTCTATCTAGTACTCTACTTCATGTGGTCCACCTCCACTATGGAAAAAAGGGGGTGATGTGACTAGAACTCCAAATTCAACTAATCCATGCATAGATCATAACCCTAAGCATTAGGGTAAATAAACTGTATGAGTTTCACTATTCTCACCCTAAGTTATTCATCTAACTAAAAACCAAGCTCTAATATCTACTGAAGCTATAAAACCTACCTTAGAGCCTCTATCTCTAGTTATTTTTCATCCTGAATATCAATGGCCTCAACTTATGCACTCCCTATAACACCCCATATCTTCCCTCCTTAAATTCATTGGAATCCATCTATGATTAATAATTCTATGTACTATATACCATGATTATTACCGAAAATCATTTTTCATATATAGAGAATAGAGAAAATTGTAATATGTAGAACATGTTACACTTCTTGACCACAACCAAATCATATATAGTACAGCCTCAAGGCTTGATGAATACCCATATTAGATCTGAATATCACATATCAATCATATAGAAATCACTATACTCTAATGGTTGATAATAATTCCATCATAATTTTATACTAGAAAAAATATTAATCTTTATGTTGACCCTTTAAATCGATCACCCATTCCCTTTATTACTACTTACCCTTATCAGAGTCTAGCATCAAATATACCATATAGATGTAGGATAACATTCCATTCTCATAAGTATCCACATAAAAATGTTAGATTAGTATAATTTCATAAAGAATATATGAAGTAAAACATTGTTTATTTATTTTTTGACAATTCAAATAGTCCAAAACTTTTTTGATATTCCATTTTCCAAGAAATATTTACAATCACATTAATATGTCATGTGAACCTATCTCTTATTATGAATCATGATGGAACACACTATATTTCAATACTAGGAAAAGTTTCAAAACATATTAAACCAATCACATCACATCCATGTGTTCCACACGAGGTGGAAATCTATCAACAAGAAATGTGTAAGCATACCATCAATTTTCCCACTTATGGGAACTTAGTTTTTCACCCTCGCATAGGGATGAATTCAACAAAACAAAATATCATTTAAATACACTGAAGAGATTATTTTATACTATCTACCATTCCCAAATTGTAACATAAATGACAAACCCTGTAAAACCACATTGTAACATCCTCACTCACGATCCACATTTCTGTAGCTCCTTGTCAGAGATTCATTGGGCCTTAGGAGTTCCTAATCATATACAAAAGACTTCCAACATTCATCAGGGTACGTTTACATTATATTAAAAATAATATACCCTATTTTGATTTTAATAAATATAATGATGGTTGATATTTGACAACACTATGTAATATCTAATAAGAAATCCTCAAAAAACATATATGAATAGTTGAAATTACAATCCCAAAATAAATATATAAACAAACTAGATAGTGTATAAATTTTATTCCATACATAAAATATAAAATATCACATATGGGTCGATCTTATAAGTACATATACAAAAGACCTAAAGAGATATCATGGTTTGTACAAGTGAACCCCATGGTTCTTCCTTCATCCATCTTGTGAACCCATGACGTATTTTTTCTCACTAATATCCCACATATGATTCAGATCCCTATATTAATATCAAAACCATAAATTCCACATTCTTCCTAAGGGGGGGATGTAGGGTTTGAGTATGAACTTATTATGTCACCACCAATATGTTCTTGACTAACAACCATATTTATACTATTGTATAAAATTTATAATAAATATAAATTACAAACATATCACATAGCCATCTTTTCATGAGCTCAATAGACACAATAAGTAATTTAGGGCATGGGATAGTATAGGAATTGAAATATTTATCCACTATTTTACATATCAAAAGAAACCTTATCCCTCAAATAATTTTGAAACCAAACAACACCCTATGCCAACCACTTCCATGAATGTAACATGTCATGTAAACCTGACACCCAATCAACCCATCCATAAATGTATACCATGTCCCTTATAAATCCATTTAATATAACACTATCAATTGTGCATCTTGATGTTCCCAAGAATGGAGATATCATTCCTTTTATAGTCATGGTCCATTAGCCACAATAACATTTCAATCCTTGACCCCATACAATGTCGCCATACCAACAACTATGGATTTATATAGTGAGAACCTACTCTATAATGGGGGTCCTAACCCATCCACTCTGTCTCTATGTTCACAGAAGTCTCCACAAACTTAGTGTGGCCAAAACCACATCACTAGATCCTACTCCTATTTTAATATTACCTTGATGATGCTCACATCCAACAACAGTGAGCATAAATTCTCTAACATATCGCTATCACATATCTAGAAAACCATTGTAGCTACATAAAAACCTCACCATCACATCATGACACTCACCATCACCCTTTCCCCCATCTTGGAGAATCACATCACATCAAATTCAATGAACATTATAACCCAAGGTCTAAAGGGACAATCCCAACACTTTCGCAAGAAACACACATTGGCATAACAAATCAATAACTAAATTAAACACAAGACACATCATGGTCAATTAATATGGAAACCGTCCAACATGTACCATGCCTTATCCAGATATAACACATTTAAAGACACATGAAAATTCCTATAAGCATTTTCCAATAATAATATAAAAAAATTACTTAAATAATAACTCTCACCCAGACCACCCCACTCATGAATATTTATTATTCATTCCATAATACACATATAAATTTGGAGGAATCTAGGAACCAACTACCATATACCCATAGGTGTTCACTTGTGAAATAATGTCCACTAATTCAAGATGAAATAGGATAAATGGGAATCTAAAAAACACACTAAAAATAGCGTAAATTATCTTATATGGAAATAAAATTCAAAATGTTAATAGAAAAGAAGAAATGAATAAAGATGAATTTTAGCTTTACCTATATCTATCCAATGCATCAGATGACACCTAAATCATATCTCAAATGAAGAATATCTAATGATGCCCAATGAGAGAAAAAGGAGTGCATCATGGACGGAAGAGGCACTGGATGAAAAAGGAATTTAAAAGAGTAATAATGATAAAACATGATGGGGTAAATTTATAATTTCACTTCGATTAATGTGCCTAACAATTTTGAATCGCCATTTGGTTAATCGAGTGCCAAACTTACTATGCCAATTTCCAAAGAGACACACACTTCGTATGGTTAAAGTGCGTGGTTTTTCAAACTATTCTCTTAAACATGTGGATATCTCTAACAGTGTATAAAAAAATTCATGTATATTTTCCCCACTAACATGGTTTGATCTAACCAAGCTGTAGTTAAAATGGTCCACACTATTTAGGTCACAGGGTTAGCATTAACTATGCACCAATTTTGAACTCAGTGTTGTATCACTACGTTTTTTGTTTTCAAAGATTGATTACTATAAAACTAAACCAAATCTGGAGACATATATAGATCCATAATCATTTTCTATAATTAGGACTTTCTTTTATGGTAACTCTCGAAATAGAATTTTGACACCTAAATTTAATGATGGAATATCCCACAAATAAAAGTTAAAATTCCATTGAAATTTATCACCCATTCAAGAAACTATAATGTTGAAACTTCCCCAAATTATAAAATTTCAACCTCGATATATATGGTCTTTCACTAAGATGATACTGAACATACTCATCTAATAAAAATTCCCTCAGTCTATCAATCATGGTTATTTCATCATGTGGTAGTCCCCGACATAGGAATTATACACCTGGTAGCTTCTAAAACCAATTTTAAACATTTTAATGGTCCCATGCTGACCATCCCCTAGAAAAACATGTCCCAATATCACATATTATCAATATTTCATCTTATCATATGCTCTTTTCATTACCATATCCCATATTATTCCTATATGTTCCTGCATTAATACATATTCCTAAAAATCCCACATCACACTTCATGCTCAAAATAACCCTCATTATAAGGAAAATTCATACAATATTTTTCTAAATTTCAATTTATCCCACAAAACTCACTCACCATTCCCAATGACCACATATTTACCAACACCAAGTTAATTCAACAATCAAATGTGCACCACATGCATTAATATCAACCATTCGAAAATAAAAATAAATAGAATATATTGGTGATCATATAATACCTCTAACCATCATCTCCACCCTAGAATTCACAAAACCTTATTGATCAACAAAATGAACCTCGGCTAAAGCCAAACTAAAATATGCATATCCTCCATGGGAATATCACCTTCTACTGGCCTCTACACCCACTATTGGGTATCTATCTCATTTCCATAACTATTAAATGTAGTAGTATCTAATAAAATGACTACTGATACCACTCATATCACTAACTCTGATCCCTGAACCAAACTTGGTCCCTAACTCCCACCTTTGTAAGGTGTCTTATAGAAAAACCCCTTTAAGTTCCCTGTATTTGAACAATCTCAACACTACACTCTGAAGATTCTAGTGTTGAATCTAGATGTGGTATGGCTTCTAACACTAGAAGCACATTATCGATGAACCACTCATTAGTGGCCTCCCAAAGTTATCGGGTTGGGTTCACCACAGAGGATCTATACAACCTCCCTTCTAGTTACTCGAGGCATTACAACCAGCCACACTAGCTGTTATAGCTTGGGTTGAATAAGTAATTTTTTTCATGTTCCCCATAGCTATCAATGCCTAGGTCACTGGAATTTGAAAAAGGTAAACTTGAATATATCTTCTTATACATTGATGGAATTATACAGTCCGTTATAAAATCATCTCACCTTGGTTATGTGATCCAATTCGGTAGTGGGTGAAAAAATAGATAGTTCCATAAACCTATAAATATAATCCATGACTAACAAGTATCAATGCTACAAGTTCATGAACTCATGAGCTTAATCTATCCTAAAGGTATTAAAGAAGAATTTCCCAAAGAATAGACTCTAAAATTCCTTACATAATGACACCATGGTCATTCCTACTATTACATGTATGTCTAACCAATTATTTTTCAGTCCTATGAGAATGTATGTAGCTCTATTCAACCTTCACCCTGAGTGTGTCTTGATCTAGTTGAAAATATTCTACACAGGTTGTATCTAGTACTCTTCAACATGTGGTCCATTATCACCCAATAAAAATGTAGGGTTTTGTGACTGGAACTCCCAGGTCAAATAATACATAGATTGCTCATCTGAATTAGCACCATGAATAATATTGTGTACAGCCTACACCAATCTCCCCCTATGCCTCTCATCCAACCAACATCTTCTATGGATTCCCCCTTACTCATATCATCTAACTGTGGATCATAATCATTTGGAACCTTAGGGAAATCATTGTATACATTCTTGAGATGCATCACATCTTATACCACCTAACACTACGCCAAAAACCACATATGTGGATTCACCCAAAAGACCAAATACCTTGATGAATACCAATAATAAGAGTTTATATATCATGAATAGGGAGGGAAGTAATAGTAATCCATCTCACCACCCATACACTTATCAACCACACAATTTTCTGAAATCAACCATCCTCATGGACCCTTTCCTACCCATATCAATGTAAATAAATAGAATGAAATCATATAATAAATCACAAGACTAGGAGGGTTAATTACACTACCACAAAGAAGTTATACAAGAAAACACTATTTATCTAATTTCTAACACTTTAAACTGCTCACCCCTTCTCTTTATTTCAACCCACCCATATCAGAGTCATAAATAAAATATACCATAAACAGGTAGGATCACATGCCCAGGATTTCTGAGTATAATTTCACCATGAATATATGCATGAAAAACTATTTATTTTATTTTTTAATTATTAAACATCCAAATATCGTTTCCTACATTCCATGTTCCAAGCAATAATTACCATAACATACATATGTCATGAGAACCAAGTCCACATCATGATTCATTAATTCAAACCCACTTTTTACTTTCATATCAATGAGAAAAAACATCTTAAACTAGTAACATCACATCTATAGGTTCCACTTATGGTGGAAATATGTTAATTGTAAAAGAAAAAGAAAAACATCAATTTTTTCACTGCTTGAAATTCATTTTATCCCCATAATGTGGGACTATAGGAACACAAATATGAGCTATTTACCGATAATTAACAATATATTAGTCTCATTTTTACCATCTCCATGTATCAAGACAAATTACTGACCCTATAATAAAAATTTTTAACACCCTAAACTAGTAGACGCATCACTTGTATTATGGGATGAAGTGCCTCTAGTACTTAGGTGCACCTCCCTGTACAAAAAAACAATGGAGACAACTAGTGAGGGAATATTAGGTGATATCGTGGAAACTATAACCTTCATTATTAAAAATAATAATAGTAATAATAATACTAAAAAAATAATAAAAATGATCAATATTTAACTATGCTTTGTAATATTTAAGTAAACTCATCAAAAAATTATATGAAATAGTAGAAATAACAATCCTAAAAGAAATATCAAATAAAAATAGACAATGTATACAACTCATCCAGTACATACAAAGCATAGAATATCACTTCTGGGTAGATCCTATAAGTATGTATGAAAAATCTCAAAAAACCCTCTTTATCCATAAGTGAACCCACTGGACCAACATCAATTCAACTCATGCACCAATGGAATGTACCTTCTCACTATGGTTTATCCCATGAGTCTAATCCATTATATATGTTGAGATACGTAAATTATATACATGTCTTGAGTGGCCCATGTTGGGTTTGAGTATGAACTCAGTAGTCCACCACCAACGTGTACCTTTCTTACATCCATATTTATACTACTGTATGCAATTTGAATGAACATTTTATAAAGAGATATAAAATTTCCCCCTTTTCATGGACTCAATATCCATAAGGGATAATAAACCTACTTTGGACATTACCGGAATGGAACGAAGTATCCACTATCTAATATATAGGAAGAACCCATAGTTCCCAAAAAGGTTCCATTGCACATGTTACCATGTGTCAAAAATTTCCACATTTCAAACACAGAATGTATATTTCATACACCATCAATAGATCATTAAACAAATCAAATGTAGCATAGAATTCCTTTTAATATATCACCCTCATCTCTATTTATGAACATCCCAAGGAAAGATGATATTCATCCTTCCATATTCCTAGACCATCAGTCACAACATTGTTTAACTCATCCAACCCCATCAGACAATCTTCCAATATCAATCATGCAATTTTATTGTGAAAAAATCTTCCATAATTGGTGCTAAACACCATACATTATGCTGATATTTCATGGATACCTCCACCCACTTTGAGTTGTCAAAACTACCTCATTGGCCCCTACTATGTTGTAGATATCACCTTGATGACTCTTTCAATCCAAATTAGTAAGGATAAATTCACCTACACACATAAGACACAACTCTAGAGGACCATTGTATCCACATATAATCCTTGTCACCCAACCTAAACACTTACAATCATCCTCTACCTCATCCAAGAGATTCATTTCACCTCAATTATGGTGATCATCATCACCCCAAGGCTCACTAGCTAAGCCAAACATGTTCCCATGGACCTCACATAGACATAAGACATCATTAAACAATGTAAACACCTTCCACATCCTTCCCTACTAACTTTTAAAATCTTACACACATAATATTCCATACCTATCTCAAATAAATTTAAATAGACATATAAATATCCATTGAAATCATCTAGTAATAATAGAAAATGTCATAGTAATATAAATCTACTCACTTATACCACCTCACACATGCCTATTTATTACACATTTCATAATATAGGTATAAATTATTAGAAAAATAATAACCACCTAACTTAAACACATATAGGTTCACTGAACAAGGAAAACCACTGATTCAATCCAAAAAAAGAGAAAATTATAATATAGATGACCACTATAAATCCCCATAATTTACATTCATTGATATTACATAAAATTTGAAGAATATTCATTACAAAATATAATAAATCTATCAAAAGAACATATAGGTATAGATTGTTTAGAAACATGGAAACATAAACAACTAGTTTATAAGAAATCTTCATTATCTCCCACTTAATTTGTTTTAACTAGACCCCTTTTTGTCATTTTTTACTTAATACCCTTATTTAAGAACTAGGGAAAAGAAACATATTAAAGGGTGAGCGGTGATGCTCAGTAAGCGTAAAAAAGGGATTCATCAGTAACATCATAATGATAAGACATAGGAATATAAAATTTGAAAAAATTATCCTACATATGAATGTTCGAGATATCATGCCATGGGATAAATTAGGAATGTTCATAAGAATCAATGAACGTAATCCCAAATTTCATAACATAAGTCATGAAATTTTGTGGCATGCACACAATCATAGAAAATCATTTCATTTTAGTCAAGTCTCATTTCTAATACCATCATAGTAGACAATGTCCATTACTTAACCGAGTTCACTCCTCATTCCAATCCTGTATTACTGAACTAAGATCATTTCTCATTACATCCATGTATATCTCATGAGATATAAATTTTTACGCAATTAATTGGAGGGGTATATAGTTCCTTACCATCTCATTAGGAAATAATTATTTTTTGTTTCATAAAAACATAAATAATTCATCATAGCATAACCTAAGGAATAAAATGGGTTTCTTAAACCTCATTTCATCATAATCCATAAAAAAACAAATGGATTACATATATTGCATATAATCATAAACACAATAAAACTATAATAATAATAATAGGGATAAAACAATAATCCTATTTAAATAATGTCATCTTAAATGGAATTTTTTTGGGTACAAGAGTTGATATTAATTCATGAGGAAAATATATTTTCTTATTTGAAAACGTTTTCTTTTCTCAAAATTACATGAAATTAAAATAGAGAAATATTTATTTGAAAATAAAATTCAAATATTATAGAATAATATTCAGGGAAATAAGGCATTATGAAAATTTAAAAATACATTCATGTTTTATATGTTAAAAAACTTTATCCCTATAATTTTACCAAAAAAAGCCAAAAAGTACCTCATATCGAATAAAATAAAAATATCCCTTTCAAACAGTTTGAAATAATCACCAATGGGAAAAATTGAGAAATTTTTTTTACAAGAATATAAATATTATTATATATTTAGGAAACATGGATGTGGATGATAAATATACCACAGTAAATACTTATATATAAACAATATCAGATAATAATGAGATTGTGAAATTATCCCTTACCTTAAGTCTAATTTCCATTTTATGTATCTAAAACTCCTGTGTATTGTTTAAAATAATTTCATTTACATATTTTAGAATCAAATTATTTTTTATGATATTTTATATGATCATATTATCATTAGTTTTTTAATAACATTTCATTATTACTTGTCATTCAGATAATAATTGCTTCATTTCTTATGCATGTTCTGTCAAATAAGTTCGTGTTCTCCCTCATAGGTCATATTTATATCATTAAAAATGAAATTAACAATATATATATAATATTTATTCATTATATACATTTATATAATAATTATTTAATGAATATCTTGTAGAATGAATCTTATCACATCGTGGAGATGATAAGTCGTACGTACTTAAGAGCAACGATATAATTCCCATAATTATGGAATGGTATTTAAGTGAATGGTGTATAATATTTTAGAATAATTATAATGTTATTATAATAATATATAGTTATTATTTCAATCATTATACCCATCCATGTATGGTGGTGGTGAAAACAATTACACTATAGCATGAAGACGATAAGCCGTACATACACACGTGTGGTGATTTCGTTTTTTGTAGGATGATAGAATATAGAATATCGTTGTTTTATAATTATAATAACAACTCTGTATATAATTGATAATGGAGTTATTTTTTAAAATGAATCATCTAAAGAAGGGAAATAATAAGAAAAAAAATATGTTTGAATGAATTAGCAGAGGAGATTACCTCTTCTTCGACGTGCTTCCTCTAAATCTCCTCTTAGATCACTAGAGTTGCAGTTTGAAGAAGCCCAGAACCTCTAGAATGTAACTAGGTAATTTTATTAAGGAACTTTTCATGGGATGGCCAGGATTAAAGGCTAAAAGTGAAGTGAAAATATGAGTGAGGAGGTTCCATTTATAATTGAGGTGATGGGCACTTTTGGGATCTCGATAAATATTAATTTATAAGAAAATTAAAACCCATTCAAAAACCTAAAAATTGTTAAAAATAATAATTTTAGATTATTTAAGGTTTCAATCTCATAAACCAAAAAATTAACTAGTATTTCAATCAAATTAAACCTTATAATTTTAATTAATACTTATTTATCTTATTTAATTTTTAACAAGGGTAACAAATATTTCAATATTAAAAGGGTTTAATTTCTACTTATTTCATGTAAATTATTCCATAAATAAGAAAAATTGAACATTTTAGACCACATAATAATTATTATAAATTTTGGAAATTTTTTTATTATTTTTATATAATTTAATAATATATTATTTAGATAAATAATCAATAGTGTCAATTTTGACACTATTCAATTCATTGATTTTAAAAAATATTAATACAAAAATATAACTTCAAACCAAATATTTTATTATATTGCTAGGAGGTTAAGGTCATCTTGAAAATTCATTATACATTTAAATTATCCCATATTATATTTACATTTATACTTAGTAACATTTATTTGTTATCTCTATTAATAAAAATAATTACTACCCCAATTTTGTGTAATTATTTATTATTCATATTTATTGAATAAAAATTAAATATAAAATAATATGATGAAGATAAATCTATAGGTTTTTAGAATCATATATTTAGTAATAAATTTCTACTGTAAAATCTATAATTTAAAATGTCATACTTATTAAATTATGAATGTTACATCTTTAACATCACTTTAAATAAAATAATATAACTGACACAATATCTTCTATAAGGAACCAAATGGTCATTAACTCTACCTTGGGAGGTTTATGGTTGATATATAATTGACCAATAAGATTTTTGAAAGTTTATATGTATTTTTATGGTTATTGGTATTATAATAAAAATCGTTATACTGATTCCTAGTCAATTAATTAATTTTTAAATCATCAAAGTATAAGTCTTTAAGGTGATTATTTATTTTATAATAAAAAAAAAATAATGATAATGAAAATCATTTTAGATTTAAAATCAGTATTTGAAATTGAATTTTTATTTTTTATAACCTTATTTAAAATTTAATTTAGTTATTTAAAGTTGAATGATAAATATTTAACTTTTCTTTAAATATAATAAATTACATGTCCTAATCTCATCCAAGTGGCTTCCAAAGGACAAAATTTTGACCTATGGATTATTTAAGTAAAGAAAACTTATCCAATTATATTAGTTCATGTTTTAGAAAAATTTTATAATAGTATTCTTAGCCTTAATTACCTGATTTTCCCTTTTACCGTATTAAAAGAAATTAACGAATTTACTATTCACAATACCCAAAAAATATAGATATTTAAATAATTTGGACCTTATAATTACAAATATAGAACCAATTTTGAAAAATTCATATCATAGAAGCCTTATTAATTAATTTAAATTTATCTCATTGTCGGAAATAGAGAAAGGGTTTTAAAAGTTAAAACGTTACAATAGATTGAAAATTTTTTACTTCTGAATTATATGTAAAATTAATGATAATGACATAGATTACATTCAATGATAAAAAAATATTCTATTTATATTTTAAAACCATTAAAAATTATAATTTAACCATATATATTATTATGATGAAAAGATGTTTTCAATTAAATGTTAATGTATTTTTACTATTCATCGACATTTAAAAGTTATCAGAAAAGTATTAATAATTCATCCAAAATTATTTATTTTTATCCTTATTTCAATTAAAATGTTTATATTATCATATAAAAACTATTAATGTGTCAAAATATTAATTTAAAAGGGGTTCTGCATTAAAAGGTGAAAAATTACCCTCTTGAAAAATATATGTTCTTATACATAAAATAGTGTTTATTCATACCCTGTGAAGAAATATCTATTATAAGAATATAAAAACTATTTTATTAAGTATATAAAAAATATATTACACTAATTTCATTTAAAAATATTAATTCACACAATGCATTTAAAAAATAAAAATCTATAATTGATTTATATTTTTTCATAAATAATTATTAGCGAATGAATTCACCATACATTCTCAAAAGTTTGATGAATTTATTTACTCGAACATAAAAGTTAGATCAAATGGACATTTTATAATAAGTTTATCTTAGGGTTTGTTTAAACTCACGATTGTGTGTAATGAAATCTATTGAAGAATTAAAATTATATAGAGAAAATATATCATCAAATTATATAGGTGTAACATTCTACCCCTCTTAAACTAAATTTCACCATTGAAATTCATCACTTGGATACAAACAGATAGGAATATATCACCCACATCATATACTCATACTCCCATATAGCTTCATCAAATTAGTGGTTCCACCACAAAAGATTAACAATGTGAGTGGTCTTGTTTCCCAAAACATTTTCACTATGATCTAGAATCTGTATCAGTAGTTCTTCATAAGAAATATCTTCCTCTAGTTGTATGAATTTTAATTTTAGTACATGTGAAGGATTAGGTATGTACATTATCAAGATAGATGCATGGAAAACATCATGAACATGAGAGAGATTCGGTGGAAATTCCCATCAGTAAGAAACCTTCCCAATATGATCAAGAATTTCAGAAGGATCGATATTCATAGGTCTCAGCTTTGCCTTCCTTCCAAATCCCCTTACTCTATTCCTAGGAAATTTTTGTAGAAACACAATGTCACCCACATCAAAATCTAGGTCTTATATTTGGTTGTCAGCATAACTTTTTTTCGACTCTGAGCAGCTCTATTCTATAGATAAATAGATATGCACTTTTCTGACATTTCATCAACAAGATCAGGTCCTAATTACTTTCATTCCCCAACTTCATCCCAGAAATTTGGAGTTATGCACTTCATTGAATGAGGGGATCCATTAAGAGCCATAAGAATACTGGAGTGAAAGTTATTATAGTAATCAAATTCCACAAAAGGTAGGTGTTGATCCCAATAACCATTGAAATCCATAGAGTAAGATCTTAATATTTATTATATAGTTTTAATTGTTTTTTCAGAATAATCATCTGATTGATGATGATAAGTAGTGATGAAAATTAACAACGTATCTAGAGCCTATTGAAGTCTTCACCAAAACATTGAGGTAATCCTTAGATCCTGATCAGATATAATGGAAAGTCGTACTCTATGAAATTTTCCCACTTCCTTTACATATATCCCAAAAATATGATCCAGATAAAAGTCCACTCTAATATCAATAATGTTTGACGACTTCATAATGATATCAACTATAACCCATGAAGAACTATGGGATTTATATGTCTTGGAATTTCTAAAGACAAGGACCATAGTGATGTTTTCCCATTTCCATTCTGGTATGGGTAATGGTTGTAACATCCCCTTTGACATTGTTCTCTCATCCATAACTTGCTGACAAATCAAGCATCAAGAGACACATTCATTAAAATCTCTTTCCATTCCATCCCACAAGAAAAAATCTTTTGAATCCTTGTACTTATTTATGATTCTAGGCTGAATGGATAATAAAGAATTATGAGCCTCATCCAATAGCTCCTTCATTAATTTTGGTATGGGAGGAATAAAAACCCAAATCTTGATCTTTGTTATTCCATAACATTCAAGATTGAATTCATGAATATTTATCACCTTATTTTATATCCCAAAATCTTCCTTCTAGGCCTCCTTAATCTTACCTTTTATATATTCTTGAACATTCACTTGATAAAGATAATATTTATCACCTTCCTTTAAAATTTAATGATCAGTCCTTTTCAAATCCATAAATATTATATCTTTTTTGATCCTTAACATGAATAAGATAGCATGGTCCTTTCGACTCAAAGCATCTCCCACTGTGTTTTCTTTCCCAGGGTGGTAATGTATTTAGTAGTCATAATCTTTATTCAACTTCAACCATCTTCATTAGAACATATTCAACTCACAAGATGTGAAAATAAAATTTATTCTTTTATGATCAGTATAAATATCACAGATTTCACTATAAAGATAATTTTCCTATATCTTTAATGAAAATATTACTATACCTAACTCCAAATCATGAGTTGGGTAATATTTCTCATGGAATTTCAATTTTTTCGAGGTGTAATCTATCACCAAATAATTTTTCAAGTGAACACATCCCATCCCATTTTGGGATATATCACTGTATATCACAAACCATTCTCCACTATAAGGCCATGTAAGCATAGGTGCACTGGATAACCTTTTTTTGAGCTCTTTGAAATTCTCTCAAAATTCCTCCATCCACATGAACTTAACTCCTTTACGAGTAAACTATGTGAGTGGATTTATCAATCATAAAAAATCATTCAAAAAACATAAATAATAACCATCCAAACCAAGAAAAATTTGGATCGTAGTTGTCGTTGTTGGTATCAACCAACATTCAGTAACTTTTATTATTATAGATCCATTTATATCAACTATTTTGAGATTTTTTGACCCAAAAATTAATCTTTCTGAAGCCAAAAATTAGGCATGGTAAATTTTCATAAGGCCTATCCTTTCTCGGGTTCATTAGTAGAATTTTTAATAGATCATCATGTTATTCCTTTCTATTCAAATAATCAAGAATATCATCAATAAATACAACCACAAACTGATAAATATAGACATTAAATACTCTATTCATTATATCAATGAAGATATCAGGGGTATTTTTAAGTCCAAAAGGAATAATAATAAATTCGTAGTTTATATACATTTTACAGAATGTTTTCTTTTTTATATCCCCCTTCTTGATATGTAATTGATGATATCCTGAATGAATATCAATCTTGAAAATGTATTCATATTTTTGTAGTTGTTGGAATATGTCATCAATGTGGGGATGATGATATTTTCTCTTGATAGTGATCTTATTATGTTCTTGATAATCAATAGGGAGTCTCATGGATCAAACGTTATTCATAAAAAATAGAATAGTTTCACTCTAATGTGATGATATAAGGCATATGAATCCCTTATCAAGATTCTATTGGAGGTTCTTCCTCAATTCCTGCAACTCAATTAGGGTCATTCAATAATGTGTATTCAAAAAAGGAATAACACTCAATATGAGTTCAATTGAAAACTCAACTTCATGATTTGGTGGAAGACATTGTAATTATTCCAGAAAGACATCATAATACTCTCATTAAATGGGAGTATTCTTAATTGTGAATTTCTCTCCAACCATTTGAGATAGATAATCTTCATTTATAAGGATCAAGACCCATAATATGGAAGAAACTTTCACATGAAGTTCATACTCATCCTTGCATCAATATATGATCATTGATTGATCTATAATATGAAATGTGACTTACATTTCTTATAAATTGATATAAGATCCAAATAGAGAATCCCATCCATTCTAATAATCACATAAAATTCCACTATTCAAAGGATCAAAATGTTTAAAGGAAGCACATTCCCACAAACATCAATTGGAGAAGAATTAAAAAAAATGTCATCGAACCCTTGCGATATTAAGATTTGTCACATCTTACTCAAAATCTATTTTTTGAGGTAATATATATACACCATTAGAAAATTATTAAGAAATAAGAGAGTGGGTGGATATATAATCAAATAAAACAATTGCTTCTTTAGAGTGGATGATATGTGTACCTTTCACCAACTCATTATTATACTCCACATCACTGATAGTCATTGAATGTGACTTTCCTTTGTCTTTGGAATTTAGAGTTTGTTGAACTCGATCAACATCAATAACCCTTGGATAATGGCATTGATTGGATTAATGCCTCGTTTCCTTGGACTTGTAACATTGAAGTGTAAGAGGTTCATTCTGTGTAGCCTTTTCTCTATTCCCATCATTAGAAATATTTTTTCCATCACATTGTTATTCAATTTTCATGATAACCTTATTTTCCACACTTAAAACATTTACTAGTTCCTTAAACACAATTTCCTCCATTTATATTTCCACAATTTTAGCATAAGAAAAAAAACTCAACTTCTTTTCAGGGTGGTATTTATATTTTTCATTTGAATTAAATTTTTCTCTTCTAATAAATTCCATATGAATGATGAGTTTCATGCATCTCTATCTCAACCATGATTGCACATAAAATTATTTCTTCATAGCTATTGAATTCACTTATTGATAATTTCCTTAAAAGACTTAGTTTTAAGCCACTAAAGAATCGATCAATTTTACTCTCAAGTTGGATACTAATTACGAAAGAGTGCCTTTCATGTCTTGTAAAATTTTATTCCTAAGTAAAATGAGATTTTTCATGCTTTTTTATGTTCATGGAACTCCTTCTCTACCTTTTATTGAAGAACTAGAAGAATGTTCTTATTGAAAAATATCTTCTTGAACTCATCAAATTCCATGGATTCAATTTCATCTTATTTCCTTGTATTAATTATAAGGTTCCATCATTGATTAGATCTACCTTACAAATGATATACTGCTAAGATGAATTTATCATGTTCTAAGAATTTGATAACTAAAAATATCTTTTCAGTGGTACTGATTCATTTTTCATCCACAAATAGATCAGAATACACATAGAAAGATAGTGGAAGATGCCTCATGAAGGACTCAATAGAATGTTCTTCCTTAAATTTCTTGTTTGGAATTTTTGCATGATTCCTAGGTTGAGAGGGTTATTCGAGTATAGATACAAGATTTTTCATTCTAGTTCCCATAAATATTGGTTTCTTAAGAGAAAATGATTATATTTCCCTTCGTATTCAACATTAACACAGTTCCTTTGAGTTTTATCCACTAACTATAACCAAGAAGCATAGTGTGAGAAATAATAATAATAATGGTAAAACCACATATTCAAGAATAAAATTTAAATTTTAGATACATTATTTTTCAACCTATTTTATTCATGATCACTTCTAAAACACTAGGATTATAACCTATACTTAGACATATCATTTTGGTTCTTGCTTGGGTTTTCTTATCCTAGTATTTGAAGTTTAACTATACCTGTCTTCTGATATAACATATAACGCCCCCATAGTTTACATATATTTATATTGATTTAATTTTTAATAATATTCATTATAAATTATAATAAATCCATTATAGGACCATATAGGTAGAGTGTATTTAGAAATTGGGAAACATAAATACTTGTTCACAAGACATCTTCATTGTTTCCCACTTATTTCATTGTAAATAGTTCCCATTTTAACATATCCTACTTAATACCGTTCTTTATGACATTAGGGAAATAAACATATGAAAGGGTGAGCTTAAATTATCAATAAGGTTAAAAAGGGAGATATCAGTCATATCATAATCATAAGACATAAGAACAAAACATTTGAAAATCGTATCCAACATATGAAAGATCATGATATCATTCCATGTGATAAATCATGGAAGTTCATAAGAATCAATTAACATAATCCCAAATTTCATAACATAAGACATAAAATTTAGGGCTTATACGTAATCAAAGAAAATCATTTCATTTTATTCAAGGCTTATTTCCAATACCATCATAGCCAAACAAATCTATTACTGAACTGGGTTCATTCCTCATTCTAGCCCTATATAACTAAACCAATATCATTTTAAATTCTATTCATGTATATCTCATGATATATAAATCATTACCAAATGTGTTCGTGGGAGATAAAGTCCCAACCCATCTTATAATTAATGTATTCTTACTTGTGCACAAAAACATAAATTATTCATCATAGCATAACCTACGGAATAAAATCTATTTCTTAAACATAATTTCATCATAATAAATATAAAACAAATTTTTTTCATAAATAATATTCCATCATAAACTCAATAAAAGCATAGTAATAATAGGGATAAAAAATTAACTCTATTTAAACAATTTTATCTAAGATAGAAAATAATTTTGATAAAACACATGATATTAATTCTTGAGGAAAATATATTTTGTTCTTCAAGAAAATAATATTTTCTCAAAATTCAATGTAATTTGAAAAGAAAATAATTAAATTCAAAATAAACTTGAAATTATTTAGAGGAAGATTAATTGAAATATTTAATTATGAAGATGTAAAAAAAATTCATGTTTTATATGTTTAAAAAACATTCTCCTCGTACTTTTACTGAAAAAGATAAAAAGTTCCACATATCGAATAACGACAAAATATTCCTTTCATATCATTTAAAAAATTCACCAATATTAAAATTTAATTTAAAATATTATATAATAATATAAAAAATATTATATATTTAGGAAACATTCCCATGGATGATAAATATACCCTAGTAAATACTTACGTATAATAAATCTCGGATAATAATGTGATTAAAAAATTATCCCTTTCCTTAGGTATGATTTCTTTTTTTTGTATCCAAACCACATGTATAATGATTTAAATAATGTCATTGAATTATTTCAGATTCAATGTGATTTTTATTATATCATATATGATCATATTATCATTCTTTTGTTAATAACATTTCATTATTACTTGTTATTTGGGTATTAACTGCTTCATTTTCCTAGGCATCTTTTGTCGAATAAGTTCTGGTTCTCCATCATAGGTCATAGTTATAATTTTAAAAAATTATATTAACATTATATATATCATATATATCCATTATATAAATTTTATAATCATTCTATAATGAATATCATATAGAATGAATTTCATTGCATCGTGGAAACGGAAGGTCGTACGTACATACGAGTGACTCTATAATTCCCATAGTTGTGTAATTGTATTGAAGTGAATGGTTTAAAATAATTAAGAATAGATATAATGTTATAATAATCATATATATGTATTACTTCCATCATTATACCCATCCAAGTATGTTGGGGGTGAAAAACAAATTACACCATAGTGTGGAGACGGTAAGTCGTATGTATCCACGGGTGGTGATTTAATTTTTCATAGGATGGATAGATGGTGGAATATGGTTGTTTAATAAATTTAATAAAATCCTTGTATATAATTGATACTATATTAGTTAAATTATAAAAAAAAACAACATAAATAGTCGGTAGAAGAAGAAAGATATTTGAATTAATCGGTATAGGGGATTACCTCTTCTTCGGTGTTCTTCCTATAAATCTTCTCTAAGATCACTATTGTTGGTATTTGAAGAATAAAAGAACCTCTATAATGTAATTGTGAAAATTTATAAGAAAAAAGGTAGGAGGTGGAAAATTATTAAGGCTCAAAGTGAAGTGGAGACACAAGGGAGGAGGTTCCCTTTTATAATTGAGGAGAGGGGCACTTGGGATCTCTAAAAATATTATTATAAAATAAAATAAAACCCAATACACAAAAACTCCAAAATGCCCCAAAATAGATTATTATATTTGATAAGGTTTTAATCACATCAAAAAATAATTTTTTCACAGGTATTTTTATAAATTTAAACTTTATCATTAAAATCAACACTTAGTTACCATATTTAATTTTTAACTAGGGTAACAAATATTTCAATATTAAAAGGGTGTCATATTTACTTATATGATGTCCATTAGAAAATTAATAAATAAATTTGAAATTTTTTGAACATATAATAATTAATATATCTATAAAAAATCTAATTAATTTAATAAATTATTATTTTGATGAATAATTTATAATGTCAATATTTAAACTATTCAATTCATTGATTTTTTTAAAATATTAATTTTACCAGATATCATCGAAAAAAAATTTATTATATTTCATGGAGGTCAAGCTAATCAAAAAAAATTATTATACATATTATTTATCCCATATTATATTTAATTTAATATGTTTAATAACATTTATTTTTTATCACTATTAATAATATAATTACAACATCTATTTTGTGTAATTATTTAATGTACTTATTATTTGAATATAAATTAAAAATAAAATACCATGATGAAGATAAATCTACTATATTTTAAATTAATATATTTAGTCTTATTTATCTTCTATAAAATTAATTATTTAAAATGTTATACTTATTTAATTATGAATGTGAACACTTTAACATCACATTATAAAAAATATAAGTGTCACAATCACTTCTATAATGCTCTAAACGGTCACTAACACAGCCCCTGTATGTTTATTGTTGATATATAATAAACCAATAATATTTGGTCATGTTTATGGACATTATCATGGTTATTAGTATTTTAATAAAAAAATCTTGATTTCTCATCAATTAATTACTTTTTACGTCATCAATATATAAGTCATTAAGGTAATTATTTATTTCCTAAAAAATTATAAAGAAATTACTATGATAAATAAAAACATTTCATATTTTAAATTATTATTTATAATAGAATTTATCTTTTATAAAACCTTATATAAAAAATTATTTAGTAATTAAGAGTTTAGTGAGACATATTTAGATATTTTTTCAGTAAGATAAATTACTTGTCTTGATCTCATACAACTAGCTTCCAAAGGACACAATTTTGACACAAGTATTATTTAGTTTGAAACAAACTTATCCAATACTATTAAGAAAATTGTTAGGGTAATTTTATAATTGTATTCTTACCCTTAATTATCCAATTTACCCTTTTATTGTATTAATAAAAAATACCAAAGTTACTAATCATAATACCTGAAAATAAAATAAATATATTTAGATAATTTATACATATTGATTCTAAAAACGAATTATATTTCTTAAAATTCAAATAATAAATGTTTTAGAAATAAATTTAAAATTAATCTCATTGTCTGAAAGAGAGAATGGGATTTAATAGTTAAAACATTACAAAAAATTGAAATGCTTTTACATATGAATTCAATGGGAAATTAATGGTAATGAAAAAAATTATATTGAATGATAAAAATATATTATATTTATTCTTTAAAACCATTTAATGTTATAATTTAACCAAATTAACTATTTTAATGAAAAAATTTATTTTCTATTTAAATTTTGTGTATTTTAACTATTCATCAAAATTTGATTGTTATTAGAAAAATATGAAAAATTCAACCAAAGAAATTTTTTATATCTTAATTATAGAAAACAAGGTTATTTTTTCATATAAATATTATTAATGTGTTATAACTGTAATTTAAATTTTTTTCTCCATTGTAAGGCGTTAAATTTCCCTTTTAAAAAATATATGTTTTTATACATAAAAAAGGGTTTATTCATACCATATGAAAATATATCTATTAGATAAATATAAAAACTATATTTTATTAAGAATATAAAATTTATATTTCATTAATTACATTTTCTAATAGTAATTCACTTGATTTTTTTAAAAAATATAAATATATAATTCATTTATATTTCTTCATAAATAATTGGTAGTGAATGACTTCACCATAATTTTTCATAAGATAGTTATATTTATTCCCTATAACCTAGTGGCTATGTTAAAATGGTCATTTAATACAAAATTAATCTCACAGTTCATTTAAAATCAGGATTGCATGCAATGTAATCAATTGAAGAATTATAATTATTTGGAGAAAATATTTCTTAAAACCATCCTGGTGTTTTAATCACCCTATAAATATAACATACTAGCTCGAATGGAAATGGAATTCCAATTGAAATACAAAGGAAGAAATTAAGTAAGGGGACTAGTAGTCTCATATATAGTTTTCAAATGTATCTAATGGAACCTAAATTAGTGCCCAAATAAAGAAGATCCAAGAATACCTAAAGAGAGCCAAAGGAGAGATCCACCATATGGGGAGGTGCTTGTAAAATTGGGAATAAAATGGATGATGAGGGGATAAATAGTTGTGAAAAAATGTTAATTTATCTACCTTTAATGAGGCGCATAGTTTATCAAAATGGTATGGGTAACAGTGTGACAACAGTGTGGTTCCTCTCTCCAAAGAGACACCCATATCGCATGGTTACTGGTCACAATTATTTGAAACATGTTCCTTAACCATATGAGTATATTTACCCCTCTTCGACAAAGAACATATCTATGCACCTCCCCCCCCCACCCAAACTCGGAATGGTTTGATCTAACCATTATCTTATTCAAATGGGTTATATGGTATGGTTCGTTGGTTTAGCACTAACTGTGCACCAACGGTTAACCCAGGATAATGTCTCTAAGAATTTGTTTTTCAATGCCATATTATTTTGAAAACAAAAAAAACCTCCAACACACTTAGTGATTAATTTCCCCCATCCAAAACATCAATTTTTTCATTGTAACTCTTGATAAATAATTCCAACACTCAAATTTAATGTTTTCTCATCCATTAAATAGAATTTCATATACACATTGAATGTATAACTAGTTTAAAAACTTGATATTTTATAATTGATCTATGGTTTTTATGATGATTCGATAATGAAATCTACCTTCCTTCATTGAATGATAAAAGAACTATCATTTTTAAAACATTTCATGATTAGATCGAGTTACACTATCATTTATAGATGTCATGCGATAATTCTTTATTAAAAATCATCTTCCATGTTCTCTTATTATTATTGGATTGATGATATAATTATAATTCATCGATGATCCTTTAGTTTATCACTGGTAGATTCACCTTGTTAATTCCATCCTATTTATTGAATTTTGATTCATCAGTAATGGTGGACATTTGCAAGTATGTTCTCTTATATCAGTCAACTTTATAATATATTCTTTTTGAATATCATCATGGATATCATTTTTGGTGACTGGTGATTGTGGATTGATACTTGTTGGATCTACCATAGGTTATCTTCTATAATTTTTGAGGCATTCAGGATCCTTTCTGGAATTGAGAATAGATCTAATTAACTAATTTAATCTTGATTAACATATCGATAAACAAGTATTGTTGGAAAAATCCATGTTGTGTGTAATTCTATAGAATCATTCTTGACATGAAGTCTCTTGAGGTCTATATTAGACAAACCTATTCATTGTTGAATAAGAATCTGATTTAGGTATCATTGAATTGTGATAAGGTTCATTTTGGGTATGAAAAATTGTTTAGCACCAATACTTTAATGAACATTTAAATAACTCATCAAAAACTAATATGTAGGATGTTATGTACACTTTTGGAAACTTTTATACACATTTTTAATAGGATTATTATGTTGTCTTGAATGGTTACCATTCTTGATAGTGATTTCATGTTTTTGAATGGTTTTATTTCCTATAAGACACATATGTGATTCTTAATTCTAGAATAATTCTTATATATAATGTATCCATGTTTGTTTTTTATCACATGTACTTGTTTTATGTTACTCATTCACTTGACACCATACTATGATCTTTCATCATATGTTATACCCTAATATATGTTTGTATCTTTCCTTTGGAGGTAGTTTCCTTAATTCTTAGTATAGGGGGACCATCGTGACAGGGATATACATTAGTGGGGGAGTGTGTAGGATGTTCAGTGATGAAGATGATAGAAGCATACATTGAAAAGGAGACGGACTATATTGAGGCTATAGATATGGAAGTGATATTGGGGTATGAATAACATGTGGTCAGACCCAAGGCAATAATGGGGTTTTGTGGTCTTTTCTGTTAACTAGTGAGGAAGTTTTTATGTGATGTTATTATAGACCAATCCAACATGGTTCCTTCAGACTACCATGTGACATGTTACCATTCTTCTTGTTTCTCTTGGTCAATTCCGATATCATTATGATTATCCATCCAACTTATATCCAAATAAGGTATGACCAATACTCATGGTGTCATGTTTAGTACATGATTCCTCGATAGAAAATTGGTTATACTTTTATGTGTATTTATAATTTTGGTCATATACACCTACGTATACTTATTAAGGATTCACTTTTGGTATCCAACTAGGTTTTCATACTCACACACTGCATAGTCTACTCGATGTTCATGTAGAAATCATGATCATGGATCCATGTCAAAGAAAGGGTCCTATAAAATATTTATGACTTTTTAAGTATGTATCAAGAAGTGGGACATGAACACACTCTAGATACTTTTCATTGAGATTTATTTATTTATCTATTTCCAATTATTACTCTATTTTTGAATTCCCCATATGGTTCCTAGTTTATCTATATGAATTACTTATGTTACATATATTATTACATCAAATTTTATTAGTCTTCCGGTTTATATTATGATCCTTATAGTTTTTAACTAATATTTTTGGTGTATGGATTTGATAGTGGTAGGAATACCCATTGGAATAGTGCATAAAGTAAAAAAACAAGAATAATAAATTCATTCATAGCCACTAATATCTCACAACTGAGCATGATATTTCATAGTCAAATAAATAGGCCAATATATTTGACCAGTGACCACTAAGTAGGTCTTACCTGAATAACAAAATAGAACAAATCAAGATACATCCATCATTATAACCATATTTCATGTAAAACTATTATAAAACACCACTAAAAACATCCCTCACTAGGCCTCATTGATATCCATCTAAAATTATATTTTTTGTATAAGTTATGATATTTATAGGTTGATCCCTTATATGGGTCATCATATACACTACCACTAGGATACCTCATAATCACCAAGAAGAAAAGAATAAAAATAATGATTCTATGAAGAACCATAACCAAGAGGTTAATAGAAAGAAGAACCCATATATTCTCATAGATGTTACTTGAGTCCTAAAGTACAACATGAAAATCATATCCATCCAAAAAAATCATTTTGATCATCAAATGAAGAAGTATTAAGAAAAAATGTGGTATTTCCCATTGATGATTTTGAATAATCTCCTCCACATGTCTATGGTTGTGACACCTACTCCATTGGAGGAAACCTATACTGACTGATCTTCGTAGACAGAAGTAATACCAAAATTACATATATATGATGACAACCCCATAATGTTAATTAAATAAAACATCTATCAAATTATTCTCCTATAGGATCCTCAATCCATGCTTAAATGGGTGAAATAACAAATTCATAAGAGGGTATCAAACCTAATTGGTGGAATACTTACTCCACCTGTGAATAATAAGTGGGAAAACACAAGTGTGTCCAAACCATTCCTCACCATGGGGAATTATATGGTGTGTATTATGGGTTAATGGGGTGGTATCCCAATCCATCCATATGGTCGTGTTCTTCTATAAATAATGTAGTGTCATATTCTAACTACACGGTGTGCATAGGGGTTAAATATTGCACTTTTTCTACTGAGTTATGAGACATGTATCACATATTCCTTTGTCATCTAACTCAGAGTGTATATAATGTATGGTCCACAAACCATGTCATGGGGACACTATTATAAAATATTTTATATTTATTACTTAATGATCTATCCTAGTAGGGGTCACCTAGCAAGTCGATTAGTCAAATATTTTTGTTATATATAACTCCTTTTTGAAACCCTATCATCACATCAAACAATCTACATTGAGTGTGTTCCTATATGCTACATGTTGTGTAGTCCAAAAATTATAAAATCCTGGTCTAGGGATGTTTATTTATAATTGTATGCCTACTCCAACAAATTTTCCATGATTCACACGCAAAATGTTCTTATCTTACATTAATTTTGATAATTTCATCACTTGTGTTCAGATCATGACCACCCATAATTGTAAAATAAATCCTCTATCATCATTCACATCATCCATGAACCCATTCTCATAAAAATAACCATCTCTGATCTTGTTCACCATCAATTAATAATCATAAATCAACATAGTTACCATAATATCCATTACCACCAATGATTAAATAAATTAGTATATATCAATGGATTAATTTTGAATTTAATGATATTATTTATTGAATCATGGTTCAATCATTGGCCGAAGATAAATATAAAAAATTTCAAATGAAATGAATAAATATAAATAGTGATATACATTGATAACAATACAAAATCATCCATTTTATAAAGATAGAGAATTCAATAAAGAATATAAATATTACACATTATAGAATCAATGATTCCCTAAAGAATGATTGAAAAATTAAATCCAGAGGGGTATGAATCCAAATATATTTGTGATTAATCCCCAACTCAAAGCTTACCGATAATGTTCTACACCATTACTCTCCTATCAAGACTTCATCTATGTTTTACTGGTAACTATAAAGGTGTTTCTAATGATTCATTATAAATGGGTTTATTTGGTTTAGGAATTAAATAAAATAAATAAATTGATTTAACTGTTTTTTTAAACTATTATAATCTTACAACAGTGCATCAAAAATAGGTATGAGGATAATGGGCCTAATATCACACCTAGAATAAAACACATATTTTAGATTCAACATCAGTCTCAATTTCCCAATCACAGACTCCATTCAAAAAATGATATATTATTTATGCTATTTTATCCCAAATGTTTTAATATATTTTATGCATTCTTATGTATTAAGATTTAGACTAAATGAAACCAAACATTATATACCAAATCCTAAACTAGCAATAAAAATTCTACTAGAAATATTGAAATAGTATAATTTCAACAATAAATAAATCAACTAAAAAATATAATTTTAATTTATTACAAAAATTAATTACCTTTTTAAAATAAAATTTTAATTAAATTAAATCATGTTCTTTTTCATGATGATTCAAGTCTAACTCACATAATACAAGTGAAAAATCAATAGAATATTGGCACCTATATTACCATGGCTTCCCCAATGAACCATTTTGCAAGATATATTAATATTTTACCATATCATTTATTGATTAGTATCATGTAATACTATAAAATCTTTATCATAATAATAATAATAAAACAAATGAAGAAAAAATAAGCTATACAATCAAGATAACGAATATATAAATTTTTCCTACCACAGTTTTCACTCTATTTAATAATCATAAGATTTTACCTTCCACTAATAAGACATTGAAAAAATATATCATCAATAATCACCCACTAATCAAAAATTCAATCAATTATATTAAAATAATATAATCATCCTATATGATATAAAACACACCGATTTGTGTTATTGTGCCTAAATCTAGAGAAATGTTATGATATACACTCTTAATACATACTCAATACTATAATATACTAAATACCATTGTTATAAATCATAATCAATAGTTGATTTCTTCTAAAACCAATGATATTGTTAAATAAATAAACTTATTTCAATAATACATGTGAAATGGTGAGTGGATATGCGAAAACCTAAATATGATCCATTTTATCACACCAAAGATAAAAACATCACTAATCGATGTGATTCCACCATCATCTATTGAAATTTATTAAGAAATATAAAACCACTATACTCAAATCAATGAAGAAAGAAAATTGGGGATAATAAAATAAGATATGGAAGAAATTATCAATTATTAGGGTAATGAAACAAACTTGACACACCCGATTCAAGAGGGGAACATGATGTCCCAAACCCACACTCCCAAGTTTGGTACTAAATAAATTAATTCAACACCAAAATTGATTCAATGTTATTTGAACTAAGATAGAAAATATTATTTCACATCATTCAAATAATTTAAACATTACATACCACCAAATAATCTCACAATCCCAAGAATGTATGGTATATTGCCTTTGAGGATTTTCTATATGATAAACATATTTTATAATACCATTGAGTATTTATTTATAGTTGAGATGCTATAGGGTCTCATTTAGGTTTCCCAAGAATTAATTTTTATCTATATAATTATTGGACTAGAAAGATATTAACAGTATCTTCTAAAACTATTATTAATGTAAAATATATCATTATGTTATCTTATTTTAGATCATAATTATATGATAAAAAAGATAATGGTAGAAATGTAATATTTAAAATAACATTTAACACTAATATTTTCCCTAATTAATTATACAAGAAATGAAATCTAAAATTAACAAAAATAATACATAGAAAAAGATTGTAGAATCATGATATAATAAACTTGATCATTATAAAATCATAGGAATTTCATAAAGAAATGTAACTTTCCCATGAACCATTGTATAATAATGTACATTATCTCAAATGAAATTATCAATCATAATTAACATTTTCTATCACTACCCACACTCACACCTTTCTAGAGACTATTAGCACTCACACTTGGTGGGAAATATTAATTTTACAGAATTATATGTGTCTCATGAGATATAAATTTTAATACAATGTATGGGAAGGTTATATTTGATCCATCCAATCAATAATTCATAAAAATGTATGCCATTTGAAATTATTCATTCATCATTTCAAAAATAACATGTGAAAATAAAATAGCTCATGTTTGTTACATTATAAAGAAAACTCATAAATAAAATGATATTTATATTGTTTTCTAAGGGTACCACAAAAATATAATTTAGGAATTATATTTATATATAAAAAAATATAGTATTTCAAAAATTCATTTATAAGATGATTCATAAAACATAACTCCATAAGAGTAAAATATTTTAAAGGGGAAAATTGAAGAAAAATAATGAATAGATATTATAGAAAATATTTTTATTTTTTTCATAAATGTATAAGATATATATCAAAATCATTATTAATTTTTTGAAATTTTAATTAAAAAATAGTGGGGGAAATTAAATTAAAATTAATTTTTAATAATAGATCATTGAAAAAAATAAATGTTATAAAAATTGAATATGGTGTGGAAGAAAAAACATTTTGATTATAAAAGGTTGGAAAACCTTTTTAATATTTTGAAATATGTCTAATTAAAATAATCATCATAGAAAGAGTAAAAAAGTTTCTATATGAAAAATGGACAAAGGAAATAAGATGGTTGTTGAGGAAACACATGTTTTGGTTTCCAAATATAAAGGATAACATTGGATGAAAAAAATTAACTTGAAAGATATTATAATATTTGGAGAGAATGGTAATTATTATTAACATAATAACATTTAAGAAGAAATAAATACATCAATTTAATTACATATAAAATAAAGAGTCGAGAAATTATAATATCAATATATAATATATGAAAGGAATAAATTAAAACCCTTGTAAAAAAGGATTAATTTTGATTTATGAAAAATATATTATTTCACGACAATACTCATACCATAATTCATAACTTTCATTATAGTTATTTAATATCTTATTTAATAAAAATAATATCTTAATAATATATTTTATAATAATATTCATAACTATATTCAAGTAAACCATTTTCTTTATATGCATATTATTAAACGATATTTAAAATAAACATTCCTTAATATAGAACATGTATTGTAAAGGCCTCGTTTCATTTAAAAACTATCTTCATAAAACATCAAAGTGAGAATAAAAATGAAAAAATAATAATTATATTCTCTATAATATGATATTATATCATTTCAAGGTACTAAATATTTTGGAAAATCCTGGGGAACATATAGAAAAAAAGGGTGAGCTACAAAAACTATAAGGGAACAAAGATCATGTGTGAGCCAAAATTGTAACATGATATCAGAATGGGAAGGATCATGAGTAATATCATGGAATAATAACATAAATTAAATTGTGTCATAATAATTTTGTAGTTTATGAAATGTGTTAGTTATAAAAAAATTGAAAAAACATGATTTAAGGCTAACTACCATGAAAAAAAAATCATATAGAAGAAAGAGTATTGTAATGGATTATATTTACTCCATAATCCCATACATTTTAGTTCATGAGAATAAATCTTTCCCTAATATATTCGATCCCTATATTAGTACACCCATCATAAAATGTTCATGATCTATGTGTTCCACATAAAAAAAATTGGTCATGATGTATAACATAATATTTACCCATGGAAATAAAATGGGTTGCATAATCATACTTTATATCATATTAAAAGAAAATTACTTATTGAAGGAATTTGATAAATGATCACAAGGAATGTATTACCCTGTTAGAGGAAGGGATAATAAACTCTACATAATATGAAATTAATATATAAATATTTTATAAGCAATCCATAACATCAAATGTTATTGTTACTGATGAAAATAATTTTAAATTGATTATAATAATTCTTGAGTAAAATAACATGTCAATTTAAGTAACTTCTATGGATATCATCTTAGATGGAAAATGATTTTGAAAGATCACATTGAATATTTCATAAAGAAATTATACTTTTGATTTTGAAACCACATATTTAATATATAAAATAATAAAAAATTAATGAAATCACTTTTTTAATATATCCCTTGAAATAAATAAAAAGATGTTTTAAAACATTGAGTGTTCATGAATGAGTATTATTTTTGTTCGTTCTTAATATATTAAAAAAATATTCCTTTCACATTTTATTATGAAAATTAAAGAATTACCTTATTTAGAAAATTATGAGAAGATTACATTTAAATTTTTTTATGAAAATGTGATTTTGGGTAAACAAATTTAACAATCATAGTAAAAAAATTTCAAACCAATTTTACACATCATTTATTTGGATGAAAAATGATATTTGACTCTATATATAAACAAAGATAGATTTTATTAATAATATTATATCAATCATTTTATGAACCTGAGAGATGAAAATTATAATATTTCTAGAAAACATCATGAATAACCATTATAGGAAAAAAGAAGTGTTTTGTTAAGAAATAGACAAATAATTTCCAATAATGGAATGTTAATCATAAACATTCTCGATTAAAATGATATTTTGACATATAACCCTTACACTTTCTGTAACGTTCGAATAATAACTTCCCATGAATTATGTTGGTTAGTTGTAACGTGAAATATCCTGAATAAGGAAGTATTAATGATATATTGTGTAAATGGGATATATATAAACCATTTAAAATATATTGTGATCATAAAATAAAATGTGTCTCAAATAAGGATGTTTTAAGATGAAACCTTTAGAATGTTCATATCATTGATGTATGAGTTACCAAATCAAGTTATTGTGTGTGAAAAATATAATCCCATGGAAATTTAATTGTAAATACAATAATAAATAAATCAAACGGTCATTTCACCCTTAAACTTTGAAAAATATAATACATTAATTATACATATAACCTAATTAATGGAAATTGAGTTAAAATCACCCATAATCTTACATATACTTTTAGTTAAGTGCTCTTTAACATTTAGTATAGTTATTGAAAACATGTTTTTAACTTATACTAGGATCATATTATTATTTATAATATCATATATGATTCCTTAGTAACATCAAATTACATATTTGTTAATAATTGTACATTTTCACTATTATTTCAGGTGTAAATTTCTTTAATTTTGCAGGAACCTTTCATCGTGAAAGTTACAAATTTTGAACATAGATTATATTTACTTTATCACCTGAATGATAATAATGTTTTAAATATCTTTTTATCATTTTATACATCTTTATAATCATTATTTTTTAAAACCTTGGGAATTAGTCACATCACATCGTGGAGATGGTAGTTCGTATTACGCACAAGTGAAGTTATCATTTCCTTAATGGTTGAAAGGGAAATGAGGTGGAGTGTGTGTTAATTATAAACAGTCAATATATTTTCAATTATATCTGACACATTCATTAATATTTTCTATTTTTTTACTATCCATGTAATTCATTATTAAAAATCGAATCGCATTACTTCACGAGGCTATAGTGCATCGTACACACGAACTACATTATCGTCTATTCAATGAATTGTAAAGTAAAAAAATATATGATATATTTATTGTATGTAATTATTAAATTTTCTTGAATAATGTATATAAACGTCATAATAATATTTACTACCATCAATTTAAATTTTATATGATAAATGAATCACATCGATTTAGGAGTCCTTACTCACCCTTATAAATAAGCAACAATGTCGTATTCCCTATGAAATGGAAATTAAGAATTTATGTGTGATATTATAAATAAAAGTTTAAAATTTATCTTAACTATCATATATAAATATTAATTACATTATTATATATATTTTTGATAAGTGGTGATGAAAATTAAAAACAATGGTTTATAGCGCAGTAGTTCATCGTACATAAGATCAATAATTTTGTTTCCCATTAGAATGAGGAAGAAATGGTTGTAGTTCACTACCATATAATAAAAAATATTATCATATATAATATATTGAGGTTTTTATACCATCATAGTTTAATAATAATTTAATTAGGTGGGAGAATAAATAAAATAAAATAATTTTTTAAGTATGTTACCTCATATCCGTCAACTTTTGTTGCTTTCCCCCAAAATTATTCATAGGTTGGATTTCATGTCAAGAAAAGGATTCTAGTATGAGTGTAGGAAAGTTGGAAATTTATTTGGTTATTAAATGGAAAACCAATGGGGTTTGGAAAGGGTGAAATGCGAGGAGAGAGGGCGGCCTTTTTTAAGTGGGGGAGAGGACACACATGGAATTTTTAAAAAGAAGCAATTTCATCCATGCTTATTCTCATGAAAAAATAGTCAAAATGTAATTTTTTTAGACCATAAAAGATATAAGATCTAAATATTACTATTAAATAATAATTAGTCACGTTTTCGGTCATTTATAACCTTTTATATTTTGAGTTTAATCTCCTGATAAACCCTTTTTTACTATAACCTTGGAAAATAATTTATATTGTTTTCATTATTCATTATGGAAAAAATTATTTAACCATATTAGATAGTATAAATTATTTTGATTCAAAATATTTAATTAATTATTAAAAATTCAAATTATAGTAGTTGAATAACATAATATAAATTTAAACCCACTAACATGTCGAAAAAATAGTTTTCCAAGAAATGTATTTTTTTTAAGAAAAGATAATCCCATATTAACATTATGATATGTAATAAAATTTATATAAATTTAAATTAATATTTTTAGATATAAAATTAATAATTTTAATTTTATTTATTCTTTATTAGGGGTTTTTTAATTATTTTAAATATATAAATATTATACAATTTAAAACGGTTTTCTAGAAAAATGTGTTTTAAAGCCTAGAAACAAACTAATATTATAATAGAGAATAAAAATGATTTAAATTTTATTAACTTGATTAAATATAACTAAAAAATATTTAATTCAATTTTAAATGAAATTAAATAATAATGGGACATAATTAATTTAATTAAAATAACAATTATATAAAAATATTATTTTTCACTATTCAATGTAAAATTAATATTTTTTAAAAATCTGAAAATTTTAGAATATATTAATTTAGATATTATGATTTAAGAATTAATTTTATGTATTTTATATTAACTTTCATAATTTTTTTTAAAAAAATCGCAAAGCATGACTAAAATTCTTTTTTACAAATTTTTTTTTTTCAAAAAACATTTTTTTTCTTACCAATTGTTCTTATTTTATTTATAATCAGTAGGTATAAATAGCATAATTATCATAACGGAGTTATTCTTATTAATTCCAACAATCATAATGGCTAGGTTATAATGGTAACTTTTAAATAATTATATTTTAATTTAGTTTCATTTTTTTATTAAAACCTAGTGTTGAGTGCATCACAAGCTACCATAGAGATTAAATTTACTTAAAATGAAATTTATCATAATTTCTATGGGAGTTTAATTATATTTTATGTTTTTTTATTTTCATATACAATATCCAAAAAGATATCCTTCTTTTAAAATGTTGAGGTGTTACATTCTACTGGCCATCAAAAAACTGCATCCCCATAGTTTAATCTTGATCTCGGTAATCTTGGGCTTGAAATATGAAAGTACCTTTACTAGAAATCATCATCATAAAAGGTTTAATAAAAATTCCTCTAGGTAAGATAGAATGGAATGTATTAAGGTCATCCAACAAAAAACATTATTATCTTTCCATGTATGAGAACATTGGTGGAAAGTGAATATATAGACATGTAAAAAATTGTAAATAAATATTAAGAGTGATATATATCATTAATCAAAACAAATTAAATGATTAAGAGAATATTAAGGACATCCAAACCATAAATCAAATATGATTTAAAACAAAATCTTTTTAATTGGATATAAAGGAAATATGGTAACATTTTTTCAAATTATTTTTCCAAGATTTGAGGGATTGATTGTTATCATGATAGAGAACACAAAAAAATAAACACACTTGATATATTTTTTGTTTCATAAAAATAATTTCATATTTTTATTATTCATTGATCAATTTCTAGTTCATCAATTACTCTATGAAATTAATATCTAAAAATGAATTTATTATGCCTAAAGAAATAAAATTAACATTTAATAGATCATGTGATCCATAAAAGAGTAACAATTTATTCCTATTAAATTTTCCAAAAAACCAAATTTTTAGCACAATGTTTGATAATAACAAAAATGAATATGAATATATTAATCAAAAAAATAAAAAAATTAAAACAACATTTTAATGTATATCTATCCTTCAATATATGACCTCATATTCCATGCCATCTCAATAACCTCAACATAAAAGAATTATTTAAACTTAAAGCTTATACAAACACTTTTAGATTACATCTACAAACCATAATACCATTTTCCTATATAATAATTTTCACTAAACCAAAAGGTTATCTATACTTCAACAAAATAAAATTCCTCCCAATATATCATTATTCACCATATAATAAAATAAATTGATCCCATAATATGTTTCCAAAAAATAACATAATATATACCATTCAAACCATCTATGTGAAAACAATTTTATGCAAATCAGTACATCACATAATATAGTGGTACAAATTCTATTATTTGCACCCTTTGGTTCTGGGTTCAAGCTAAATTACCTTCTCTGATATGAGGGGTTGTCACCAATCATTATAGTTTTCCTTTTTATAAAAATACTGGAAAACTTATTCGATGATCATATTTGTAATTCAACATTACCCTATAACGTTTTCATGAATATTAGGATCATCTTAAAAAATTACATTAGTAATCAAATAACATTTTAAAACACTATGGATTTCAATAAATCTCATTAATTTCACAAAATAAACTATTACCTCAACGTCTATTACATATAAAATATTATCTTTTCCTAAATTATGATTTTCTTATATAGATTATAACCTTTCCGTTAAATCACTTTTCTAGTTCATTTTTATAATTAAAAACATTCTTGTAAATCCTTAATGAAATTTATATATAAAAAATTACATTAAATTTATATTTCAGAATTCTTATTATTTTTTAATTCAAGTACATAAATATAAAAACAATTATACTTTATTTATAAACCATTAACTATTATTTATCATCTTATTCATTAATACCAACATAATTTTATATATAATTTATAGTATCTTGATCATAAATAGTAAAACATTTACTATTATAAATCTGTTAATAATCATCTTTAGCTTTCCCCATATGACATTGTTATTTTTATTTACTATTCATTCCAAATTTAAAACATTCAACAAGGGAAGATACATTTGGTAAACCATTCTTCTCATCCATTTCATTAATTGAACTTTTAATTTTTCAATGAAAACAACATACTTTTTTCACTTATTTTACACATGACAAAATCTTCTCATTCCATTAGTACATTACTTTAAGTTATTCATCTAGAATATTCAATATATGAGAAAATAAATCATAATTCCTTTTTGGTATACACTACCTGAACTTCTAGCTAACATCATCCCTCTCTTCTTTGGTGAGTCTGGGAGTTGGTTAAGGTTCATTTTTATCATATATAATGATGATTGATTAGGAATAATTGAAATATCTGTTAATCCAAACATCATCTTATTTTTTCCATATTAATACATTTTCTATCACATTCAATATAAAACCATTAAATTATAGTTCCATCTATTGAATAAAAACATAATGAATAGTGTCAGCAAAAATATTCATTGTTGGAAACAGCATACTCCTAAAAAAAATTATTATGTCTTAATCATAAACCTTTATTTCAATATATGATTCCATAAGTCTACCCTATGTCATCCATGATTATAATCTATTAAAATTATTCTTGATGGTTCATAAAGAGTTTTTGAATTTCCTAAGCATGTACCCTAGCTGTGTAAATATTGGTGTGCAGTAAGGCATGTTGTCATTTACATGGTAACACTTGAGTCAAGACCCATGTCCCTTTTAAGATTTATAAAAACTAGGTACATCTGTATCAGAACTACATTAACTTTTAGTATTATTATAGGGATGTAATTTTTGAAAACCCACCCACATTATAGTTCACCAAGATTCTAGGATTCTTTTCTATACTTAGAATTATCCATAGATTTATCCATATTATTATCACTATATATTTATCTTCATAATTTTCAAGGATAACTAAAAAATTCCATTGATACTAACACTTGAAAAAAAATCTATTTATAGATATTATTAAAATATTTTTAACATAAACATCTATTAATACAAAACTAGAATCCTAAAGGCCTAGATTATTTTTGAAGAATAGGTTTATAAAACATCAATGTGATAATAAAAAAATAAAGCATTTAACTTTATTTACTATAATGTGCTCCTAAATCATTTAATCTACTAAACTACATGAAATAAAATGGGGAATACATATATAAAAAGGTTTACCTATAAATCCCAGTAAAGGAATAAGCAAGCATAAAAACATAATGTGAAATTAGAAATTATATCATGATATCATAAAGAGAAGGATAATTAGAAATAAAATTGAATAATAACATAAATAATGTGGTATAATATGATAATAGTTTCATAGGAAATGTGGTAGATACACAAAACATTACACAAACATGAATAAAGAATAACTATCTACAAAAATATAATGTAGAGGAAAAATGACCATAATGGATCTATTTTACTCCCCAATCCCATAAATATCATATCATGAGACTAAAACACTACCCAAATCATTCAAACACTCTCTCGGCACACCCCTTATATCTTTTTTCTAAAAATTTTGTTCCACATAATTCAAATAAATTATATTTCATAATATAAATATTACCAATGGAAAAAATTATATAAATAATCTTGGTTCATATCACATTAAAATAAAATATCATAATTAAGTCTTTATAAAAATGATCGTAAGGAATTTAATAACCCATCAAATAAAATGAGGATATATATATGAATGAGTGGTATATTTGCATAATTGGGATGAAATATAGAACATCAACGATTGTAATATTTGAGGTAAATAATATTAAAAATATTATAAAAATTATTTAAGAAAATAAACTTTTTGACTTTGAGTAACAAAAATGAACGTCATATTAGATGGAAAATGATCTTGAAATATCACTTTTAACATTTCTGGAGGAATATATCACTTCCATTTTAAAAAAAATATAAAATATAAAAGATTAGCATACATTAAAGAATTTTTTTTGAAATTATCCTTTGAAACATAAAAAAAATTGTAGCTTTAATATATTGATTGGTCATGATGTTGGAAGAGTTATGTTTATTCTAAATTCATTAAAATTACTCCCTTCATATTTTTTATGAAAAGTAAAAAAGGTACCTTGTTTAGAAAAATATAATTTTGGTCGGAGTGAGTATCTCGAGAGGGGGTTAATTGAGTACCTAACAAAAATTTCTTTTAAAAAAATTTTAAAAATAAATCATCCAATTAATTTAAATATGGACCAGTTAGTTAAAATATCAAATCAATATATGCTTCAATATTTTTAACTATTTATCAATGATTGATTAGAACATAGTTAAAAAATTAGGAAAAATATTTTGACATTGGAAAACAATTTACTCGATCAAAACATTATATAGACACTAATTAAATCTAACTATTAAAGTAGTGGTTTCTATTTTCAATTTAAAACAAATTCAATTTTAATGTATAGAAAATAAAAAAAACACATAGAAAAAATGAATATAATAAGTTCAGTCTCAAGATGAGTCTTGATCCTCTCCACTTGTAAATAAAATGTTTCCATGTAGTTTATATAAAATAAACTTTTCATACAAAACATTTAATGGGTATTAAAATGATATAGAAAATATATTGTCCACATAGGTACCTCTTATATAGTAATCACAGTAGTAAAAATAAAATAGGACACATCAATACCTCTACCACAACACATGGGAAAATAGGTAAATAAAGTGTTTAGAATATAACTAATATATTCTAGTTTAAATTGACAGAGAGTGTCTGTATAGTAAATAGATTATTCACACACTTATCATAATGTAAAGATAAATGAAAAAACATAGAAAAAAATGATGTGTAACTAATAGTGTTGTTATGTCTGACTAATTATGTAACTTTTGACTCTTGAATATAGCTTGTGATGAGGCTTGAGTTGAGGTACTATTATTTTCATTAAAATTTAGTTTCTCAAAATCTTGTTATGTGTTCATAATGTTGGATCCAAAAGATCATTAAGCTCCGCTCTCACAGTCGTATATTCCGAATATGTAACATGTAAGATCTTCTATTTATTATAATGAGACTCATCTCACATTACATGTGTAGATCAATTTGTGTATCTATGTTAAATCACTATGCATATGTTTTTACAAGGGATTAGACTTACTCTTTTATCAGCAGCAACAACATCCAAGTGAGAAACAAGATTGATATCTTACTACCTTATACTCAGAGCTGACATAATATTTAATGCATATCTATCGAGCAATTATGGAATAATAATTAAAATAATATTTCGAATTAAATTTCATAAAATAGTCATTATAATTATTTTATTCAAAATGATAAATAGAATAATGGTGTCGGAGAGTCTTCAGAATGATGACTCTAGTGGTGTCTGAGTTTAGTGGTGATATATGAAAATAGATCCTTGATATGGTGGTGTCTAAGTCTGGTGGTGACTCAATGTGTTAGTGAAAGAGTCTGTAAATGTCTCGATCTGGTAGTGAGACATTCCCACACTTTTCTAAATTTTCATCCTGGTGGTGGCTCAATGCCGATGGTGAGTGTTTCCCAAACTTATATGATTTTGGATCATAATATTGATTCATCATTAGTCATGACTCATATGTGGAGGTGAGACTTATTTGGTGATGATACTTTGATAGTGGTGACTCAACCTCATTGATGAGTCTTTCCAGACTTAACCATATTTTTCTAATTTGAATTATAATAAAAAAATATTTTGATAACACCTGAAACTCATCAATATAATTATAAACATGATTTTGCGATCATTAAAACAAGGAGGCCAACAATATACACCTTTTGATGATCAAAAATCATTCCATTTTATATACTTGACATCATAGGTTTATGATGATGTGTTAGTCATAATGAATCAAAGATAAATAAATCGTACTGGTTATCATAGATATTAAGTAGTCGGTAACAAAGATTGAAATTAAAACACATACTTTTAAATGAAAATTTTTAAACATATTAGTAAGGGATCAATGAAAAATAAGGATATCACATAGTATCAATGAAAAAAGGAGACATAAAAATATAGAAACATATATGGAAGCAAATAGGTTACAATAATAAATAAATTCCATAATATAGATATCCCCCTCTTACGATTATCAAAAATATCACAAATAAAATAAGAAAAGTAATAGAATATAAAGAAAATATTAAATTCATGAGAAACCAAATAATAATAACATTATAATTCCCATTAATAAATTTAATGAAAAAAACAGCCAAAAATTTACCAAAAAATTATTATATAAAAGAAAAAAAATTCTACTATGATATTTCCACCCCATTCCATCGCACTGAATAATTATTTCCTTTATTCAATAAAAAGCTTCAACCAAAGATTAATCACCTTTCAATGATCGACTTTCTCCTTAATATCATGGGTCGTGTGGGGATTTCTCAAATTCATTTAAATATGCCTGAAATGGGAATTTATATCATAATTTTTATAAATCCATGAGATACAATACTTGATTTCATTGGTTACAGTTTCTCTGTCAGTTCTCATGTCTCTCGTGTATTCATTAATCATCATGTGAGCAAGATCATAGTCATGTTGAACCATCCTTAAAGATTTCTTAAGTATAGAAGGTGTATCACCAGAAAGACCACTTGAATAACCAATGAAATCTTATCATAATATATTAATGATCAAATCTATATCAAGAGAATGAGGTGGATATGAATAGGTGGAAGCAACTAATGTAAGATAATACACATTCTCATCTAAGGAAACCATACTGGCTGAAACTGCTGATTGAATCCCCTCAAGCATGGACATCATAGACTCTAGCTCATACGAAAGTATTTTAATATCAAACTATACTTCATTAATGTTATACATAATCATTGGTTTAATATGATGTATCAACTATTTAAAAAAATATCATTAACATTGTTCAATTTACCTAGTTACCTGAGGTTTTTGATTTTTCAAGTTCACATAAAACTCTGGTGAATATTTTTCATAGAAATATTCCAATTCACCTTTGGTTACCACATCACTATAACATCATGGAAATTAGGTGTAAGTAAATGTTCATTTGTCCCTCAATAAAACCTTTGAAACTCAGTAGTAACATTAATCCAATCAATCGATGATCCCTTAGTATTCCATTCTGTTCAAAGATCATGTCCATTATTCGCTGGTGGATATCCAATTTTAACAAAAAACTTATAACTTTATTTATACATAGGTACCATAGAACTCTCGAAAGGATTTTCAATAAATTCAACTAATGAAGGCTTTGTATTTGTAGACACAAATAATTTTGGAACAAGAATTAGAGAGGATTCAACAATTCTATGTCCATCAATAATTTTCCATATCCATGTTTTCACTTACCACTTATTTTCCCCTACATGTAAACCTACAATGTGACATTATAAATGACCTTTTTACTTCTCTTTCTCTCTTTTCAATTGGATGTTTTATTGATCATTTTTACAATATAGTCTTCTAAGAAAGGTGTTTTGATCATCCAAACCCATGATAATGTACCCAAATGAAAAGTGAAAGGACACAATTTCTAAAATGGAATTATAATTAAATATTTTCATATTTTAAAAGAAAATAATGTGTTCTATAGCTTAAAAGATATTTAACATAGAGAAAAAATAAGCATATTTTAATTATTATTCAAATGTGAACAATATTACATAACCACTAAATTATTAAGAATAAATACTATTAACCACATTATAATATATATATATATAATGTTCTCACTCATATATAATATATTAATTAATTCTTTTAAAATGAGAACATGAGATTTTTTAATTTCATTATATTTTTCAAAAATATATTTTCATTAAAATGGGGTCTCCTTCTTTTTATAAGTTAATATTTTAAATAATTTCTTGAAATTTTAAAACCATTATTTAAAAAATTAACTTATTTTTTACATTCCTCGATTCAATATTATCTTAGAAATAATTTCTAATAGTTTTTTGAAAATATTTATTTTTAATGAATAATAAAAAAATAATGATTGAAAACAATATTTTATTTTAATTTTTTTAAAAATTTAATTCATTTTTTGGATTAGTTTTAAATTTTAATTATTTTTTTATTTATAATTATCAAAAAATATATATGATTTTTATACAAGGGTTTATTATAAAAACATTTTATATTTAATAAACACATTTTTCTAAAAAACGTTTTTTCATTTCATTTTTTTGTTTTAATTTTAAATTAAAATTTTCGATGAATTTTTTTTAATATTTTTAAAATTGATTTCGTTTTTGTAAATTTTCGGTCCAAATTTATCAAATAGGTCCCCTTTTTTGGTAAATATTAATATTAACTTTAGTAATTTTTATTTTCATAATAAAGGGTAAATCCAACACATAAAGATAAAAATTAAATATTAAGAACTATAATATTGACCAAGCTCTAACTCCCAGATATTTTTTTCCAATATTTATCTAAAATAAATATAATATTTTTGATATTTCTCACAACACTGATTATATCATGTGTTACTTTAAACATAGATTTTATCTTGTGTTACACACAACACCGAGTTTAAACGAAACGTGACGTACTATAAAAATATTATTATTCAATATGATAGCTATCAGGTATATGTAGTAATGGAAAGAATTAATAGTAATAAATAAATTATGAAAATATGTTTTCTAAAATTTTATATAAAATAAATTCCCTAGTGACCAATTAATTAGAAATTGAAATAAAAACAATTAAAAATTAATGGAAATCTTTTTCTGGAAAACTATTTTTGTTCACACAAATGTGCTTTACCTCAATAAATTAAAAAATATTGAATAAATTAGAGGAAATTTAAAATAATATATTCAATAAATTTTATAATATTAATTTTATGTTTTTTCAAGACATTATTTTAGATTGAATCAAATTTTACGCTTAAAACTATATTGTTCTATAAATAAGTTTAATCATGTTTTTGTAAATTTAAAAAAGAAATTTTTCACTTTTTGAACGTTTAGTTTACAGAATAGAATTCATTTTTTAAATCATAATGTAAAAATTATATTTTTGTTAATTTTTGAGAATTTTATGAAAATGTAATTTTGTTGATAAATAGTGAAAATTAATAGTTATTCTTAAAAATTATCATTTATTTTAAAAAATTTAAAAAAATTTAAATTGTTTTAAGATATTTTTAAAAGTAAAATTAGTTTAAATATATATATATATATTAATATGATTAATTTTATTATAATAAATTTATTATTGAAATTCTATCTAAAAGAAATTCAAAATTTTTAAAATTTTCTCTTTGGAAAACCACTATTTCATTTATTTTGTGGAACTAATTTTATGTTAATTATTTCAGTTACATGAATTGACTTTTGAAAAATTGATTTCATATTTCAAATAATATAATAATTTCTAATACCTAGTGGAGAGTATTTTTAAAGACTCAATGGATGGATCCCCAACACTTGTGTTTCTATCAAAAGCTTTTGAGGTGGCCCTTCTCATTTACTAGTGGATATTGGTTGTGCGCTTCGGCTAGGATCACCAACTTCTCTCCTATTTTCCAAAGTTCATATCTTTATGTGATATTGATGGCATTTCATGGGTCTAAATATTAAATCTAACATAATTCTTGTTGGGTTCTGGCTTCCATGGAGGACATTGTGAATTCTTGGTCTTAAGGCATCAGATCTTGTGGAAAATAGAAATTTCATATTTTTAGGTGGTCATTTAGTTTCCACTTCTGTAGATATTCTGTCGCATAATCTCTATGGATTGATATTATGGGTCTTTAATCTCTATTTTAAAAACTCTCATTTATTCGGTCCTTATGATATGTGGTGGTTTCATTCTTATTTTTAGATAAACAAACATATCGCTTGATCGATACTACTATGGCTAAGCTCTTTATGGAAGTGGGTTTCTCTTTTTTCCATTCCATATTTTATATTTCCCTAATTGGGTGAGTGATCCCCTTGGTGGAATAATATCATTCCTTCCTAGACTTCATGATTTTGTAAGAAATTTATGATTTAGGTCCACTCCATTTCATCATGAAGAATGTACGGCTCACTCTCTCAGCCTCCTCACATCGGTAAGTCTTCAGATTATGTTTCCTCTCCTTATTCCATTAAGGCTTCATTCATATCCCTATATCTTTCCCCAAAGGACTATAGATCATACATACCTCTCACGTTCCCTCCCTTCTTTCCCTCTCAGTTGACAAGGATCTCCCTACTTCTTTTCTAGGCCCACATCCCATATATTCCTCGTCGAGAACTTTAATATTTTCCTCCATTCACATTAACTTCAAACATTATCCCTCTAATCCTTATGATTATCTTCTCATGGGCCTAGTTTTTTAAAGTCTATTGGTGTTTTCTCTATTTATGTGGTATCCCCATCTCTCCATCGCCCTATAAGAGAAGGAATGGTGGGGGGAAATTTGATCTTCCCCTTCTCAGATTTCATTGAATGAATGAGGTCATTCCGGATATACCCCACTTGTTACCTCCAATATGTTTTTGGTTTTATCATATCCCTCCCTAATTCTATAAGAACAGGTATCACCAGCACCCCTATCTGATCATCTTTCTTCCCCTCCCAGTGGTGTCTGAACCAGGTTTAAACTCATAGGACTATCTTACTTGTCCTCTTCTCATATTTCATCCCATCTGGTGGTTTCTAGAACCTATCAATACCTTTATTCATGTCTATATTCGTAATTTGGAGTTCCCATGTAATTTTTTCATGGGTTAAATCAGAATTTTTTCTCTCATGAAAATTATAATATATGTCTTCTATTGTGTTTGTGATGAATCCTAAACATAATTCCTCAAATATATCAGAATGTTCCCATAAAATTCAAGTGTGAAACTACATGCATGATTCCCCCCTTAATCATAAAATTTTAGTTTTATATAAATATATTATATTGGTGGATCTTACGGAAGGTTATGATCATTACATAACTACCAAAATTAGTATATGAACCCACACATTCATCACACTTTAGTTTATTTATATGTGACGCTCAAGAAAGTGAACTCGAGTGGCAGGACCTCTTGTACTTTAATCAGGGTGTACATTCATGGTTCGTAAGAGTTGACTTTAACTATATCTTGGATGCCTCAAACATAATGGAGGAAACATATACTTAAGGAATGTGGGCTTGAACTTATCTATGTTTCTATCTTTATTGGAACATAAAATTTTGGGATATTTGGGTAATCACATTAAATGGTGCAACAACCAAAAAGGGAATTCTCATAACTGATTTCATCTTGAAAAGTGCCTTTTTAACCATTGTGTTATCTATAAATTCATGGAAATCATGGTTTCTCACTTTATTTGGTCTCCTAATGACCACTCTCCTCTTTTTATCAACATATCTACTAGCCAAGCATGTATCAAGCATTTTTTCTATTCCCAAAGTTAGACAAATGATCCCAAATATCACCAAATTTTGGATTCATCAATGTAAAAGCTAGATATGGTTATTCATTGGTTGGGACTTGATAAAAAATTGAGATGAATCACATTTTATCTTCACAAATGGGCCTAGTATCATCCATCATATTTTTATGGCCTATAGAAAATGAATGCAGTCATTTTGTAGCTTGAAGCTGGACTTGAGTGTTGCTAGGATGAGGATATTTTTTAGGACCTCTTACATAGAGAATGAATACTTTATTATTTCCCCTTATTATGTAATTTTTGTCCCAAGAACATTCCAAAGTTAAATTGCACAAATAAGGAGATAAGAACATGTCATTTTTCCATGCTTGCATCAAATAAAATCTTTAGATCATTAGGCCGAAATTTCTATTAAAATATGGAACTTATAATTCGGATTGAGATGAAGTATTAGGTATTTAAGTGACACATATCGTGTATCTTTATGAAGGTTTTTATTCTCACAAGGATGGATTGTATCTAAAATGTTAGGATTAAATTTTTTACGCCATCCCCTGTAGAGTTTTATCTCATATTAGTTCACTTATGGCGGTAGTTTTGGATGGAAAAGGGATTCATAAAGCTATCATTTCAATGGATTATTGAAGAGAACCAAGTCCTAAAGTATTACTTTGGTATTTGTGCATTGATTTTGAGAATAATACTATAAATATTTTCATAAAATCAGTCCACAATTCTTTTCATAGATTCATTTTTCTGTTTGTGAAAAGTGGCAACTTACTGGTTCTCATACCAATGATTAAATATCCTTCTACAATGAATCATTTTATACCAAACAGCATTAATAACATCTTGTACAATTTTTTAGATTATATTATCAATATATAAATATCCAATTACCTTCAATAGTGTGTCTTCGAAGATAAACATGGTTTTTTCAACGGAATATCAATCCAGGGGCCATTTGTGTGGAATAAGAGATAATCAATGATATTATTCAAAGGGTTCTAGGATCCACTATTTCAATTAATATTGATATGCACAAATATTATTATTGAATATAATGGTTCTTTATTATAAATACTATATCTCACATGAGATACTCAAGAGGGGTGGTTGATCTCCCATTCAAGTGCTTCATCTCATCATGGTTATCTATTGTGTTCATGGGTAAAAACTGGGGAATCATTAAATCTGTTTAAGGTTTGTGGTAAGGAGATTTATTATTTTATACTATCTTAATCCTCATGAGAATCAATCTTTGTAACCTTATCATATGAAGATTCAATGTTGGAATCCTTATATCTTTTTGGGGAAGGTATGATTTTTATGGAATTTCTCACCAAATAGTTGTATATGATATGATAATTTTTATCAATATAAGCAATAATTTTATCTGATCAATCAATAAAAAACATGATGAATATTGTGTGTGGAGTGTTTAGCTCATTAATTTGGAAAATTTATGTATCAATATATCAACTTGGTGTGTTAACATAAGGGTGTGTTCTATTGATCCAGTCCCGGGGATCCACATGAAGAACTTCCCAGTGGATTATCGATGAATTCATATATCATCATCATGGATCAAAATTAACCACTTAGAAACGATGGTTAGATGGATTATCGGCCACATAACTAATTAGAAGAGTCATTATTTATCTTTATGGTGAGAAAAACTATGGATAATCAAGTACACCCTTTTCCCTTATGCATTATCTTTTAACACTAGGGGTTCCAAAATCTATCCTTACACGTATTGAAAATATTAGATATTATTTTTTCTTCGAATCCCATCTTGAGGGAAAACATCACCAGTAATTGTGGTCCTGGATGAAAAGGCCAGAGAGGGAGGTGTGGATAAATATTAAGCTCATCATGGGTATAGTGCATGCCTAGAATAGGAAGTCATCAAAGGCCAGATGTTAGGGGGAAATTTATGAAACTGAAATTTGTAATGAATACAAGGAATCAGAGGCATAGGATTTCCATGTTATAGTAATAGTTTCAGGAGCACACCCTATCTATCAGATATTATTGATGTTTAATTATCATTTGGGGAGACATAAATTTCATTAACGATAATAGGGTGTGTGGTAAACTCAGTTTCTCAGTGTTTCCTACCCTAAATATATATTTGAGTACGGTGAGAAGGTACCCATAGTACATTCATACTATCATGGATCAAGATTAATGCATAATTTTTTAGCTCATTGAGTTTTCATTGGACCCAGATCAATGTGTTCTCAAGATATCATTGTAAGGTGTTTTCTATATTAAATTCTATTTCAGGGTTCTTCACCAATTGACCGAGATGGATAGATAGGGAGAAACGATCTCGTAAAAAAATACTCATGTAAAGCTAAGTTTCTAGAAATAGAAGGTTAAAAACAATGAGATTCAATTGGATGATAATATCTAATGCATGTGTATTCATCTTTTGTCTCGGTGTAACTTGTGTACCAATCTTAATATCTATTCTTCATGCCAACTATTTTTTGAGACCCAATAGGTGACCAAACTATCGGATTATTCTGGTATCTTCACAGTAGTTTAGTATTAGAGGATTTCCGGTAGTAGTTATCTAGGTTAATGGTTTCATGTAAAAGGTACCAACGATAATTAAAAAAATGTGGGATCCATCATCCACTTCATAAGGTTCTAGTGCATTTTCAAGTGATGATCAAATATCAGTTTGAGGGGATTAAAAGTTCAATAAATCGATCATATTCAGAACCAATTTTTTTACTCAATATAGTACCAGTGTAAAAAATAGGGATTCATTTCCCTCTCATGTATTTTTAAGGGATTTTGATAGATCTTATTCAACCTCCCTTATCCCCTCCCAGGTTGCTGGATTAGATGGGTCCCTCCCAATTTTAGTTTAAATGTCCATAAATATGGGTATTGTAACATGGGATAAATGATGGGTGGTGGAATTGTTCATGATATTAAAGGCTCTATAATCATATCTTTCTTGACTTCATATGGGAATGGTTTCACTATCTTGTAATCTATAAATTCTATATCAATAATCCTATATCTTTCAATAATTAATTACATAATACGAGATGTCTTAGAAAATCTCTCACATATTCTTTTCACTCTCTTCAGGTTTGTGCATCCACCCCTTAGAACAATACATGTCACTTGATTATGTTTCGGAGCCTCACCACTAATAATAATGATATCACTCACACATGGCACAAAGGAAATAGAGCTGCTGGATTTTTTACAACCGAGGCTATCTAGGATGCCACTCTCCCTTATTTTTCTAGTGTATGATCCATTCCTGAAAAATGTGTGGACATTGTTATTGGTGATTAAATTGGGTTTCAATATTTTAGAACTAATTAATCCCTTGTTTTTTTATGATGAACCCATATGTTGGGATCTTCCTATATTTTTTAATAAAAAATTCACTTTTCAGAAAGTTAAGGTGAAAATTGATTTATTATGGGATTAAACTAAAATTATAATGGGTAAAATAACCAATATACTTTTACAAAACCCATTTTATGGACATAATTTTTCTATATCAAATTTAAGGTTTGAAAATGGTGATTTTAGTGCCTTTTATCTTGTGAAAAACGTGGATACAACTTTTCATTTTCAAAAATTACATGCATGTCACTCACCTCACTTATATAATGTCACCCTCTCGCTTTTCCTATTCACACCTCCCAAACCCATTAGTTTGAACAAAAACTTCACAAATACCATAAATAAGTTCTTAATTTCACATTATATTCCTTATTTTTTTCATAAATTGCACAATGGAAGGAGGTTCGAGAAAATTCAAGGAGATTACCCAAAGAAGAGGTAACATTCTTTAATGAGTTTTTTATTTTATTTATTCTTCTAAATCTTTAAAATATTTTTAAAATATTTTAATATAATAAAACTAGTACTATCTTTATAAAATGATTTTATAATTTTAATGTAATAAACTATATCAATCTTTTCATTCGTCAAATGGGACTTAACATCATCATTTGTGTGTATTGTGGACTACTGCCTCGCGAACTTAGGTTTTTAATTTTCCATCCCCACCAATAACTAATTGATATAGGGATAAATTAAATGTTCATATATATGATATTTAGGATATTATTATACCTATTTAATTATAATACCACATCTTACTTTTTACCTCCAAACCAACTGGAAAATAATAACGTCATTCATGTGTATGGAGGACTACCGCCTTGTAAACTGATGTGAAGTGTTTTACCATTCCCATTTTATTGGAAAGGAAATGTGGATAGATTAAATTTATATATATTATAATTGTAAGAAAATTATACCTATATAATAAATATATCTCATAAAATTTTTTACATTCCATTCCATTCAAGACACAATAAAATTTTTTATGTGTATACTGGACTACCACCTCCTGAAGCGATGTGATTCATTTTTCACTAACTCATTGAATTGATGTTAATAAGGTTAAATTTAATAAATATATGTTAAATATATGAAACAAAAGAAAATTAAAATAATTTTAATATATTAATTATATTTTTTAATTCATTTTTTGAGAAAATTGATGCATCGTTCGTGGGTATGGATGGCCTACCGTCTCCATGAACAGTGTATTTCATTTTCTATCACAATATTTTATGGATTAGTGTAAATACATATATAGGGAATATATAATATATTTATGAAATTTTTAAAATTATTTATATGATTTAAATATGATAAATGTGATAGGACTAGAAATAACAGACCAAAACATACACTAAAAACCAAGTAGTATTTACCCAAAATGTGATTTTATTAAATAAATGTCCACAAAAATGTAATAAAAAGTCATAAGTAAATAATTTATTATATATATATGGTTCTATATTATATTTATTATAATACTATATTTATTATTTAGGAGGTTTGAATATGTAAGAATTAATTTGAGACTTACGGTAAGGTATTTCCATCTCAATTTTTTATGAGGCACACACCATATTAAACATGTGTTTATTCTATGTGGTATATATATAAAAACGAATTTATTTTACGATGATTATAATTAAAATTATGGTTATTTACATATCCATTTCTTTATATCTCTTACGTGGATTTATATTTCAAATGATTGAAAATTTTTATGGTATTTGTTCCATAATTTTTCTCATTGGGACATAAGAAATGTTATACACCTATATTCTTCAATGATGTGCATAAATTAACCATTATCATGTTATATCAGGAAAATAATACATTTAATGACATTCAAAGATTCATTATATGTTATTATTTAATGGTATATTTTATTAAAATGATACCAAAGTCATAAATGTATTTACGTTAAAATCACCCTACTTATTGATATTTCTTATATTCAGGTTTCCAATGATTTAATCTTATGATCCATCTCCCAAGAAACTCATGAATACTACTCTCCTATGTTTATTTCATGATAATTATTTTTTTTCATAATTTTAGTCTATTAATGTACTCGCAAGTTCAACATAATGTGTTTCAGAAAATATACTATTGTTTCCCTCTCCGCTCGAAAATCCTATTTCATCAAAATCCATGATTTCTAAAAAAAATTGAATATATTTTTAATATTTTAAACAGTATTTATTAAATATTTTTTTTTAAAAACACTTCTTTTACAAAAAGTTTTAAAGTAATCAACATTTTATTTTCCAAAAAAAATTTCATTAGAATTTTTTCGAAGATGTGAAAGGAATCTTTATTTTAACGTGTACATCATGAACAATATTTTACATACCAATGAACAAATTATTATTTAAATTACTTCATTATAAGTATCATTGTTTTTAAAAGAAAATTTTTTAAAAATATTTTATTATTTTATAGTATTTTTTGAATTGGAATGGATATTTTCCATAAGAAATTTTTTAAATACTTTTTAAAGACTCGATTATATGTTTCCATGGTTATTTTCAAGAAAAAGGATATAAAATTTTAAAACAATAAAATTTAAAAGGATATATTTCCTAGGAAATGTTACATTAAATATTTCCAAATAATTTTACATATTTGATGGTATCATTTGATGTAATTTTTTATTTAATGGTTATATGATTGAATGATACCATCCTAATTATTTATCAATATGGTTGATGATTATGTTGATGAAATTTTTATCCAACCAATTTATTTTTCATGGGTTATGCTATGGAAAATTTACGAAATATTTATGAAACCTATTTTCTTTATGTGTATTATTATATGATTATATGATGAAATTTTATGACATTATAGAACACATTTTTATGGTTCTAATTATGAGATGGGTGGGACCTATATCACCTACTAATGAATTAGGTAATTCGTTACATATCATGGGGTAATTATGCTAAATAGGTGAATACTGATCCACTATATTGAATGCGTGATTCCTTATCCATTATCGTAAATTCCTAAGTCCATATCCAATATTTGAAATTAGTGTATCCTTATCCACAATGGTAAATAGGTGATGACTTCAGATAAAAAATGTTGATATTATTGATATTTAACAATAAAATATAATTTTTTTGTATATTTATGATAGTGCCACACTTTAATGACATGATCATACAATTCATAATTGATTTATGATTATTTATTACTCTTATAGGCCATATTTTTTGAAATGAAAATGTTTTATTTTATAGAGACTCGGACTTTTCATACATATATATTAAATCTTTTATGATGAATATTCAATACAATACCCAAACACGCACCTGGGGAACATATTAGTTTAGTGTCTTTGGATACAAGGATTACAATCATTAAATTTGGAGAATGATCTTCAATATCTATAACAAATATATTCCCCTTTAGTACTCTTCACAAACATAACCTATTTATAGTTTTCTTCAAAACCTAGATAAGTGAATCGTATGAAATGGGGATCTCAGATTATCTATAATGGTAAACAAGGGAGATACATAAGTATAACATGAACAGAAGGGTATGAGAACATGATCATAATATATGAAAACCATACCCCACATATCAAATATCATAATATTGATTCACTAAATGATGGTTTGATGTTTATAAGACATTAATCATAATGAAATCAAAGAACACACATCATGAGAGCTTAATATTATGATAAGACATAAAATTTTGGCATAAAAATAAATATAGAAAATCATTTGCTTAGAGGTCATGGCTCATTTACAAAATATATAAGGGTTCTCCATAGGTGGCTACACCCCTTTGGTAGGACACCACACCATCCCTAATGGCAGTCCATTCTTCATTATAGAATAGGTTAACTCCCTAAACCATTATAGTAGATAAGTCACACATCCAAGTCCATCATAGCAGAGAAATTCACATACTGAACAGGTTTCACTCCCCATTTCATTCATGTATGTCTCATTTAATACAAATCACTATAAAATTCACTTCGTTTAACTACTTATTCCATTCATGTATTTCTCATTAGATGTAAATCATTAACTAGTGAATTTTAGGTAGATAAAGGTTCCAGCCATCACAAAATGTAAATCATATGTATGTGTGCTATAATATCATAAAACATTCATCATATAATAACCAATAAAATGAAATGTGTTTGATAAACATTTCATTATATCATAACTTATGGAAAATATTTGTGCTTCATAATCTTTTCATCTTTTCATCATATCATAAAAAATGGAAAAGTAAGTAGGTTTTAAAAAAATTATACCACTATATAACCCGTATAAAAATAAATGTGTTTCATAATGATAATTTCATCATAAAAATAAACCATTTGTAGAAAAATAATAATGGTATCCTGGGTTCATATCACCAATAAATAATAAGAAACCAAAAATTATGTCATCTTGTATCAAGAATGATTTTTAATGAATAATAACATGGACCATTTCTTGATGAAAATAAACTTTATTTGAAAAAAAACATTGAAACATGTAAGGGAAATTTTTAAAAACTTTTGAAATATTTCATAAGGAAAATAAATTTTCTAATTTTAAAACACTTTTTAAAATATTAATAATGTCAAAAATCCTTTTATAATAATTTATTTAAATTCTATAAATATCCAAAACATTATGGAAAAATTTTCATTAGAATGAAAATTGAAATATTATAATGGAATCTTGAAATTTTTGAGTGTTCATGAAAGTGTAAAATATTATTCATGCAGTTCATGTTACAAACAAGATTATTTTTTGAATTTTTTCAGTAGAAAATTGGGAATTATTTGGAAAAAATCTTGAAGACTCCTTTAAAATATATTTTAAAAAATGTAAAAATGGATAAAAATTTCATTAAAAATTATAATATATTATTAAAACACAATTTAAGACATTTTTTTAAACCATAGAGTTTGAAGAAATAATATTTCTGACTTAAGAGAGAAATAAAGATAGAATTTCATAAAAACATTTTATTAATTACTTTAAGTACCATAGAGTAGAAAATGGAACAATTAATATCATTAATAACTATATGATAATATAATTAATTAGTTTCTTATGATATGGATCATAATAAACTATCATTAGAAACGTAATCATAAACAATCTTGATAGACGATGAGATTGAAACATAAAATCTATACCATTTTCATAACAATAATTTTAAGCCCTAGAAAAAATATAATAAAATAAAACCAAAAATATAGTCTCTATCAAGCCATTAATGATATTACAAGTAAATGGGTCTTTATATACACCATGTAAAAAAATAGGTTCATAAAATAATCACATGTCTCAAATAAGGAAAATCGAGAAAAAATATATTATTATTTTGATAACTTTTTAATGGTAGACCAAAAGATATTGGGATACTAAAATGGATGTATAAATCCCTTTTATTTTAAGTAGAAAAATCATTACATATAATCGGGGGAATTTTATTTATCACATCAATGAAATACTTGGTGAATAAAATTCATATTTAATTCTCTAATATTAATAAATATGAAAATTATTTATTCTTTAATTACCTGGGATGTTACATCCTTCCCGCCTTTTGGGAATTGCGTCCTCGCAATTTTATTCACTTATCAAAATAAGTGGGGGTATTTATCCCTCATAGCATTTTCAGATTCCCACGTTGCCTCTTCAATCACATGGTTTTTCCAAAAAACCTTTACCTGATGAATCACCTTATTCCGTAACACTTGCTCCTTATGGTCAAGAATCTGGACCGGTTGTTCCTCATAAGATAGTTTCTCTTCCAGCTGAACTACCTCTGGACTCAAAACATGAGATGGATCTGGCATATACTTTATCAACATCGAAACGTGAAAAACATTGTGTACCTGAGATAAACTCGGAGGTAAAGCCACTCGGTATGCAACTGATCCAACTCTCTCCAGAATTTCGTATGGTCCAACAAACCTTGGACTCAACTTTCCTTTCTTACCAAATCTCATCACACTTTTCCAAGGAGAAACCTTGAGAAAAACATGATCACCTACCTCGAAAGATAGATCCTTCCTCCGGTTATCCGCATAACTCTTCTGCCTGCTTTGAGCTGTTCTCATGTGCTTCTGAATCAGCTGAACTTTTTCTGCCATCTCTTCTACCAATTCTGGTCCCATCAACTTCCTTTCACCCACTTCATCCCAGAAAGTTGGAGTTCGACACCGCTTCCCATATAATGCCTGAAATGGTGCCATCTGTATACTAGAATGAAAACTGTTATTATATGAAAACTCAACCAAAGAAAGATGTTGGTCCCAACTTCCCTGATAATCCATAGAACAAGCTCGTAGCATATCCTCCAATGTCTGAATTGTTCGTTCTGACTGTCCATCTGATTGAGGATGAAAAGCTGTACTAAAATTTAATTCAGTACCCAACGACTTCTGAAGGCCTTTCCAAAAGTTAGATGTAAACCTGGGATCACGATCTGATACAATGGAGAGAGGAACTCCATGTAACCTGACTATCTCTTTAAGATACAAACGGGAAAGTTGATCAAGAGAGAAAGTATCTCGTATAGCAAGGAAATGAGCAGATTTGGTCAAGCGATCAACAATAACCCAAATTGCATTATTACCTCGAGATGTCTTTGGTAATCCAACAACATAGTCTATGGATATATTCTCCCATTTCCACTCTGGCACTGGTAAAGGCTGAAGCATCCCTTTCGGTAACTGCCGCTCTGCTTTAACCTGCTGACAAGTCAAACACTTCACAGTAAAATCAGCAATATCTCTTTTCATTCCATCCCACCAGTAATACTCCCACAGATCTCTATACATCTTAGTACTGCCAGGATGAGCTGAAAACAGGGAACTATGAGCCTCACATAACAACTCATTCTTCAACTGTGAATCACAAGGCACACATAACCTCTTCACAAACCTCAAAACACAAACACAAACTTATCCAAGAACTCATGGAAAATTTTATTCATAAGGTCCATGAATACAGCAGGTGCATTGGTTAACCCAAAAGGCATAACTACAAATTCATAATGGACATATCTAGTACGGAACACAATCTTCGGAACATCTGCTTCTTTTACTTTCAACTGATGGTACCCCGACCTCAAGTCAATCTTCGAAAAATACTGAGCACCCTGGAGCAGATACCACTTCATTTGATGGCCCAACATCTACTGAAGTGGTTGAAAAGGATTTCACCACCCCTTTCTGCTTGTAGTCTAACTGCTTCCCATCACTCAAGCTCTTTGTCGGACACTCGTTTGAATAGTGACCCATCTCATTGCACTTATAACATTTCACTAACTGTAAATCAAACTTGTTCTTACCTTCACCTTGATCCTTTTCAGTGCAATCATGAGCCTTATGTCCCATCTTACCACATCGGTAGCACTTTCCAGAATTCAGAAGACATTCCCCACCATGCCTTTTGCCACATTTATCACAAACTGGAAACTTAGTTTTCTTACCATCAGACTTTTTTGAAGAATTCTTACCTTTCTCCTGCCACCTCGGTCTCTTCTTATGCTGGTTGTTATAGAACACTTGGTCATCGGCAAACTCTATTTCCACCTTCTCAGCACATCGAACAAGCTTTTCATAACTTTTAAACTCACGAGAAGCTAATGCCCTTCGATATTTTGGCTTTAATTCTGAGTAAAAACGATTTATTTTACTATCAAGGTCCCGGATAAAATTTGGAGCATACCTTGCCAATCGAGTGAACCTTTCTTCATAGGCAGCCACTGAGTCTTCCTCTTGCCTCAATTCCAAGAATTGATTTTCCATCCTAACTCGAACAACCTTATGAAAATACTTCTCAAGAAACATACCTTTGAATTCATCCCAGTCAAGAGCATCAATCTCATCACTATCCCTTATATTTTTCACCATTGACCACCACTGATCAGCTTCACCTTCAAAACGGTAAACAGAAAGACTAACCTTTTGATGTTCTGAACACCCCATGACATCACAAATCTTCTCCAGTGCTTTAATCCACCCTTCAGCTTGCACAGGGTCAGATGATCCTCTGAATGATGGGGGGTGTTGCCTCATGAAATGTTCCACCACTGACATGTTCCTCTGCGGTTGATCTGGCTGATCTCGTGCATGGATACCACCACCATTTATAGCTTGAGTCAACTGTGCCATTACTGCAACAAACTGTTCAGTTCCAATTCCGACCATTTCTGGATGCTGATTTGGAAGGTTATCTTCCTCCTGATGTCATCCCAACATAGCTGCTTTGTTTCCTCTGCGGAAAACCATTCTGAACAAACATGTCTTAGATGAAGCAACATGGTAATCCGTAAATGCTATATCATTTCAATCATATTATAATTTAACACTTTTCTAACTCCTAAAGTTGTCTAAACCGACCTTTGATACCAACTATAAGGCCCCAGCCTTAAACCTTACTTAATCTTGAGTTATTACAAGATTACACGTTGAGGATCTTTTCGGGTTTAGAGTTTTAGAGAATTAGATCATAAAACTTGCATTACATTCCACATATAAACAAAGTGGTTACATAAAGATAGTATTCTTCATTCCCATCAATGGAAACACATTTAAAATAAAACATGGATTATTTCTTGACACATCCTTGACTCTATCATCTTATCATGTACCTTTCCCTTGACCTGTGAAAAACATTTCAAAAACTTGGGATGAGCATAAAAACTCAGTATGGGTTATAAAAAAAACATGGAAAGGAAACATGAATTCATATATACATAAGAATGAAATCATACTTTACCCATAAAACATAGGCACTTTAACATACCTCATAAAATCATGAATAAATCATAGAAATCATAAGACATAAAGGTAACTTGAGGCATTCATAACATTCTTACATAGGGAGTAACCCTCTTGGTTACGTTTGGAATACCCATCACAGTATATTCCCTAAAATCTCTTCGGAGAAACCTTAACATTTCACTCCTTCGCGTTACCCAATGCATTGGAGAGCTATATCGGGCTCACCCGCCCATGGTTTATCACGGAACTACCCGTCTTCATAATAATGCCCAAGAACCATAACATAATCATATCACATAAAACATGCATAAAGGAAACATAACATTTCCACATTTCAATCACGAGATATCAATACAACACATTGATATAATAAAAACATTATGAAAACCATTTTCAATACCAAAGTAAAAGAAAAGTAAAACATGGTATTTATTTTTCTTTTAAAAAGAAGGTATGGCTTGTAGAGGAAGCCGAAACTCAAATAACGGTTACGACGGCGGAGAAGTCGTTGTCGCCGCATACGTACGACAAAAACATTCCCTTTTGTCGTTTAGTAAACGCCTCATATAAAAAAGATTCCTTTTGAATAAATGTAAAAGTCAAAGGGGTTTATACACCGTATAAAAGAAAGTTGTGTATAAAATAAAATATGCCTCAACGAAAGGAGATTGAGACGAAGTCCCATACAAAGATAATTTTTAAAATAAAATAGATATATTATGTGCATTCTCTATAAGTACACATAAATAAAGTACAAATACAAGATATGACATAATAATATAATGACATACTTTGAAAGTACGAGATTAACCCAAAGAATGGAAATTGGGTTAAGAAGTTCCCATACCTCGTATCTGACTTGACTCGACCGTTCTTTAAACTCCTGAATAATAAACTTTAGTTAATCTCTACTTGCTTAAGAACCTTTTTCAAGTTCATTATTCCTTTTATACCATGTTATTAACATCATGTAATTATTTAAGTTAATAATGTTCATTTTGTCGGTATTTGGTTCTTAAGTCAAAAATAGACTTCTTACACTTACATGTTGTTAATTTGGTCAATGTTTCATTATATCCAGAATGGTATTCATGATGTAGATATCATATATGTCATATATATCCAGTACATACATGTATTTAAAATATTACATAATCATTTAGAGGTAAGAAATGAAATGCACCGTTCATGGAGACGGTAAGTCGTACGTACGCATGAACGCTACTTTCATTTCTTTGTCATATTAATGGAATTAAAACTAAATGAGAGGTATGTATATTTTAATTCCAGAATTATATTCATCATTTATATATATCATTAATTATATATATCCGTTATATACATGTACTTTTAATAATACATTACATTTGGGGATAAGAAATGAAATGCACCGTTCATGGAGACGGTAGTCCGTACGTACGCATGAACGCTACTTTCATTTCTATCTCATACTTTAATGGAAATAAATGATAATGATATATATAGGTATATTATAATTCCAGTATAACATCATGTATAATATCATTAACTTTATCCTTTACACATCCCACATATGGTATTAATGAATCAAATCACTTTTAGGGGGCGGTAGTCCGCACTTCCTAAAATGAAGATATCGCGTATACCCATAATGGAAATCATAAAGGTATGCCAAAAATGAAAAAAACAGAAGCTTAAGGAAAACATAAACATATTATATATCATATATAAAAATAGTGACATCATAATGGCCACCTTTGAAGGTGTTAAATGAGTATTGAACAATCATCGTTTCGGGAGGCAGAATTTCGCCATCCACGGAAACCGTATGTTCTTTAACCATTTGATGTAGTTTTGTGAGAGTGTAGCTCAAATAAATCTTATAACAACATCCTAGTATATTGATTATACTGTTTTTGTTACAAAAGAAGTATATAAAAAGAGTTTAGGGGGGTGGAGAAGCAAAATAAAACAAATGAACATGAGAGAATGAATTACCTTAAAAAGTGTAACTCCTTTTGAGTTGAGCCTAAAGGCTTACTTTGAAAGGATTCTTCCCAAAGGGAATCCTCTAGGATGAGGAGAGGGATGTGGAGAGAGCAAATGGGAAGGGGTTGGCCGAGCCAAAGGCTTGAAGAGTGTGTGAAATGAGGTAGAAGTGGGGGCCTTTTATAAGAGGAGAGGAGGGGCACTTTTGGAAAGTAAAGAAACATTACTTTATTTGAAAATGTGTTTCGGTTTTAAAAGGTCCCACATTTATATAATTCGTGGATAAGGTGATAAGGCTTCTAAATCCACTCATCCAATTGGTTTTGGCCATGTGTAGGTTTTAGATTTTACATTATCTTTCTATTTTATTTAAATCGTCAAATAATGATGTCATCGCTGCATCATTATTATGTCATACATAATTAAATTTATTTAATGTCTAAAAATTATAAACAAAATACTATGAAATAGGAAATCCTTTTAGCTTTCCAATGACTATTTATAATCGAAATTTGGACTTGTATAACCCCACTTAAAAATTGTTTTATTAAAACAATTTATGTTAGTGTCATTTTCACTTTAACATTAAATAAAAAGTATTTTATGTCATTTCCCAACAAAAGTGGATCCATGGGGACCCCAAGTTAGGCCATGGCTTGTATTGGTCGGCCAGGACACAACCAATGAGTTTGGGACATGTGTCTAGGTCATTTTATATTATTAAAGCATTATTTATACATTAAACTACCATAATTACCACTAATCGCGATTAAGAACTTAATAAGTTACTATTCACCAAAAAATTATTTTAATCTCATTGAACCACATTTTACTTCTTAATGACAACCATGTATGTCGGATTTTCAAAATTCAACACACATTAGTGGTAAAATTTCATTTAACCGAAAAATCAGTTTGTTTGATTACCACTTAGTGGTTTCACTATTCATCAAAAATTGAAGTTTTTCAGAAAATTACCAAAAATTCACCCTAAGCTATATTTGATATTACGAATTCAAAAATGAAATATATTTTACAAAATTCAAAACATATAAGTCAAATTAATTAATTTAATAATTAATTCCCGCTGCCAGAGCAAATAGCGTGTTTTTACAAAACAATAAGTATCAAAAGATTGACACCAGTTTAAGTCTAATTTCAAAGCGAAATTGATTCCAATGACCACCATTGGATTAACTGGTAAAAATATTTTCTAATTTCACTTTAAAACCAATTAAAATAATAATCTAATCATATAAATAATTTAGATTAAAAAGAGGTTTTGAATTAAAATACAACATTTTACACTATTCATAAAAAAATGAACTTTATCAGAAAGGTACCAAAAAATTACACAAAGTAAAATTTGATGTCCCGATTCTTAATAAGAGTTTTATTTGGTCCAAAATAATGTATAAGAGTGATAAAAACTATATTTAATGACGGTTCACCATTAAAAGGTGATAAGTGAACCTTTAGTGAAAATTAGAGTATAAATGCCTAAAATTGAACTCTTTCCGTATTTTAAGCCTTTATCTTTTATTGGGTAAATGTAAAAACATATAAAAACATATCTATTCATATTTTAGTTATTTCTATTCATTCCCGCCAGTACAACGGCTACTTGTTAACTAACATAATATTATTATATTACTAGTGTGCTACGTAAGTTTCAAAGAAACTCATCGTTGCGTATCGGGTACGCTATCGAACATAGCAACCCCTTTTAATTAAAATTCATATTTAATTCTCTAATATTAATAAATATGAAAATTATTTATTCTTTAATTACCTGGGATGTTACATCCTTCCCCCCTTTTGGGAATTGCGTCCTCGCAATTTTATTCACTTATCAAAATAAGTGGGGGTATTTATCCCTCATAGCATTTTCAGATTCCCACGTTGCCTCTTCAATCACATGGTTTTTCCAAAAAAAACTTTAACTGATGAATCACCTTATTCCGTAACACTTGCTCCTTATGGTCAAGAATCTGGACCGGTTGTTCCTCATAAGATAGGTTCTCTTCCAGCTGAACTACCTCTGGACTCAAAACATGAGATGGATCTGGCATATACTTTATCAACATCGAAACGTGAAAAACATTGTGTACCTGAGATAAACTCGGAGGTAAAGCCACTCGGTATGCAACTGATCCAACTCTCTCCATAATTTCGTATGGTCCAACAAACCTTGGACTCAACTTTCCTTTCTTACCAAATCTCATCACACTTTTCCAAGGAGAAACATTGAGAAAAACATGATCACCTACCTCGAAAGATAGATCCTTCCTCCGGTTATCCGCATAACTCTTCTGCCTGCTTTGAGCTGTTCTCATGTGCTTCTGAATCAGCTGAACTTTTTCTGCCATCTCTTCTACCAATTCTGGTCCCATCAACTTCCTTTCACCCACTTCATCCCAGAAAGTTGGAGTTCGACACCGCTTCCCATATAATGCCTGAAATTGTGCCATCTGTATACTAGAATGAAAACTGTTATTATATGAAAACTCAACCAAAGAAAGATGTTGGTCCCAACTTCCCTGATAATCCATAGAACAAGCTCGTAGCATATCCTCCAATGTCTGAATTGTTCGTTCTGACTGTCCATCTGATTGAGGATGAAAAGCTGTACTAAAATTTAATTCAGTACCCAACGACTTCTGAAGGCCTTTCCAAAAGTTAGATGTAAACCTGGGATCACGATCTGATACAATGGAGAGAGGAACTCCATGTAACCTGACTATCTCTTTAAGATACAAACGGGAAAGTTGATCAAGAGAGAAAGTATCTCGTATAGCAAGGAAATGAGCAGATTTGGTCAAGCGATCAACAATAACCCAAATTGCATTATTACCTCGAGATGTCTTTGGTAATCCAACAACAAAGTCTATGGATATATTCTCCCATTTCCACTCTGGCACTGGTAAAGGCTGAAGCATCCCTTTCGGTAACTGCCGCTCTGCTTTAACCTGCTGACAAGTCAAACACTTCACAGTAAAATCAGCAATATCTCTTTTCATTCCATCCCACCAGTAATACTCCCGCAGATCTCTATACATCTTAGTACTGCCAGGATGAGCTGAAAACAGGGAACTATGAGCATCACATAACAACTCATTCTTCAACTGTGAATCACAAGGCACACATAACCTCTTCACAAACCTCAAAACACAAACACAAACTTATCCAAGAACTCATGGAAAATTTTATTCATAAGGTCCATGAATACAGCAGGTGCATTGGTTAACCCAAAAGGCATAACTACAAATTCATAATGGACATATCTAGTACGGAACACAATCTTCGGAACATCTGCTTCTTTTACTTTCAACTGATGGTACCCTGACCTCAAGTCAATCTTCGAAAAATACTGAGCACCCTAGAGCAGATACCACTTCATTCGATGGCCCAACATCTACTGAAGTGGTTGAAAAGGATTTCACCACCCCTTTCTGCTTGTAGTCTAACTGCTTCCCATCACTCAAGCTCCTTGTCGGACACTCGTTTGCATAGTGACCCATCTCATTGCACTTATAACATTTCACTAACTGTAAATCAAACTTGTTCTTACCTTCACCTTGATCCTTTTCAGTGCAATCATGAGCCTTATGTCCCATCTTACCACATCGGTAGCACTTTCCAGAATTCAGAAGACATTCCCCACCATGCCTTTTGCCACATTTATCACAAACTGGAAACTTAGTTTTCTTACCATCAGACTTTTTTGAAGAATTCTTACCTTTCTCCTACCACCTCGGTCTCTTCTTCTGCTGGTTGTTATAGAACACTTGGTCATCGGCAAACTCTATTTCCACCTTCTCAGCACATCGAACAAGCTTTTCATAACTTTTAAACTCACGAGAAGCTAATGCCCTTCGATATTTTGGCTTTAATCCTGAGTAAAAACGATTTATTTTACTATCAAGGTCCCGGATAAAATTTGGAGCATACCTTGCCAATCGAGTGAACCTTTCTTCATAGGCAGCCACTGAGTCTTCCTCTTGCCTCAATTCCAAGAATTGATTTTCCATCCTAACTCGAACAACCTTATGAAAATACTTCTCAAGAAACATAACTTTGAATTCATCCCAGTCAAGAGCATCAATCTCATCACTATCCCTTATATTTTTCACCATCGACCACCACTGATCAGCTTCACCTTCAAAACGGTAAACAGAAAGACTAACCTTTTGATGTTCTGAACACCCCATGACATCACAAATCTTCTCCAGTGCTTTAATCCACCCTTCAGCTTGCACAGGGTCAGATGATCCTCTGAATGATGGGGGGTGTTGCCTCATGAAATGTTCCACCACTGACATGTTCCTCTGCGGTTGATCTGGCTGATCTCGTGCATGGATACCACCACCATTTATAGCTTGAGTCAACTGTGCCATTACTGCAACAAACTGTTCAGTTCCAATTCCGACCATTTCTGGATGCTGATTTGGAAGGTTATCTTCCTCCTGATGTCGTCCCAACATAGCTGCTTTGTTTCCTCTGCGGAAAACCATTCTGAACAAACATGTCTTAGATGAAGCAACATGGTAATCCGTAAATGCTATATCATTTCAATCATATTATAATTTAACACTTTTCTAACTCCTAAAGTTGTCTAAACCGACCTTTGATACCAACTATAAGGACCCAGCCTTAAACCTTACTTAATCTTGAGTTATTACAAGATTACATGTTGAGGATCTTTTCGGGTTTAGAGTTTTAGAGAATTAGATCATAAAACTTTCATTACATTCCACATATAAACAAAGTGGTTACATAAAGATAGTATTCTTCATTCCCATCAATGGAAACACATTTAAAATAAAACATGGATTATTTCTTGACACATCCTTGACTCTATCATCTTATCATGTACCTTTCCCTTGACCTGTGAAAAACATTTCAAAAACTTGGGATGAGCATAAAAACTTAGTATGGGTTATAAAAAAAACATGGAAAGGAAACATGAATTCATATATACATAAGAATGAGATCATACTTTACCCATAAAACATAGGCACTTTAACATACCTCATAAAATCATGAATAAATCATAGAAATCATAAGACATAAAGGTAACTTGAGACATTCATAACATTCTTACATAGGGAGTAACCCTCTTGGTTACGTTTGGAATACCCATCACAGTATATTCCCAAAAATCTCTTCGGAGAAACCTTAACGTTTCACTCCTTCGCGTTACCCAATGCATTGGAGAGCTATATCGGGCTCACCCGCCCATGGTTTATCACGGAACTACCCGTCTTCATAATAATGCCCAAGAACCATAACATAATCATATCACATAAAACATGCATAAAGGAAACATAACATTTCCACATTTCAATCACGAGATATCAATACAACACATTGATATAATAAAAACATTATGAAAACCATTTTCAATACCAAAGTAAAAGAAAAGTAAAACATGGTATTTATTTTTCTTTTAAAAAGAAGGTATGGCTTGTAGAGGAAGCCGAAACTCAAATAACGGTTACGACGGCGGAGAAGTCGTTGTCGCCGCATACGTACGACAAAAACATTCCCTTTTGTCGTTTAGTAAACGCCTCGTATAAAAAAGATTCCTTTTGAATAAATGTAAAAGTCAAAGGGGTTTATACACCGTATAAAAGAAAGTTGTGTATAAAATAAAATATGCCTCAACGAAAGGAGATTGAGACGAAGTCCCATACAAAGATAATTTTTAAAATAAAATAGATATATTATGTGCATTCTCTATAAGTACACATAAATAAAGTACAAATACAAGATATGACATAATAATATAATGACATACTTTGAAAGTACGAGATTAACCCAAAGAATGGAAATTGGGTTAAGAAGTTCCCATACCTCGTATCTGACTTGACCCGACCGTTCTTTAAACTCCTGAATAAGAAACTTTAGTTAATCTCTACTTGCTTAAGAACCTTTTTCAAGTTCATTATTCCTTTTATACCATGTTATGAACATCATGTAATTATTTAAGTTAATAATGTTCATTTTGTCGGTATTTAGTTCTTAAGTCAAAAATAGACTTCTTACACTTACATGTTGTTAATTTGGTCAATGTTTCATTATATCCAGAATGGTATTCATGATGTAGATATCATATATGTCATATATATCCAGTACATACATGTATTTAAAATATTACATAATAATTTAGAGGTAATAAATGAAATGCACCGTTCATGGAGACGGTAAGTCGTACGTACGCATGAACGCTACTTTCATTTCTTTGTCATATTAATGGAATTAAAACTAAATGAGAGGTATGTATATTTTAATTCCAGAATTATATTCATCATTTATATATATCATTAATTATATATATCCGTTATATACATGTACTTTTAATAATACATTACATTTGGGGATAAGAAATGAAATGCACCGTTCATGGAGACGGTAGTCCGTACGTACGCATGAACGCTACTTTCATTTCTATCTCATACTTTAATGGAAATAAATGATAATGATATATATAGGTATATTATAATTCCAGTATAACATCATGTATAATATCATTAACTTTATCCTTTACACATCCCACATATGGTATTAATGAATCAAATCACTTTTAGGGGGCGGTAGTCCGCACTTCCTAAAATGAAGATATCGCGTATACCCATAATGGAAATCATAAAGGTATGCCAAAAATGAAAAAAACAGAAGCTTAAGGAAAACATAAACATATTATATATCATATATAAAAATAGTGACATCATAATGGCCACCTTTGAAGGTGTTAAATGAGTATTGAACAATCATCGTTTCGGGAGGCAGAATTTCGCCATCCACGGAAACCGTATGTTCTTTAACCATTTGATGTAGTTGTGTGAGAGTGTAGCTCAAATAAATCTTATAACAACATCCTAGTATATTTATTATACTGGTGTTGTTACAAAAGAAGTATATAAAAAGAGTTTAGGGGGGTGGAGAAGCAAAATAAAACAAATGAACATGAGAGAATGAATTACCTTAAAAAGTGTAACTCCTTTTGAGTTGAGCCTAAAGGCTTCCTTTGAAAGGATTATGCCCAAAGGGAATCCTCTAGGATGAGGAGAGGTATGTGGAGAGATCAAATGGGCAGGGGTTGGCCGAGCCAAAGGCTTGAAGAGTGTGTGAAATGAGGTAGAGGTGGGGGCCTTTTATAAGAGGAGAGGAGGGGCACTTTTGGAAAGTAAAGAAACATTACTTTATTTGAAAATGTGTTTAGGTTTTAAAAGGTCCCACATTTATATAATTCGTGGATAAGGTGATAAGGCTTCTAAATCCACTCATCCAATTGGTTTTGGCCATGTGTAGGTTTTAGATTTTACATTATCTTTCTATTTTATTTAAATCGTCAAATAATGATGTCATCGCTGCATCATTATTATGTCATACATAATTAAATTTATTTAATGTCTAAAAATTATAAAACAAATACTATGAAATAGGAAATCCTTTTATCTTTCCAATGACTATTTATAATCTAAATTTGGACTTTTATAACCCCACTTAAAAATTGTTTTAGTAAAACAATTTATGTTAGTGTCATTTTCACTTTAACATTAAATAAAAAGTATTTTATGTCATTTCCCAACAAAAGTGGATCCATGGGGTCCCCAAGTTAGTCCATGGCTTGTATTGGTCGGCCATGACACAACCAATGAGGTTGGGACATGTGTATAGGTCATTTTATATTATTAAAGCATTATTTATACATTAAACTACCCTAATTACCACTAATCGCGATTAAGAACTTAATAAGTTACTATTCACCAAAAAATTATTTTAATCTCATTGAACCACATTTTACTTCTTAATGACAACCATGTATGTCGGATTTTCAAAATTCAACACACATTAGTGGTAAAATTTCATTTAACCGAAAAATCAGTTTGCTTGATTACCACTTAGTGGTTTCACTATTCATCAAAAATTGAAGTTTTTCAGAAAATTACCAAAAATTCACCCTAATCTATATTTGATATTACGAATTCAAAAATGAAATCTATTTTACAAAATTCAAAACATATAAGTCAAATTAATTAATTTAATAATTAATTCCCGCTGCCAGAGCAAATAGCGTGTTTTTACAAAACAATAAGTATCAAAAGATTGACACCAGTTTAAGTCTAATTTCAAAGCGAAATTGATTCCAATGACCACCATTGGATTAACTGGTAAAAATATTTTCTAATTTCACTTTAAAACCAATTAAAATAATAATCTAATCATATAAATAATTTAGATTAAAAAGAGGTTTTGAATTAAAATACAACATTTTACACTATTCATAAAAAAATGAACTTTATCAGAAAGGTACCAAAAAATTACACAAAGTAAAATTTGATGTCCCGATTCTTAATAAGAGTTTTATTTGGTCCAAAAGAATGTATAAGAGTGATCAAAACTATATTTAATGACGGTTCACCATTAAAAGGTGATAAGTGAACCTTTAGTGAAAATTAGAGTATAAATGCCTAAAATTGAACTCTTTCCGTATTTTAAGCCTTTATCTTTTATTGGGTAAATGTAAAAACATCTAAAAACATATCTATTCATATTTTAGTTATTTCTATTCATTCCCGCCAGTACAACGGCTACTTGTTAACTAACATAATATTATTATATTACTAGTGTGCTACGTAAGTTTCAAAGAAACTCATCGTTGCGTATCGGGTACGCTATCGAACATAGCAACCCCTTTTAATTAAAATTCATATTTAATTCTCTAATATTAATAAATATGAAAATTATTTATTCTTTAATTACCTGGGATGTTACAATCATCTCTAAAAATATTTTTTCAAACCCTTAATGAAAAATAATCCCTGAACAATACTTATATATTTCAAATTTCATAATTATTTATTCCAAAATCATATATACTTCAATCAATCCACTTACATTATTTGCAAGGAATGGGTCCTTCATTGGTTAAGAAGTTAATTCTAGGGTTAGTGCATTGACTTAGCTAATTATTATATTCTCCATATATAATACAATAAAATCTTGGAAAATTTCCACTCTGTGACCTTTTTCCATCGAGATAACATCTTCCCCTCCATTTCAGATATTCTATCAGGTTCTTCTTCCCAACATGATAACTTTTCAGAAGTCAAAACTTATTTCCATTATGTTCATTACCACATGAACTTTCATAAAATACCATCATCCACTTATTTTATATGTTAGGAATCCATCTAAATTCACATTGTTTATAATGTATCATGATAGATTAATTTGAATAATCAAAATATATTTATCTCTAATCATTATCCAAGTTTTTTTCTCATAGTCACTGAATTTTACAGTAGATTAAATGTAAACATGATTCATTCAGGTTCCTTCCATTTCCAAAAACTAAAAATCCTAGTTTGAGAAATTATAATCATAGTGGGAAACCAAATAATCATAAAAATCACTTATAGTTTGTCTAAATCATGACATGTTATTCTTTATTCCATGACACCTAATTTTTACCCTAGGTAATTCATAGTCATCATATATTTAAATCCTTCATGATGGTCTATAAATCGTATGTGGTATTCCAAAGAATATCCCTTGGGTTTTTCAAACCAAGTGTGCATCAAGGCTTGTTTTTATACACTACATGGTGATCATTCCCAAATCAATGCACCTATTTCAGAGTTATTACAGCTAATTACCTATATTCTATAGTGACATCAACTTGTAGTATCTATTCAGGGTTTTAATTTCATGGAATACACTCACACAACCTTTTACCAAAATTATACGACGTTTTTCAATAATTTGACTCATCCTTAGACTTATCCTTAGATATATCAAAAGGAATATCCTTAGAAATAACCCTAGGATTATCAATAATGTTTTCTATTACAAGCTTCAAAAGGTTAGCTAAACCTTTTTTCTAATTGAAACTATATCCACCCTGGCTTATCATATATAGATATTACATTCTTTCATATGAATATTCAATATATTACATAAACAAACACCTTATGACCACAATAGTTTAGTTCCATTGGAGACTAGGCTTTCAAATTTTCTAATTTGGTGAAAGATCATCAATGTCTTCCATAATGATCTTCCACTTTAGTACACTCAACTGAAAATACATACATAAACCTTTCTTCATAACTAGGGGGAAGGATAAATTAGAAAGGGTGATCTCATATACTCAACAAGGGTAAGAAAGGGAGATACGTAAGCATATCCTGAATATACATGTATGTGAACATGATCATAACATACGAAAACCATAGCCTCAATATCGAAGAACATAATATTGAGCCATTTCATAATGATTGGAAGTTCATAAGGCATGAATCATAAAGAAATAAAATAAAATGAGTCATGAGTGTATAACAAGGGAATAAGACATAGAATAGTGGAATATACACAAGTATAGAAAATCAATTCCATCATATTGAATTCTCATTTCCAAAGCTTATCATGGCACTCCATAGGCAGCTACTGCTCGAGGGAGGGTCAAAACCCCATCCCAAGTGGTAGCCCTTTCCTCATAGTGGAATCGGTTCACTCTCTAATCCTTCCTAGTAGTTAAGGTTCACTCCCAAGACCAATATAGTGGAAAACCCCCTAACATAACATGGTTCACTACTCCTTCCATTCATTTATATCTCTTTAGATATAAATAATTACCCAATACACTAAAGGGAGATATAGGACACACCCATATCAAAATTAAAATCATATTTTTCTATTCCACAAGATAATAAAACATTAATCAGATCATATCCCATGAAATTAAATGGGTTTAAAACAAATTTCATCATATCATAACCTATGTAAATGATGAATATTTCATAATAATTTAATTATTTCATCATATAGTAACCAATGAAAAAATAATTGGGTTTCATAATAATTCTATCTTGTTATAACTAATGAGAAAAGAAATAGGTTTCATAAACATAATTTCATCATTAAAATAAATCATTTAGAGAAATAATTATAATGGTATCCTGAGATCATATCCCCAATTAATAATAAGTATTCTCAAAGTATTTCATCTATAATGGAGAATGATTTTGATAGAATAATCAGTTGGATCATTTCTTGATGAAAATACCCACTCATCTGAAATCACTTTGTAGAAATAAAATATATAAAATATTTTAGAAATAATTTGGATGGAAAATAAACAATTAAAAAAATATATAGGAAGCTTTTAATATCAATTAAAACATTTATATAGGAAAACAAAATTTGCAATTTGAAAAAAATAACTTTTTAAAAATAAAATAAAAAATATTTTAAAAATATTTTTTATTTTAAAATCATTAATTTAAAGTATAAAAATTTACAAAATATTAAAGAAAATATTTAATTTGAAAATTAAAATTAAAAATTATAATTTTATATTTATATTATTGTCTAATTATTACATTGGTAAATACTGTTCATACAATTCATGTTAAAAAACAAATATTATTTTAACATTTTCGGTAACAGCTAAATTGGTACTATTGAAAAACACCATGTTTATTCAATTAAAATTATTTTTTAAAAAAATTATAAAATAGGTAAACATGTCTTTAAAAAATCATATGATAATATTAAAACATTTTTTATATCATTTTTTAGAAAACATTGCATTTGAAGAAAATAGATTTCCTACAGAATAAAGAAATAATGTAGGATTTAATGTAATAAATTATTTTAAGAACCAATTAGTATGAAATAGTCCTATTTATTTCATTAATATCCATATGAGAATAAAATTATTCATTTAATTTAGATATGGATCAAAAAATTTATCATCAAAAACATAATCAAAAACAGTCTTGACAAATGATGAGATTGAAACATAACATCTTTAATACTTTGGTAACATGAATTGCAAGACCCATGATAAAATGCAGTTAAATGAAACATAAAATATCAGGATTAGAAATTATTTCGTTTTATTAGATTTAAATGGGGTTGTATATACACCACATAAAGTAATATAGGGGAATTATATAATTATATGTCTCAAAGAAGGAAAATTTAGACAGAAATCCCTTACAACTTTAGTAACATTTGAACGGTAAACCCCATGAAATATAGATCATAAAATTGATATGTAAATACTAATAAATTTAATTATAATAATAATAAAATATATTAATGGTTATTATATATATCACATCAAAGAAATACATGGTGAATATGTTATCTGTTTCATAGAAATTAAAAGTGACATCAAAATCCTTTACCTTAAATCTTGAGATCCTTCATATACATTTAAATTGTTTATAATAAATAATGTTTATTTTATACCTATGACATAATAATATTTATATATATATATAACAATATATTATTTTCTTGTAACATTTTATTACCTTTTTATTAACAATTTTATGTTAATCATGGGTTTCGGATTATAACCACTTTGTTTTTCATGTATCTTTTCATTTTTCATTTTTGGTCCTTTGACATAAATCATGGTTTCAGGTTCTCTGGAATATTAACCATAATGTAAGTAACATATATATATATATTATATTTATTTAAGGTAATAAATAATATTTTCTGATAAAAAATGAAGTGTACCATTCATGGAGATGGTAGGTCGTATGTACGCATGAATTTTTTTTCCATTTTCTATCAAATAGTATTAAATAACGGTAAATGATATATTGTAATTAAATAATAATTTTAATATCTCATATATCACATATTTTAATTAAACCTATATTTATTACCTTCCTTTTAAATTATTAACAAATCACATCGCTTTATGAGGTGGTAATCCAATGTACACATGAGTGACGTTATCTTATTCCCAAAAAATAGAAATAATGAAGGTGTGTGTGATATATTAATAATATAATAATAATAATATCTTAAATATCATATATAAACAATCAATATAACAATATTTCCAACTGTGAGAGGTGGTAATGGAGATACCAGTGACACTATTTCGCAAGGCTGTAGCATGTCGTACATGCAAATGAAGATTTTGTAACATATTTGATTGAAGTAGAGATGGATAATTATTATTCCATTAACATAATAATTTATTGTTATATGGTATATGGTGATTTTATTATATTCTATGTTTCAATAAATAATTTATGGTTGAAAAATAATAAGGATAATGAAATATCTTGTTAAGATAATTACATTATCTGAGAGAAAACTCCTTTGTATATCCTCTTATAGTATCTAAGGATGGTCTTTTTGGGGGAAACTCATTAAAATAATGTGAATAATGATGTTGGGAGAGAGAATTTGGAATGGATTGGTAGATAAAAATTTCTGTATATTTTTTAATAAGTGAAGGTTGGTGGTGGTATTTTATAAGTGGGGTAAAGAAACCAACTTGGAAACTACACAGAAATTTCCCAAAAGTATCGAAAATAATAATTGAATTACCAAAAATAATCATACAAATGACCCAATATTAAACATGGTAAATATAAGGTGGAATATGGCTAGAAAGTAATATTTTTTCAAATTTGGAAGTCATATTAACCATTATCTTATTATTCTAACCTCATATTAAACGCATTTTGACCATAAAAATGGTAATTAATTTCTAATATTTTCACTTTTCATTTTGGTCAAAAAAAATATGTTCAAACTATTATAAAATATAAATTATTCTGATTCAAAATTAGGAATCCATTTTTCCAAATTCTATTCAAGGAAATACAATATAATAATTAAAATTAACCCCATAGATGCAATGAGAATGCAAGGTTTTAAAGATAAAATGTTCAAAAAATTACAATTTTATATATCAAAATTCAATATGAAAATGATTCAAATTACCTAAATTTGATTAATTGATTTATAATTGAACAATTTTAACTGTATACCCAATTTAATATAAAATTTAACTTTATAATTAAATTAATAGAAAATTTAGATTTCAATTAAAATTCAATATTTTTCATTATTCATCAAAAAATGAGTCTTTTCAGAAAAAACCCAAAACTTAACCCCAAGATAAATATTACTCTATATTTTTAAAAAAATTCAAATAATTTTTCTAAAATTGGTAAAAATTTATTTTAAAATAAATGTTCTAATGATGATAAATGTTTTTTAGATAATATATTTTATAGAGAAAAATTTAATTTATTCTTATCTATTGTCTAGAAAATGTATAATTTCAATTATAAGGATTTTATTGAGTATATAATATATTCTTTTTATTAAAAACATTAACCAAAAGTGATTTTTTTAAATTATATATGTAAAAAACATTTATGTACATATAAAGTGTTTTTCAAAAAAAGATTCCTTTTATTTTCAAATGATTTTATTTAAATTTATAATTAATTGGTTACTCAAAAAATTCAATATATATGAATGTGTAATAAATATACCTTCCTAATTTATTTAATAATTTTAAAACAATTCATTCCATTGTCTATGTGATAACTATCTTATTAGATAATAATGTTTAAATAGTATGTCGTGTTTCGTCTAAACTTGATGTTGTGTGTAACATAAGAAAAATTCAGTATTATGTGTAACACTATCCAAAATAGTGTTTCATGTAATTTAAGATAATCATACTATGACAAGTAATTCTATCCAAACTCAATGTTTTCTATAATGGAATTTAAACTCATAGTTCGTGTAACTGAAAAATATCAAAAAGTTTAAATTTAATTAGAAAAAAAAATCAGAAAATAAGTGGGTGTTTAATATTCAAATACCCATGTTTATGATCCATGATAGGTTGGGTATGAACTTCATAATATATGATTATGATCGCATACCAGTACTCTTATCTTATGATTTCATATTATCATATATTGAAATATTTTATGTTTTCCCTTACTGTATATCCAAGATCATCCTTTTAAATGATTCCATCACAAGTTATGAAGAATGGTTAAGGTAGGGTATACCTAAGAGGATCACTATATGAGATGATATTTGAGGGATACGTTTAATATCTCTCATGAAATTACAATATTATTTCTAGTTTCTAAGGAACTAAAATATTATGGTCCTTGCGAATATTTTTTGGAAATGTATTAAATATTTATCTATAAATTTGTGATATTCATGTATGAAAATATTGGGTCACTATAGTTGTTATTAAAGGAATGGTTTAATCAATATTTTTATATTAAGATTATAAAAATAATAGTTAAAACCATGGGGATATGTTTATGTATAGGATAACATCTAATGTTTTGGTATGAAACAGATTTTGGGGTTTTCTTAGAAATACAACCCAGTGTGGATACTAATAGTTGATGTGGCTCCGAAACAGAGTTACCTAGGGGTAAAAATATTAAAAACTGGGAATTTACCTAGATGTGATCATCATCTAGTGAAGATAAATGGGCCTTTCAACACACCTAGATTGACACATCAGGGGAAAATACTATGGTTAATCAACAATTTCATTATAATCCATTGTGATGTATTTTATTATATGGTGATCATGGATAAACTAGGTTAAACCTTAGTTTTCATAGATTGTAAATATTGATTCACTATTTAAATATCCTATAAATTATTTTTTAGGATTATGTGTTTTCACACTATGATTAATGCATCTCATGCCATGATTTATGGTTTTAGTTAATGGATCGAACACAAAAAATGAGAGTTAATGTTGAGTTCAATGGAAAATGAAATGATTTACCTCATGGGAAACCAAATTTTATGGGAGCTATAATTTAGAATCATGTTTCAATGATCACACAAATTTCTCAGGATATGAATAATATTTTTAAGAACCTGGTTCTTCCTTTGAAGTATGGATCATTCCTTTTCATTTTTACTTAAGAAAATACAGGAAAATTGGTAGAGGGGATGGTTGTAGGCATGTTACAAGATGTGACAGGGAACCACATGTTGTGTAACTATAGGTAGATATCTTGTATTTAATGTTACATGCCATTTAATCCCAGTACATGGTTATATAAAGGGCGGGCCAAAAAACTGTATGGACACGTTGTGTAATCTCAATTATGTTACATGTAATTTTTTTTAATATTTTCATATGTTGGGAATCACAAAATTATTTCAAATGGAAATAAATGAATCAATTTCAACATATGGAACTCCCAGAAAATCCGAATGAGGGTTTGGTTCTTAATTCATCGTCTAATCTCTAATTTTAACACCATCAGATCTAGTGGATTCCCCTAAGTGAGATCTAAATTCCTCTTGAGTCATTCCTCATTATTTCTTCTCTAAATCATGTCATTTATGGTTGATCGTTTATACCTATTTTTAGATCTACTACATTCTTGGTTAAACAAAAGTCTGATGATGTTTGAAGAGAGTCGTACGAGTATGAGGTAGGTGGTTATGTTCCTTTTGTGAATTTTTATGTGGCTTATTTGTGCTAGAGTGTCATGCTAACATGTATAAGGTGTCTCCCTGAATGTAATTGACTCATGTTATTGCCAAATTTTTTTTGGTAATTGATTAATTAAACTAGAGTATGTTTGAGATTGTTTGGTGTGATCAAGGTTCACCCCATTGGTGTGTTCTCCCTTAGATGATCGGTGTTTATCCGTTATCCTAGGATGTATATGGGAATTCCATTGATTTCCTTTTGGGTTATTTAAAATGGAATTGGTTGATTGAATGTTGAAATTCTTATACACTGATCATGGCCCTAATTCAATATGAAATGGTTATATATCTATTTTTGACACTTACACTTTCTTAAATGCTTATACATTGGGTTTTGATAGTGATCGACCAATGAAATGCTTATTTAGTTGGTTTGGATCTAGTTTAGTGTTATATTATACCATGTTTATATTGTTTGGGTTAAACACACCAAGAGTGATACTTTATTTTCCACATTTGGTTTTCAAGATTGGACTCATATACAAATTTAATAATAAAATTAAATGAATATGGATTCATCTACCAAGTCAAAGCACAAGCATGGATTCGGTCCTTACCATATTTTATTACATTTCCATTGAGGCATCTGATATGCTTACCTTAAGTACTTACTTTTTATTTCATTTCCTATTGTACATGGATATTCACTAATAGACCAATACAAATATTTGGTGGTTGCCTACTAGGATTTAGTCTCACAATCTATTTGGGTCATTCTTTTGGACACAAATAGATTATATGCTTACAGGTGTTGATTAGGGAAACTGCCCTACTACAGGAACATTATGTCCTACTTAGGAGTCGGAGGGCAAGAGACCCAGCCAAGGCAAGAAATACTTCTTAGTCTCTTATATTTATTTTGTGATTTTGAGGCATATATTTTGTACTACTATAGTGAACTTTTTTGGATACTTTCTTAGAACATAACATGTTTTGTCGCCTTTTGTATTTAATAATGCTTGGGTATTTACCTATTAGTATTCTGCTATTTATTTAAGTTATATTCTATTAACTTCTTCTGCAATTTTATATTCCTATTCCACTATGTTACACTCTTCCAATGAGGGCATAGTTTCCCAACTATCACACCCTAATCCCTCGTTTCTAGTTTTCACCCTCTGGTATTTTGGGGAAATGTGCTTGAATTAATGTGGCCAACTAGATACGGGGCACTAGTTGAGTGGAGTCTAGATCTGGGATATTACAAAGTGGTATCAGAGGATTTCTTTACTGTTTTGATATTCTTTTTTGTGATGATATTAAGAAAATGGAATTTTTTATTTAGATTTTAATGGGAGTAACTACTCTATGTATAGGGAAAATCCAAATTACCTCGGATTGAATTGTGATTTTTAGGATTTTGATCTATTACAGTTGATTCGATTTCACCATATAGTGATTCACTTGTTTTGTACTATTATTATTGATATCATTGTGGATCCATTTTTTAAACCTGATGAGATGAGGGTATTCCATCTTGTTCATCATATAGGCACATTTTATAAATCACATTCCATCCTTTCATTCCATGCCATTTAGAGAGAATTACTAATTTCATGTTATTATGATTGATATCTTGATAAATTTGTTTGCTATTTTAATAGGTGTATTGGTACGTGTTATGGTTGAATTCGATGGACTCCCAACATTGACGCCTAAATACTATGGTTCCTCTAGGATCAGAATTTGGTGGATCATGTTTCAGCTGTGGGATGTAAATCATGTTGTTATACATTATATATGGATTCCAATATTTGATTTTTAGGGATTATAGGCCCCCAAGGATCGGAATTTGGCACATAGTTTCTTTATTTTGAAAACATAAGGATTTTGCTGATGTTTCCGAGGCTCGTTATTTGGAATCCCGGATAACTCGGTGTGTGGTCCTATGAACACACGCCATATGTTATTCTTTTTAGGAAGAAAAAAACTTTTCCAAGTACACACCATGTACTCTAAGTACACACTGTGTGATAAATGATCGTTTCACTGACCATGTGATAGAAAATAAGGGTTGTTTAATTGTTATCATAACATGTCGTGTACCACAAGTACACCATGTGTATTTTGACATAGGCAGACCCGTGTAGCTCTGGCCATGTAAAAGTATATGGACAGGTGGGAAGAATTTAGTATAAGCCTTGTGTCATCCCAGTATTCCATGTAACTAAGATATTTACATGAACATGGTACGTAGAGTTACATTCCCATTTGATATTTTAAGTGGATACTCTATTTATAGTTTCTACATGCCATGTACTTGGGGTGTTTAAATTCCCAAGGTGGTAGGAGTACACAACAATGTAAGGGATTAAGTGTACATTTCATGTATGATTCCAACACATAGTGTACTTTTATTTTGTTATCTTTGGAATATTTTCTTCTCATATTTAGTTCTTTCACAATTCAACTGAGTACCTTGATGAATAAGCATGTATTATGGTGTATGTGTTAGACCCAATAGATAAATTCCACCATCAAAACCTCTAGTAGTATGCTAGGAGAGTGGCGATGAGCAAACACCCATGGTGGTAGGCTATGGTCTACCAGTGGATCCTCTAGCCATGCCAGTTGTGGAACCATTGGTTACTCTAGACAGTAGTCCACATACACAGTTTCATAATAGCTTAAAGTGATTTATGCAGACTCTCTAGGGAGCACCTTAGCCTTCCACTTCTATGGATGAGTTGACTAGAGTGTTCTAGCAGCAACATCCTTCCAAGTTTTCTAGTGATGGTGGATTTAAGGCTATAGATTAATGTCTAGAGGCCATGTTATCTATCTTTGAGAATCTGGAGACACCTCCTGATGGGAGGGTCAAGCTAGCGACTAATATGTTGTGTGATTCTGTAAAGTGGTGGTGGGATCTGGTTACTCAGATGTGGAATCGTCAATATATGCCTTGGGAAGACATCTAGAGAGTCTTCTATGACTATATCTATCCTAAAATGTTGAGGCCTGACAAATCATGGTATTTACTACATCTGGAGTATGGAATTCTATTATTTATGGATTACCCATCTTTTTTTGTTGATCTCCAACACTTTGCACCTATTCTGATGGGTAACTATATTTCATAGGCTAGGAAATTAGAGGATGGTCTCACGTATGACATAATATCACGGGTGAATATATTTCATCTGACTACTATATTAGAAATAGTGATCCAAACACAAATTACCTAGTATATTTAAAGGAAATCATGAGGTGCGAGCCAGGGCGATTTTCCACCAAGATCTGGTACTATATCAATAGCTAGAAGAAATCATCATCTAGATATTACTCATGATGAACATAATAGTGAGAACGTTTATTCAAGTAGTTAGGTGAGGTGATAACACTACAACAAAGTTATACACACAAAACATTATTTCCCTATGAAACCAGTTGAATGTCGAGCTTGAGGAAAGATGAGTTATCTACAATTCTTCTGCAAGACTATCCCACTGGCAGCTAGTGAGAGAGGATCTGCACAGACTCTGTATTCTGGAGCAGGGCCAGAAACATCTCACCATTCAAGGATTTAAAATATTTCAAGCCATCAAATATGATGTATTGTTCATGGTTGTGGTATATGAACCCTAGGATTTCAGAGATAGTAGAGTGGATTATCTTAGGGCAGCTAGGTTCTACCAGAGAGATGTAGTACATGCCAAACTTTTGAAGTGCAGTAGAACCAATAAGATCAGGATCCCAGACCTTCTACTATCCAAGGTACTATTATAGTCACCTATGTTTTAGCTTCTTCAGTTTGTGACACATGGGATCTCCAAAGATTCATATTCGTTCATGTTGTGAAGATACTTGGGCTCTGTGTTTTACACTTCTGATGATGTTATTAGATTATACACTCTGTTACGGACTAGGATGAAAGGTTTGTGTCAATGTATGGTGTTTCCCCTTGAGGTTGGTGGGTGTCACTTATTTTTTGATCTTTATTTCTAAGATATGAAATGATTTTATGTCACACTCAGAATGGACTGGTTAGTCTCCTTTCATTCCTTCATCGATTACTATCATTATAGTGTGAGTTTTAAGTCTCCTGAAGGGGGACCGTTTCTACACAAGGGAGAGTGGGTTGTCCAGGAAAGTGGAGCTAGACCTGAGAATCATGGGTTGAGGGGGATAACAACACAAATTTCTAGTCTATATCTGGGTGACCATGAAATATATCAGATAGATTTCCATCCTGTGGTTGATCACTTAAGGGATGTTTTCTCAGAATAATTTACAAGGTTACCTCTAGAAAGATCGATGGAGTTCATAATGGAGCTAGTTCGCGGAGCTACATTGGTATCCAATCCTCCTTAAAGTGTGATTATGATGGAGCTGTAGGAGCATAAGATTCAACTAGAGGATTTAGAGCCAAAGGGTTTTATTCGATCGAGTACTTCTCTATGAGGTCTGCTGGTCCTTTTTCCAAGGAACATGAATGGTACCCTCATGCTATGCATGGACTATCGAAAACTGAAATAGGTAACGTTTAAAAACTGACTTACCTTTCCATAGATAAATGACCTATTTGATCATCTTTGAGGAGCTCGAGTATTCTCTATGATTCATCTGAGATCTGGTTATCATTAGGTTCTGTTAAATCATCAGACATTCCTCACATAGTTATCCAAATATTATATGATCTGTATGAGTATGTGGTTATGTCATTCAGTCTCACTAATGCTCCAATGGTCTTCATGGAACTGATGAACTAACTATTAAATCCCATTCATGAATATTTTGTTATGGTTTTCATGGATGATATCTTGGCATATTATCATAACCGATATGACAATGTCTCACATATTGATATCATTTTTAGTACACTGAGGGAGCATCATTTATATGTTAATCTCTCAATGTTCCACTTCTGGATGAATCATATTCATTTCTGGGGTCACATCATCTCAGAGATAAGAGTGTTATTGGACCTATAGAAGGTGAGAGAAGTAATTCAATGGGAGTAGCCGAAGAATATCATTGAGGTGTAGTGTTATTTAGGTTTGGCTCATTACTATAAGAATTTCATAAAGGACTTCTTGTGATTAGCAGCACTGATGATGGGCTTGAAAAAGAAGGGTTTGAAGTATGTATGGTCATATTCTTGCGAGGAGGTATTTCAAGAGTTGAAAGGGAGATTAATGTCAGCCCCAACACTGATTTTTCCAAGGTGGTCATGATTTAAACTATGTATTATGATGAATCAAGTATCGAACTGAGAGTAGTGCTTATATGGGGGTATCGAGTCATTGCATATGGGTCTTGGTAGTTGAGGCCACATGAGAGGAACTATCTGATGCATGATCAGAGTTAGCCACAGTTTTTCATGCTTTATGTTGATGGAGTCATTACTTATTGAGGGAGTGTTTTGTGGTGTACATGGACCACAAAGGTTGAAAGTAAACCTTTACTCTGTGTGATCTAAATCTGAGGCAGTAAAGGTGGGTGGAATACCTTCAGTATTTTGACTTTGAGATTTCATAGATCTCTAGAAAAGGAAATGTATTGATTTATTCACAGAGCATGAGGACATAGAATCATGCAATGCAGGAGACCAGTAGTGAGTAGCAACTTATAGAGTTGTTCACTGAGATGAACTTGGAGGTGCACGACAGTGAGGGATGGAATTTAATTTGTTCTTAAGGTGTGACTTCTACCCTCCTAGAAATAGTGAGGATAATTAGTCCTAATCCTATAGGATATTTTATCTATTGAGGGCCCACCTCATGGTTGAATGGAAGGTGATGATGAGATATTGTGGATCCATGGATGTGTTTGGGTTCTATTGGAAATATATTAGGAGTTGATGCAGGTGTTTCATGCTTCAACTTTGGTAGTGCATCCCTGAGTTACCAAGATGTAAAATTACATGCACCATCAGTACTGGTGGCCTAGTATGAAGAGAGTTGTAGCTAGTTTTGTCACAAGGTGTTCCACCTGTTAGTAGGTGAAGGTGGATCATCAGTGGCCAAATGGATTTTTACAACAATTACCTATTTTGGAGTGGAAATGGGATGATGTCCGAATGGAATTTTTGATAGGATTACTGAGGTCACCCTAATGTAATGATGGAGTGTTGGTGGTGGTTGAAAGGCTTATAAAGGTCGCTCACTTCTTTCCGATCAAGGAAACTTTTGGTGATGAGGAGCATGGGAAGCTGTATATTCGTGAGGCTGTACAACTTCATGGGGTCCCTCATTTTATCATTTAAAATAGGAACACCCTCTTGTATCATTTCTAGGATCATTTTTAGATGGCATTATATATATAGTTTCTTATGAGCATAGCATACCACCCTCAGACAATTTCTAATTAGATCGTTCAATACATTTAACAACCCTTCTCTTTATTACGTACATAAACATGATTTATTACATAAAACCTTCACTTGATACAACATAGAATATTAAGAGGTCTAGTGTCTTTGGGGATTAGGAATAATACATAAAAACTTAAATAATAGAACACAACATCTTAGAGAAAACTTCGTTTACATGACCACTATATTCCCCCGTACATAGCATTGAATAGGATAACCTGAGGACATGGATAAAAAAGGGTGAGCTATAAATCCTAGTAAGGGAATAAACATGGAATAACATGAGAAATAAAATACATGTTAGAAAATAGGCATATAAATGAAGAACAAGATAAAAATGAACATAAAGGTAGGATAAATCATGATAATCATAACACGGAAATGTGGCAACAACACTTAACATGTATTTAGAATGAGCCAAGGATCATTGCACGGGGAGCATGAGTAAACCCTCATTAAACACGAAGCACGGTTAAACCCTAGTTTCACCTGAATTATTATGATTCAACACTCATTTCACATTACATACCATGATACTATAATTTACCCAATGCATTGGAGTGCTATCAGGGCACACCCTTCTTAAACATTTCATTTCATGAATTACTGTGCCACATGGATCATAAAAAATGGAATCAATCATCATTATTTATTCCACGATAAAGGGATGTAAAATACATACATGAAACATTATAATCAATATGTAAATGTTCATAAAGTTGAATACCCTTGACAGATAAATGGTCATGGTATTCACTACACAATAGAATTGGCTTGGAAAATCATAGTGCAATTTTGGTAGCATAACGGTGTGAAATAAGAACTCATAAAAAATGGTTGATGAGAGATAAAGGGGTGTCTCATCGTATTTACATGATATGGACAGTAATGGGGTCATATAGATACATGTCTCGACCAGTGTAATGGAATATAGATGCATAATAAAAAATTTACTTGGATGTAAAATAGGAGGGAGAAATCCCTCATAGAATTTTTGCATGGTAATGGGTGTACATGGGAGGAATTAATGAGATATAAAGGGGTCTCCCATCATCCAAACATAAAGAAGGCAGAATGGGGGAGGTTTGAAATCATACCTTGACATTTTTAATTAAAAACAAAAGCGCATAACAACTTAAAGAGCCCATGGGGTGTTAATTGAGTGGTACCAGCTGGTTGTACCCATCATTCTCCATGGGAACTGACCCAAGCTCGAGTCCTGCCAGACTCAGACACTCTGCATATTATGCACAGGGATATTCCAAGACATTTGCCTAGCATGGGAATGTGCAGCATGCTCTGGGCATGGTGGGTCCCCCTAGTGGGAGGCGAGAATTACCCAACACACCTTTTCCAACGAGCCTATACCCAAGTGGTACAAGCTCCCGCTTGTCATCCAAAAGACCTAGGATCAAATCCGAGCAAGGAAAAAATTCAAGGGGGTACTGTGGAAGCATTGTAACAAGGGAACTATAGAAACACTATAGTAGTGGCGACTGTAGCAGTGGTGATAATATAGCGGCGGAGGTACTAAAGCAGGAACTATAGCTGCGACGGTACTGTAGTAGGTCCTGTAGCAGTACTGTTCACTGAGGGGTCCTTTGGGCCAAAATATGGGCTTCAAGACTTATATTTATTCCACATGGCCTTGGGCCATCAGGATATGTAATGGGTCCCCCTCTACCCAAAAAAATAGGTATTTTTTTAATAATATAATGAGGCTTCTTCCCCAACCTTTAAAAAAACATAAAGAAAATTGGACAAAAATGAGAAAGGAAGAAATCACTTACTCGGAAGTGTGCTTCCAAAGGATTGGGAGAGGCTTGAGAGAGGGTTATTGGGAGCTTGGGGTACCTTAGGAGGATTCTAGAGAGATGAGGGCAGAGGTTGGAAAAACTCCAAAGGCTTTGAGTGAAGAGGAATTGGGAGCTTGGGTGGTTTTATATAAGAAATGAGAGAGAATTCTTTATTATTTAGGTTTGGGACACCACACATTAAACTAATCAAAACCACAAACCATAACATGGTTTTTGCCCATGGTTTTTTCCAAAGGGGAGTGTAAAACAATATTTTATGAGGCTAATGTCCAAAATTTTTAAAATAATAGGGTTGCTGGTGTGGAGGTGAGTCACACTCTCAACAAATAATTTAAAAAGACGAAATGTTTTATAAGTCATAGAGGGTCCACTAAAGCTTGGTAAAATAAATCAAACAAATCTAAAATAACATTATTTTAATAGAAAAACATATTTTGGCCAAACAAAATGTTTATAGTAATTTATTACATCACTATTGGGTCATTATGATGTCATAAAACAGATGATATATTTAAACGATATTTAATTTTTACACAAAAATTTCTACTATCTCAGAAAATAATGAAAACTTCATGATTGGATAATTTTGACATCCTGATTCTAAATATAATATTCATTTTATCTAAATAGTTATCTAAATTTTTTAATTTTTACTTTTAAAATAAAAAAAGACATTTATCGAAAATTCATGGGTTTTGACAAAAATAGTTTTCAAACGATAATAAAAATTACAATTGTATCCATAAAAAAATTGTATGATCATTTATATTTTATAAAAATTAATTCATTAATAATATTTTATTAAAATATTATTTAATTAAAAAATCCATTACTTTGTCAAAATTGATTTCTTAGTTGAATATTAACTAAAAAAATACTATTTGTCCTTTAAAAACAGTTTACAAAGTAACAATAACAAAATGAATGCACATTCTTTATACAAAAAAAATGTACATAGTCATAGTGTTAGGGTATTGTTACATAACCCCTTATAACACCCACATAAGACCGAAGCGTATGGTGTGCGATGGTGACAGATTCTTGGGGTGGCTCAGATAACATCGTTCGGGTGGTAATATCTTTTAACTTCCACTTCTCTCGTAGTCTGTTCCACTCAAGCTTACCATTTTCAAGATCAGCTTGGTCTTGGTCAAGAGAAAATCCCAATAATGCAGCCTCTTTTCCAAGCTCCGACAAATGGGCATCGTATGGGTAAATTCTACTGGATGAGGTCATCTCTTCCTTTGTATGAGTAAATTGGATTTGTTAGAGCCATATATTTATACCAATAATGTGATTACTATTTAAAGGATATATTATCAATGGTCACAGTTCTTAATAGTATTTTAAAATATTGAAATATGAAACCAATGAATTTCACATTTTATATAACCATAATAAGACATTTAATTATATTAAGATGGATTTTCATTAATGAATGTTTGGGTCATTAAAATCTTCCCCCCTTAAGAAATTTTCCCCTAAAATTTTCATTTTCCCACACTAAAACAGATGTGGGTAACTCTGATTCATAACTTCTTCGGATTCCCACATTGCTTCATCAAACTTGTGGATTTTCTGCAACACCTTGATGAGGGTAATTGTATTATTTTATAGAACTTTTTCTCTATGATCTAAGATCTTCACGGGTTTCTCCTTGTAAGAATGATCTTCCTCAAGTAGTACTACCTCTGAAGAGAGTACATGTGAAGGGTCCAGTATGTTATAATTAATAGGGATACATGAAAGACATCATGTAATTTGGCCATGGTAGGTGGAAGTGTTAGTCGATAGGCCACATCCCCGACACGATCAAGAATATCGATGGGGCCGAAGTACCTAAGACTTAACTTCCCCTTCTTTTCAAACCACATAACCATTAACCATACAGATATGTGTAAAAACACTATGTCTCCAACTTTGTACTAAATACCTCGTCGACGATTATCTACTTGACTCTTTTGTCGACTTTGGGTTGCCTTGATATGATACTAAATGGTTTTCACCTTCACCACAATTTCATCAACCATTTCAGGTCCTAGCATCTTACACTCATTGACTTCATCCCAACACGTCGGTGTTCTACACCCTTTCCCAGAAAGGTATTCATAAGGTTTCATTCGGATGCTAGAGTGGAAACTATTATTATAGGAGAATTCAAGGAGAGGAAGATGTTGATCCCAACCTCTTTTAAATTCCATTAAACATGATCTTAACATATATTTCAGTGTCTAAATAGTTCACTCAGATTGGCCTTCAGTTTGAGGATGATAGGTAGTATTGAAGTTCAATTCAGTATTCGGAGCATGTTGAAGTCTCTTCCAAAACATAGAGGTGAATCTTGGATCTTGATTGGATACAATAGATAGTGTTACTCCATGCAGCCTTACCACTTCCCTAATATATATCCATTCCTAATGATCCAATGAAAAATCCGCCCAAATTGCAATAGAGTGTGCAGACTTTGTATTATGACCCACAACAACCTAGATTGAATTGTTGACATTGGATGTCTTCGGAAGTCCGGTGAAAAATTCAATTGTTATGTTCTATCATTTCCATGTTAGTATGGGAAATAGTTGCATCATTCCCGTATACTTCTGCCTCTCCACCTTCAATTGTTGACACACCAGAAATTTTGATTTATACTCAGTGATCTCCTTATTCATATTATCACACCAATAATTTTCCGGGAGGTCTTGATACATCTTTTTTTTCTAGGTGAATAGAGAAATTTGAACTTTGTGCATCATCCAAAAGAACATTCTTCGGCTCCAGACCTAATGGAACACATTGTCTTTTCCCAAATCTCTCAATTCCTTCTTCATTAACATTTAACTATGAGGATTTCCATTTTTTGATATCTTCCACCTTCTTCTAAATTCATAAATCATCCTTTTCAGCATCATTTAACCTTTCCAAAAGAGAGGGTTGTGAAATAATTTTTGAAAGGATTGATGATGTTCCCTTCTTTATGATTCTCATGTCCATCTTAATCAAATCTAAGAAGAATGGATCCTTATCGATTATCATAAATGATATAATTGTTGGGTCCTCTCTACTTAGTGCATCTTCCACCTTGTTTGCTTTCCCATGGTTGTAAGGGATTGAGTAGTCATATTCTTGGACCAACTCTAACCATCATAGTTGGCGCATGTTCAACTATTTCTGTGTGAATATATACTTGAGTCTTTTGTGGTTGGTATATATTTCACACTTCTCCCAAAATAGATAATGTCTCCAAAATTTTATAGTGAAGATCACAACAGCCAACTCCAGATCATGTGTTTAATAATTATGATGATTTACTTTCAATTTCCTTAAAGCATAGGCAATGAATTTTTCAATTTTCATCAACACATATCCCAGGACCTTCTTTGAAGCATCACTGAATACCATAAAAAGTTCTCCACTTGTGGGTAAAGTGAGCATGAGTGTAGTGATAAGCCTCTTTTTTAACTCCTTGAAGATTTCATCACATTCATCACTCAAAGAGAACTTTACTCCACTTTGAGTTATCTTGGGAAGAGGGTTGGACAATCATGAGAAATTTCTCACAAATCATCGATAATATCTTGCTAACCCTAAAAGGATATGGATATCCATTACCGATTTTGGCCGCATCCATACCTCTATTACAGATTTCATGGAGGGATCCCTAGATATCCCATTTATTGTGATTATATGGACCAAGAATGAGACCTTATTAAACCATAACTCACACTTTTTGTACTTTTCATAGAGCTTCTCCTTTCGTAAGGTCTCTAGTACAGTTCTTAGATTCTCCTCATGATCCTCCTTGGTTTTAGATTATATTAGAATATCATCTATAAAGACTACCAAAAATTTGTTGAGGTAATCCCTTAAGACTCTATTCATCAAGTCCATGAAGATTGTTGGATCATTATTCAGTCCGAAAGGCATTACTATGAATTCATAGTGCCCGTATGTTGTACGAAAAGTAATCATGGAGATATCTTCCCTCTTTAACCTTACTTGATAATATCCCAACCACAAATCTACCTTAGAGAAGAATTGGGCTCAAAGAAGCTAATCGAACAAGTCATAAATTCGTGGGAGAGGATACTTTTTCTTTATCGTGATTTTGTTAAGCTCAAGATAATCGATGCAAAGATGCATTAACCCATCCTTCTTCATGACAAAGTGGGCTGGTGCACCCCATGGAGAAGCACATGGTCATATAAACACTTTACCCAGATTCTCTTATACTTTTTTCTTCTTCTCCTCAAGCTCCACAACAGCCATTCTATACAAATTAATGGATATTGTAAATGCCCCATGTTTTAGATCAATTGAGAATTCAACATCTGAGGAAGACCAGGCAATTCCATGGGAAACACTTCTACAAATTTTCTCATAATAGGCATGTATTCAAGGATGGTTTCTTCCTTATACTCAATCATCTGAGTCAGATATGTGTGGTCATAGGGCAATAATATCTACGCTTGAGATGATGGAGCTAAAGAATATTAATCTTCCTCCTTGAACATATACATAATCAGGAGTTGATTCTCCACATGGATAGTGATTTCCCTCTCACGGAAATTTATGTTGTCTCTGTATAGGGAAAGTCAATATATTCCAAGAATTACATCAAATTACATTAGAGGGAGTATGATGAGGTTCGTCGGGAAGTTCAATCCACCGATTAAGATAGGAGAGGAGTTATATTCATGGGATGCAATGATTACCCCATTTTCTATACTCACTAACATCTTTACATCCATGATTTTTGGTGGTTTTGGGATTGTTCTACTAAACATTCTAGATATAAAAAATTCATAGAACTAGAATCAAAAAGTATGTTTACTTTTCTTTAATTAATAACTAGCATACCTATCACCACTTCATTGTTGGGGTTCACTTCAATAGTATTGATGGAAAAAGTATGTCCTTGTTGCCTTGGAGGTTGTTGGTTGCCTCCAAAAACCCTTATCTTAGGTCATTGATTTTCCAGATGCCCTGGTTCTTTGTAGTTGAAGAAATGAACAACATGTTGAGATTATAATGGAGCTTTCCTCTCATATGTCGCATCTACGGTTTTTTCTTGTTGGAAGTTAATGTCTAGGTTCATTTCTCTTCAACACCTAAAGCATTTCCTTGTCCCCTTCAAGCAATTTACAGGGTGCTTCTTTCCGCACCTTCGGCAAGTTGGGTGATGGGTTTTCTTAGCACCATTGGATTTATCCATCAGATAACCAAAATTGAAGTCCACCTTATGCTTATTATACCGATGATAGCCCTTAGGTTCTCCGATCTCTATTTCAAACTTTAGGGAACATTGAAGAATTCCCTTATAGTTTTCAAAGTTACGGATTTCCATGGATTTCTGTAGGCTAGGATTCATTCCACTAAAGAAGTGGTCAACCTTGTATTCAGGGGAAACAACAAAGCTGGAAGCATATCATGCAATCCTTTTTATGTTTTCATCATATAATCTTATAGATTCATCTTCTTTTTGTTTGTGGGAAAGGAAGGTCCTTTTCATCTTAATCCAGAGGGTTCATGTAAAATATTTATCAAAAAAAACCTTCCGGAAATCCTTCCATTACAATTACTCGATCTCCTCCTCGGGCTTCGTATTTTTGATCAATGTCCACCATTTATCAGCTTCACCCTTCATATGATAAGTATCTAGAATAACTTTATCTTGTTCGAAACATTAATGGATGGAGAAGATCTTTTCAATGGAGTTGATCCATTGGTCGGTGATTGAGAGATTAGATGATCCATTAAAAGATGGAGGCATTTTTCTAATGAAGCTCTCGATAGCTACTTGATGTTTCTTAGGGGGTGTTGAATGTTCCTCTTGACCCATATTTCTATTAAATTTTTGAGTTAAATGAGAGATTATCATGACAATGTTCACGATTCCCGCTCCCATCGGATTGGGCATCTCATTAGAACAGTCATCACATTGGTCTTCACATCGTTCGTTAGCCCGGGTCCTCCTATTACCATCCATTGGATGGAATGAAAGGAAAGTTAGGGGTAACACATAAAGGTTAATCCAAGGTCAAAATAGATGACTTATTAATAGCTTTTATTTCCTTATCTTATGAATCTATAGGCTTCTATCTATGTTATCCATTATCTACTTTCTAACAAATATTCATAGGGTATTTTTTTATTCCTTTAATAAAGTTTCATTATAATCTTTTGAATTTACTAATGCATATCCCCTAGGAGTGTAATCACCAAGAGTGCAGAAAGTCCCTTTTTCATATACCTGGATACCCCGGGTCAGGCCCGAAACTCCTTGTTGGGGTTTTTACCCCTAGTTACATATGTGTCAGAGCTGCCTCTACCTGCTCGTATCCAGAAATGGATTTATTTTCATGATAAAACAGTTACTCCAAAATCAACAAAACTTAGGGATTTTTTTTATTATAATTATTCTTATCCCTAATGCTTTGCTAGGGTTTTCTAATCCTAATCCCAAAAAATAACTAAATTTATCCTCTGATACCAACTATGACAGCCATTCTCTTTATTACATACTTAAACGTTATTTATTAAATAGAACCTTCACCTAATACAACATAAAAGATTGAGAGTCCTAGTGTCTTTTTTGATTAGGAACATTACATAATAACATAATGTATATAATGCAACATCTTATTTAAAACTTCATTTACCTGACCACTGCATTCCCCCGTACATAGTATTGCATAAGATAACATGACGACATGGATAGAAAAAGGGTGAGCTATAAATCTCAGTAAGGGAATAAACATGGAATAAAATTAGGAATACAATACATGTTAGAAAATATTCATATCAATGGAGCACAAGATAAACATGAACATAAAGGCACGATAAATCATGGTAATCATAACATGGAAATGTGGAAACAACACTTAACATGGAATTAGCATGAGCCAAGGCTCATTTCACATGGAGCATGAGTAAAGCCTCATTGCACATGAAGCACAAGTTAACCATCATTTCACTTGATTTATCATGATTCAACACTCATTTCACATGATGTATCATGATACTATACTTTACCTGTTCCATTGGAGCGCTATTAGGGTGCACCCTTCTAAAACATTCCATTTCATGCGTAAGTGTGCCACATGAATCATACAACATGAAATAAATCATCATCATTTATTCCATGATAAAGGGATGGGGAATAAATACATGAATATATATAATGAATAAGTAAATGGGCATAAAGTTGAATACCCTTTATAGAGAAATGGGCATGTAATTCACTACACAATGACATTGTCTTGGAAAATCGTAGTGCAATTTCAGCAGCATAACGACGTGAAATTAGAACTCATAAAAAATGGTTGATGAGAGAGAAAGGGGTTTCTCATAATATTTACATGAAATGGGAAGTAAGGGGTCATATTGATACATTTCACAATAATATTAATGTAATTTATTTGCATAATAAAAAATAATTAATTGGATGTAAAAGAGGAGAAAGAAAACCCTCACAGAATTTTGGCACGGTAATGGGTGTACAAGGGAGGAATTAATGAGATAGAAAGGGGTCTCTCATAATCCAAAAATAAATAGGGAAGTATGTGGGAGGTGATAAATCATACCCCAACATTTTTAATTGAAAACAAAATGGAATAACAACTTAATGAAATTGGTCAAAAATGAGAAAAGAAGAAATCCCTTACTTGGAAGTGTGCTTCCAAGGGATTGGGAGAGGATTGAGAGAGGATTCTTGGGAGCTTAGGGCTCCTTGTGAGGATTCTAGACTGAGGAGGGAAGAGTTTGGAGGAACTATAAATGCTTTGAGTGAAGATTAAGTGGGATATTGGGTGGGTTTATATAGGAATGTAGAGCGAATTATTTATTGTTTAGGTTTGGGACACCACACATTAAACTAATCAAGACCACAAACCATCCCATGGTTTTTGCCCATGGTTTTTTCCATAGGGGAGTGGAAAAAATAATTTATGAGGCCAATTTCCTAACTTCTTAAAATAATAGGGCTTCTTATGTGGAGGTGAGTCACACTTTCAAGGAAACTAATTTAAAAAGACAAAATGTTTTATAAGTCTTGGATGGTCCACTAATGCTTTGTAAAGAAATCGGAAAAATCTAAAATTACATTATTTTAATGTTAAAACATATATTGGCCGAAAATAAATTTTATAGTACTTTATTACATCACTATTGGGTCATTATGATGTCATAAAACACATTATATATTTAAATGGTATTTAATTTTTACCCCAAAAATTGAATATCTCAGAAAATAATGAAAAATTCACCATTGGATAATTTCAACTTCCTGATTCTAAAAATAATATTCATTTTATCTAAATAATTTTCTAAAAATTTTAATTTTTACTTTTAAAATAAAAATTGGCATTTATCAAAAATTCATGGGTTTTGACAAAAACAACTTTCAAACCTTAATAAAAATTACAATTGTATTCATAAAAAATTGTACGATAATTTATATTTAATAAAAAATAATTCATTAATAATATTTAATTAAAATATTATTTAATTTAAAAATGCATTAATTCATCCAAATAGATTTCTTAGTTGAATATTAAATAAAAAAATACTATTTGTGATTTAAAAACTATTTAAAAAGTAATAATAATAAAATGAATGCACATTATTTATACAAAAATAATATACATAGTCATAGTGATAGGGTCTTGTTACATAACCCCTTATAACACCCACATAATTCTAAAGGGTAAAGTGTGTGATGGTGAAAGACTCTTGGGATGGCTTGGATAACATCGCTCGGGTGGTTATCTCTATTAACTTTCACTTCTCCTGTAGTCGGTTCCGCTCAAGCTTAACGTGTTCAGGATCGGCTTGGGCTTGGTCAAGAGCGAAGCCCAATGAAACCACCTCATTTCAGAGCTCCAAAAAATGGGCTTCGTACAGGGAAAGTCTATTGGATGAGTTCATCACTTCCTTTTTCTGAGTAAATTGGATTGGTTAAAGCCCTATATTTATACTAATCATGGTATCATTGTTCAAGGGCTGTATTAGAAATGATCATAATTCTTAATGGTATTTTAAAATCTAGAAACATAAAACCAATGATGTTCACATTTTATATAACAATAATAAGATATTTAATTAGATTAAGAAGAAATTTCATTAAAGAATGTTTTGGTGGTTAGAATACAAGTGCTAGAGGATATGATGTGAGCATATGTCCTAGAATTTGGGGGATCTTGGGAGAAGCATGTACCCTTGGTTGAATTTTCCTACAATAACAGTTTAAAAACAACTATAGGTATGTCACCTTATGAGGGTTTGTATGGTAGGCCATTCTGATAACCCTTATGCTGGTTAGAGGTAGGTGAGGAAGCCTTACATGTAACACGTCTCATTTAGGAGACTTCTGAGTTGGTCCAGTTAATTCAGAAGTGGATAGATACTGCACAGTCTCATCAGAAATCTTATGCCAATCACTGCAGATGACCTCTAGAGATCAAGGTTGGGGATCAAGTTTTCTTTCATTTTGCACCGAGGATGGGATACATGAGGGTCAGGAGATTGTGTAAGCTTTCCACGATATAGGTCAGTCTATTTGATATTCTGGATATGGTCAAATTAGTTGCTTATATATTGCAGTTACCTTATAAGTATGAGGATACACATGATGTCCTCTATGTTTCTTAATTGTGACATAACTTTTCAGACCTATCTCACACCCTTTAGCCTGAGGAAGTGGAGTTGCAGGAAGATGCATCTTTTGAGGAGCATCCCATTCGTATTATGGATCGTAGCATCAAGGTTCTCCATGCAATTTCTATTCCATTAGTATGGTGTTATCGCAGGATGGCCAAGTGAAGTATAAGAGTTGGGATAGGGAGGTCAATATACGATCACATTGGCTAGAGTTGTTCTCATATATATCTTCAAGACCCATGGAAGGGAAATTCCAGGATGAATTGTTTTAAGGGGATATTTTTTAAGAACCCGGTTCTTTATTTGAGGTATAGATATTTCCTTTTCAGTTTGTACTTAAGAAAATGGGAGAAAAGGGGTCGAGGGGATAGCTATAGGCTTTTTACACAACGTTACTCGAAACTATAAACCGTGTATTTATAGGTACACGTTGTGTACTAAAAGATTCATGCCATGTAATCCTAGTACACGTCACATAATAGTTGGGCCAGAAAACTGTATAGAAACAGAGTGTAATCTCAAGTACATGCCATTTACATTTTTAAATTGTTTAATAAGTCATGCAGAATGTTGTTTTTACATATAGAGAGAAACAAATCACTTTCGACATACGGAATGCCCAGAAAATCTGAACAAGGTTTTGGCTCCCTATTCATCATCCCATCTCTGATTCAAACACCATCATATTTGTTGGATTCCCCTTGGTGATATCTCAATTAAACATGATCCTTTATTCCTAATTTCTTATATAGATCTAGTTATTTAATGTCGATCATTTATACATGTTTTGTTGATCTAATCCATTCTAAGTCGAATCAAAACTCTACGCTGGATAAGGGGAGTCGTACAAGTATGAGGTATGTGGTCTTGTAACTTTCATGAATTTTCATGTTTCTTATTTGTTCTAGAGCGTTGCACGACCATATATAGGGTGTTTCCATGAATGTAATTGACCCATGTTATTGCCTAATGTTGTTTTGGCAATTTATTAATTGAACTAAAGTATGTTTGAGAATTTTTTCCACTTGATTAAGGGCCACCCTGTGTGTGCGTTCTCCCTTAGATGAAAAAAAATTTTCCATTATCCTAGGATGCCTATGGTTATGCAATTGATTTTATTTTGGGTTATTTAAAATTGAAGTGGTTGATTGAATTTTTATGTGCTTATACACCAATCTTGGCCCAAACACATGATAAAATTCTTATATACAATTTTTTGACCATAACACATGTTGAAATGCTTATACACCAGGTTTCGGCCTTGATTGACTGTTGAAATCATTATATAATTGGTTTTGATTCAGTATGGTGTTATTTTATACAATGGTTATATGTGTTCGGTTAAACACACTAAGAGTGATACATGATTATCCACGTCTGGTTTTTAGGACGAGACTGAGTTACAAATTGAATAATAAAATTAAATGACTAGTGACACATATAACAATACAAATAAAAATCTTGGATTTGTTGTTTACCATACTTGATTGAATTCCCTTTTGAGGCATCTGATATGGTTACATTTAGTGAATTATGTTTATTACATTTCCTAATGTACACTGATATCCATAGATAGACTAGTATGTATATTTTGTGGATGCCTATTGGGATTTATTCTCACACCTTGTTTGGGTTATACTTTTGTACTCAAACATATTATATGATTGCAGGGGTTGATCGTGGAAAACACCCAACTCTAGGTACATAATGTGTTGCTTGGAGTCGGAGGGCATGGGACCGAGCAAAGGCTTGCAATGCTTCCTAGTCACTTCTGTTTAATTGGTTCTTTTGAGACATATATTTTGTATTTTAGAAATGTACATGTTTGGATGCTTTCATAGAACGTAACATGATGCATCATCTTTAGTATTGATTGATATTTGGGTATTTTCCTTATTATCCATCCACTATTTATTTCAGTTATATGTTGTTTACTACTTTTTCTATTGAATATTCTTATTCATTTGTGTTACCCACTATAAATTAGTGCATAGTTTCCCCACTATCACACCATAGGCCCTCGCTTCTAGTTGGCAAGCACTGGAATTTGGGGAAATGTGCTTCATTCCATATAGAAAACCGAGTACATGGAACTAGTTGAGTGGAATCTGGATCAGGGATGTTACAAAATTAAACATCCAAAGATATAAAGGACATAACAAAATTTTGTTGATTCATTCGTGGGGATTTAACCACCTTCTTTTAGTGGTTCCACATATCCATTAGTTTCTGATCAATGGATCAATACCACTGAAAAGTTATTCTCTATTATTCAATGTTTGTATCACAAAAAATGTATTTTGGGTGTTTATCATTTGAAATGTGTAGAGTATTAGTGGTAGACTCTTCTTAAGAACCTAAGGGAAGAAGATGAAATTTAATCTATGGAATTGGAAGAATTTAAGGGATAATTTATAAGTAATTTCATCCCCCGTATTCTATAAAAAATTATGGTCATGGAATTCCTTTTTTTTATGAAAATGGATGATGAATTTATTGGTACCAATGAATCTAATTTCAAAAAACATGGGAGGTATGATTCTTGTTTAATCATCTTCCCTTAAATAAAAATTGATTGATTCTTTGGTGGCCTAAAACCAAGTCCTCAAATGGAATTGGGTCAATGAAACATTACTATCAATGAAGAGGTCATTTTATTTCCAATGATTATAGAAATAGAAATTTTATATACCCCCTATTCCCATTGTTTTGATATGAAAAGTAATATCAAGTCTAATTAAAACTTAAATATACCACATGTTGGAACCAAATTTTAGCCTTAAGAATTCAATAAAAATGTGAAGAAGCCCCGGGTAATTTATTTAATAGACTTAGGTTTTTATTTATATTTGGAAATGCAAATAATTAATCCCATGAATTTCGATATGTGATTAATTTTCTAATTAATGAAATTGATGAAAATAGTTCACCAAATAATCCACCACTAACACTTTATTACTTCAAGTGAAAGGGGCATGAGGGTTTTTTGAATAAATTCCCCAACACAAGGTCTAATGTGGATGACAATAAAATACAACCTTTAAAGACAAATGACAATGGTAAATATTCTTCAATCACAGTGGATAACATGAATCATGATAATTAGTGCACACTTATCTTCCCCACCTTAGTTTGGAAATAAAAGGTTCTTTTTGTGAATCATCCAAACGAAAATATTATTTTTTATACTCTAGTTAAATATCATGTGAGTATCTCTCTATATATGGATTCTACAAAATAAAAATCACAGTTGATATTCTATTAGTACAAGGATAAACTAAATATTCAATGAATTTTTTTTCTATAAGATAAGAGCTTATATAATGAATAAAGTGTGAATTAACATATTGATGTGTATATTTATCCATTTGACATTAATCTATGAGTTATGGATATCATCATTGGTTTATGATTTTAGAATTGACCATAAGTAAAAATTCATTAACACAACTTTTGAGGTTTAATATGAAGTTGTCTTTTAAGATTAAGGATATTTTATGAGACTGTTGTGGAAATAAAAAAATTTGGTTTTTCAAATGTTTTAGTGAAAATTATATTTTAGGAGGAATGTATTTAAACTTATTTGGAAATATGATTAAAGGTAATGGTAACATTTTGGGTTTTCATTATCTTTCATATTGAGATAATTATGGGTTATAGTTGACCACCTAAATAAGTTAACACACATCATTTCTCTTATTGATGTTTTATTTATGGATCTTATTCCTAGAATATATATTAAGGATGTTATAATTTTCCATGGAGTTACACATTCAATTTTTTCTAATAATGATTCAAATTTTACCTCAAATAATTGGTTATGTCTTTAGTAATCTCTTCATATGGAGTTGATTTTATGCATTTCATATCATCCTCAGATAGATGGTCATTCTAATAGAATAAGTAAAATCATAGAGGATATGTAAATATATTGTTATATGTATTTAAAGTGTGTTTGGGATAAAACCCTTAATCTATATGAGTTTTCTTATAATAATATAATTAAATTAAGAATTTAGATGGTTACTTATCAATCCCTTTATAAAAATAAGTGATTAAATCCTATATGCTAGGATGAAGTTCCCAGAAGAAAAATATTGAGACCTAAGCTAGCTGATGAAAAGGTAGAGAAGGTTGAAGCCTTTAAAAACATTTAAGGTTAGAAATAAGTTTATAGAAATTAAATGGTGATAATTATCTACATGATCAATAATTCTAATTTTGATAGAAAGTGTTTCTATAAATTTCCCCCATGAATGAATGAATGGAAATAAATAACCTAAGTATATCATACCATTTAAAATTATTGGCATTATCAGAACCAAAACTTATCACATGGTTCTTCCCATAAACATCTCTCTAGATCATGATGTGATCTATATATCTCTCCTGTGGAGGTACATACCTTATCCTTCATAGGTAATAAATTCACAGGTTGTACATTTGGAGCATGATCTTTCTTATAAAGAATAATTAGTTAAGCTTATAAATAATATAGAGAAATTTATAAGAAATGTTACCACTCAAATGGTCATTGTTTTTGGAAGAACCACCATCTTTAAGAATCTATGTCGGAACCTTTTGATTTAATGAGGCAGAATTATCGTAATTTTTTCGTACCAATGTGATGAATTTCGACGGAAATTTCATTTTAAGGGGGTAAAATATTTCACACCAATTTTTTGGAACATTTATTTAAAAAATAATTATTAACTTTTAAATATTATGTGAAATGGTAATTTATCTTTAATTACATGAAAAAAATATTTTATCATTTGTTATACAAAACAAAGAGTTTAAATGAAATGTGAAATACTTTTAAAAATATTATTATTTATTGTGATTATGATAAACTATCCATTATAGTTGTTGGTATGAATATTTTTAACAAAATTATGAATATATATGGTTTAAACATGTATATAATATAAATTTCTTGGTGGGAAATTTATTATTAATAAAATAAAAAACTGTTTGAAAATATTGAAAATTAATTTCTAAAAAACAATTTTTTATATACAGAAACACGTTTTACATCAATAAATTAAAAAATTGAATGATATTAATGGAATTTATATAATATATATACTATATAAAGATTAAAATTAATCATAGTTGTTTTCTAGACATGTGATAATAAAAAATACAATTATATGCTTAAAAATGTATTTGTGTAAGAAATAATATTTCAAGATTATACACAATTATATTAGAATTAATTTTTGAAACTTTCATAAAAATAATTTTAAAAAATAAAATTTATTTTTTAAATAATCATATCAAAATTATCATTGAATTAATATTTTATAATAATTATGAAATATAAATATTTCTAAGAATATTTAAAATACTACGTTTTTTTAGAATTTCCATTTCTTATAAAGCCATTAAAAACATAAAACTTATTTGAAGATAGTTTTAAAATTAAAATTATTAAAATTATATATATTTATATATTGATCCAAATTTTTAATTAGATTCAATTTCGTAATGAATTTTTTTGTAAAAAAAATTAAAAAATTTAAACATTTCCCTTTGGAAAATTGATTTTCATCACATCTACAAGATTGATTTTAAATTAATTTTTTCTAATTATATGAATGGAATTTTTAAATTTTGATTATATATTGGGAATAATAATAATTTATATTATCTAAAAATTTCATACTAATGTTTTACAACTATAGATAGTAAAATTGTTAAAAATTAACTACCATAGTTAAGGTAAAAATGGGTTTACCAAGGGGTTAAACTAATATGATATGTTGTAATATTACATATAAAATTTATAAAAAAAATTATATATAAATTTAGACCTTAGAAACACTAATTTTTTTTATTTTTCCATTTTTATCCTTATAATATAAGAAAAATGTTGGTACGCCACTTTCTTTTGGAACTTTTCCAATGTGTCACTCACCTACCTTATAAATGGAGAGCCACTCTCTTACCCTCTTTAAAGTTCAAAACCCCATTAGTTTGTAAAATACCTGAAAAATTCACAAATTTAATTCCATAATCTCTGCCTATAAGAATTATTTTAATCATAAATAAAACATTGTAATTCTTTTGGTTAAAACCCAAGAAAGTTACCCAAATAATTGGTAACATTCTTCAATGAGAATTTTAGATTATTTCTTCATCTACCTATTTCAATTATATTAAAATTTTGATTATATAATAACAAAAGAATAATATTTATAAATAGGTTCTATTATATAAATGTTATAGACTATATCACTATCCTCATCCACCAAATGGGATTGGAAATCATCATTCATGTGTATTGTGAACTATCGCCTCATAAATTGATGTTATTAGTTTCCCATCACTACCCCTCAATGATGGATATAATAAATAATTTAATTTTTATATATGATATTTATAATATTATTATTATTATGGAATTATTATTCCACAACTACCGTCTTACCACCCAACATGTTGGAAAATAATAATGTCACCCTTGTGTACAGAAGAATAACGCTGTGCGGACGAATGTGAGGGGCTTTTATATTTCCAATTTACAAGGATTGTAATAAGGGTGTATTAAATTAATATATATTATTTTTGTAATATAATTATTCATATGGAATAAATATATCACATTCACATTCTAACATTCAATTCAATGGGGGATACGATAAAGTTGTTTGTGTGTTTGGTGGACTACCTCATCATAATGTGAAGTGATTCGATTTTCCGTAATGATTTTCATGGAAGTTAATAATAGATTATTTAATGCATATATTTCATCTATATAACATAATTTTTTTCTAGAAATATAGTATATTATTTACCTTTCTTTCGTTTCATTTATCAAGAAAATCAATGCAACATTCATGCGTACGTTTACCATAACATATCCATGAATTTTGTTTTTTTAAAAGCAAGTAGCAGGGCTTCATAAAACTAAAGAAAGGAAACCTGGGTTACAAAAGTCTGAAGGAAGGAAGTTTACATATATCTTTATAAAGGATAGGGATCATCACACGGGGAGTGCAGGAATGATTGGTGCAAGTGTCACCAGATGCTCCCATCTTTTGAAGGAAATCAGTAAGTTCGTTGGATTCACGGTAGATATCTGTAAGGATAAAATTCATTGAAGTAAGTATATCAAGACAAATAATCCATTTGTATTTTAGTTTCAAAGAAAGGTGAATTTGACCCATTATAACTGCTTGTACAATGGTGGTAGAGTCACTTTCAAACCAGATTTTCCTCCAATTCTTTCTATGAGCAAAATCAATTGCTTTGATGAGAGCCATCATCTCGGCTTCAAGTGTTGTATCAAGTCCACAAGTATTATTAACCCCATCAAAGAAGTCACCATCATGATCTATAAAGACAAAACCATATCCCATAGGTCTTGGATTACGTCTCGAGGCTCCATCTGAGTTACATTTAATCCAGCCTGTAAAAGAATGTAACTAGAAGACTTCCATGGTTCCAAGAGGTCGAGGAAATTAACCTTGCACGTGCAGTTTTTGCAGAACAGTGAAATCACTTACTGGGTTGTCACAATTTTCATCATGTAAACTGTTTTCTTATTGATCCATAAACAACATTTCAGAGATCACCAACATGTAAATGATGCCAGCATTTGTATGTCAAGCCCTATTTTTGCACCTCCAAATGATGTGAATAATAAATAGGTAATAATAATTTATAATTAAATTATATATGGTATGAAATTTATAAGTATTTTTCTTAAATATATATATAATAATCTTATATTTATTATACATGAGTTTTTAATGTGCACAAAATAATTCAGGATTTATAGTAAGGGATTTTTGTCACACTTTTATTTTCTACGAGACACTTGTCATATTCACCACATTTTTATTTTATATATTTTATATATTTCCCATAAATTAAATTTATACTACATATGCAAAAATTTATTGGGATTTAAATATCCATTTAATGATCTCTCTTTCATGGTTTTATGGTTCAAAATTTACCAATGTAGTAAGTGTTTTTTTCATAATTTTTCTTATTTGAGACCTAAGTTATGTTATGAACCTATATTATTATATGAGGTGTATATAATACCCATTTTAAATTAAATAAAATTAATCTATTTTTAAAAATTATATTAAAAGATTTATTTTTTATTATTCTTTAATGGTTCATACAATTTAGAATATACCAATTTGGTAATTTTTTAATGTTACAATCTCATTTTATATCGGAATTGTATATGGTTATTCTTCAAATGATTAACTCCTTTGGTCCATATCATAATATATATGTCTGTTTTATTCTATTATGGTCATTACATGAGATTATATTTTTTCCTATAATTTTCCTCTCTTTATGTACTCATCATTTCAAACTAATGTTTTTAATAAAATATAATATTATTTAACTTTTTGGTCAAAAATCAGTTTTCATCAAAATCCATGATTTCTAAAAATGTTTTCAAAAATATTTTTAGCCATTTTCAAATGATTTATTAAATACATTTTTACCCATTTCTACCATTTTTTATGAATTTTTGTAAAGGAATCTCCATATCATTTTCCAAACAATTCTCACTTGGCTTTTTTCGATAATGTGAAATTTATCATTATTTTAACATATATAGAATGAAAGATATATTAAACAATTAAGACCAACCCATTTCTTTAGATATTGATTATGTAATCTTTAATATTTTTTTATAAAAAGGATTTCCAAAATATTTTTTGAATATTTAGGGAGTTTAAGTGTGGATATAATATTTTCCTAAAGAAATGTTTTAAATGATTCTTAAATATTCATTTATTAGTTTAAAAGTTCTTTTTCAATGAAAATTATTTTTAAAATGTATTATTTTTAAAAAAAATAAAAATGGAATGGTTATTTTCCTAAATAATATATCCATCAACATTTCAAGATAATTTTCCATATAATATAGATTCTTTTGGTGTTAATTATGCTTTAATATGGGAATAATTGAATGATAGGATCCTTATGAAATATCTATATGGTTAATATTTATGTTTATTAAATTTTTATGAAACACATTTATTTTTAATGTTTTATTCTATAATGAATTTTTAAAATGGTTATGAAACCCATTTTCTTAACATGGATTATGATGTGATGATATGATGAATGTTTTATATTACTTAGGCACACATAAAAATGGTTTAAATTATAATATGGATGTGACCTATATATCCCTAAAATTAATTGGGTAAATATTTATATATTATGAGATAATAATGTAAAATAAGGGAGTACTCATCCACTATGAGAAAAGGTGATTATTTGTCAACAATGGGAAACATGTGTGTTGGGATCCGCTATAGAAAATGGGTGCATCTTGATCCCCAATGGGAAACATGTTATGAGCCCTAATTCAAAAAATTTATGGTCTTACTAGTTAAACTTAACATATGAAATGGTTTTCAATATTTTTGATTCCACACTTTTATGAAATGTTCTTATGGTTCGGGATTTATTTATGATGATTTCTCACTCTTATGGTCCATATTTTCTGAAATGATATTGTTTCAATCCATAATTAATGTTAATGATCTGTGATAGGTTGGGTATGAACATCATAAGTGAAGTTCATGATCACATACCCTTATTAATTTCATATTCATTTATATTATCACAGATTGATATCTCCTATGTTTATCATTATTCATCATCTAATCTCACCCTTTATTATATTTCCTCCACTAGGTAATGATGAAAGGATTAGGTAGGGAATTCCTAAGAGGAGTACTATGTGAGAATATATTTTTCTTATATTTTTAAGAACATTCATGAAATAATAATATTGTGTTTCTAATCTCCGGACACACTAAACTATTACAGTATTTATACATTTGTTTATGAAATCTAATGAATGTTAATATTAAAAGATGTGATGTTTAAGTATGAAAAACGGGTCCTTACACTAACACTTGACTTAAATTTATTGTATGATTCCATTTCATCAATAATCATCCAATATTCAGTAATGTGGCATTATTTCTATTTTTATGAGATTATGAATTTTATAATATTTTATTCAAACAAATGTAAAAAATGTTACACTCTTGTTTTTGATAACTATATTATTTTTAAAATAGAGATTTCCAGAGGATATGATCAGTTATAAATACTACTTTCAAATATACAATATTTATATTCAACATTTTCATTTTAAAAAAATAGTGAATAAATACTCACCTTAAATGCATACACAACACTGACACGGTAATTATTTAATTACATGAAAAAACAAAAAATCATATAAAAATTTAAAACTAATATTATGTGAGAGAAATTATGTAATCTGTGAATATTATATACTACCATAAAATGTTAATTTTATAATAAAATATATATTTTTTGAATTTTATGTAACACCTCGGCCTAACATACCACTAAACCAGTAGTGGGACCCGTCGCCACATGAACTCAAGCGTGTCTGCCCATATACAAGAGGCTATCGAATATAAACAAGGGTCTAAAGCCAATTCAGTGGGCAGACTATACCCTCATGTCAAAGTAGCATAGTAGTTTTTTAAATAACTAAACTCATATAATTATGGTATTAGTATAAAGAAAATGAAAATGTAGTGGATGATAAATGTAATATCAAAAAAAATATTAAATCTGTCAAATGAAAGTCTATACAAAGCAGGCCTAAAAGATGATCATACATAAGCTAAAATAGTAACATACAACATGATTTTCAAATCAGTACAATACAAGACAAAATAAAATAAAAAAATTAATAATTTAAATGATGTAATCCATGAGAATCCTGGGATGAAACTCGTTCCTATGCTCCTAACTCCTCAGGTACAAGAAAAACAACACCAGAAAAGGTCTATATCCCTGCAAACAAGAAGGTCTACTTGGGAACCAATGGTACCCAAGAAGGATGTGAGATAACATCTTAGTAGGACGACACCCATAGTTTTTAGCCCTATCTATTTCATGCAATATAATTAAATAAGTGTGCAGGTAAAAAAATAAGAAGTAAATAAATGTAAATATTCCCATGGGATGTAAATTTCTAAACCAGTTATAAGAAAAATAGCCTCTCACGACCCCTACACAAAATGGCCAAGCTCCTATATCAAGTCATATATAAATAATTCACAAATAAAAAACATGGCCTTTCCATAGAATCAGAAGAGCCATAACAGTCATAGTGAAGCCATATAATCACACATGTCACAATTTTTCAGGGCCAAGATATATAACTAAATTTATCATTTATCCCACAACCATGACATGCATCAAAGTATCAGACCACAATGGTCCAGATCCAAGGTATCGAATACTAATTCATCCTCGTCGAGTCCCATCAGCATCTGAATGGAAACTTGATAAAGGTTCTAGTTTGAATCCTAGGATCATGTCATATTGGAAATGTCATATGCGATTCCAAGAAAGAATGATCCAATGGGTAATAAAGCCCAAGTAATCTCATTGAATCAATACCCAATGGGCATGCTCAGCCGAAGGCTTCTACTGTTATGTCCAACATCTATGGAGAGTCGTCCATGGAATATATACAATCATTCATCCATTTCATATCATTTAATGTTCAACACCATATGAGTCTACCCAATTATATATAGCCATTTAATTTCAATTCACACAATGAGTATACCCACTCATTGTTCACAAACACAACCAAGCAAAAAATAGTACACTCACTCATTTATCATTTCCCACTTATGGCATTCAATGAGTATACCTACTCATTATCAATTATTCATATTAAATTCAAATCAATTAGTATACCCAATCATTTAACTATTCACATTAAAACATGTCATGTGGGTATACCCACCTATTTATTACCATTTACATTTATTCATATCACATGGGTATAACAACCCATTCATCACTATTCACATTTTTTTAAATAACCATTTAAGAAACTGAAGCTCATATAAGAAATTAAGTCGAGGGAATTGTGTATCAAGGGAGAAAAACATATCCAACCACTAAATACAATACAATTAAATGTTAATTAGGATTCATAAATATAGTTAATCCTAAGAACATACCACCAGGGTGGTTTAGACGAGGAATAATAACTCAAATGGAAAGGAACTATAAGACACATAGATTGTGCAGTGGTTCCATATACGTTTATGATGGAAAACTCCATCCCCTTATTCCATTAGAGTCTATGTCCTGAACATGCCTCATATCACACTATTTAATATATGCATGAGTTGAACCAAAAGCATTAAGAAAAATATGTATTAATCAACTAATCAATAATTTTTAGCTTAGAAGACATTGCATCTCAGTTGGAGGGGTTTTATTATAAAATCATGACATGTTTCTGATAAAAAACCTTTACCATTAATAAGGACATCCTCCAATAGTATAAATTCATTTTATCAAGATTCATTAATTAGTAAACAAATTAATTGTTAAATTAAAATTTAAGGATATGGATCCTGCCTCAAAGAGGATCCAAGACAAACACTTTGGCACTTGGTATTTTCAATGGAAATGATCTCTCCACATGTTCACACACATAAATTCATATATATATATATACCTCTTCATATTATTTACATATTCGCCAAGACATGAGGGAACATGTACAAGGAGGATATTTATATATATATACATACCTATGTGTTTGAGCAAGTCATCCCAATGTCTTCAAACACACTACAAACAAAATTAGAAACTCAAAACCACCAAGGAAAGGACCCACACAATCAAAGTAAATTACTTGGAACCCATAAACTACTAAATCCACAAATATTCACTGAGCAACAACCAATAATAGGTGAAACCCATAACATAAACTATTAACAGCGAACTGAAATGAACCCATCTACATCATCATTGGAGGGGGGTGCCAAAATAATAACCAAGGATTCATGAGGGAGCCATCACATGCCCTAACACTATATAAAAGCCAAAAAAACTGATATTATCCTAACCCTCGGGTTTCAGACACACCTCACCAAGTGATGGAGAGACAAAATATCGGTCAAAGATAGAATGAGGGAGTAGCTAGAAGCCTTAACTCAAAACCATGACGAAGAATCGTGAGATAAAATGGTGGAAATAAAAATTGGAGAGGGAGTCGGAAGGGGGTGCATCATGTAGACTAGGGGAACCCCAAGCGGTATGTCTCAAATAAGAGGGGGAGAGGAGATATTAGATTAAGTACTCTTTTAATTTAATATTAATTATAATAGTTAAATTCTTAAAATAGGTCATTATGCATGGTTTGGGTAGCACACTTTGGCAAACCGTGCACCCACTATTGGTCACCTACGGCACCCCGCATGGTTTTTCTTACATCGATTTCCTAACAGTACACAAACTATATGGTTAATAGTGTTGACATACTACCCAATGCCACTAATTATGCTGGCTAAGCACATGGTATATCAATCCATGTACATCACTTGCAACAACCTCTATCCACCTCAATAAGGCCTCATGGTTTCCTGTTGTGGGTTGTACAGTTTCAGACAAACCATTCACCCACTTCAGATCTTTCAAAACATCATTTTCCCAGTGTGATGCTCCCAATACTCCACAACACACCTAGAAAACTTCTCTAGTATTCACCCAAGACAAAAAATAACACATTAAAGGGGTCCAACACTAAAAATTTCATTTTGAAGCCTAGTTAATAAAATGGAATGTCCAGTAATTACCAGAAACACAAATTCCTTTAGAAACCCACTAGGTCCAAAACAAAAGATTCTATAATCTCCCCACCTTAGAACTTCTCATCCCCAAGAATCCCTCAGAATAATAGAAAAATTACCCAACCTACAATGAACATGATGTCCCATTTAAATTGTCACAAAATGATTCCAAATCCCCAACACAACTTAAATCATTTCTGAAGTTCGTGGAATTTAATCCATCCAAACTCGAGCCAATGCACAATTTCAAACTGAAAAGTCGTAGCGGTGCTCAACTGATCATGTTTATCTAGAGACATGATCACGTCATCTTCTCTTTAAAAAATATCCTATTAGTTTTTCCAACAAGTTTCATCGAATTTAATAGCCAAATCCAAACTACAGCTCTCCCACTATTGGAATTTCTAAAGAGGGAACATCATAAGTGTTCTAGCGACGCTTCTCATGTGATTTCTTTAATTGGGTGCAACTGATTACATCTAAGGTCATATTAGAGACCTCTCTGTAAGGTAATGGTAGAATATTTTTTGACCAATAAAACATTCCATGCATTCTTTCTTAAAAATACATCACCGACCCATAAACGAAACTCGCATTAAACTGGAGACATTATTTTAAAACAGCTCCACCACCAACCCTACAAATTGATCAAGAGGGATAACTTGTTGAGCCACTCACATCGGAATATCTCATAGATACTCAGCTTAAATGGATGACACATTTCAAAATCAATCTCAATGCCTTCCCCCAAGGCATCTTACAGTTAACGCAATCCCATCCACTAAAGTCCTTACCTATATTATGATGTTGTTCATAGATCAATCCATTACAATACTATTTAAAATTTTTATGCCTCAACATGAATAAAGGTATGACCCAAATCTAGAAAATTAGAATTTGATAACCATTTAATAACACCTATAAGTCAGACTACATGTCTAGTTTAACCTCAGATTCACCGAATTGGAGTCCAAAAACTACGAAAATGTAGTCTGTAATCCAAATTATAATTGAGACACCGGTACAAGGCCAAAACATACAAAATAAATCATTGAATGGGCCTAGAGAAGCATCATCCTAGTGGTCACATAAAGAGGAAATGATTGGTGTTCAAGATCTCATCCAAGGTGTTTCAACATGGGGAGCTTAGTATCACTCTAAACTAACCAAGCCTCAAAAGAACCATGCAAACAACATAAAACATAGATAGAGATCTAAAAACATCCCTATAGATTTTAAAACATTATCACGGCGTAAGAATAACGCTCTCTGAGTGCATTCAGGGTGATGTTAAGATATGGGATATGCTCTTCTCTTTTATAAGAGTATACTGAGAGGAAACCAAGGATCTTCAAGAAGATTATTCAAACCACTACTAGTCAACTTCTTAGAAGAATCTTAACATCACCTGCTAACACATCATTAACTAGACCATGATGTATATACCACTTAATGAATTTATGATCCTTATAACATTACCACTGAACCCCTTATAATACTAATGGAGTTTGAAAAGGGTTTCACAAAAATCCAACATCATTAAATACCTGCTACCAAGAAAGCACTAGCCCAAAACAAATCATGCAAGCCTCAAAGGCATTCGAAAGAAGAATTAACCATTTTAATGGTGTTCCTTAACTAAATTACTTATATACAAAAAAACACATTTAATATAATTGATATGGCACTCCCCACTATAGGAGGGTCCTAGTCATTGAAATAATGGATAGACAGACTATATTCTCACAAGCACGTTAGATCATATTCACCTTAAATGCACGTGTCAAATTCCACAAACTATGATCACCACATCAAAGCATTTGGCATAAAATCTGAAATCAAACCGACCGTCGTGTCAAAACGTATGTGTCACAGATAGTCCTCCTGAGAAGTGTGATGAAATTATTTTCTTAACGACAAGGTCACACTACTCCATATATGGTCTAAGCATGTACCTAATGGTACAAGTCTCAACCATCACACAAAACCAAACAAATTCATCACAATATTTAACGCTCGATGGGTACCTCATTTTCCATCACAAACTACCTCTTGCTTACAATAGAAAATGGAACTTCTTGAGTTTTATCTATAGTCTATACACCCTATGAAATCAAGAATCGGGTAGATTGCATAGAAACTAGATCAAAAGCACAACATCTCATAAAACCATCATCTCGGAAAATGATGTGGTGAGTCATCCATCACTAAGAAAAGAGAGGTTCCTATGACCCCAAAATAGTTGACCATGCTTGAGGCATGTCTAACCTATTGAACCGAGCATTCCTTGATACTCATTCCAATATCATGATTCAAGATTCAATGAAAACCCATCCAAAAAAGGGTTTCCTTTCAGAAACTAAAAGTCCTACTAGGGAGAATGGAACCTGAACAACACCAAACATTAGAAAGCTCACAACAGAATGAAAGTCATCAATATATAAGTGTGATACCTATAAAGGGCTCACCCCTTACAAATAATAAGTGTTGACCATATCACTAGGACACACACAAAAATTCCATTAGGCATAATATACCTTTTTATTCAATCCATTGAAGAAAAATAGCCTTCAGATAAAAACTAGCATCTCTATTCTCAGTAATACCACTTGAAACATTTAAATTTCCCTTACATAAGAGTTTAAACGAATGAAACCACTAAAAAATCCATTTTCAATAAATTTCATTAATATAATTCAACCTTTAAAATTTTAATGAATTTTAACAAAACATCAAGTTCCATTTTATATACAAGTCACTTGGTTATAACCAATGCCCCATGTAAAAAATAGGCAATTTATAAAAAACATCCTTTCAAAAAAATTATATTCATTTAAATTCATTCATTAATATAAAATTTATCATGTGAATTCCTTTTAACTAATTAGGAAACCTATGAGGTCCCATTTAACCAAAATTCGTTCTTGAGAATACAAACCAACAGAATTTTAACCAAATAAATCCTAATCAACCACAACAATTAATCTCATAAAAATACCCAAACTAGCCTACATTGGTCCAGTAAATCATTTTTAATGTTAACCAAACCATTTCATATCAAAATTGAATATCCCTTTACATTAATTTCCATTTCAAAATATAACATGGTCATATACCTAATTGTCCAGATATATGACTATCCATATACCAATCTATAAATAATGCATACTCTTTTCAGGTTTCATTTGGCTCCAATTAAATCAAATTAAATTTCAATAAACAATTTAATTCTAGCAGCCTTTTACAATGATTTATATTAACGGGTTACCTTTTCCCAGTTATAAAGAACCCATAAACCATATAATAAAAACTAGCTCCCATTGTAAATGCAACCAATAAATTTTATCCCATGTAACCATTTTCACGTCAAAACATCTCTAGCATGTTATCATAAGAAGTAACATAGAAGCATGCTATAAAACAGAAGTATGAAATGTCTTAAAAACATGATTAAAATAGAGGAATCATGGAATATAATTACCAAAATAGGATATACAAGTAGTCGTGCAAAAAATCACCTAAACAGGTACAACTTAGCATTGTATAACACCAAAGCACACAATCCAAATTAGCAGGAATCGAACTAATTACACTACATGGAAAGTTATGATAATTCTTTTTTGACTAATATGATTCATGTAATGATCCATCCATGTCACACCATGATAAGAAAAAAATTACCATAAATATCATAAATGAGTAAGTAGTAGAAAATACACTAGTCACCCAATGTGAAATAATAAACCACTGTAATATTAAACAGTATCAACAATAATCCATGGGCCTAGACACTTGGACATTTCTAGTACATGGGGTGATCAGTCCCAAGAATAACTATTTACCTAGGGATGACATATTTCTAGTCACATGTCTACTAGAATAAAATAGTAATACGGATTAAAAATACCTCTAATACCAATTTGTAATATCCTAGTCTCACTTACCACAAAACTGGTAGTCGGATCGGTCACCACATGACCTCAAGAGCATCTCCCCATACAACAAAGGATTCCTAAAAATAGTGATGGTGTAAAGGTAGTTCAATGGGGATACTATACCCTCATTTCATAAGAGGATAGTATTTTATCAGATATCTAAACTCAAATAACAGTGGAAGTGGTATAATTAAAATAATAAAGCATCAAAACACAAATGTAATATCAACTAAATATTAAATATGGATAATTCCAGTTTATAAAAATCATGAATGACATAAGATGGTACATAAGATAAAACAATAAAATAATTCACTCTTTATAATTTAATATAATACAGGACTCCAGTATAGAAATGAAATAAAAAGTTCAAAGGTGATCTCCAACAGCATCTGGAGCTCCATCTCCATCCAGTGCTACTAACTCCTCGAGTACAAGGAAATCAGTATAAAAAATTTCCATAACCCTGAAAACTAGAATTTATACATGGTTACAAATGGTACTTGAGCTGGGTGGGAGATAACAACTCAGTACGTTAGCACCCATGGTGTCTAGACCAAACTATTCCATGCAATGTAATTAAGGAAAGGTGCAGGTAAACTAATAATCTGTAAATACATGTAATAAAATCAATGGAAAGAATATTTCTAAACCAGTGATACTAAAATTAGCCTTTCAAGTCCCCCTGAACAAAATGGTCAAGCTTATATAACAAGGCAGGTATAAATAATGCACAAATAAACAACACGGGCTTGTCGTGCGATCAAAAGAGTCAAAAATTCATGGTCCACCCATATAATCAAACATCTCATGATTTACCATGACCAATCAGTATAACCAAATGTATCATATATCCCATGGTCATGACGTATGTCAGTGTATCAGACCACAAAGTTCCAGATCTGTGGTATCAATGACCAATGCATCCTCGTCGAGTCCCATGAGCATATCGATCGAAACTATGTTAAGGGACTCATTAGAGTCCTATGAGAATGTCATACTAGACATGTCCTATGTGATTCCAAGAAATCTTGATCGAAGGGGTAGAAAAGCAAAATACATCTCATGGAATTAGTACCCAAGGGGAATACTCAACCCATGGTGTCCAAAACCACATACATGACCCATGGAGAGTCCTCCATGATATATATAAAATCAATCATACATTTCATATCATTTAACATTCAACACCATATGAGTATACCCACCCATATATTATCCTTTACATTCAATTCACACAATGAGTATACCCAATCATTTATCACAAACATAACCAAGGAAACAAAGAGTATACTCACTCCTTTATCATTTTCTACTCATGTAATTTAATGAGTATACCCACTCATTATCCATCATTCTTATTAAATTAAATTCAATGAGTATACCCATTCATTTAATTATTCACATTCAAACATGTGTCATTCACTACTGTAAATTTGGCTATTTGTGAAGGACTATTTGCGATGGGATCCCATAGCAAAAACCCTTTTGCGATGGGGGACCATCGCAAATAGGTCATTGTAGAAAAATCATCACAACTAGTATTTTTTGCAATGGGCCTGTCACAAAAAAGTGTTACTTGCGACGGGAAGTGGGTCTATCGCAAATAGATGTTTGATTAAATACATTATATTTACAAGAACCTTTAATGAGGGGCCCATCGCAAAAAAAATGTTGTTGGGGTGTCAGCCCGTCGCAAATAGGTTATATGTCATAAACATTTTGTGATGTGCTTGTCACAAAAAAAGGTATTGCAATGGTAAAGAAACTCGTCGGAATAACTTTTAAAATATATAAATATTCTATTTGCAATTGGCCCCCCATCGCAAAAGGTCCCGTCACAAATACATAAAAAAATAAAAAAATAATATTAATATTATTAAAATAAAATAAAATAAAAAATATTAAATTTTTTAGTATTTGAAAATAATTAATAAAAAAATTATGATTAATGAAAAAAATAATATTAATATTTTTAAAATATCAAAAAAATAAAAAATATTAAAATTCTCAATATTCAGAAAAAATATATAAAAAATCATAAAATATTATTATTATTATTATTATTATTAATAGTCGTAGTAGTAAAATAAAATACATTAAAAAGTATAATACTAATAATAAATAATTAAATATTAAAATATTAAAAATACGTAAAAAAATATGTGATATTGGCACCAATATGAATAACAACAACTATAAATAGTTTATATTACGATAAATGTTCACTTCAAATGTTTTTAACAGAACTAAAAAATCACTGGGGGGTAGTCTTCTGGAGGAGCTGGATGAGCTGGAGAAGATGGTGGAGGAAACTCCATCCCTAAACTATGAGTCAAACGGCGCATGTACTCCATCTGATCGTGTTATGGCTACTGTTATCGACGTATGTCCTCATCATGCTACTACTGATGCTATTGATGCATCTCTTCCTGCTGCTTCTGCAAACTATCTAAAAGCTCATTTTGAGCTCGCAACTTCTCTTGATACAGTGAGCCAGAAGATAATGCCTCTCTGTGAGCTCCTCTCGAGCTAGACACCAACACTGCAGTAGTACCGTAATAAGTACTTGGAGTCAAATGAGAGATGATACCAACTACTCGGCCCTTCTCAAAGGCATACCGGGCCACATGCATCCATGTCTCTCATCGAAATGTTGGGTACTAGTCTGATCATCCATCTCAACCTGACTCTCAGTCCATGTCTGAGAGGTCACAACCGCATATAACTCATTTAGTTTCAATTTGAAATTAAAATAGTGAAAATATTATATATAGTTAATTTTCAAACTAAAAAAGAAATAATACTGACCAAAATATAATGTTGGCGATCACCTCTAATCTCTCCAGGGGCTGGATCATTGTACATCCTCTGATAAATGTCATTCCTTGTAATATTAGGATGATCGACAGCATATATGAATATACAATAAACTATTTATATGTAATGTTATATAAAATATTTAAAAATGATTCTTATCAGATTCTCTCTATGCTTACAAAATGTACGGCTACCAGCTCAATGTGTCACATATGGTCTCCCCTGGTTCTGTCGGCCCAAAGAAGATCTCCTCTGAAATCCACTACTCAACTAGTGTGAACATAATCCATCCCAAACGTGAGATCAAATGTAATCTGGGTGGTGGCCTCTACATGACTCATCAAATATTATCTATCTTGCTTTCTTAGTGATTTTCCTTCTAAAATTGTGCACAAACTGATAGAAAAATGTTCATGCATAGACACATCCCATGCCTCATGGATAGCGTCATGCATGCTATCATTGATGAGATACCATAAACCCAATAAATAATTTATAATATCAAATTATTAATGAAATAAATTTCTAAATAAATATTATTTATTTACATACCATTCAGTGATTGAACATTCCAAGCCACACATTAACGAGAATCTATTCCCATGTCATCCATGGATGAGAAAAATAATTGCGCAAGATAGAGCTCCCATGTCCAATAGATACTTGTGAAAAACTACGAAAAAATAACAAATAATCAAACAATTAGTATATAAATAAATTAATTAAAGTTAACTAAAATAGACAGGTTATCAAACCCCCATGTGTGTGGATCGAAACAAAGATGTGGACATCGCTCAGGGATAGGGTCATGAATCATAAGTCATGCAAGACCACACCCCCTCCACGTACCCCCTGAACTGCTGGTAGCCTGAGGGTCAAATGATCCCAAATCCTCCTCATCCAAATGTATCTTAGCCTCCTCCAACTCACGAAGTAGATCAGGGTCCATCTGAAACACAAAATGACTGTTGTTATCAGATAGTTGAAAATAACTATTATGTATTGATACATATTAGTTATGATTATAACCATCATTTAACTATGTCAATGTTTACTTTCATCATCGTCTTCATATTTGACGATGTCAATGTCTCCATATTCATCGTTTTCATCATCAATGTCTATATGAGTTTTGGTTTCATCATCTCTTGTCATTTAAAATTCATTTGTAACATCATTAACACCATTTTCATCATCGACCCTTAATTGTAGGGTGCCATCATCAATATTCATGTCTTTTTGTGAAAAGGATGGATTTAGAGTAGTCCCATGAAAATTTTCAATTCCGTGTACTTTATGGGAACCACATTCAGTTTGAGTAAACTGATTTTCCAGAGATTTCATTTTTATTTTGCTCCACCAATCACTCAAGCCTCTTGAAGTAGCACAGTACTTTGCGTAATATATTTTATGTGCATGTTGATCCAGTAAAAATCATTAATTTATTGCAAAAAGACTTTTATTATTTATTTCAATGATTCCATGAATCAGATGAACACGCAAGCCTCTCTCAGTATCTAACAACCGACATTAAAACATTGTTATGTAATTTTTCCCAAGATAACACAGTTCAATAATTTCATCTAGCATGTTGTAAAAGTCGAAATCATTTTCTCCATGATGTGATCCTCTCAAGAAAACTCTATTATTCATTGTTTTTTTATTCTCCATATGCACGTGTATGAAATCAAAAACTATTCACCACTTATTCATTGTAAGATTTAATCATTTTGGAAGGTGGGTTTCTCAATATACACATTCACTTATCAATTTTTTCCACATGTTGAGACACCTGAAATTTTTTAAAACAATTATCAATATTAAAAATAATAAACTGAATTGATATTTTATTCCATCAATAATTTATGTTACCTGTTTTTGAAACCATTGAAATTTTTTTTTTATCGACGTTCTCCAAGAGCAGCTGCTGTAATTTGTGGAAGTTGTTTCTTGATATGATTATTATATAAGCTAAAAATAAAAGACTTTTACTTAATGTAACATAAATTATATAATAAGTAATAGAAGCACTCACAATAAAAATGATGTCATTTCTTTAAAGTTGATAATAACATATGTATGAGCTCTATGATGTTCATCATCTGAAAGAAATTGTTCATGAACTCCACTAAAGCAAATATCTGGAAGATTAATAACTGATAATTGATTTTCCATTTTATCATCTTCTTTACCCTCATTCTGTCCCATGCAGTTGTGTTTTGTGGGATATTAAAATTCAAAAATAATGATAGAATAAAAAAGAAATTTCCCCTTGAAAATAAGCTTCAGCAATTGAGCCTTCAACTGATGCTTTGTTACATACTTTTTTCTTCAATTTCTACATGCATCTATTTAATGGATACATCCATCAAAACTGTATCAGACCTCCACATTTAGCTTCATATGAAAAATGTAATATTAGATGTTCCATTGAGTCAAAGAAAGTTAGAGGAAATTTTTTTTTCTAGTTTACATTTAATGAAAACAACATCTTCTCCCAGTTTACATAGTGCATCGTTCTTTGTTCTCACCTCTCAAATGTCTCAAAAAAATATGATATATATGTTATTGATTCCCAAATCATAGAATTCAAAAAACATCTGAATCCAATCGGCATAATTCTTTCCATTATAACATGACAATCATGACTTTTTAATCCAGTAATATGACCATTCTTAACACATCTGCCCAAATTAAAAGCACGGCCATCTAGAAGTCTCAAATCTATAATCCATTGACTAAATAATAAGCAACTCTCTTTGGAAAGTGAATAAGCTACTTTTGGATTCATTAACCTCTATGATCTGACATTTTGAAATAGTTCAAGTTCTGGTCGTCTGCAAATTTGGGCAATATCGAATCGTTCTATTACATTATCTTTGGTCTTACCTTGTGTATCCAAAACTGTATTAAATAAATTATCAAAATAGTTCTTCTCAATATGAATGACATCAAATTTTTGGTGGACTAAACAATCAGACTAATATGGGAGATCCCAAAATATACACTGTTTTATCCAATTATGCTCTCTCCCAAAGCAATGAATTTTATGTTGGTTCACTATTGGCCCAAATGTGATGGGAGGTAATGAAAAAAAAACTGACTTAAACTCTATACCTGAGATCATTTTTGGAGGTTCATCCCTTTCAATTGTGCGTTTTCTAAAATGAGATTTTTTCCTCTGAAAAGGATGATCGGTTCGAATAAATATGTGATGATAGTCAAAATTGCAAGGTTTTTTCAATTAATGAGCATAAAGGATTTATTGTCTTTCATATAGTAAGGAACTGATTTTGGGCTATGTGTACTCTAGTCAGATAACATTCCATATACCAGGAAGTCACTAATTGTCAACATCAATGTATCTTTTAATATAAAATTTTTTTTCGCAGAAACAACATATGTACTAACATCGTTACTCCACAATGTATTTAACTCATCAATCAATGGTTTTAAATAAACATGAATATTTTTTTCAGATGTCCTAGGGTTAATAAGGTCAAAAATATATAGGAATCCATCAAAATCCATGGAGGTAAATTGAACAGAGTTATAAAGACAGACCAACTTGAATATTGACTACCATAAGAACCAAATGGACAGAAACTGTTAGTATAAAGTCCCAATCGCACGTTTTGGGCTTCTAATGAAATGATGAATACAATTGATCAAAATGATTTCATGAATCCCCATCAGATGGATGATTCAAGCTTTTATCGGTTGAAATCTTGGTTTTGTGCCATGACATCATTGACGTTGTGTTTTGAGACATAAACAAACGCTACAACTTGGGTGGAATGGAGAAATATCCAAACTGTTTCATAAGAATTGACCTAGACATCCCCAATTGAGCTTCATTATTCCTAGATTGTCCACATGTGAGACAACTATCCAATGACTCATTTTCACAAGAATATAAGATGCAATCATTTGCACGTGCATGAATCTTATGATAGCTAAGTCCCAAATTACTAACTAGCCTCTTTCTCTCATAGTAATTTGCAGAGAACACATTTCGATTAGGTAATAGTATTTTAACCAATGGAAATATCTGATCAAAACAATTGTTTGACATTGCATTATCTAATTTAATAGCCACAAAATTTGCAACCGCTTCGAATTTTCTTATCTTGCAACTAGGATATAATACATCCTCAGCAAACCTCAACACCTCATAAAATTAGGATAGATCCAACTTAGAAGTTAAATCAATAGCATCCAGATTTTCAGTTTGTTGAAGAGATGGACTTGCAACATCATGTACAAAATTTTGAAATAGTGATTGTTCTGGAATCATGTAATAAGTATCTTTTTAGAACTAAGTTCACTGTGTTGATACAAAAAAACATAATCTGGTTGAAAACCAAATCCCATGAGATGTCCCCCCACCTTTTCAAATGTGTCAAACGTTCTTAGAGCGCATTTTTTACAGGGACACTTAATTGTGTGTTCTGAAAAAAATTCTGGTTTTGATGATGAAAATGATAAGAAAGCTTCCACACCATCAATATATACAAGATTTAAATCAGAACCGTTAGGATTACCGTACTGATTTAACCAAGTGTGATCATCTAATAATGACTGTTGTTGACTTGCTTGTTCCATATTTTTCTACAAAATATAAAATAATTAATATTTTTGAATAATTTGAAATTATAAAAACACTATCCAAAAAAGAAGATAAATAATTACAAATACTTCTTAAAAATTACCATTAATTACGGGCGACACAATTTTCAGTGGATTGACGACTACTCATTTGTCTGATAGCTCATTTACTTGTAACTTTCTCACACTGAAACCACAACGAAGAATCTGCTCAGAGGTACGCTTATTCATTCTCAGGCATACGAGAATGAATAAGAATAAATTCGATCACATTCTACATTTTGATTTCAGTGTGAAAAAATGATGCAAGTAAATGAGTCATCAAACAAAAGAGCCCCCTTTTGTCGATGAATCTTTTTCTTACAAATGTCACCGCCTGAAAACGTTATGAAAAATGTGGTCCTACAAATGCATATTCAAACTCGTGCATATGATATTGGATATGCATACGTAGAAGCATACATTTTATAATATTTTGAGTCGATGAGAGTTAAAAGGAGAAGATTCATCGAGCAAAATGAGTGTCATCAGTCCACTGAAAATTTTCCAAGTTATTACAATTTATTACAATTTATTACAATTGATTTTATTGCTAATTATTTCTAATAACTTCTAATTATTGATAATTACTGCTAATTATTGATAATTATTGCTAATTATTGCTAATTATTTCTAATTATTGCTAATTAGTTCTAATTATTGCTAATTATTTCTAATTATTGCTAATTATTTCTAATTATTGCAAATTATTGCAATTAACAACTAATTATTGGTAATTATTGCTAATTATTGAAAATTGTTGCTAATTATTGTTAATTATTTCTAATAATTTCTAATTATTTCTAATTATTGCGAATTACTTTTAATAATTGCTAATTATTGCTAATTATTACTAATTGTTGCTATTTATTTTAAATTATTGCTAATTATTGCTATTTATTGCTATTTATTTCTATTTATTTCTATTTATTACTATTTATTGCATTTTATTGCTATTTATTGCTATTTATTGCTATTTATTGCTATTTATTGCTATTTATTGTTATTTATTGATATTTATAGCTATTTATTGTAATTAATTGAAATTAATTTCTATTTATTAGTATTTATTTATAATTATTGCTAATTATTGGAAATTATTAGTATTTATTATTATTTATTAGTATTTATTACTAATTATTACTAATTATTACTAATGTTTACTAATTTTTACTAATTTTTACAAATTTTTACAAATTTTTACTAATTTTTACTAATTATAACTAATTTTTACTAATTATTACTACTTATTACTAATTATTACTAATTATTACTAATTATTACTAATTATTACTAATTATTACTAATTATTACTAATTAGTACTATTTATTACTATTTATTACTATTTATCACTATTTATTACTATTTATTACTAATTATTACTATTTATTACTAGTTATTACTAATTATAACTAATTATAACTAATTATTACTAATTATTAGTAATTATTAATAATTATTACTAATTATTACTAATTATTAGTATTTATGACTATTTATTAATATTTATTAGTATTTATTACTATTTATTAATATTTATTACTATTTATTTATATTTATTTATATTTATTAGTATTTTTTAGTATTTTTTACCATTTATTAGTATTTATTACTATTTATTAGTATTTATTTCTATTTATTAGTATTTATTTATATTTATTACTATTTATTACAATTTATTACTAATTATTTGTATTTATTTCTATTTATTACTATTTATTAGTATTTATTTGTATTTATTACTATTTATTACTATTTTTTAGTATTTATTACTATTTATTACTATTTATTTTTATTAATTAGTATTTATTTCTAATTATTAATATTTATTTCTATTTACTTCTATTTATAACTATTTATTTTTATTTATTAGTATTTATTACTATTTATTACTATTTAATAGTATTTCTTAGTATTTCTTACTATTTATTGGTATTTATTAATATAGATTAGTAATTATTACTATTTATTACTAATTATTGCTATTTATTAGTATTTATTACTATTTATTAGTATTTATTACTATTTATTACTATTTATTTGTATTTATTAGTATTTATTACTATTTATTAGTATATATTACTCTTTGTTAGTATTTGTTACCATTAATTAGTATTTATTACTATTAATTTGTATTTTTATGACTAATTGTAAGTATTTATTACTAATTATTAGTATTTATTTCTATATATTACAATTTATTAGTATTTATTACTAATTATTACTAATTAATACTATTTATTACTAATTGTCAACATTTATTAATATTTTTTCTAATTATTACTAATTAGTGTTAATTACTGTTAATTACTGCAAAATACAGCAATTAATTACTAATTACTGCTAATTATTTATATACCTTACTAATTATCGTTAATGATTATTAATTATTACTAATTACTAAGAATTAATACTATTAATTTAATTTTATTATTACAAATAAATACTAATGAGAAAACAATTTAAGTCTAACTTAATTACAACTAATCAACAATAATTAAAATTAATATAAAGAAATGAAATAAAAACTAAATTAAATAAAACATAAAAACCTTTAAACTTGATCTCTTATAATTGTAGGTGGCTTCACAACTTATTCGTAAAAAAAGATAACTCTGAAAAATTTTCACTCTAAAATTAGAGTTTAGAGAAGCGGAGAAACAAAAAATTCAGGCAGAGAGAAGAAAAAACGGAGAGGTTATATATAAGTTAGATTAGTTGCGACGGAACTATTTGCAACAGGAGTCCCGTCAATAATATTAATTATTGTGACGGGTCTCGTCGCAAATACTTTCAGTCGCATTAATTACCGTCGGCGGTTAAAAGGTTAATTTCGATGGAGCCCATCACAAAAAGTGACATGCCGACACACTTTTTGCGTCATGACAACATCCCATCGCAAATATGTTTTTACCGCCACCAGTTATTTGCAAAGGGTCATGTCGCAAATACCCTTCGGGGATCGATGAAGTTGTGATACCGGATCCCCTCATCGCAACTAGGTCTTACCGCCTCCTGACATTTGCGACGGGCGGTGCCAACCCGTCGCAAATACTCTTTCGCGCGGTTTGGCGTGAAAACCGCGCCAATCCGCACATAATTTTTGTGACGGGGTGCCTATTCCCGTCACAAATAATTGGTTATTTGCAATGAGTTAGTCAACCTGTCACAAATAACCTCTTCGGCGGACTATTTGTGACAGGATTTATTTTCATCGCAAATAATGGTTTTTCCCGTGGTGAGGGGTATACCCACCAATTTATTACCGTTTACATTTACTCATATCACAGGGGTATACCCACCCATTCGTCATAGTAAAAATTTTCTTAAATACCCATTTAATCAATTCATGTTCATTTAAGTCATTAAATTAAGGGAATCATATGCTCGGGGAGGCAAGCATCACCTACCTCTCAATAAAATTCCATTAAATTTAAAATAGGATTCCAAAATCGAGGAAATCATGAGAACAATCCCCTTTTATTGTTCAGACAAGTAATAAAAACTCAAATGAAAAGGAACAAGATGACACATAGAAGGTGCAATGATTCCATAAACATGTATAAGGTAAAAACTCAATTTTCTAATTCCATTAGAGGTCATGTAATAAACATGCATTATATCACACAGTTTATTCTAAGCATAGGTTACACCAAAAGCATTAAGACAAAAAAGTATTAAACAACTAATCAATACATTTTATCTTAGAAGATAGGTCACCTCCATTGGAGGGGTTTTATTATAAAATCATTACTTTCTTTCTCAAACAAATCATTTTTCATTACTATTCATTTTGTTCAAGAATTTAAATTCAATTTATAAATAATTATTAAGAAATAAACTAATACATTGTTAAATTAAAAGGAAAGGATAGAGATCCTACCTTAAAGAGGAACCAAACCAAACACCTTGTCACTTCACATTTCCAATGGCATTGATCGCTCCACACTTGCACACACATACAATCCTATATATATTTATCTACCAATTAATACAATGTAAAAATTCCCCTCTCCATGAGAGAACATGTTCAACGGGGTATATACATATATACGTATATATGTGTGTACACACATTCCTTCTTGAAGTAATCAAATGCATTACAAACGCGACTAGAAACTCAAAACCACCATGGAAAAGACCCACACACTAAAATAAAATTACCAGGAACACATAAAGTATGAGACACCAAAGTATTATTGGAGAGAAAACCAATATTTTATGAAAGCCTTACCTTAAACCATTGGCGGCATCCCCAAACTAACCCATCCACCTCAACTTCAGTGGTAGATGTCGAAATACAAAGCAATGAGTCATGAGGGAGCATTTTTATTTGCTAACATTAGAATAAAACCGTAACAAATATTAGCCTAACCCTAGGGCTTTAGCTTCACCTCATTAGGTGATAGGGAAACCAAAAATCAGTCAAAGAATGAAGGAGGGATAATCTAGAAAACTTTCCTTGAAACCATGATCAAGAATCATGATGGAAACAGGTGGAAGCGACAATTGAAGATAGAGTTGGAAGGGGGTGCATCACACAACCAAGGGGAACCCCCGGGGGGTGTTTCAAGAATAGGAGTGGGAAAATAGGTATATGTTTTCTTTTATTTTAATTATAATTAAAATAATCCAATTCTTAAAATAGTTCATTGCACACAGTTTGGGATGGAGGGTTTGGAAAACCCTATGCCAACCATGCACCCTCTACTGGGTACCTAGGAGACCTGTAGGGATTTTACCACAAAGTTTTCCTAACTATATGCAACACATGTGGTGAATAGTGCTGAGGTACTTCGCAAAACCACTAACTGTGAGGGTTGGGTGCATAGTTTAACAAACCGTGTGCAGCCTATGCGACTGCCTCTGTCCACCTGCGTAAGGTCACACGATTTCCTGACATGGTCCGCACAGTTTTAGAAAAACCATGTTCCCCTTTTAGATCCTTTAATATTTTATTTTTCCAATCTGGCTCTCCTAAAACTCCTCAACATACCTAATAAACATCTCAAGTCTTCACCCAAGTCCAAAAACAAGACATTGAACTATTCCAACTATCAGAATATCATTTTGATGCCCAGTTTGTAAAACTGCCCATCCATTAATTTCCATAATTTCAAATTTCTTTAGAAAAACGTACATTTCAAAATATGAGATTCTAAATTTTACTTCTTTTCTAGATGTTATTAAAATCAAATTAATGAATAGTTCAAAAAAATGACATTAATGATATATTAAATTATACAATATTTTATTAAATGATATAAAAATCGTAAAAACAAATATTCATCCAATATATTAGGATATGGTTTATAATATTATTGATGGTCCTTTTTTGGTCCCTTTTTCATTTATATTAACTATATTAACCCTTAAAGAGTAAAAAATTGGTATAGTCACGGTGAAGGTGAAAGTGAAAGGTGTTAATGATGGGACAAAAAAACTGATAAGGGTAATAATGTGGAATAAAAATTTTACGAAAATTATTGTATGATATTATTTTGACACATACACATATTATCTTCACAATAATTTAGTTTGGATCCATTTCTAACTAAAAATAAATTTTTATTAATATAATATTTTGAGTGATTCTAAAAATTTTTCTACCCTATCTTATAAAATAGAACCTATTATTATCATTCCTTCACACATAAAAACCATTTTTTTATAAATTACCTTCAAAAATTAATTACTATAATCCCTAATTTCATTAGTAAGGTATTTTATTAGGCATAAGACAGGCCATGTAGTACTGAAGGCATTGATCAAATAAGGTTTTTTAAAGAAGAGGTATAGTTTTTATCGTACGATACAGATTTGTTTGTTCTTCCACCTCCTTCAAATATTTTTAAACCATGATAAAATAATAACTCTACTATCACACATACGGTGAGATATTATTATCTTAATTTAATAACCTATATCCACTTACATTCTCTATTAAATGGGAATTTAATTTATCATTCATGTGTACTATGAACTGCAGCCTCATGAACCAATGTAATTTGTTTTCCATAACCATCTTTCAGTACTAGTTATAATTATTGATTTAATATTTACATGTGATATAAATGAAATATTTATCATTATAAAAAGATAATATATCATTTACTTTATTACATTTTCATTCACTAAAAATTGATAATCTCGTTTGTGCTTGCACGTGGACTACCGCCTCTATGAAGCGATGTGATTCATTTTTCATCACCACATCACATGGATGATATGTGTATGTATATTTATTAAAGTAATATTATATTTATGGTATTATTATAATTATAAAAATATAATATTATATATATTGTCTTTCAATAAAGATATTTGAGAAATGAAAACATTTCACATGCATATGTATGACCTACCATCTCTATGATTATAATGTATCATACAAATCTTTTTACACAGGTAATAATTAATGTATATTTTTCATATAGTGGATGAATATAATTTTCCTCCATCATTATTCATAAAAAAATTAGGTTTCATTTAAAGTTTTGTTTTCAAAGAAAATGGATTCTTCATTATTATCAAAGTTTTTAGATATTAATAAATTATTTTCATTGACATTCTCTAAAGGGTTTTCAAAGGGAAAATTTAAAAAAAAGATTAAATATTTTATAAAAGAAAAAATTTCATGTTCTATTTTAATTGATATGGTGAAAAAAAATGTTCCAATTGTAATAAACTGTATTTATTATTTTAATTATTTTACAATAATTCATCATTTATTCTTAGAAAAACCCGCTTACCCTTTTTCTAGGTATTCTTAAGTTGAAAATGGTTTTAAAATAAATGGTTATTTTGATATCGAAAAATAAATTTTCATATGGGTTTAATGGTGTAATTAAAAGGGATTTATGATGAAAAGGTTCAATCATAAACGTTTTTATTCTTGATATGTAAATTGATAATTATATAAAAATTGGGTGATCCTGATACAACATATATGGTGGGTTGATCCCCATTATATCTCACAAGTGTTCATGATATATCTTATATAATGGTTTTAGGTCCATTATTTCTCTTAGGTGAGATTGATAAATCTTATTGAAATGATTTATTTCCATTACATCTCATGGTTGATCCTGATACATCTTATACATTCAGTGATCCCACCAACAGCTCTCTAATGCTTTGGTAGGTGTTTGGAAGTTGGTCATGAGGTTTATTCTAAGATTTACTACGATGGTTAATTCATGAGTAGTTTTTATGGTTACTCAAAGGTAATTCTCAAAATTTTATAGTTAAGATCATCTAGGTTTATCTATGATGGGTACTCCAAATGTAACTATGATGGTTATTCGATATATATCTACGAAAATTTATACTTTGGAAAAACATTTTCATGTGATTTTCATATTTGAAAAAATATATATTTATGTGTTTATTCTAACTTAATAATTTAAACATATTTTTATTATAAAAAAAAATTATTGAAGAATATTTCATGGGTAATAAAATAGTTTATTTTTATCCCAATGTTTATTTTGAAAAAATAATAATTTTTATAAGTACTCTTGGATCAGTGGTTTCTTTCATTATTTTCTGTCCCTTAATATTATTTTTATTACAATAACATGTTTTTAAAAAAAATTTGATAGGGATTGAGGATGATAAATGAAAAATAATAATTTAATAATAAATTCATGATTATTTTCATGAAAAGAAAAGTTTTTGTAATTTTATGGATTTTATATTCTAGGAAAAATGGACAATTAATAGAAGTGTCCAGTTTGTGAAATATAGTTTTTCTATATAAGCGATATGACCTAATTATCTCTAAATATAAATGTAAAAGACCATTGGGAATGTAAGAAATTTAATTCTAGTCTGAAGTCACTATAATATGTAATTTATAAGGATGGGTCCTATAATAACTAAAACACACAAATTTCAGGCTTATTTTCAAATAAATTTCAATGGTATTAAATTGATTCCTCATCAAAATACCCATGATTTTTTATGTTTTAATTTAATTATGGGTAATTATAAATGATTAACAAAAAATGTTTTGAATGACTAAAAGAAGGTTATTTTGAAATTTTGAATTTAATTATGGAATATGTTTAATTTTACTTATGTGACGAATTTTACATGATGTATTTGAAAATATTTTTTTATGTGTTTACAAAAAATCTGAATGGTAGGAATTCCCTCAATAGGGTATCTCGCCACATAGCCAAGCCCATGTTTGAAAGCCAATAAATTTACCTGAGAGAATCAGCTCGAGTAGTAGCTTCATCGAGATATTAAGCTCATTCATATGTGGTCCACATGTGGTGAATCCCATGGGGTGTAGAGGTGGTATAAATCTTATATGCATTGTCGCATGGGGCGGATCACATATGTTTGTGTCCAAGTGTCTTATGGGATCCCACATCGGTGTAGGCTTTTGAACGACATCAGTCAAACATTGTATTATAATCAAGCAGTGCCTCATACCTTCACCTTGATTTGGGATGGGAATTTTTATAATTTCTCCTCATCTTTTAATTCTTATCCTCCCCACACTCGGACAAAAAATCACCACCACTCCTCACCACCTGCCACATTCAAAACTCATTTTTTGTAACTTATTCACCTAGGAGACCTCCATAGACACAACAAGAGGAGATTCACTCAAGAAAATATTACACTACCAATGCACATAACCATCATTAAAGACCATTGGGACCCCAGGCCATCACCATTGAGATCTATTCAGCCACTGTGAAGGAAAATGTGATTCGTGAAGACACTTAGAAGGATTCATCCATGTTTCTCACAACCAAAACCATACTCCTCTACCATGATTTTAGACCATGTTCAAATCCTATGAACTCCATGTATGGTATGATCCAAAAACCTTGAATATTTCTTAGGCCATTCTCAAAATCAAACACCCAATTTTATCTATTGTTTTCAAGTATTTACGGGACTCATGGTAATTAAAGAAGAAATTTATATTTAAATATTCTATTTCCTCCACCTAAGGGAGATTGAACGAAACCCCTCATCTATAAATAGAGGAGGATTATGCCACAACCAAGTAACTGACACCCACCGAACAGAAGAGATGAAGCTCAGCCATGCTAATTCTTGATCTTGTAGTTTTAATATTTGTTTTATTTAATTTTTATTTAGTTTAGTATTATATTAATATTTTTTATTTATTTTTAGTAAATAATTAATGAATTATTTTTTTAATGTTTTTCACCCATTCTCTTCTTATCCTTTTCTACTTCCCATTCTTGTAATTTCGTTATCTTTAATTCACTTATTTTTAATTTTTTAATTTATTTTCTCTTTTTATATTTTATTTTATGTGTTATAATTTTATTATGATTTTTATACTTTATTTTATTATTTTTTTCCTCTCTCTCTCCATTTCTCTATCTTCCATTATTTTAATTTTAATATTTCTATTTTATTTTCTTCTCTTCTTTCTAATTTTACCACTATGACCTCTTTCCATATAATATAATGGGCTAACTCGAGGATTTGCCTTAGGGGGAGAGGAAACATGTGTTTTACATTCATTTTTCATGTAAAATCTTATGTTTCTTTTACGTTTTTTTTAGCTAGAATTAATTGCATGAGTGTAGTGATTTCCTGCTAAAACACTAAACTAAAACTCATTTTTATTATTTGTTTATATGATTCCCTCCATTCTACTAAACATCATCACTTCATGCGATGATGTTGAGCTATTTATTCAATGGAATGTCATATGATGGAGTTAGGCCTTGCATTATGTTATAATGTCGATTATGGTTTTCCATCAACCTTTATTAATGGAGGATGTGGAATTGATATTACTTATGGCATTTAGTATTTCAAAAAACTAAAAAAATGAATAAAAGTTTAAGAGTGATATTTCTTGATTAAACAATCAAACTATATATAAACACTAACAAGAAAAAGATAGACCTTATAAATAAGACCTTAAAAGATATGTTATTTCTTATCAAATCTAATTATGTCACTAAATGTTAGTATAAATTTTATCATTTCATTTTTCTTATTAAATTACATGGTTTTCCTAAAAAAATTATTTTCTGTGAATTAGATTAAATAGGTGGACAACTGATAATGATCCTCTAGTGACATGACATTAATCTGTTTTTGTGCTTCATTGCAAAAACAATTCTTTTTTGACACCCTTTAATAGGCATGTGTCAGTGACCAGGAAATTTTACACATATAATTACATTATATTTATCATAAATATCCATTAATAAAACACAATGATTGTAATGGACTAGTGTCATTATAAGAAACAGTTTATAAAACATCAAAGTGATATAGAAAAAATTGAAAAAATTAATTTTATTCACTATAATGAGATACTAAATCCTTTTGAGCTTTTGAATATGAATGAGATAATCTATGGAATACAGAGTCAAAACAAGTGATCTAAAATTCTTAATAAGGGAATTAATAGGATAAAGAAACATAATGTGTGATTTAGAAGTATAGAATGATATCATAAAGATAAGGATCTTGAGTAATCCCATGGAATAATAACCTAATGAAAATAGTATCACAATATTATGGTATCATAGGAAATATAGATATAACACAATACATGAAAAAAACATGACTCATGTATAACATACTAGACAAAATCATATTGCAGAAAATGTCCCTCATTAGATTAGGATCGCTCCCTAATCCCATACATGTCATCTCATGAGACAAATGATTTACCTAATGCATTGGAGTACTATAAGATAACACCCATCGTAACATGTTCATGATCTATGTATTTCACTAAAAGGAAATAAATCATAAATATTGAAAAAAATTACCCATGTAAAGATAATGGATTTCATAATATTTAATCATATCATATTGAAAGGAAATTTCATAATCAAATTATTTTAGAAATGATAATAAGGTGTTTATTACCATGAAAAAGGAATAAATAATAAAAATGGAATATATAATAGATACATATATGCATAATTTTTATTAAATTTATAACATAAATGATTTTTTATTGATGAAAATAATTTTAAAAATAATTTAAAAATTCATGAAGATTATTACCATTTCACTCTACATAATATTAAATGATGTCATATTAAATGGAAAATTATTTTTAAATATCCCTCGGATCATTTATTATGTAAACTATCCATTATTTTTTGAAAAATCATATTTAATATATAAAACAATCTCAAAAATTAATGAAACAATGTTATATAATATAAATTGAAACATAAAAATAAATCATTAAAACATTGAGTGGTCAAGATGGTGGAAGATTTTTTTTCATAACTAATATATTAGAAAAAATATTCCCTTCATATTTTTTCCATTCTTGTTATAATGATCACAAAATCATGTTTAATATGTTATTGATGAGTTTAATGTGTTATGATATCTTTTTACATTATAATGAAGATTGGATAAAATATGGTTAAGTGTAGAATGACTGGACATTATGGTTTAGTCACCATTAGAAAAGTTGCACTTCTAAAGAAGTATCACCACAATTGATGAGTCACTGCTATGAAATAATCACTGCTATAATCCAAAATTTTCTAAGGGAAACACTCACCATCCTCATTGAGTCACCCCTAGAACTAAAATTTGGAAAAGTGTTGGAATGACTCACCAATTAAAAGTGTTTCCATTCTAAAGACTCTCCATCAGATCGAGCCACCACTACACTCAGCGACCACTATATCAAGACACCACCTGTGTGTCTCACCACCAAACTCATACACCTCCAGAGAGTCTATATTCCAAATATTCACTACCACTATTGTATAATTTATCATTTTTAATTAAATATTATTGATATCTAGATTATTGAATTTAATTCTCAATCTTATTTTAATAATTGTTTCATAATTATTCGACAGAGATGCATGAAAGATTATGTCATCCCTGAGTATGAGGTAGTAGGATATATAGATTTATTTTCACCAGGATTTAGTTATTGGTGATAAAAGAGGAAGAAACCTTCTTTATGAAAACATACATGCGGATATGGAACCTATAGACAAAAAAATTGCACACGTAAGGTGAGCTAATCCTAATCGAATTAACTAGAATATCATTCATGATACATATTTATTATGGATCACTTTAATAGTAGATCTTAATTAACATTTATATCCTACTTTTAGAATGTAAAACAAGATTTTGAAACACTCTATTTTACTTCAGATATCCAAAATGGGACTCAAGCTTCATCTCAAGAAACATTCTAGAGTCACTAGTTACATAGTTTTCTAGACAAAGAAAAACTATTACTTCTATATCATTTTTCTCTATATTTTTTCATTTATCTCTACAGTATGAGAAGTGTGTGTATAATCTATTTGTAACATGAACATTGTATCATACATTAACTAGAAGATACTTGATATCTTTTGAACACTTTATTTACCTATTTTCCCATATTTTGTCTTAAAGGTATGGTTATAGAAGGTCTCATCGGTACTCCCATGATTACTATTTAAAGGGGCCATGTGTAAATTGGAAAGTAATTATACTATTGTAACCCCTGATCTAGGTTTTGGATCAAATGTCTATTCTATATAAACTATATGGAAATGGGTGATTACCAAGTGAATTGGACTAAGTCTCATCATGAGACTGAACCACGTGTTTTCAATTTTGTTGTGTCTTTTGATTGTTTTATTTTATATACATTAAAATAGAATTTGTTTTAAACTACAAAAGAGAAAATACGACTTTGATAGTTTGTTTTAATTAGTGTTTATGTAAAGTCTAGATTGAGTAAATTGATTTTAAATGTTAAAATAGTTTTCAGAACTACTTTAACTGAGTCCTAATCAATATTTTAGAAAGATTTTTATTGATTGAAACTTATATAAATATAAAATTTTAATTAACTAGACCATGTTTAAATTAATTGGAGGATTTATTTTTAATTAAATTTTAAACAGAAATTATTTTTTGGTACTTAATTCACCCCCCCCCCCCCACCCACCCCTGAGAGACTCACCCTAGACAACACTTGGTATCAATGGATAATAATATTGGTATAAAGGATTTTCAAAAAAAATAACTGTGATTTTAGTTGTTCCTTAAATGCCTTAAATTTCTATTAGTAATAACTATAATTATTTAAACGAATAATATAAAGGAAGATTATCCTACTAACATCCCTCTTTTTTCATTGGAAATAATTATTCTCCATTGAAGATCAAAATGAAAATTCATATATAATGTATGGGTTTTGAGATTTGGTCTTCTATTGAAGACAAGTATGAGTTACCTAAGACAACTAGGAGTAATTGGGACGATATTACTAATATATCCTATAATAACAATAACAAATAAATTAATTCCATTTATTTTCCATTAGTTGATGAAGAATTAAATTATATTTCTTCTATAAAAACATCCTTTGATTATTTGGACACATTAGTTATTTCTCATGAAGGAATAATCAATGTCAAATAAATGCGATTGAATACATATACTATTATGTATGATGATTTTATGATGAATCCTGATGAATAAATTTTTGATATGAATGTTAGGTTCCAAAAAAATGGGAACAACATGATCTCCCTATGAAATACAATATCTAACAAATATCATATTGCGAAACTACTCAGATGCCTTCCTAAAACATGGAGAGGGAAATCTGTGTTTATTAGAGAATCATATGTTATTAGAAAAATTAATTTATATAATTAATTGGAAAAGTAAAGGTGTATGAATATTAGTTGAAAGTCATGTGCCAAGAGGATTACAAGAAAATAATAAATTCAGTAGCCTTCAATTCTACTTCATCCAAGAAAAAATGGAAAGAAAAAGTTCAAAATGAATGTTCCAATGATTGTGATTCACCACCTGATAGTTATGAGGAGATTGTCATCTTGAACAAAACATTTAAGAAGTTTTAAAAGGAAGATGTAATTTCTAAAAAACCTTATTATAAAGTAAATTATTACAGTGAAGAAACATAGAATAATGATTGTAAAAGTGATTAAAATACAAATCTCACCTGATATAAATTCCAGTATAATATAAATTTAAAGTCATACTATCAAAAATTTGAATAAAAAAATAAATATGAGGAAAAAAATTAAATTAAACAAATCCATTAAATAAACATGGAGTTCGTCGGAGGACATCTCTAGTGATCCAAACTCTACTCTTGATGAAAAGTATTATTGATCCAACATCTGCCTCATAACAAAGGTATTTATAGTACCTATTGTATCTACTATATTACCTATTATAAATTATAATAACTCTGAAAGTGATCATAATGATTCGGACATGCCTCAAGAAGAAATGTTTGAATAATTCAAAATTATTAGGGACACATTTAATGAACTGAAGTAAAAATATAATGTTCTGAAAAGATAGCATACATTATCTACCAATAGTAAATATGATTTATATATTTATAAGGATAAAAATGATGAGTTTTAAAAATAAAGTATTGAATGTAAATGGTCCAATGAAAAACTGAAGAAGGATTTATAAAATTTCACTAATTATAGAGAAAATATTTCTAAGATTTTAGGAAAATAAGTTTCTCTAAAATATGTTATAGGTATAGGATACCAACATGGATAGAGAAGAATATTTAAGAGCACATTTGTACATAAATCAAAATCTGAAGGTCATTCTTCCAATTATTATTCTATATTACCAAAAAAAATTATTTATTTCAAAAATCCTAAAGTCTATTTCTAATTGAAGTATTAATAAAATTTGTCTTCATAAATCCATAATTACTAACACATCTGGACCCAATTAAATCTGGGTACCAAAATAATTCCTTGTATAAATTTTTATAGTTAGTAATGTTGCATGAAGACCTCTTGTAAAAGTTTATGGTATATAGATAGTAGTTTTCCAAGGAATTTTAATGGATAATACTCAATTTTAAATAACCTAATAATGATTGATGGTGGTCATGACACCATTAGTGACAATGATAAATGGAAAATAATCATCCTTGGCAAAAGTGGTAACATCAATTCTGTTTTAATTTCCAAAGTATTGTCTGTTGATGTTTTGAATTATAACCTACCCATCATCTCACAATTATTTGATGATGGTTTTCATGTTAAATTTTAGAATAATTCATATAATGTTTCAGATTCTAGTGATGATATAGTTTTTACTTCTCTAAGGAATTAAAATGTTATATTATTGATCTTAATTCATTTATTTCTCAAAATGTTTCATGCATGAGTTCATTTCATAAAGAATTGTGGATTTAGAATAGGATATAAGGCCACAATAATATTTACTCACATAGAAATATTACTAGGAAATTTTTAGCCAAGGATATACCAAAACATGATTTCCCAGGTGATAAAGTATGTAATACATATTAGAAATGGAAACAACATAATATTTCTTTTTAAATCAAATAAAGTATTTTTCACTTATCAACCTGTTGAGTTGGATTATAAGGATTTATTTGACTACCTATATTTTCTAGTATAAATGAGAAGAACAATTTTTATGTACTTTTAGATGATTTTCATTGGAATACTTGGGTGTTCTTTTTATCTCAAAAAAGTGTAACTTGTATCTATTTTACCAAGTATGCTTGATAAGTCGAAAAAATTAGTAGAATTAATATTAAGAATTTAATAATTGACCATGGATATGATTTTAAAAACCAAGACGTTGATTCTTTTTTCCCATAAAAAGGTTATTCAAAACTTCCCTACTCCTTGGACTCCTCAACGGATTAGAGTTGTGCAAAGAAGGAATGGAACACTTCAAGAGATAGTCCGAACTATGTTAAATAAATATGACAAACATGTCAACTTTTGGGCAGAGGTTATGAATGCATCCTAATATATTATTAACAGAGTTTTAATTAAACCTCTCTTGAAAATACCCCTTATGATATTTGTAACAGTATAAGGACTATGATTAATTAATTTGGAGTTATTGGTTTCAAAGTTGTGATTCCTAACACAAAGGATAATCTTGACAAATTTCCAACCAAAAGTGATGAAGAAATTTTCCTTAGTTATTCAACCTCCAGTAAATATTATAGAGTCTTTAATAATAGGAACAAGTCTATGGAAAAATATTTTCGTGTCAAATTTGATAATAAAGATTTGCATGAGCCTAAAACTTCTTTAGGAAATCCTGAGGATGACTTATCTTCTCGGAGAATAAATTCCAAACCTAGTGAATCTAAAGTGAAGCAATCAGAAAGATCATCTAGTTATGATGAACTTCTATAACTTGATTCCAATCCTATAGAGAATCCTGAGGTTACCATCCCATTCTTTTATAATTATCTTAGAAACATTAAGTATTGTCCTTTATATGTTTTAGTTACATAAAAGGACAGAGGTACACAAATTACATATTCTATAATAAATAAGTTTGAACATCAAGAACTCTCGTCACAACTTGAATCTAAGAACATCAATGATATAATTAATTATGAGTTATGATTAATGTATATGTAAGAAGAATTAAATAAATTTCAAAGATATAAAGTATGGGAAACTATGGATAGTCCTAAGGACACCTTGACTATAGTCATTAATTGGGTGTTTAGAAATAAGGAAGATGAATCAAGAACAATAGTAAGGAATGAGTCTAGACTTATTGCAAAAGGATATAGTCAGGAAGTAGGAATATAATTTGAGGAGACCATTGAACTAGTATCCAAACATGATTCCATTAGAATATTTCTTTCACATGAATCTCATATATATTTAAAACATTATCAAATGAATTTTAAGAGTGCATTCATAAATGGGTATATAATTTAAATTTTTTTTTTGAACATACTCTTTGTTTTCAAAATCCCCATTTTCTAAATCATGTTTCAAAATGAACAAAATATTTATATGGTTTCTAATAAGACCCTATAGCTTTGTATGATAGTCTCGTATCTTTTATTATTTCAAAGAGTTTTTTAAATGGTACATCTAATCCTACCCTTTTTCTAAATTGAATTTTTAGAGGTTTTTTAGTTGTAAAATTTTATATTGATGATATTATACTCAGATCTTCAAAAACAATTATATAATGATTTTTCCAGAACAATGAAATATGAATTTGAAATGAGTTTAATGGGTGAACTTATATTCTATCTTGGTTTTCAGACTTTTTAATTCCTAATAGTCTACTCTTGGGTGAATTTTTCCATCCCCAAGATCTACTCATCATATCGAGTAACCCTATTCCTGACTGGGTGAGTAAAATGAGGTGTGAACCACCTATGCTGACAGATTATTATATCTAACCCTCATTGCTCGGATCATAAACCCTTGGGAGGCTCTTCTATATCAGTTTTAAATGGATCCTCCCATACTAGGGTTCTCTCTAAAGTGATCCCTTCATTGTGAGTGGGTTTCATACTATGGAGGGTTCGAAAAGCCCACACATAGGGATTCCATTTTCCAAAAATGAATAAATATATTTTAAAAAAATTATCTTTGATAGCACTATGAGTAGTGGTACACCAATTAATACTACCTATAAATTAGACCTTGAATAATCTTGGAAACCAGTGGATCAATATAACAACCCTACTCATTATTTCATATTTAAACATGATTTATTACATAAAATTGAAAATAATACAACAGATAAAATCTAGAGGCATAGTGCCTTTAGGGATTAGGAACATTGCATAACAACTTAAAACATCAAATACACATGTTTATTGAAAACTTCTTTTACATGGCCACAACATTTCTTCATACATAGATTTTCATGGGATAACCTAAGGACATACATAAGAAAAGGGTGAGATATAAATCCTAATAAGGGAATAAATATGTAATAACATGAAGAAGACAATATATGATAGTCAATAAGAATATCAATGGGGAGAAAAAGAAACATGAACACAAAGGCATGATATATCATGATATTCATAACATGGAAATGTGGAAACAACTTAAAACACTGCGTCATTAACATAAAAGAAATCAGTTAAACCCCTATCCCAACATGGTGTAAAAAAGTAATATAAAGGAATTAGGTAAAACCATGTTCCATCATGACATATCATGATACTAAACATTTTTCAATGCATTGGAGAGCTATATGGGAACACCCCTTATAATAATTTCAATCTCATGTATAAGTCTGTGGGATAGATCATATAACATGGTTTCATTCAGCACCATTATTTATTCCATGATCAAGGAATGTGGAATAAATACAATTAATTCCTCAATAAAACATTATATTTTCATAAATATGAATACCCTTGATAGAGGAATGGGTATGGTATTCACTACATGACAATTTCGGCATGGAAAATCATAGTGCAGTTTTAGCCGCATAACGATGTGGCATAAAAATACATAAAAATGGTTGATGAGAGCGGAAGGGGTATCTCATAATATATAAATTAAATGGACAGTAATAAGTCCGTATAAATACATGTACCAACATAATGAATTTTGAAATAGAAAGTGTAACATAATAAATAAACTTGATGAAAGAGGATAAACAGAATAACTCTTATGAAATTTCAGCATGGTAACAGGTGTACATGGGAGGGATTAATGAGGTAGAAAGAGGTATATCATCATTAAAAAATAAAAAGGTAATTATTGTAGAGGTTTGAAAACTTAACCCATCATTTTTAAATGAAAATAATATTGTACAATAATATAAGGAAACATGGAAAAAAATGAGAATGGAAGGATCCCTTATAGAATTTTGGCATAGTAAGGGGTGGGATTAAAGAATAATAAGGGGAATAATGGGATTGAAAGGAATGTCCCATAATGTACAAATAAAATGGAAAATAAGTAGGTATGGAAGAACATAACCCAAATAAACCAAATGGAAATTAAAAGAAATTACATAGAAGTGGTTCTTGAAGAAAAAGGAGTGAGGGAGATTCCTTACTTGGATGTCTGAACCCAAAGGCCTGGGAGGGGATTCATGGGAACTTGGGGTGATTTTGAAGGACTTTATAGATTAGAGAAAATATATTGGATGAGAATCAAGGTTATTGAGTGAAGAGGAATGGGTTCTATGGTTGGTTTATATAGGAAAGGTGGGGGAATTGTTTATTATATTGGTTTTGGACACTACATAGTTAAATATTCAAAACCACAAACCATACCATTGTTTTTTCCACTATTTCAGCGAAAGGGGAGTGTAAAAAATATTTTATAAGTAAAAATGATCAATATATTATAATATTATCCTTGATTAAGTATAGGTGAGTCACACACTCAAGGAAATTATTTTTAAATATTGAAATATTTAATTAATCTTGGAGGATTCAATAAAGCTTTATAAAATAAAAAAAAATCCAATTATTTTAAAGATAAAAATTTTATTTGTCTGAATATCCCTTTTAGAGTATTTTATTACATCACTATTGGTCCATTATGATTTCCTAAGACACATTATATATTTATACAGTATTTAATTTTTAACCAAAAATTCGAATGTCTCGGAAAATTATGAAAGATTCACAATTTGATAATTTTGACATCCTCATTCTAAAAATTTTATTAATTTTATCTGAATAATTTTCAAGATATGTGAATTTTCACTTTTAAAATAAAAACTGACATTCATTGAAAAATGATAGGTTTTGGAAAAAATAGTTCTCATTCCTTAATAAAAGTTACTTTTAACTTCATAAAAATTATATGATCATTAATATTTAATAAATATAATTTAATAATAATATTTTATTTATATATTATTTGTTTAAAAATTATATTAATTAATCAAAATATTTTCCATAATTGAATTTTAATATTAACAAAAAATACTATTTGTGATTTAGAAAACCATTTATAGGGTAAAATTAATATAGTGGAAGTATATTAATTATTATATAGAAAAATAATATACATATTTATAATTATAGGGTATTGATATATATATATATATATATATACCTTTATTACACATGAATACACCCAAAGTGTGATTTGTGTGATGTTGGGGCTTTCTTAGGGTCGTTCAGTGAACTTGGTTTGGATCTTGATCTCAATGAGCTTGAACTTCTCCCGCAAACGGTTTCCACTACTAGAAATTTTGGTGATAGACACAGTTTTTAAACCGTGGATATAATGCCAAAAACTATGGCTATAAGTTATATCCATGGTTCCATGGATCATGGCTCGTATTGGCATGGCTATAAGGCAAGACCAATAGCCACACTTTTAAAACTGTAACAATAGACCTATAGCCACGGTTCAAATCGTGGCTATAGACTTATTACCACAGTTTCAAACTGTGGCTAAACCACTATATCCATGGTTTTAAACTATGGTAGAACATTAAGCCGCATAAATATTTTAGCCACCATTTAAAACTGTGGCTAAAGGCCATCTCATTTCATAAAAAAACAGCCCCTTGCACCCCCTTGAAAACCCCCTGCACCCACATGCCCCCTCTAGACATCCCCTTGCATCCCTTTCACCCCCTTGAACACCCCCCATGCCCCCCTAAAATTCCCTTGTACCCCTTTGAACACCTCCTAAACCCCCATTCTCCCCCCTAGATAGCCCCCTTAAACACCCCCCCCCCCCCCCCCGCACACCCATGCCCCTAGACAGTCCCCTTGCACCACCTGGACAGAACCTTGAACCCCCTTGAACACCCCCATGCACTCCCATGCCCCCCATGACAACCCCCTTAAACCCCCATGAACACCCTCTGCACCCCCATTCCCCCATAGACAACCCCCTTTCACCCCCATGATAGCCCCCTTTCACCCCCTGGAACACCCCCCCCCCCCCCCCACACACACACACACACCATCATGACGCCCTGGAAATCCCACTTGCACCCCCTTGAACACCCCCCCCCCCTACACCCCCATGCCCCCCTGGACAACCCCCTTGCACCCCCAAGACACCCCCTTAAACACCCCCATACACCCCCTTACACCCGCATCCTAGACACCCCCTTGAACCACACCTGCACCCTCCCCATGCCATGTAGACCCCCTGCACCCCCCACCTCACTAGTATCCCCCTACCATGTCCCACCCCCTCTTGAACACCCCCTTTCACTGCACCTGCACCCTCCCCCCTGCCTTGCAGACCCCAACCCACCTCCTGGATCCACCCCCCCCCCCCCCCTTATAGACATCCCCACCTGGAAACCCCCTTGAACTGCACCTACACCCCTTGAACCCCCCCCCCCCCCTCCTAGACAACCCTTGTAGACACTCCACCTGTACCCTCCCCCTGCCTTGAAGACCCCCTACACACTCCCCCCTAGACAACCCCTTCCTAGACAAACCACTTTCACCTCTGCCCCCACCCCCTATAGCCTCCCACTGGACAGCCCCTGGTCACCCCAAGGACACCCCCCCCCCTGCGCCTTCCCCTGCCCTGCAGACCCCCCCCCCCTCCCAGACACCCCACTTGCACCCTCCCCCCTGCCCTACAAAGACCCCTACCCTACAATCCCCCTGCCCCCACCTTTAACCTCCCCCACCCCTACAAACTCCCCCTTGGACAACCCCTAGACACCCCGGAGACACCCCACCTGCCCCCTCCCCCTGACCTACAGACCACCCCTGCACCCCCCACCCCCACTCCCCCCCCCACCAGTATCCCCCCCTGCCAGGTCCCCACCAATGTGCCAGTTTTCCCATTTCATGGAGGGGAACATTGGATTCACCCCATATGATTCAATATCACATATTTTCCACCTTTATTAATACCAAAATCTGAACATTATGGCTCTATAATTACTTTTATACATTATCTAGTGGTGTTTATTGGGTATACCTATGTGAAATGGTCAATCCCACTATGATTATGTTGTTTCTCGAAGGTGTATATTGTCAATAAGTGGTGTGACATATCAAAACAGAAAAATAGAATGACCACTCTTTTGGTCTAACAATCCATGGTTGATATGTAAAGGTGAAAGATAAAATATCCAGACATAGGAGTACTATGCTTGTGGTGCTCAATTTTTTGAAGTAAAAAACAATCAATTTCACCTAGACCCCCAATGCCCCTGTATCCCATCTCTTCCCCCTACAAAGCCCCCCTACACTCTCCCTGGATATCCCCCCTCCCTAGAAAGACCCCCCCCCCCTCCCCCCTACATACCCCCTTTAGTTGGTCCTTCAAGACATGAGGATCGCATTGTAATGGTTTGGAAATGAAATTTTGAGTTCTTGTTGTTTTTTGTGGGACAGTAGGTTGCATCGTGAGGGATTAAAATTGTGCATGGAAGAAATTTATCACACTACAATTTTCCCATGCCACATGAAAAATCAGTTATTATGGGAAAAAGGTAGTTGCGTCACGGAGAGATGATTGTACCAACTTGTGGTCACGTCGAAGAATAGTTGGACATGAAAATCAAAATCCCCTCAGGAGTTGAGGTTTGAGAGGTCACGTCGCAATGGGGATAGATCACACCACAATTCCCTTTGGAGTCAAGTAGTTGGGAAGTAACCAGTTTTTGAAACTATTATATCAGGCCACACCCCCTCCCCCCTACAGACCCCCCCACACCCCCCTCCTGGACACCCCATCCCTCCTGGACACCCCTCCCTCCTCGAAAACCCCTCCCTCTTAGATAGAATAGAATGCGGGTTCAGCGTACACATCCATTTACATTGAGGATTTTATAGGATTCATATATGTGAAGGGTCTTCTAGATTTTTGTTTCTTAGGGTGAAAATTCACATGGTGCAACATCATGGAAAAAATAAGTGAATAACGAGTAGGTTGGATTAGTGTTTTTTAAACATCAAAGGCATTGACACATACACACATACATCCATTAATAATCTCACAAGGGATCTTTCAGACCACTCACTGCTTATAGTGAAACTAAAAAAGGATGAAATAAGGAGTATGCAATTTGTCTACACAAATAATTGGATGAGGATAGAGTTATTTATTCATATTATACAATATGGGATCTTCTTGGGTGGGTTTAACACATCACCTACAACATTTAAAGAAATACTTTCTAAAATAGATGGAAGGTAGAAAGATTAGGTAAAATAGCCTGGAGGGTATCAACAAAGACATAGAAAGTTTGTATGAGAGGCTTCATGATATCTAGGATGATGACATGTTTTCAAATCTGGTGGAAAAAAACTACTCTAGATGAAAGAATATAAGAAATGGAAAGATATTAGAGGGAGAAATCAAGGATCCTCTAGCTTAAAGAGGGTTATTGGAACACATCCTTCTTCCATGCCTAAATAAAGGAGAGGAAGGTGGTCAAGAAAATCAATTTAAAATTGGATGAAAAATCTAATATAACGGGAATGGGGGTGAATGGGAAATAGAAAATTGAAAATTGATCATTTCATGGAGCTACTTGAAGGATACACCAGGCCCACCCCTACTAGTCCCCCCCCCACTTCCACCTTAAACCCTCTTCCCCACCCCTTGGCACCCCCTTCCCCCTTGTACCCACCTGCACCATCCCCTTTCCCTATAGACACCCCCCCTGCACCCACACCCACTACCCTCTTCCAGTTTTCCCTCCCACACTACCACATTGAACCCCCAGACCCACTATCCCCCTCTCTCACCCCTTGCACCCCACTTGCACCCTCCCCTTCCCCCCTTCCCTGCAGACCTCCCCCCTCACCCCTTCCCCCTCCCCCCTCCCACCTACCCTGTAGACATCCCCCTTCCTTACAGACGCCCCCCCCCCCCCCCCCGTAGACCACCCCTACCCTTTAGAACTCACCCTACCCCCCCCCCCTTCCTCTCCACCCTACAGACCTCCCCCCTGTCCCCTCCCCCCTACCCCTGGCCCTGCAGACCCCCTGTAGAGCAACCCCCTACACTGAAGACCTGCCCCCTCCCTCTTCTCCTCTCCCCCTACCCCCTCTCTACTCCCCTTACACCCATGTAATAAATTAGTCAAATATATATTGGAAATGGTGAAATCTTAAGGTGGAGGTATAATACATGGGAAATATACATTCAAAATAGATGGATTCATGGTGTGACTATGATAAAAACACACATATGTTTGATGTTGGAAAACAATATGGGTGATCTAAAAAAGATACCTTTAACAAGATGATGCAGATATATTACTAATCATAATTGGTAATAGGCCTTTACAAAAATAATAATTTATTATAAGGATAAAAAAATGGTGTAATGTTTTATATAACTAAATAAGTGATTTTAAACAACCACATTAAATTTCCAAATCTAAATATGGAGTTACTTGCAGGAATAATGATGAAAAATTGAAGTATAGCATGATCAAAAGTTGAAGCAGTGTAAAATCTATATTTGAACTTTTCAATGGTATTAAACCATCATTGAAGATAAAAATTGTGATATAAGACCACATTACAAGTGGTATGGGACTACCAAGAATATTAAAAAAGCTCTAGTGGAGAAGCAATGACATTCATGTATTACATGTTTATTTATTTATATAATAACATGTGTTATCAGCTAACAACTTTTAGGATATTGAGAAGATTTTGGGAGAGAAAAATAGAATTAAAAAGAATTTTTTCCCTATGTTCATATTTATTAGAAAATATGATTTGGGGGGAGTTATAGATGAGAACTTAATAGCTATTTAGCCTTATCTAAAGAAAACATCATTTCATTTCGAAGAAGATACAAAGAACATATGGTGGTCTCACAAGTTTTCACATATGATTGGTGTCAAATGATATAATATTTGGATGTATCTGAGATTTTTAAAATGCTGATTTATTATCTTTTATTTAAAAATATTAGTGACATCAAAAACTTGAGATTTTTGAATAAAACTCTAGTTTCCAATAATGAGCTTTGTCTTGGTAGGGTTATAGAATTTTTCAATGACTCAATGGTAACTAGTAAATTCACATACAATATATTATTGATTGAAATACATATAGGGAGGAGAAAGTTCCATGGGTCATGAATAATGAAAGGATAAATCTATAATTCTTAAAGGTATGATAATACGTTGATTTATTTTAATAAATGAAGATTAGTTATGGAATCCTTGACTATAGAATGAACCACTCCTTAGTGAATATGGATAATCCATAATGGATCTAGAAATGTTTAATGTGGAGTTGTTAGTGGTTTTTTTACCAGAGTTCCAAAATTTGAATCCTATCTCTTGGAAACAATGAATACCTCCATGATATGATTATCTTGAGAAATTCATGGAGTTCAGTGATGAGGGCAGTGAGAAAAATGAAAAATTCCAAGTGTGCATAAGGTTCATTTTTAAAAAGTAAAACAATGAAAGGATAAGAGATAAAAAGAATTCATCCCTAGTTATCCATAAGATCTAGTATTTTCCCCCATGAGGAAACAACTAGGATCAACTGCAACTAGAATTGGGTGGTGAATGAGGAACACCACACTAGTAAAAAGTGGTTCTGTGATGAGGAAATAAGAACCTAGTGAGAGGTGGAACCAATAAGTATTCAAGAAGTTGGTAATGAAGGAATTAAATGGTGGTATATGTATTATATTGAGTGATGAAATTGTGGAAGTATTCACTAATGTCTAATGTGGGACTCAGAAATACAATGTCAACAAAGAGAAGAAGACCACCCCATGGAAGATATAGACAATGCTCATAGTGGATAGAAAATTGATAGAATTGTTTCACCATGTCATGTTAAAATTCATGGATGTATTATTTCATTTAAATTATTTATAAAATAGTGTAATCATGATCATTTTGAAGTCCATAGTCGAAGGAATAACAATTAATAGAAGACTGCTAAATCTCTTTGTGGAGAAATATTTATAGAATTTATGTGAATTGAAGGAATATGTTTGTCCATACTAAAACAAAACTAAAACTGTGTAAAAGAAATTCCATCCAAATCATGTTATTCACTTAGTGGTGACTTGGTCATAATGGGAAATTCTATCTTAAATGACTAACGACACTTAAAGGGTGTATTGGTTCAAATGACTGTTTTAATAAAAAGAGGGAAACCCCCTGTAGGGATATAAAAAGGGTCAAGTACAATGTGTGCTTTATGAATAACAACGATATCAATTATATGAAAAAAATCAATGCAATAATGTCAATCAAGGTATACCACTACAACTTTCCGTAGATAGCGCACCTTCGTTTGAGGGGTTTTATTACTAAACCATGGATTATTTATCAAAAGAAACAATTATCTTAAATAAAACTTATTCAAGAATTGAAATTTAATATAAACATGAATAATTAAGAAGGAAACTAAATGAAATTTAAAACATTCTTGAATTAAAGAGTTTATTATATGGACCCTACCTCAACCTCAAGGCGCTTTCTCTATTGGCGATGACAACTCGAATCTTCCTTTTTTCCACTTGAACTTTACATATATTTAAGGACACCTAGACCATAGGTACATATTTTCATGGCCAAATATGCACAAGGGGTCTCTTAGATATATGTTTATACTATTATATACCCCATTAAACTTATAGATGTATTCATTTTATATATATATATATAAGCACACCTAGCCCCAATATATATATTCATACTTCCATGAGTGAATATATATAAAGGAGGAAATTATATATGTATATTACTACCTATGCATACACATTTAAGCATTTTCCAATGGTGACTTGGATCCACCTCAACAAAATCCCAAACGCACTACAAAAATATAAGGAACCCAAAAATAAAAAAAATCCCTAATGAAAATTGGGCCAAAGAATAAAAATTGAATAAACCTTACCCAAATATGATGTTGAAATCACTGTCTTCGATGGTGGTGGATAGAACCGGTCATTCCATCAGAATCCACCTATAATAAAATTTTGGAAAAATAAATGAGATATAACGACTTTTTATATATATGTGATCATTGTGTTAATTTTACATGATAAATAATACATGAATCCATAACCAACAATGAACAAATAATACATGAATCCATAACCTGCCCTGCACACACCCACCCTAAACCATCACCCCCAACACCTGCTCCTACACCCCCCTCCCGCAGCCCCAACAGACCCCCATCCCCCTGCCCCCTGCCCCTATAGACCCCCCTATCTTTCCCCTCTCCTCCCTACCCCAGAGACCCCATACACCCTGAAGACCCCCTTCCCCTACGACCCACCTACACCCTCCCCTTCACCCCCCCCCCCATTCCCTGGATAAGCCCCCACTTCCACTGGGATATCCCTCCCCCACCCTACATATCCCCCCACCCGATCTATATAGCCCCCACCCACCTGTAGCCCTCTCCCACCCCATGGACAACCCCCCCCCCCCCCCGGACAGCCCCCCTAACCTGCATCCCCCTCCCTCTCCCTGGACAACCCCCCACCATCACCATTACCCTTATATCCCCCCTCCCTTTCCTTGGAAATCCCCCCTGTAGCCCCCTTTCTAATTGTGACACTCTTTCAACCTATTAGGACAAATAGGCTAGTTATGGCTTCTTCAGCCACCACGGAGAGTACTTCATGGAATCCCTCTTACATTCCCTAAGAGTCTTCACTAATATATGATCCTTGATTACTACTATCATGTAAGTGGGTAAGAAAAATAGTTAAAATATTGAACCTTATAAGGAAACCAGAATTGAAAGTAATTTGTGAAAAGAAGGGGTAATAATCATGGGGGATGAAAAAGAAAACATTTGTAAAACATTGCATAAAATCTCATCAACATTCTAGTTGGGAAACATTTGAAAAACAAAATTAAACAAGAGAAATCAAATAAATTTCAAAACCTATAATCAATATCCATAACCAATTGAGCAAGATGGGTCAAATACGACTCATCATGAGAACTCATGTTCAAAATTTCCCCTAAACTTTAAAGCATGGAATTGAATTATTTTTCAATTTTTTTGTAAATTTCACATATTCATGATAAACCAAGCATGCGGGAAAGGAAAAAATGAAAAGTACAATAAACTTACAAGATATAATCTATGACCATTCGATCTCTAGAGGAACAAAGAGGGAGGAGGAACAATGAGGGAGTAGGAGTGTTTTCCGGAGAAGAGGGTTGAGGGTGGGAGGGTAAAGTTGAGTGCGATTGTGGGGAGGTCGCCATGAAACACCATTGGCTGAGAAGTGTAGAAGCGATGTCGGTGAAAGTCGAGTGCAAGGGTGGGGAGGCCACCATGAAACACTATTGGATGGAAAGTTTGGTAGTGACGTTGAGGAGGAGTTCATGGAGGTCAGGTCCAAGTCGAGGGTTCGAGGAGTCACGGATCGGGGGAGAAGAGGAGTAGGGCATCGCGGACAGTGGGGAGGAGGATCCTGATAGATAGTCAAAAAAACATAGATACATATTTTTTAATAGTGCCTATAAATTAGGATATAGACATAGTTTTAATAGAACAATGTCTGTAAACTAGGCTATAGCTACAGACATATAAAACCATGGCTATAGTTATGTGTCTATAGCCCTGTTTTCTAGTAGTGTTCGCTCATGCAGAAGTTATTGGATCTCAACATGGTCTTGGTCTAGTTAAATGACTATATATCATATCTCCATCATAAGATCTAATAAATGGGCTTCATAGGGTACAATCATACTGGTTAAGGTCTTTACTTCCTTTATATATGCCAAAAGAATTGGTTAAAACCCTATATTTATATTGATCATGTGATCACTGTTCGAAGGCTACGTTATAAACATTAAGGATACTTAATTTTCATTTAAATCCAATTGGATATAAGAAAAAAAAGGTAGTTCATTTGTTTTCTATATTTACAATATATTTATTTAAAATAAATGGAAATTTATTCATAACAGTTTGGGTCATTACAACATTCCCCCTTAAGAAATTCCATCCTCAAAATTTCATTTTACATTTTAAGGTGAAAACATGTGAGGGTACATCTCCTTCATCTGTTCAACATGGTCTTCAGTTTTTCCTATTATTATTTCCTTCAAGAAGAAAGGGTCCATGCATCACAATGGTATCTCATTATATTTTCCAAATTATCTACTTCCTTTATGCAAAAACAACTCAACTGTCTTGGATTATATTGATGGAAGCAATGATACTTCATTAAAAAGGTATTTATTATATATAATTTTGAAATATCTTCTTGAAATGTTTTTCTATAAAAAAATCTTGTTGATTAATAATAAAATATTTCAAAAGATGGTTTTAGTATATTTGTATTGGTATTTCCCCAAAGACAGAAATATATAATTTTATACATATAGGATGTTGGAAGGTCTCCCTATTTTTTAGGATCAAGAAAATCATTTAGTGCTTCTTCATTTTGAAATAAAGAGACGAATTTGAAAATATCCTGATGGTACTTCCCACCCTTAGCATGGTGAGAAAGTTGAGAGCAGAAGATTATCCAATAGATGGTACTTGATTCAGGAAAAAATCATGTAATTCTAGATGTATTTGATGCATAATAAAGATGCTTTCTTGTAACATGGATATTTGAAAATGTTTCAAAGTCATCTGAGCATGAATTTAGGATAATTTCTCTATGTAGTTCTTCAGGAAGAGAGAGAATATTTTTTCATGATCTTCATTCTTCCATGTTTTAACTAAGATGAAGAAAATACAATTAGGGGGTTTGAATACTTATCTAATAATAATTTAAAAAGAGAACATTGAATATAGAATAATGAACTAGTATATGAATAGTATAACCTAACTTGTGATACCCTATGTTTAAATCTAGGTTATCCATGATCAAATTCATAAAATATATTCATATGGGTTTTTTTAGTTCCTTTAATAATGGTTTATACCAAGCTTATGAATTTACCAAAGAATATACCCCATGAGTGTCAAATCAATAGTACAGTAAGGCCCATTGTTGTGCACCAATTTCCATTCGAGTCAATCTCAAAGCAGTGCTTTCAGGTTTTACCCCTATATACATTTGTGCCAGACACATGTACTTGTTTGTTTCTGGACATGGATGTATTTTCTAGATAAACCACTTACTCTATACTCATAAAAATTTAGGGATTTTTTTCTAATACATAGTCTTATCTCATAGGATTTTAATTGAGTTTTCTAATCCTAATCGCAAAAAAAAAACAATCCTGTGATACCAACTATAACAACCGTTCTCTTTATTTCATATTTAAAATGATTTATTATATAAACTTGCTCTTAATAAAGATCATAATATTGATATTTATAGTTTCATGGGGTATTAGGAACATTACATAACAACTTAAAACATGAAATATACATCTTTATTGAAAACTTCTTTTACATGACCATGACATTCCTTTATACTTAGCATTGCATGGGATAACCTAAGGACATACATAAAAAAAGTGTGAGTTATAAAACCTAGTAAGGGAATAATCATGGAATAACATTATAAAGACAATAAATGTTATTAAATAGGAATATCAATGGAGTTCCAAACAAACATAAACATAAAGGCATGATATAACATGATATTCATAACATGGAAATGTGAAAACAACTTAAAACACAACATCAATAACATAAAGGAATTAGGTAAACCACTATCCCAATATGGTGGAAAAAATTTATATAAAGTAATATGTTAACCCCATATCCCAATATAATGTAGAATGACACTAAAAAATACCCAATGAATTCACTAGTGGAAACCTAATCGTTAACAATAGTTTAAAGCTGTAGGTAAAGGATGGAAAACTATTGGTATGAACTACACCAATGGTTGTCCAAACTGTTTTCTATGGAGCCGCGGGGATAGAAATATCCTAGTGGTTCTTTGATAACCATTGGGATATGGTTTCAGAATGAAATATATACAAATGGTTAAAATAAACCATTTGTATAAATGTTTTTCCAACAGTTTAAAACCATTAGAAAATATAAAATTTCATGTCTATACCAACGGTTTTCAAACCATTGGTAAAGGTAAAGTTAAGGATCTATACCAATGGTTTCTAAAATATTGGTATATAATTTTACCAATGGTTTACATGAAACCATTGGTATGTATTTGGTTTTCCAACATATTCCAATGGTTTCAAAACATTTTCATAAGCTTTTTTCAATTCCAGCAGCAAGCCTTCCTCCCCCTATACACCTGCAGCAATTACCTGCAATATGTAATACAAAATTCTGAATACACAAATACAGCATGTACCTTCAGTTCATAGAATTAACACGTAATTCATACAAAATTATGAATACCTGCAGTTTTGAATACCCACAGTTCTGCATACATGCATATAGAATTATGAATACCTTCAGTTCTGTATTTAATTACTTGGTACACACATAAAGAATACCTCCAGCTCGGTATTTAATTACATGGTACACACATGAAAAATTGACATGAATTATATTACTTCAGAGGGAACATTCTCACCAAAACTCCCTTTTTATCCCAGGCCTCTCATTGGAAACCACTTGCATTTGGGGAGGTGTGCTTGAGGTTGAGTGTTACACCAAATCATATCTAATAGTTTAGGTTAGGGTGTTATAAAATGGTATTTTATAATTGGTTTAAATTAATTTTTTCATCTAGTTGCCTTGATTTTTGGCAGGGTGTGTTAAATATAGGATTGGTTGTACTTGAGATAGGGAATAACTTCAGTTCCTAACTAAAATGTTGTTGTAGATCTTCAATTCTCGTGAATATGTGAATTTATGTTCTTTATTTTTTATGTTACATTTGATTTATGTTCATATTTAATGATTCACATGATATTGATATATTTATTGGAGGAATTTGGTGTATATTCATGCATCTTGGGAGGATTTTAGGATCAAATTCCATATTCATGCAGAGTGGTGAGAGAAGGAAAAATGGTTACCCAACAGTAGACCACATCATGAAGAAAAGTGGGTTATGTTATACTTAAATTAACACATTACATAGAATGTGGTCAATATCAAGTTGATTAAAATCATTTTAGGGTGAATTTGGTCAATGAATTTAGGGTATATATTCCTATTAGGATTTACTAATGCTTGATAAATCATTATGGATTCTAATAGAGTGGTGAAGGAAATTACCATATCATTTTTGAAGGCTTACTCACATCACTTCCCCTTGTATGGTTCACATAATGATGTTGTAGAGAGACCAAGAACCTATAAAATTATGTCTTATTAATAAAATAGGGAGGGGGATATTGGAAATTCAAGTTTATAACTCATATATGATGAATCTTGTGCCTTAATTATGATCAATCAGCTAAGGGTTATTTGTTTTGATTACTCCAAGATAAATTTGATATTTTTTCCAAGAATTTAATATTTCAATATACTAACCTAGAAGGAGATTTACACTATGAAGATTATAACGATTGTGTTCATAGAGTATAGAGATGGGGGAATTATAACATCCCGCCTTTTTATCACATTATCTTTCATTACATTATACAAAACTGGGGATCTTTAAGGTTTAGTGTCTTGGAAACCAGGAACTTAATACATGACAAAATAAAACATTCTTCTTAATCACTTTAAAGGATTATTAATTGTTCATCCTTAGTTCATTACAACATCTCATAACCTGGGAGCATACATAAAAGGAAAGGGTGAGCGGAAGGCCCAGTATGCGAAACAAGGGAAACATTTTACATGTGAACTTGAGATACATCAAAAAGTCATGAAAAATAACTTTAATGAATGAGAAATAGATCATGAGGCATATCATAATAAAAATAATGTGTTTCATAACTTGAAGATGTGGATACAACATTTAACATAGAAAATCATTTCTGTTTCACCAATTTCCATCCACAAGGTGTCATTAAAAATTACTGAGGTTATTCACCAAGGTATCGTTAAAATGGTCATCTCTAGAGATTAAGTCTTTACCCAATAAATTAGAGCGCTATCAGGGTGTACCCTTAATTTGTCTTCATTATCATGTGAGCCACATATATCATCATCAATAATTTCATAAAAATCCCATATAGCATAAAATAAATGGGTTTCATTTCATATTCATCACATTTTAAAAACGGCTTTAAAGACGTGATCTTTATGTCACTTTAAACCCACAGAAAAAGGAAAGAGGGTTTCATGTATGTAAGTCCGAGAATTAAAATAGAAAATTTGGATATATATGTGAATACCCCTATAGAATAAATAGCGTTGAGTATTCACTTAATAAAATAAAATAATTTGAGAAAAAGAGAGAGACATTTTGAAGCCAAAATTCTGTAGCATAACGGATAAGTTTTAAGGTTTTTAGAAAATATTGAAAAGAGAGGGGACATGGGTCACCCACTCATAAATGATGCATAAAAAATTATAGGGAAAGAATATAATGGATATAAGAACATGGTAATGAAATTTTGAATACATACCAAATAAAATGAAAAACATGGAAGGAAGAAAAAAAATAAGATTCCTCTTATGAAAATTTGGAAGCCTAACGGCGTCACTTCAAACATAAAAAATGAATTGACAAGATCAAATAGGGTCTCTCATCATTTGAACATAAAATATCAGTATGATATATATAGATATAATACCCCAACATAATAAAAAGTAACATGAAATACTTGACATGAAAATAGATCTTGAAAACGAGAAGGGTGAAAGAATCCCATAAAAATTCGGCAGCCTAACAGGGCCACTTAAAAATTCTTAAAATGAATTGATGAGAGAAAGAGGGGGTATCTAATAATATGAACATGAAAAGTAAAGTATGATGAATATAAAAGAACACCCTCTAACATGAGAACATGGAGCATAAAATAAATGACATAAAAGAGACTGCTTGGAAAGAAAGAGAGAGGTAGGATCCCTTATCTAGAAGAGTAACTTCGAAATCTTGAAGTTTGGGACCTTGGGAGGCTTGAGGGCACCTTGGTAGGACTCCTTGGGAGGTTAGAAGACCAGAACTTCTTTGAGTAGGATTTTTGAATGGAAAGGATGAGAGAATGGCTTGGTATTTATAGGGGAAGTGAGGGGACAAGGCATTAATGGCCAAGGGACACCTCATTGGTGGTATTAGCAAAACAAGTGGTATTTCCTCATGTTATTGGCCACTTGGGATACTGTAACACCCAAGACATTTATGTTATATAAATCATCAAAGGAATATTTTTCTACACAACACTTTCTTGGCTTGCTTTACATGAAATTGCGGCCTTCCTCGATAGCTTGCGTCGTACGCAATACCGAGTTTCACTAAACAACGATATGCTATTAAAATATTATTAAAACTAGCCGTTATGAATAGTAATAACCACTTTTTGAAATTTTATAAATTTTATTTTTCAAAATGGACTACATTTTTGGATTCGGAATATCGAAATTATCCTAGGGTGAAATTTCGGTATTTTTCTGAAAACTTTCAATTTTTGATGAATAGTGAAACCACTAAGTGGTAGTTAAAAAAACTGAATTTTTCATAAAACTTAATTTTACCGCTCTTGTGAGTGGAATTTCGAAAATCCGAGAGACACGGTTAATATCAAGGACTAAAATGTAGTTCAATGAGATGAAAATAATTTTTGGTGAATAGTAACTTTTTACTTTTTTTACCACGGTTAAAAGTAAATAGGATAATTAAGGGTAATGATGATATTATTATTACCCTAACACATGTCCTAATTCTATTGGATAAGTGTAATTCGACCAAAAACAAACTTAGGAACAAAATATGACCATTTAGGCCCACTTGGATTAGATTAGTACATTTATTATTAATTTATTTAAAGAAGGGTTAAAATAGTTAAAATCAAAGTTTAATAAGTAAATAATTTTTAATATAAGGTTATACATAAGATAAATTCGACTATAAATATTCATTAGAAATATAAAAATATTTCCTACATAATTATATTTTATTTTTAATTTTTAGACATTAAATAATTTAATTTATTTATGACACAATGATGATGCAGTAATTATCTTATTAATGAAATATTGACATAATTGATGTTATAAACACCAAAATAAATGTAATTTGAGACTTTTTATGAATTAAAATAATTTTCTAGGTTAATATGACATGTTATTATTTATTTAATTAACTTTTTTCTAACTAATAATTCTGTTATTATTTTCACAAAAATCAATTACTAAATAGTGTTAAAATTTACATAAAATAGTTTTTAAAACAAATATTATATTAGTAATTATTATTTTATTCCTAAAAATCTAAGGTTCGGAAAAATGACTTAGATAAGGTTATATATATTAATAATAAACAACTTGGGGTTCGTTTTTCTGCTTATATTAAGTTTATTAACCTTATAGTATAAGAACACAAGAAGACACGGTAAAAGTAAACTTATTTAACTTAATGTTAAATCTAAATGGTAAGGTTACAATAGAAACCTAAACTTGTCTAAATTCTATTTGATAAGAGGATTTCGACTCATCCCCACCTTATATTCGAAATATATCAATTTGGAGCTATTTAAAACCGAACTTGACTTTATAATAAAATAATATTTTTAGTTTTCCCAAAGGTGCCCCTCTCCTCCCTTATAAAAGGGCACCTCCTCCCCCTCTTCCTCACACCACTTTGAGCCTTCAAGCTCGGCCAACCCCTGCCAATTCCTCCTCTTCACTTCCCTAGAGACATCCTAGAGGTCCTGGTCTTCTTCAAAGACCAATTTTAGTGCCCTAAAAGAAGGTCTCAAAGAAGCACTTCAAAGAAGAGGTAATGTCTGTTACCGATTTTTTCATCTTTATTTCTTCTTCCACTTATTCTTCTTTAGTTGTTTAATTATGAAGTAATAACATCAGTATCACTCATATACTGATATGTTATTATAAGTATGAAACAACCCTATTTCACCAATCCATCCTACGGAAAAAGAAATCACCGCGCGTGCGTACGTATGGAATACCGTCTCCACGCTGTGGTGTAATCTATTTTCCACCACCACCTTAATTGGATACGTATAATGGTGTAAATAAGGACTATATATGACTATTATAAAGTGATACTTATTCTGAAATAGTATACATACACTCCAATACAATTCCATGATCATAGGAACGATATCATCACTCGTGCGTACGTACGGAATACCGTCTCCACGATGTGATGCGACTCGTTCTACATGATATTCATTTCATAATGATTATATAAATGAATTGAATGAATGAATATGATATATATTACACTAATACCATTCTGGAAATGATGTATCTATAACCTAAAGATAATATTAAGAATTTATTCGACAAAACACGCATAAGAACAAAAAGTTATAAACACCTGAATAACAAGTAGCAATGAAATATTACTACTAAGAAGCTAAGAATATGACCATATATGATATCATAAAAATAAGTATGATTCTGTAATAAGTCAATAACATTATTTAAATCATTATACAGAAGGTTCGGACACTTATGAAGCAAAATGGACATAAGGTAAGGGAAATATCACAATCTCATTTTTATCCGAGATTGTTTATAATTTGAAATTTACTGGGGTGTATTTTATCATCCACATCCATGTTTCCTCAATATGTAATATTATTTATATTCACCTACAATTTTTTAAATCATATTTTACCCTTAGGTGAGTTTTTAGTAAAATATATGAAAGGAATCTTTTGTCGTTTTTCGTACGAGGTACTTTTTTGACTTTTCCGACAAAAGTACAAGAAGAATGTTTTTTTAACATATACGGCATGAATGTATTTTTAAAACATTATTTCCAAGAAGATTACTTTATAAGTTTTAAAGTTTATTTTTAATCAACTTCTTTTATTTTAAAATTGTTTGACATGTTAATAAAGGAAAAATGTTTTTGAAGTAGAAGGGATATTTTCCTCAAGAATGGAGTTCAAGTGTTTTATCAAAATTATTTTCTATCTAAGATAATATAGGGTTATGTTTCTATCCCTATTATTACATTGATTTGATTGTGTTGTGATGGAATTATTTTTATGAATTCCTTTATCTTATATGAATTGTTTTATGATGTCATGATGTTTAAGAATCCCATTTTTATTACATGGGTTATGCTATGATGTATGGTTTATGATTTTGTGGCACACATAAGAATGGTATCATTATGAGATGGGTGGGACCTATATCTCCCTCCAATGTATTGGGTAAAGATTTTATATCTCATGAGATAGACATGGCTGGAATGGTAGTTTATACCGGTTTAGTGAAACAGGACTGAAATGAGGAGTGAACTCGGTTCAGAAACGGATTTTGTCCACTAAGATAGTCTTGGAAATGAGCCTTGACTAATAAGAAATGATTATCTATGATAATGTGTGTATGCCACAGAGTTTCATGTTTTAAGTTATGATTATTGTTATTACATTTCACTGCCATGATTTATCCCATGTTATGAAATTATGATCTCTTTTGCAGGTTAAGATTTCCAAAAGTTATGTGCTTATGTATATGATGTGATTGATATTTCTTGTGTTTAACCTTACTAAGAATTTGAGCTCACCCTTTTATATGTTTTATTTTCCCAGGTCAGGAAGAAGGTTATTAAGTAATATATGCCAAAAGGGACTATAGATATGATGAAATAAATGGGAGACAGTGTAGACACTTTATGAACCAGTTGTTTATGTTTCCCAATTTCTAAAGACACTATACCTATATGGTCCTTTCATGGTTTTGTTATATGTTGTAATAAGTATGCTTCAATTTTGAAATATTAACAATGTATGTAAAGTATGGGTCGTTATAGTTGGTATCCGAGGAAAGGTATAGTCAACCTTTGGAAACTAGGATGCGAAAGCCTTAGTAAGAACCCTAAGGATAAGTCTAAGCATAGAACACAATCTTAGTGTTTTAGAAATGGCCATGAATAACCTAGGATAAGACCTTAAGTGTCAAATTTTATTCTTGATTATGTGGTTTTCCTATTATAATTAGTGTTGCTCATACTATTCTTCTTGGTTTTAGTCAATGGTTGGAACCCGAAGGAATCGTGTTAATGCGGAATGTGACGGGAAATGCAATGATTGTCCCCCTGAGCAACCAAACGTTATGGGAGCTGGAATGCAAAATCTTGTAGCCATGCTCACACAACTTTCTCAAGCTATGAATCATGCAGGACTTCCAAACAAGCAAAGGAAGGAGAAACATTCTGTTGAATCTTTCATGAGGAAGCGTACACCTTCTTTCAGCGGGTCTACTGATCCATTAGTTGCTGAACAATGGATTAGTACTACTGAAAAGTTATTTTCAGTTCTTCAATGTTCTAAACATGATAATGCCATCCTAGCAGTGTATCGTTGGGAAGGAGATGTTGATCAATGGTGGAATCTTATTAAGAATACGAGGCAAAGGGATGAAATTGAGTCCATGGAATGGGATGAGTTAAAGAACTTATTTTTCAATAAGTACTTCCCTCGTATTCTCCGAACAAAGATGGAGAAAGAGTTTCTTGAACTGAAGCAAAAGGATGATGAATCTGTTGGTACCTATGAAGCAAATTTTACAAGACTTTCAAGGTACGCTTCTGGTATTATTATCCAACCTGAGAGTAAGATCGATTGATTCTTTAGTGGCTTAAAACCAAGTCTTCGAAGGGTGTTAGCCATAAGGGACTTCAATAGCTACGAGGAAATCGTTCGATGTTCTCTCAAAGTCGAGATGGTGATTGGAGTAACCCATCAGTCATATGGGTTTGATAAGAAGAGGAAAATGGAATTCAAAGGAAAATCTAAAGAGCACACTGAAAAGAAGATGAGCTTTCCCTTATGCTCAAAGTGTGGAAATAAAAATGGAGGGAGTTGTTCTAAAGGGACAAGTAAATGTTTCAAATGTGGAAAGGAAGGTCATCGGGCATTTGAATGCCGTGATGATGGGAAGAAGATGTCTAATGATGCAAACAAAGGAAGGGATACACAGAATGAACCTACTACACTTCAATGTTTCTAGTGCAAGGAGATGGGACATTATACCAATAAATGCCCTAATCCAAGGGTTGATGATGATGGTCGACGTCAACAAACTCTTAAGGCTAATGACAAAGGAAAGTCACATACAATTTCTATCAGCGATGTGGAGTACGATAACGATGTTGTGAAAGGTACACTTACCATCCACTCTAAAGTAGAAAATGTTTTATTTGATTCTGGATCCACCCACTCCATTATTTCTGAAGAATTTTCTAAGGGTATCACCGTATTACCTCAACAATTAGATGTTGAGTTAGCTGTGACAACACCTAATGGGACAACAGTCGCATCAAAAGTTTGTAATTCTTCTCCGATCGAAGTTTGTGGGAAAGTGCTTCCTGCAAATCTTGTGATCCTTCCTATAGTGTAATTTGATGTGATTCTTGGCATGGATTGGATTTCTTTATATGGAGCTCATATCAATTGCCAAAGAAGGGAAGTCACATTTCATATTCAATATCAATCTATGATCGTCTATCGATGCAAGGATGAACATAACCTTCCAGTGGAAATTTCTCCCATTTTCTGGGTATTGATTCCACTAAATGAAGGTTATTTATCTCAAATGGTTGGTGAGAAACTCACGATTAAGAATATTCCCATTGTACGGGAGTTTGATGATGTCTTTCTGGAGGAATTACCGGGTCTTCCACCAAATCGTGATGTTGAGTTTTCAATAGAACTCGTTCCGGGTGCTTTGCCTATTTCAAAGACACCTTATAGAATGGCCCCAATTGAGTTGCAGGAATTGAAGAAGAAACTCCAAGAGAATCTTGATAAGGGATTCATACGCCCTAGTGTGTCACCTTGGGGAGAACCTTTTCTATTTGTTAAGAAGAAAGATGGATCCATGAGACTCTGCATTGATTATCGAGAACTTAACAATATCACTATAAAGAACAAATATCCTCTCCCACGCATTGATGACTTATTTGACCAACTACGTGGAGCTCAATACTTTTCCAAGATTTATCTTTGTACAGGGTATCATCAATTAAGGTTCAAAAGGGAGGATATACCAAAGACGGCTTTCCGTACAAGGTATGGACACTATGAATTTATAGTGATGCCATTTGGTCTTACTAATGCCCCTGCTATCTTCATGGATATGATGAATGGAGTCTTTAGAGACTATCTTGATCAATTTGTGGTAGTCTTTATAGACGATATTCTTGTCTATTCAAAGAGAAAGGAAGAGCATGAAGATCACTTGATAATTATATTGAAGACCCTAAGAAAGGAGAAGCTTTATGCCAAATTTACCAAGTGTGAATTTTGGCTTCAAAAAGTTGCATTTTTGGGTCACATAATCTCAAAAGAGGGGATATCTGTGGATCCAGCAAAAATAGAGGTTATCGAAAGATGGTCGAGACCAACAATAGTAACTGAGATCCGAAGTTTTCTTGGTTTGGATGGATATTATCGACGTTTTGTGAAAGATTTTTCACGATTATCTAATCCACTCACCAAGTTGACTCGGAAAGGAGTTAAGTTTGTCTGGATGGAGGAATGTGAAGAGAATTTCAAGGAGTTGAAAAGAAGGTTATCCAGTGCACCTGTGCTCACACCGCCTTGTAGTGGAGAAAGGTTTGTGATCTATAGTGATGCATCCAAGAAGGTATTGGGGTGTGTTCTTATGAAAAATGATATGGTGATATCTTATGCCTCACGATAGTTGAAAATCCATGAGCAAAATTACCCAACACATGATTTGGAGTTAGCTGCGGTAATCTTTGCATTAAAGATTTGGAGGAATTATCTTTATGGTGAAAGGTGTGATATTTATACTGATCATAAAAGTTAAAAGTATGTTTTCACACAAAAGGAGCTGAATATGCGTCAAAGAAGATGGTTGGAGCTGATTAAGGATTACGACTGCTCAATCCATTACCACCCTGGGAAAGAAAACAAGGTGGCAGATGCATTAAGTCGACAAGACCATGCCAGTTTATCCATGATGAGGATCACAAAAGATCCAATATTTATGGATTATCAAAGGATGGATCTTGGAATTATAATGGAAGGGGAAAAATCTTATCTTTCTCAAATGAATGTTCAACCATCTATACATGTGAAGATTAAAGAGGCACAGAAAGAAGATGTCGAGTTACAAAATAAGGTGAGAAATGTTCCTGAATTCAACCTTGATTGTGATGGGATAATAAAGTTCAGGAATCGGGTTTGTGTTCCTCCCATCCCCGAATTAAAGAAGGAGCTACTGGATGAGGCTCATAGTTCTTCATTCTCTATTCATCCTGGAAGCACGAAGATGTATAGGGACCTTAAAGAGTACTTCTGGTGGGATGGCATGAAAAGAGATGTTGTTGAATATGTCTCTCGATGCTTGGTTTGTCAGCAAGTTAAAGCTGAGAGACAGAAGTCTAAGGGGATGTTACAACCATTACCCATACCTGAATAGAAATGGGAAAACATCACTATGGACTTTGTCACAGGAATTCCTAAAACATCCAAAGGCAATAATGCTATCTGGGTCATAGTTGATCGTCTTACCAAGTCTGCACATTTCATTTCTATTAGAGAGGATTTCTCTCTGGATCAGCTTGCCAGGATATATGTAAAGGAAGTGGTAAGATTGCATGGAGTACCACTTTCTATTATATCTGATAGGGATCTGAGATTTACCTCGATGTTCTGGCGAATTCTTCAGCATACTCTGGATACAGAGTTGAGTTTCAGCACTGCTTATCATCCTCAGACAGACGGTTAGTCTGAGAGAACAATTCAAACTCTAGAAGATATGTTGAGAGCTTGCTCTATGGATTTCAAAGGTGGTTGGGATCAACACCTACCTTTGGTGGAATTTTCTTATAATATTAGCTTTCACTCAAGTATTCAGATGGCTCCTTATGAAGCTCTCTATGAAAGAAATGTAGGACTCCAACTTGCTGGGATGAAGTTGGGGAAAGAAAGAAATTAGGACCCGATCTCGTTGATGAAATGGCAGAAAAGGTCAGATCTATTCAACAACACATAAGAGCAGATCATAGTCGATAGAAAAGTTATGCCGACAACCGAAGAAAATACCTAGAGTTTGAAGTGGGTGATAAAGTGTTCTTACGAATATCTCCCTAGAAGAGGGTCATGATATTTGGAAAGAAGGGGAAGTTGAGCCCTAGATATATCGGTCCTTTCGAAATACTGGATCATGTTGGGAAGGTAGCTTACCGATTTGCGCTTCCACCGAATCTCTCTCAAGTTCACGATGTGTTCCATGTATCTCTCCTGAGAAAGTACATACCTGATCCTTCACATGTACTTAGCTCAGAAGTTGTACCGCTGGAGCAAGATCTTTCTTATGAAGAACAACCGATAGAGATTCTGGATCGTAGCGAAAAAGTACTATGAAACAAGACCACTCGATTGGTGAAAGTTTTATGGAGGAACCACCAATTGGAAGAAGCTACATGGGAGCTTGAGGATATGATGAGGGAGAGGTATCCTCATCTGTTTGTTACAAAGTGATGAATTTCAAGGGCGAAATTCATTTTAAGGGGGTAGAATGTAACACCTGAGACTTTTATGTTATATAAATCATCAAAGGAATATTTTTCTACACAACACTTGTTTGGCTTGCTTTACACGAAATCGCGGCCTTCCTCGATAGCTTGCGTTGTACGCAATACCAAGTTTCACTAAACAACGATATGCTATTAAAATATTATTAAAACTAGCCGTTATGAATAGTAATAACCACTTTTTGAAATTTTATAAATTTTATTTTTCAAAATGGACTTCATTTTTGGATTCGGAATATCGAAATTAGCCTAAGGTGAAATTTTGGTATTTTTCTGAAAACTGTCAATTTTTGATGAATAGTGAAACCACTGAGTGGTAGTTAAAAAACTTATTTTTTCATAAAACTTAATTTTACCGCTTCTGTGAGTGGAATTTCGAAAATCCGAGAGACACGGATAATATCAAGGACTAAAATGTGGTTCAATGAGATGAAAATAATTTTTGGTGAATAGTAACTTTTTACTTTTTTTTACCACGGTTAAAAGTAAATAGGGTAATTAAGGGTAAAGATGATATTATTATTACCCTAACACATGTCCTAATTCTATTGGATAAGTTTAATTCGACCGAAAACAAACTTAGGAATAAAATATGACCATTTAGGCCCACTTGGATTAGATTAGGACATTTATTATTAATTTATTTAAAGAAGGGTGAAAATAGTTAAAATCAAAGTTTAATAAGTAAATAATTTTTAATATAAGGTTATACATAATATAAATTAGACTATAAATATTAATTAGAAAGATAAAACGATTTCCAACATAATAATATTTTATTTTTAATTTTTAGACATTAAATAATTTAATTTATTTATGACACAATGATGATGCAGTAATTATCTTATTAATGAAATATTGACATAATTGATGTTATAAACACCAAAATAAACAAAATTTGAGACTTTTTATGAATTAAACTAATTTTATAGGTTAATATGACATATTATTATTGATTTAATTAGCTTTTTTCGAACTAATAATTCTGTTATGATTTTCACAAAAATCAATTACTAAATATTGTCAAAATTGACATAAAATAGTGTTTAAAACAAATATTATATTTGTAATTGTTATTTTATTCCTAAAAATATAAGGTTCGGCCAAATGACTTAGATAAGTTTATATATATTAATAATAAACAACTTGGGGTTCTTTTGGCTACTTATAGTAAGTTTATTAACCTTATAGTATAAGAACACAAGAAGACACGGTAAAAGTAAACTTATTTAACTTAATGTTAAATATAAATGATAAGGTTAAAATAGCAACCTAAACTTATCTAAATTCTATTGGATGAGAGGATTTCGGCCCATCCCCACCTTATCTTAGAAATATATCAATTTGGAGCTATTTAAAACCGAAATTTACTTTATAATAAAATAATATTTTTAGTTTTCCCAAAGGTGCCCCTCTTCTCCCTTATAAAAGGGCACCTCCTCCCCCTCTTCCTCACACCACTTTGAGCCTTCAAGCTCGGCCAACCCCTGCCAATTCCTCCTCTCCACTTCCCTAGAGACATCCTATAGGTCCTGGTCTACTTCAAAGACCAATTTTAGTGCCCTAAAAGAATGTCTCCAAGAAGCACTTCAAAGAAGAGGTAATGTCCGTTACCGATTCTTTCATCTTTATTTCTTATTCCACTTATTCTTCTTTAGTTGTTTCATTATGAAGTAATAAAATCAGTATCACTCATATACTGATATGTTATTATAAGTATGAAACAACCCTATTTCACCATCTTTCCATCCTACGGAAAAAGAAATCATCGCGCGTGCGTACGTACGGAATATCGTCTCCACGCCGTGGTGTAATCTATTTTCCACCACCACCTTACTTGGATGGTTATAATGGTGTAAATAATGACTATATATTACTATTATAAATTGATACTTATTCTAAAATAGTATACATACACTCCAATACAATTCCACGATCATAGGAACGATATCATCACTCGTGTGTACGTACGGAATACCGTCTCCACGATGTGATGCGACTCGTTCTACATGATCTTCATTTCATAATGATTATATAAATGAATTTAATGAATGAATATGATATATATTACACTAATACCATTCTTTAAATGAGGTATCTATAACCTAAATATAAGAATAATAATTTATTCTACAAAACACTCATAAGAACAAAAATTTATAAACACCCGAATAACATGTAGCAATGAAATATTACTACTAAGAAGCTAAGAATATGACCATATATGATATCATAAAAATACGTATGATTCTAGAATAAGTCAATAACATTATTTAAATCATTATACAGGAGGTTCGAACACTTACGAAGCAAAACGGACCTAAGGTAAGGGAAATATCACAATCTCATTTTTATCCAAGATTGTTTATAATTTGAAATTTACTGGGGTGTATTTTATCATCCACATACATGTTTCCTCAATATGTAATATTATTTCTATTCACCTACAATTTTTTAAATCCTATTTTACCCTTCGGTGAGTTTTTAGTAAAAGATATGAAAGGAATCTTTTGTCGTTTTTCGTACGAGGTACTTTTTTGACTTTTTTGACAAAAGTACGAGAAGAATGTTTTTTTAACATATACGGCATGAATGGATTTTTAAAACATTATTTCCAAGAATCATCCTTTAAAAGTTTTCAAGTTTATTTTTAATCAACTTCTTTTATTTTAAAATTGTTTGACATGTTAAGAAAAGAAAAATGTTTTTGAAGTAGAAAGGATATTTTCCTCAAAAATGGAGTTGAAGTGTTTTATCAAAATTATTTTCCATCTAAGATAATATAAGGTTTTGTTTCTATCCCTATTATTACATTGATTTGATTATGTTGTGATGGAATTATTTTTATGAATTCCTTTATCTTATATGAATTGTTTTATGATGTCATGGTGTTTAAGAATCCCATTTTTATTACATGGGTTATGCTATGATGTATGGTTTATGATTTTGTGGCACACATAAGAATGGTATCATTATGAGATGGGTGGGACCTATATCTCCCTCCAATGCATTTGGTAAAGATTTTATATCTCATGAGATAGACATGGCTGGAACGGTAGGTTATACCGGTTCAGTGAAATAGGACTCAAACGAGGAGTGAACTCGCTTCAAAAAGGGATTTTGTCCACTAACATAGTCTTGGCAATGAGCCTTGACTAATAAGAAATGATTCTTTATGATTATGTGTGTATGACACAAAGTTTCATGTTTTAAGTTATGATTATTTTGATTACATTTCACTGCCATGATTTATCCCATGTTATGAAATTATGATCTCTTTTGCTGGTTAATATTTCCAAAAGTTATGTGCTTATGTATATGATGTGATTGATATTTCTTTTGTTTACCCTTACTGAGCATTTGAGCTCACCCTTTTGTATGTTTTCTTTCCCCAGGTCAGGAAGAAGGTTATTAAGTAAGATATGCCAAAAGGGACTATAGATATGATGAAATAAATGGGAGACAGTGTAGACGCTTTATGAACCAGTTGTTTATGTTTCCTAGTTTCTAAAGACATTATACCTATATGGTCCTTTCGTGGTATTGTTAAATGTTGTAATAAGTATACTTCAATTTTGAAGTATTAACAATGTATGTAATGTATGGGTCATTATAGACACCTCATACCTTATCTTACTGTTCAAAAGTTGACTATCCCTTAAAATATTTCGTGACATCATCATGATGCAGTTATGATGTCATTAAACATACCGAAACCCTAAAACTGTATTTTTACTATTCTCTAAAAATTCAACCTTTTTTTAGAAAAACCCCAAAAAATTACCTTAACAAAATATCAATGCTCTTAATTCAAAAATAAACTCTATTTTATAAAAAAAAAATTTAAAGATATTTAATTTAATTTTTAAATAAAAACACTATTCACCAAAAATTCTTTTTTTTCAGAAAAAACCCCAAAAATTACCTTAATATAATATCGATGTTCTAAATTCAAAAATAAGGTCCATTTTATAAAAATAATTTACTAAATATTTTTAATTTAATTTTTCATTAAAAAACACTATTCACCCGAAAAAACTAATACTTGACTAATAATTTCTGAAACAGTTATTTACCTATTTTATTGAATCACATTACTTAATCAAGGTGCCTATATTATATTAATACTTTCTATAAGTGAGATTACTAATCCATTTAGTCACATTACTAATCCTAAGGGTAAAATCACTATTCATAAATTACTATTCACCAAAAATTAAGTTGATCTTATTAGACTCCAAAATTCTTACTGAACACATTTGCAGAAGACCGTTTTTTGAAAATCATTACACATCATTAATTATTTAAGGTTTACAAAAATATTTTAAAATATCCTTTTTTCAAATTCATCAATAATATACATCCTAAATTTATCCAGACATTTGAAAATTTACAAACTTCACCATAAGAAGAAAACACAATTTTATTTATCTTAAAAGATTACACATAGAAGTTACGGTCTCCTTATATATCCCCTTATAACCCCAGCACAGTACCTAAGTGTAAGGTGTGATAAGGTGAGATAATCTGAGGGTGGCTCGACCAACATTACACGAGTAGTAATTTCTATCAGTTGAACTTCTCGCGAAGGAGATTACATTATAGCTTCACACAATGAAGTTCAGCTTGGTTTTGGTCTAGAGCAAAGCCCAGTGGTGCAACCTCCTTCCCATGTTCTGTTAGATGGGCTTCGATTGGCCCGAGATTACTGGATGAGGCCATCGAATCTTCTTTCTATATTAATTAACCAAGATAACTTGTATTTAGAGACAATAATCGCAACATTTAGTTTCCAACGGTCATATTGAACAATGGTCATATAATAGTCTAAACCCAACGGTCTCATTTTAATTATACTCATGTTATCAAATTAAACAGTTTTGTTGAGTATAAAATAAAATAACACACAAAATTTGGAAACAAGATTTATTCAAAAATTTCGGGTCGTTACATTCTTCCCACCTTAAGAAATTGTGTCCTCGCAATTTTTGAAATTGGTCTTGGAAATTTCATTAAAATTCTCACATCGGAAAAGGAGTCAGTAAAATTATTACTTTAAAAGAAAGAAAGGGAAGTACAAATGTCACCCGAGTTAACCCATACTAGGATTCCATGTAGGTAAACTTGTATATGGAAGAGAAAACAAAGGGTTATGTTCTAATGGAGAGTGATAGAAAACATGATTAGGAGGAAGTTAACCATAAGAAAATCACAAACTTATGATGTGTGTAAACGGTCTTTTATTACCCAATAGGAAACGTAAACCAACAACGTTTTTGTTTTATGTTCCTTTTCATAATTTTGAGGAATTCATTTACTATATAGAATAAAAACATAAGTAAATATACCTACCTTCAAGTAGAGTTTCATCCTTTAATAAGTTTCTACCAAAACTAATATTTTCTCCAAATGATGAGCATTCAAAAACACATAGTCTCATCAAAATCACAAGAATCATCTGCTAGATAATCACATAATCCACAAAAGAAAAACTATCTATTTCTTCTATCTTTAAACATTATCCCAAAAACAGAAAGGGTAAGATAAAACAACTCTTCAAAAATAAATAACCCCATAGGAAGGGAAACTACTTAATCTTCAAAATTCCACGGTAATACCCAAAGTTCTTCATAGACCATTCCAAAAATAATTATCCTTAAAATTCTTCAAAATAAACCAAACTAAGATTAAAACCCAAATACAAGAAGGATTCGATAACATAGTACTCCAAAATTAACTTTATCATTCATTTCCAAACAACATCAACCACTCCTAACATCTTATAAAAACATATTTTCCCCATGATAGGTTAATCATTTCCATAAGTAACCTAAATTACTATAAGTTCACCATAAATTCATCGATTCTTCAAAATATAAGTAAACATTTACTCCTCAAAGAAAATACCTTAGTAATCTATTTACCCCAATTATATAGGGTTCCCAAAATAGTGAACATCTTCCAAAATAATAATCATCTTTTAATCCCCTAATCATATTTTTTTTCAAGAAGAACAGCTTCACAACATCAACATGTGGTACATAAAAATAGATGGTTTACTTAATGATATAAAACCATCTTAGGTAGTGACTCTATGTTCTTAGAAAACATTAAATATATTCTCAAAGGGCACGAACTAAACTACAACATGACATAGACAATTATTGCAGAGAAGTTACATGTACTTTAGTCATCATGAAACATCTCAGCATAGGACTTGCATTTTTCCCTTGTCCTTGAAGATTTTTGATGATCATCATGCTTCTCATCCCTTCCAATAGAGAATTTCCTTGGATAATGTCCAACTTTCCCATATTTATGACATTGAAAAGTATAAGGTACATTAGATCGAACCTTATCTCTATTCATCACATTATCCATTTTTTTAAAGCAATTGTCTACATTATTCCCTATCACCCCACACTTAAAACATCTCCTGGTTCCTTTGTGACATTCTCCATGGTTCCCCTTTCCACACTTTTTGCACAAAGGAAATTGGGTCTTCTTTCCTTTATCAACTTTATTAGATGAAAATCCTTGAGACTTCTTCTTCTTCTTCCTTGATGAATTTGGGCATTCAACTAGGTACCAATTATTAATTGTGATTTTTGATAGCTTTTTTGGCATAATCACAATATGTTCAACTTTATCTCTCATCATCTCTGTCATATTAATAGGGAAATCATCACATTTACTATCACATTGGTTGTTGGGACATGTTCTTCCATTTCCTTCCATTAACTAAGAAAAGAAAGTATAAGTAGGGGGATTAAATACTTAGCCAATAATCATGAAAAGGAAACTTCAATCATAGAAGGATAAACTTATAGAAGAAAAGTATACCCTAAATTGTGATCCCCTAGGTTCTAATCTAGGTTATCCATGATAATATATTCTTATGTGAATCTTTATTTTATTTTATCTTTGTCCCTTTAATAATGGTTCATACAAAGCTTATGAATTAACCAAAGCATATCCCCTGGGAGTGTCAAACCAAGAGTGCAGCAAGGACCGTTGTCATGCACTAGGTTACCCCATGTCAAGACCGAAACACCTTGTCAGATTTTTCACTCCTGTAACATCTGTTCCAGAGCCGCCTCTACTTGTTCATATCCAGACTGGGATTTATTTGTTTGGAACCCACTTACTCAATACTCACCAAAATACCAAGAAGAATTCCTATATTTAAACTTTTCAATAGCGTTATTCCAAAAGTTTTCATATCCTATTTTCCACAAATAAATAAACCATCCTTTGATACCAACTATAATATCCCGCCTTTTTATCACATTAATGTTCATTACATTATACAAAACTGAGGATATTTAAGGTTTAGTGTCTTGGAAACCAGGAACTTAATACATGACAACATAAAACATTATTCTTAAAAACTTTAAAGGATTCCTCATTATTGATCCTAAGTTCATTACAACATCTCATAACCTAGGAGCATACATAAAAGGAAGGGATTAGCGGAAGGCCCAGTAAGGGAAACAAGGGAAACATTTTACATGTGAACTTGAGATACATCAAAAAGTCATGAAAAATAACACTAAGGCATGAGAAAGAGATCACGAGGCATATCATAATAAAAATAATGTGTTTCATAACTTGAAGATGTGGCTAAAACATTTAACAAAGACAATGATTTCTGTTTCACCAAGGTCCATCCCCAAGGTGTCATTAAAAATTACCAAGGTTATTCACCAAGATATCGTTAAAATGGTCATCTCAAAAGATTAAGTCTTTACCCAATGAATTGGAGCGCTATCAGGGAGCACCCTTAATTTTTCTTTATTATCATGTGAGCCACATATATCATCCTCAATAATTTCATAAACAACCCATATATAATAAAATAAATGGGTTTCATTTCATAGTCATCACATTTTAAAAACTACTTTAAAGACGTGATCTTTATGTCACTTTAAACCCATGGAAAAAGGAAATCGGGTTTCATGTATGTAAGTACGTGAATTAAAATATAATATTTTGATATATATGTAAATACCCCTATAAAAGAAATATATTTGAGTATTCAATTAATAAAATATAAGAATTTTAGAAAAAGAGAGAGACATTTTGAGACGAAAATTTTGTAGCATAACGGCTATGTTATAAGGTTTTTAGAAAATATTGAAAAGAGAGGGGACATGGGTCACCCACTAATAAATGATCCATAAAACAGTAGAGGGAAAGAATATAAAGGATATAAGAACATGTTAATGAAATTTTAAATACATACAATATGAAATGAAAAACATGGAAGGAAGACAAAAATAAGATTCCTCTTATGAAAATTCGGCAACCTAACGGCGTCACTTAAAACATAAACAAATGAATTGATGAGATCAAATAGGGGCTCTCATAATATGAACATAAAATATCAGTATGATAGATATAGAGATCATACCCCAACATAATAAAAAGTAACATGAAAGACTTGACATGAAAATAGATCTTGAAAATGAGAAGGGTGAAAGAATCCCTTAAAAATTCGACAGCCTAACGGCGCAACTTAAACATTCTTAAAATGAATTGATGAGAGAAATAGGGGGTCTCTTGTCATATGAACAATAAAAGTACATTAGGATGAATATAAAAGAACATCCTCCAACGTGAGAACATTGAGCATAAAATAAATGACATAAAAGAGAGTACTTGGAAAGAAAGAGAGAGGTAGGATCCCTTACATTGAAAAGTAACTTCGAAATCTTGAAGTTTGGGACCTTGGGAGGCTTGATGGAACCTTGAGAGGAATCCTTTGGAGGTATGGAGACCATAAATTTGTTGAGGATGATTTTTTAATGGAAAGAATGAGAGAATGTCTTGGTATTTATAGGGGAAGTGAGGGCACAAGGCATTAATGGCCAAGGCACACCTCATTGGTGGTATTGGAAAAAACAAGTGGTATTTCCTCATGGTATTGGCCACTTGGGACACCTAATACCTTATCTTACTATTCAAAAGTCGAACATCTCTTAAAATATCACATGACATCATCATGATGCAGTTATAATGTCATTAAATACTGAAACCCTAAAACTGTATTTTTACGATTCACTAAAAATTCAAACTTTTTTAGAAAAATCCCAAAAATTTACATTAACATAATATCAATTCACTGAACTCAAAACTAAACTCGATTTTATAAAAATATTTTTCAAAGTATTTTTAATTTAACTTTTAAATAAAAACACTATTCACTGAAAATTTATTTTTTTCATAAAAAACCCAAAAATTACCTTAACATAATATCGATGTTTTGAATTCAAAAATAAGGTCCATTTTATAAAAATATTTTTATAAATATTTTTAATTTAATTTTTAATTAAAAAACACTTTTCACCTGAAAGAACTAATACTTGACTAATTATTTCTGAAACACTTATTTACCTATTTTATTGAATCACATTACTTAATCAAGGTACCTATATTATATTAATACTTTCTTTAAGTGAGATTACTAATCCATTTGGTCACATTACTAATCCTAAGCGTAAAATCACTATTCATACATTATTATTCACCAAATATTATGTTGATCTTTTTAGACTCCAAAATTCTTACTGAACACATTTGCAGAAGACCATTTTTTGAAAATCACTACACATCATTAATTATTTAAGGTTTACAAAAATATTTTAAAATATCCTTTTTTTTCAAATTCATCAATAATATACATCCTACATTTATCCGTACATTTGAAAATTTACAAACTTCACCATAAGAAGAAAACACAATTTTATTTATCTCAAAGGATTTCACAAAGCAGTTACAGTCTCCTTACATAGCCCCTTATAACCCCAGCATAGGACCTAAGTGTAAGTTGGGCAAAGGTGAGAGAATCCAAGGGCGGCTTGGCCAACATTGCACGAGTTGTAATTTATATCTGTTTAACTTCTCGTGAAGGCGATTCCATTATAGCTTCAAACGATGATGTTCAGCTTGGGATTGGTCTAGAGCAAAGCCCAGTGGTGCTACCACTTTCCCAAGTTCTGTTAGATGGGCTTCGATTCGCCCGAGACTACTGGTTAAGGCCATCAAATCTTTTTTCTATATTAATTAACCGAGATCACTTGTATTTAGAGACAATAATTGCAACATTTAGTTTCCAACGGTTATATTGAACAATGGTCATATAACTGTCGAAACCCAATAGTCTCATTTTAATTATACTCATGTTATCAAATGAAACAGTTTTGTTGAGTATAAAATAAAATAACATAAAAAAATTAGGAAACAAGATTTATTCAAAATTTCAGGTCGTTACAGGAATCATATACTATGGGGTAAGTGGATTCTATAATTTCAAGAGATTTAGTTATATTATTTCATTTATCAAGATATTGGTTGGTGTTTACGAGAGGGATCTTGTTCATGCTTCTGTGACATATATCATATCACTAGTTATGGTTATTGAAACAAATGGGATGTTTCATCTATCATTATTGATTCTATGGTGGATAGATATTTACATGATTCCTCAGATATATCGCACTCATAATTTTCAAGGGGATCTGCTGGGATGACATCCAACTTAGTTTTTGTTAGTGGTTATAAATCATTTACAACATTAGTTGGGATCACATTGGGAATTTTCTTTCATATTCTAATAGGATTAGATAACAAGGTAACATTCTATCCCCAATCTATAATTCACACATCCAGATAATCCTCCATTATAATTCAGTAGAGTACTACATGGACTTTAGTATATACCTTCCATAGATGATTTTTGTATCCATTTAAAATATAATGATGATCCCTAGGAAGAATCATAACGATTAACCATTTATCACATGGGATCAAGGTCCTCATGGTAGTATGAGTTTCAATAGTATACCAACATGTGAGTATGATGGTAGTTGAACATCACTAATAGGTTCTATCAGATATATAACTTGATATTTTTAGTGTGAAGATATAGAATAGAGAAGTGAATATTCATAGATGGCTAGGACATGATGGGAATTCAGTTAGTGTCCAAATATTCCCACATGGCCTCATCATTTAATTCCTTTTTTCAATGTCTTATTCTCGATCATTTCGAACCTTAATGGGAAACTGAAATGAATTATAAGGAGGGAATGATGAAGAACTCATTTTTCATTATTATATGGTTGGAAGAAACATCATTTATAAAATATTTTCTTGGGTTGAAAAGGGTTTATTCGGAATATTATATTTCTTTAGTAGTATGTACACATTGGATGGGGATTTGATAAATTCATCTTGAGTTAACTGTTCAAGCTCATGTGGTTATTTGGGTGTATTTTCCTCATCTAATAGTGCTAGACTAGATCTTGATTTCACTCCCACCACTAGTTCTAAATTTATACGTATGGATCCTAATAATTTTAAAAATGGTTGAATGGACATTACCTAAATTGAGAAAATTAACTTTTCTTGTTTAAGAATTATCAATTGTCTTCTTGTTTAATCTTTCACTCATATATGGACTCGCACATTGTTGTGATTTTTTATGAATTATTTATATATTCAATGATGTTGGAATCATATTCAATTAACATTTATAACATATTAAGTATAAATTGAGAAAATAAAATTTCCTCAAAGTGTTTAAATTTCCTCTTTTAGATACATGAGGTCTGATTTCATGGGGACATAGAATTCCAACATATAATAGCAGTAGATCTATGTAACTAAGATACAGTTAAGTATCAGTCAGGACTAGGGAATTTTTCTGAAATAAAATGTGTCCAGGGATTTATGAGTAATACATGTGGTCCATCCATGACTTTCTTGCCAAGAAGTATCCATTACTATTCACCCAAAGAAGGTAGACATGTTTGAATGGATGGAATAATTAATTGAGGACTTCTTATACATGATGAAGAATATGTTTCCAGCATAGATCCTTATATTACCCAAGCTTGGAGTTGTATATATAATGTATATCAATTAAAATTATGTTTTCACTAGAGTAGTTCTGATTCATGGTAAAAATGTAGTTCCTTACATGTCTTATTATCTTTTACCCCATTAGTGGAACTGCACTACTCAAAACCTAAGGATCATAGTGGTGGTCTGGGAATTGAAATACTGATGACACAACCTCATTTTTGTGACATTTTTTTGTCTCTATAGACCTACATATTATATAGTATATCATCCCTCAGTGTGACCTAAATATTATTCATTGTTATTGGGTAGAGTATATATAAATTCTCAAAATCTACACCCTCACTCCATGATCTATCTCCTACCATAAGCATCAATTCGACACAGAAAAGAAACAAATCAAATTTCTTGATATTTTATGAATCATACATATTAGTTTGAAGGGTTTTGGTTCAAAATGGAAAAAAACTAAACCTTATTATAAGTTTTTTGGTCTCGGTTGTGCTTTAGGGTAAAATAAGAATGGTGGAAAATAGTCATGACCATGGTGTGGTGTTTGGGGTAGGTAATTATGGGACTCAACTTGGTAAAACTCACCACACCCATTACACAGGTAATGGCATGGGAAAATGACCATGGATGAGGTTTCACACTATAGGGTTGGCTATTTCAAGCTAGTGTGTCGATGATAACCACAACCAAGGCTAGGCTATGATGGAAGTTCTGTTGGTGGTTGTGTGGAAAATAAAATGACCCCCCTTCTTAGGAATGATTCTCATAAATCAACAATCAGTTTTTTTTAAATCTATCTAGAAATTACAGGTAAACTGAAAATAATAAATTTGCTGCTACATTCTCAAATTTTCACCCCCTAATGGGATGTCATATTATCCTTCCATTTCATTGAAGTTATTAATCTATATGAAAGATATTATCTCTACATATTCCATAATTTATATCATTGAGAAATTCCTTTACAATATAGTATGAAAATCACTCAACAAACTCATTCAATTCTCTACAGGATAGATCACAAAAAAATAGGTAATGATTGGTGTACACTTATTTTTCAAAAAAACCATTCTAGAAGAGTCCTTCAATACATCCTAAGCCATTCTATTCTTCCAATCACTACATATTAAGTTATATTTGGGTTATTTCTATACACTTCTTCATTAGATGAAATTCATTTTTCCACATAAGACTTCTAAATCATCAAGTTTCTAATTTTGGAAGACCTCTCATTAGTTTTTAAATTTCCTTCTAAATTGCCATACTTTTATATAGCCTTAGATACTTCTTCATCTTCCTTGAATTTTTTAACCAATTTCAATTTATTTTGGAAAACAACTCAGAAGTATTTCATGGCATTCTTATCCTTCTCATAATATTAATATGACATACCATTTTTTTTCTTTTAAAATATCTTTCTTTTCATTCAATAAATAACCTCTCATTCAAAACTTTTTATTCATACATTATCCTTATAACATTCCAAACTTCTTCAACCCCAAACTACTCCTAATTGTTTTTTGTGTACATAGTTGTGGTGATGATCTATTATTATGTAGTTTTCTCTAAGATTCTTCCTTATATTCTTGTCAAAATCCCTTTTATTTCGTGAATATCTCCTAGTAATGACATATTAAGGAAATGATAAAGGTATTTATGTATATTCATTCCACAGCCCCAAAAAAATATTGAAACATTTTTCTTTTATATTTTTTCAAGATTTTTCCTTATTTTTGTTGATTATATCTAGTTTGATACTAAGCCTCACATTTCATAGGGGGTTGTGTCCTCCATGGAATATTCTACAAATCCATTTATATGGATGTTTTCCTCTAAATTTTCATTGAGAAACCTTGTACAAGTTTTTCTGACACATACAATTTTAATTATAATTGATTCATCTTGATAATAAAAAGAATAATATATTAAATTATAGTTTAAACTCTTCACCATACCAGATCAATAAGATTATCCATTAACTTGTACTGATTTATTGAAGTCTTTATTGTATTTTTTAAACTCATGTTGGATTTTGAAACATATGTATTTTGATTAAGTTATATCTTATTATTTTATTCTAAATTTATCTTCAAATCATATTTTATGCCTCATAAACACATGTCCTTCATTCTATATTCCCTGTAATGTGTAAAAATCCCAGATCACAGTAATTCCTCAAATATTTCTATATTTTAATACCAAATTGGTTATTCAAATATCACCAAAAACATTGAGATATTATCTCTTACATAGACCTTAAACTCCAATGTAAATACAATACGTGGCTAAATTTGGATATGTCACAACACTTACTTGTGGAAATTTTTCTACGTCACTAGATCAACTACGTAAAATGGTATCCTATGTGGGATGTTCATCTACATGGTATTTACAAACCACCTATGTAAATGATTCACTTACACAATGCATCTTTATTGATTTTCTATTGGATATGTAGTAGATTTTCCTAAATTATTTCGCTCTAGGGATATACACTTGGCTATATTGTATATTCCACTTCCAAGTACATTTATTTATTTAGATTTGAAAATGTTCTCAAAATTATTACATGAATCTAGGATATTAAAATTTTAAATGAAACTAAGTATGTACATCTTTAGTAAACTTCCACCCCTTATTAAACAGAGCAAGTGACAATATTATTTACATGCATTGAAGAATAAATTTTATAATTAAATAGTTAAATCATTATACTGGGAGGGTTTATATATATCATACCTACTTCAGGATCAACCCATATCTGAGATAAACTATGGGGAATAATTTGGAATATAAACGAAATAAATAGGGAAAGGGTCAATTAGTCACACATATATTCAGTCACAACAAATCATGCTGAGACATAAAATCATCTTTTGTCTTTCCCTTTACATTTGGAATAATCAAAAGCAGCATTTCACATATATTATTAAATTTTTATTAAGTATAATCAATTATGTAACAAATTGGTTGACCTATACGACAACTCAAAGAAGATAATACTCTTCTTCCAATTGTAATAGGTGTCATGGGAAACATTATTTCTCTTTCTAGATTTCATTTGACCCTTCCCAAATGAAAAACTGAAATCTATCAATTCATTAATCACATCAATTACAAACATATGCTAAGTTGTAACTTTGGTCTCTATGGTATTTTCAAATCTTTGATGATTGTTTCTATATAGATGGTTCATCGGTAAGAATCATCGATATCCCATGAAACTAAAACTACGATGATATTTCAGTCTTATAGATTGAGTATTTTTTATACAAATAGGACATGAAAGTTTTCTCTTCTTGATCCATCCATACATGATTCCCTAAGTAGTAAAATCCTTGATCATCCACATAATCATAGCACACATCTAAAATATGTATTTTGAACATGCATCATTTGTGCACACACCCACATTCTAAAGAAGTTTCAACTCTTTTATTAAAGGTTTCATCTATACATATATATCATTTCTTGGATTATAATATCAAAATATAAGTACACTCATAAAATTGAATTTTTTTTCATACACAACCATGGAGAAAGGTTATAATGTGCATCAAAACCAGCCATGTGTTGTGTTAAGTAAGAATTTTCCTAAATGGATTAAAACCATCACATGAAAGACGCAGCCTCACATTACACACATCACCTAAAAAATTGGATATCAAGCATCAAATCTCATCCATGAAAATCCATCTGTAGGGTGAACCAACTCTTCATTATTATTCTTTCTCTTGGTATTATTTCATCAAATTATTTTTGATATTTCATCATAACTTAAAACATTTTGGTGTCTAGTGATCAATGGAAAGTTCCATATTACTTTCCATGGAACACAGGATGGTGTTCCATTAGATTCTGGTTTCCATCAGGATGTTACACATTTTATACAATCATTTATTTCATCAGTTTCCTCCCATAACACACTGCATTCGTTTAGGAAAACATGAATTTTGTTGTTTTAAAATCCAAGTTCTTCAACTAACATCTATTCCATATAGTGGTTTGATTGAATATCTATGTCAACAGGAAGTAATTCCTTCAAAAAAGTATAAATTTAATCGATGGAAGTATTAAAAATCCCATACAAGGTTTTCCCATGAAACAATCATATGAAAAATTAAAAAACAATTATTTTACCACATTGTTGATATGCTGGAGTCCTCACGACATCATTCAATTTTTTCACTCTTTCAACATCATAATTTTTATTGAATTCATTTTTTGTACCCGTGTCAAAGTTTTCTTTGGTCGAAATCCTTTCTTTATTATGATGATAAATAATTGGAAACTGGTCATATATCAAATTGTCTAATCTAGTACTCTCATTTGGATCATCAACATTTTTAGATTCCATTTTCTCCCTATTGTGATACCACACCTAATAGTTTTTTTGAAAACCATATTTGGTTTTATGGTAGATAACTTCTTCATGGGTCACCCAAGGTCTTCAAACAAAATTATAACATGGGCATTGTATGTGACCACCATCTAAATCATTATCAAATTCAAAATCTAAAAAACTCTCCAAATTGTTTTGAAAATTAATTGAGATCTGATCAGTTTCATAAATCCAACTTATATCCACTCTATATAAAAATTGTAATCATTCATTTCATGAAAGAAATTAAATAAGATTGAAGTTCAATCAAAAATATTTTTAAGTAAATGATAATTTTTCACTTTATATAAAATGATTATCATCCTCTATTTTAGTCATTCATGTGAAAAATATATAAAAGGAAGTAACAAAGAGTATCAGAGTAAACCCTTTTAAAGAATAACATAAGTAATAAGTAAATATACATTAAACAGAGACATAACACAAATGTAAAATGATACATATAGGGTGAATAGTGTATTGAGTTTTTGATGCAACTCATTATTAGATCAACTTTGGTTGATGAATTATAATTAAATATATACCTCATATAATATTAAATTATCCAATGAATCTTTCTCTTAGGTGTGCTAATAAATCTCAGAAAACAAAGTGTTATATGGAGATGTAAGTAACATATTACCATCATATGTTCCATTCAACCATTTCATTTGAGACTTTATCAAATTTATACTCAACTACTAAAAACTTATCCACTTAATAACAATCATAATTACTCGTATTGATAATTTTTTTTCATATTATTAAATGGTATGATATTAATTAAATTTTAAGATATTCATTAATTGTATAGACAATATTTTGGTGTACCATGAAATAAAATCCAACAATAAATTTGAATTTATTAAAAAATAAAAACAATTAATTAAAACTCAAGGTGTTACAAACCCAATGAGGGTACACTCCCATATCACCTGATCACACTTCCAGTCTCATTCTCCAATGAGTCACATGTCATAAAACCTAGGCTCATTAAAAAAATTGAACATGATTCTCATTCACATAAAGTTTATCTATAAAAAACACCCTTGGTGATTCCTTCCCAACAATACTAAGGAATCACACTCATGCCATGGATTTCTAAATGATCACTATTCACTCAGGCATTAGTACAAAAACACAAAGAACAAACACATTCTCTATCCATCCTAGATCTAACTATATCAGATCATAATCAACTGTCTCATCAAAAACCACACCGAATATCAATAGGATTAGGTTTCTAATAAATCATTACCTCTTCATATGATCATGATTCCTAATTTACATCAAGTAATTTAAATTAAAAAGAAATAAATAATTCTACATTTCTTGAATTTTACCATCACAAGGGTATCAAAATAATCAAGGTGAATTATTCACATCATGAACCATCTATTTATGATTACCTTTAATACTTTAAATAATTAAAAATCCATAAAATTAATAAATGAACCCCCAAATGTTAAAATACATCAATTTCACGAGTAGAATTTATTTACATCATTAGAGAACATCCCAAAATAAGATCCACATGTACTTTCCTTAAAAAATTGTGGTTTGGGTGGGTATAATTTCACTAAAAAGTTATATAGGAAACCCATATAAAACTCATTTTGGACACTTTATACAACTACACCCTATTTCATTAAAAAAAAAAATCACACATAAGAATATAAATTTCATTTGAATCATATAAGACACGTATGATGAATATACACAATCCTATTTCTTGTATGGTCCATGTACCAAAACCTAAAATTCAAATATCAAATCAGCACATAATACTTGAGTAAATATTTCAACTGTAACATTGATTATCAGGATACACAATTTCATAACCCTATTAACCAATAATTATAACTAGATATGGATTCATGACTCACCTGTTTTAGGACTATCACAAGTCTATCACGTTCCTATAAAAATATAATAATGTAAGAAAAATTAAACACTCTAATATTTATTTATAATTCCTAGAATAAAAGCAAAACAATAGAATCTAAGTAGGTTCACAACAACACCTCAGGTGCACCTCTATAGAACTTGAATACTATTAACTAGAAGTTAATAAATATGTGCACCTGACTGTGCTATTTTGTTTCATGATGTATAAATCGTAGAGTAAATATTGTGAAGGCATGAATAGACTTGGTGAGCTCTATGATGGTTCCACCCCTTTATTATGGGTTCCATCCTAGGAGAGAAAATCATAAAAATTTCTTAATAATTCTTTATAAACACCTAATAAAATTGTGACATGATTTCCTAACACTCATTTTTAATTTTAAAAAAATACAACCTTATAAGTGTATGACCATATCGCTTGATAGAGTAGGAATGAACGATCATGTAATAGATTAAATTTTGGTTCTATCACCACTTACACATGAAAATGAACCCAAACAAACTCAAGTGGTTTAGGTGGATGTCTCACTTCATTGAGTGACTTATAGTGAGGGAATCATCATCTTAAAGTTAGAGTGTGATATTTGAAAGTAAAAATTTAGGTGTACATTTATAATGCATTAGTATCTTATCATTCTTTTGAGGATAAAAAATTCTATAACTATATTTATTTCTATCCAACAAAATCATGCCAATAAACATTAAATTTAAAATAGACCCAGGATAAAATAACTCAGGATCACATTGACCTATACAATATCTATCAAAATTATTCTATATAGATAAATCAAAACAAAACCACAAACTAAAATGATATATCACTTATGTTCATAAGGGGATCATAATACACAGTACATTTAAATGAAATGGAATGAAAAAATATAATATAAATTAAGCCAGATATACCGATTTAAAGTGGAAGATCAAAAATTACTTTAATCAAAGATAGATTGCTGATTGGAAAGTAGATTTAGCACCCTCGAGAGTAATTCGGGAGGTAGGGTTCCAACCATAACCTAAAATTATAAATGACTTCTGTTGTTAAATTAATCATAATACACACTACATTGTAGTGAAATGGAACATCAAAATCTAAAATAAATTAAGTCATATGAATCGATTTAAAGTAGAAGAACAAAGTGTTGGGAAACCAGAGTTGTCACACTAGGAAGTAGGGTTTGCATCGAGAACCGGTTGGGGTGTAGGGTTCACATCAAGCATTAGTGAAAAACTTTCGAGATGGGTTTATCAAGATCTCATTTAGGCAAAAATCTTATGGGTTCCGGAGGCTTGAAGATGGGTTCTATAGGCCTATGAGTCGAGATCTCATTTCGAGAAAAAATTTCGAGATGGGTTCTAGAGACACTATGAATTTTGGGATTTTATTTCCCAATGGTTTTAAAAAACCATTGGGAATGTATTATTATCCCAACTATTTATATAAACCGTTGGGAAAATTCAATTTTTGATACTATATCCTAATGGTTTAAATAAACCATTGGGAAAACATAAATTTCACATCCTTCTACGAATGGTTCTCTAGAACCGTTGGTATAATAGCCTTTTCCCAACAGTAAACTGTTGGGAAAATTTTGTTGGTATATGTGGGATTTCCACCAGTGATTAGAGTGTTATCTAGATGCACCCTTCATAATCATTTAAATCACATGCTTAAGTGTGCTAAATATATCATATAACATGGATTCATTCAACATCATCATTTATTCCACGACTAAAGAATATAGAATTAATATCTCTAATTCATCAATAAAAAGTTATATATGCATAAATTTGACTAACCTTAATAGAGTAATAGGTATGTTATTCACTACATGATGATTTTATCATGGAAAGTCGTGGTGTGGTTTTGGAAGCATAACGGTGTGGCATAAAAATTCATAAATAGGGTTAATGAGTACAAAAGGGGCATATCATCATATATACATGAAATTCACAGTAATATGGTCATATAAATACATGTACCAACATAATAAATTTTTAAATAGAAATTGTAACATAATAAAAAAAACATGAAGAAAGAGAAGAAATTGAATAACAATTACAAAATTGTGGTACGGTAATGGATGTAAATGGGAGGGATTGATGAGAGATAAAGGGATCTATCATCATTTGAAACATAATAATTAAAGTATGGGGGAGTTCCAAAACATACCCCATAATTTTTAAAGGAAAATAAAAGGTTGTAACAATATAAGGAAACATGGAGAAAAATGAGAATGGAAGGAACTCTTATGAAATATCAACATAGTAATGGGTGGGATTAGATGATCATAGGGCTGATTAATGGGAGTGAAAGTAAGATCCCATAATGTATACATAAAACAGATAGTAATGAGTTATGCAAGAATATATTCTAAGTCAAGAAAATATAAATTAAAAGGCATTACATAAAATTGGTTCTTGAAGAAAAATGACAAAGGGAGATCACTTATATGTATGTGTGATCCCAAAGTCTTGGAAGGGGATTATAGGGTTCATGTGGTGCCTTTGGAGTACTATATAAAGTATATAAAAGATTTTTAATCATATTTAATCCATTTTAGTTAAGATTAATGGGTGTATAGGTGGTTTTATATCGGAAAGGTGGGGAAATTCTTTATTATTTTGTTTTTTGTCACTACACTCTAAAATATTCCAACCCAGAAACCATACCATGGTTTTTCCCATAATTTATGGCCAAGGGGAGTGTAAAAAATATTTTATAAGGCCAAGGGATGGTGATATTAAAATAGTATACTTTCTTATGTGTAGGTGAGTCACACTCAAAATGAAATTATTTTAAAATATTAAAATATTTAATAATTCTTGGTGGATTCACTAAAGAATTGTAAAAAATCTAAAATAAATTTATTTTAAAGGTAAAACATTTATTTGGATGAATATCCCTTTTAAATTTTATTATTACATCACTATTGGGTTATTATGATGTCACAAATCACATTATATAATTAGATAGTATTTAATTTTTAACCAAAAATTTGACTGTCAAAGAAAATAATGAAAAATTCAACGTTGGGTAATTTTGATGTCCATATTCCAAAAATAATATTCATTTTATCTAAATAATTTTTAAAATATGTCAGTTTTTAGTTTTAAAATAAAAAACTAGTATTTATTGAAAATTGACTTATTTTAGGAAAAATAGTTTTCAATCCTTAATAAAAGTTACTTTTGAAATTATTAAAATTATAGGATCCTTAATGTTAAATAAATGTAATATTTTAATAATATTTTAATAAAATATTATTATTTTTAAAAATACATTAATTCATCAAAATAGATTCCTTAATTGAATTCAATTATTAACCAAAAATATTATTTGTGGTTTATAAAATCATTTACAAGGTAACATTAATTGAATGAGAGTATATTAATTATTCTTTACAAAAATAATGTACATACTCATAATTATACAGTCTTGATATATATACCTTTATTCCACCAATATACACACTAAGAGTAAGGTGTACAATAGTGGGGATTTCATTGGTATGTTCACTGAACATGGTTTGGGTCTTGATCTCTATGAGCTTGACCTTCTCCCATAAATGGTATTTCTCATGCTGAAGTTGTTGGATGTCAGCTTGGGTTTGGTATAGGGAAAAGTCTATAAATACTATCCCCCTTGGAATATATGATAAATGGGCTTTATAGGGTATGATCCTACTAGTTGAGGCCATCAGATCCTTATACTATGATAAGAAGATTTTTTAAAACCCTATATTTATACTAGTCATGTGTTCCCTATTAAACAACTATATTATCAATGGTAAGGATACTTAATTATCATTTAAATAAAATTGTATATAATAAAATAAAAGGAGTTCGTGTCTTTTCTATATTCATAATAAATTTAATTAAAATAAAGGGAATTTTATTCATAAATGTTTGGATTGATAAAATCAAACTAGTTACAAACATATGATTGGATGTCTTTTCTACCTTACTACTAGTCGATAAAATATTATGTTTAGTGTGTGTATGTTTCTGATTTTTAATAAAATAAAAAAAGATCACACTTAGTTACAGTGAAAATAATTTTCAAATAACTCAAATATACTACCAATTTAGTATTGTTCTATCCAAGAAGGAAAATCATTTGACATAGTTATTCATATGCTTATTTTTTAAGATGTAAGTTAGATTGATGAAAAACATATATAACATTACACATTTTGGAAAATCCATTAATTTCTTTGTGTAATAAGAAACAAAATTTTCTATTGTTTTTCACTACCAAAGCTTAATACATAGTAGCAGGTAGAAACATTGCACAAATTTTATGGATGAATCACATATTACTAGACTATAGATATCAATTTTGACATTTATCTATAAAATTTGACAACAAAAATAATATATATATTTCTAAGAATCCTATTTTAAATTATAGAACAAAAAATATTGATGTGAGACATTAATTTTTTAGATATTAATTTCAAAAGGTTGATACCACTCATGAATACATTGTTACAGAACATTATCTTGTTGATATATTTATTGAGACTTTTAATTGTGAGAGAATGAATTACATTAATCGTGAATTTAACTATGATTAATTTCAGTTGAGTTTATTTTCATGGCATCAACCTTTTTATTTCTCACTATTGAAGATTTTTCACAATTGTGAATGTCTCACTATTGTGATTTGTCACCATTGAATAATTATCACCATTTTTAATGTCTCGTGATTTTAATTTCTCACCATTGAATATTTATCACCACTGTGAATTTCTCACTATTGTGATCTATCCCTGTTGAATATGTCCAATCATTGAATATCTCTTGCCATTGTGAAATTTATTATGGCTAGAACTCCACAATATTTTTTTCTTACCATTAGAGTTCTCAAGATTTTTTTAATTTTTTCATTTCACACTATAAGTTTTAAACCATCAATTTTTTTTACTATGTTTTATTTTATTTAGGATTGGATTAAATTTTTTTCCACATTTCATTTTATAAGAATTATTTAGATTTCAATTTTTCTAATCACAAAACCCCAAATGATATAAATTATAGAATTTTCTAATTCCAACATCCACTTCTTCCATGGGAATGTTCACTCAAAAGATTTTACGAATAATTCTATCCCAACATTTTGAACTTACTTTTTCATTCAACCTAGTGAACAGAATTGAATTCCATGTATATATTAAAGAGTCCTTCAAAATCATCTCTAGAAAATCACATCCCATGAAGAAGAAAAAAGGAGAACCAATTTTTCCAAATATAGTTGACCAGTGAACCCCAAGCATTCCAATTGTACAGTTGTGCATGAAAATGATGTACAAGAAAAGTGGCTAATTTTGAGTAAGTTTTAAGAGTTGAATGTTATACCAAACCAATTATATATGGAATATTTTTATTAAACTTGGAGACATTTTCATCCTAGGATGGTATATCATTGTTTCTTTATATGAAGTTTTCTTTTGAAGAAGTTGAATAATACTGGGCGTTAAGCATGATTAATGGTCATAGAATTGCAGTTTATTCAAGGATGTGGGATAGTTTTTAAATTTTTTCACATTATGGTTATTTTAATGATTATCATAGAACAATTCCTAATGATAGTGACTTCATTGTTTATGAATATTCCCTAACTGTGTTAAAATGAGATGTATATTTTAGAATACCAGTTTCCTCTAAGTTATATATAGAATGTTGGTTGCTCTTAAAATTCATCAAGCATATTTTTTCCTAATGAAGTGTTACATTTCAACTTTAATGTATCAATATGTCAATTAGTTATTTCTTATGAAAATAGGATAGAAAATAAACATTCTCAGATAGTTTATCCTTCGTATAATGGAAATTTTAATCTAATATGTAGGTAAAAATTCATTAAATTATCTCATGTTCATATATGTTACATTAAAATACAATGGTTTTATTGATAAAGATAAATATTTCATTATATATTTTGGTGGTTTTTTCATCATAATAATAATCAATGTAAGGTTGAAATTTTTTTGGAACCCATGGAAAATGAAATGAGAAGCTTATTATGAAAATTTATATAATGATTTCAATCCTATAGTTCATCCTTCTAAACCAAAGGACTTTATTGACCCCGGTCTAGAGCCTGGTGAAATTTTCAGTACTCTACTAGTGATGAGAAATAAGAGGATTTTTAATATATATATATAAAGAGGATAAATAATTCTCTATTGATTAGGGTAGTGACCTAAATTTTCTTTATGATTTTCCTCCTATCACATAGGGATCTCCTTTCCAACCAAGGACACTCCCAAAAATAGATAAGTATCTAAAGTAAGGAAGTTAAGATGTTCAAACATAATTATATGGGGAATAATAGTCCAAGAGTAGATCTAAATATGATAATGAGGAAATTAAAGATGTTGAAAAAGAATATGAAGATTAAAAATAGCATGAAAATGAAGATGGAAATGAGGATGGAAATAGATATGATAATGGAGAAGATGATGATGATGATGATAGAGGATCGGAACCTGATGGTCCCAATGTAATATTAGAAACAAGGATGTGGAAATGCCTTCAAATATTTTTTTCCCTCCCCGTGAATCTAGTTCTAAATTTGATGAAATTCCAGGTCTTGAGGACAAATATATTAGAGAAGAAAATAATAATATTTTCGTGAGGATAAATCCACATGTTTAAATAGTCCCGAAGTATTTCATACTACTTTTTAGGGTTATACAGCTAAGACGATGGATGCTGAGAAAATTGTTAATGAACTGATAACTATAGAGTCCCTTCATATTGTTGTTCCTATTTTATTTGTCTCTATATCTGTAAATCATTTAGTATTTTAGTTTCTAGGTAATCCTTTGGAATATTGGATGGACCCTATGTATGAAGAAAGGGATGAGTTTTCTAGTAAAATTGGGAGTCCACCAGAGAATGGAGGACCAAATATTCACGGAGAAAGGGATCCTGAGGGCTCATTGATCGAATAGATTGATGATACTGCTGAGTTATAGAGGTTTTATTCTATTCCAGATACACTTTTTTCAACATATTTTTTTCTTATTTCTACATTTTTTTTCACCAAGTGTCAATATGATTCCTTCAGTGAAAAACTTTTATCATATTTTTATGTGAAGTTTAGAAATCAAATTCCTCTAGTCACTAGGTTAATAGAACAAGATGAAATATATTTTTTCAAATTATTGATATATATTATTAAACTAAAGATGATGCACCAATTTCATGAAGTTTATATTGAGAATAGAAGACTTTACAGTGAGTTAGTGTATATGAAGTTTGTTCCTCAAGGATTGTTGTTTGCCTTTGTAGCCAGTATGAATGCCTTAGCTGAGAAACTGTAGAATCTTTCTTCATTTGAGTCCACTTATACATCTCTTCATATTTCACTTAATCTATAATTGATCATATATTTCGTATGATAAGAGATCGGTGGTCTTTCAAGTGATGCACCTTCCATACCTGAGGAGAAATTTACGATATTTGAACATGATTTTGATTATTCTCAAAAGTTGATTAGGGAATAAATGGACATGAGAGCTGAAAAAGAAATTATAACCAAATAAATCATGTATTATATCTTAAGGATTTATTCCAATAATGAGTTGAATTATCACTTCATGTATTTGGAAGAAAATTTGAGAATTCCTCCAATGATCTAAGCTTTTAAGGATCGTGTCTTTTAGTTAAAGGTGATGACTCCTACCATTGGAATTGGTCACATAAACCTACTCTTGGAACTGTTCACAGGGATACCCTCTAGAGTAGTTTGAGAAGTAGGGTTTGAACCATAACCTTAAATTATATGTTCCTTTTGTTGGTAAGTAAATCATAATACACACTACATTGCAGTGAAATGGAACAATAAATTCTAAAATATATTAAGTCATACGGACGGATTTAAAGTAGAAGAACAAAGCTTTGGGAAACCAGATTTGTCACACTAAGAAGTTGGCTTTTCATCGAGAGCTGGTTGGGAAGTATGGTTCTCATCATGATTTTGTGAAAAAATTCGATATGGGTTTATTAAGCACTCATTTAGGGAAAAATTAGATGGGTTCTAGAGTCTTGAAGATGGGTTCTACAGGCCTATTCATCGAGCTCTTGTTTAGGGAAAAAATTTCAAGATGGGTTCTAGAGGCACTATGAATTTGGGGAAATTATTTCCCAATGGTTTTAAAAAAACATTGGGAATGTAATATTATCCCAATTATTTACATAAACCATCGGGAAAAATTCAATTTTTGATACTATATCCCAATGGTTTAAAAAAAATGTTGGGAAAATATAAATTCCAGTGCCCTCTACCGACGGTTATATAGAACTGTTGGTATAGAATCCTTTTCCCAATAGTTTTTTAAAACGTTTGGGAAAATTTTCTTGGTTTATGTGGGATTTCCAATAGTGATTAGAGTGTTATCTAGATACACCCTTCATAATCATTTAAATCTCACACTTAAGTGTGCTACATAGATAATATAACATGGATTCATTCAACATTATAATATATTACACGATCAAAGAATATAGAATTAGTACCTGTAATTCTTCAATAAAAAGGTATATATGCATAAATACGAATAACCTTAATAGAGTAACGGGTATGTTATTCACTACAAGATGATTTTATCATGGAAACTTGTTGTGCAGTTTTGGAAGCATAACAGCGTGGCATAAAAATTCATAAAAATGGTTGATGAGTGCAGAAGGGGAATATCATCATATATACATAAAATTAATAGTAAGAGGGTTATATAAATACATGTACCAACATAATAAATTTGTAAATAGAAAGTGTAACATAATAAAGATACATGAAGAAAGAGCAGAAATTGAATAACTATTACAAAAATTTTGTATGGTAATGGGTGTACATGGGTGGTATTGATGAGAGAGAAATGTATCTATCATAATTTGAAACAAAATAATGGAATTATGGGGAATGGACAAAATATACCCCATCATTTGTAAAAGAAAATAAAATGTTGCAACAATATGAGGAAACATGGAGAAAAATGAGAATGGAAGGAACTCTTACAGAATTTAAACATAGTAATGGGTGGTATTAAAGGATAATAGATCTAAAGTGAAATAAAGATCCAATAATTTATACATAAAATGGATATTAATGATTTCTGTATGAAGATATTCCAAATCAAGAAAATAGAAATTAAAAGGCATGACATAAAAGAGGTTCTTAAAGTAAAATGATAGAGGGAGATCCCTTACATGGATGGGTGATCCTAAAGGCTTGGAAGGGGATTATAGGGTTAATTTTGTGCCTTTAGAGTACTATATAATTTATATAAAAGAGTTTGGATGAGATTCAATCCGTTTTAGTTAAGATGAATGGGTGTATAGGTGGGTTTATATCAGAAAGGTCGGGAAATTCTTTATTATTTTATTTTTTGTCACTACACACTAAAATATTCAAAACCACAAACCATACCATGGTTTTTCCCATAATTTATGGCCAAGGGGTGTGTAAAAAATATTTTATAAGGACAAGGGATATTGATATTAAAATATTATACTTTCTTATGTGCAGGTGAGTCACACTCAAAAGGAAATTATTTTAAAATATTAAAATATTTAATAAGACTTGGAGGATTCACTAAAGCTTCGTAAAAAAATCTAAAATAAATTTATTTTAAAGGGAAAAAATTTATTTGGACTAATAACCCTTTCATATTATATTATTACATCACTATTTGTTTATTATGATTTCACAAAACACATTATATATTTAGACAATGTTTAATTTTTGCCCAAAAATTCGACTATCATAAAAAATAATGAAAAATTTACCGTTGGGTAATTTTTTTGTCCATATTCCAAAAATAATATTCATTTTACTTAAATAATTTTTTAAATATGTCATTTTTTAGTTTAAAAATAAAAAACCGACATTTATTGAAAATGGACTTGTTTTGGGAAAAATAGTTTTCAATCCTTAATAAAAGTTACTTTTGACATTATTAAAATTATAGGATCCTTAATGTCAAAAAAATGTAATTTATTAATAATATATTAATAAAATATTATTCGTTTCAAAAATACATTAATTCATCAAAATAGATTCCTTAATTGAATTCAATTATTAACCAAAAATATTATTTGGGCTTAGAAAATCATTTACAAGGTTATATTAACTGAATGAGAGTATATTCATTATTCTTTACAAAAATAATGTACATAATAATAATTATATAGTCTTGATATATATCCCTTTATTTCACCAACATACACACTAAGAGTAAGGTGTGCAATGGTGGGGATTTCATATAGATGTTCAGTGAACAAGGTTTGGGACGTCATCTCGATGAGCTTGACCTTCTCCCATAAAAGGTTTTGCTCATGCTAAAGTTGTTGGATATCAGCATGGGTTTGGTCTAGGGAAGAGCCTAGAAATACTATCCCCCTTAGAATATATGATAAATGGAATTTATAGGGTGTGATCCTACTAGTAGAGGCCATCAAATCCTTTTACTATTCCAAGATGATTTTTTAAAACCCTATATTTTTACTAGTCATGTGTTCATTATTCACCGACTATATTATCAACAGTAAGGATACAGAACTGTTATTTAAATAAAATTGGATATAACAAAATAAAAGCATTTCATGTATTTTCTATATCTATAATACATTTAATTATAATAAAATAAATTTTATTCATAAAAGTTTGGTTCATTACAATCAAACTAGTTACAGACATATGATTGGTTGTCTTCCCTACCTTACTACGATTCGACAACATATTTTGTTTAGTGTGTGTATGTGTTCTGATTTTCAATAAAATAAAAAATAATCACACTTAGTTACTGTGAAAATAATTTTCAAATAACTCAAATATACTACCAGTTTAGGATTTTTCTATCCAAGAAGAAAATAATTTGACATAGTTATTCATATGCTTATTTTTTAATATTTAAGTTAGATTGATGAAACACTTATGGAACATTACACATTTTAGAAAATCCTATAATTTATTTGTGTCATAAGAAACAAAATTGTGTATCATTTTTCACTACCAAAGCTGAATACATAGTACCAGGTACCAACATTGCACAAATTTTATGGATGAATCACATATTACTAGACTATAGATATCAATTTTTACATGTATCTATAAAATTTAACAACACAAATAATATATATATTTCTAGGAATACTATGCTACATTATAGAACAAAAAATATTGATGTGATACATTAATTTTTTAGATATTAATTTCAAAAGGGTGATACCACTCTTGAATACATTGTTATAGAACATAATCCTGTAGATATCTTTACTGAGACTTTTAATTCTGAGAGAATTAATTACATTAATCATGAATTTAAGTATGATTATTTTTATTTTAGTTTATTTGCATGTGATACCCCTTCTGATTTCTCATTGTTGATGATTTATCACCATTGTGAATGTCTCACTGTTGTTATTTTTCACCATTGAAGAATTATCACCATTTTTAATGTCTCGTGATTGTAATTTCTCACCGTTGAATATTTATCACCATTGTGAATGTTTTACTATTGTGATTTATCACCATTGAAGATGTATAACCATTGAATATCTCTCACCATTTTGAAATTTCTCATGGCTAGAACTCCACAATATTTTGATCTCACCATTAGAGTTATCATGCTTTTTTCAATTTTTTCACTTCACACTATAAGTTTTAAACCATCAGTTTATTTACTATGGTTTATTTTATTTACGATTAGATTAAAAAAACACCACATTTTATTTTTTTATAATTATTTATATTTCGATTTTTGTAATCATAAAACCCCAAATGATATAAATTACATATTTTTCTAATTCCAACATCTACTTCTTCCAAGGGAATGTTCCCTCAAAACCTTTTGCAAATAATTCTATCCCAAACATTCGAACATTCCTTTTCCTTCAACCTAGTGAACAGAGTTGAATTCCATGTATATAGTGAAGAGTCCTTCAAAATAATCTTAGAAAATCACATCCCATGAAGAAGAAAAAAGGTGAACCAATTTTTCCTGATCCAGTGAACCCCAAGAATTCCAATTGTACAGTTGTGAACGAGAATGATGTACAGGTAAAGTGGCTACTTTAGAATATGTTTTCAGAGTTTAATGTTACACCAAACCAATTATATATGGAATGGTTTTATTCAAATGGGATAAATTTTTATCCTATGATGGTATATCATTTTTTTTCTTTATGTGAAGTTCACTTTTGAATAAGTTGAATAATACTGGGTGTTAAGCATGATTATGTGTCATATAATTCCATTTTCTTCAAGGATTTCGGATATTTTTTTAATTGTTTCACATAATAGTTGTTTTAATGATTATCACAGAACCATTCCTAATGATAGTGACTTCATTGTTTATGAAGATTCCCTAACTGAGTTAAAATGAGATGTAATTTTTAGAAGACCAGTTTCCTCTGAGTTATATATAGAATGTTGGTTGCTCTTAAAATTCATCAACATATTTTTTTTCCCAATGAAGGGTTACATTACTAATTTAATGTATCAATATGTCTCTTAGTTATATCTTATGAAAATAGGATAGAAAATAAAACTTCTCAAATAGTTTATCCTTTATATAATGGAAATTTTTATTCTAACATGATGGTAAAAATTCATTAAATTATCCCATGTTCATATATGTTACATTTAAATACAATGGTCTTATTGATAAAGATGAATATTTTATTATAAATTGTGGTGGTTTTTTCATCACAAGAATAATCTATGGAAGGATGAAATTTAGTTGGAACCCATTGAAAAATAAATTAGAATCTTATAATGAAAATTTATATAATGATTTCAATCCTATAGTCCTTCCTTCTAGACCAAAGGACTTTATTGACCCTGGTCTAGAGCTTGATGAAATTTTTGAGTACTCTACCAGTGATGAGGAAGAAGAGGATGTTTTATATATATATAAAGAGGATAAATAATTCTCTTTTGATTAGGGCAGTGACCTATATTTTCCTTATGAGTTTCCACCTATCACATATGGATCTCCTTGCCCACCAAGGACACTCCCAAAAAGATATAAGTAGCTAAATTATGGAATTTAAGATGTTCAAACATAATTATCTAAGGAAAAATAGTCCAAGAGAAGATATAAATATGATAATGAGGAAATATTAGATTTTGAAAAAGAATATAAAGATTAAAAAGAGGATGAAAATGAGGATGGAAATGAGGATGGAAATAGGGATGATAATGAAGAAGAATATGATGATGATGATGATAGAGGATTAGAACCTGATGTTCCCAATGTAATATTAGAAACAAGGATGTGGAAATGCCTTCAAATCTTATTTTCCCTCCCCATGGATCTAGTTCTAAATTTTATAAAATTCCAAGTCTTGTGGACAAATATAATAGAGAAAAAAAATATTTTTAGTGGGATAAATCCCCATGTTTGGAGAGTCCCAAAGTAATTCATATTATTTTTCAGGGTTCCACAGCTGAGCCGGTGGATGCTGAGAAAATTCTTAATGAAATGATAACTATAGAGGCCCCTCATATTGTTTTTCCTACTATATTTTTCTCTATATCTGTCAATCCTTTAGCATTTTAGTTTCTAGTTAATCCTTTGGAAAATTTAATGGACCCTATGTATGAAGAATGGGATAAGTTTTCTGGTAAAATTGGGAGCCCACCAGAGAATGGAGGACCAAATCATCAAGGAGAAAGGGATACTGAGGGCTCATTGATTGAATATATTTATGATACTGCTGAGTTATAGAGGTTTTATTATATTCCAAATACACTTTTTCAACATATTTTTTTCTTATTTCTCCAGTTTTTTTTTCCAAGTGTCACTAAGATTCCTTTAATGAAAAACTTTTATCAGATTTTGATACGAGGTTTAGAAATAAAATTCCTCTAGTTGCTAGGTTAAGAGAATAATATGAAATATATTTTTTCAAATTAGTGATATATATTATTAAAATAAAGATGATTTACCACTTTCATGAAGTTTATATTGAGAATAAAAGACTTTATAGTGAGTTGGAGTGTATAAAGTTTGTTCCAGAAGGATTGTTTCTTAACTTTGTAGCCAGTATGAATGTCTTACCTGAGAAAGTGTAGAATCTTACTTCATTTGATTTCACCTATGCATATCTTCATCTTACTCTTAATCTATAATTGATCATATATTTTGTACGATAAGAGAGCAGTGGTCTTTCAAGTGATGCACCTTTCATGCCTGAGGAGAAATTTTTGATTTTTGAACATGATTGTGATCATTCTCAAAAGTTTATTAGGGAATAAATGGACATGAGAGATAAAAAAGAAATTATAACCAAAGAAATTATGTATTATATATCAAGGATGTATGCCAATAATGAGTTGAATTCTCACTTCATGTATATGGAAGAAAATTTTAGAATTCCTCTAGTAACCTATTCTTTTAAGGAGCATGTCATTTAGTCAAAGGAAATGACTCCTTTACTGAAGTTGTTTATGGAAGAGAATAAATACTTCTTTATTGAAATGTAAAGAGGTGGAAGTATCACAATGTACTTTTTCAATTTTATGAAAATGTTTATACATGTTCATGGAACTATAGTAGTATCACGTGATGCCATACATGTAATTGACCATCTGATACCTCCAGCTACTAATCCAGAGAACTTCAGACATGGAGTGACTAGAGATCATCTTTCACATTTTCCAATCAGATTCTAGATTTTTTACACTCTCTCATAGATAAGCAGTTAAATGCTTATAGCCATTCATCATCAGAGAGACTCCAGATCTAACTGGTGTTCCTACATCCATCCCTTAGGCTCCTTGATATCCTACTATATATTCTACTTCAGATAAAGGGAAGGGAAAATAATATCATGGTCCCTCATCTCCACATGATTATTTTTGATCATTGGACTTTTTATCTTTTATGGGATAATTTTTTTTGTAGATTTTTTTTGTGTTTATCTTTAACATTCTTAATGGGAATTCTATTATTCTTCTCATTTTCTTTCTCTCTAATTTCCTATTTTTTAATATTATACTACTTTTCTTATTTTTTGTGTGGAATTTTTGATAATCCCAAAAGGGGGAGATCTATATTGGGGGGTTTATTTATAACTGATATTTATTTTTGGTCATATATGTATTTATCATCCTATGTCTCTAAATTTATTTGATACTATGTGATATCCTACTTTTCCTTTGATACCTTATGAATATGTGCCAACATTTTTCTTTGATACTATGTGTTTTAGTTTCTATCTTTGTTACCACCTACATAATATGTTTGATACCCTGTTTCATTTATTTCTCATTGATTCCTTATGTCTATCATTTTGTGATTTACCTTTGATGTCATGTATATAAAATTCCATGATTTGTGATCATCAAAATGGGGGTCATTGTTGGTATCATTATTTTGATGATAAAAAAATCATGTTTATTATGCTATTGAGGGATTTAATATGTTATTATAGCATTTTAAATTATAAATAATATTGGAGAAAATGGTTAATTTTCTAAACAATTTCCATTAACATTGAGTCACTACCATCAATGTATCACCACCAAAGAACTCTCTCCACCAAGAATGAGTCATCACCTAGGATGAATCACCAATGGGGTCCAAACACTATTGAAAATCAGGCCTTTAATAGTGCTAGTAAAAGGGTTTTATCATTTCTATAGAAGTGTTGATAATGTAAGAGATTTTAAAGGTTTAGCTTGAACAACATTATTAAAAAACCTAGATAAAGGACCCCTTTAGTTGTGATAAAAATTAGCTGATAAAGGATACCTTTATCAGCACTTTTTTTAGAACTAGTAAAGGGGGGATTTATCAATGATTTTTTAGCACTGTTAAGGGATACCCTCAATAGTGTTTTTTTATCATTGTTAAATGACCCACTTATAAAGGGTATAAAATTTATTTTTCACCCCCCCCCCCTTATTAGAAATTTTCATCCCCCTTTATTATCACTTCCCCAGACCCTTCTTTCAGTTCTTTACATAATGCCATACTCCAACGTATGCCCCATCCTCCAGCGAGTTTCGAACATGATCCCTCCAGCTTATACATGCGCACCTTTTCCACTCCCCTACACTATTGTGTTTTAAATTTTATCATATATCTATATTTATATATATATATTGTCATAGTTTTTATCCATATTTTTATATATATGTTTAACTATATATATATTAAAATATATTTTTATTTATATATATTTATAAAAAAGGATAATAGTTTTTATTTAGATGAAGTTTTGATATTGAGAAATATGTTTTATATGTAAATATATTTTATTATTTATTAATAAAATTAAATTTTTATATGTTAATATATAAAAAAATATGTATATATTGATTTATATTTGATTATAAATAATAGTAAATTATGAAAAATGATAAAATTTCAAAGCCATAATATCAATATGAATGTAATCCTTGGGAATAAATTCAATCCCCACTAAAAACGGAAAAAATGAACTACAGAAACAAGGCTTAAAATCCAATGAATATTTTAAAAAATTAAATACCCCGACTAAAAACTCAGTTTTGGAGGCTATATGGGCCTTTTGGGGAGAAAATGGGACAAACCACATAGAGATCAGTACATACCTCTATATCATATAGCTTGTCTCAATATTCAGAGGAAGTCCTAGTTAAGACCACATCTAGTGCCCCTTGTAGCTACAATGACTTCTGGTTTTACCTCTTCAGGTGGTCTTATGACTTACATATGAAGCTCAATATCCCAATAACAGTGATTTAGGTTAGTCTCATTAATATCCCTTTATATTTTCAAAATCCAGTGATTATACACATGATTGGGAATCTGGTTGGTAGGTATTTTTGTGCCGATAATAAAACTAAGTTAGTTTCTCACCCTATTTCTTATAAAATTTGTGTGGAAGTTGATCTCTCAATGTTTCCTATAGAGTTTATTTGGATAATAATGGAAGAAGAATTACAACACCAAAATTTTTTGTGTTTTAATAGTGGGTTGATTTTTATTCTTCTTGTAAGAATTTGGGTCACTCATCGCATGTACATAAGTGAGGGTCCAAGAACTCTAATCAAAAATAGATTGACAATTCTAGAGGTAACGACAAGGAAATGAACTCAGGTTTTGGTAAAGTACATATGGGGAAGATCAAATTGTCCACCTCTATTAACACATTAAATTTTTAAGATGTTAAACACAGGAATTATGGATCTAATACATTGGTATTGGATGTCTTATGGTTGCTGAAAATGTAAATGGGTGATATCATTCCATCTATATTTGTTCCTCTGGGCCCAGTAAGCATAAAAGGGGTCTGTGTGGTTTGAATGATGGTTTATTATCCCAAAAAATTAATAGAGGACCCCCATGGTGTGGATTAGAGATATGGTAGTTTTATAATTCTTGAAGGGGTGTCCAAAGTTGTTGAAGATGGAGGTGCATGGACTCCCAAGGCTGTATCCTATAAGGATTGAGTACATTCAAGACATGGTTCTATAGGATTAAGGGAATACTAGGAGCCTAAGAGACTAGAAGTGGAATCAAATGTAGTAAGGTGGATAATCCCATGAAGGGATTCTCCAATCCTTAATATTTCTAACCACTTTGTGGGTTTAGAAGATAGTCTAGAACTGGGATTTGAAGAAATTTAACTTCAATATCCAAATGAGGAGAAGGGATACCATGGAGAAGTATCCACTGAAGATCAATCTGGTCAACTCTCAGGAGATAGTAAATATGATCTTCAAAGTAAATATATCCATAATAAAAGGAGGATGGATGTTCAGAGATTCAATTGGAAGGATTGAAAGTATTATTCTTATTTTCCCATTCCAATAGAGATAGTATCCACCAAAAATCCATGGAGATGATAGATAATCTGTTTGTTTCTGGCTTCCCTGTCTAGGTGGAGGTTACACCCTATGAGAAAGTTCTTTTCAAAGTGACTCTAGATGGTCCTTAGTGAGAGAAATTCAGGGTTTTTCAGCATAATCTAGAAATTATCATTCATTTGGGTGAATAAATTGTGGAGGAATGTCTGATAATTTTTTCCACGAGGGAGGATGCTGAAAAAATTATGGGAATATTGCTCCAAGTGGACACTACAAGTGAGAAAGGTTCTTTGTATTTACAAGAAAGACCATATATTCATAAGAGGCTTGAAATTTGAGGAATATCAAGAAATTGTTATACATTAAATCATGGGACTATTTGGATTATTCCATTTAAGACATTTTAAATGATGATCTAGGCACACAAGTATCTTTTATTCCCTATAAATTATTTGGGGGGAATTATTCCAACCCGTTGAAACTTTCCTTCAATAATTCTATAGTTTCTTTTAGTGTTTTATTTGGTTAATCTGTGTGGGTTCTTCTTTTTCCCTAAAAAGTGATTTGATAATAAAAATTTAATTTCAATATTATATAAATATATGGAATGTACGCCTTATCAACACTATTAAAAAAAGTTTGATAATAGTCCCCCTTTATCAGTGTTATTTTAGAAGCACTGATAAATGCCCTTTTATCAATGCTTTTTTACGAGCGCTGATAATGGGGAGGGAATCTATTAGTTTTTTACAACTAATGATAATGGTCCCCCTTTAACAGTGATTTTCTAGCACTGTTGAAGACCTTCTTTAATAGTGCTAAAAAATAGGGTTGTTAAATACCACCTCCAACACATCTTTTTTAGTGCTAATAAAGGTGGTCTTAATAATGCTTTTTATCAGTGATATTAAAACCATATATCTAGATAAACCCAATTTTTTAGTAGTGAAAATAGGTTAAGTATGGGAGACACTCACCATCATCTTTATGTCACCACCAGAATAAATTTTTTAAAATGTGTTGGAATTTCTCACCGCTAGAAAGTGTCACCATTACGAAGTCTCACCACTAGATCGATTCAACACCAGACTCAATCAACACTATTGTGTCTCACCACCAGACTTAAAAATTTACAAAGAGTTGCCTCTTAAAAGACTAACTGCCACTATTTCTATAGTTTTCATTTTGAATCAAATATTTCTAATTTATAGTTTATCAAATTTAATTCTCTGACTTATTTTAATGATTTTATATAATTTCATGATAAAGATGCGTTAAAAATTATGTCATATATGTGTATGTGGTAGTTGGATATATAGATTTCTTCCCACATGGATGTTGTTATAGCTGATAAAAGAGGGAGAATACTTACTGGTGCTAACATATGTGTAGATATTAAACATATGGACACCCACAAATCTACACATGTAATTTGAGTTGAACCTCATTACAAGAACTGGAAGAGCTTCCATGGTACATCTTGATTACATATGATTGTGAGAATATAGCTGAACAATTTATCAAATCCTACAGTCATAACATAGGACAGGTTTTTTCAACACTCTGTTTTACTAAAAATCTCAGAATCTCAACTCAAGCCTTATCTTAATCCACATTCAAGAGTCCTTATATATATAGTTTATTAGATAGTGAAATAGTATTACATCTATATGTTTTACTTACTCTATGTGGTCACTTATCTTTACATGATGATCATTGTGTGTATAATATATTTATAACACTCACACTATCTCCTTATTTAATGTAGAAAATAATAAATATCTTCTTAATATATTATTTATCTATTTTCCCACGTGTTGGGGTAGAATTATGATTGGGTTCTATTTTATCAATACTCCCATGATTACTGTGGAAGATTTCTCTATGTGCCCAAGAAAGTTGTTATACTATTATAATAACTGATCCAAGTAGTGGATCAAGAGTTTATTTTATATAAACTACATGGAAATTAGTGAATACCAAGTGAAGAAAACCAAGTCTCATAATTATATTGAACCTCTTTTATTCAATTCTATTGTGTTTTTTATTTGTTTTATTTTTTGTACTTGAAAATAATTTTTTTCAAACTACAAACAAAAACCACTACTTTGATAGTTAGTTTCAATTAGTGTTTATATAATGTTTAAATTGACTAAACTAGTTTCAAAAGTTAAATTTTTTTACATATATATTATAAATGAGAACTAATAAATTGTTTAGAAATATTTTAAAATATCGAAACCTATATCAATTTTTTTATTTTATTTAACTGGTCTATATTTAAATTAATTTGGGGATTTATTTTTAATTTATTTTTTAAAAGAATTTTTTATTGGATACTAAATCCACCCCCCCCCCCCCTCTTGAGATACTCACTCTAACCAACATCATTTTTTTATAAAAGTAAAAACCAACTTGTTCAGAAAACAATGAGATGATTACTTTTAAAAAGAATTAAAAGGACAATGACTGTTTGAATCAAATTTTCAAAATCATAGAAAAAAATTTAAAAAAAATTGTATAAAAAATTTATTTAAATGAATAAATATTTTGGCTAAAGAGATATATGAAGATGTATTTTCATAAGAAAATTTAATAAAACATTTCAAGTTCCAAAGAGAAAAAAATTGTACTATTACTTTCAAAATTCATGAATAAATATATGAGAATAAAATGGATGAGTATTATTTGTAAATGATAAAATAATTTCCATTAATGGAAATTCAAGAATAAATCATACCTATTAATATGAGATTGAATCGTAAACCCTTAATCCCATGGAAAATTTTCAATCACAACTTTCTAGGAATGATTTAGATCAACTGTAACTTCAAATATCATGAATTTTAAAGGTTACATGATATACTATCTAATGTGTCTGTATATACTGGCATGACCCCCTCCCCACAAGGTGTACCCTTCCTAGGTCGGCAATGTGAGAAGGGAGATAGTGACCCCTGATTCCCGCTTCAGTAGGCCCAAAGTTGGAGACTAGCATCGAGGGTATAATAAACACACAAATGGGAGGCATTACCCTCTAATAGAACACTAGATAAAGAGAGATATAAGACAGACACCAACCAACTCCAAATTAGACAAAAATATAAAAGAAATATTAAGTACACATATGTAATTTTATACAAAACTACTACAACTGAAAGTGGAAAAAGTGAAAATACCAAAAATAAAGTAAAAACAGTAGCATCCACAAGCTCGAATAGCTCCAACACCCCCATGCTAGTAGAAACTAGCTTGATCTCCTACCTTGTCCAAGTGACCTGAAAATAGTTTATATATACATAGGGTAAGTATAATAGTATACTAATTAGTATCCTCCCTGTAGCCTCTCGATAAAAAGTAAATAATGAATGTTAAAGCACAGTGAACAGAAAATGAAACTAACTCATCACCTAAACAGTTATACTAAGTTCCCAGTCTAACCATGGATACTCTCACCAAGGATTGCATACAAGTGTATATAAAATAATAAATAATATCAAGGATACCCTACTACTACTTCCCCAATGGTTTTCCACTTTTCCCCAATGTCTCACATCCTAAGCCATCTCTCTCCAAAAAGGCTTACCTAGAGACACCTGGGCGAAGCCCCACAATATACACCCAATGAAACAAAACCACCACATCCATGTAAAAAAAGTATCCAGGTAGTTTTCATGAGCCACCATATCTCGCATAACATGTATCATACGTTAGAAATTATACCTCAATCCATTACAACTCATGCACTAAGTAAGGATCCTCAAGTCATCACAGCCTATACACATTACACCTATAGTATCCCATAGGAAACTATATCCAGAATATGTGTGTGTGAATAACCACAAGCCATTACATCCCTCTCCACACATATATGGGTAAAACTAACCAATGTGCCTACTAGCACAAGTAACTACCAAGAGAAGAGAGTGAGGCCAAAGGGGGTAGTCATCCATCCATTCTCCCACCGGAATGTTGGGGAAAACACCCCGCAGGGATCAGAATCCCTAGGGTGTTGGTTTCCCTAACCGATGGGGTGGAGTAGCGTATAGAAATACAAAAAGTACAAAATATACTATAGCTCACAACCACACTATGGAAATAACCTATTATTAGACTCAAATGAAGCTAACGTCTCTCAGATTCCCAACTACCACTTTTAAGACTAGGTATCTTATAAGAACACAACCATTTAAAGAGATTTAATACATTACTTCATTCCCTTTTTATCAGTTTCAATTTATGTTAATTATTTTTTTAAACAGTAATTAACCATTAATAATTTCCAAAATATATTTCATTAGCATCACACCCAAAGTTCATTGTTCCTTTAAATTTCAACATCAACATTTTTTCACATCAGGATCCCACCCCATGGGTTAACATCATTTATTCAATCATTTATTAAAAAAATTATTACTTTTTCATATTTCCAGGCATTCTAGAAAAAAATTATAAGCTACTAAACTCATGGGTCTCAACATGGTGTATAGAATAACTACACGTCGAGTCTTTGTTTCCTATAGTAAGAGCGTAGACCCATCCTCCCTCAGGAATCTAAACATAAAAAGCATGTGGCATACCTCATGCGTCTTCACCCCTTTTGGAAGGAGGGTATGAAAACCATTTTCCTTGAGAAGTGGGGAAATAAAAGAAGATAAACAACCAACTAGAAACAAAAAGTATCCAAACATTCACATCCAACCCATTCCATCATATCCAATGTCCTCCCGGACACCCACATGCATAAACCGATGCATGTCTCCACTCTAGGAATCAACTGAGGTCACAAAAAATAGGCCTACTTGCCCCCACATATCACAACTGCCTTCTAGGATCACATCATAACAAAATCTGCATGAAAAAAAATATTATATCCACTGGGCTCATAGCCATTAATAAATTAAAAGGGTAACTCAGTACCCTACGAGGCATTATCTAGTATCAAACAACCAGTCATTTAATCCATCTGGAATTAACCGATTTATAATTTTTCAGGTTCCAACTATGGGCAACGTAAACAATAAGTCATTAAAAATAATTAATCATGATTAATGTATCAATTTTATTAACATCAAATTACAACAAGAATAATCAGATTCATTTACATGCCTCTTTATCATTATCCAAACAATTATCAATTTATTCCGACTTTGCTTTCTTTACCAATTTACTTCAATAACGAAAATCTAAACAAATCAAACATTGATATCACACTATCTAGAAGAACAAGATGAAATAACATAAGATCGATATTAATTTATTTATTTGGTTCAAATATTTATTATGTCAATTACATTGTGATCCAATAGGATAAAACATGGTAACTCTATAGTTTCATGTAAAATAAAAGAGAAGAAATGAATCCCCTACCTCAAACGGTTCATGACGTTCTTTATACGAGAACGATCCACACAACAAGATACGATCTCCTCCCCCCGTGACAATTATATCAACCTGAGGAAACAGAGACACCACCACACCGGTCAACACCCAAGAAAAGTCTATTAGGAACATGGAGATAGCATTGCATAAAAGGGAAAGGAGAAATATAAGGAGATGATCCCAAAATAATGACGACATATCATACCTTATATCTAAGATTGATCGATACTTTTTAGTTGCATCAAAAATAGAGGCGAACCAATACAAGGAGGAAAGTTTGATCGTACAACTCCTACGGGAAGGAATTAAAGGTTCAAGTGTCTCACACCAAAGAACAATGAAGGCAAACAAAAGAGGAATATATCTATCTCATTTATAAGATTTAATGGATCAATGTTTTAAGATACACTTGATTTTCCATTAAAATCAAGTCACATTAAACCATGCAGTTTGACCAAGTAAAAGCATCTTGAGCCTTAGGAAAATTAATATAGGCATTATAGGCTTTGAATCGGCCTTAGATTCCATAAAATGAGGCTTTAAATTCATTTTACATCAAAGGAAACGTCAAATATGTGAAACTATGGAAAGCTGGAAACACTGTATACCAAACATAAAATTTGGAAAAGGAAATAGAGGCAACTGTTGGAACCTCACCACTATGGAAACACTATTCATGAATTCAAAATTTGGAAAAGGAAATAGAGGCTACCATTGGAAACTCACTATTCTAGAAGCACTATTCATGAACTTGAAATTTGGAAATGAAAATAGAGGCTACTGTTGGAACCTCACTGTTCTAGAAACACTATTCATGAACTCGAAATTTGGCAATAGAAATAGAGGCTACCATTGGAACCTCACCGTTCTAAAAACATTGTTCATGAACTCAAAATTTGGAAAAGGAAATAGAGGATACCATTGAAACCTCATCATTCTAGAAACCTAGTACATGAACTTGAAATTTGGAAAAGGAAATAGAGGCTACCATTAGAATCTCACCATTCTAGAAGCATTGTTCATAAACTCAAAATTTGGTGAAGGAAATAGAGGCTACCGTTGGAACCTCACCATTCTGGAAACACTATTCATGAAATTGAAATTTGGAAAAGGAAATAAAGGCTACTGTTGGAACCTCGCCATTATGGAAACATTGTTCATGAACTCGAAATTTTGAAAAAGAAACAGAGCCTACCATCGGAACCTTACAATTCTAGAAACAATATTCATGAACTTGAAATTTGGAAAAGTAAATAGAGGTTGTTGTTGGAACCTCACAATTCTGGAGACACTGTTCAGATAAGGCTAATGTTGGAACTGTTCACATAAGCCTGCCATTGGAACTGTTCATAGGGCTACCATTGGAACTATTCATATAAGCCTACCATTAGAACCGTTCACAAGGACACCGTTGGAAAAGTTCACAAAAACCTACTATTGGAACTATTCACAAGTCTACCGTTGGAACTATTCACATAAGCCTGCTGTTGGAACTGTTCATAAGGCTACCGTTGGAACTATTCACATAAGACTACTATTGGAACTATTCATAAGGCTACCACTGGAACTGTTCACATAATCCTGCCATTGGAACTGTTCACAAGGCTACTGTTGGAACTATTCACATGAGCCTACCATTGGAATTGTTCACAAGGCTAACAATGGAACTCTTCACATAATCCTGTCATTTGACATGATCACAAGGATACCACTGGAACTATTAACATAAGCCTATCGTTGGAGCTATTCATTATGGTCTCACCGGTGGAACAGTTTAGCAAATTGGAAATTTGGAAAAGTGTTCGGGATAAGTCAACTTGACCTCCCAGAACACCCCAGAGAAGTCTGAGCCATTACATCATATACCTCCCAAAACATTATCTTCGTTGAGAATTCAAAACCCACCAAAAGGGAAACCGAACAGGGTCTGAACTACCACCCATCTAGATACCTCTTAAAAGGGAGAAATCCATAAGAAGCAACCAAAGAAATCCATCTCATAAACATGAAAAGTGTACAACCACAAAGAGAACATCTTTTTTTACATGAAAAGAGTTAAACATAAAACAACTCGGGATACTGATCACATATCTATGAATCATGTTCTCATGTTCTATCCTCGACACCACCATGTCTTCACAAGACACGAACCAAGGGGATGGAACACCCGCGCAACACCTTCTCCTTGTGGTCTTGGATCTCCACAGGCTGCTCCTTGAAGGTCGCATCATCATCAACATATATCTCTCCCCAATCGAGGATGTGTGAGTCATTATGTAGATAACAATGGAGTTGTGATACATGGAAAATATCAAGTATCTGGATCATCTGCAGGGGAAGTGATACTTGATACACCATGGCTCCTATATGAGCCAACACCTTGAAAGGACCAACAAACCGGGGAGAAATATTACTCCCGCAACCAAACCATCACTGCCCATGACAGAGAGTCACCTTCTGAAACATGTGATCCCAAAAATCAAACTCAAAATGTCTCCTACTTTGATTGGAATATGATTTATGATGATCCTACGCTGTCTTCATATTCTCACAAATCACCTGAACCATCTCTATTGTATTATTCACTATTTCTGGTATGATAATTGCTGACTCTCCGACCCTAGACAATCATAACGGATAATGGAATGGTCGGCCATACAAGGCTTAAAATGGCGTCATACCGATGGTGGTGTGAAACCTATTGTTGTAAGAGAACTCTACCAAGGTTAAGTGCCTCATCCAAAAACCTCCAAAATCTAGGAAACAAGAGCATAACATGTCTTTAAGAATATGGACAGTCCGCTCTGTCTGACTGTATGTCTACGGGTAAAAAGTAGTGCTAAGGAAAAGCTGAGAACCGAAATCATGTTGGAGACCTGTCCACACCCTGGAGGTAAAACTAGGATCTCGATCAGAAATGATCATCTTTGCGACTCAATGAAGTCTCACAACCTCCTCTAGATAATACCTCGACAAAACTTCCACTGATCTTGAATCCTTGATCGCTATGAAGTGCGATGATTTTGCTAAATGGTCCACTGCCACCCAAATAGTATCATATCCTCTTAGAGCTCGGGGTAAACCAGTAACAAAGTCCATTGAGATTTCCTCCCACTTCCACTGAGGAATATATAATGGTTGGAGAAAACTACTAGGGACATGGTGCTTAGCCCTGACCTTCAAGAAGACCAAACATTGAGACATAAACTTCACAACCTCAGGATTCAACCCAGGCCACCAAAACTGACTCCTCAAGGTTGGGTACATCTTTTTCATGCTAGGATGTACCACTAAAGGTGAACATTGGAACTCTTTGAGAATCGTCTCGCGCATGGCCAAAGGAACAAATAGCCTTCTGTGATATAACACTCATTTCTGTTCATCCTCAAACCAACCATTAGGGGTCTCTCCACAAACAACTAGGTCTCTCCAAACCTCCACCTCATGATCCCACGACTAGGACTCTTTCACTTGATGCACCAGAGATAACTACACCATCATCTGAAAAAGACAAACTTTGCCCCCAACTTCTACTATATTGAGATGTAATGATGAAAGTTCTTCCATGACTCTCCAAGAATTACCATATTCACGCATTACATAACTATGTGACTTCTTGCTTAGTGCATCAGCTACAACATTCCCCTTTCCAGGGGTATATGGTATTTCAAAGTCATATTCTTGTAAGAACTCCATCCACTGACATTGACCCAAGATTAAGTCACATTGGGAGAAAAAATACATAAGGCTCTTATGATCGATGAAAACCACAAAGTGATCGCCAATGACGTAATGTATCTACAACATTAGATCAAACACTACGATTGCCAACTCAATATCACGGGTGGCATATTTATGTTCATGGGGACGCAACTACTGAGACATATAAGAAACAATTGATCTCTACTGCATCAGAACATAGCTTAACCCCAGATGCGAAGCATCACAGAAAACATCAAACTGAACTCCCTCTACTGGAAGACAAAGAACTGGAGCACTAACTAAATTCTCTTTTAGAAACTCGAAATTTGGCTAACACTGATCATTGGACATGAACGTCTGATCCTTCTTGGTCAATGTTTTCAGAGGAGTGGCAACCTGATAGAAATTGGCTATGAACCTCATGTATTATCTTGAAAGACCAAAGAAACCTCACACCTCTGACACTGCCTAAGGGGCTTCCCAAGACATAAATACTTATATCTTCGATGGATCCACATATACTTCTTGATGGGACACAACATGCCCCATGAAGCAGACTTCTCGAGCCCAAAACTCACACTTTGACAACTTCCCAAATAGCTAATGTTGATGAATAACTCCAAAACGGTGTGTAGATGCTCTGCATGCTTCACCTTAAACATGGAGTACGCAAGGATGTAATTGATGAAAACCCCCATAAAATTATCTAAGAACTCACAAAACATCATGTTCATCAATCCCATGAACACACCTGAAGCATTCGTCACACCGAACAGAATTACAATGAACTCATAATGCCTATGATGATAACGAAAAGTAATCTTCGGGATATCCTCATCCTTCACACACATCTGATGATATCCTAACCAAAATTTGATCTTTGAGAACCAACTTTCACCCTTCAGTTGATCGAATAAATCATCAATTCACGGAAGAGGATATCAATTCCTCACTGTCACTTTTTTTAAGCGGTGATAATCGATACACAACCGCAAACTGCTATCAGCCTTCTTCACGAACAAAACGGGTGCACCCTTTGGTGACACACTTGGTTGAACAAAACTACATTATTATAGACCATAAATATGTATATGTATATATCATAAATCTTAAGGGGCCATCCTATATGAACACATATAGATAATAGATGCTCTTTGTTGTAGCTCGATCGCAAACTCGATATCTCATCAAGGGGGTAATGCTACAACCTCTTCTGGAAAGACATCAGGGTACTCTTCTATGACTGAAGGAAACTAAAACTGTTGAACCTCCTATTAAATCAACATAAAATCATTCATCAAGGATGATGTGGATTGAACATGCCTCTGACCCATCTGAGGGTCCCGCTCTCCAACAAACACCACTGGCTCTCCATCCTCATCGAAGAACACAACCTGCCTCCTGATGCAATCCATGATAGCCTACACCGAATACAATTAATCCATTATTAGGATTACATATAGTTGTATCCCTAAACATAGGAAATCTCCACAAGAGAGGTTTTTTCTCATCACTAGCTCACAGTCTCTATATACTTCAATCAAGTTAGCTCGACCTTCAACTGGCGTAGTCAACGCCAATGGAAATGGAAGACTCTCTACCTCAAGTCCAAAAGCATGGACAATGGAAGGTGATATAAAGGGGTGTGTTTCTCCAGAATCAAACAAGGAATACACCAATATAGAAAACAATAAAATGGTACCTCGAATGATGCATGGCTCTCCTGGAGCTGGCAACGCTAAAGCATGAAGCTGACCACGACCTCCTCTATAGCCTCTCTGACCCTGATAACAACCATCGCCACAATCGTTCTATGCTCTCTGGGTATGGGGAGTGTAATGGGGCTATCCTATTTCATCCCCATCTACCCTTGGTTGATCCAAAGCTTGTGCAACATACTGTTATTGCCTCTGGTGTAACTTCCTCAACGGAGGAACCTAGAGAAGAACATCTGGTGCACGATGACTGATCTAAAAGGTCCGGCACTCTTTCTATTGATGACCTTGACCACCACAAGAAAAATAAGTTCTTGATCCCTTGGCATAGTCCTGAGATCCACTTCCCCCAGAGAAACAAGATATTGATCATTGATACGTACCCCCAACCAAACAGAAACTCTTCTTCCCTCAAAACTGGGAACCCTGGACCACATCTCTGCTTCATGGGGAATCATGAAGACTCCCCTCTCGTGATGATCTGGTTCTTCCGAATTTCCTTTCGACGAACTCTTCCCTCACCAGCACCTCAAGAAATGTCTTCGGCATAAATGGGGTGACCTGGCACTGGATATTTGGATGCAAAGCCTCATCGACATGCATCGCCCTAGCCTCATCTCCTAGAAATAGGTCCGAAACATATCATAAAAGGTTCCAGAAATGGATTCCAAATTCTTGCACACTGGAGGTCCCTTGTCTAAGGGTAAGAAGCTTCTAGTGACTGGAAACCTTCATGGTCTAATAAATAAACTCAACTCTAAACATGACTTGAAACTTCTCTCATGAGATCGCTGACTCCTAGCGATCCCCGAGGAACAAGAACCACGACTTCCTTGTTGCTATATGAACCATCGTCACAACCAAAGACACCCAGTGCTCCTTCCGAGCATGAGTCAAATTGAATCCTATCACAAACTCCTCCAACAAGTCTTCCATGAGTGCATATGAAATGGATCACTCAAACTTCTTTATACTCTTTCACTGAAACTCTCAGAGTGTCCTCTTCCAAGTGTCGTCATCGTCAGCCTCCACCCTGCAGTGATCTGCTGGAACAGCCTACTGGACATCTTCTATACGATCCTGATGAGGACATCGGCCTAGATCTATACCTATAAAATAACAGAGTTTGAGATCCTAAACCTGTAATATGGATGAATCAAAATTAATTAATGAATTTTTTTCATTTATTCATTTTAGGTTTACCTATTCCAAGGTCTACCCATTTGAACATAGGCACAAATAAGAGTGATGCATGATCCTTTCCTAGGTCTCTACCCTGCAACTAGCATCACAAAAATTAGTATCCATTGTAAACTTAATGTTTTGTGCATCAGATAATAGGGAGACTTAAACTCTTATGTCTCAGTCAGTCTCTAGTGTTTACATCACTTTCTAAACATGACCGACATGGTTTCCCTACCAACCCAAGAAACCTCACATGTGCCTAACACCAAAGTCTATCATATCCCTCAACTAGACCTCTAATACCACATTGTCACGACCCCCTCCCCACAAGGTGTACCCCTCCTAGGCTGACAATGTGATAAGGGAGATAGTGACCCCTGAGTCCTACCTTTACCAGGGCCCAGGTTGGTGACTAGCACTGAGGGTATAGTAAACACACAAATGGGAGGCATTACCCTCTAAGAGAACACATGTGAAAGAGAGAGATAATATAGACACAACCAACTCCAACTCACAGAACAATATAAACTAAATCGCAAGTACACATATCTAATGTCATGTAAAACTACTACAACTGAAAGAGGAATAACTGAAAATAACAAAAAGAATGTAAAAACAGCAGTAACCACATGCCCAAATAGCTCCTACAACCTCAAGCTCGTAGAAACCAGCTTGATCTACAACCTTCTCTAAGTGACCAAAAAAAGGATTATATATACATTGGGTGAGTATAACAGTATACTCAGAAGGATCCTCCCCATAGCCAATCGTGAAAAGGTAAAGAGAGCATGCTAAAGAACAATGAACAAAAAATGAAACTAAATCATCAACTAAATAGGTATACTAAGTTCCCATCCTCACCGGGGATACTCTCACCATGTATCGCATACAATATTATATTATATAATAAGGAATATCAATGGTACCCCACTAATACTTCCCCACTGGTTTGCCTCTTCGCCCAAATGTTGCACGTCCTAAGCCATCTCTCTCCAAAAGGGCTTGCCCGCAGACACTTGGGTGAATCACCACAATATGCACCTGATAAAATAAAACCACCACGCCTAAATAAGAAAAGCATCCAAGTAGTATCTGGGAGCCACCACAGCTCTCATAACGTGTATCATATGTCAGGCATTATACCATAATCCATTACATCCCATACACCGAGTAAGGATCCTCAATCCATCATAGCCTAAACACGTTACACCTATAGTAGTCTATATGAAACTATATCTATAATATATGTGTGTGATTAACCAAAAGACATTAAATCCCTCTACACACAAATATGGGTAAAACTAACCACTATGTCTACCAAAACAAGTAACTACCAAGAGAAGAGAGCAGGGCCAAAGGGGGTAGTGAGCCATCCATCCTCCCACTAGAATGTTGGGGAAAACACCCCCCCCCCCCCCCCCCAAGGCTCAAAATCCATAGGATGTTAGGTTCCCTAACCGATGGGGTGGAGTAAAATATAGAAACACAAAAATTAATAATTATATTATAGTTCACAACCACACTATGGGCATAACCTAGTATTATAGTCACCTGTAGCTAACGTCTCTCAGACTCCTGACTGCCACTTCTAAGACTAAGTATCCAATAAGAACATAGAAATTTAAAGATATTTAATACATTGCTTCATTCCATTTTTATCAGTTTCACTATATGTTAAATAATTATTTAAACATTAATTAACAAATAATAATTTCCACATTGTATTTCATTATCATCACACCCAAAGTTCATTGTTACTTTCAATTTCAACCTCAGCATTCTGTCCCAACAAGCTCCAACCCCATGGGTTAACATAATTTATTCAATAATTTATTAAAAACATTATTACTTTCCCATATTCCTAGGAATTTTATAAAAACATTATAAGATACTAAACACAAGGTGTTCGACATTGTGAGTAAATGAAATACCCATCGAGTCTTTGCCGCTTATAGCAAGAGCGTAGACTCATCCTCCATCGAGAAGCTAAAATCAGAAAGCATATGGGATACTCCATGCATATTCACCCATTTTGTAAGGAGGGTAAGAAAACCAGTAGCCTTGAATAGTGGGGAAAGAAAAGAAGATAAAAAACCAATAAGAAACAGCAAGCATCCAAACATTCACATCTAACCTGTTCCATCATCACTTGTGTCCTCCCCGACACCCACATACATAAACTAATGCATCTTGCCACTCTAGGAGTCAACAACTACCACAAAAAATAGGCCTCCCTAACCCCACATATCACAAATTCCTTCTAGGCTCACATCACAACACAAGTAGTAGAAAAACAAACATTGTATCAACTGGGCTTCTAGCCCTTAAAGAAGAAAGAGGGTCACTCTGAACCCTACGAGGCATTATATAGTATCAAACAACCAGTCATTTAATCCATCTAGAATTATCCAATTTATTATTTTTTAGGTTCCAACTATGAGAAACATAAACATTAATCTATCACAAAAAAAAATTAATCATTCTTACTGTATCAATTTTATTTTCATCAAATTACAAAAAGAAGAACCAGATTTATTTACATGCCTCTTAATCATTATCCATAAAATTATCAATTAACTTCATCTTTATGTTCTTTACTAATTTCCTTTAATAATGAAAAGATAAAAAATCAAACCTAGATATCACACTATTTAGAAAAACTAGAGGCAATAACATACGATCGAAATAAATTTATTTATTTGGTTAAAAATATTTATTATGTCAATTACATTATGATCCAGTGGGATAAAACATACTAACTCTGTGATTTCATGTAAAATAAAATAGAAGCAAGGAATCCCCTACCTCAAATGGTTCTTTATGTTCTTTATACGAGAATGATCCGCACAATAGGTTACGATCTCCACCCCCTTGACAACTGTATCCACATGAGGATGCAGAGACGCCTCCACACCTATCAACACCCAAGAAAAGTCTATTAGGAACATTGGAGATATCATTCCATAAAAAGGCATGGAGAAAAAAAGTAGATGAACACAAAAGATTGTTGACAGATCATAACTTATATCGAAGATTGATCAATATTGCTTGGTTGCATCAAAAACAAAGGGGAATCAATCCAAGGAGGAAAGTTTTGATCGCAAAACTCTTATGGGAGGGAATGAAAGGTCGATCATCTCACACCAGAGAACAGGGAGGAAGAATAAGGGAGGAAGATATCTCGTCCATTTATAATATTTAAGGGATAAATGGTTTAAGAGACACTGTATTTTCCATTAAAAGCGGATTACATTAAACCATGTGGTTTGAACAAGTAAAAGACTACTGAGCCTTAGGAAAATTAATATAGGAGTTATGGCCCTTGAATCGGCCTTAGAGTCCTTAAAATGTCGCATTAAATGCATTTTACATTAAAGGAAATGTCAAAGGGAAAAAATTATAGGAAGCTAGAATCATTGTATACCAAACATGAAATTTGGAAAAGGAAATAAAGGCTATCGTTGGAAACTCACCAATTTGGAGATATTGTACACAAACTCGAAATTTGGAAAAGGAAATAGAGGCTAATGTTGGAACCTCTCCATTCTAGAAACATTGTTCATGAACTAGAAATTTGGTAAAGGAAATAGAGGTTACTATTGGAACATCACTGTTTTAGAAACATTGTTCATGTACTCAAAATTTGGCAAAGGAAATCGAGGCTACTGTTGGAACCTCACATTTCTAGAAACATTGTTCATGAACTTGAAATCTAGCAAAGTAAGTAGAGGCTACCATTAAAACCTCACCATTATAGAATAATTGTTAATGAACCCAAAATTTGGAAAAGGAAATAGAGGCTACTGTTGGAACCTCACAATTCTAGAAACACTGTTAATGAACATGAAATTTTGAAATGGAAATAGAGGCTATAATTGGAACCTCACTGTTCTGGAACACTATTCATGAACTCAAAATTTGTAAAAGGAAATAAAGGCTACCGTCAGAACCTCACAGTAATAAAAACACTATTCATGAACTCGAAATTTGGCAATGGAAATAGTGGCTGTAGTGGAAAATTCACTGTTTTGGAAAAACTGTTCAGATAAGGCAACTGTTGGAACTGTTCACATAAGCCTACCATTTGAAATGTTCACAAGGATACCACTGGAACTATTCACATAAGGCTATTATTGGAACTATTCACAAGGCTACCATTAGAACTATTCACATAAGTCTACCGTTGGAACTATTCACAAGGGTACCATTGGAACTGTTCACATAAGCCTACCCTTGGAACTATTCACAAAGTTACCATTGGAACTGTTTACATAATCCTTCCATTTAAACTATTCACAAAGCTACCGTTGGAACTGTTCAAATAAAACTACCATTGGAACTGTTCACTAGGCTACCCTTAGAACAGTTCACATAAGCCTACTGTTGGAATTGTTCACAAGGCTACTATTGGAACTGTTCACATAAGCCTACCGTTGGAACTGTTCACAAGTCTACCACTGGAACTATTCACATAAGCCGACCATTGGAACTGTTCACAGTGGTCACACCGGTGGAATTGTTCATCGAATTGGAAGTTTAGAAAAGTGTTGGGGATAAGTCAGATTGACCTCCGAGAACACCTCAAACACTAGATTTCTACAGAGGAATGGACCGGAGAGGTATGATCCATTTCATATATGCCTTTTAAAAGAGATTAGGTGTGTAAAATAACATTTTTCTTAAAGAATGATGTTTTGAGATGAAAAATTTACAAATATCATATCATTTATGTGAGATTTAATAAATTAATTAATTATTTGTAACAAATGTAAATCCACACAATCAAAAGTGGGAACACAATCATAAATCAATCAAAGACCATTCCACACATATTCTTGGCATAATATAATAAAATAAGTCCACATATAACCTAATGAATGTAAATTAAGTCAATAATACTCCTTACCTTTCCCTTCCCTTTATTTGTTCTATATTTATTATGGATAATGAAACACATCACTTTATGGGGAGGGTAGGTCAACTGCACCCACAAATAACATTATAATTTCATTAACATGTGAAAGGGTAAGGAAGTGGAATATGAATTAATTTTCCATAAATAATAGAATTTCATACATATATATATATTATTAATTAAATATATCCTTTTTACCTTATACACAAAGAATTATTGAAAAATGAATTACATTTCTTCACAAGGTTTTAGTCTTCCACACACAGGAATTCTGTTTTCAATTATTTTATGGATGATGTGGTAATAAATTACATGATATATTTATTTTATAGAATTATTAATATTTCATTAATATTATATACCATCATTAAACTAATATTTATTACATTTTATGTAATGTTTATATGAAAAATGAACCACATCGCTTCACTATGTGGTAGTTTGTCGTACACATGGGTGATAGAATCATATTCCCTATGGAATGGAAAGTAAAAAACATTCTATATGAGATATTATAATTCAAGAGTTCTGATTATGTCAAAAATATAAAATATAAATATTAAATACAAAATTATATCTAACTTTGAGAATTTTTGAAGTAAAATGAATAACATCGGTTTGTGAGGTGGTAATCTCCTGTACACATGATCAAATGTTTCATTTCCCATTTTATTGAAGAGGAATGGTTGTAGGTATGAACAATGAAAAAAAATTAGTATATGGAATATAATTAGTTTATTATGAAACCATGTTATAATAATATTTGATGTAGGTGGAGAAGGAAATAAAATAAAATCCTCAGTTAATGAAATCACATCTTCTTCGGATAACTTCTTTTGATTTGCACCTAAATTATTCCTAGGTTGGAATTATGATAATGAAAACGTTTCTAATATTATATTATGAATTTCGTTATGTTATTTTGGAATTTATTATCTGAACCAATTGGTTTTGGAAGTGTAAAAAGGAGAGGAGATCTAGTCTCCTTTAATAATTGGGGGAGTGGACACACTTGGAATATTTGGAAGGAATAAATTCCACAAACATTTTTCTCATTCAAAAAGGAAAAAAAATGAACCATTTTGTACTGTTATATGATATGAGGTCTAAATATGATGATAAAATGTTAATTATACATGTTGTGGGACATTTTAACCCTTATCTTTTTAGTTTACCCACCCCCCCCCCCCCACGTAAACATGTTTTTACGTTAAACATGGTAAATAATTTTCACTTTTTTCACTATTAATTTTAGAAAAAATTTAATTTTACACTATTATATATTATTAATTATTTTTATTCAAAATATAAAATCCATTTTTTTAATTCCACTAATTTAATCTGAATAATTTAATTAAAAACTAAACCTATCGAAAAATAGTTTTTCCAAAAAAATAAGATCTCATATTAAATATATGAAATATAATGATTATTATATAAATTTATATTAATATTTAAATATATATAATATATATATTTTATTTAAATAATTTCTTATTGGGGTTATTTTAATTATTTAAAATGGAAAAATTTATACCATATAAAATAGATTTCTGGAAAAAGTATTTGTAATGCATAAAAATAAACTTATAATTAAATATATTATATTAATTATTTATCTAAAATTATTTTTATTTAATAAAATTAAATAATAATTATGTTAATTTTAGATCAAATAATAATAATAATCAGACTTAATTTATTCAATATAAATCACAATTTTATAAAAATGGTTATTTTGTCACTATTCACTAGACAATTAATATTTTCCAAAAAAAATAGATAAATATTATCATATGATAACATCCATTTTATAATTTCAATAATGATGTTGATTATATAAAAACAGTTTCTTAAATTAGTCAATAAATGTTTTTAAATTATATATGTAAAGCTTGACTAAACTACCATTTAGAAAAAATATAGTTCTATCAAAAACATTTCATTTTCCTTCAAATGGTTCTTGATTAATTTCTAATTAGTTAATAACCATTGAATTTATTTTATAAATTTGTTAACCATATAATTTTAATTATATATTTATTGATATGAATTCCCACCAACTTAATAGATAGATTATAATGTTCTTGTTTAAATAATAATATTTTAATGGAGAGTTTTGTATTGTTTAAACCTAATGCTGAGCGTATTAGAAACTATCAAAGGGATTGAATTTATATAACTAATAATAATTATCCTAAAATCTCAGGGTGTTTCATTCTCTTATAATCATAGAATTTCATGTCATATACACTATAAAACATGATTCTCCCCTTTAAAAATTATAGGATGTTAAATTATACCCCCTAAAAAATTGATGTTGTGTGTTATATAAACTATCAAACATGATGTCCCTCATTTTAAGTCTCGGGATGTAAAATTATGACCACTTAAATAAATTTCATCCTCATAATTTAATATTTATCTCAGTATTCAATAGTTTTATATTTGAAAATATCATTATTGGAATCACACATCATAAAAATGCTTAATAATTCTACCACTTAAAAAGAGAGAAAGGGATATACGAAGGTCATCTAGAATTACACATTATTAGTTTTCATGTAGAAGAATATTGGTGGAGAGTGAATTAACAGACCTATAAGAAAATAGTTAATAATTATATAGAGTGATAAAGATCATCAATGGAGTGCGTGCATTGATACGGTTTCCATTTCTTCCACTAGGCGCCATTTCTAAACAATGGCATAAACTAGATCAGTTTATGAATCAAAATACATAATCCCATACTTATAAAACACTTAACATAAATTGAACTGTGTATGGATATAATCCATAATCATAAAAATATTTTCTTTGAGTAATTATATACTCGTAAACCCTTCATAATGATTTGTAAAGAAAATGAGAGTTATCCTAAGCATATCCCCCGGGAGTGTCGTAACCAAGAGTGCAGCAAGGCCCGTTGTCGTGCACCAGTTCCCGTTCGAGTCTAGCTCAAAGCGGTGTTTTCGGGTTTTACCCCTAGGTACATCTGTGCCAGAGCCGCCTCTACCTGCTCGTATCCAGATAGGGATGTATTGCTCGGAAAACTCACAAAATCTCTACAATACCAAAATTCTAGGAAGTTCTTCTATACTAATCCTCAAAGTTCATCTTAGGTCTACGTGCTCTAATCAGAGTTTATCTAAATCTAGCTTCCAAGGTTTGTACTAAACTTCCTCTGATACCAACTGTAACGCCCCGACCCTAGTTACCCAAAGTCGGTGCATTATTACATTACATTGGCATGATCACAAGAAAGATCAAATCTTGAAAGACCGATTGGTTTAGTAGCCTTGGAAACACTAGATATATTCATAGAGTTTTACATTACATCATAAAGTGAAAAACTACTACAACAATATATTGTCTCCATATTCCACATTCATATCCCCACATAATATCCCTGCAGGTCATTCATAATTTACTTCTTCACTTCCTGGGAAAAATAAAACATAGAAAAGGGGTGATCTCAAATACCCAGTAAGGATAACAATATAGCGGAAACTTTCATAAATAAGAATAAATATTTAAGTCAATGTATAACTAAAACAAAAGCCTTTTAAACTTGAACTTCAACATAGTATGGAAAAAGTGAAATGAAATAATGTCATTTACTTATTCACATGGATATTCTACTAATCGAATAATCACATGCAATATCAATAACCACTTTCATAATGATGGAAGGCATAATGCCAGACTATCATAACCACATAGCCAAGGCCTCGTGCCAAGACTAAAAATAAGATTTTGTCAAGGCCATGTTCCAAGACACTAGTTTGTCTCATGAGACCTACCGATGCATCGAGGAGCTATAGCGGGCTCCACCCATCACATATTAAGTCTAATGCATTCCCATATGAAAAGGTTTAAACATAACATAAACATTCCTATTAAAACTAGCATAAGAAATGTCAATACTTTCACCATAAACAATGAATGGTATAAAAATAGCTCATCCACAGTCAAACATATCACAAAACCTTCAATACAATATAGGAGTTTTGTATCATAATAAATCAACTTCAAATAAGCGTAAAATCCATCAAAGGATGTTGACATAGATGAAATCAAAACTCTTTTTAGAGAAATATCTCTTTCTATTTTGAAATCATTTAAGAGTCTTATATTTATTAAATAAAACATTTTCTTTAAAAATATTCTTATAATATTGTAAGGGAAGCTTCGACGATTTTATAACGGCGGAAAATAACCACACCCTCTGTATAAGTTAAAAAAACATTCTTACCATAATTTTGTCGAAAAGGTTAAAAAGCACCTTGTTTGGAAAACGACAGAAATATTCCTTTATAAACCTCTTATGAAAAGTCAAACAAGGGTATAAATGACTTTAACCCATATTCTTGTAAATAGTAAAAATGTTTTGAAATATATTTTAAGAAACATGGATGTGGATGATAAAGAGATCCCAGTAGATTATTACGTATAAACAACCTCGGATAATGAAGAGATTGTGAAATAACCCTTACCTTGTACTTTTCCTTGGTTGGGGTAGGTTAACCTCCTGTATAATGGTGAAATAATTGTTATTAAATTATACAAGAATAATATACATTAATATGATATCATATATGATCTTTTAACATTGATTTGTTAATAATATCTTAGTATTATCGTTGTTTCGAGTGTTAACTTACTCATTTTCTTTTATATGTTTTGTTACGTATGCCATGTTTGTAATGGATAGGTTGTATCTTAATCATATCCATAATAATATAAAGTCCTTAGATACTATTATTAATCATAAAATGTGAATTATACTTGAATGGATACGATAGAGAATGAATCTCATCGCGTTTGTGGAGACGGTAGTCCATACGTACGCACGAGCGAAAATGTCATTATTTTGATTAAAATAATATATAAATGGATGGTATATCATATATACCGAATAATTAACATGTTATATTTATTATTTACATGAGTTACACATCATTATTATACCCATCCAAATAATAATATATTGAATAACAATTACACCACGATGTGGAGACGGTAAGCCGTACGTACGCAGGTATAGAGACATGTTATTCAAAGGGTGGATAGAATACTGAATATGGTTGTACCATATTTATAATAACATCACAGTATATATATGACACTGGATTTATTATTTTAGAATGGTAACAACAAAGGAAGAAGAAGTGGAAGAAGAAAGGAACTTGGAAAAGGGTGGTGAAATCATTACCTCTTCTTCGGGTTCTTCCTTTTGATTTGATCAAAAGGGCTATTTGGTTGGCTTTCTGATCAGACTAAGGCCTCTAGGTTGTAGTGAGGGATGCTGGGATAGTATTTGGGCAGAGTTTGGCCGAACCAAAAGGCTTTGAAGGTGTGAAGAAATGAGAAGGAGGAAGAGGGGTGAGGGGCACCTTTGGAAAATCTAGAAATATTAATTTATAATAAATTCATATTCGGTTTCTAATGGCTCCAAAGTTTATTGTTCAAATTTTAAGGTGGGTATAGGTTGAAAACCACTCAACCAATAGAATTTAGACAGGTTTGGGTACTTATATTAATCTTATCTTTAAGTATTAACTCTAAGTTAATTAGTTTTACTTTTACAATGTCTCTTTGTATTTTTATATTATATGGTTAATAAACTTACTATATACATCCAAGCGACCCCCAAGTGGTCCATTAATAATACAACTATTTTGAGATAAGTCTCTTGGCCGAAACTTAGATTTTTTAAGAATTTAATATCGATTAATAATATAATATTTGTTTTAAAAACTCTTTTATGTCAATTTTGACACTATTTAATAGTTCATTTTTGTGAAACTCTTAACAGAATTATTACTTCGAAAAAAGTTAATTAAATCAATCTTAATATTTCATATTATCCTAGAAAATTATTTTAATTCATTAAAAGTCTCAAATTATATTTATTTGGGTATTTATAATATCAATTATTTTAAATTTTCACTATTATGGTAATTACTGCATCATCATTGTGTCATAAATAAGTTAAATTATTTAATCTCTAAAAATTATAAATAAAATATCATTATCTAGGAAATCTTTTTATCTTTGTAATTAATATTTATAGTCGAACATCCAACATATGTAACCCTATGTAAAAATTGTTTTTCTAAAAGATATATGCTTGTGTCATTTTTGTATTCATTTTAACTTAATTAAAATTAAGTGTCCCTATCAACTACAAGTGGCTCCATGGGGTCCCAAAATAGACCCAAAGATGACTATGGTCGAACATGTATCAACCAATAAGGCTAGGACACATTTTAGGGTAATTTAGTATTATTATAATATTATTTTTTAACCCTTATTTACCAGATTTACCCTTAACCATGGTAAATAAAATATTTACCGAAGTAATTATTCAAAATGTCTAAAAATAAAAGTTAACTATTTACACAATTTGAACATCCTGATTCCAAATATGGAATCCATTTTTCCAAATTCAAAACACAGAAGTGGCAGAAATTAATTTAAAATTAATTCTCGTTGTTAAAACAAAAAGCGTGTTTTTAAGAGATAGTAACTATCAAAAGATTGACACTTGTTTATGTCCGGTTTAATTGTAAAATTATGTCCAATGACCAACATTGTATTAAATGGTAAAAATATATTCTAAATATACTTTAAAACCACTCAAATTAATAATTTATCACTATTAATTATTTTGATTAAAAAAAATTAATTAAAATTTAGTAATTTTCTCTATTCATCAAAATATTAAAGTTATCCGAAAAGTACCAAAAGTTCACCTTAGGCTAAATTCGATATTCCGAATCAAAAAATGAAGTCCATTTTTAAATATAAAATATATATAATTTCAAAAATTAGGTATTACTATTCATAACGGCTAGTTTGATTGGTTGTGGTGTGTTAGAACTCGATGTTGCGTACAACACACGCTATCGCATTCTTCAAAGAGAAGCGTACCGTAGAAGCTTGGGGTGTTACATTCTCCCCTCCTTCAAATAATTTCATCCTCGAAATTTCTAGAATAGTTATCACATGAAAAGACTCGGGTGGTTCTTCATCATAAGTTCCTCGGGTTCCCACATTGCCTCTTCCATCTTATTGTTTCTCCACAAAACTTTTACCAGACACGTCGTCCGGTTTCTCAGTACTTGTTCTCTCATATCAAGAATCCTGATAGGCTCTTCATAATAGGACAGATCGGGTTCCAGTTCTAATTCCTCATAGGTGAGTACATGCGTTGGGTCAGGCATGTATTTCCTCAACAGAGATACGTGGAACACATCGTGAACTTTGGAGAGACTTGGCGGCATTGCCAATCGGTAAGCCACAGCCCCAATTCGTTAAAGAATTTCGAAGGGTCCGATGTACCTGGGACTCAATTAACCTTTCTTACAAAAACGTATGACTCCCTTCCATGGAGATACCTTCAGGAAAACATGATCACTGACTTGAAATTCCAAATTCTTCCTTCGATTATCGGCATAGCTCTTCTGCCTACTTTGAGCTGCTTTGATGTGATTTTGGATTACCTTCACCTTTTCCATCGTTTCCTCCACCAGTTCTGGGCCTACAAGTTTTCTTTCACCAACGTCATCCCAAAAGGTTGGTGTACGACATCTCTTCCCGTATAACGCTTCATATGGTGTCATCTGAATACTCGAATGGAAGCTATTGTTATAGGAAAATTCTAGAAGAGGTAAATATTGATCCCACATACCCTGAAAGTCAAGTGAGCAAGACCTCAACATGTCTTCTAAGGTTTGAATAGTCCGTTCTGATTGTCCGTCTGTCTGAGGTTGGTAAGCAGTGCTCAAATGAAGTTCAGTATCCAGGGATTTCTAAAGACTTTTCCAGAATCTTGAAGTAAAATGGGGATCACGATCAGAAATAATCGATAGGGGTACTCCATGAAGTCTCACAACTTCATTAATATATAGTCTTGCTAGACATTCCAGGGGTAGATCTTTTCTTATAGAAAGAAAATGTGCTGACTTGGTAAGACGATCAACAATAACCCATATTGCATTTGTTCCTTCTAGGAGTCTTTGGTAGCCTCATGACAAAGTCCATTGTAATATTGTCTCATTTCCACTCCGGTATGGGAAGAGGTTGCATGACTCGTCCAGGCTGTTGCCTTCCAGCTTTCACTTGTTGACAAACCATACATCTTGACACAAAATCAGCAATCTCCCTCTTCATGTTGTCCCACAAAAAATGTTCCTTCAAATCTCTATACATTTTGGTGCTCCCAGGGTGTATAGAGAAATTGGAACTATGAGCATCATCCAGAAATTCCCTTTTTAGATCAGGTATATCGGGAACACAAAGTCTCTTCCCAAATTTCAAAATTCCATCTTCATACACAAAGTCTCTCAGTCTCCCATCATTCACAGCTTTAATCTTCTTTTGATATTCTTCATCATCGGTCTGAGAACTCTTAATCCTTTCTAGTAAAGATGGTTTGGCAACCATTTGAAAAAGCATTGATGTTTCACCTTCCCTGGTTATTCCCATGTCTATCTTCACTAGATCCATCGAAATTGGATCCCTTTCAATTCTCATCACGTTCAAAACTCCATGGTCTTTTCTGCTCAAAGCATATGCCACCTTGTTTGCTTTCCCCAGGTGGTAGTGTATCGTACAATCATAATCCTTGAGTAATTCAAGCAATCTCCTTTGCCTCATGTTGAGTTCTTTTTGTGAGAAAATATACTTCAAACTCTTTTGATCACTATAAATCTCACATTTTTCACCATAGAGGTAGTGCCTCCATATATTCAAAGAAAATATCACAGCTGCTAACTCGAGATCATGAGTAGGATAGTTTTGTTCATGAATTTTCAACTGTCGTGATGCATAGGCAATAACCCTATCATTCTGCATAAGGACACAACCAAGTCCTTTCTTCGATGCATCACTATAAATAACGAACCCATCATTCCCCGATGGTAGAGTCAATATAGGAGCATTGACTAATCTTCTCTTCAGTTCTTCAAAACATTCTTCACACTCTTTTGTCAAAACAAATTTAACCCCTTTACGTGTGAGATTTGTTAATGGGTTAGCCAATCGGGCAAAATTCTGGACGAAACGTCGATAATAACCTGCCAAACCAATAAAACTATGTACCTCAGTTACACTCGTAGGTGCTGGCCATTCTTGGATTGCCTTGGTCTTAGAAGGATCAACAGAGATTCCATCTTTAGAGACAATATGGCCAAGAAAATAAATCTCATGAAGCCAGAATTCACACTTGCTAAACTTCCCATATAATTCATGTCTTCTCTGAGTCTTCAAGATAATGCGCAAGTGATTTTCATGATCTTCGTAGATTTTAGAGTATACTAAGATATCATCAATAAATACCACCACAAATTCATCGAGATACTCCTTGAAAACTTTATTCATCAGATCCATGAATACAGAGGGTGCATTAGTCAATCCAAAAGGCATTACAGTAAACTCGTAATGCACGTACCTGGTTCGAAATGTTGTCTTCGGAATGTCTTCCTTCCTCACACACAACTGATGGTATCCAGATCGAAGGTCAATCTTTGAAAAGTATTGAGCTCCATGCAGTTGGTCAAATAAATCATCAATGCACGGTAGGGGATAATTTTTCTTTATTATTATAGCATTTATCTCCCTGTAGTCGATACATAACCTCATAGATCCGTCTTTCATTTTAACAAAAAGAACAGGGGCTCCCCATGGAGAAACACTAGGGTGAATAAATCCCTTATTTCTCAATTCCTCTAGTTGTTTCTTTAGTTCAACTAATTCTACAGTGGCCATTCTATAAGGGGTCTTTGATATAGGCCTTGATCCAGGAATTAAATCAATGGAAAACTCAACTTCTCGTTCTGGAGGATGTCCAGGTAAATCTTCCGGAAATACATCTACAAATTCTTTCACAATAGGTACATCCTCTATTTGAACATTCCTTTCCTCACCCACAGTCATTTCATTCTCTTCCTCCCCAATAATTGAATTTAGTTGAGCTATTGGGGGTGGATCTAAATAAGAATTAGGTGGTGACAATTCTGCTCTAAAGATAAGGTGTTCCTTATCATTATCATCAAGAATTGTAACCTCTTTCTTCTTACAATAAATCTTCGCATCATTGTACGAAAGCCAGTCCATACCGATGATTATATCAAACTCAATCATAGGTATGACGATGAGATCAGCAGATAAAGAACATTTATGTTCTCTAATGGGGACTGATTCACAAAACTTTGTTGCAATGATACTTCCCTTAGGAGTTTTAACTGACAACTCCCTTGTTAAATCAAATTGGAAATATCTAATTTTCTTAGCAAACTAGGAAGATATTAAACAATGCGATGATCCAGAATCAAATAATGCATTTGCTGAACTTGAGGAAACCATTAAATTACCTACCACCACGTCTTTCAGAGCTTCTACCTCAGCGGTAGTGATAGCATAAGCCTGGCCTTGATCCCTTGGCCTTTTTTGAGGTAAGTTCTCTTGACTCTTAGGACATTTATTTGCATAATGCCCCATCTCCCTACAATTGTAGCACTGAACATTGGTAGCTTCCTTCTTTCCTTTGCAATCACGAGCTTGGTGGCCTTTTTCACCACATTTGTAACAGACGCCCATTCCCTTCAAGCAAGTACCGGGGCGTTTCTTCCCACATTTACCACAGGATGGATATTCAACCTTTCATTTCTTTACCTTATTTCCATTCCCAGATTGATCAGCAGGCCTCTTCTTCTCTTTCTTTGCTTTAAAGTCATAAGACTTAGAGAATTCCTTTTCGGTCTTGATAGCACATGAGACAATGTCTTCGTATGACGAGAAGGATTGCGAGACTAAAGCTCGACGGAGAAATGGTTTTAACCCATCAAAGAAACGATCAATCTTACATCTTGGGTTACGTATATAATCACCAGCATACCTTGCTAACCTTGTAAAGTTAGCCTCATACTTTGTGGCATTCTCATCCTCCTTCTGTCTCAGACTTAGAAATTTCCTTTCCATATCTGCTCGATGGTTGCGAGGAAAGTATATTTCTAAAAATAGATCTTTGAACTCCCTCCATTACATATTTGATACTTCATCATCTTCCTTCGTATTTTGAATCAATGACCACCATTTATCAGCATCTCCAGTGAGGCGGTAAACTGCCATGATAACTTTTTCCCTTTCACTACTCCCCAAAGTCTGAAATATTTTCTCTAGGGAAAATGTCCATTGCTCAGCTACTAAGGGATTTGTACTCCCATTGAACGTTGGTGGTTGTTTCCTCATGAATTGATCTAACATTGATCCTCCATGCTGTAGATCAGGGTTCTCCATACGGGTAAGGTTATTATTCATAACCTGAGTGAGTTGTCCCAGTATGGTGATTAGCTGATCAGCACCAGTTGCATCACCAGCTCCACTATAATTATCTTGAGCAGGAGGGAAATCCCTACATGGAGTGTGTGCATTGATATGGTTTCCATTTCTTCCACTAGGCACCATTTCTAAACAATGGCATAAACTAGATCAGTTTATGAATCAAAATACATAATCACGTACTTATAAAACACTTAACATAAATTGAACTATTTATGGATATAATCAATAATCATAAAAATATTTTCTTTGAGGAAGTATATACTCATAAACCCTTCATAATGATTTGTAAAGAAAATGAGAGTTTTCCTAAGCATATCCCCCGGGAGTGTCGTAACCAAGAGTGCAGCAAGGCCCGTTGTCGTGCACCAGTTCCCGTTTGAGTCTAGCTCAAAGCGGTGTTTTCGGGTTTTACCCCTAGGTACATCTGTGCCAGATCCGCCTCCACCTGCTCGTATCTAGACAAGGATGTATTGCTCAGAAAACTCACAAAATCTCTACAATACCAAAATTCTAGGAAGTTCTTCTACACTAATCCTCAAAGTTCATCTTAGGTCTACGTGCTCTAATCAGAGTTTATCTAAATCTAGCTTCCAAGGTTTGTACTAAACTTCCTCTGATACCAACTTTAATTCCCTGACCCTAGTTACCCAGAGTCGGTGCATTATTATATTACATTGGCATGATCACAAGAAAGATCAAATCTCGAAAGACCGATTGGTTTAGTATCCTTGGAAAAAATAGATATATTCATAAAGTTTTACATTACATCATAAAGTGAAAAACGGCTACAACAATATATTGTCTCCATATTCCACATTCATATCCCCACATAATATCCCTGCAGGTCATTCATAATTTACTTCTTCACTTCCTGGGAAAAATAAAACATAGAAAAGGGGTGAGCTCAAATGCCCAGTAAGGATAACAATATAGCGGAAACTTTCATAAATAAGAATAAATATTTAAGGCAATGTATAACTAAAATAAAAGCCTTTTAAACTTGAACTTCAACATAGTATGGAAAAAGTGAAATGAAATAATTCCATTTACTTATTCACATGGATATTCTACTAATCGAATAATCACATGCAATATCAATAACCACTTTCATAATGATGGAATGCATAATGCCAGACTATCAGAACCACATAGCCAAGGCCTCATGCCAAGACTAAAAATATGATTTTGTCAAGGCCTTGTGCCAAGACACTAGTTTCTCTCATGAGACCTACCAATGCATCGAGGAGCTATAGCGGGCTCCACCCGTCACATATTAAGTCCAATGCATTCCCATATGAAAAGGTTTAAACATAACATAAACATTCGTATTAAAACTAGCATAAGAAATTTCAATACTTTCACCATAAACTATGAATGGTATAAAAATAGCACATCCACAGTCAAACATATCACAAAACCTTCAATACAATATTGGAGTTTTGTATCATAATAAATCAACTTCAAATAAGCGTAAAATCCATCAAAGGATGTTGACATAGATGAAATCAAAACTCTTTTTAGAGAAATATCTCTTTCTATTTTTAAATCATTTAAAAGTCTTATATTTATGAAATAAAACATTTTCTTGGAAAATATTCTTATAAGCTTGTAATGGAAGCTTCGGCTATTTTATAATGGCGGAAAATAACCGCACCCGCCGTATAAGTTAAAAAAACATTCTTACCTTAATTTTGTCGAAAAGGTTAAAAAGCACCTTGTTTGGAAAACGACGGAAAGATTCCTTTATAAACCTCTTATAAAAAGTCAAACAAGGGTATAAATGACTTTAACCCATATTATTGTAAATAGTAAAAATGTTTTGAAATACATTTTAAGAAACATGGATGTGGATGATAAAGAGATCCCAGTAGATTATTACGTATAAACAACCTCAGATAATGAAGAGATTGTGAAATAACCCTTACCGTGTACTTTTCCTTGGTTGGTGTAGGTTAACCTCCTGTATAATGGTGAAATAATTGTTATTAAATTATACAATAATCATATACATTAATATGATATCATATATGATCTTTTAACATTGATTTGTTAATAATATCTTAGTATTATCGTTGTTTCGGGTTTTAACTTACTCATTTTCTTTCATATGTTTTGTTACGTATATCATGTTTGTAATGGATAGGTTGTATATTAATTATATCCAGAATGATATAAAGTCCTTAGATACTATTATTAATCATAAAATGAGAATTATACTTGAATGGATATGATAGAGAATGAATCTCATCGCGTTCGTGGAGACGGTAGTCCGTACGTACGCACGAGCGACAATATCATTGTTTTGATTAAAATAATATATAAATGGATGGTATATCATATATGCAGAATCATTAACATGTTATATTTATTATTTACATGAGTTACACATCATTATTATACCCATCCAAATAATAATATATTGAATAACAATTACACCACGACGTGGAGACGGTAAGCCGTACGTACGCACGTATAGTGACATGTTATTCAAAGGGTGGATAGAATACTGAATATGGTTGTACCATATTTATAATAACATCACAGTATATATATTATACTAGAGTTATTATTTTATAATGGTAACAACAAAGGAAGAAGAAGTGGAAGAAGAAAGGAACTTGGAAAAGGGTGGTGAAATCATTACCTCTTCTTCGGGTTCTTCCTTTTGATTTGATCAAAAGGGCTCCTTAGGTTGGCTTTCGGATCATACTAAGACCTATAGGTTGTAGTGAGGTATGTTGGGAGAGTATTTGGGCAGATTTTGGCTGAACCAAAAGGCTTTTATGGTGTGAATAAATGAGAAAGAGGAGTTCCCTTTTATAAGAGGGGTGAGGGGCACCTTTGGAAAATCTAGAAATATTAATTAATAATAAATTCATATTCGGTTTATAATGGCTCCAAAGTTGATTATTCAAAGTTTAAGGTGGGGATAGGTCGAAAACCACTCAACCAATAGAATTTAGACAGGTTTGGGTACTTATATTAACCTTATCTTTAAGTATTTACTCTAAGTTAATTAGTTTCACTTTTACAATGTCTCTTTGTACTTTTATATTATATGGTTAATAAACTTACTATATATATCCAAGCGACCCCCAAGTGGTCCATTAATAATACACCTATTGTGAGATAAGTCTCTTGGCCGAAACTTAGATTTTTAAGAATTTAATATCAATTAATAATATAATATTTGTTTTAAAAACTCTTTTATGTCAATTTTGACACTATTCAATAGTTGATTTTTGTGAAACTCCTAACAGAATTATTACTTAGAAAAAAGTTAATTAAATCAATCCTAATATGTCATATTATCCTATAAAATTATTTTAATTCATTAAAAGTCTCATATTATATTTATTTGGGTATTTATAATATCAATTATTTTAAATTTTCACTATTATGGTAATTACTGCATCATCATTGTGTCATAAATAAGTTAAATTATTTAATCTCTAAAAATTATAAATAAAATATAATTATCTAGGAAATATTTTTATCTTTTTAATTAATATTTATAGTTGAACATACAACATATGTAACCCTATGTAAAAATTGTTTTTCTAAAAGATATATGCTTGTGTCATTTTTGTATTCATTTTAACTTAATTAAAATTAAGTGTCCCTATCAACTACAAGTGGCTCCATGAGGTCCCAAAATCGACCCAAAGATGCCTATGGTCGAACATGTATCAACAAATAATCCTAGGACACGTTTTAGGGTAATTTAGTATTATTATAATATTATTTTTTAACCCTTATTTACCGGATTTACCCTTAACCATGGTAAATAAAATATTTACCGAAGTAATTATTCAAAATATCTAAAAATAAAAGTTACCTATTTACACAATTTAAACATCCTGATTCCAAATATGGAATCCATTTTTCCAAATTCAAAACACAGAAGTGGCAGAAATTAATTTAAAATTAATTCCCGTTGTTAAAACAAAAAAGCGTGTTTTTAAGAGATAATAACTATCAAAAGATTGACACTTGTTTATGTCCGGTTTAATTGTAAAATTATGTCCAATGGCCAACATTGTATTAAATGGTAAAACTATATTCTAAATATACTTTAAAACCACTCAAATTCATAATTTATCACTATTAATTATTTTGATTAAAAAAGTTTTTTTAATTAAAATTTAGTAATTTTCACTATTCATCAAAATATTTAAGTTATCCGAAAAGTACCAAAATTTCACCTTAGGCTAAATTCGATATTCAGAATCCAAAAATGAAGTACATTTTGAAATATAAAATATATATAATTTCAAAAAGTAGGTATTACTATTCATAACGGCTAGTTTGATTGGTTGTGGTGTGTTAGAATTCGATGTTGCGTACAACACACGCTATCGCATTATTCAAAGAGAAGCGTACCGTAGAAGCTTGGGGTGTTACATGATGGGTTGTCGCCTAGAATCCCGGTTTTCATTTTCAGAAAATGATGGAAAATATTCTATGATGATAATATAAAATTATCATGAATATTATTATCATATTAAACAATTACATTATTCATGACATCGCTTTTTTAAAACAACTATGGTTTTTTATACAGTTCATAATTTTATACAAATTCAACTAGTTACCCCAATATCAAGAACATCTCCAAGATTATATTTTCCTCAATTATGTGTTTTTTATAGAGTATCACCTTACCATTAAATCATTTTTCTAGTTCATTGGAACCATTAAATATATTCTTGAAAAAACATAACTCAAAAATTCTACAAAACAATACTTATATATATATATATCATGATTTACTTAATTCTTTAATTCCATAATATAAATATTTCTATCCGTACACTTCATTATTAAACCATTAGTAAGACTTCATCATCATATTACTTATTATATCCTTACTTTTATATATCACTACTTTTCTATTCATCGTCAATATCAAAACCTTTACCCATACAACCTTTTTGATCATCTTATAGAGCTTTCCTCCTAGGAAATAGATTTTCAAAATTCCCATTTTTCCATATTTAAAACATTCATCCATTTATGATACCTTGGAGAAACCATTATTCTCATCCAATAAATTAAATTAACTTCTAATTTTTTATCATAAAGTACTTACTTTGTATAACGCCCCAACCCTAGAAGCCCAAAGTCGGTGCATTATTACATAACATTGGAATGATCACAAAAGATCAAGTATCGAAAGACCGATTAGTTTAGTTGCCTTGGAAGTATTATATACATTCATAAGGTTTACATTAAATCATAAAATAGAAAACTACGACAACATTGTTTCCATAGACAACACTGAGATCCCATAGCCTATCCATGTAGGTCATTCATAATATACTTCTTCACATCCTGGGAAAAATAAAACATAGAATGGGGTGATCTCAGATGCTCAATAAGGATAACAATATAGCGAAAGCTTTCATAAATAAGCATAAACATTTAATGAAATTTATAAAAATAAAAAAAATCCTTTTCAACATAAACTTCATCATAATATGGAAAATATAAATCAAAATAATTCCATTTACTTACTCACATGGATATTATACTAGTCGAATAATCACATGCAATATCAATAGCGACTTTCATAATGATGGAATACATAATTCCAGACTTTCATAACCACATAGTCAAGTACTTGTGATAAGACTACAAATAAGATTTTGTCAAGGCCTTGTGCCAGGACACTAGTTTGTCTCATGAGACCTACCGATGCATCGAGGAGTTATAGCAGGCTCCACCCGCCACTTAAAAATTCCAATGCATTCCTCATATGAAAAGGTTTAAACATAACATAACCATTCATTTTAAAATTAGCATACGAAATGTCAATACTTTATCTATAAACCATGAATGGTATAAAAATAACACATCCACAATCATACATATCACAAAGCCTTCAATAAAATATGGAATATTTGTATCATAATAAATCAACCTCGATGAAGAATAATATCCTGTAAAGGATGTTCACATAGTTGAAAATGATCAGTAAAAATATTTGACAGAAATATCCCTTTTTCATGAATTCATTTAAAAGTCACATAATTTATAAAGGAAGTCATTTAAAAGATATTTTTGAATCAAAGTGTCCCATACCACTTTGAAAATTTTGAAATGAATTAACATTTTAAAACATTCATGTCCATACAAACAAATCCTTAAAACCATTTTGAAAACATGGATATTAATGAGAGAGGTTTAGAAGAATAAATATTTAAAACATTTTAAAATAATGTTTTAGTAAAAAGTCCCTTAAAAATATTCCCTCTAAAAACTCTTTTATGAAACATGGACATGGATAATAATGATGTCCCAGTAGATACTTACGTATAAACAATCTCGGATAATAAAGAGACTGTGAAATTAACCCTTACCTTGGACTTTTCCTTAGTATAAGGTAGGTTAACATCGTGTATAATTGTGAAATATTTTTTATTAAATTTTAAAATAATCATATACATTAATATGATATCATATATGCACTTTTAACATTGCTTTGTTAATAATATATTAGTATTATCATTGTTTCGGGTGTTAATGGATTCGTTTTCCTTTATATTCTTTATTATGTGAGTAATATTTTTTATGGATGGGATGTATCTTATTCATATCTAGAATGATATAAAGTCTTTATACATTATTTTTAATCATGTAATGAAATTTATTCTTGAATGGATATGACGGGGAATGAATCTCATCACGTTCGTGGAAACGGTAATCCGTACATACGCACGAGCGACAATATCATTATTTTGGTATTAAAATAATGTATAATTAGATGGTATATCATATATACAGAATAATTATCATTTTATATTTATTATTTACATCCATTACACATCATTATTATACCCATCTAAATAATAATGTATTAAATATCAATTACACCACGATGTGGAGAAGGTAAGTCGTACGTACGCACGTATACTGACATGTCAATCAAAGGATGGATAGAATAATGAATTTGATTGTAAAATATTTATAATAACATCACAGTATATAGAATATACTGGAGTTATTATTTTATAATGGAAACAACAAATAAAAAGGAAGCGGAATAAGGAAATAACTTGAAAGAGGTGCTGAGATATTTACCTCTTCTTCGGGTTCTTCCTTTTGATTTGATCAAAATGGCTCCTTAGGTTGGTTGTATGACTAAAGGAAGGCCTCTAGGATTAGTGTAGGACATTTGAGAGGGTATTTGGTCAGGGTTTGGCCAATCCAAATGTCTTTGAACTTGTGAATTAGAGAGAAGGGGGAGTTTCATTTTATAAGAGGGGTGAGGGGAACCATAGGAAAAGCTAGAAATATTATTTTATAATAAAATAATGTTAGATTTTTAATGGATAAAAAGTATATTATTTAAAGGATAATGTTGGGATGAGTCTAAGACCACTCAAAAAATAGGTTATAGACAGGTTTGGGTCACTATATTAACTTTATCTTTTATATTTAACTCTTAGTTAAATAGTTTGACATTTGCCATGTCTCTTTGTATTTTAATATTAAATGGTTGATAAACATAAGTAATACTTCCAAGATAACCTCAGGGGGTTCATTAATGACATATATAATATTATTTAAGACCTTTTTTAGAACCTTAGGTTTTTAGGAATATAATATCAGTTAATAATATAATATTTGTTTTAAAAACTCTTTTATGTCAATTTTGACACAATTTGGTATTTTGTTTTTTCTAAATTCATAACAGCATTATTACTTCGAAAAAAATTCATATAACCAACCCTAACATGAAATATTAACCTAGAAAATTATTGGTATTCATAAAAAGTCTCAAATTAGATTTATTTGGATATTTATAATATCAATTATTTTAATATTTCATTAATTAGGTAATTACTGCATCATCATTGTGTCATAAATAAATTAAATTATTTAAAGTATAAAAACTATAAATAAAATATCATTATGTAGGAAATATTTTTGGATTTCTAATGAATATTTATAGTCTAATTTATCTTATTTCTATCCCTATATTAAATGTGGTTTAGTTATTAAACATTGAATTTAACACTTTTAACTTTTCTTTGAATTAAATAATAATAAATGTCATAATCTAATCCAAGTGGACCTGAAGGATCATATTTTATTCCTATTGTTTTTTTTGGTCGAATTAAACTTATACAATAGAATTAGAACATCTTTTATGGTGATAATAATATCATTTTTACCCTTAATTACCCTATTTACTTTTAACTGTGGTAAATAAAAGTAAAAACCTACTATTCAACAAAAATTATTTTCACCACATTGAACCACATTTTACTTACTGATATCAACCATGTCTCTCATATTTTTTAAATTAAACTCACAGAAGCGGTAAAATTAAGTTTTATGTAAATTTGCAAATGCTCCTAAGAGGTGGGTAAAAGACGGTAAAAGTTCAATAAAATTTTTATATATCTAAAATTATTATAAACTAAATATAATTAATTACATTGAATTTATATAGGTATTATTTATCTATTTTTACCTAAAATAAATTTAAATAAAATAAATAAAAATTTAAATAAAAATTTGGTTTTAAACTATAACTAAGTGTTTTTCACTATTCATCAAAAATTGAAAGTTTTCATTAAAATATCAAAAATTCACCCTAAGCTAATTTTGATATTCCGAATTAAAAAATGAATTCTATTTTACCAATTTCAAAACATAGAAGTTTTATTAATTTATTTAAAATTAATTCCCGTTGTCAAAACCAAAAAGCGTATTTTTAAAAAATAATAACTATCAAAAGATTGACACTTGTTTATATCCAATTACAAAATGAAATAACTTAAAATGACTATAATTGGATTAAATGGTAAAAATATAATCTATTTATACTTCAAAACCATTAAAATTTATAATTCAACACTATAAATTATTTTGATTAAAAAAGTTGTTTTAGTTAAAATATAGTATTTTTCACTATTCACCCAAATGAAAGTAATCAAAAAAACACCAAAAATTTATTGAAACTAGATTCTTATGTCCCGATTCTAAAGAAGAAGTTTATTTTGTCAAAAAGTTTCAAATTTTGGATTTAAAAAGGGTTCTCCATTAAAATGTGGTAAAATTTCATTTTTTGAAAAATAATTCTTTTATCTGAAAAAATGAATTTGTTCTTACATTATGTCTAATAAACTCATATTATGGATTTTAAAATTATAAGGATTATATAAAGTTAAAAATTCAGTTAATAATATTCCTAACCACTTTGGAACAGCTAGTTTGGTAAGTCGTGGTGCACTTGAACTCAGTGTTGCATGTAGTGCAAGTTATTGCATTACTTTGAAGAAATAACATACTATGAAATCTTAGGGAGTTACACTTTGTGCCCTGATTCTTCATATATAAAACATCTTCTCGTTATTTTGATACATTCCCTCGAGTAATTAATCCTGCACTCTCAACATATTGGAAACTAAATCTTCTTTCTCCTATGGTCAACACCACCCAAATTGTAAGATAAATCTATCCTTCACTTATTTAGTGGGTCTAATAGTTGGTTAAGGTGCAAGTTTTTAATCATATATCATGATTAATAATTAGGAAAAATAAAAATAATCTTTACTTATATCATTATTTGATTTGGTTTCTCATCAATACATTATCTATGATATTCAAAATTAATCTATTTACTTCTGGTTCCCACCATTATATAACCATAAAGTAGAGTTTTAGAAACAATATTAATAGTGTGAAATAGAATAATCATTAAAACTTATTTAAAATATATTTAAATAATGACACCTTAATTTCAATATATAACACCTTAGGTTTACCCTTGTACATCCATGATAATCATCTATTAAAATCCAACATGATGGTTTGTAAGGAGTTTGTAAATTTACAAAGCATATCTCCAAGGAGTGTCATACCAGGAACACAATAAGTCCCATGTACATGTTCCAAGTAATGATTAATTCAATCATGACATGCATTTTTCATATTTATTACCACTAGGTAAATCTATAATAGAGTTTTGTCAACTTATAGTATCCATATAGGGATTTTATTTCTCAAAACCCACTCACATTATACATTACCAGTATTATTGGATATTTATCTATACTTAGTATTATCCTTAGAATAATTCCTTGGATTCTTACTAAATATTTCGCATCTCATTTTCTAAAGGATAACTAAACCATTTCTCTGATACAATATATGGTGAACTGATCCTTTTACACATATTAATACATAATTTTCAATATAAAAATACATTAATAAAACAAAACGATCATAATGGCATATTTTATATGTAATAATAGGTTTATAAAACAACTAAGTGAGACTAAAAAATAAAATATTTTACTTTATTCTCCATTAAAATATTCTAAATCATATCAAGATCCTAAACTACTAGGGATAACCTAGGGAATACATAGACAAAGGAGGGTGAGTTAAAAAGACTAGTAAGGGAATAAAAATGATATGTAAACATAATGTATGAGTTAAAATTATATCATAAATAGAAGTCTCATGAGAAATAAAATGTAATAATAATATGAAGAACATGGTACCATAATATAATCTTAGCATATGAATTGTAGTAAAAGTAAAAAATATGACATAACCATGAGTCAAGGATAATATCCTAGAAGAAATCATATAGAGAACAATGTCACATAATATATTAATATCACTCTTTATTACCATATATGTCATCTCATGGGAATAAAGCTTTACCCAATTAATTAGATAACTATCATGGTGCACTCATCATAACATTTTCATGATCCATGTGTTCCCTATAAAGGAAATAAATCTTAAGTCATAACAAAAAAAATTACCATGGGACGAAAATGGGTTTCATAATATTTCTTCATATCATATTCAAAGTAAATTTCATATTTAAGGTAGTTGAGAAATGATCATAAAGAATGTATTACCCCATAAATGTAATAGATAATAAATTAAGTATTCATGTTAGAGACATGTCTATATAATTTGGAGGAAATCCGTAACATTAATGGTTTTTTTCATTGATAAAAATAATTTTAAATATATTAAATACACTCTTCAGGAAAATTAACTTTTCACATTGAGTAACAACAAATGATTTCATCTTCTATGGAAAATGATTTTTAATGATCATTATGAAAAATTATTGAGGATAGTATCCAATCCATTTTGAAAATAGAAATTTAAAATCTACAAATTTATCAAAAAATAATTATTTTTTAAAAATATCCATTGAATCTTAAAAATTAATTTTTAAAACATTTATTATCTATGAAGGAGAAAGAGTTATTTTCATACCAAATATATCACAAAACAATGATCCCATTTACTTTTTTGTATGAAAAATAAAAAGGACCATTTCTGAAGAAAAAAAATGGAGAATCATTCTAAAATATTTGTAAAAAGTATATAAAGGATAAAAATTAATTTAAAAAATCATAGTAAATAATTTCTAATATATTTTTAGAAAGAATGTATTTGGATGAAAATGGATTTTCTATAAAAGAAAGAAATAAAGTTGTATTTTTATTAAAAAAATTAATAATAATTTTGAGTAATAAGGAGAGGAAAATGGTACCATTACTTATAAACATAATAAATAATTATAGAACAATAAAATGGAAATGTTTTATTATTAAATGATCAAATAATTTCAAGTTATGTGAATTCCATCATAAATAATCCTAATAGAAATGATATTGAAACATAAATCCTTACTTGTTTGTACCATTAGAATCATAATATCCCATTAATGAGGTAGAAAATTTTTAACTTAAAATATCATGATCTAGGAATAATTAATGATATGTTAATTAAATTGGTTGTATATACACCATTTAAAAGAGATTAGGATTTCAATTGCCTTATTTTCTCCTGCACATTTCAGTGTGAATGTTCCTGATTTTGAACATATGTTAAATTTATATAATCTAAAAATATATTAATTTTATGAATGTAATTTTTTTCATTAGATATATATTTATAATAATTATTAAATTTATAACATGGGTAATTAAACACATCGCTTCGTGGACACGGTAGGTTGAACATATGTAAGAGAGAGGTTATCATTTCATTGATGGGTGAAAGGGTAAGGAAGTAAATTGTGTATTAATTTTTCAGAATAAATATAATGTCATATACATCACATAAATTAATTAAATTTAACATTTTTTTCATTACATGTAAATTTTTATTGAAGATAGATTCATGTTACTACGCAAGGTGGTAGTCTGTCGTACACATAAACAACATTGCCATTTATTCAATTGATGGAAAGGTAAGAAAATATATGGTATATTTATTTTCATGGATGATTAATATTTCATTAATTTCATATATAATAAACAAACTAATCCTTATTACCTTATATTTAATGTGTACATGAAAATTGAATCATTTCACTTTGTAAGGGAGTATTCTGTAGTACTCACAAGCAACTTTATCATCCTCCCTACGAAATGGAATGTAATAAGTTATATGAGACATTACAATTCCATAGGTGTATTTATATCATTCATATCATATTTAAAAATTATATTCATCATTTTATCTTGAATTTAAAAGTGGTTATGGAAAATGACTAATTTTATTTCATGTGGTGGAAGTTCTCCGTACACACGATCAACGCTTTTATTTCCCATTTTAGAAAGGTGGAGATTGTTGTGGGTAATTCCATTAAAATAACTATATATAATTAAATATAAGATAATTATTTAGTTATATATTTATATTTTAAAAATATTTTATAGTGTATAAGGAATAAATAAAATAAAAATCTCAGTGAGGATCATTACAACTTTTATAGACAACTCCTTTTGGATAACACTGAAATCCCTCCTAGGATGGATTTAAGATCAAGACAATGATTCTAGGATGAGGATATGGAATTGGGGATTTATTTTTATCTGTTATTGTACAAATAATTAGTTTTTATGTGTATAATAGAGAGGAGAGTTGGTGGACTTTTAATAGTGTGGGATAGGACACATTGGATTTTTTTTAAGAGAAAGAATTTCACCCATGTTTTTCAAGAAACAATGCTCCAAAAAAACAATGGTTTAGCCCTATAATTTAAAAGGTCTAAATATGACCATAAAAAAGTAATTATACAAGTTTTTTTCATTTTTTCAATAATCTATTTAGTTTAACCCCTACTGAACCAGTTATTACCTTAATCATGGTATATAATTTTTACTATTATAACTATTCATTATGATCAAAAAATATGTTGAACATATAACATAGTATATATTTTTTTTATAAAAAATATGGAATCCATTTTTTAAAATTCAACTCAGATAATTCGAATAATTTAATTTAAAATTAAACCCATAGAAAAGACAAAATATTGTTTTTCAATAATTGTATTTCTTAAAGAAAAGATGATATCATATTAACTATTAGATAATTAATCATGATTAGATTAAATTAAATTCATATTTAGTGAAATATTATATATAAATTACATTTAAACCCTTTCTAATTATAGTTTATTTTCATTATTTAAAATTGAAAAAATTATACACTTTAAAATAGTTTTTAGGAACAAAGTTATTTAAAACCTGAAAATAAAATAATACTAAAATCTATAATAAATACGGTTTTAATTTAAATAATTGGACTTAATATAAAGAAATAATAATTATTTTAATTTTAAATCAAATTATAATTATAATGGGATATAATATATTAAAAATAAATGATAATTTAATAAAAAATGGTACTTTTCACTACTCAATTAAAAGTAAATATTTTCTAGAAAATCCCAAAAAGTCACCATATGTAAATATCATTATACTAGTTTAAAAAATAATGTTAAATTTGAAAATAATTTTTATAAAAATTTAAAAAAAGAATTTTATATTATCTACAAAAAATCCGGAATAAACAACCTTTTAAAAAAATAAATTTTTTTTAAAAAATCATTTCTTTTTCTTTCAAATGGTTATTATTTATTTATAATTAATATATAACCATTGAATTTTTTATATATATGTGAATAAAATATAGTTTTTATAATTTATTTATTCTTATTCATGCTTTCTGAAATAATAACTAGGTTAAAATGTTCATATTTAAATAGAAATAGTTTAATTGAGTATCACATTTCATTTAAACCAGGTCTTTTATGCATCATAATCTATCTAAGTGATTTAATTTATTTAAAATTAAATTTATCATAAATCCTTAGGGTTCTATATTATAGGTCCTTAAATTTTTCCCTATCCATGAAAATTTCTTGATCCATCCTTTACAAATCTTCAAATATTGGATCCTTTTTATCCTCATCATAGATAAGTTAACCTGATCCATTCGATTCAAAGAATTGAACACCTTGTTTGATTTATTAGGTCGGTAATGTATTGAGTAATCGTAATCTTTAATCAGGTATAACCATCTTATTTGGTCTATATTTTACACTTTATATGTGAAAATATACATTAAAAATTTATGATTAGTTATATGTCGAATATTTTTCAATAAAAATAATGCCCACATATATTTAAAAAAGAATTAATGCATCTAACTCCAAATCATGAGTTTAGTAATTTTATTCACGAACCTTCAATTTTCATGAGGATTAAGCTATCACCACATCATTTTTTAAATATCATGATTATATATACAATAAAATATAAGTTCCAAAAATGAATCTAATCTTTATCTATCACATCATTTAAAAAAATCATAGTAACTAAGACATAACATATAATATTAGTAGGAATTTCACCATTATCTCCCTTCAATTTTTTATTCAGGCCCCATATCCATGACTAATGTCACAGGGTGTACTTTTTACTAAAATTGTATAAATATAATTCACCTAACAACCACATAAATATGATAAATACCCCTCAAAATATCATTATTCATCAATGTTAATATATAACTTGATGGTTGTCAGTACCATTAATCTTATGAAAATATAATTATTCCTCAAATAATACATTACATTGAACATAAGGGTTATATATTACTTATTCCAATCAAACATCTCTCTAAATATCATTATTAACATTAAAAACTCATCACTAAAATGAACGGTGTCTATCAATTTTAACATATGATTAACCTTAAACTCACAAACCCATGATTTTATACATAAATCTTATGTTAGTATTATATAAAGACATATATGCTTCCAAAATAAACACAATCCTTAAATTGTTCATGATTCTAATCTGAAAAATACCATTGAAAAAATATTCTATTGCATAATTCTTGAGTCCCAATACATATAAAATTTAACCCTTTTACTTTCATGTGTTGTTATAAGATAGGGTCTTCCATGGTATATGGGAAAACCCTTAGTTTAAGGCATTTTATCAGGTAATTCTCATGTTCTCCAAAAATAATAAATCAAATTACTTGAAAATCTATCACTTAATGACTTTATTTTCCACAAAGAAATCATATTCCCTTCTAATATAGATATTAATAATGGTTCTTATCCTAAAATTCTTAACATGTATAAAGAATAATATGCATTCCAATATGTTCATTTACACATGAACTTTCATAAAATTCTTATCTTCCTCTTATTTTTTTATTAGGAATATCAGTGATGATCACATTTTTCATCACATATCATGATATCTAATTAGGTATAATCAAAATATATTTATTTTTGGTAATAATAAATTATTTTTATTAATAATCACTGAATTTTCCATCACATTATTTTTTAACATGATTCCTCTTGGTTCTATCCATTGAATATATAAAATAATAGTGTGATAAATAATAATCATAGTGGGAAACCAGAAAATCACAAAAAAAAAATCAATTATAGGATATCTAAATAATGACTCCATTTTTTCAATTTATGACACATAAGGTTTAACCTAGGTCATTCATAGACATCATATATTCAAACCCTCAATGATAGTTAATAATGAGTTTGTGAATTTCAAAAACCATTTCCCCTGAGAGTGATCAACTAGGTATGCAAGAAGGACCACTGCCTTATACTAGGTGATAATCGAGTCAAAGCCCAATGTACATATTTCAAAGTTAGTACCCCTAGTTAAGAATATACCAAATCCATTTCTAATTATAGTATTAATACATATATATAATTTCTTGGTAACCATATTTCTTTCCACCACAAAAATTCTTCGATGTTTTCATATAATTAAACATATTCTTATGGTACTCCCAAAAATTTTCTCATCCTAGTTTCCAATGGTCAACTAAACCTTTATCTGATGACATATATAGTGAAAAAAAAATTCATATATATATATATCACAACATAATATATAAATATTTATTACAAAATATTATGATCTATGCAAGAATTTTTAAGGTCTAGTGACTTTTTAAACCTGGGTAAATAAAAAACATATTTATATGTGAACTACATTATATACAACAATTTTTTTCATAAATCTCACCCATAATAGGCATATCATATATAATACCTTTTTTTATAACATGGAGAAAGGAAACATAATAAAGGGTGATCCTATATGATCATTAATAGTAAAATAACATGATCATAAGGAGATGATAAAATGAAACAAAACATCTGAAAATTATTCCTTGCATATCATACATAACATAATTATGTCATAGAATAAATCATGATATTTAATAAGACATGAATCATGTAGGAACCAAATAATATTATCTATGAGGGAATAAATGCGGAATAAGATATATATTTTTGGAAAAGACGTAAGAATAGTAAAATATATGTCAAGGATACCCACCAATACATTGATAACATCTTTGGCTTTGTAGAACCACCCATATACATGCTCTGAGATTGAAATTACCTATAATTTACCCTATATTGGGCTTGGGATAACCTCCCATGAAACCTATTGTTTATTTCATGTGATAACCTCCCATATACCATCTTTTTTGGTCATAGGATAACCATTTTTGTAACCATTTTTAGGCTTGTGAAAACTTACTATGTAACCTTTGAGCTCATAAGATATTAACCATTTCCCATTGCATTAGATGGTGATATAGGTCCCATCTATTATAAAAGTAAAATCATATTTATCCATTCCAAATGATCAAGAATCATTCATAATATCATAATATATGAAAATAAAATGGGTTTCATAATCGTTAGTTCATAGTGTAACCCATGGAAAAGGAATGGTTTAATAAACATTTCAATATATTATAATCCATGGGAAATAAAAAGGGTTTCATAAACATATTTTAATTATAATAATAAAAATTTCATGGATAGAATTAATATGGTTCCATTGGATCATATCCCCAACAAAACATAAGTAACAACCAAGGCTATTGTCATTGAAGAATATAAATTCTATAAAAATATCATTAAAACATTCATGAAGAAAATATTCTTTCCATTTTAAAATAACTCCGTAAAAATCTAAAAATTTACTAATTATTAAAGAAAACATTTTTTCTTTTAAAATAACCATGGAAAAAAATAAGGTAATATATAAAACATTTCCCGGGAATGAAGGTGGTAAATATTGTTCATGTTGTACACTTTTAAACAATGATCCTTTTAATATGTTCAATAAATTTTTAAAATCAACCCATCTGAAAAAAGAAAATAAGGTAACTCTCAAACAATTTTGTTAAAAATTAAAACATGGTTAAAACGTTTTTAACAAATAATTTGATAATATACAAAATATACTTTATAATGTTTTTATAAAACATGTATGTTATAGATAAATGATTTTTACCCAAAGAGTTAAATACATTTATTTTTTTAATAATTTTTTTGTATATTTAATCCTTATGGAGATGAAAAATAAAGGAAAAAATTAATTCCTATAAAAAAACATATGAATTGTCATTAGTTATCTTGATAGGCTGCTCATAATATTTTTTCATCATAAGAATCATAAACAATCCTGATAAATAATGAGGTTGTAACATAAAACCTTTTCCACTTTGGTAATGTTTGAATCAAAATCCCCATGAAAAAAACATTAGATGGATATTTAAATCCAATAATTTCCAATATAATAACCATAAAATAAATACATGTTTATTATATACACCACACAAAATAAACTACTCTTGAATATGGATTGTGACCCACATGGATAAAAGTAATTTGAAAATCCCTATCATGCTTTGGTAACATTTGAATTATAAACCCCATGAAATAATAACATTAAATTAATCTTAAAATATCATGATGGTAATTTACTTCATGATATAACATATCATATGGGTTGTATATACACCTCATAAAATAATATAGGTGCATAAAATACTTTATGTCATAAAGAATACATTTTGAAATAAAAAATATCTTACCTCAAGTCTCAACATTCTTTGTACTCATTAAAAACTCATGTATAATAGATTTTGATTTATTATAGGTATATTAATAAGAAAAATATATATATATCATACAATATATTATTTAATTATAATATTTTATTAACCTTTTCTAAATAATTCAATGTTAAAATCGTGTTTCGGGTAACAACTGCTTCATTTCTCATATATGATTTGGTTAGGTATATTCTGTACTTTTACATTGATTAGAGTTCCATCATAGTAATAAAATTAAAAAAGATATAAATATCATATATATTAATTACATATTAATTTATATTAATACATGATATTTTTACATAGAAAATGAATTACAACATTCATGGAGAAAGTAGGTTATACCAGCGCATAAACGTTGTTTCCATTTTCTCGATGGATGAAATGAAAGAACGCAAAATAATATATCATCTTCATAGAATTATTTTTATGTAATATATATCATAAATATATTCATTAAATCTATCTATATTTCCATATTTAAAAAACTACAATGAAAAAAATATATCTTCATTTCGTGGACTTTGTAGCCCATACTTACACACAAGTGGCATTATTTTTTTCCAACATATTTTAAGGTCAGAAGGAAGATTTGATATTATATTTCCAATAGTATAAATATTTAATAAATATCATATATAAATATCAAATTCATCATTATCTCTAACTATGAGAGACACTAATGGAAATTGATTTATATCAGTTCGAGAGGCGATAGTCTGTTGTACACACAATTGATGGTTTTATTCCTCATTTAATGGATACACATTTGAATATAAGTTATTAAATTAATATTTTGGAATATTATTTTATTCTGTTTTCATATTTTAAGAATATATAAATGAGTTTAAAGATGAAATAAAACACAAATGCTCAGTTAATAAAGACACTTATTCTTCGGAAAACTTATTTGGTTTCTACCATAATCCTTCATAAGCGGGTTTCATGATCAAAAGAAGGACTCTTGGAAATGAGGATGTATTTAAGGGAGACATTTGAGTATGTATTGGATGAAATAAATGTCTTTGGAACTTTGAATTAGAGAGTATAAGGGGTGCCCTTATATATTTAGGGTAGAGGACACATTATTATTTTCAAAAAAAAAGTTATACCCAGGATTAAAACTTGACAAAATTCTCCAAAATGGATCATTTTTGAAACTTTTTTGATATAATTTCTAAATAATACAATATTATAGGATTTTTTATGTAATTTTAACACATATCTTTTTAGTTTAATCCCTTATAAATCCATTTTAACCTTCACCATGGTAATAAATTTTTACTATTTTTTCTATTCATTAGAGAAAACAATAATTTGAAAAGTTTATATAATATTACATATTTTATTCCAAATATTTAATTAATTTTTCAAAATTAAATTAATATAATTGTAAAAATTTAATTTAAAACTAAACTTGTGGATGCATTAAATTAGTTTTTCTCAAAAGATAAAATTTTCATAAATATAAAATTTTCAAAACAAAAATAAACATTAAATTAATTAAATTCATATAAAATGGATTTATTTTAATAAAATTAATCTATTTTTACTTTTAAAACATTTTAAAACAATATTTAACTTTGTAAAAGATTAAAATGGAAAGATAATTTTCAATAAGAATTGATATTTTAATCTTTCATTGAAAAATTAATATTTATATAAAATTTAAAAAAATAACCCTAAGATAATTTTGAAATTATGATGTTAAAAATGAATCTTATATTATGAAATAAATATTCCAAAACAAGAGAAAATAATTTTTATTATTTCTTGACAAAAATAAAGGAAAGTAATTTTTTTGGGATGAAATGTATTTTTAAAGTATCTAGAGAATTTATAAAAATTAGTCACTTATCAATAAATGTATTTCTTTATCTAAAACCAATAAAAAAAATTCTGAAAAAAATTATTCCTATTGATTCTTCCTATTTTAATAGACTGGTTATAATGGTCATGTTTAAATAATAATATTAATTTTACATTACAGTTCATCAAAACTCGATGTTGGGTGTAACACAAGATATCAGAGAAATTAAATGTTTATAGAAAATAATATTTCATTAAATCTCATAATGATACAAATTTAGGAACATAATTACAATAATAATAAGATAAAAATATATAAATGATAATTTTTGGGTTTTGGGATATTAAATTTATTTTCAATCTCATTAATTAATAAAAAAACATTTCATTTGTTATGAATTATCTGAACATGATAATCATCAATTTTATCATCATGGGTTATAACAAAAACTATTAGGGAGTTAAATTATACAAATATATCACTCATATAAATTATATTGTAGTGACTTTAATGATATTTGGATTATGAACATTATAACAAGAATTAATACCAACATCATTTTATGAAACTAGTTAAAAACAATCATGATTACTTACACCTCATATTGAAAGTAAGTAATAAGTAACAAGAATTTATATAAAGAATAATTATAAATGAATAATAAAAAATTCAATTATGTGAGCATGTTATAGAATAATATATTAAGATATAAATTATTTTATATAGGATAATAGAGTGTGTTTATGGAATCTAGGATAAAAAATCAATGGTTTCTTATCTTAATTTTAACATACTGAGACAAATTTCATATTATACACAATATTTTATTTTTAATGAATTAGATGGTACCCTTTTTAATACCATATATCCTTATTATCTAATTTTTCATGATATTTAATGTTTAATTTTAAATTATATCCTTCAAAATGGTTTTAATTCGAAAGCCTCTATTGTCGTAAGGGTTTTAGTGGTCTCAATTATAATTATCTAAGACATGTTGCATCATGGGAACTATGTTTTCCTTTTCTGATGTGTTTAATAAACATGGATGTATTTTTTTCATTATTTTTTTGTACGAAATTTTATATATTAATATAAATTAATTCCACTTCATCAAATGTATATTGATTCAATTGTTACACCAATAGTAGGGATTTCTGGTATCTAAACCTTTGTTTTTGAGTTTTGATAATTATTCTGAATGTATTTTGTATAAGATTGGTACATTGTACCCTTGATTGTATGACATGGTACTCACTCATTTTTTATATGGATTTATAGTCTTATTATATAAATCTTTATGATTATTTGAAAACTAATGAAGTCTATTTCTTGAATGGGATATTGATAACTCAAATCTCATTTTATTAAGTTATAATTTTTTATTAGGAACATTGTTCTTCCATGCTTGGGTTCTCCCAAAAAAATATTTAAGATATAATACTTCATAATACTATTTTTGAAAATGAATTTTAATAAAATTAAGGGTTTAATTCACTTTTTTATAATGTGGGTTTTTAAAAAATATAGTTATAAATTATCAAAAAGGTTCGTTTAATTATCTAATTTTTTATCATTGGATTTACATTTATTATAAAACATTATTTCATTCTCATTGTTCCATTACTAGAGATTCATTTTTAAATTTAAATGTTTTCAACATATTTTATTAACAAAATTCAAAATAAAATTTTGAATGTGAAATGTATGTTGTTATTTTGCATCAATGTTAAAAGAAGTTATGAAATAGATTCTAGGTTTTCACCTTAATTTTTTGTATTCAATACTATTTACAATCATGAGATTCATTATATGTTATTTTCCTTCTAATAAATTTATATATTCATAATTTGGGGAATTTATCATGTGGTATCAGAATAAATTATTCTTGATCCGTCCAAATATGATACTATATGAAGGATATTTTTAAGGATATTTTTCAACTATATCAAAATTATTCTGTATTTTAGATGATTAATTGGGGATATGATATTTTGAAAAAAAACCTCTTTATTTCTCTAAAAAGAATATAAATATATGATTCTGTTTATCTACAAGGAAAATTTTAAAAATTCTATTTTTTAGCTCCATATAGATGACTATTGACTAATAAAGCTTGTTGATTATATTTTTACGTCTATAAAATCTTTTTATTAAAATAAAATTATTTATTGGAAAATTTTATTATTTATTATTTATGAATTATCTCATATTTTGAATTAAATGGAATTAATCAATTGATAGGTGAGGGATGATATTATATATCCCCCGATTCATCAGTAAGTCTCATGAGTCATACATGATTAGGTATTTGTTTTATATTGTCAAAATTCTACAAGATATATTGAATGTCATCTTGATGAAAAAATTCATGTCTAGGTATCGGTCATGTTATCAAGAATGATGTCTTATATGAGGCCTTTATGGTCAGATCATTATGTCTAGAATTGTGCATTCCATCACTACAAATTCAATAATTTATTTACATGTGATCTATTTATTTTCATTTTTATACATGGATATATTATTCTTCCAATTTCATTTGAATATGGAATTATTTTGATTATCTTTTCCAACCATATTATTTTTATTCACTTCCATGATCCGCCCTTTTCTTTTTTTGGTTTACCCATACTAGGAGTTTGACCTCACACATTCATATGTTTCAATTTCCCCATGTTATAAAGTATTTTATTACACTTGATATGTCTAATAGGATAGATTATCAGTTTAATTATGGGATATATTAAATAATTATTATGGATTAAGGAGTTTATTATATTTTGGAAATATGAAATTTCAGTTAGTTGATAAGTACATGCTATTTATTATTTCATGGTATTCCCTAATTCTATAAACAAAAATGTTCCTTTGAATGTATGTATTGAAATATTGTCTTTATGTCATATAATAGAGGGATGTTTTTGAATTGGGTGACAATGTTGGTATCAAAGAGAGTATTTAATGTATGTTTTTCTAGAATCGGGATTAGCATTATGGGTATGGGAATCCATAATCGGTAGCAGAGTAGGGTTTAGATAAATTTAGAGATTAGGATATTTGTTGAGGATAATCTCAATAACGACAGGTTATAGTTCATCATAATTTTAATTTTATAGATATCCATGTTTGGATATTTCATGATTTAATGTTAAGGTAATGATAAAAATTTATTTTTGTTCTATAATTAGAAAACATTAGTGAAAAAACTAGGAATAAATTCAGGTATATGAAGACAATCTAACGTTTTGGTTATGTTTTGAGTATGTGGTTTTCCTATGAATTACATCATTAATAGGATACTGGTAGGTGGATGTTAATAGGGAACAAATGCATCTAGGGGTAATCATATGAAAAAAGGTTAATCGATCATTCACTCGATCTGCGCTCAGGTTCATGTTGAATGATCTTGAGACTACCCACCTAGATAGAAACACCTAGGAAATTTTACTTGGTTGATCATATACTATTTCTAACCAATAATTAATTATATATTTCCAAGTAACCTCAATGGATCTAGTCACGTAGTATGAGAAAACCAAAATAATAAGTTATATCTGTTAAAATAGAATTATATAGGTTGAGATATAGATGATATTCATAGTGATAAGAGAGATATAAGTTGTACTAAAAGAAATGTAGGATATAATTATAATGTAGGATATCTTCAGGTTACATTTTCATAATTCTATTTTTATGTTAAATATTTATCCCTTAAAGTAACCCCTTCTAGTTTTGGTAATGGATGGAGATAGTTGGAAGGATGCTAATAATGGGTGTGAGGGAAATATAGTTACTATTTCAATAATCAATCCATAAAAATGATCAAGAAAATAAAATTTAGATAATATTTTAAAATAACTTTCATGAAATATTTTTAACCACATAAACATAGTTGAAATCCTGAACAAAAAAATAAGCAAAGGATGGAGTTTTAAGGATGTTTAGGGAATTTATATCACAAAGAAGATTCAACTTACTTCATGTTAATGTTTTAAAAGGAATAAAGAGGGAAGTTCTCTTAAAGGGATATATTGATGTTATGAGTGTGGAGATAAAGGCCATTAGACTCGGTATGTAAGGGAAATAGAAATACTAAAATAATATATTACTTAAATTTCTAGGGAGTTGGGAATTATTTGACCAACAAAATATATAATGAGGTACGTAGTGAACATTAACCATAGGAATAGGGAAATACTATGGAACTACTAATAATTTAGAAGATATCATTTTTTCAATATTTTTTTTAAAGGTTAAGTCAGAAGCAAAATCTTCTGACCCTTTATTCCATAAAGAAAAGAGAAAACAGGTAGGAGGCGAAAGGGGTCACACAATCAGTAATGCCCTCATTCTCAAACACTAAAAAACATAATACAACATGTAATTCCCATAATCAGAGTCTCCAGTAGGCTCCCATTAAGATTGAGACTTATCTTGGTTAAAGGCTTTCCAATAATTGTCATCAAATTTTTTTGAGACCTTTGAAGTTGATCTAGTCGACACCGTCTTATGAATTTGAGAGTAATCCTTGCATTGTCTTCTCTTTGTAGGAACAGAAGTAAAATCCTCACCATCAGTCATCCTTTCCTCCCCAGCTATGACCATATCCTTGAAGGAGAGAGATCCACCACTGTTCGGAGTAGTGAAGCTAGCCTTTTCTACCTCAACATCTTAAACATCTCCCCATTTACCAGTAAGGGGTTCCTGTCGATCATCAACCTGTTCCCCGCAATCAGCACAGGTAAAGAAATCCCAGTTAACTGTACTTGGTTCAATCACGTGTTTGTATGATAATTATTTAATTGTTTTCAAGATTTGTTGTCACGACCTGCCTTCACCAATATGAGAGAAGGGACAACAGGTTTCCAGACCCTTCCTTCTTCAAGTTGAAGGAGAGATAAAGACACCCGAGACCTGCCTTCATTAGGTCCCAGAGTGGCGACTAGAACCAAGGGTATAGAATCACACACAAGATGGAAGGCATTACCCTTTTTATTTAATAGGATCGGGAGATAATATAGTAAATCCCAACAAAACCAAAAGTGGAAGTACAGGTAAATCCAAAAAAACCATTCTCTTATGCGTGTTCCAATAGTGAAAGATACAAAAGTAAAAGAGAACCCTAAAAAAGTACCAAAAGAAATAAAAATAGCAACAACAATTGTCCCAACGTCAGTACTAGTACGACCCTACACGATCCCTGAAGTCCTCCTGAAAACCTGAAAACAGTTTTATATACGTAGGGTGACCATACAAGTATAGTCATTAGGGAAAACCAAAAGCTCTTATACATAAGTGGGGAGGCATTATAATTCCCCATGAGAAAAGTGAAAACTAAAACACCTAGTAAAGAAAACTACCCACCCAAGCCTCACCAAGGCATGCTCCCCAAATAACGCAAGTCAAGAAAAATAATAGTAATAACACATCGAATTTTGGGTACCCCGTGCCACTTCCCCACTGGTTGTTGAAGACATCTTATGCATCAAACCTCTCCTGCCATTCTCACCGCAGTCCCACTGCCACACCCCACCCGCACACACCTGGGCCACAACCACACATCCCGCCTACAAACACCTACGCCAAAACAACCACGCGTAACCACGCCCGCAAACACCTGGGCCAGAACAACTGCTTCTATTCCCAAAGACACCTAGGCCTCATCCCGAAGACACTTGGGAAACAACCTGCCCGCACACACCTGGGAAACCACCACAACTACCATGCCTGAAGAATCTTGGGCTAAAATAGACCTCAGGCCATCACAGCCTGCCCGATGAGTCTTGTAATGTTTGGGAAAGGGATCAGAAAAGGAGCTAATAACCTGGCACTCATAAGAGTGTTTGAAAAAACACCCTCCCTCATTAAATGGGGGTGTTCGCCACTAGGAGCTCAACTTGGGTGGGGAGAAAATAAGAAACATAAGAACTATAATTATATAATATATATAACAAGCACTCATCCCAACCTAGGTGTTCCAACACCATCTTAAGCATAAACACCCTCATTACTATTCATTCAAAAGAAACACTGAACCCATGACCATGTCACCACTCATCCTGGAAAACAATTCCCCATTGAGCCCATTATTTTTTTCATGTTCAAGTGATCCCATTTAAGTAAATTCTTCACTATTGGGAAACTAACAGGCATAACCATGAGACAGAGAAAGAGAAACACCCAAACAGCAATTTAAGCATTCACACTTGGTTCTCTTGTAATGTCACAACAAAAAAGGTATTTATGAGATCCCTAAAAGTAATAGAACCAAACCAAGCCTCAAGTTACATCCCCACATAGCTTTAGATTCACAACAAACAATTGGGCCACAATAGAGGATCCCATACCTATCCACATCACCCCCTAAGTATCAAGCAGAACAACACATCTACTACCAAAACAGGGTAGGGAAACTTCCAGGTTCAAGAACATCATTTATTAGGTTCTTCTTTCTATTGGTAAACCAGGGTGACCACCCAAGGATTGATGTTCATTGGGAATCCATTTAACCAACCGAGTTTAGGTGATTAACCAATTTCTATGTTACAGTCATTTAATCATCACAGAATACAAGGTTTCATCAGTGTGCAAGGAAATACCTCCAACGGCCATGATTTTCAGTGTGCATAATCCCATACAGTTCACAATATATAGCAATCATAAAATAGTACAGTAGAATTGTCAAACACACCCCATCATTCTTTAATAGTCTGCTTATTATCTTTGTTAAGGTTTGGTTTCATCTATTCCCACAGAAACAGTAGCGTACCCACCCCACATGATACACAATAAGGAGAGATGAAGGAAAAAACCCTACTTGGTTGATCAAGGATCGAAGTTCTTCTCCATGTGCCAAGAACTAAGGATGCGTGACTTACAGGGGAGGAATGTCAGGGACTCCAAGGGTGAGTAGAAAGGCTCCAGCACAGGCGCACCACTTGCCTCAGGAAGGGGAACTCCAAACGCACAAAGAATAAAAGGATACAAGCCAAGAGGAAGAAGAAAGAATTTATAGCGTGATATAATGATGAGATCTCGTTGTTACGGGACATGGAATTTTGAACGGCTATAAAGTCGGATCGTGGATTCACCACACAGTTGGGTGGTTACGCATGATGGAATTAATTGTAATTTAACAATTCTCCTCAGAGAGGTGGTCATAACGTCTATGCGTTAAATAGTTTTCTTTAACCATAAGGAAATCCATAAAAGGGGAGGATCTGGAAGGTACGGGGAAGGGTGTGACACCAAGGAAAAACCACACATTTTTTAAGTTAAGGGTTTCCCAACTCATGGTTGATTTTAGATATTATTTATGGGATTTAAATGGATTTGAAACGGGGCATTAAATCATCTTTATTCCAAAAGATATGTTGCGGGAGCAGAAAAGTTGGGAATTGGGAATGAACAAAGACCACTTGGTGAGGACATGGTGCCACCATCACAGTGCCACCCTCACGGTGCCACCCTCACAGTGTCACCCTCACGGTGCCACCATCACGGTGCCACCGTCACTGTGCCACCCTCACGGTGCTACCTTCACAGTGGAGCTGTGTTTTGGAAAAGTAATGGACCAGGTGGGTCCGAGCCATTACATCCTATACCTATCAAACTATTCTGGCCCTCGAGAATAAAAACTAGACCTGAAGAAAAGAGGGGTTCCGAACAACCACCTCGAAAGATACCTCTCATGAGTGAACCTCATCGAAATCTAGGAACACCTCTCCCTCAAGTAACCAGGCAACACTCTAGGGTCAAACTTTCCAGTCATATGGATTAGGGAGTTGCTTCCTCCATGTCAAGATACTATCCGCTTTGGGTGGCACTGACTCGCCCGCAAGGGTTTAATCGCATCCACCATAATGTGTCTTGATTAGGGATCGGGTCCTCCCCTCCCCATAGTCAGGACTCTTCACACACATCCACAAAATAAGGAAACCTGCACATTCCATAGTTAACAAGGTAAAGTGTTCCACCATAAACAAGTACAAACAAAACTCAAAACAGCTCTGGGTACTGGGCGCACATCTGTGTCTCCCATTCCCAGGTACTTTCCTTGATCCCCCCATGCCTCCACAACACACGAACCAACGTAATGGTCCATCCACAGTGCACCTTCTACTCATGATCCTCGATCCTCACTGGTTTTCCAAAAAATTCACCTCGTCCTCGATATCCAGCTTTCCCTAGTCAAGGATGTGTGAATCATTGTGTAGATATCGTTGGTGCTAAGACACATGGAAGACATCGTGCAGTCTCAGTTGCGGCGGTGGTAGCGCTAGCTAATAAGCCACTTCACCCACCAGCCTCAACACTTTGAATAGTTTGAAAAACCCAGGATAAATCTTACTCCCCCTACCGAACCTCTGTTTCCCACGTCGAGGGGAGACCTTCAAGAACATGTGGTCCCCGACCTCAAACTCTAAGGGTCTCCTTCTATTATCGGAATATGACTTTTTCCGGTCCTGGGACGCCTTCATCCTCTCCCGTATAAGCTGAACCATCTCTGTCGTGCTCTGCACCACCTCTAGTCCAAGAACACCTGCCTCACTAACCTCTGTCCAGCACACGGGTGATCGACATGGCCTCCCGTACAAAGCTTCAAACAGATCCATGCCAATGGTAGAGTGATAGATATTGTTGTAGGCAAACTCCACCAGAGGAAAATGTTGTTCCCATGATCCCACAGAGTACAGAATAAAAGCTCGTAGAATATCCTCCAATGTATGGATGGTGCGCTCTGTCTATCCATCTTTCCGGGGGTGGAAAGCAGTGCTAAGACGTAGCTGGGTGCCAAAAGCATGATGCAATCCTCTCCAGAACCATGAGGTAAACCGTGCATCCCTATCTGAGACTATGGATCTAGGGACTCTTTGAAACTGAACCACCTCATCCATGTACCTCTGTGCTAGGGAATCCACCGTGCATGACTCTTTGATTTCCAGAAAGTGGGCCGATTTTGTTAGTCAGTCCACCACCACCCAGATAGCATCGCAACCCCCTTGAACTCTGGGTAGTCCCATGAAAAAATCCATCAAGATGTCGTCCCACTTCCACTCAGGGACATCTAAAGGTATTAACATGCCCCCTGGGATGCGGTGTTTAGCTTTCACCTGCTGACACACGAGGCACTTTGCTACGAACTCTGTCACCGCCCGCTTCACCCCGGGCCACCAGAACTGACCACTCAAGCCCCGGTACATTTTGGAAGCTCCCGGGGCCACAACCACACATCCCGCCCAAAAACACCTGGTACACAACAACCACACGTAACCATGCCCACAAACACCTAGTCCAGAACAACTACTTCCATGCCCGAAGACACTTGGGCCTCATTCCGAAGACACTTGGGAAACAACCTGCCTGCACACACCTGGGAAACCACCACAACTACCCTGGCCAAAGAATCTTGGGATAAAATGGACCTCAGGCCATCACAGCCTGCCCGATGAGTCTTGGGCTATTCGGGAAAGGGAGCAGAAAAGGATCTAATAACTAGACACTCATAAGAGTGTTTGGAAAAACAACCTCCCCCTTGAAATGGGGGTGTTTAGCACTAGGTTCTCAACTTGGGTGGGGAGAGAATAAGAAACATAAGAACTACAATTATATAATATATATAACAATCACTCTTCCTAACCTAGGAGTTCCAAAACCATCTTAAGAACAAACACCCTCGTTACTATTCATTCACAATAAACACCGAACCCATGACCATGTAACCACTCATCCCGGAAAAGAATTCCACATTGATCCCATTCTTGTTTTCATGTTCAAGTGATCCCATTTAAGTAAATTCTGCACTACTGGGAAACCAAGAGGCATAACCACGAGCCAAATAAAGAGAAACACCCAAACAGCAATTTAATCATTCACACCTGGTTCTCTTGTAAAGTCACAATAACAAAGGGATTTGTGAGATCCCTCAAATTACTAGAACAAAACCATGTCTTGAGTTACATCCCCACGCAGCTTCAGATTTAAAAACAACAATCATTCCACAACAGAGGATCACATCCCCATCCACATCACCCCATAAGCATCAAGCAAAACAACACACCACCTACCAAAATAGGGTAGGGAAACTTCAAGGTCAAGAACATCATTTATTAGGTTCTTATTTCTGTTGGTTAACTAGGGTGACCACACAAGGATTGATGTTCACTAGGAATCCATTTAACCAACCATGTTTAGGTGATTAACCAATTTCCATGTTATAGTCATTTAATCATCACAGAAGACAAGGGTTCATTAGTTCACAAGGAAAGACCTCCAACGGACATGATTTTCAGTGAGTATAAGCCCATACAGTTCACAACATATAGCAATCATAAAAGAGTACAATAGAGCTGTCAAACCCACCCCATCATTCTTTAACAGTCTATTTATTATCTTTGTTAAGGTTTGGTTTCATACTTTCCAATAGAAACTGTAGCGTACCCACCCTACATGATACATAGTAAGGAGAGATGAATGAAAGACCCTACTTGGTTGATCAAGGATCGAAGTTCTTCTCTACGTTCCAAGAACTGGGGATGGGTGACTTGTAGGGGAGGAACGTCGGGGACTCTAAGGGTGAGCAGAAAGGCTCCATCACAGGCGCACAACTTTCCTCTGGAAGGGGAACTATAAATGCACAAAGAATAAAATAATACTAGCCAAGAGGAAGAAGAAATAATTTCTAGAATGATATAAAGATGAGATCCCGTTGTTATGAGACATGGAATTTTGAATAGATTTAAAGTCGGATCGTGGTTTCACCACGCAGTTGGGTGGTTATGCATGATGGAATTAATTTTCATTTAACAATTCTCCTCAGAGAGGTGATCATAATGGCTATGCGCTAAACAGTTTTATTTAACCATAAAGAAACGCGTAACTGGGGTGGATCTGGAAGGTACGGGGAAAGGCATGACACCAAGTAAAAACCACATGTTTTGGTAAGTTAAGGGTTACCCGACTCCTGGGGGATTTTAGATATTATTTATGCGATTTAAATGGATTTGAAAGGGGGTATTAAATCATCTTTATGTCAAAAGAGATGTTGTGGGAGCGAAAAAGTCGGGAACTGGGAAAGAACAAAGACCGCCCGGTGAGGACACGGTGCCACCGTCACGGTGCCAACCTCACGGTGCCACCGTCATGGTGTCACCCTTACGGTGCCACTATCATAGTTTCACCCTCACGGTGCCACTGTCATGGTGTCACCCTGACACTGCCACCATCATGGTTCCACCCTCACGGTGCCACCGTCACGGTACCACCCTCACGGTGCCACTGTCAGGGTTCCACCTTCACGGTGCCACCCTCACAGTGCCACCTTCACAGTGCCACTGTGAACGGTTCCACTGTCATTGTGCCACCTTCAATGTTCCACCCTCACGGTGTCGCTGTCACAGTGGAGCTGTGTTTTGGCAAAGTAATGGACCAGGTGGGTCCGAGACATTACATTTGTGGATATATATTTCTTATATACCCTAATCTATATCACATAGTATAATTCTATGTTAAATTAGGAATGATTTTTATCCCTTTTAAATTGTCATATAAAAATTATCATATAGATAAATATCACTCCATATAAAAAAACCAATGATCGTCTATAAGTGTATCGTAAATTCTAAGTTCCATGTAGAAAATACTATTGTCTAATGGGTTAAATTAATAAGTATTAAATATAAATAATATGGGAGAATGTGACACACCATGATTTTGGAATATTATTACCCTAAAAATTCAATGTGTTCGACACCTTCTTCAGTATAAAATACAGAGCTTAAATGAAATCATGATATATTGGATAAAATATATATATTAAAGATTGAATAATAAAACCTATATGTTAAATTAGTCATACTTAATAAGAGTAACCAATTTATAAAATATTTATATAATGAAAATAAATGGTACTTTTAATATGAGTGGGATTCAATTTTTATAGCTATAATGAAAAATAAGATCATTTATAGGGTAGAAATGTATTTCAATGAAAAAACACATTTTATGCGATGTGATTTTTTATCAAACGAAAACATTTATTAATTAGTTTTAATATTTATTCATATGAAAATTTTTCAACACTAATTAATAAATGAAACAAAATTATTAGAATAGAATGCGTTCTAAAGAGTCATATTCCCTATAAAACTCTTTTTCATTATATTTCTTACTTTTTTTTAAAATTCAAATTTCTAAAATTTTGATTTTGAATTTGGAAAAATGAACATTATTTTTTGATTCATCATAGTAATATTATCTTTAGAATATTTTTTATATATTTTGGAAAAAAATGTATTTTAAGGTGAATAGTACAATATACAGTTTTTACAAATACCTTGATTTAATGATTTTATTAGTTTATAATTATGTTATTGAAACATGATAAACCATTTTATACATAAAATACATATATTATAAGTTCATAAAAAATATAAAATTATTTATTCTTCTTTACAAACATTTTTCTAATATTTTAGGGCATATGTAATATTCTACGCAAAAAAATTGTTTTTAAGAAACTATACATTTATTATATAATAAGTAATTTTAATCACTGTTATAAATAGAATAAAAAATTTATTTCAAATTAGGAATTTTTAGTTCTAAAGTATAAAAAATTTATGATATTATTTTTAGGAATAAATGATAAATTAATAGGGTTAAACTAGTTACTATGGTAAAAGTTAAAAAGGTTAAAGATGAAATTATAATGGTAAAGAGTTGAAATAATATTTAAAACATTTGTATTATTGAATGTTAAAGGATTTAATGAACTTATATATTCCTCATTCTAATATTTATAAATTATTTAGAAACATTCCATGATTGTGACATCCCATTATTAAAAATTTATGGGTAATTATAAAAATCTCATCCCTTATCACTTATAAAGAAGGCATTTCATCGCACATTCAGTACCATAGAAAAAAATTGTTTTCCTCTTGAAATAATTCCATTTATCCATATTCTATATTATTCTTCATCCTCATTTATCTTCTATATATAATATATAGTAAAAATATTTCCTTTTCTGAGGAATTATATATATTAAACTTAATGTTCATAACATGAGTAATTATCTTTCCATAATATCATTTCTTTATATATTACTATTATAATAATATTTTTCAAATACCTAGTTAATTAAATAATGATTGGTTATATGATAAATTTAATTATGATAATGTAATAACCATTAACCACCTTTCCCATTTCCAATTATGAAAAATAAAAATTACATTTGTGCGTGTGTGCAGATTACTACCTCTCTGAAGTGTCATGTTTCGTTTTCATTAACCAACTTCCATGCATTGTCTTAAAGTTGAATTTTTTAAATATTTATGATATTTAAAGCATATTTAATATCATTAAATGATAAAAAAATTACATTTATTTTTAAAATGGAGAATGAAATCATCAACCATGTGTACTTGTGGACTACTTCCTCCAAGGAATGATTTATTTCTATATTATTTAATAAAAACCTCACATAGAATTTTAGGAGAATGAATTTAATGAATGAATATGATTTTTATGATATCATTAAGTTTCTAGTATGATATATTGGAGAACTTATTAACAGTATAATAAATAAATTATTATCATTAATTCAATCATTTAAAATAAGCCTTCATATTAGAAAATCATTTATTCATATTATATAATATTTTCATATCAATAGTTTATTCTTATACTCCAATAAAATTCCATTACGTCATATAATACAAAATGGATAATAAAATTACACTTTTTTATATTTATATAACTATTAACCACCACATAATCATCCATTAATCTAATCATGTTCATGTTTGGGGTCATTTGACCACCTATATGAATAATGCTATAACATTATATCATTGATCACTGTATTAACTAAATTAATTTTTAAATATTATATAAATTTGTAAAGAATATTTTTTCTTTGGTTCTAGAATGGTGAAATAATTTTTAAAATTATTAATTTTTAAATGATCTTTCATTCGTTAAGAATAAATTAAACATAATCATTATTGATTCCATCCTCATGGATTGTAACCATAAGTGTAATGGAATAAAATTATACCTTCATAACTATCATGTAAAATCTATTTTTTTACCTTTAATGATATTAGGATGATTAACTTTATAAAAATAATGATTACCAACCTCGATTTTATGTACTAGTTTATAATGATCTTGATTACGTACACTTGATATTGAAAGAAGGTGACAACTACCTAGAATTATTTTTGATAATGATTATAAATAGATGGAATAATTTAATAAAATATGATTAAACTTATGTAATAATATATTATGATAGATATTTTTTTAAAGTATTTATAGTGCTTCTGTGGATGTAATGATAAAAGTTATGTGTTTATTATCTCAATTTTAACCCCTTAATACATATTTCCTATTACTAATAATTATTTATTTTTAATGGTGTATCTACTTCCCCATAAATTTTTTGTATCAATATTCTCTTATTATTAATGATATTCTACATTTTAATCCAAATTCAATACTTTGATGGGTTTTGGATTGACTACTTCTAATGTCGTAAGGGTATTCTTTCTCTTAATTATGATTCTATGAGATGCAGCAATCTTCTATGACATGTTTTTCATGTATGATTTTTTTACTATACATGATTATATTTTTATAAAAAAAATTATTTCATGTTATATACTATATAACATAATATTATAATCATAAAATGGTTATTGATCAATAGTTACAATGGTAGTAATGTTTTAGTAACCCACTTTTCATTTTTTTGAATTATGATAATTCTCTTGAATATATTTCAAATAGGTTGGGTATATTCTATAATTTATTGTATTATATGGTATTATCTCATTTTTTTGTGGATTTACATTCCTACCACATAAATCCATATTTAATATTTATTACCTTATGGAGTATGTTTCTCATAAGGGATCTTTCTTCTCAAATATCCTTCTTTTGAGTTATAATGTTTTATCTTGAACAATATTCTCCTTTCATTGGGTACCCCCTAATATTTTACTATATGGTATTTTATAATCCTCTTTTTTGAAAGTGAATCTCTAATTTGAATATTATTTTATTACTCTTTTTTTACAATGTTGGTTTTTAAAAAATGTAATTTCAATGTATAATAAAGGATCCTTTCATAATCATTTTTTTATCATTGGATCAAAAATTCCCTTAGAAAAAACTTATTTCATTTTCAAGGAAAATTTATTGGGTATTATATTTTGAATATAAATGTTTTCAATGTGCTTCACTTCACCCTTTTTAAAATTTACTTTTTTATGTGACATATATGTTTATATTTCACTTCCATGTTAAAAAAAATTTCCAAAATATCTTTTTTGTGTTTATCCCCTATTTTTCATTTCATATAAAAAAGGATTTATAATCATCAGATTAATGTTAATTTAATTATCCTCTAAAAAATATATATATTTATAAATTCTTATATTGAACGCATAAAATGAATAAATTTGATTCTTTATCCCTTACTACATTATGCCTTTTGAAGTATTCATTTACAAGTATGTTTTTAATCTATATAAACAACCTTATATGTTTCCTTTATTTCACTAGGGATATATTCTTCAAAAATAGTCAACCTTATTTATATAGATTTCTTATGATCATGTGACTTCATTTATCTTAGGGGGATTTTTTTTGGATTCATTATATTTATTTACATTTTATAGATGATTATTAACTGTTAGGGACTGTGGATTATATATTGACATCATTCATATTTGTTATTCCAATACAAGTGATTATTGGAAAAGTGTATTGTGTATTTTTTAATCCTTATATCATTTAATGAATTCATTGGACTGAAAAAAGTAATGGGTGGATCCCCACATTATATATACCCTCGATGTAATAATAGGTATCATGAGAGAAATATATTTGTGTATCATATGTATAACTATCCAATTCGATAAGATGTATTAGCTATAGTGTTGATGAATATAATGATGCCTTAGTTATGGATTTGGTGGAAATAATTGTGTATTGGATAAGGCCTTTATGGTAAGATAAATATTTAAAAAATTATTTATTTAATCACCTTGAATTCAGTTATTGATATCCATGGTATCTATTTATTCCATTTTTATCCATGGATTTAGTATGATTATAAATTAATTTTATTATGTTATTAGTTTGATTATGTATTCCAATTAAAATATTTTCATTTTATCATATAATCTTTTATTATTAAAAGTTTTGTTTGTCATTACTGGGTATTTTAGATAAACTAATCCTATGTTTCTATATCCCCAACATATGAATTAAATTATTACATGTTTTATATATAACTGGATAGATTGTGTGGAGAATTTGTTGGATATGATAAGTAATTATTATATATTGTGTATTTTCATATAAAGTTGATGGAAAAAATTTCCATTAGTTGAGAATGAAATAGGATTTATTTGTTTACATTTTGACTTAATTTAAAAATTTCAAATAGAAAAAAGGTTTGGGAATGTTTGTAATCCAGTATTTTCTTCATGTTTTTTAATTATAGAATAGTTTTCTTCAGAATTATAATGTTTGTATCAAACTAAAATATAGGGTATGAGTTTACGACATTGATCTCAGGTGTGCATGTCTAGGGAGCCATAATTTACATGAAATTAATATTTTTATTATTATAAAATGGATAGCTACATGGATTAAAAAGCAAAAAAATATAAAATCCAACATTTTAATTTTATATTTAATGAATAATTCATAAAATAGTTTTCTATTATTATAAAACAACTTGAATGTTTGAAAATGATAAACATTGGTTTTCTAAATTCAATATATTCTTTTTTTGAAGGATAATTTTCTTCCCTTATTATATATTTGATCATGAATTTTTTTTTAATTATTTTTCATATTTTCTTCATGATATTGTCATAAATGATATTATTTTTTAAAAAATATATATGTTTCTTCATTCACCTAAAAACCAGTATTTTAGAAAAAACCCAAAATATTAAAGAATGTTAATATTTCAATGACTCACTCAAAAAATATTTTTATTTTTAAAAATTAAAATCCATAATATGATTAATTTAAATTTTAAATTGATATATATAATGTAATGACAAAATGTTTTTATAGGAAAATTAATTTTCTACAAATATACTATCTTTATTCTTATTTCCAAAAAATTACTAGTTTATATTAGTGTTATTATTTTATTATTTTAAAAAAATAAAGAATATTGTATTTAGTTTTTTGAAGTTAAGTGCATAAAAATACATTTTTAGAAAATGTGAATTTTAAATAAAAAAGTAAACATACTAATTATTTGGCCACAGTAATGGAATTTTATTAATGAATTAATTATTTTAAATGAAATTTCATTTATATTTAAAAATATAAATTTTTAATATATATATATATATATATAATTTATATCATGGTAAATGACATTATTATTTCTTATTAATTTCTAATTATATAACCCCTTAAGATCCTCCCATAGTATCTGGTCCTGAGATATACTCTATGGGCAGTGATAAGTGGTCATTCAGCTGTCGTAGATCTCATAGTGATTTCAATGATCTTGAACTTCTCTTGAAAATGATATATATCATACCTTAATAGTTGTTGTTCATCTTCAGATTTTTCAATGAAAAAACCTAGTTAATAAACCTCTTCCCAAAGCATAGATTAAAAGGTCTTGTAAGGAAAACTTTATCAACTATATTTCATTCCTCCTTTCTCTTAAGTTTTACAATACTATTACTTTTATTTGTACATTCATATTCAATTTCTATATTAAAATATAAAAATTAAAAAAAAAATTAAACTATCACATTCTAATTTTATTTTGTGTTTTATATAGATTAATCTATTAGATATAGTATCAAAATGGAAAATAATAATAATATCTCATTATATTAATTTTTTCCTCCTTAAATAAATTTCCACATCACAATTTATATTATCACAAACTAATGAAAATAGTTGGGTACCTTTAAATTATAGAAATTTCTTATAATTTTATTACTATAGATATATTAACCTTAAAAAATTAGGAAATGATTCTTTTTTTCTCATAAGTTTGTTTCTCAATACACACCTTTACAATTGATATACCATATTTTGATTAATTTGATACATTTCACATAGTGATTAATTCAAACCAATTTTGAGAAAGAAAATTAAATCTTATTTAATTCACTATATTTGTTTCTAAAATTACCATAATTATCTATCCTTATCATCTTTGGATCAATTTATAATTAAAATATGTTCATGTTTTTAATCATAATTTGTGATAGCTGGTTTAGAATCGTCACAATATTTTTTACTCCATATCAAATTTTATTAGAATTATTCTTGTGAAAATCTCTACATTGTATATGGAATAATTTATTTACATGATTACATCAGGCTTTATACATTATTAAACTAAATTAATTTTACATGAATAATAATAAATAATCACTATATGAGAACAATTGTTAGATAATTATATGAAATTTATAACCTCGAAATGACTTAATCATTATCTTCATCATATTATTATATAGTCTCTTTAGTCTTAAATTTTTTGTTTATTAATCTATGTTTCATTAATTTGGGTTCTAAAATAATTATCATCGTAATTTATTTACACAAAAAATACATTTTGTTTTCTAGTAAATATAATTTCATTAAACAAAACATATCCCTCATGTGTGATTAACATGGTTTTAAGCACTCAGTTCACTCATTGTGCTCTAAGTTAAGATCAAGTTAATAAACAACTATCCTTTAAAGGGTGATTAACCCTAGGTGTATTTATAACACATCGATGTCAAAATGTTTCAATCTAGGTTGTTATGTAATTTCAAGGAGAACCACAAACTCTATATTTCACTAAAACATCTTGATGTTATCCTATATTTAGAAATTACCCATAGATGTATCTCAAGTTTCTTTACTAATGTTCAATTATCTTAATCCACAAAAAAAACTAATTAAATACTTAAAAAAAGTTTTTTTAATATCAACTAAGCATCTCTAAAATCTCTATACAATTTATAGTGCTAAATACACTTTCTTTTAACACTAAATTTAATACAAATAAAAATGGACTAAGCTTATAAAATCATTATTTTACATAATTCCCATATTTAATTCATTAGATCTAGAAGAGTAATATCATGATCATAGGAACTAGAGGTATGGTTTCATTAATGAATAAATACTCGAGGAACTTATTTTATAACATTTTTGAATATTATCCATAATTGAACCACACTAAACACCCTTCTAGACTTCTCATAAGTAATACTCATCTACATAACTTGGGGAATATAACCATAATAAATGGGTGTGCTAAAACTATTGATAATATATATCTAATCATTAGGTCCTCAAGGATGATATCATAATTATATAATAAGTCATGATCCAGGGAGAAATATGTGATAAAAATTTATTTGGAATGATAAGATTACTATATTAGTCATGATATAAGGGAATGAAATCTGAAATTAAGAATCATATACCAAGAATAATGTATGTAATAAAGAGACGATTAACATTATATATGAGGGATAATTATTGGGATATGTCATGGAAATGTAAAATTACTTTAAAAGATGATATAGAAATGAAAATGGAATAAACATAAGCATGAGGTATCATAACCTTCATGAGTAACTACTCATACCCACACCTTCGTGAGTGACTAATAGCTCACATGCTTGGGGGAAAAACATTCTTCCACTCATGTTTACATCTATCATGAGATGAAAACTTCTAACCAATAAATTATAATGTGACATAGGACCCAACCCATTAATAATTCATTTATATTTATTCTGGTTGAAATCAATCATTCTTCATTTTATAATGAACGCATGAAATAAAAATGGGTTACATTTGTCACATCTTAAAGAAAACATGGAATGAAAATGGGTTTCATATCAATTACAAAAAGTTTAATAAAAATGTACACTGGGAATTATATCAATTAAAATAAAAAATGAGTATTTTAAATAAGAATTTATAAGGTTATTCATAAAATATAACCCCCTAGGATTTAGAAATTTAAAAGTTTAAAATATAAGAAAAAATATGAAATTTTATTTTATAAAAAATTGACATTGCTATAAAAGATGAAGTTAAAGATGAGATTATAAATTAATTTTCCAAAATATTAAATGTATAATGCAAAAAAAATGACGTTAATTTTTTAATATTATATCTTTTCTAAAAAACATAAAAGTTATCAAAAAAAGGAATGTTGAGTGCATGATAAAACATTTTATTATTAATGTATGGGAAAAAATTTATTATTTTGAAATAACTTTATAGAAAACAACATCATAAAATTAATTAAAACATTGTTTTTAAATAGTGATAATAGATATAATAAGGTCACATGATTCAGAACATCATTGGTTTTCCAAATATAAAAGAAGATCTTTGTTTAGAAGATAAAATCATGACATGAAAGAAAATATCTTATTTGGAGAGGATTAGAATTATTCTCATCATTGAAAAAAATTATTAACAATAAAATATATCAATGTAATACTAAAAAATTAAAGCAACATAACAACTAAAATATCATCATAGAATAAAAAAACATCATGTAAAATCAAACTACAAAAATAATCGTTATGACTCAATAAAAGAAGTTCAGTATGGAAAAATCCATAAACATATTTCAAAATATCCATTATAGTGCTTGACCTCCAATATAATCAATATGATGTAAATTAATAATTTAGGAAGCTTATTTAGAGATATAAATATTTATTAAATTGTCTTATATTTATTTATTATTAGTATATTAGTTAGTTATATATTATGTTCATCATTAGATGTTATTTGATTTTATTGTTGGTTTTTTTGTAGTTTCTTAATAGTTGGGTTGAATCATGATTATAAAATTAAAGTTTATAATTATTAGATCATTCATGAGATTTGAATATATTTTTCATTATTATCTATAATGATCTAGTATCATTCAATAATAGTTTTTTTTACATGATGTTTATAAGTGAGACCTATAGTTATATTGTTTTGATAGTTTGGGAGATAAAAGGGTGGCATATTAATAATAATTTAAGTTCTATTATAATCATTCATGATACATAAACCATACATTATATACTAATTAATATCTAATCATACCACTTTTATAGTTCCTATTATCATCTATGATCAAAATTTATAGCATTTTCATTGTAGACAATGAAACTAACATGAATAAAAATATGTTATAATTTTTGGGTGAGTTTGGAAATGAGAGTGATTATTTTCATATAATATAATTATTATATCATCATGATTCTATTATTTATATTTTATTATGGTGGTGGACTATATTATAATATTTCTAGATACATAAAAAACTAGAGTAAAAAATTAAATACACCATATTCGTGGAGTTATTAGTCCACACGAATGCATGGGAGAAATATTCAATTTACCTAGAATAAGAAAAGGTTTGTAATGATTTATAAATTAAGAATATTAATAAAATTTTAAATATGATATTAATAAATTAAATACTCCTGTTAAAATATCAATTCATTGTGGTGATTAAAAATCAAACATGTCATTTTTCGCATCCCATCCTAGAGGGGAATGTTCCGTGACTACCCCAGGCCCTACTCTTGTAGGCTAGGGACTGGTGAATAGAATTGAGAAGGCATATCCCACATATGGGAGGAATTAGCCTAAAGTACTTGTATGCATGCACACATCCCTAAACCAAAAATACTTAAATGTAAAAACACTAAGTGAAAATACATGCAAACCACTATATCCCACAACCAATGTACACTAATGAAAGTTTGGGAAAGTAAAAAAGGGACAAATATAATCCCACTAAAAGATTATGTAACCATAATTCCATCCAATAAGAAAAGATTTACTGGGACTGCTATCTGAAAAGACGTAGGAACACACCTCGGTTTGTCTGGTATCACAAAGCACCCCTTGGTCCTGTCTGCCTAGGACTCCATTGAAAGGTCGATCATTTTCCCATGACATGATAGGTTTGGGAAAATACCATATAGGGGTGGATATAAAAATACTCAATAGGACACCTTGAATCCAAAAAGGAATACCACAAAGGAAAGTACATTCAACTCTACGTATGTATATGTCTATAGCACATATAACATGAACATTAAGATATAATCCTTCTAATACACAAAGTATATAGTTATTCCACAACCAATTACTAGCCACAACATTCTTCTTAATGCATGATCATTTTGGGAGAACTCACTCCTTGATCCATGATATCATCAGAGACACTCACGAAGAGGTCCAGCTCATTTGGTCCATGTACAAAGAGAACACATTGGTCATGAAAGACTATGATACATAGAGAATGGATCCTTCCCAATAACACTAGGGAATACCATATACCCAATATAGATCAATCCATAATGTATAGGATCCTTCCCAAAGACATAAGTGAGTACCACTGACCCTACTGATGTGGCCCACTAGATGGAGGACCAATGCCCTTCTCTTGGTGGTTACATCGATTCCACAAAACTCCACCAGGGCTGATAGTGGATATCACTCAAATACCATGGAGAGAGATAAAATTATATATGGGAATTAACCTCTATAGGGAATTAGAATCTATTTATGTGGATGTAATGTCATACTGAACCCTAAAGGAAAGGACCAAGGGAATATTATCAACCTATACTAGTCTAAATTTAAAAAAAACACCAATTATCTAAAAAAGGACAATGTCATGGTTGGGGTATCAATGTCAATGACGGCTCATCAATTGGACCCTATGTTTAGATGTTATCATCATTTTATATCTTTAAAGTGTGTACATTGGGCTTGTGGACCGACCGCGGTGGTTGTTGTGGTAGTCGATCACCAGGCGGACTTGCCACCATGGACCTACCAAGGTGGTTGGTCCACCTACTCTGGATGAACGGTCATAGCGATCGAACATGGAATAGTGGTCGACCATGGCATGGCTCTTTCCTGGTTTCCCTGGATCCAAATCAAGTATGACCTATTTTATTGGCCCGACCCAGCCCGTTCACTTGTCCTTGGCATCTCACATGTGGTACATGTGGCATAGCCCGCTCCACACGACCGCCTATGGCATCCCACAAAACTACCTACACATCACTGATGTTGTATTCCATGGTCTCTGAACAGCCTCCCATGGATCATCACACGCCACCATCAGTCATCAGTGTCATTATAGTGGTCTCTTCAATAGAACAACAAGCCCCCTCCAATTCCCCAAAAAAATCAACAATTGTAGATCTGATCTCCTCAAGTCCTGATCTACATAGATCTAGTTCCTTTTATCAATTTTCCTCCAATATGGGGATCATATCTCATTATAATCAACCTGGTAAGGTCGATCCCTATCCATAGGGATCTAATGAAAATTAATTTAAAGAACAGGGTGATAAAAGAACAAATAACAGCCCTGAGGAACAAACCTTGGCCTTTGTTTGTGTCAAACTCAATCTTTTTCGATTATAATGATAAATGAAGAGTAATAAATATTAATCTTCTGATAATCCAATAGATAATATCTCATCCCGAAACAACAAATAATTAGATGGTTGATCTGTCTTGTGATTGGTCTACATTCATCATAGAATTAAATACCAGCTAAAACAACTCAAAACAACATGACCTACCTCAATTCGGTTTGATCGCTAATGAGAACAACGTGTCGTTCTCATCATTGGAAAGGGGCATCGAGTCTAAGTTGAATTTTTTGATCGATCTATAATCATCTACCAATAGTTTCTCCAAAGGTTATTTCTCCATACCTCCAGATAAATTCTAGGGTTATGATACTATCCCTGAAAGTTTTGACAAAGACTTAAAAAAAGAAATTCATTGAGTCAAAATAATTTCTTAATTGAATTATTTAATTTAAATTTATGTCCCCCATGATTTTTTCTATATAGGACTCGTACTGACTAAAATTAAGTTGTGCCTAGGTTAAAGTTTTTATTTTGATATCAGAATTGACCTCAGATTTCTAATATAGGCACCCATTTTATATTTATTACACTTTTTAGGAAAACCATGTACACGTGCTATTAAAAGTGTAATATCTTTCAAAAAAATGATGGTCACACCAGGCCTTAGAATTTCTCTTTGTCTCAATTCCTAGTTCCAAAATCAATACATATTATATATAAAAACAATACATGAAAAATATTGCAATTTACATTCTCCCCCCTTTGAGGATTTACGTCCCCTAAATCCAAAATAATTGATACTCAAATATATGAGGATACTGAGTAGAAATCTGAGTCTCTTGAACCCATGTTCTCTCCTAGATATTCTCATGAATCCACTATACATTCACTAAAAGAATAACATGGCCACTAAGGATATTCTCTTTCTAATCCTCGATCTCCACTAGGTGCTCAACAAAAGTCACTTCATCCTTGATAACTATCTCTCCCCATTCCATGATGTGTGATGGGTAATGCATGTACCTCCTCAACTATGACATGTGGGAGACTTCGTGTACCAACTCTTAATGTAGAGGTAGATCCAACTGGAATGCCACCTTTCTAAGTCTATGTATTTTTTAGAAAGGGTCGATGAACCTCAAAGATAGCTTGTCACCTCACCCAAATCTCTTTAATCCCCGTCGAGGTAAAACCTAGAGTAACACATAGTCTACCTCCTCAAACTCCAAATTCCTTTGTCGCATGTCATCATAAGACTTATGAAATCTATGTATAGTCCTTATCTACTCCTGGATTATCTTAACCTTCTCTGTAGTATTTTTCACCAACTTTAGCCCCATGAGTGCTAACTCTCATAGGTTAGTCCAGCAATGGGGTGACTTGTAGAGCCACCCCTACAAGGCCATTAATAGTGTCATACAAAAGGGGGAATGCTAGCTGTTTTTGTTTGAAAACTCCACTACTGGTAAGTGATCCTCTTAAATATGGCCAAATCTAACATGCATGCCTGTAACATGTCCTCTAAAAAACTGAATGGTCTGTTAAGTATGGTCTTCCTTCTATGGGTGGAACATTTTTCTCAAGTCTAACACGGTCCCAAACACCTCTTGGAATACCTTACATAACTAGGATGTAAATTTAGAAACACAATCTAAAACTATCATCAATAGGACTCTATAGAGTTGAAATATGCACCTAGAGGTGTCCCAGGTTCTGTAGTTAACATTGCTCTCATATACCTGGGAAGTGGAACGAAGTTTTGAGTTGGTCAATGATCACCCATATGGAATCATGTACCCTAGATGTACATGGTAAAACCATCACAAAGTCCATCAATATCTCAACCAACATCCATTCTATCACCTCAAGTGGTTGTTCCAAACCCACCGGAACCTGGTTCCCAACATTCACTTGCTGACATTTAAAGAATCAAGTGATAAACACTTCAACTCCCTTCTTTATTCATGGAAAAAAATATGTTGAAAGGTTTTGGTACATACTTTCAACACTTAGATATACTACCAAAGGGTATGTATGAAACTCCCTCAGATCCTCCTCTAGTAATTCCATTGGTACTACTTTATATCCTCTTAAAATAACATTGTGCACTCCAACTTTCGAATATTTATCAAGAGTAAGTCCTCTGGATATTTGAGCATGTAAGGTATCACAGTCATTATTCCCAAGTTATGCCTCCCTAAATCACATTAATAGTAGAGGGGTGACAACTATTGATTGTACTTAACCTAATTCATCTCCATCCATAAAGGATTACTTTAATGAGGCTAACTACTCTTATGCCTCATTCAACAACTGTGGACTATATATCTGGCTAAGAGTATCTTCCACCACATTCCCCTTCCCAGTAGTATAGAAAATATCAAATCCATAGTCTTGGAGTAACTTTATTCATCACCTATATATCAATATTAGATCCTTCGTAGAGTAGATATACTTGAGACTCTTATGTTCTTAGTAGATGATAAACCAATTTCCCATCAGGGAGTGTTGCCACATCTTCAATGTTAATACTACCACTGCTAACTCAAGATCATGGGTTATGTAGTTTTTCTCATGTTTTCTTAACTAGAATGAACTATAGGTAATCATTTCTTTCCTCTTTATCAGGACACAACCAATCCTATATCCAAATTAATCTTAGAATACTACGTTCTCAGCACCCTCCTTTGGAAATCTCAAGATGAGAGAGCACGTCAAACTCTGCCTCAACTGCTAAAAACACTCTTGGAACTTTTCTTCCCACAATAAAGGATTCCCCTCCTCTAAAGTGAATTTTTATTTTTATTTCATTTTAAAAGATCCCACATGGGGTAAATCGTTAGACCTCACAAAGGAAACAATCCACTACAGCAAAAAACAACCAAAATAACAATACAAAAGCCTACCTCGCTAGATAGGTTACCCAATTGGTTCAACCCAGTACTTCCATTATAAGTCTTTGATGTTGGTATCTGGGTGTGAGGCGACAAAACCATATAACTTGATTGCAATAGAATCCATCAACTCCAAGAATGAGTCCATATCAATCGGAGAGACAAAATCCAGGAACAAGACATCAAGTTGAGATGTGTACCACACCATCTATTCTAGACTGAGATTCCCTGGATACCTCCCCTACTCAAGTCTCTCCCACTTATGCGCTACCAAGGCATCATCCATAATTCTTGACCTAATGATCTCTTCTATTATAGCCTTCCCGAACTTATTGAAGGCCTCTATCATCTTGCCATTAAAAACCAGAGGTCTCGCGGTATCTCCCTTCTGATCACCCAAATATACACCCACCTCCGAGGGGATTGAGTCTGAGAGAGATTTAGAAGTAATGGTTCCCTCACAAATTTGGATCATGGATCCCCGGGAAGTGCCCTTCCCTCCCGCTTCTCTAGTCATCATTGTTTTAGAGAGGTAGGAATAATCTTTCTTTTTCTTGGTCTTCTTCTTTGCAAGTGCTGGAAAATCCCCAGAATCCCAAATTTATTTTTTCCCTTTCTTCCTGCCTAAGAAAAAAGAACCTTCAATAAGTACATCCACTTATACGTCAGAAGCCGAAGTATATACTTCATCAATCTCTCTGCCATTAATAAAAAACTTTTCGGAAGAAGAAATCTTGTCCATCACCTGACTTGATTTAACACCTCCAAATTTCCTTGTCTTCTTTTTGGATCTCACCGCTATCCAACCATTGTATTCTTTAGAGTTAGGGGAAACCTCTCCCAGAGGCCCAAATCAGTATAATTGGGCCACTAGGGTCTCCTCTACTCCCAGTTGTATATTAGGACATACATTTTCTTTTCCCTTGTTTCCCTATTTTTTTGGAGGGCTTAACACCTCCCCTTGGGAGTTGCTTTTCTCACCCCTAACTATTGTCACATCATCCATACATGTATTCCTCACTTCATAATTCTTTTTCTTAGACTGCCCATATTTTCCACCAAAATATGTTACCTGCCCCTCTTTTAGAATCGTTGTCCTGCTGATCACCACTCCACTATCTTGGAGATCACTACTCACTAGAGGGTTGGGGTCTCCCCATGAACCAAAACGGAACTCAGGATAAATTTCAGCTATAGGGAGATGCGGGTTCAGTTGGGAAGCACCTGAGACATCCCCAACCTCACTGGCATGCCAACCTCGTTGTACTTCCTCCATCTGGTATGCGGCCTGGGGATTACTGCAAACCACTTTGCGGCACACAGAATAATTGTGTCCTTACCGGGAGTAGCGTTCACATAAAGGAGGATGCTCTTCAAAAATCACATGTTGTTTGAACCGATATTCCCCTGAAATAATGATCTCGATAAAATCAGGGAGACGTTTGGATAGTTCAGCTTCCACACACAGGCAGACATAAGCGGGATGCTACAGCGATGTTGAATGTATATCCGAGCACAATAATATACCACAAGCATTCCCTACAAGGCGTAAAATTGCAGTATTGAAAAAGGGGAGTGGTAAACCTCGAAGGTGCACCCACACCACAACCGTAGGACTATTCTGACCCATGTGATAGTTTATCCACCATCGAAATAGAAGGAATAAAAAGGAACCGGAAAATTGGCATTCGCGCGACCAATCCCCCAAAAAATCTTCCTCATATTGAAACAGTAGCAGGAAACATTTTTAATCTAGAAGACCGATTGATAAAAATATCTTCAGACCCCATGCTGACCTGACATGTAGTGAAAAGACACGAAAAATGGATGTCTTCGCTCAAAGCAAGCAACCAGCGCCAAGCCAAGTCGATCTGAGGTGAGGGAAAACTCCAATGATGAGATTTCCACTACTGGAATACCATCCGAGAAACCAGGAACCTTTGGGCCTATCTCGATGGCCAGAATCTCTAAGCACTGATTCTGATTAGGGAGACAGAACTGAGAAGTATTACATCCCCCCTATCCCATCGGGGGAGGGGCTGTCACGACCGACATCGGCCAGCTAGGTTATCGTCGGGGGAGGATCGGTTCTGTCCCCACTGGAAAGGATTCCCCTTTTATGTCAATGTTAACAAGTATGTTTCCACCCAAGAGAGGTTGGGTAAGAACCTCTGATAGTAACATTCCAAACTAAGTAAATTATGCACCTCTATAACATTCTTCGGTGTCTCCCAAGTGAGCACCTCCCCAATATTTATTGGATCCACTAAAACTCCTGCCTTTGAAATTATGTGTCATAGAAAATGGACCTCTCAAATCCAAAATTGACACTTAGAGACCTTACCATAAATATATTTCTCTTGGAGTGTATCCAATACCATCCTAAAGTGTCTCGTGGGCTCCTCCTCTAACACCGAGTACACTTGGATTTCGTAAATAAAGACCACCATGAACCAGTCTAAGTTAGGATAGAATATAATATTCATGAGTCCCATGAACAATGCTGGTGTGTTCGTCATACCAAAGAGAATCACCAAGTACTCATAGTGTTCGTAACTAAATCTTCATGTCATCTTCGATATATCCTCATCCTATGCTCGTAACCAGTGATAGACAAATCTGAGGTCAATCTTTGAGAACCACCACGCACCTTTCAACCGATCAAAGAGGTCGTCAATCCTTAGTAGAGGATAAATATTCTTCAAAATAACCTTGTTCAAGATCTATTAATCCACACATAACCTCATGCTCCTATATTCCTTCATAGAAAACAAAACTGGGGTTACCCAGTGTGAAACACTGGGTATCACAAAGCCCTTCCTCTATAAGTCCTTCAGCTTCACCCTCATCTCACGATGATGTACGGGAGCCATCCGATATGTAGGTGTAGATATCAGTTTCTTCCTTGGGTATAGATCAATGTATAATTAAATCTCATTGTGGGGAGGTAAACCTGGAACATCCTCAAGAAATATGTCCTCAAACTCCACCACCATTGTAGGAAACTGAAGACTCATATCATCTACTGCACTGGGGGTCAGGTTATCCAATTGATGAGTGATTGGTTGCACCCTCCTATGTGTGAGTGCGTTCTACGCTTCATTTGTTTCCTTTTCTCCAACAAATGAAATCAAAGTTTCATTATTACGAACACATTTCACTCTATGAATAAAATAGTCAATTTAAGCATGAATTATGGGTAACTAGTCTATAACAATAATGAAATTGTAAGGCCTCAACACCGCTACCAAGAGATCTCAACCAAAAATCGCACCTCCAAGTGTTAGGTCACACTATAGGCACAATTGTGTGATCATTGAATCTCCTCCCATAGAAGTCTCCAATAACAAGGGTCAAGTTTACCATTAAATTGGAAACTCCGAGTCATAAACATGATTCATATAACGAATGTAATGACTAGAACCTATGTCTATCAATGCTATAGATAAGGTGGGAAAGACCCATATCATACATTGATTAATCCCAAGAGCATTAGGGTCATAAGAATCCATTGTCTATAACTGGCCTCATCCCTATCAACTAGCTTCCTGAGCCTAGTGTGGACTACTTAGGGGTGGTGCTGGTAATAGGTTTAACCTCTGTTCACATCCTACTACCCTACCTGATCCTCTTCTACATCTTCCACCCTACAGACCACCCTTCTCATGTGTCTTCCTCTACCTTAGTGGTCCCTCAATAGTCTCCTGATCAGTTGGGCGACAGGTCAGGGAATGTTATTCCAGATGTCCCCGACCACATCATAAGGGACACCGTCTATCCCCTGGCTAATTTGAACTGAAAAGGGAGCCCTTCACCACTGACTCTTAGTCCTGGGATCACCTCCTGAAGTGCCTAACCGACATGTATCACTATGAATTTCATTGGCTACCTACTGTTGAGGTCTCAGTTATCCATCTCCCACTGCTAGCTCCCACTACCGATGTCTATTCCACTAGAATGATCTCCACTAGCAGGTATCACTGAAGTACCCCTGCATAGATAGGAATATTAAGAGATAACACTTATGCTTTAATGTCCCAATGTAAGCCCTGATCAAAGGTTTGATCCCTAAAGAACTAGTCCCGCACCATATTCATGCATTATCATGAAAGATCAGAAAACTTTGTTGTATACTCTTCCATGATCACACTACCTTGCTACAGATGTAGAATTTCCATTATGTGCTCTGAACATAATGTGGCCGAATAGAACTCATCTATGAAGATACGGTCGAAGTCTTCCCAAATAGAGTTGTCTCTTCATGTGTTTGAGTCACTAAAATCAACTATCTCCCCATAGTGCCCTGAATAAGACTCATAGAAAGTACTACCATCGGATCGGCTGGTGTACTAACAAGGAAAAAAACACAGGTGACTGCCTCTAGTAAATCATCAACCATCTGGGGATCTGTCTCACCCCCGAAACATATGAGGTTACTGCCTCTAAAACTCATGCAATGCACTCGGCCTGCATACAATCTCAGCTAACAGTGCCAGTAGTAGCTGTTGCTCGATGGGTGGTTGTATAACTGGTAAACCACCCAAAGGTGTTATCTCTGGTATAGAACCATGTACCAATTCCACATCACTAGGAAGACCACACTCATGATCATGTTATGGAATCCTAGTTGACTCTCTATATGGAGGCATCTTGAAATAAAACAAGATGTTCCACGGTCAATAGAGTATATACAGAGAGCTCACTCAAGAAGGACATGAAAAACACAACCATTCCTATATGGTGCATACCACCTTGACTACCCCAAAATGCCTCTAATAGACCAGGGGCTGGTGAATAGCACTGAGTTGGCATATCCCACAAAATGGGAGTAATTATCCTAAAGTACTTGTACGGATTCCCACATCACTAATCCAAAAACACTATAATATAAAAACACTAAGTGAAAAATGCATGAAAACCATTATATCCCACAATCATAGTAAAATAGTGAGTACCCTAGAAAGTAAATAAGACCAAATAGAATCCCACCAAAAGAGTTTGTAACCACAAGTCCAACCTGTAAGAAAATTGGTATTGGGACTGTTGTTTGAAAAGATGTAGGAACACACATCGGTCTATCCCGTCTCATAAGGCACCACCTGGTCCTAGTCTTCCTAGGAATTCATCGAAAGGTTGATTTTTTTCACAAGACATGACATGTATGGTCATATCTGTTATATGTGTGAGCATAACAATACTCAGTGGTACACCCCAAAACCATAATTGAATGCCATAATGGAATACCAAAAAGGAAAGAACAGTCATCTCTACACAGTTATATGTCTACCACACATATAAGAAGAACAACCAGATATACTCAATCCAAGACACAATTTTTAGTGGTAAGCCACAACCAATTACCAGCCATAAGATTCTTCTCAAAACATTCTTGTTCTCGGAGAACTTACTCCTCAATGCATGATATCATCGGGGATAATAAAAAATATGTCTACCTTTTTTGGGCCCCACCCAAAGAGAAAGCATTGGAAAAGGAAGAATATACAACATGTAAAGGCGAACATACCCATATACACTGGGGAATACAATTTACCAGGTCTGGAACAACCTGCAATGTAGAGTATCATGCCCAGACTCACTTGGGAATACCACTGACCCTGCTAATGTGGTCTGCTAGAAGAAGGACCAATGCCCTGCTCTCGGTGGTTATGTTGATTCCAAAAAAACTCCACTATGAGTTATATAGGATCAAACTTTAGTCCCACATAGGGATACCATAATCCATTTGGGACATAGCCTCTAGAAATGATTGTAATCATGTGATGTGGATGTAATTCCGTACTAAACCATCACGGAAAGGACCAAGGGAATGCCCTCAGCATATATTAGTCCAAACTAAAAAATAACCACTTATCTCAAAAGGGCCTTGTCAATGTTGGGGTTTCAACAGCATAGATGGATCATAGATTGGTTTCATTGTTTATAACGAATTTTCATTGGATTTTTTAAAGGGGGTCACTATGTCTATGGACCAACCGCATGCTCAGACCACTGATCCTGGCGGTTGACCGTTGTGATCGACCACACCATGGACCAGCCGCTGTGGACCAACCATAATGGTTGTTCCACCTGTTAAGGTCAACCGACCATACCAGTCACCATCTGTGGTCATGACAATGTGGCCATTATGCCCACTACAACTGGAGTTGTCACTCCTCATGGTTGATAGTGTCATGGCTCCACCCCAGTCACCTTTGTTCATACTGGGTCCAACCCACCTGCTTGGACCAACCCGACACATTCTCATGTCCTGGACCACTAACTTATGGGCCGCCTGGCCCAAATCATTCACTCGGCCTGCTCCATATGGTCATTGGTCACCTCTCACATGTCCTCCTCCACTGTATCATGCATCTTGATACCCCATCACATCTTTCATCCCACCACCTCCATGTCGCTATCAACGCCATCGTCTCCCACAACCACTACTGGACACACCACTACACGCGGATCCACAGTCATGCACCACCATCGTCGCTTCCAGTCAATGGTGTCACACCAATGTTCCCTTTCGCAGAACATCAGGCCTCCTCTAATGCCTAAAAAAATAATGGTTCTAGATCCAAACTCCTCAGGTCCTGATATACACAGATCTGGAATTTTCTATCGATTTTCCTCTAATATGAGGGTACAATCACTGTCGGAGCCATCCAAAAAAGTTGATTCGTGACTATAGTGACCCAACAGAGAAGAGTGTGTAGAATAGGGACATAAAAACACAAATAAAAACCCTGAGGAAAAAACCTCAACCTTTTTGAATTTCAGACTCAATCTATTTCCGTTAGAATGATAAATGAAGAGGAATAAATATTAATCTCCCTAAAATCCCACAACGAATTTCTCTTCCCAAAAAAAACCATTGATATGCGGTAAAATATGTTTTTTTATTATTCCACATTCATTATAGAATTTTAAAATGGTGAAAATAACTCAAAACAACATTTCCTGCCTTAATATGATTCGATCATTGATGAAGAATGAAGCATCGTTGTCTTCATTCTCAAGGATCGTCATATATGAGATGCATCATTCAATCGATCTGTCGATAACCACTAATGGTTTCTCCAAATGTTCTTTCTCTACTTCTCTAGAGAAATTTTAGGGTTATGATGCTAACCCAGAAATTTCTAACAAATACATAATGAAAAGAAATTTTCTGCATCAAAATAATTTATTTTTTAAATTATTTTATTTATTGTTATATCCACCATGAATTTTTTATACAAATGAATAGCGCTAACTAAAGTTAAGTCACGCTTCGGGTAAAGTTGTCATTATAATCTTAATGGTGTAAAGACCCGTAAAATTCAAGGGAAATTTTTTCTTAATTTTCTTTGGGATTTTACAAGAACGCATTTTCTGACGGCACCAAATTCTGAGGCCTAGTGAGCCTAGAATAATTTTCCGAAGTTTAACTCGGGTACGTTCAGTGAACGAACGAGCGGGATTTCCTAACTTTTGAATCGGTGCTCGGAATCGAAATCCGAAGACACTGATGGAACCGTAGCACTGGTAATTGCTTAAGAAGACCTTTACTGGAGTTGAGTTTTCTCGGGAGGAGTTGTTAAAAATTAGGGAATTAAATGTTAGGTAAAATAAATTGTGTGGAATTTATTTTATCCATGGTAGTTTAATTCTATCATGGGAAGTTTTTGGTGGGGACCAGAACCACCCAACATCCCATGTGAGGTTATGAGGGAGGTGGGGGCCACACGATCCCCCATCTTCCAATTTCCCTAACTCCTCACCTCACACATTAATTAATGCCACCTAAAGACTAATTAATATGGTATCTTAAGATCAATTAATTAAGTATGTCAGGTTTTGAATTTTGTATTTTCGAAAATCATGGAATGAGTAATAAAATAAGGCAACGCTTATTTTATTATTGTTGTTTGGTTTTGCGAGAGGATTTTGGAGAGGATTTTCTCTAACTCTTGAAGAACATCTTCTTCCTCATCGAAGGACGCGAAGAACATCGAGCCTTCGACTAAGAACTTTGTCACCGCAAAGGGGAGTTCATCGTACCGACTTCTTCCCTCTCTGCATCCGGTGAGAGGCACCATCCTCGGAGATCGACAATGCGACGCCAATGATTCTCTTCTCCACGACGCCGACGAACCTCCTTCCACGATGCCTTCTTCCATGACGTTCTTTTCTGCGACGAATCAACAACGCTTGAGGTAGGGGTTAATTTCTTCTTCGTTAATACTTTCATCGTCGTTCATCGTTTCCTAATTGATCTGTCTGTTATCATAATAACGGGAGGAGGTCGGGCCGCATGAACATGGTCGACCCTCCTCCCCCCCCCCCCCCCCCCCTTGATGCTTGATTTTGTTGTGGCACGAGCAAGGAAGCGCGGTGCCGTTTCACTGTGAGGAAATAATGAAGTATAGGTGGAGAAGCGCGGTGTCGTCGCGCCGCGTCGGGGACCCTCGAAGAGGCCACGGCTGGAGCGGGGCCGCGGCGGAGGGGCGCGGCGCCGACGCGCCGCACCGATCGGATAAGGTTGCGGTGCTGCGGGGGAGCGGCGGCCGCCTTCCGGCCGCCGGAGCAAGGAGGCGGGACCCGTAGGGGGGGTCCCGCAGTGACCCACCGGCCAGCCAAGCCAGCTGATTACCATGAAGGTCGGGGGTCAAAACCCATGGCTGGCTACAGGACCCCCCCCCCCCCACATGGGGGCCGCGTTTTGTCAATCGGGAGGGCAGTGCGCCCCCCTGTTCTGATCAGCTCGGCCAGCCGAGCCGGCCACGCGGGTCGCGCCAGTGCGGCAGGCCAACCGGCCACCGGGCTAGGCCAGGCCACCCAGGCTGGGTCGGGCCGCGCCCAGACAGGCCTGAACAGGACCCAGTTCGGGTCGACCCGGTTCGGGCTGACACAGGGGGTCTCGGGCCGGGTCGGTCCGGGCCCAAAACCCCCATTTTCGAACCTCTTTCGGTCTTTTGCCTATAACTTGGGATATGGACCTCCGATTGTTTTACCGTCAGTTGCGATGTGATCCACGGATCGAGACGGTCGTTTTAGTATATTACACTCAAGGTTTCGGAGATCTTTGGGTTCGTCCGGGTTGGTTCAAACACGAAACCAACCGGGCCCTCGGAGCGGAAACGCTTATAACTTAAGATCCGGACGTCCGATTGACGTGTCGTCAACTTTGTTGGATTTTTTTAGTGATAAGGACCTTTTGGATTACTCCGCTCGAGTTTTGGACTCGGTTGGAGTACGGTCGGGTTTGTTTTGACTTAAAAACCAACTGGGCAACTGGAACAAAAAAGCCAATAACTCTCAGACCGGGCGTCCGATTGACGCGCCGTCTGTGATGTTGAGTTCCTGTTGACGATATGGAACTTTTGGATATATCAAATCCGGACTTCGTGTCAGTTGATGTATCAGACCCTCGGCTCGTGGAGCGGACCGTCCCGAAATGAGCTTGCTATGTGCCGGAACCCTAGAGCTGGCTGCGACTATGACGACGATGACGACTGTAGAGAAATCCTCCGTGGGTTTGACAGCGACGACTATAGTACTCAGCGATCATTTTTGGAATAGTGCCTGCCGATCCTGTGTGGGTCAGCGCTCAGCGGTCCTATGTGGGCCAGTGCATACAGATCCTGTGTGGGTCAGATCCTGTGTGGGTCATTGCGGGGGTTAGTACCTATCGATCCTGTGTGGGTCATTGTGGGGGTTAGTAGCTATCGATCTTGTGTGGGTCCGATGGCTTAGATGAATCAGTGGATACATCTGATCATCTCTATCGTCTTACAAAGAAGTATACCTGTGTGAGATGAGTCATGATTTTCAATCCTTGTCTTTGATAAGATTGACTTGTTATCCTGTGTGGATTACGTTATGCTTTCATGTGTGGATTGGGTTATGTTTTCCTGTGTGGACTGGGTTGTACTTGGGCTCGGATGTAGGAGCCGAACTAGAATTGATGACTTAGGTATATGTATGGGAATATACCTAAGTAGTTTCGGATGTTACTTCGTGATTGTATCTTTAATTTTTGAATTATCCTTGTGGATTCTGGGAGACCTTCGGGGGTCTCGGGGTCCCTACTGAGTATCGTATACTCACTCCTGCACGGGCTATGCCCGCACTACGTTGTGTTGGTTGCAGACGACGGATAGTGCTGATCGTGGTTGAGCCTTGCAGAGCAAGTCAGTACCTGGAGGTAGACCACTGGGCGGGGACATACTTGGAGCGGATGGCTGGACCCGAGGAGTTGAGGAGGCTATCTGCACCCACCCTTCAGGTGGGACATCCAGTGGACGGCTCGACGTTGCGGATTTACTTTTCAGTTGTTTTACTTCATTTTTCAATTGTACTTTACTTTCAGTTTGGGTTTGTATTCTGGCCCACTTACTTTTCCGCACTTACTATTGTACCCAATTTTACTTAGTGATTACTAATGCTTGCTTACTCTGTGTGTTTTTTTACTTTATAAAGGAAATGTCTTCCCTTTTTATCAGGAATTACGACTTGGTGCTAGTTGCCAGCCCCTGGCCTATGGAAGGCGGGCTTGGGGTAGTCATGGCACGGGCCCCAAGGACAGGTCGTGACAAATTGGTATTAGAGGAGTTCGGTTCTACCACAGAACTCTGGACTCTGATCTTTCTTCTTTCTGAAGCAATAGTGTTAAGGGTATTGAGTGTGGTTATCAGTCCAGGGAGTCCAGTGTTGGTGCGGCGGCCGACGTATCCATACACCAGGACCCTGACTTCTGATTTCCGACTCAATGCACAAAAACATTGATTGCATGTGTGTTTCAAAAGTTTTCTTTGTGATTACTTTGTGTCAGCTCAGTAGGTATACTGTTTAACCATGGCACACCTGTTTCTTTTCAGGATGGCCCCACGACGGAAGCCACCTAGGGTTCCAAGTTTTGTACGTGATGACAGCCCACCGAGTGACGAGGCCTCGGTGTAGGGCCATATTACTGCAGAGGCACCGGTAGTACCACTTCCTGCTGAGCCACCGATGCTACCAGCCCCAGCTGCTGAGAGTGCATGTCACCTTGGTGCACTGCATGACTTTCAGCATCAGAGACCGCCCAGGTTCCGCAGGGAGACGGACCCTCAGGCAGCCGAGGATTGGCTGGAGGCATTTGTTCGAGTTTTCAGGTTAGTGGGGACACCAGATGACCTCATGGTGATCCTTGCAACGAGCATCCTGCACGCGGAAGCAGGAAGATGGTGGAGCTTGATGCTCGAGGTGCACAACGAGGAATCACTCCTCTGGACGGACTTTGAGAGACTCTTCCACTCGGAGTTCATCCCAGCCACCCTCCGTGTGGTGAGCATCCAGGAGCTTCTACAGCTGCGGCAAGGCGGCATGACGGTCTCCCAGTACTCAGCAAGATTTACCAACCTCTAGCGCTATTCGACGGACATGGTACGGGACCCATCCTTCCGGGCCCAGACCTTCGAGCAGGGATTGAGGGATGAGATCAGGGCATCGATGATCTCCCTTAGCATTCCGACACAGGCATGGGTACTGGAGCGAGCCCTTCTCATATAGAGCTTTCTTGCTGAGCCTACACCAGCAGCGAGACCTACCACAGGGCGGCACATAGCAGAGTCTTCTGCAGCTGGCAGTAGACAGATGTCTTAGAGGTTCAAGCGGACCAGGCCATCAGGCGGTGACCACAGGATACTAGCTCGGAGGTGTGGGGCACACGCAGCAGAGCCAGTCTTACGAGTGGCAGACAATGCTATGCATGCGGTGGGCAAGGCCACTTGGCTCGTGACTGCCCGACACGCCATGCTGAGGGGAAGCAAACGGTTGAGGAACTACCTAGGCAGAGGTAGAGGTTCGACCGTGGTGGTCCGCAGGGAGCAAGCAGACGAGGCCAAGGAGCTGGTCGAGCGGTAGGTGGTGGACGAAGTTTTGAGGCTCTACCACCACCACCACCAGGAGGTCCACCCCGACCACAGGGGAGAGCCCAGCTTCACGCAGCTGAAGCTTACGATCATGGAGCTCCGGAAGCGGGTGGACAAGTGCGGGACTTGCTCCATGCATGGAGGCCTTTGCCCAGAATTCCTCTATCTTCGTTGTTCGTGTTTCCTTGTGTCCTTGTACTTTGAGTTGAAGTAATAAAAGACACTTGCAATAGTGACGTTTTCCTTCTTTTCTTTTGTATGTTAATACTAAGAGTTACCGGTTAAAAACTGTTGACTTGACCCTCACATACGAGATTCCTACTAGAGGAGACCCAGTGACCATACACTGATGCCGATAGTGTGAGTCAACCCTTGGAGGTGAGAGTAACGGTTGGATCTCTTGGTAGCAGTGTCGAGTCCTTACGACGTCATCCATGGAATTAATTAACTGATCATGATGGTATTGACTGTATTAGGAAAGGAACGTGATTCATCCAGGGGATGAGACCGGATTTCTCTTTTCGGAAAAAGAGAAATCTATGCAGCTTTGCAGAACATTAAGGAGGAAGGGGAAACCCTTCGTGCGGTCAGAAAGATGTCAGTAGAGCTTCCAGAAGCTGAGATAGAGATTGACCAGTGCACCTATCTTGAGGCTACCGGAGGAGGGAGTAGGGTACGTAATTTACTGTGATACATCAGCTACCAGACTCGGATGTGTCCTGATGCAGGAGCGGGCAGTGATTTCCTATGGATTACGTCAGTTGAGGCAGCATGATCAGAACTATGCTACCCATGACCTTGAGTTAGCAGTAGTGGTCTTCGCCCTGAAGATGTGGCGACATTATCTAATGGGCGAGCGCTTTACAGTCTATTCTGACCACCAGAGTCTCAGGTATATCTTCTCGTAGATGGACCTGAACCTGAGACAACAGTGATGGCTCGAGTTCCTCCAGTACTATGACTTTGAGATAGTCTATAATCCTGGAAAGGGGAACGTAGTAGTCGATGCTCTCAGTAGGAGGATGGGCATTCAGCTACTTGGTGAGGAGACAGAGCAGCTAGCCTCTTTGCAGATATCCTTCGTGGATAGTGATGAAGCAGCATTTCTTCAGTCACTCTTCCACTTCTTCAGCGGGTCAGAGAGGCACAGCGTGGGGACGATGACTGTGAGATGCGGCGTGCACAGATATCCTCAGGAAAGGCACCTGATGGATTCTCTGTGGGAGGAGATCATGTCATCCTTTTCAGAGGACGTACCATGGTACCAGCTGCTTTACAGGAGGAGGTGTTGAGGGAGTTCCACACTTCCCCTTTAGCGGTACATCCAGGAGTGGCAAAGATGTACCAGGACCTCAGACGACAGCACTGGTGGCTGGGTATGAAGAAGGTTGTAGCAGAGTTCGTTTCTCGATGCCTCACCTGCCAGCAGGTGACGGTAGAGCACCAGGTATCAGTAGGCTTGGTACAGCCCTTGGAGGTCCCAGAGTGGAAGTGGGATGGGATATATATGGATTTCTTGACTGGACTTCCATGTACTTCCAGAGGTCATGACTCCATTTGGGTGATTGTCGACCGACTCACCAAGTTGGCTCACTTCTTACCCATCAGAGAGCAGGGCTCAGTGGAGAGCTTGGGACGTCTCTACGTTCAGGAGATTGTATGGCTTCATGGTGTGAAATCATCTGTCATCTCCGATCTACATGCTTGCTTTACTTCCCGGCTTTGGAAGGGGTTTCAGGAGGCATTTGTGACGCAACTACGTCTGAGCACCTCCTTTCACCCACAGACGGATGGTCAGACGGAGAGGACCATTCAGACTCTTGAGGACATGCTCCGTGCATGTGTCCTCAACTTTGGTCATAGGTGGGAGGATCACCTACCCTTGGTAGAGAGTTCGCATACAGCAATAGCTACCACTCCACCATCGGGATGGCACCATACAAGGCGTTGTACAGCCGACCTTGAAGATCACCGCTGTGTTGGACAGACCCTAGGGAGTCAGCTCTTGTGAGACTGGAGATGGTCCAGGCCACGACAGAGAAGGTCCAGGTCATCCAGGAGCGGATGAGGACAGCTCAGATCCGGCAAAAGTCTTATGCTGATAGGAGGCGGAGGCCACTAGAGTTCGAGGATAGCGACCACGTCTTCTTGCGGGTCTCACCTCGACGGGGATTACGGAGATTTGGACGAGGCGGCAAGTTGTCTCCATGCTTCATCGGACCATTCCAGGTCCTCAGAAGGATTGGTGAGGTGGCTTATCGCCTGGATCTACCACCTTAGTTGCACCGGGTGCACGACGTCTTTCACGTATCTCAGCTGAGGAGATACGTGCACGACCCGACGCATATCATCAACTATGGGGAGCTGGACATTGATGATGGGACGAATTTTGCGGATGTTTCGGTGGAGATCGAGGATCGAAAGGATCGGGTCCTACGTGGATGGTCGATACCTCTAGTATGCATCAGATGGAATCACGGGAACCTCCAGGAGAGCACTTGGGAGCGGTAGGCTTAGATGCATGCACAGTACCCATATTTGTTCCCCTATTTTATAATGTATCTTTACAAGGACGTAAAGCCCTGAGGTGGGAGTAATGTAAAGACACGTAAACTTCAAGGTAAAGTTTTTCTTAATTTTCTTTGGGATCTTACAAGAATGCAGTTTCTGACGGCACCTGATTCCGAGGCCCGGTGAGCCTGAAAAAATTTTCCAAAGTTTAGCTCGGGTATGTTCAGTGAACAAATGAGCGGGATTTCCTAACTTTCGAACCGGTGCTCGGAATCGAAATCCGAGGACACCGATGGAACCGTAGTGCCGGTAATTGCTTAAAAAGACCTTTACTGGAGTTGCGTTTTCTCGGGAGGAGTTGTTAAAAATTAGGGAATTAAATGTTAGGTAAAATAAATTGTGTGCAATTTATTCTATCCATGGTAGTTTAATTCTCTCATGGGAAGTTGTTGGTGGGGCCCACAACCACCCAACTTCCCATGTGAGGTTATGAGGGAGGTGGGGCCCACACGAGCCCCCATCTTCCAATTTCCCTAACTCCTCAGATCCCACATTAATTCATGCCACCTAAAGACTAATTAATATGGAAACTTAAGATCAATTAATTATGTATGTTAGGTTTTGAATTTTTTATTTTCGAAAAGAATGGCATGAGTAATAAAATAAGTCAACACTTATTTTATTATTGTTGTTTGGTTGTGCGAGAGGAATTTGGAGAGTATTTTCTCTAACCCTTGAAGAACATATTCTTCCTCGTCGAAGAACGTGAAGAACACCGAGCCTTCGATGAAGAACTTCGTCACCGCAAAGGGGAGTTCGTCGTACCGTCTTCTTCCCTCCCCACAGCCGGTGAGAGGTTCCATCCTTGGAGATCGACGATGTGACACCAACGATTCTCTTCTCTGCGACGCCGACAAACCTCCTTCCGCGACGCCTTCTTCTGCGACGCCTTCTTCCGCGATGTTCTTTTCCGCAATGAATCAACAACGCTAGAGGTAGGGGTTAATTTCTTCTTCGTGAATACTTTCGTCACCGTTCATCATTTCCTAATTGAGCTGCCTGTTATCGTAATAACAGGAGGATGTCGGGCCGCACGAACACAGCTGACCCTCCTCCCCCCTTGATTCTTGATTTTGTTGCGGCACGAGCAAGGCAGCACGGTGCCGTTGCACTGCGCGGAAATAATGAAGTATAGGCGGAGAAGCGCGGCCCCGCCGCGCCGCGCCGGAGAACCTCGAAGAGGCCGCGGCCGGAGCGGGGCCGCGGCGGAGGGGCATGGCGCCGTCAAGCCACGCTGATCGGACAAGGCCATGGCCTTTGTCCGCGGTGGTGCGGGGGAGCGGCGGCCGGCTTCCGGATGCCGGAGCAAGGAGGCGGGACCCGCAGGGGGGTCCCGCGGTGACCCACCGGCCGGCCAAGCCAGCCGGTCACCATGAAGGTCAGAGGTTGAAACCCCCAGCTAGGTATAGGAGCCCCCCCCCCACAAGGGGGCCAAGTTTTGTCAATCAGGGGGGCAGCCCCCCCCCCCATGTTCCGCTCAGCTCGACAAGCCGAGCAGGCCACGCGGGCCGCGCCAGCGCGGCAGGCCAACCGGCCGCTAGGCCGTGCCAGGCCGCCCAGACCGGGCCGGGCCATGCAGGCTGGTCCGGGCCATGCCATCCGGTCCAGGCTGCGCCCAAACGGGCCGGACCCGGACCCAGTTCGGGCCGACCCATGGGGTCTCGGGCCGGGTCGGCCCGGGCCCAAAACCCCCATTTTCGGACCTCTTTCGGTCTTTTGCCCATAACTTGGGCTACGGACCTCCGATTGATGCACCGTCAGTTGCGATGCAATCCTTGGATCGAGACGGTCGTTTCGGTATATTCCACTCAAGGTTTCGGAGAAGTTTGGATTCGTATGGTTTAGTTCGAACATGAAACCAACTGGGCCCTCAGAGCGGAAACGCTTATAACTTAAGCTCCGGATGTCCGATTGATGTACCGTCGACTTTTCTGGATTCCTCTTAGTGAGACGGACCTTTTGGATTACTCCTCTCAAGGTTTGGATGCAGTTTTAGTATGGTCGGGTTGGTTTTGACTTAAAAACCAAACGGGCCCCTCGAACAAAAAATCCAATAACCCTCAGACCGGGCGTCCGATTAACGTCCCGTCTGTGACGTTCAGTTCCTGTTGACGATATGGAACTTTTGGATACATCAACTCCGTAATTCCTGTCAGTTGATGTATCAGCCCCTCGGCTCGTGGAGCGGACACTCCCGAAACGAGCTTGATGTGGACGGGAACCCTAGAGCTGGCTGCGACTATGACGACAACGACAATTATACAGAAATCCTCTGTGGGTTTGACAGCGACGACTACAGCACTCAGCGATCCTGTGTGGATTAGTGCCTACCGATCCTGTGTGGTTCAGCGCTCAGCGGTCCTATGTGGGCCAGCGCATACAGATCTGGTGTGGGTCAGATCCCGTGTGGGTCATTGCAGGGGTTAGTACCTATCGATCATGTGTGGGTCATTTCAGGGCTTAGTACCTATCAATCCTGTGTCGGTCTGACAACTTTGATGAATCAATGGATACATCTTATCATCTCTATCGTCTTACGAAGAGGTATACCTGTGTGAGCTGAGTCTTGATTTTCAATCCTTATCTTCGATAAAATTGACTTGTTATCCTGTGTGGATTACGTTATGCTTTCCTGTGTGGATTGGGTTATGTTTTCTTGTGTGGACTGGGTTGTACTTGAGCTCGGATGTAGGAGCCGAACTGGAATTGATGACATAGGTATATGTATGGGCATATACCTAAGTAGTGTCGGGTGTTACTTCGTGATTGTATTTTTTTCTTTTTGGATTATCCTTGTGGATTCTGGGAGACCTTCGGGGGTCTCGGGGTCCCTACTGAGTAGCGTATACTCACCCCTACACGGGCTATGCCCGCACTACGTTGTGTTGGTTACAGACGACGGACAGCGCTGATCGTGGTTGAGGCTTTCAGAGCAAGTCGGTACCTGGAGGTGGACCACTGGGTGGGACGTACTCGGAGCAGACGGCTAGACCCGAGGAGCTGAGGAGGCTATATGCACCCACCCTTCAGGTGGGACTTCTAGTGGATGGCTCGACGTTGCGGCTTTACTTTTCAGTTGTTGTACTTCCTTTTTCAGTTGTACTTTACTTTCAGTTTGGGTTGGTATTATGGCCCACTTACTTTTCCACACTTACTATTGTACCCAGTTTTATTTAGTGTTTACTTCTCCTTGATTACTCTGTGTGGTTTTTTACTTTATAAAGGCAATTTCTTCCCTTTTTATCGGGAATTACGCCTTGGTGCTAGTCGCCAGCCCCTGGCCTATGGAAGGCAGGCTTGGGGTAGTCACGGAACGGGCCCCATGGATGGTTCGTGACAAATGGTTCCCTCATATTTCAGATATAAGAACTCATTTAAATTTTTTTCACTTTTTTAGGATAATCACACGCACGTGCTATTAAAAGGTTAATATTTTTTAAAGATTTGTTCCAGGCACACCGGGTCCCTGAATCGCATTTTTTCTCAGCACATGGTCTTGAAATCAATCCATATAATATCTAAAAATAATACATAGAAAATATGATAAATTACAAAATTTATGGTGGTTGTATCCTATATGCATTCTTGGTGAAGTTTTCATTTTTCTATGTAAAAATAGAAAAGTGTAGGTAGTAATTATTCCTTTATCATAATGATAGTTCATTATATTAATTATAATGATTTTATTATAATATAATGGTTTCAATTTTTCTTAACTTTTTAGAAGATTATTGATATGAATTGAAGTGGAAATAGAGTAATTAAAAAAATTACCTTACTCCTCCTAAACATTGTTTGAAAAAAAGGATTATTCCTTTAAAAAGTGGTCCTTTCGAAAGAAAAAAACACTATTGTTAAAAAAAATAGAGATTTTATGGTGGTGGGTACTTAAAATAAGTGGTGTTGGGTGTAAGAATAATTGGAATGGTCAATGCTTCTTTTATAAGTGGAGTGAGTGGAATTTTTATAATATATAATAGGTAATGTCATTATTCAAGGTCCAAATGGGTCTAGTAAGAGATATGGGAAAGGGGTATGTTTTTGAATTCCTTAAACATTTATTTTCATACATTTTTTGTACAAATTATGTCATTTACTCTTAGAATAGTCACTTTTACAATTATTGGTTTTTACAATGTTAATTAATTTTTTCAAAATAATTCACATTCAATGCATAAAATAATATGGGTGTATTTAAAAAATTTGGACCTCTTTAATGAATATGTCATATAAATTTTATAACATAAAAAAAATTAATTGTGAGAGAAATTAATTTTAAAATAAGTGTATGTAACACCCCAAGACACGTTTATTATAAAAGTGGGGTTTTTACCATAAAATAGAGTTTGGATAAAATTATTACTATTTCTTTTTTAAAAGATATTATTACGATTATTATTTACTATATTTTATTTAAATGGATTACCAAAAGTACCCAAAATAGAGTCTTACTTTATTATATTAAAATTAAAGAAAATAATTAAAATAATTTGTTTATTAGAATAAAAAATTAAATTAGTTTTAAAATGTTAAACATCTTTTTTCTAATTTAAAAATAATATTTTTAAACTAATCATTTTATTCATTAACTAATTATTACTAAAAATTTTATATATGTTTTTAAAATATATTTTCTACTTGATATTTTCATAAATGCTACAGTTTTAGTAAAAAAATCTATCTTCCCCAATTCACATAAAAACCAATTATTTCATAAAAATAAAAAAAAATCATAAGTTAATATTTAAATGGTGAATAAAAAAATGAAGTTGATTTCAATAAATTGAAATTTTAAATTATAGAAATTTAACTTTTATATGTATATATAAAATATAATGAAAAATAGTTTTATTAGGAAGATGACTTTTTTGCATTTTAATTTTTCCTATTATAATTTTCTATCACCTACAAATTGAAATTTGTTTTATTCAATTATTCATATATGAAATGTTTTTACTATAATATATTTGTTTTATTAATTTAATTAAAATTAAAAATCTTTTTTATAAAATTTGCATTTGAATCACATGATGATTTCACAAGTTATTAGGTAACATTAATTGAATTTTATTAATGAATTTGGGGACAAAAATATTTTTTTTCTTTACAAGTTAAAATATAAAAAAATATATAAATTATTTATTAAATTGATACATAAATATTTACATCATTTTAATATCTACTTATATTACCCCTTAATATCTCACTATAACATCTAATCATAATATATTCACTATATGAAGTTGTGGGTCGTGGTTTAAGTATCATGGATATCCTATAGATTTATTGGAGCATTAAATTATTTAATAAATGATTTCAATAAAAATATAATTATCTGATTTTGCATTTGGATTGGTCCGAGGAGAACCCTCATGAAGGTACCTCCTTCCTAAGATCTAAAAAATGAGCCTCGTTAGAAAAACTTCTTTTACTATAAATCACTACTTCTATGTCCTAAATTTCTTAATTTATTTTATCCTATTTATAATCACTTATTTAGTGGTTATATTTCATTTTATAAATTTATAATTTTATTTTAAGGCAAGCCAGATTTGTAATAGTTCATTGTCGCATATACCAAAATATTTTAAATATACTATCTGATAGGGAAACTAAAACCAAAATATATATGCTTAATAGGGATAAATAGAGAGAGGTGAGATTACTAGGGGCATATTTATCTCTTTTATAACAGGGGAAAGAAGGCACCATTACTAGAGGAATTAAATTAGAAGAGGTAAATACCATATATGACCATATTAAATTTTGGTTTTGTCTCACTGTGAGTCCAGTGCGGCTACAACTGTCCCGATGTCCTACCACTGGGAGCCTAATGGTAGGGCTAGTGGTACAACCCAATTACCTAGCCCACTAAAATTTTGGGGAGATTTCTTTTAGAGTTTTTTTGGTCCTATATTAACCTATAAATTCTTTATATTCCACACTTTCATTGAAATAACTCTACAGGACTACTCCATGTTCAATAGTAAGTCTAAGCATCCATTTTGACTCTAAAAATCAATATAAATAATCGTCAATTGTTCTATTATCAAATATTAAAATCCACATGGTTATTAAATCCATTATAATTAAACCTTTCCCCCCTTTCATTGATAATATAAGGAACCAATTACTATATAATGAACCTATTGAATAAAAAAAATTGAAACTTTAATGAGATTAAATGATTTATAACATTCAAATAATTATTATGTTCAATGTTTTTTCATTTTAATAATTTATTTGGACTCCAAAGCGGCTTATATCATCTAAAAATATTGACCTAACTAAACATGTTATATTATAGTAATAGAAAGAGATCAATTCATTAGTTATCACTTAACTTATGTATTTATAAAAATAAATTCATGTTGTAATAATTATTAATATACTCTTGTTTAATGTAACCCAAACCATGAGGTAGTTTGTACTATTATGTTATAGTTTGATGTTAATTTTATATATTTAACACTATTAGTCCATGGGTATTAATAACAATCATATCTATAAGGATTTTATGTGATTCATCTATAAATGAGTATCAATGGAAGAGGGTGTTTCCTTGATAAATCCTAGGTATCTCCCTCTTCCATATCTGAAGCAAAATATAGGACTATTTAAATAGTAAATCTTATTGTTAAAAATTTATATATTCAATTCAAAATAATATTGGATAAATATTTTGGTAGTTTTTTTGGATGATATTTTTTCCATCAGTAGATATATTTTTTCCATTAATATTCAATTATTGGTACTATATACACTTACATGAAAATTGATTTACATATTAATTTGATTTTAAAAAATTATATTGAACATGATTTACATAATAGTCCAATCATTATACATAACAATTTATTAACTAAAAAATATAATTCATTACTAAATTAGTGATAATTTTATGAGATAATATTGCTTTAAAAAAATAATGTTCATGTTTCCCAGAATAAGGGTTCAAAATATTTTTGTGTTACAATGATAAAAAATTTAGAATATAATAAAAAACATTTATTTTCTTTGTTAGTAAAAAATAATATAAATATAACATTTCACATTATTTAATGTAGATATTATTTTAAATAGGAATTTCTATATCACTGGACAATGATATGAGATATACTAAACATGTCATGACAAGGAATTTGTTTGAAAATGGAGGTTCCCATGTTAGTGATTATGTAAAGGATGTATTTTTTGAAAACAATGGGATTTATACATTATGGATAAGTGGATATAATGTGAGATATTACTATTTCATTTTCATAAAAACGCATCAACACTTTTAACATCATTTTATATACTCATGTATCACATTCATTCATTGATAAATTTAAATTATTTAAATGAAGTGATTTATTAAAGGAAATATAAAAGAGAATGGAAAGGGTTTGAAATTAAAAGGTTATGTTTTGGAAGGGTTTTGAGTTTGGAGAAGAAATCATACTATAAGGGTATGTATCACATTGAAATTTTTTCATAATATTTATATATAGTGATTTTAGAACTAATCAAGCCAAAACTTTTTGATAAATACAATGGTTTCTGCCCTAAATGTGAATAATCTTGAGATAAACCATAATAACATGATGATAATATTTCAATGATCATGAAGTAATTTTTTATGTTTTGGGTTGTTTAGTAAAGTTATGTGAGTTATGTACTGAAGAATAATATTTCACCCTAAAGATTCATGGGCATATCACAATGTAGGTTGTTTTGAAAATTTGATGTCTCAATAGGGAAAAGATTTAAAATTTACAAAAAATTATGTGTTAATCCTGATATAATGTTATTATTAGTTGAGAAATTATAAGATAACCAATTTGAAAACAACTTGGTTTCACTATGTGATGATAAATTAGGCTAATATTAATGAAAAAAATATAGTTTTTAGTTTTTTATTGATATGGATTCATGGGAGACAGTTGAGTTACTCATACTCAAAATTCTGCATCCCATAAACAAAATAATTATGTCAAAATGATCTTAATTGATCCATTGGATAAGATTTAAGTGGGAGAAGTTATTGGGTAGATTCAATGTTTATAAATTTATTTCAAATTCAATTTTAGAATTTGATATAAGTGTTGCTGTGATGAATTGAATAATATTAATATTATTTCATGACATAAAGAAGGGGTGTAAATAGATAATAATTAAATACAGCCAAGAATAATAATTTTTATGGATCATCACCTGTTATTGAACATGAATCATCATACATTAAATATTAAAGGATTTATACATAAAGTAAATATAGTATGATTAAGTTATAATAACTTAGTTGAAGAAGGAAAAAGACAATGAGTGGTCTATAGTATATACATGATTTCTAAAATTTAGAGTTTCAATGATTAGTGAAAAGAAAACCATGTGATTCTCTATTCATAGTTAATTTTAATATTCTTATTGAACATAGAAGATGATTATTTTAATTTATTAGAAAGTTATATTGAGGTGAGAAAAATCGCATCATTAGTTTCAATAGAAATATTTATATTTAGATTTTTCATTCATAAAATATACCCATTTTAAATAAATTTGTTCATTCTATTAGATAGCGTGGTAGTGGATAATACAATGGCATACCATGTATATTACCCATTATTTTGATCAGTGAATTTAGATATCGAAATATTATTTTTATTTTTGAATGTGAAAATTAAACACAAAATTAAATATACTAATATCAAAAGATATTTGTGGTGAAGAATCAATATAATGAAAAATATTTTTTTCATCTAAAGTGGTGATTAATTTTTATTGGTGAAATAATCATAAAATATTATTATTCAATGATTCACCCCCTCTCACGATAATTAATTTTTTTGAGACTATACCATATTGATGGTAGTGTTCTCAATAATTGGTATGAGAGTACCAAATTATTTTTGAAGTCCTCTAGGTTATTTAATTTTTAATGTGAGCTGTTATATCTTCTTATTATTGATATTGTTTCTGATTTTTTTAATCAATATAGATCCTATAATTCCAGTTAATACAAATTTTTTTCAACATTTTTAGGGAAATTTTATAATTTTTAAAGGATCTAATTTTATCATATATTTCCTCACATTTCATGGATTTTATTGACATTAGTACTAATGGTTTTAAACTAATAAAAAAGGGAGAGTGGTTATTCTAGTGAATATAAAAATTTAGATACTAAGGGAAATGGAAATAAATTTATCATTGAATAAAATATATATAGATATCACATAACGTTTATAAGGATTATTATAGGAAAATAAATCTAGGAAATGTTTTGAAATATTCATTTTATAAAGCTTATTTTTAAGGGAAAAACTCTAAATCAGGTGTTCCTGATTTCAATACAATCATATACCTACTAGATAGTCATTTGATGATTCATACACTAGAGGTAATTATATTTATATCTTTATAAAAAATGTAGAAACTCATTAGGATTAAATCATTTGTAGGATGATTATTTTTTTCTTAATTGATATGTTTGATGTGAAGTTATATTATCATGAAGATATTGATTTGAATACAGTTACACTAGAAGAGAAGTATAACAAGATATTAAAATATGAAAATAAGAAAGGTAAAATTTTAAAAAATGCATTATAAATTAGAATAAATTCTCTTTAGGATAACTAAATAATGAAAAAAATATTAATGATATCAAATATATTTTTGATTGTTAAAATTTGGATCGAGATATTTTTATGATGTTAAAAATATCATGTCAGATATATTATTAAATTTTTAAAATTGGAAAATTTATGTTCTATTGTAAAATTCATTTAAAGTGTTTCATATGTTAAGTAATCATATTATTTGATTTATATTATATAATTTTGGATGGATAAGAGAGTGAATAATAATACACATTATATCATATGTTCTCTAAGAAGAGGATTTTTAAAATTATAAAGAAGAAGAAAACTTTTAAGGGAAAGGAAATTTTAAAAATTTATGGTGAAAATTTATTTTTTGAATATTTAAGAAGAAAAGTTTTATGGAATTGAAATTTAATAGGATTATAGACTAATTGATTATGATGTTGAGTTTTTTATTTCTATGGTAAATAAAGAAGAGTTATCTAGTTTTAGAGATGATGAAGATAAGTGAATGTCATTCATGTTGTTATGTGAGTTGAAGGAGTAAATTTTAAAATTTTCAAAATATTTTAATGATAATAAGAATTTTTTTTAAATACATCCAGTTCTAAATGAGGTTTATTAATCCCACAAACAAAGATATTATAATTTGGTCAAATAAATAAATAATTAGATTGCATCACTTATCTGTGAGAAGAAGTTTCATAATTTACTAATGTAAAACATTATTAAAAAATAAATAGAATTTTTTTGTTACTATAAATTATATTTTCACTAATAATACCAATTGAATAAGATCAAGTATAGTTCAAAAAAATAGTGCATGAAATTGGATAATGTTCAAATGGAATTGAAAGGAATAGGGAAACCACTAAAAGTGTCTCTGATTGTAAAAATCAATAAAAAATCCCTATATGGATTCATAATTTCATGAAGTAAAGGATGTGAAGGCTTAAAAGTAAGGGGAAGATAATAAAAATTAAGAAAATTTCCCAAATATGTGAAACCCATAAATATAAAGAATCATGAAATAACAACTTTAATAAGAAATATATTACAAATAAAATGTTAGAAAAAAGAATATAGAACTTTAACATAAATAAGAAAATGAATATAAAATAAAAAAATTATCTAAGATAATATAAAATATTCTTTCTAAAATATTTTTAATATAAATGCCTCATTTAATATAGTGAGAGGTGTTTACTAGAATATGTGTATTCTTTTCTGTTTTTGGTGTTGTGGTGGAAATCATCATATAGAATTGTTTTTCTTATAATGGTATATATATTCTCAACTGTAGAAGTTTTATATGGTAAGAATTCTGGGGGAATCAACCTAATAAAATAATACATGTTTTTGAATGATGTTGGGAATTATTTTATACCAATGAAAAATCAATTTCATGTTTTTAATTAATTTTATTCAAGATGTGATTATTCATTCCATGTGGACATGTAATACTAACAATTTTTTAGTGAAATTGAGAATGAATAATACTAAAATATTTCAAAAGAAGATAGATAAGGGATTATATATAAATATTGGTGGAAATTTTAATGAATTAATTTTAAATGTTTCACCCATGGATAGACAATAGTGTGTGTTCTTTATAGTTGAATAGTAATAATAGATTTTTTAATGTATTTAAATGATATAGAGAAGATTAAATTTCACTAGTAAATGATTGATCACTTAAAATAAATGTAGTTAGATCTATGACATTTACGGAAGATAAGATTATTTCCATGAGTAATATCTTTATAAATGGTTTGAAACATTACTATATAACTGTTTCTCAACATTTTGATAAAGTAAATGACGTGGTTTTTCAGAAATATGGGTCTATCATGAAAATATTACAGGATATAAGTGTCTTGAATCAAGGAAGATGGACTAATAGAGACCATTTTCTAGTATGTGATGTTTAATATTCATGATACTTGATCATGAAAGGTGATGAAGAGTTTTCAAATTTATGACTTGGTTACATTGTCCAAATAAGCCTCATTATTGAAAAATAACCGTTTAGCATCAACTTTTAATAATTTTTAACATTATTTAAAAATATATGTTATTGAAGATAACATTAATAGAATATTTTATACAATAAATATTTAGAACAATGTAAAAATGACTATCAACATTGGTTATGATAAATAAAAAACACTAAATACCCACCATAATATAGATATAGAGTGACATTTAAAGTTGGTTTTTAAAATAAATGATGTTGAAACTGGTTTTAAAGTCATTTTTATAAAAAAAATAGCTTTGAAATTATATTTATATATATATATACATTAAGTTTAATTTCTCGTAGTAAATGACATTGAATATCTAAATAAATATTGATATAGAGGTATTTTTTATAGTAGTTCTTTATGAAAATTGTCTATGAAAGTTACTTTCAACATATGGTTTCATAATAATTGATGTTAAATCCAAATTAAGATTTAAATACTATAATTAAATATAATAACCCATGACATGTAATAGGAATTCCAGTAGAATAAAATATTTTTAAAAAAGAAAATGGAGACTTCACTAAAACATCATTTAGAAATAAAATATACATATATGAAACTTTTAGATATTCATCTACAAATTAATAAATCTTAGAAAATAGTATTCAAAAAAACTCAATGGAGGCTTAAGAATTTTTCAAAATATGATAAAATATTCAAAAACCCTACTTGAAAAATCATGTTTCATAAAATTAATAATACAATATATTTGTTTAAAATAAATATGTTTTGATAGAACTAACCTTTTTAAAATCCATTTTCATTCATGTAATGATTATACCCAAATTAATTTTAAGATTAAATAACAACATTCATTATTTCATCTTTGATGATGGTGTTGTGGTTATGAATAAAACATTGAATATAATAAATATTGTATCTCTAAGAAAACTCATATTAAAAAATTTAAAATTTAATATATGTGCTTATTCACTTAATTAATTTAATTTGGTTTCTTTGTTGATAATTGAAACATTTTGAACTCCTTCTATTTCTATTTTATTTTGATAAAATAATTTCTAAAAATACATAAAATGATGTATTTTTCAAGAAAAAAACTGATTAAAAATCCAAAAAATCCTTGTTATTTTTATTAACTATATAAAGTAAACAACATAACCAATATGTCATGTGTTCATGTTGATAGAAAAATCCAAACATCTTATGTCAACTAAAATATAAAAATTAAATTATTATTAAATTATAATGATTAACAGTTAATAATTATAGAAATATTTGTACCTATAAAAGAATATAATAAACTAAGAAAAAATATCCATATTTTCCAATCATTCAAATATATATAACTCTATAATTCAATATCCAAAAAGTTTAGAAATAATGAAATTTATTTTTAGTCAAAAAAACTATAAATATATGTTCAATAATTTTGGATGAAATATTTTTGGAGATAACTAATTAACATATTATTAATTTGTTTCATTATAATATATATTTACATAATGAAATTAAAACTGAAATTGAAATATTCTTATATAAATAACGATTGTAACACTCAACTGTAGATATCATCACCAATAAAAACATTTATAATTTGTTTCATTAATATTATAAAAAAATGGTATCTTCCATATATTTCAAAATAAATAACACAATCATAAAACATGAAAATATAAATGATTACAATGCTAATTTTTTAAGTCCTTTATAGACATTGGAATTATTTAATGGTTTCGGTTCCTCATGCTTATTTCCCTTTTGTAATGATTCCATAGATTTTAGATACTCATAGAGATAATAAATTTAAAAAAATACTACAAGTAATTAAAAATAAAAAGTTAATGAAATTTAGAAAAAAAATTAAACATATTTAAATGGTAGAAATGGCTATCTGGCCAAATTAAAATAATGTTTCATTCTCTCTCTAACTCTGTCCAGATCTTTGATAGGAAAAAAATATATAAATTTGATCAATAATATCATGTACTACTATTTTTACCTTCTCTAACAATATATTATGATTATGTAAAAAATCCCTTAAATTATGTTTTATTATATATGTACAATATATTATTGGGGATCCCTAACATGAATCTCATACTACACAATCATGTTTTAATATAGAGCTCAAGGATCTAGGTAGACAGGTTGAGTAGGCTACATCAATATCAACATTTATATAAACATATCTTGTAAAGAAGATTTAATATAATTTTTTATCAACTAATTCATCCCTCGATGCTCGTCCTTCCTGGGTGTCATTTATCCAATATATTCATCCACACTTGTTCTTATATTAGTATAGCTAAAATATATTTCTAATATTGAAACTCACCTCATATCCTCTTATATGAATTTTTTTCTTTATTTCTAAAAGTAACTATATAAACATACATCCTACACTAAAGGATAAATTTCTCATGCATTTCTTTCTCCTAACAAGAATCTTGAAATTGTATATGTAAATGTTATATTAATGTGATAAATTTAAAAATAAAAATATTTTAAAAAAAATAATAATTAATTTCATATAATTTTATCATATAATTTTTTTTATGTACCATTAAGTAATTTTTCCATTTTTTTAATCCTATCCATTTTTATATTTCATAGATTTTTAGTGGATATGGAGGGTTGAACATAATCCCTTTAGATTAGCTACTAGTCTTAGCTCAAAATTCATCAAAATTTTCTGCAATAACTTTTTTCTTTAGTAAGGAATACCCTCCCCATGTAAATGTATGAGTGTATAAATTTTATGACTAGTTCACATTGTAAGATCATCTAGAGTCTTATTATATAAGAATAAATTAATATGTTACAAATTAATTATTAGATAATTTTAAACATTAATTTTGTACATAGTTATTATCAAACCCTAAAGGCCCCCTCTTGTTTAGTGGAGATAACCATGACCAAGTTATCTTCATATAAAAACCAATATTTAAGGCATGTCTTTTTATATTATTTACTCTAAAAAATATAAAATTTTTAAATTTTTTTTATTTAAAAACCCTCAATATAGTTGAAGAAAAATTATATCCACCTATTCTTATTGTCTTTCCTATTTTTAATGTCAAATGTCATTGATAATTAAATAAATTAAATATATTCTATATATAATATATAATATTTTTGGAATTGTAAAAAAATTACATAATATATTTTACCTCTGAGGACTTCCACAATCAATCTTTTACTTTTTTTCAATGCTTATGATATGAAATTTTAATCTAACAATAACATTTTAGGGATATAAAACACTATAAATTCAATTCATTTTAAAAAAAATTGTTATTCTAATAATTAAATTTCAATATAAACTTCTACTCTCCTATAGAATGTCAATGTTTTGGTAAATATGTAATTTCCTATTGACTAAATTAGGGTTTCAAATTCTATAGAGAATATAAACCTCTACTCTCCTTAGTGTAGGTAGTGATCATATGTTGACTGGATGAGACAACCATAGGAGGTCACTATTGGTGACTAGTATTTCTTGAGGGCATCACCTCAGTTGGGGAGTCAATGTTTTTAGAACAAATGGAAAAAATATCTTCATTTTGTGTCCATGTTAGAGATCACCAAATATGTTAGAGTAGTGGAATACCAAATAGATATTCATCTTCATTATTGAGTCTTTCATGATGTGTTCCATATTTATCAGCTTTAGAGGTACAAGTCTGATCTTATGAATGTGATTGACTATGAGGATGTTCAATTAGCACTAGATGCATCTTTTTTGGGAACCCAATGTGGGTCATAGACCAGAATGAGAAGGTGTTTTGTGTGAATACTATGCCACTTTTTCATTTCTTCTGATAGTATAGATTGATCTAGTAGGAAAATTTGGAGTTAGAGTATGATTTTCAAATTAAGTGGACTGAGTTTTCTGAAAAGGACTACTAGAGATACTTATCAAGGAATATAGTCCCTAGGGGTGGTTGTAAAGTGAAATAATTTTCTCTAAATATGTCAATCCTTTTTTATATAATTTTTCTTATGTTTTTGTTTGACTTGTGATTGGGATAGACTTCTGATGCATTGGTGTAGAATAAAATTGGGATTTGGAGGTTTTGGGGGAAAAACATAAAGCACAACAATTGTAGCTTCAGCCATGGTTTTCCCTATTGTGGATCTCTGTAAAATGGGAAAGGGGTATAGATAGGCATCGTCAGGACTATGGTCATGGATCATTGTGAATGGATCTTTGATCCATAGATTGGGTGACTCCACCATGCCATTTTTTGAGTTTTTGGTTATAGAAAATGGCTAATGATAGGGTGACAGTACATAAGGATTGTTATTTTTCTCAATGAGATCATGAGCACTCTAGTAATGATATATTTCATGGTGTAAGTTTTAGTGTTGGTCGAGTGGGTTTTGAAATTTCCAAAACTATCTCTTTTTTCCACAAATCATGAACGTTTTGATGGAAACGTGTAAGTATTTAATAAGGGGTTTTTAATATGTAATTATTAAATTTTTTAACATTTTAATATACTGGGCCTTCCTCTTTATTGATTCCTTCAATCCATATGAGTTTTAGAAAGATTATAAATGAACCTAGGGCTAGTTGACTGATCCCCATTTTGTTAAGGTAGCTACCTTAAATAGCCTTGATTCACTCAACTCTCATTGATCAACATTATTTGATGAATCAATCCATGAAATATATAGGTTTTTCTTGGTGAATCAGAATGGTGAAATCCTCGAATCTTATCCATTTTTTTCTCAAGAGACCAAATTTTATCCTTCCTTAATCGAACTTGTAATTTATCATTTTCTTTTTTTAACACTATGTTAGGGTCAATTATACCCCTTTACTTATTTATTATCTATTCTAATTATATAACTATATCATATTTTATGAAAATATATTCTAAGAACATTTAGTGTGGAATCTTGTTTTAGTTGGTGAAAACATGGTTTGGGTGATGGCACATTTGAAAAATCATGGCGTTGATGTCGAAAACCATTAGGTGGGAATATACTTACCATATATTGGTCATGTATATTGTTTTCATTGTGATTTTATTTTGTGTTATTATATTCATTAGATCATGATTTATTTTGATCGCGTATGTGTGTTTTTAGCCCATCAGTCCATGTTTGAGTTTGATCACATCTGTGTGTGTTGGCTAATGATTCTCACTCTTTATGTACTATGTTTTTCCTTTTTATGATATTCCATATTTTTTGTGATGTATTTAATATATGGTTTATTATTATTGATCAATGCATGGTATAATGTTTTTAATTTAATTATTTTTAAATTTCTATGATGTTATTTTTATTGATTAATTTAATTTTTCTGATAAAACTTGTTGATGAAGAACGGTATATGGGCATGTTTCTATAACAAGATCATTGTGAAGGAACCGATGTCTGCAATGTTGGGATTGTAAATTATTGTTCGATCGGTGCAGCAATAATAACAACATAAAAAAAGTGAAAAATGAAGATAAATAAATAACTCCATATGTAACGTGGAAAATCCCCAAATGAAAGGGGTAAAAAACCCTAGGAAAATATAAGGATAAATATGGGTAAAAGTCGGTACAGACTCCCTCACTATTACGAGGAGAAAACCATTTTAAAATATATCTTTAATAAGTAGGGAAATAAACCTCACATAAATCTCTCAAATATGGACCATGGTTGATGAAATGGTGAAGCTACATGTGATGATAGATCTACTGGGAAGATCCCCTTTTATATGATTTTTCCATCACTACCCAGTGCCTCTCCCACTGGGTAATTTGGTGGGTTGGCCACCAAACACCTAACCAGCCACCATACCCCTTAAAAAAGAGAAGGGGTGGCCACCATCCATCAAATGAAATTCTACCGACGCATCTCTTACTTAGGGATTTGATTAAGAACCAACCACATCTCTACACATCATTTCTATCTTCTAAAAATGATGCTCATGTATTTGCAAGGCTGCTTGAGTATCTGCACCATCTAAAATTATTAGATTCAAATTTCCTCATCATGAAATCTTCTAGATTTCTATTAGTAAGAATTTTCAATATATCCACACTTCCTTCCTCTACCACATCTCCAAAAAAGTGATATTGTACCCCAATGTGATTTGTCTTGGAATGAAAAGATGGATTCATTTCAATGTGCAAGGTGCTCTGATTGTCACAAAATAATAGAATACATTCATGTATGTTCCCAAGACCCTACAACTAACTTCTCATCCAAATATCCATTTTGCAAGCCTATGTAGCTACCATGTACGATGTCTTCATTGTGGATAATTCCACAACTGACTATAACTTTGAAATCCAACTCATAGCTCCTCTTTCAAGAGTAAACACTTAACCTATAGTGGATTTCCTCCTATCAGAATCACCTACAAAATCTAAATCAACATATCCTCTGATAGTGAAATTTGATCCTCCATAACATAATACAGCATCATAGGTCTCCTTGATGTATCTCAGGATCCTCTTTACTGTGCTCCAATTCTCTCATCCTAGATTCGCCATGTACTGACTAACTAATCCCACTGCATGTGCAATTTATGGTCTATTAAAAAATATATCGAACATTAGACTACCACTTGGTGATGTATACGATACTCGATACATTTCCATCCTCTCGATTTCACTTATATAACTCATCATGGAGGATAACATGAAATTAACAGGAAGTGGGGTAGATATTGGCTTACATTTTTTCATGTTGAAGTGTTTCAAGACTCTCTGTAAGTAATTCTTATATAATATCCAAATCTTAACATTATTTCTTTCTTAGTAAATATGCATCCAAATAATCTTTTATGGTAGTAAAAATTCCATCATATCAAATTCTCTAGCCAACTGTGCCTTCGTCTTCTGGATTTGATCATTGTTGGGGCCTACAACCAATATTTCATCAACATAAAACATAAGAATGATGAAATCATTATCATCCGAATACTTGAAATATAAACAAGGATATGAATGGAGTATGTTGTATCAAAGTCTAATGATATAGGAATAAAATCTCCTATACCAACACCTTGGAAACATCTTGAGACCATACATAGATTTATTCAACCTGAAAACCAAGTTTTTTTTTTTGCCTTATTTTGAAAAACCATCTGGTTGGAGCATATAGATATTTTCATCAAAATCACTATGGTGAAAAGTAGTTTTCACGTCCAACTACTCTATATGTAAGCTGTATGTAGCACACATTTCCAAAAATAACTGAATAGACATCAATCTACAATAGGAGAAAATATTTTATTGAAATGAATACCATCCTTCTGAGCATATCCTTTGACCACCAGTTTTGCATGATATCTTTCCACCTAGTCATTTCAATCCCTATTGATCTTAAAGACCCATTTTTTCTGATATCTTTCATTCCATGAGGTAATGGAATAAGATCTCAAGTCTTGTTCTTGTGTAGGGATTCAAGTTCCTCCTATATCACCACCATACATGAGGATACATCTGGACTCTAGGTCACCTCTACAAAATAATATGGATCTCTATCCTATATCAGTAATAAATATGAAATATTTCTCTAAGTAACATAGTCTGAGTGCTATACTGGTATGGTTTTCTCTCAAGTTGACCATCATGGTCTAGACAAAACCAGTACTTGATCATCGTGCTCTGGTAATTCCTTAGATGAAATCGGTTCTTCCTTTCATTTTTCCTCTACTTTGACTATTGTTGTTTCGGTATTCTTCATCTCTATGTCTCAATCAATTTTCATTTTCACATTGTCTTCTAAAACATGAAATCTTTGATGATGATAATTTTGAAGGTAGTATAATCCACAATCAATACACATTCACACCATCAACCTAACACATGAAGATACAATTCTTCGATCTCAAATCAAATTTCAATATTTCTTGGTCATTAAACATTTCATATATAGGACTTCCAAAAGTATGTAATCGAGAATAGTTAGTGGGTTTAACAGTCCAGATCTTCACTTGTGTCTTCATAATAATCACCATTGAAGGATATTAGTTAATCACATAATAGAAGGTATTCACTTTTTCTGCACAAAAATGTTTTTGCAATTCCTACAGTCTTCAACATTTCCCTTGTTCTATCCAAAACAGTTATGTTCATCTGCTCTACCACTCCATTCTACTAAGGAGTGTATGCCACCGTGAACTATCTCTTGATTCCTTCATGTTTAAAAAATGTATCAAACTCCTCGGTTGTATATTCTCCACTATCTTCAGTCCTCAGACACTTAATCTTCATTTCATATTCAAGTTCCTACCACACATTAAATGTTTTGAAAACATTAAAAAATTCCTTTTTCTTGACTGGGTACACCCAAACTCTCCGGGAATAATCATTAATGAATGTTACAAAGTACCTTTCTTGTACCATGGATATAACCAGTTCTTTCTAAACATTGTAATGGATCAACTCTAAGATCACTTTGCTTCTCTTTGATGTCCCGATCCTTAACCTATGTTGCTTGCTAAAAACACAATGCTCTCAAAATGGTAAGGATATCTTTGTTAGCCCAGGTAGAAACTTCTAATCCACAAGAATATTTAGGCCTCATTCTGATATATATCCAAGCTTCTGATACCATAACATCATCAATGCTTCCGTCAAGTTAGTTGATGTGGAAACTATCTCTGCCTCCTGGTATGTTTCACCCATAAGAATGTACAAGTTCTTTGAGATCTTCTATGTCGTCATTACCACAAGTGTTCCCTTCACAATTCTTATCACTCCATTCTTAGTGCGATTCTTGCATCTGATGTCATCCAATTATCCCAAAGAAAATATGTTCTTCTTCAGGACCTTCACATGACATACTTGATGGATGGTTCAAATAATACCATCATGCATATTAAATTGGATGGTACCGACTCCAATGATCTATAAGGTGTCATCATTAACCATGTACACAAGTCCTTTCGGGATGGTTTCATACTGGTCAAACCATTCCCTTCAATATTTCATGTTCCATGTTTCTCTAGAGTCAATAATCCATGCATATTTGAGATGTTACCTACTTTCAACAGTCATCTTCGCTTCACTTACTAGTATATCTCCACTTCTATATGTACTCGCCACATTCCCCTGAGAGATCTTTTCAACACTCTTCTTATTCCAAAAATCCTTATTGATGTACCCCATATTTCCACAATTGAAACATGTGACAATGTTCTTCTTACTCTATGATTTAGACCTTCCATGATTTTGGCTCCCACTAGAACCACGCTCCATAATCCTTCCTCTCTCCATTGACAGAGCCTCTTCCTAGTGTGATGTTTTCTTTCTATCATCCATGTTCATGAGCCAGCTTTATTCTTTAAGAACCATAGAATCAACATTATTTAATTCCAAAATATCCATTAGGATATTGTTGGTGAGGTTGATGATGAGTTAGTCATACGAATCAGGAAAACTCTGGAGCAGAATCTTCGTATGTTCAGAATCCACAATTTTATAGCCCAATGTCATGAGATGAGAAAATAGGGTATTGAGGTTATTGATGTGGTCATTAACCGATTATGACTCCACCATTCTAAGAGTCTACAATTTTCTCTTTATGAGAATTTTTTTTGTAATGACTTGGTCGGGTATAATTTTTTCAGAGTATCCCATATTTCATTTACATTCATTTTCTTCACAATTCTTGATAGGACCCCCTCTTCCAAAGCCAAATGGATGTTGGAAATATCATTCCTATATATTTCATTCCATTTCTACTCTATCACACCCATCTTCTTTTTTCTAATTGCGAGTAGACAATTATCCTTCCACAGCACAGCCAGCATATTCATGTTCTAAAATGAAAAATTATTCCCATTGAATTTATCAATATCAAATTTCACTCCCATTTTGACATTATGTCTATCCATAACCTCCTATGTTTCACAATGGTGTAATTAATAATCTCAATAAATTTTTTCTGATGTAAAAGATCAATCAGAGTTGCAATCATAAAGAATACTCAAATTTATGAGAATTATTAATACCTGAAAACGTGAACATCATCGTGCCAGAACATACACTCTAATACCACTTTTTGGGATAATAAATGATTTTCCCACCAGCTTAGTGATAATCATGAGATAAAAGAAAGTGAAAAATTAAGAAAAATAATTGACAATAGATGTAATGTGCAAAAAAACCCCAAATTAATGGGGTAAAAAATCATGGACAAATAGAAAGATCACTATGTGTAAAAGTGAGTACACACTCCCTCACTATTACAAGGAGAAACCATCATAAAATATATCTTGATTAAGAAAGAAATAAACCCCACAAAATCGCTAAAATATGAACCATGGGTGATGAGATGGTGAAGCTGCAAGTGATGATAGATCTACTAGGAATATCCTCTTTTATAGGGATTATCCATTCCTACCTCCTCTCTAGCTAGGTAATTAGGTGGGTTGGCCACCAAACACCTACCAAGATGCCATCCACCTTGACAAAGATAAGGGTAAGCCACCATCCATCAAATAAAATTCTTACTACATGAAAAAGGTGTTCATTGAGATTTCTTCTTGAGGAAGATAGCGGGAGATGATCCCTTGAGTGGTTCGACATCGTTGTTGAAGATAATCAACAGCACTACCATTCACTACCACTTTCAATGTTAAAGGAAACGACGCCATATAGTTCGATCGACTTGAATCTAATCTATAAATTAGAAATTATTTGCGTGTGCTTGAGGATTTTTCATTGAAATTAATGATGATGATCTAACACCGCCTGAGTTTGATGGTCTAAAGGTTGAAGATGGTTTCCCAAGTTGATTATCCCTGACCTAGTAGAATCTGCATGTAGTTGATTATTTTTCAAGGTAGTGACTCCTTGAGGAAGCTAAAGACCATTGATCACTATTTTGAGTTTCTTGATTGCAAAAAAGTTCCAAAGCTGAGTGACGGGATAAAGAAATCTCGAGTTTTTCCTCGAAGACACTTCCATATCCAATGTGTATAGAGATCAAAGGATTTCAACACCTCATAGTCATGAGTGAGTAGATTACTTATATCTAAATCTGACATATTTTAATGGTGATTTCATTATAAACCTAAATTTCATGAACATATACTATTATCTCTCTCCAGGATTATATAGGTTGAATTTTTTGATTTATGTTTAACGAGCCAAATTTCTATCAAACGGTGAGGAATATTTACGTAGTTTGGTTATGTAACACCCCAACCCCAGAAGCCCAGAGTCGGTGCATTATTATGTATCATTGGCATGATCACAAAATATCAAGTCTCGAAAGACCTATTAGTTTAGTATCCTTGGAAGTACTAGATATATTCATAAGGTTTACATTACATCATAAAATGGAAAACTACAACAACATTGTTTAAATAGACAATACTGATATCCCATACACTATCCCTACAGGTCATTCATAATATACTTCTTCGCATCCTGGGAAAAATAAAACATAGAAAGTGGTGAGTTCAGATGCTCAGTAAGGATAATAATATAGAAGAATATTTCATAAATAAGCATAAAAATTTAAGGCAATGTATAAGACTAAAACAAAAGCCTTTAAAACTTGAACTTCAGCATAATATGTCAAAGATAAAATCATAATAATTCCATTTACTTACTCACATGGATATTCTACTAGTTGAATAATCACATGCAATATCAATAACCACTTTCATAATGATGTAATTCATAATTCCATACTTTCATAACCACGTAGTCAAGGCCTTGTGCCAAGAATACAAATAAGATTTTGTTAAGTCCTTATGCCAAGACACTAGTTTGTCTCATGAGACCTACCAATGCATCAAGGAGCTATAGCGGGCTCCACCCGTCACTTACTAAGTCCAATGCATTCCTCATATGAAAAGGTTAAAACATAACATAAACATTTGTATTGAAACTGGAATACGAAATGTCAATACTTTATCCATAAACCATGAATGGTATAAAAATAACACGTCCATAGTCAAACATCTCTCAAAACTTTCAATAAAATATTGAATATTTTTATCATAATAAATCAACTTCAAACAAGTTTAAAATCCATTAAAGGATTGGGACATTGATGAAAATGATTTATAAAACTCTTTGAGAGAAATATTCCCTTTTCATGAAAACATTTAAAATTAACAAAATTTCGAAAGGAATACATTTAAAGACATTTTTAAATCAAAGTGTCCCATAGCACTTTGAAACTTTTGAAAGTAATTAACATTTTAAAACATTCATGTCCATTTAAATAAATCCTTAAAGCCATATTGAAAACATGAACATTAATGAGAATGGTTTAGAAGAATAAATCTTTAAAACATTTAAAATGGTTTTTTAGTAAAAAAAGTACCATAAAAATAATCCCTTTGAAAACTATTTTATGAAACATGGAAATGGATAATAAATATATCCCAGTAGATACTTACGTAAAAACAACCTCAGATAATAAGGAGATTGTGAAAATAACCCATACCTTGTACTTTTCCTTGGTTGAGGGTAGGGTAACCTCCTGTATAATGGTGAAATAATAGTTATTAAATTATACAAGAATCATATACATTAATATGATATCATATATGATCTTTTAACATTTCTTTGTTAATAATATCTTAGTATTATCGTCGTTTCGGGTGTTAACTGATTCGTTTTCCTTTATACACTTGGTTACATAAGACATGTTTGGTATGGATATGATTTATTTTATTTATATACAGAATGATATTGTGCTCATAATAATTATTTTTAATCATAAATGAAAATTATTCTTTAATGATTTTTATGGAGAATTAATCTCATCGCGTTTGTGGAGACGGTAATCTGTAAGTACGCACGAGCGACAATATCATTATTTTGTAATTAAAATAATATATAATTGGATGGTATATCATATATAAATAATCATTATCATGTTATATTTATTATTTACATGAATTACACATCATTATTATACCCATCCAAATAATAATGTATTGAATAACAATTACACCACGACGTGGAGATGGTAAGTCGTACGTACGCACGTATGGTGATATGTCATTAAAGGGGTGGATTAAATAATTAATTTGGTTGTACCATATTTATAATAACATCACAGTATATATAAGATACTGGATTTATTATTTAATAATGTAAAAAACAAAGAAAGAGGAAGTGGAAGAAGAAAGCAACTTGAAAGAGGTGATGAAATATTTGCCTCTTCTTCGGGTTCTTCCTTTTGATTTGATCAAAAGGGCTCCATAGGTTGGATTTCTGACTAAAGTAAGGACTCTAAGATAAATTTATGACAGTTTAGAGGGTATTTGGGTAGGTTTTGTATGATATTAATGAATTTTAAGGTGTGGATTAGATAGAAGGGGGAGTTCTCTTTTATAAGAGGGGTGAGGGGAACCTTAGGAAATGCTAGAAATATTATTTTATAATAAAATCATTTTCGGTTTCTAATTGCTCAAAAATAGATTATTTAAAGTATAAGGTCTGTATTAATATAAAAACACTCAACCAATAGGTTTTAGATAGGTTTGGGTCACTATATTAACTTTATCTTTTAGATTAAACTCTTAGTAAAATAGTTTGACATTTACCATGCCTCTTTGTATTTTTATATTATTTGGTTAATAAACTTACTATATAATTCCAAGAGAACCCCAAGTGGTAAATTAATGATACAACTATCATTATATAAGTCTTTTTGCCAATCCTTATATTTTTAGTAATAGAATATAAATTAATAATATAATATTTGTTTTAAAAACTCTTTTATGTCAATTTTGACACTATTTGGTATTTTGTTTTTGTTAAATTCATAACAGCATTATTACATAGAAAAAAATTCTTCTAACCAACCCTAAAATGTAATATTAACCTAGAAAATTAGTTTAATTCATAAAAATTCTCAAATTAAATTTATTTGTATATTTATAATATCAATTATTTTAATATTTCATTAATTAAATAATTACTGCATCATCATTTTGTCAAATGTAAATTAAACTATTTAATGTCTAAAAAATATAAATGAAATAAAATTATGTAGGAAATATTTTTAGATTTATAATGATTATTTATAGTCGAATTTATCTTATTTTTAACCTTATATTAAAAGTGTTTTAGTTATTAAAATTTGATTTTAACTCTTTTAACTCTTCTTTGAATTAAATAATAATAAATGTCCTAATCTAATCCAGGTGGACCTAAAGGATCATATTTTCTTCATAAGGTTATTTTTTATCGAATTACACTTATCCAATAGAATTATTACATGTGTTATTGTAATAATAATATCATTTTTACCCTTAATTACCCTATTTACTTTTAACCGTGTTAAATAAAAGTAAAAAAGTTACTATCCAACAAAAAATATTTTCATCTTATTGAACCACATTTTACTTACTGATATCAATCGTGTCTCTCGGATTTTTGAAATACAACTCACATAAGTGGTAAAATTATATTTTATGTGAATTTGCAAATACTCCTAGGAGGTGGGTAAAAGATGGTAAAAAGTTCAATAAAATTTTTATATATCTAATATTATTATAAAATGACTCCAATGAATTGAATTGAACATCTAAGGGTATTATGTATCTATTTGACCTAAAATAAATTTAAATAAAATAAATAATTATTTAAATGAAAATTCAGTTTTAAACTATAACTCATTGTTTTTCACTATTCATCAGAAATTTAATGTTTTCAGAAAAAACCAAAAATTCACCCTAAGCTAATTTCGATATTCTGAACCCAAAAATGAAGTCCATTTTGAAAGATAAAATTTATAAAATTTCAAAAAGTTGGTATTACTATTCATAAAGGCTAGTTTGATTGGTTGTGGTTTGTTATAACTCGAAGTTGCGTACAACACACGCTATTGTATTATTCAAAAAGAAGCATATCGTAGAAGATTGGGGTGTTACATTCTCCCCTCCATAAAATAATTTTATCCTCAAAATTTCTAGAGTATTTCTGCGTAAAAAGACTCGGGTGGGTCTTCATCATAAGTTCCTCGGGTTCCCATGTTTGCATCATCCATCTTATCGTTTCTCCATAGAACTTTTACCAGACGAGTCGTCCGGTTTCTCATCACTTGTTCTCTTGTATCAAGAACCTTGATAGGCTCTTCACAATAAGACAAATCAGGTTTCAGTTCTAATTCCTCTTAGGTGAGTACATGCGTTGGGTCAGGCATGTATTTTCTGAAACAGTGATACGTGGAATACATTGTGAACTTTGGAGAGACATGGCGGAATTCCAAATGGTAAGCTACAACCCAAATTTGTTCTAGAATTTCGAAAGGTCCGATGTACCTGGGACTTAATTTTCCCTTTTTACCGAAATGTATAACTCCCTTACATGGAGATACCTTTAAGAAAACATGGTCTCCTACCCGAAATTCCAAATCCTTCCTTCGTTTATTGGAATATCTCTTCTACTTACTTTGAGATACTTTGTTGTGGGTTTGGATTACCTTCACCTTTTCCATCTTTTCCTCCACAAGTTCTGGGCCTATGAGTTTTCTTTCACAAACATCATCCCAACAGGTTGGTGTGCGACATCTCTTTCTATATAACTCTTCATATGGTGCCATCTGAATACTTTAATAGAATCTATTGTTATAGTAAAATTCTACCAGAGGTAAATATTGATCCCACATACCTTGAAAGTCAAGTGAGCATGATCTCAACATGTCTTCTAATGTTTCAATAGTCTGTTTTGATTGTCCATCAGTTTGGGGGTGGTAGACAGTGCTCAAATGAAGTTCAGTATCCAAGGCTTTCTGAAGACTTTTCCAGAATCTTAATGTAAAATGGGGATCACGATTAGAAACAATCGACAGTGGTACTCCATGAAATCTTACAGCTTTATTAATATATAGTCTTGTTAAATGTTTAAGTGGTAAATATTCCCTTATAGCATGAAAATGTGCTGAATTGGTAAGATGATCCACAATGACCCATATTGCATCGTTCCTTCTAGGAGTCTTTGGTAGCCCCATGACAAAGTCCATTGTAATATTATCACATTTCCACTATGGTATGGGAAGAGGTTGCAAGAATCCTCCAGGCGGTTGCCTTCCAGATTTCACTTGTTGACAAACCATACATCTTAACACAAAATCATAAATCTCCCTCTTCATGTTGTCCCACCAAGAAAGTTCCTTAAAATCTCTATACATTTTGGAGCTCCCATGGTGTATATAGAAATTGGAGCTATGAGCATCATCCAACAATTCTCTTTTTAGATCAAGTATATCAGGAACACAAAGTCTCTTTCCAAATTTCAAAATTACATCTTCATATAGGAAGTCACTCAATCTCCCATTATTCACAGCTTTAATCTTTTTTTGAAACTCCTCATCATCAGACTAAGAACTTTTTATCCTTTCTAGTAAAGATGGTTTAGAAACCATTTGAAAATGCATAGATGTTTCACCTTCCATGGTCATTCCCATATCCATCTTTACTAGATCCATGTATATAGGATCCTTTTCAACTCTAATCTTGTTCAAAACTCCATGATAGTTTCTGCTCAAAGCATATTCCACCTTATTTGCCTTCCTCGGGTGGTAGTGTATCATGAAATCATAATCCTTGAGTAGTTAAATCCATATCCTTTGCCTCATGTTGAGTTCTTTCTTTGAGAAAATATACTTCAAACTCTTGTTATCAGTATAAATCTCACATTTTTCACCATAGAGATAGTGTCTCCAAGTCTTCAAAGCAAATATTACAGCTGCTAACTCAATATCATGAGTAGGATATTTTTTCTCATGAATTTTCAGCTATCATGATGTAGAGTCAATAACTCTATCATTCTGCATAAGGATACAACCTTGTCTTTTCTTCGATGCATCACTATAAATAACAAACCCATCATTCCATTATGGTAGAGTCAAGATAAGAGCATTGACTAATATTCTCTTCAATTCTTCAAAACATTCTTCACACTCTTTTTTTCAAACAAATTTAACACTTTTTCATGTGATCTTTGTTAATGGGTTAGCCAACCGGGAAAAATTATGGACAAAATGTCGATAATAACCTGGTAAACCAACAAAACTTTGTACCTCGGTTATACTCATCAGTGCAAGACATTCTTGGATTTCCTTGGTCTTAGAAGGATCAACAAAGATTCCATCCTTGGAGACAATATGGCCAAGAAAAGAAATCTCTTGAATCCAAAATTCACACATGCTAAACTTCCCTTATAATTCATGTCTTCTTAGAGTCTTCAGGATAATGCACAAGTGATTTTCAGGATCTTCGTAGCTTTTGGAGTATACCAAGATATCATCAATAAATACCACTACAATGTCATCAAGATATTCCTTGAAAACTCTATTCATTAGATCCATGAAGACAGTGTAATGCCCTGAGCCTAGAATCCCAGAGTCGGTGCATTATTACCTATAATTGGCATGATCACAAAATATCAAATATTGAAAGACCGATTAGTTTAGTAGCCTTGGAAGTACTAGATACATTCATAAGGTTTACATTACATCATAAAATTGAAAACTACAGAAACATTGTTTCCATATACAATACTAATATCCCATAGACTATCCCTTCAGGTCATTCATAATATACTTCTTCGTATCCTGGGAAAAATAAAACATAGAAAGGGGTGTGCTCATATGCTCAGTAAGGATAATAATATAGAGAAAGCTTTCATAAATAAGCATAAACATTTAAGGAAATGTATAAAACTAAAACAAAAGCCTTTTCAACATAAGATTCATCATAATATGGAAAATATAAATCAAAATAATTTCATTTACTTACTCACATGGATATTCTAATAGTTGAATAATCACATTCAATATCAATAGCTACATTCATAATGATGTAATGCATAATGCCAGAATTTCATAACCACATAGTCAAGGCCTTGTTCCAAGACTAAAAATAATATTTTGTCAAGGCCTTGTGCCAAGACACTAGTTTTTCTCATGATACCTACAGATGCATCGAGGAGCTATAGCGGGATCCACCCATCACTTACTAAGTCAAATGCATTCCTCATATGAAAAGGTTTAAACATATCATAAACATTCGTATGAAAACTGACATACGAAATGTCAATACGTTATCCATAAACCATGAATGGTATGAAATAACACATCCACAATAAAACATATCACAAGACCTTCAAGTTTTGTATCATAATAAATCAACTTCAAATAAACTTAAAATCCATCAAAGCATGTTGACATAGATGAAATCAAAACCTTTTTAGAGAAATATCTCTTTCTATTTTGAAATCATTTAAAGGTAACGTAATTATAAAATAAAACATTTATATTTGAAAATATTCTTATAATATTGTAAGGAAAGCTTAGATGAGGTTATATCGGCGGAAAATAGCCGCACCCACCGTATAAGTTAAAAAAACATTCTTACCTTAAATTTTTCGAAAAGGTCAAAACGGACCTTGTTTGGAAAATGACGGAAAGATTCAATTATAAACATCTTATAAAAGTAAAAAAATGGTATAAATTACTTTAACCCATAGTCTAGTAAATATTAAAAATGTTTTGGAATACATTTTTAAGAAACATAGAAGTTGATGATAAAGAAGTCCTAGTAGATACTTACATATAAACAACCTTAGATAATGAAGAGACTGTAGAATTAACCCTTACCTTGTACTTTTCCTTGGACGAGGGTAGGTTAACCTCATGTATAATGGTGAAATAATTGTTATTAAATTATACAAGAATCATATACCTTAATATGATATCATATATGATATTTTAACATTTCTTTGTTAATAATATCTTAGTATTATCGTTGTTTGGGGTGTTAACGGATTCGTTTTCCTTTATATTATTTGTTATGTGAGTCATATTTGTTATGGATGGGATGTATCTTATTCATATCTAGAATTATATCAAGTCTTTAAACATTATTTTTAATCATATAATGAAAGTTATTCTTGAATGGATACAATGTGGAATGAATCTCATTGTGTTCGTGGAGACGGTAATCCGTACGTACACACGAGTGACAATATCATTATTTTGATATTAAAATAATATATAATTGGATTTTATATCATATATAAGGAATAATTATCATGTTATATTTATTATTTACATCAATTACACATCATTATTATACCCATCCAAATAATAATGTATTGAATAACAATTACACCACGACGTGGAGACGGTAAGTCGTACGTACGCATGTATGGTGACGTGTCATTAAAAGGATGGATAGAATAATGAATATGGTTATACCATATTTATAATAAAATCACATTATATAGAAGATACTGGATTTATTATTTTATAATGGAAACAACAGATAAAAATGAAGTGGAAGAAGAAATGATCTTGAAAGAGATGGTGAGATATTTACCACTTTTTCGGGTTCTTCCTTTTGATTTGATCAAAAGGGCTTCTTAGGTTGGATTTCTAACTAAAGGAAGGCTATATGATTAATTTAGGATATTTTATATGGTATTTGGGTAGGGGTTGGCCAAGAAAAATAGCTTTGATGGTGTGAATTATAGAGAAGGGGGAGTTCTCTTTTATAAGATGGGTGAAAGGCATCATAGGAAAACCTAGAAATATTATTTTATAATATATTAATTTTTGGTTTCTAATGGCTCCAAAATGAATTATTTATATTATAAGGTGGTTATGGGTCGAAAACCACTCTACCAATAGTTTCCAGATAGGTTTGGGTCACTATATTAACTTTATCTTTTAGATTTAATTCTTAGTTAAATAGTTTCACATTTACCATGTCTCTTTGTATTTTTATATTATATGGATAATAAACATACTATATATATCCAAGATAATCCCAAGTGGTTCATTAATGATACACCTATAATTATATAAGTCCTTTGACCAAACCTTATATTTTTAGGAATAGAAAATCAATTAATAATATAATATTTGTTTGAAAAACTCTTTTATGTCAATTTTGACACTATTTGGTATTTTGTTTTTTCTAAATTCATAACAGCATTATTACTTCAACAAAAATTCATATAACCTACCCTAATATGTCATATTTACCCACAAAATTAGTGTAATTCATAAAAAGTCTCAAATTAAATTTATTTGGATATTTATAATATCAATTATTTTAATATTTCATTAATACGGTAATTACTGCATCATCATTGTGTCATAAATAAATTTAATTATTTAATGACTAAAAAATATAAATAAAATTTCATTATGTAGGAAATAATTTTATATTTCTAATTAAAATTTATAGTAGAATTTATCTTATGTATAACCATATATTAAAAAAATTAGTTATTAAACTTTGATTTTAACTCTTTCAACTCTTCTTTAAATAAAATAATAATTAATGTCCTAATCTAATCCAAGTGGACCAAATAGGTTCATATTGAATTCCTAATATTTTTTTTCGTCGAATTATACTTATCCAATATAATTAGGACATGTGTTAGGGAAATAATAATATCATTTTTACCCTTAATTACCCTATTTAATTTTAACCGTGGTAAATAAAAGTAAAAGGTTACTATTCACCAAAAATTATTTTTATCTTATTGAACCACATTTTACTTGCTGATATCAACCGTGTCTCTCGGATTATTGAAATTATCTCACATAATCCGTAAAATTAAGTTTTATGTGAATTTTCAAATTCTCCTAGGAGGTGGGTAAAAGACGGTGAAAAGTTCAATAAAATTTTTATATATCTAAAATTATTATAAACTGACTCCAATGAATTAAATTGAACCTATATAGGTATTATTTATCTATTTCTTACCTAAAATAAATTTAAATAAAATAAAGAATTATTTAAATAAAAATTCAATTTTAAACTATAACTCAGTGTTTTTCACTATTCATCAAAAATTGAAAGTTTTCATAAAAATGCCCAAAATTCACCCTAACCTAATTTCGATATTACAAATCCAAAAATGAAGTCCATTTTGAAATATAAAATTTATAAAATTTCAAATAGTGGGTTTTACTATTCATAATGGCTAGTTTGAGTGTTTGTGGTGCGTTAGAACTTGAATTTGCTACAACACACGCTATTGTATTATTCAAAGAGAAGTGTACCATAGAAGCTTGGGGTGTTACATTCTCCCCTATTTCAAATAATTTCATCCTCAAAATTTCTAGAATACTACCGCATAAAAAGATTCAGGTGGTTCTCCATCATAAGTTCATCGGCTTCCCACGTTGCATCTTCCATCTTATGGTTTCTCCATAGAACTTTTACCAGACGAGTCGTCCTGTTTCTCAGCACTTTTTCTCTTGTATCAAGAACCTTGATGGGCTCTTTTCAATAAGACAGATCGGGTTCCAGTACTAATTCCTCATAGGTGAGTACATGTGTTGGGTTAGGCATGTATTTTCTCAATAGTGACATGTGGAACACATCGTGAACTTTGGAGAGACTTTGAGGAATATCCAAATGGTAAGCTACAGCCCCAATTCGTTCTAGAATTTTGAAAGTTCCGATGTACCTGGGACTCAATTTACCCTTCTTACCAAAACTTATAACACCCTTCCATGGATATACCTTCAATAAAACATGATCTCCTACCTGAAATTCCATATCCTTTCTTCGGTAATCGGCATAACTCTTCTTCCTACTTTGAGCTGCTTTGATGTGGTTTTGGATTACCTTCACCTTTTCCATTGTTTCCTCCACATGTTCTGGGCCTATGAGTTTTCGTTCACCGACATCATCCCAACAAGTTGGTGTGCGAAATCTCTTTCCATATAACGCTTCATATGGTTCCATCTGAATACTTTAATAAAATCTATTGTTTTAGGAAAATTCTACCAAGGGTAAATATTGATCCCACATACCTTGAAAGTCAAGTGAGCATGATCTCAACATGTCTTCTAATGTTTCAATAGTCCATTTTCATTGTCCATCAGTTTGGGGGTGGTAGACAGTGCTCAAATGAAGTTCAGTATCCAGGGCTTTCTGAAGACTTTTCCAAAATCTTAATGTAAAATGGGGATCACGATTAGAAACAATCGACAGTGGTACTCCATGAAACCTTACAGCTTGATTAATATATCGTCTTGTTAAATGTTCAAGTGGTAAATATTCCCTTATATCATGAAAATGTGCTGAATTGGTAATATGATCCACAATGACCCATATTGCATCGTTCCTTCTAGGAGTCTTTGGTAGCCCCATGACAAATTCCATTGTAATATTATCCCATTTCCACTATGGTATGGGAAGAGGTTGCAAGAATCCTCCAGGCTGTTGCCTTCCAGATTTCACTTGTTGAAAAACCATACATCTTAACACAAAATCAGAAATATCCCTCTTCATGTTGTCCCACCAAGAAAGTTCCTTAAAATATCTATACATTTTGGAGCTCCCATGATGTATATAGAAATTGGAGCTATGAGCATCATCCAAAAATTCTCTTTTTAGATCAGGTATATCAGGAACACAAAGTCTCTTTCCAAATTTCAAAATTCCATCTTCATATACGAAGTCACACAATCTCCCATTATTCACAGCTTTAATCTTTTTTTGAAACTCCTCATCATCAGACTAAGAACGTTTTATCCTTTCTAGTAAAGATGGTTTAGAAACCATTTGAAAATGCATTGATGTTTCACCTTCCATGGTCATTCCCATATCCATCTTTACTAGATCCATGTATATAGGATCCTTCTCAACTCTCATCTTGTTCAAAACTCCATGATCTTTTCTGCTCAAAGCATATTCCACCTTATTTGCCTTCCCCGGGTGGTAGTGTATCATGAAATCATAATCCTTGAGTAGTTAAATCCATCTCCTTTTCCTCATGTTGAGTTCTTTCTGTGAGAAAATATACTTCAAACTCTTGTTATCAGTATAAATCTCACATTTTTCACCATAGAGATAGTGTCTCCAAATCTTCAAAGCAAAGATTACAGCTGCTAACTCAATATCATGAGTAGGATATTTTTTCTCATGAATTTTCAGCTGTCATGATGTATAGTCAATAACTCTATCATTCTACATAAGGATACAACCCAGTCCTTTCTTCGATGCATCACTATAAATAACAAACCCATCATTCCATGATGGTAGAGTCAAGATAAGAGCATTGACTAATATTCTCTTCAATTCTTCAAAACATTCTTCACACTCTTTTTTTCAAACAAATTTAACACTTTTTCATGTGAGCTTTGTTAATGGGTTAGCCAACCGGGAAAAATTCTGGACGAAATGTCGATAATAACCTGGTAAACCAACAAAACTTTGTACCTCAGTTATACTCATCATTGCAAGACATTCTCGGATTTCGTTGGTCTTAGAAGGATCAACAAAGATTCCATCCTTGGAGACAATATGTCCAAGAAAAGAAATCTCTTGAATCCAAAATTCACACATGCTAAACTTCCCTTATAATTCATGTCTTCTCAGAGTCTTCAGGATAATGTACAAGTGATTTTCAGGATCTTCGTAGATTTTGGAGTATACCAAGATATCATCAAAAAATACCACTACAAAGTCATCAAGATATTCCTTAAAAACTCTATTCATTAAATCCATGAAGACAGTGTAATGCCCTGAGCCTAGAATCCCAGATTCGGTGCATTATTACCTATCATTGGCATGATCACAAAAGATCAAATATTTAAAGACCGATTAGTTTAGTAGACTTGGAAGTACTAGATACATTCATAAGGTTTACATTACATCATAAAATTGAAAACTACAGCAACATTGTTTCCATATACAACACTAAGATCCCATAGACTATCACTTCAGGTCATTCATAATATACTTCTTCGCATCCTGGGAAAAATAAAACATAGAAAGGGGTGTGCTCAGATGCTCAGTAAGGATAACAATATGGCAAAAGCTTTCATAAATAAGCATAAACATTTAAGGAAATGTATAAAAATAAAACAAAAGCCTTTTCAACATAAGATTCATCATAATATGGAAAATATAAATCAAAATAATTTCATTTACTTACTCACATGGATAATATACTAGTTGAATAATCACATGCAATATCAATAGCTACTTTCATAATGATGTAATGCATAATGCCAGAATTTCATAACCACATAGTCAAGGCCTTGTGCCAAGACTAAAAATAATATTTTGTCAAGGCCTTGTGCCAAGACACTAGTTTGTCTCATGATACCTACAGATGCACCGAGGAGCTATAGCAGTATCCACCCGTCACTTACTAAGTCAAATGCATTCCTCATATGAAAAGGTTTAAACATAACATAAACATTCGTATGAAAACTGACATACGAAATGTCAATACGTTATCCATAAACCATGAATGGTATGAAATAACACATCCACAATAAAACATATCACAAGACCTTCAATACAATATGGAAGTTTTGTATCATAATAAATCAACTTCAAATAAACTTAAAATCCATCAAAGCATGTTGACATAGATGAAATCAAAACCTTTTTAGAGAAATATCTCTTTCTATTTTGAAATCATTTAAAGGTCACGTAATTATAAAATAAAACATTTATATTTGAAAATATTCTTATAATATTGTAATTTAAGCTTAGATGAAGTTATAACAGCGGAAAATAGCCGCACCCGCCATATAAGTTAAAAAAACATTCTTACCTTAAATTTTTCGAAAAGGTCAAAACGGACCTTGTTTGGAAAATGATGGAAAGATTCAATTATAAACATCTTATAAAAGTAAAAAAAGGGTATAAATTACTTTAACCCATAGTCTAGTAAATATTAAAAATGTTTTGGAATACACTTTTAAGAAACATATAAGTGGATGATAAAGAAGTCCTAGTAGATACTTACATATAAACAACCTTAGATAATGAAGAGACTGTAGAATTAACCCTTACCTTGTACTTTTCCTTGGACGAGGGTAGGTTAACCTCCTTTATGATGGTGAAATAATTGTTATTAAATTATACAATAATCATATACCTTAATATGATATCATATATTATCTTTTAACATTGCTTTGTTAATAATATCTTAGTATTATCGTTGTTTCGGGTGTTAACGGATTTGTTTTCCTTTATATTATTTGTAATGTGAGTCATATTTGTTATGGATGGGATGTATCTTATTCATATCCAGAATTATATGAAGTCTTTAAACATTATTTTTAATCATCTAATGAAAGTTATTCTTGAATGGATACAACGTGGAATGAATCTCATTGCGTTCGTGGAGACGGTAATCCGTACGTACGCACGAGTGACAATATCATTATTTTGATATTAAAATAATATATAATTGGATGGTATATCATATATAAAGAATAATTATCATGTTATATTTATTATTTACAGCAATTACACATCATTATTATACCCATCCAAATAATAATGTATTGAATAAAAATTACACCACGACGTGGAGACTGTAAGTCGTACGTACACATGTATGGTGACATGTCATTCAAAGGATGGATAGAATAATGAATTTGGTTATACCATATTTATAATAAAATCACATTATATAGAAGATACTGGATTTATTATTTTATAATGGAAACAATAGATAAAAAGGAAGTGGAAGAAGAAATTATCTTGAAAGAGGTGGTGAGATATTTACCACTTTTTCGGGTTCTTCCTTTTGATTTGATCAAAAGGGCTTCTTAGGTTGGATTTCTGACTAAAGGAAGGATATATTATTAATGTAGGATAGTTTATATGGTATTTGGGTAGGGTTGGCCAAGAAAAATAGCTTTGAAGGTGTGAATTAGAGAGAAGGGGGAGTTCCCTTCTATAAGAGGGGTGAAAGGCATCATAGGAAAACCTAGAAATATTATTTTATAATATATTAATTTTTGGTTTCTAATGGCTCAAAAATGAATTATTTATATTATAAGGTGGTTATGGGTCGAAAACCACTCAACCAATAGTTTCCAGACAGGTTTGGGTCACTATATTAACTTTATCTTTTAGATTTAATTCTTAGTTAAATAGTTTCACATTTACCATGTCTCTTTGTATTTTTATATTATATGGTTAATAAATATACTATATATATCCAAGATAATCCCAATTGTTTAATTAATGATACACCTATAATTATATAAGTCCTTCGACCAAACCTTATATTTTTAGGAATAGAAAATCAATTAATAATATAATATTTGTTTGAAAAACTCTTTTATGTCAATTTTGACACTATTTGGTATTTTGTTTTTTCTAAATTCATAACAGCATTATTACTTCAAAACAAAATCATATAACCTATCCTAATATGTCATATTTACCCAAAAAATTAGTGTGATTCATAAAAAGTCTCAAATTAAATTTATTTGGATATTTATAATATCAATTATTTTAATCTTTCATTAATACGGTAATTACTGCATCATCATTGTGTCATAAATAAATTTAATTATTTAATGACTAAAATAAATAAATAAAATTTCATTATGTATGGAATAATTTTATATTTCTAATTAATATTTATAGTAGAATTTATCTTATGTATAACCATATATTAAAAAAAATTAGTTATTAAACTTTGATTTTAACTCTTTCAACTCTTCTTTAAATAAAATAATAATTAATGTCCTAATCTAATCCAAGTGAGCCAAATAGGTTCATATTTAATTCCTAATATTTTTTTCGTTGAATTATACTTATCCAATAGAATTAGTACATGTGTTAGGGAAATAATAATATCATTTTTACCCTTAATTACCCTATTTAATTTTAACCGTGGTAAATAAAAGTAAAAGGTTACTATTCACCAAAAATTATTTTTATCTTATTGAACCACATTTTACTTGCTCATATCAACCGTGTCTCTCGGATTATTGAAATTATCTCACATAAGCCGTAAAATTAAGTTTTATGTGAATTTTCAAATTCTCCTAGGAGGTGGGTAAAAGACGGTGAAAAGTTCAATAAAATTTTTATATATCTAAAATTATTATAAACTGACTCCAATGAATTAAATTGAACCTATATAGGTATTATTTATCTATTTTGACCTAAAATAAATTTAAATAAAATAAATAATTATTTAAATAAAAATTCAATTTTAAACTATAACTCAGTGTTTTTCACTATTCATCAAAAATTGAACGTTTTCAGAAAAATGCCCAAAATTCACCCTAACCTAATTTTGATATTACAAATCCAAAAATGAAGTCCATTTTGAAATATAAAATATATAAAATTTCAAATAGTGGGTATTACTATTCATAATGGCTTGTTTGAGTGTTTGTGGTGCGTTAGAACTTGAATTTGCTACAACACACGCTATTGTATTATTCAAAGAGAAGTGTACCGTAGAATCATGGGGTGTTACATTCTCCCCTCTTTCAAATAATTTCATCCTCGAAATTTCTATAATATTACCGCATAAAAAGATTCAGGTGGTTCTCTATCATAAGTTCATCGGCTTCCCACGTTGCATCTTCCATCTTATGGTTTCTCCATAGAACTTTTACCAGACGAGTCGTCCAGTTTCTCAGCACTTTTTCTCTTGTATCAAGAACCTTGATGGGCTCTTTGCAATAAGACAGATCGGGTTCCAGTTCTAATTACTCATAGGTGAGTACATGTGTTGGGTCAGGCATGTATTTTCTCAATAGTGATATGTGGAACACATCGTGAACTTTGGAGAGACTTTAAGGAATTTCCAAATGGTAAGCTACAGCCCCAATTCGTTCTAGAATTTTGAAAGTTCCGATGTACCTGGGACTCAATTTTCCCTTCTTACCAAAACTTATAACACCCTTCCATGGATATACCTTCAAGAAAACATGATCTCCTACCTGAAATTCCATATCCTTCCTTCGGTAATCGGCATAGCTCTTCTGCCTACTTTGAGCTGCTTTGATGTGGTTTTGGATTACCTTCACCTTTTCCATTGTTTCCTCCACATGTTCTCGGCCTACGAGTTTTCGTTCACCAACATCATCCCAACAAGTTGGTGTGCGACATTTCTTTCCATATAACGCTTCATATGGTTCCATCTGAATACTTTAATAAAAGCTATTGTTATAGGAAAATTCTACCAGGGGTAAATATTGATCCCACATACCTTGAAAGTCAAGTGAGTATGATCTCAACATGTCTTCTAATGTTTCAATAGTCCGTTTTCATTGTCCATCAGTTTGGGGGTGGTAGACACTGCTCAAATGAAGTTCAGTATCTAGGGATTTCTGAAGACTTTTCCAAAATCTTAATGTAAAACGGGGATCACGATTAGAAACAATCGACAGTGGTACTCCATGAAATCTTACAGCTTGATTAATATATAGTCTTGTTAAATGTTCAAGTGGTAAATATTCCCTTATATCATGAAAATGTGCTGAATTGGTAAGATGATCCACAATGACCCATATTTAATCGTTCCTTCTAGGAGTCTTTGTTAGCCCCATGACAAAGTCCATTGTAATATTATCGCATTTCCACTATGGTATGGGAAGAGGTTGCAAGAATCCTCCAGGCTGTTGCCTTCCAGATTTAACTTGTTGATAAACCATACATCTTAACACAAAATCAGAAATCTCCCTCTTCATCTTGTCCCACCAAGAAAGTTCCTTAAAATCTCTATACATTTTGGAGCTCCCATGGTGTATATAGAAATTGGAGCTATGAGCATCATCCAACAATTCTCTTTTTAGATCAGGTATATCAGGAACACAAAGTCTCTTTCCAAATTTCAAAATTCCATCTTCATATACGAAGTCACTCAATCTCCCATTATTCACAGCTTTAATCTTTTTTTGAAACTCCTCATCATCAGACTAAGAACTTTATATGCTTTCTAGTAAAGATGGTTTAGAAACCATTTGAAAATGCATTGATGTTTCACCTTCCATGGTCATTCCCATATCCATCTTTTCTAGATCCATGTATATAGGATCCTTTTCAACTCTCATCTTGTTCAAAACTCCATGATCTTTTCTGCTCAAAGCATATTCCACCTTATTTTCCTTCCCCGGGTGGTAGTGTATCATGAAATCATAATCCTTGAGTAGTTAAATCCATCTCCTTTGCCTCATGTTGAGTTCTTTCTGTGAGAAAATATACTTCAAACTCTTGTTATCAGCATAAATCTCACATTTTTCACCATAGAGATAGTGTCTCCAAATCTTCAAAGCAAAGATTACATCTACTAACTCAATATCATGAGTAGGATATTTTTTCTCATGAATTTTTATCTATCATGATGTATAGTCAATAACTCTATCATTCTGCATAAGGATACAACCCAGTCCTTTCTTCGATGCATCACTATAAATAACAAACCCATCATTCCATGATGGTAGAGTCAAGATAAGAGCATTGACTAATATTCTCTTCAATTCTTCAAAACATTCTTCACACTCTTTTTTTCAAAAAAATTTAACACTTTTTCATGTGAGCTTTGTTAATGGGTTAGCCAACCGGGAAAAATTCTGGACGAAATGTCGATAATAACCTGGTAAACCAACAAAACTTTGTACCTAAGTTATACTCATCAGTGCAAGACATTCTTGGATTTCCTTGGTCTTATAAAGATCAACAAAGATTCCATCCTTGGAGACAATATGGCCAAGAAAAGAAATCTCTTGAATACAAAATTCACACATGCTAAACTTCCCTTATAATTCATGTCTTCTCAGAGTCTTCAGGATAATGCACAAGTGATTTTCAGGATCTTCGTAGCTTTTGGAGTATACCAAGATATCATCAATAAATACCACTACAAAGTTATCAAGATATTCCTTGAAAACTCTATTCATTAGATCCATGAAGACAGTGTAATTCCCTGAGCCTATAATCCCAGAGTCGGTGCATTATTACCTATCATTGGCATGATCACAAAAGATCAAATATTGAAAGACCGATTAGTTTAGTAGCCTTGTAAGTACTAGATACATTCATAAGGTTTACATTACATCATAAAATTGAAAACTATAGCAACATTGTTTCCATATACAACACTAAGATCCCATAGACTATCCCTTCAGGTCATTCATAATATACTTCTTCGCATCCTGGGAAAAATAAAACATAGAAAGGGGTGTGCTCAGATGCTCAGTAAGGATAACAATATAGCGAAAGATTTCATAAATAAGCATAAACATTTAAGGAAATGTATAAAACTAAAACAAAATCCTTTTCAACATAAGATTCATCATAATATGGAAAATATAAATCAAAATAATTTCATTTACTTACTCACATGGATATTCTACTAGTTGAATAATCACATGCAATATCAATAGCTACTTTCATAATGATGTAATGCATAATGCCAGAATTTCATAACCACATAGTCAAGGCCTTGTGCCAAGACTAAAAATAATATTTTTTCAAGGCCTTGTGCCAAGACACTAGTTTGTCTCATGATACCTACAGATGCATCGAGTAACTATAGCTGGATCCACCCATCACTTACTAAGTCAAATGCATTCCTCATATGAAAAGGTTTAAACATAACATAAACATTCGTATGAAAACTGACATACGAAATGTAAATAAGTTATCCATAAACCATGAATGGTATGAAATAACACATCCACAATAAAACATATCACAAGACCTTCAATACAATATGGAAGTTTTGTATCATAATAAATCAACTTCAAATAAAATTAAAATCCATCAAAGCATGTTGACATAGATGAAATCAAAACCTTTTTAGAGAAATATCTCTTTCTATTTTGAAATCATTTAAAGGTCACGTAATTATAAAATAAAACATTTATATTTGAAAATATTCTTATAATATTGTAAGGTGAGCTTAGATGAGGTTATAACGGCAGAAAATAGCCGCACCCGCCGTATAAGTTAAAAAAACATTCTTACCTTAAATTTTTCGAAAAGGTCAAAACGGACCTTGTTTGGAAAATGACGGAAAGATTTAATTATAAAAATCTTATAAAATTAAAAAAATGGTATAAATTACTTTAACCCATAGTCTATTAAATATTAAAAATGTTTTGGAATACATTTTTAAGAAACATAGAAGTGGATGATAAAGAAGTCCTAGTAGATACTTACATATAAACAACCTTAGATAATGAAGAGACTGTAGAATTAACCCTTACCTTGTACTTTCCCTTGGACGAGGGTAGGTTAACCTCCTGTATAATGGTGAAATAATTGTTATTAAATTATACAAGAATCATATACCTTAATATGATATCATATATGATCTTTTAACATTGCTTTGTTAATAATATCTTAGTATTATCTTTGTTTCGGGTGTTAACGGATTCGTTTTCCTTTATATTATTTGTTATGTGAGTCATATTTTTTATGGATGGGATGTATCTTATTAATATCCAGAATTATATCAAGTCTTTAAACATTATTTTTAATCATCTAATGAAAGTTATTCTTGAATGGATACAACGTGGAATGAATCTCATTGCGTTCGTGGAGACGGTAATCCGTACGTACGCACGAGTGACAATATCATTATTTTGATATTAAAATAATATATAATTGGATGGTATATCATATATAAAGAATAATTATCATGTTATATTTATTATTTACATCAATTACATATCATTATTATACCCATCCAAATAATAATGTATTGAATAACAATTACACCACGATTTGGAGACGGTAAGTCGTACGTACGCATGTATGGTGACATGTCATTCAAAGGATGGATAGAATAATGAATTTGGTAATACCATATTTATAATAAAATCAAATTATATAGAAGATACTGTATTTATTATTTTATAATGGAAACAACAGATAAAAAGGAAGTGGAAGAAGAAATGATCTTGAAAGAGGTGGTGAGATATTTACCACTTTTTCGGGTTCTTCCTTTTGATTTGATCAAAAGGGCTTCTTAGGTTGGATTTATGACTAAAGGAAGGCTATATGATTAATGTAGGATAGTTTATATGGTATTTGGGTAGGGTTTGGCCAAGAAAAATAGCTTTGAAGGTGTGAATTAGAGAGAAGGGGGAGTTCCCTTTTATAAGAGGGGTGAAAGGCATCATAGGAAAACCTAGAAATATTATTTTATAATATATTAATTTTTGGTTTATAATGGCTCCAAAATGAATTATTTATATTATAAGGTGGTTATGGGTCGAAAACCACTCAACCAATAGTTTCCAGACAGGTTTGGGTCACTATATTAACTTTATCTTTTAGATTTAATTCTTAGTTAAATAGTTTCACATTTACCATGTCTCTTTGTATTTTTATATTATATGGTTAATAAACATACTATATATATCCAAGATAATCCCAAGTGCTTAATTAATGATACACCTATAATTATATAAGTCCTTCGACCAAACCTTATATTTTTAGGAATAGAAAATCAATTAATAATATAATATTTGTTTGAAAAACTCTTTTATGTCAATTTTGACACTATTTGGTATTTTGTTTTTTCTAAATTCATAACAGAATTATTACTTCAAAAAAAATTACTATAACCTACCCTAATATGTCATATTTACCCAAAAAAATAGTGTAATTCATAAAAAGTCTCAAATTAAATTTATTTGGATATTTATAATATCAATTATTTTAATCTTTCATTAATACGGTAATTACTGCATCATTATTGTGTCATAAATAAATTTAATTATTTAATGACTAAAAATATAAGTAAAATTTCATTATGTAGGAAATAATTTTATATTTCTAATTAATATTTATAGTAGAATTTATCTTATGTATAACCATATATTAAAAAAATTAGTTATTAAACTTTGATTTTAACTCTTTCAACTCTTCTTTAAATAAAATAATAATTAATGTCCTAATCTAATCCAAGTGGACCAAATAGGTTCATATTTAATTCCTAATATTTTTTTTCGTCGAATTATACTTATCCAATAGAATTAGGACATGTTTTAGGGAAATAATAATATCATTTTTACCCTTAATTACCCTATTTAATTTTAACCATGGTAAATAAAAGTAAAAGGTTACTATTCACCAAAAATTCTTTTTATCTTATTGAACCACATTTTACTTGTTGATATCAACCGTGTCTCTCGGATTATTTAAATTCTCTCACATAAGCTGTAAAATTAAGTTTTATGTGAATTTTCAAATTCTCCTAGGAGGTGGGTAAAAGACGGTGAAAAGTTCAATAAAATTTTTATATATCTAAAATTATTATAAACTGACTCCAATGAATTAAATTGAACCTATATAGGTATTATTTATCTATTTTGACCTAAAATAAATTTAAATAAAATAAAGAATTATTTAAATAAAAATTCAATTTTAAACTATAACTCAGTGTTTTTCACTATTCATCAAAAATTGAATGTTTTCAGAAAAATGCCCAAAATTCACCCTAACCTAATTTTGATATTACAAATACAAAAATGAAGTCCATTTTGAAATATAAAATTTATAAAATTTTAAATAGTGGGTATTACTATTCATAATGGCTAGTTTGAGTGTTTGTGGTGCGTTAGAACTTGAATTTGCTACAACACACGCTATTGTATTATTCAAAGAGAAGTGTACCGTAGAATCTTAGGGTGTTACATTCTCCCCTCTTTCAAATAATTTCATCCTCGAAATTTCTAGAATACTACCGCATAAAAAGATTCAGGTGGTTCTCCATCATAAGTTCATCGGGTTCCCACGTTGCATCTTCCATCTTATCGTTTCTCCATAGAACTTTTACCAGACGAGTCGTCCAGTTTCTCAGCACTTTTTCTCTTATATCAAGAACCTTGATGGGCTCTTTGCAATAAGACATATCGGGTTCCAGTTCTAATTACTCATAGGTGAGTACATGTGTTGGGTCAGGCATGTATTTTCTCAATAGTGATATGTGGAACACATCGTGATCTTTGGAGAGACTTTGAGGAATTTCCAAATGGTAAGCTACAGCCCCAATTCGTTCTAGAATTTTGAAAGTTACGATGTACCTGGGACTCAATTTACCCTTCTTACCAAAACTTATAACACCCTTCCATGGATATGCCTTCAAGAAAACATGATCTCCTACCTAAAATTCCATATCCTTCCTTCGGTAATCGGCATAGCTCTTCTGCCTACTTTGAGCTGCTTTGATGTGGTTTTGGATTACCTTCACCTTTTCCATTTTTTCCTCCACATGTTCTGGGCCTACGAGTTTTTGTTCACCAACATCATCCCAACAAGTTGGTGTGCGACATCTCTTTCCATATAACGCTTCATATGGTTCCATCTGAATACTTTAATAAAATCTATTGTTATCGGAAAATTCTACCAGGGGTAAATATTGATCCCACATACCTTGAAAGTCAAGTGAGCATGATCTCAAAATGTCTTCTAATGTTTCAATAGTCCATTTTCATTGTACATCAGTTTGGGGGTGGTAGACAGTGCTCAAATGAAGTTCAGTATCTAGGGATTTCTGAAGAAGTTTCTAGAATCTTGATGTAAAATGGGGATCACAATCAGAAACAATCGATAGTGGTACTCTATGAAGTCTTAAAACTTCATTAATATATAATCTTTATCAATGTTCTAGTGGTAAATCTTCTCTTATAGAAAAAAATGTGCTGACTTGGTAACACGATCAACAATAACCCATATTTCATTGTTCCTTCTAGGAGTCTTTGGTAGGCCCATGACAAAGTCCATCGTAATATTATCCCATTTCCATTCAGGTATGGGAATAGGTTGTATGACTCCTCCAGGTAGTTGCCTTCCAGCTTTCACTTGTTGAAAATCCATACATCTTGACACAAAATCAGCAATATCCCTCTTCATGTTGTCCCGCCAAAAATTTTCCTTCAAATCTCTATACATCTTCATACAACCAGGGTGTATAGAGAAATTGGAACTATGAGCATCATCCAACAATTCCCTTTTTAGATCAAGTATATCGGGAACACAAATTCTCATCCCAAATTTCAAAATTCCATCTTCATACACAAAGTCACTCAATCTCCCATCATTTACATATTTAATCTTCTTTTGAAACTCTTCATCATTGGTCTGAGAACTCTTTATACTTTCTAGTAAATATGGTTTGGAAACCATTTGAAAAAGGATTGATGTTTCACCTTCCATGGTGATTCCCAGATCCATCTTTACTAGATCCATGTATAGAGGATCCTTTTCAACTCTCATATTGTTCAAAACTCCTTGGTCATTTCTGCTCAAAGAATCTGCCACCTTATTTTCCTTTCCTGGGTGGTAGTGTATAGTGCAATCATAATCCTTGAGTAGGTCAAGACATCTTATTTGTCTCATGTTGAGTTCTTTTTGTGAGAAAATATACTTCAGACTCTTTTGATCAGTATAAATCTCACATTTTTTACCACATAGATAGTGTCTCTATATCTTCAAAGAAATCATTACAACTTCTAACTCAAGATCAAGAGTATGATTGTTTTTCTCATGAATTTTTATCTGTCGTGATGCATATAAGTACACAACCGAGTCCTTTCTTCGATGAATCACTATAAATAACAAACCCATCATTCCCTGATGGTAGAGACAATATAGGAGCATTGACTAATCTTCTCTTAAATTCTTCAAAACATTCTTCACGCTCTTTTTTCCAAACAAATTTAACCCCTTTTCGTGTGAGCTTTGTTAATGGGTTAGCCAACCGGGCAAAATTCTGGATGAAACTTTGATAATAACCTGCTAAACCAATAAAACTGCGTACCTCGGTTTAACTCATCGGTGCTGGCCATTCTTGGATTTCCTTGGCCTTAGAAGGATCAGTAGAGATTCCATCCTTAAAGACAATATTGCCAAGAAAAGAAATCTCCTGAAGCCAGAATTCACACTTTTTAAACTTCCCATATAATTCATGTCTTCTCAGAGTCTTCAGGATAATGCGCAAGTGATATTTATGATCTTCATAGATTTTTGATTATACCAAGATATCATCAATAAATACCACTACAAAGTCATCATGATATTCCTTGAAAACTCTATTCATTAGATCCATGAAGACAGAGGGTGAATTAGTCAATCCAAAAGGCATTACTGTAAACTCGTAATGCCCGTACCTAGTTTGAAATGCTATTTTCAGAATGTCTTCCTTCTTCACACACAATTGATGATATCTAGACCGAAGTTCAATCTTTGAAAAGTATTGAGCTCCATGAAGTTGGTCGAGTAAATCATCAATGCAAGGTAGGGGATATTTTTTCTTTATTATTATAACATTGATCTCCCTATAGTCAATGCACAACCTCATAGATCCATATTTATTCTTAACAAAAAGGATAGGGGCTTCCCATAGAGAAACACTAGGGCGAATAAATACCTTATTACTCAATTCCTCTAGTTGTTTCTTTAGTTCCACTAATTCCATAGTGGTCATTCTATAAGGGTTCTTTGATATGGTCCTTGAACCAGTAATTAAGTCAATGGAAAACTCAATTTCTCATTCTAGAGGATGTCCAAGTAAATCTTTTAGAAATACATCAGCATATTCTTTCACAATAGGTACATTCTCTCTTTGAACATTCCTTTCCCCACCCATAGTTATTTCATTCTCTTCCTCCCTAATAATTAAATTTAGTTGAGCTACTGAGGGTAGATCAAGATAATAATTAGGTGGTGATGTTTCTGCCCAAAAGATAAGGTAATCCTTATCATTATCAAAAATAGTAACCTCTTTCTTCTTACAATAAATTTTTGAATCATGTTCCAAAAGCCAATCCATACCTAGGATTATATCAAATTCAATAATCAGTATGATGATGAGATCAGCAGATAAAGAAAATTTATATGCTCTAATGAGAACTGATTCGCAAAACTTTGTTACGATGATACTTCCCTTAGAAGTTTTGACTGACAACTCCCTTGTTAAGTCAAATTGAAAATTTCTAATTTTCTTAGAAAACTGAGAAGATATGAAACAATTCTATGATACAGAATCAAATAAAGCATTTACTAAACTTGTGGAATCCATTAAATTACATGCCACCACATCTTACGGAGCTTCAACCTCAGCAGTAGTGATAACATAAGCTTGTCCTTGATCTCTTGGCCTTTTCTGAGGTAATTTCCCCTGAGCTTAGAAAATTTTTTCGCATAATTCTCCATTTCTCTACAATTTTAGCATTCAACATCGACAGCCTCTTTCATCCCCTTGCAATCACGAACTTGGTGGCCTTTTTCACCACACTTGTAACAGACTCTCATTCCCTTCAGGAAAGTACCAGGGTGTTTCTTCCCACATTTATTGTAGGATGGATATTCAACTTTTCCCTTATTCCCCTTATTTCCATTTCCAGAGTGTTCAGCAGATCTCTTCTTCTCTTTCTTTTCTTTAAAGTCATAAGACTTGAGAATTATTTTTCTATCTTGATATCACATGAGACAATATCTCCATATGATGAGATGGATTGTGAGAATAATTATCGACGGAGAAATGGTTCTAACCCATCAAAAAAATTATCAATCATAATTATTGGGTTACGTATATAATATTCATCATGTATCTCTAACCTTGTAAATTTAGCTTCATACATTGCAACATTCTCATCCTCCTTTTTCCTCAGACTTAGAAATTGTCTTTCCATATCCACTCGATGGTCATGAAGAAATTATTTTTCTAATAAAATCTCTTTAAACTCCCTCCATTCAATATTTGGTACTTCATCATCTTCCTTTGTGTTTTGAATCAATGACAACCATTGATCAGCATCTCCAGGGAGGTGGTAAACTGACATGAAAACTTTTTCCCTTTCACTACTCCCCAAGGCATGGAATATTTTCTCTAAAGAATTTATCCATTGCTATGCTACTAATGGATTTGTACACCCATTGAATGTTGGCGGTTGTTTCCTCGTGAAGTGATCTAACATTGATCCTCCATGTTGTGGATCATGGTGCTCTATATGGGTAAGGTTATTATTCATAACCTAAGTGAGTTGTCCCAGTATAGTGATTAGTTGATCAGCACCAGTTGCATCACCAACTACACTATAATTATCTTGAGTAGGAGGGAAATCCCTACATGGAGTGAATGCATTGATACGATTTCCATTTATTCCACTAGGATTTATTTCTAAACAATGGAATAAACTAGATTAGTTTATGAATCGAAATACATAAATCCAAACTTGTAAAACACTTAACATAAACTGAACAGTTTATGGATATAATCCATAATAAAAAAAAATTCTTTGAGGATGTATATACTCATAAACCCTTGATAATGGTTTGTAAAGGAAATGAGAATTATCCCAAGCATATCCTCCGAGAGTGTTGTAACCATGAGTGCAGTAAGTCCCATTGTCGGGCACCAGTTCCCATTTGAGTCTAGCTCAAAGTAGTGTTTTTGGGTTTTACCCTAGGTACATATGTGCTAGATCTGCCTCTACCTGTTCATATCTAGACAGGGATGAATTTCTTGGAAAACCCACAAAATATCTACAATACCAAAATTCTAGGAAGTTCTTCTATACTAATCCTCAAAGTCTATCTTAGGGTAATGTGCTCTAATCAGAGTTTATCTAAATCTAGATTCTAAGGTTTTTAATAAACTTCCTCTGATACCAACTGTAACACCCCGACCCAAAAAGCCTAGAGTTGGTGCATTATTACGTGTCATTGGGATGATCACAAAAGATCAGGTCTCAAAATACCGATTAGTTTAGTAGCCTTGGAAGTACTAGATACATTCGTAAGGTTTACATTACATCATAAAATCGAAAAATACAACAACATTGTTTCCATAGACAACACTGAGATCCCATAGACTATCTCTATAGGTCATTCATAATATACTTCTTTGCATCCTGGGAAAAATAAAACATAGAAAGGGGTGAGCTAAGATGCTCATTAAGGATAACAATATAGAGGAATCTTTCATAAATAAGAATAAACATTTAAGGCAATGTATAAAACTAAAAAAAACCTTTTCAACATAAACTTCATCATAATATGGAAAATATAAATCAAAATAATGTCATTTACTTACTCACATGGATATTCTACTAGTCAAATAATCACATGAAATATCAATATCCACTTTCATAATGATGGAATGCATAATTCCAGACTTTCATAACCACATAGTCAGGGCCTTGTGCCAAGACTAAAAATAAGATTCTTTTATGTCCAGGTGCCAAGACACCAGTTTGTCTCATTAAACCTACCAATTCATCGAGGATCTATAGTGGGCTCCACCTGTCACTTACTAAGTCCAATGCATTCCTCATATGAAAAGGGTTAAACATAACATAAACATTCGTATTAAATCTAGAATACGAAATGTCAATACTTTATCCATAAACCATGAATGGTATGAAATAAAATATCCATAGTAAAACATATCACAAAACCTTCAATACACTACGGAGGATTTGTATCATAATAAATCAACTTCAATCAAACTTAAAATCAATCGAATGATGTTGACATAGATGAAATCAAAACCTTTTTAGAGAAATGTATCTTTCTATTTTGAAATCATTTAAAGGTCACGTAATTATAAAAGAAAACATTTATATTTGAAAATATTCTTATAATATTTTAAGGGAAGCTTTGACAATGTTATAACAGTGAAAAATAGTCACATGCCCCGTATAATTTAAAAAAACATTCTTACCTTAAATTTGTCGAAAAGGTCAAAAAGGGCCATGTTTGGAAAATGACGGAAAGATTACTTTATAAAAATCTTATAAAAGTAAAACAAGGGTATAAATGACTTTAACCCATAGTCTAGAAAATTGTAAAAAAAAAATTGGAATATATTTTTAAGAAATATGGATGTGGATGATAAAGAAGTCCCAGTAGATACTTACGTATAAACAACCTCGGATAATGAAGAGATTGTAGAATTAACCCTTACCTTGTACTTTTCCTTGGTCGAGGGTAGGGTAACCTCATGTATAATGGTGAAATAATTTTTATTAAACTATACAAGAATCATATACATTAATATGATATCATATATGATCTTTTAACATTGTTTTGTTAAAAATATCTTAGTATTATCATTGTTTCGGGTGTTAAAAGATTCGTTTTCCGTTATATTATTTGTTATGTGAGTCATATTTGTTATGTATGGGATGTATCTTATTTATATCCAGAATTATATAAAGTCTTTAAACATTATTTTTAATCATCTAATGAAAGAAAGTCTTGAATGGATACGACGGGGAATGAATCGCATCGCGTTCATGGAGACGGTAATCCATACGTACGCACGAGTGACAATATCATTATTTTGATATTAAAATAATATATAATTAAATGTTATATCATATATACAGAATAATTATCATTTTATACTTATTATGTACATCAATTATACATCATTATTATACCCATCTGAATAATAATGTATTGAATAACAATTACACCACGATGTGGAGACGGTAAGCGCTACGTACGCACGTATGGTGAGATGTCATTCAAAGGATGGATAGAATAATGAATTTGGTTGTGAAATATTTATAATAACATCACATTATATATAAGATACTGGAGTTATTATTTTATAATGGAAACAACAAAGAAAAATTAAGTCTAAGAAGAAAGGAACTTGAAAGATGTGGTGAGATATTTACCTCTTATTCGGGTTTTTCCTTTTTATTTGATCAAAAGGGAACCTTAGGTTTTCTTTATGACTAAAGTAAGGCCTATAGGATGAAGGTAGGGTAGTTTATAGGGTATTTGTGCAGGGTTTGGCCGATCCAAATGGATTTGAAGGTGATAATTAGAGACAAGGTAAGGTGACCTTTTATAAGAGGGGTGAAGGGCATCTTAGGAAAAACTAGAAATATTATTTTATAATAAAAATCATTTTCGGTTTTTAATGGATTAAAATTGAATTATTTAAATTCTAAGGTGGGTATGGGTCGAAAACCACTCAACCAAAAGGTTTTAGATAGTTTTGTGTCACAATATTAACTTTATCTTTTAGATTTAATTCTTAGTTAAATTGTTTGACATTTACCATGTCTCTTTGTATTTTAATATTATATGGTTATTAAACTTACTATATACATCCAATATAACCTCAAGTGGTTCATTAATGATACACCTATAATTATATAAGTTCTTTTGACAAACCTTATATTTTTAGGAATAGAATATCAATTAATAATATTTTATTTTATTTAAAAACTCTTTTATGTCAATTTTGACACTATTTGGTATTTTGTTTTTTGTAAATTTCTAACAGCATTATTACTTCAAAAAAATCATCTAACCAACACTAATATGTCATATTAACCTATAAAATTAGTTAAATTCATAAAAAGTTTGAAATTACATTTATTTGGATATTTATAATATCAATTATTTTAATATTTCATTAATACGATAATTACTCCATCATTATTGTGTCATAAATAAATTTAATTATTTAATTTATAAAAAATATAAATAAAATTCCATTATGTATGAAATATTTTTATCTTTCTAATGAATATTTATAGACAAATTTTTCTTATGTATAAAGCTATATTACAAATGTTTTAGTTATTAAACTTTGATTTTAACTCTTTTAACTCTTCTTTAAATAAAATAATAATAAGTGTCCTAATCTAATAAAAGTGGAAAAAAGAGGCTCACATTTTATTCATAATGTTTATTTGGTCTAATTATACTTATCCAATAGAATTATGACATGTGTTATAGTAATAATAATATCATTTTTACCCTTAATTATCCTATTTACTTTTAACTGTGGAAAATAAAAGTAAAAAGTTACTATTCAGCAAAGATTATTTTTATATTATTGAACCACATTTTACTTACTGATATCTACTGTGTCTCTTGGATTTTCTAAATTCCACTCACAGAAGCGGTAAAATTATGTTTTATGTGAATTTTCAAATTCTCCTAGGAGGTGGGTAAAAGACGGTGAAAAGTTTAATAAAATATTTATATATCTAAAATTATTATAAACTAACTCCAATGAATTACATTAAACCGATATTGGTATTATATATCTATTTTGACCTAAAATAAATTTAAATAAAATAAATAATCTGTTTTAAACTATAACTCAGTGTTTTTCACAATTCATCAAAAATTGAAAGTTTTCCGAAAAATACCAAAAATTCACCCTAAGCTAATTTTGATATTCCAAATCCAAAAATGAAGTCCATTTTGAAAGATAAAATTTATAAAATTTCAAAAAGTGGGTATTACTATTCATAACGGCTAGTTTTAGGGGTTGTGGTGTGTTAGAACTTGAAGTTTCATATAACACACGCTATTGTATTATTCAAAGAGAAGCGTACCGTGGAATCTTGGGGTGTTACAAACAGAGGGTACATTAGTCAATCCAAAAGGCATTACTGTAAACTCGTAATGCCTGTACCTGGTTCGAAATGCTTTTTTCGGAATGACTTCCTTCTTCACACACAACTGATGATATCCATATCGAAGGTCAATCATTGAAAAGTATGGAGCTCCATGAATTTGGTCCAATAAATCATCAATGCGAGGTGGGGGATACTTGTTCTTTATTGTTATAGCATTGATCTCCCTGTAGTTAATGCACAACCTCGTATATCCATCTTTCTTCTTTAAAAAAAGGACAGGGGCTCCCCATAGAGAAACACAAGGGAGAATAAATCCCTTATTACTCAATTCCTCTAGTTGTTTCTTTAGTTACACTAATTCCACAGTGGCCATTCTATAAGGGGTCTTTGATATGGGCCTTGATCTAGTAATTAAATCAATGGAAAACTCAATTTATCATTATTGAGGATTTTTAGGTAAATCTTCTGCAAACACATCAGCATACTATTGAACAATAGGTACATCCTCTATTTGAACATTCTTTTCCTCACCCACAGTTATTTCATTCTCTTCCTCCCTAATAATTGAATTTATTTGAGCTATTGTGGGTAGATCTAGATAACAATCAGGTGGGGATGATTCTTCTCTAAAGATAATGTGTTCTTTATCATCGTCATCAAAAATAGTAAGCTCCTTCTTCTTATAATAAATTTTTCCATCATGGTCCGAAAGACAATCCATACTGAGGATTATATCAAATTCAATCATGGGTATGATGATGAGATCAGCAGATAAAGAACATTTATATGCCCTAATGGGGACTGATTCACAAAACTTTATTGCAATGATACTTTCATTAGGAGTTTTTACTGACAACTCCCTCGTTAAATCACATTGGAAATGTCTAATTTTCTTAGAAAACTAGGAAGATATGAAACAATGTGATGATCCAGAATCAAATAAAGAATTCGCTAAACTTGAGGAAACCATTAAATTACATGCCACCGCGTCTTTCAGAGCTTCAACCTCAGTAGTAGTGATAGCATAATCTTGGCCTTGATCCCTTGGCCTTTTCTGAGTTATGTTCCCCTAATGCTTAATACATTCATTCAAATAATTCCCCCTTTCTATAAAATTTTATCATTCAACATCGACAGCCTATTTATTCCCCTTGCAATCACGAGCTTGGTGGCCTTTTTCACCACACTTGTAACAAACTTTCATTCCCTTCTGGAAATTACCAGGGTGTTTCTTCCCACATTTACTATAGGATGGATATTCAACTTTTCCCTTCTTCCCCTTATTTCCATTTCTAGAGTGTTCAACAGATCTCTTCTTCTCTTTCTTTTCTTTAAAGTCGTAAGACTTAGAGAAATATTTTTCTGTCTTGATAGCACATGAGACAATATCTTCGTATGACAAGAAGGATTGTGGGACTAATTCTCGATGGAGAAATGGTTTTAACCCATCAAATAAACAATCAATATTACTTCTTGAGTTACGTATATAATCTGCAGCATGCCTCTCTAACCTTGTAAAGTTAGCTTTATAATTTGCGACATTCTCATCCTCCTTTTGCCTCAGACTCAAAAATTGACTTTCCATATCTGCTCGATGGTCATGAGGAAAATATTTTTCTAAAAAAAATCTCTTTAAACACCCTCCATTCTATATTTTACACTTCATCATCTTCCTTTGTGTTTTGAATCAATGACCACCATTAATCAGCAACTCTAGTGAGGTGGTAAACTGCCATGACAACTTTTTCACTTTCACTACTCCCCAAGGTGTGGAATATTTTCTTTAAGGAATTTATCCATTGCTCAGTTACTAATGGATTTGAACCCCCATTAAATGTGGGTGGTTGTTTCCTTATGAAGCGATCTGACATTGATCCTCCATGTTGTGGATCGAGGTTCTCCATACGGGTAAGGTTATTATTCATAACCTGAGTGAGTTGTCCCAGTATGGTGATTAGCTGGTCAGCACCAGTTGCATCACCATATCCACTATAATTATCATGAGTAGGAAGGAAATCCATACATGGAGTGCGTGCATTGATACAGTTTCCATTCCTTCCACTAGGTGCCATTTCTAAACAATGTCATAATCTATATTAGTTTATGAATCGAAATACATAATTCCAAACTTGTAAAACACTTAACATAAATTGAACAGTTTATGGATATAATCCATAATCATAAAAAAAATCTTTGAGAAGTATATACTCATAAAAAATTCATAATGGTTTGTAAATAAAATGTGAATTATCCTAAGAATATCCCCGGGAGTGTCGTAACCAAGAGTACAGCAAGGCTCGTTGTCGTGCACCAGTTCCCATTCGAGTCTAGATCAAAGCGGTGTTTTCGGGTTTTACCCCTAGGTACATCTATGCCAGATCCACCTCTACCTGCTCATATCTAGACAGGTGTGTATTTCTTGGAAAACTCAAAAAATATCTACAATACCAAAATTCTAAGAAGTTATTCTATACTAATCCTCAAAGTCTATCTTAGGGTAATATGATCTAATGAGAGTTTATCTAAATATAGATTCCCAGGTTTGTATTAAACTTCCTCTGATACCAACTATAACACCCCGACCCCAGAAGCCCAGAGTCAGTGCATTATTACATATCATTGCCATGATCACAAAAGATCAAGTCTCGAAAGACCGATTAGTTTAGTATCCTTAGAAGTACTAGATACATTCATAAGGTTTACATTACATCATAAAATGGAAAAATACAACAATATTTTTTCCATAGACAACACTGAGATCCCATAGACTATCCCTCCAGGTCATTCATAATATACTTCTTCACATCCTGGGAAAAATAAAACATAGAAAGGGGTGAGCTCAGATGCTCAGTAAGGATAACAATATAGCGGAAGCTTTCATAAATAAGCATAAACATTTAAGGAAATGTATAAGACTAAAACAAAAGACTTTTAAACTTGAACTTCAGCATAATATGGCTAAGATAAAATCAAAATAATTACATTTACTTACTCACATGGATATTCTACTAGTCGAATAATCACATGCAATATTAATAGCCACTTTCATAATGAACGAATGCATAATGCAAGACTTTCATAACCACGTAGTCAAGGCCTTTTTCCAAGACTAAAAATAAGATTTTGTCAAGGCCTTGTTCCAAGACACTAGTTTGTCTCATGAGACCTACCGATGCATCGAGGAGCTATAGCAGGATCCACCCGTCACTTACTAGGTCCAATGAATTCCTCATATGAAAAGTTTTAAACATAACATAAATATTCGTATTAAAACTGGCATAAAAAATGTCAAAACTTTATCCATAAACCATGAATGGTATAAAAATAACACATCCACAGTCAAACATATCACAAAAATTTCAATACAATATGGAATATTTTATCATAATAAATCAACTTCAAACAAGTTTAAAATCCATTAAAGGATTTTGACATAGATGAAAATGGTTTTGAAAACTCTTTGAGAAAAATATCCCTTTTCATGAAAACATTTAAAATTCACACAATTTAGAAAGTAAGACATTTAAAAAAATTTAATCAAAGTTTCCCATTCCACTTTGAAAATTTTGAAAGGAATTAACATTTTAAAACATCCATTACCATTTAAATAAATCCTTAAAACTATATTGAAAACATGGTCATTAATGAGAATGGTATAGAAGAATAAATCTTTAAAACATTTAAAATGATGTTTCAGTAAAAATTTCCTTAAAAATAATCCCTTTGAAAACTATTTTATGAAATACGTAAATGGATAATAAATATTTCCCAGTAGATACTTACGTAAAAACAATCTCAGATAATAAAGAGATTTTGAAAATAACCCTTACCATGTACTTTTCCTTGGTCGAGGGTTGGATAACCTCTTGTATAATGGTGAAATAATTATTATTAAATTATACAATAATCATATACATTAATATGATATCATAATGATATTTTGTTCATAATAATTATTTTTAATCATAAAATGAAAATTATTCTTGAATGATTTCGATGGGGAATGAATCTCATCGCGTTCGTGGAGACGGTATTCCGTACGTACGCATGAGCAACAATATCATTATTTTGATATTAAAATAATATATAATTGAATGGTATATCATATATACAGAATCATTATCATGTTATATTTATTATTTACATGAATTACACATCATTACTATACCCATCAAAATAATAATGTATTGAATAATAATTACACCATGGCGTGGAGACGGTAAGCCGTACATACGCACGTATGGTGACATTTCATTCAAGGGGTGGATAGAATAATGAATTTGTTTGTACCATATTTATAATAACATCAGAGTATATATAATATACTAGAGTTATTATTTTATAATGGAAACAACAAAGAAAGAGGAAGTGGAAGAAGAAAGGAACTTGAAAGAGGTGATGAAATATTTACCTCTTCTTCAGGTTATTCTTTTTTATTTGATCAAAAGGGATCCTTAGGTTGGATTTATGACTAACAGAAGGCCTCTAGGACTAAGGGATGATAGTTTAGAGAGTATTTGGGCAGGTTTTGGCTAATCCAAATGGATTTTAATGTGTTAATTAGAGAGATGGGGGAGTTCCCTTTTATAAGAGGGGTTAGGGGCACCTTAGGAAAAGCTAGAAAAATTATTTTATAATAAAATCATTATCAGATTCTAATGCCTCTAAAATGGATTATTTAAAGTATAAAGTGGGTCTGGGTCAAAAACCACTCAACCAATAGGTTTTATATAGGTTTGGGTCACTATATTAACTTTATCTTTTAGATTTAACTCTTAGTTAAATAGTTTGACATTTACCATGTCTTTTTGTATTTTTATAATATATGGTTAATAAACTTAATATATACTTCCAAGAGAACCCCAAGTGGTTCATTAATGATACACCTATCATTATATAAGTCTTTTGTTTGAACCTTATATTTTTAGGAATAGAATATATTTTTAACAATATAATATTTTTTTTAAACTCTTTTATGTCAATTTTGACACTATTTGGTATTTTGTTTTTTCTAAATTCATAATAGCATTATTAATTCGAAAAAAAATCATCTAACCAACCCTAACATGTCATATTAACCTATAAAATTATTATAATTCATAAAAAGTCTCAAATTACATTTATTTGGATATTTATAATATCAATTATTTTACTATTTCGTTAATTAGGTAATTACTACATCATCATTGTGTCATAAATAAATTAACTTATTCAATTTCTAAAAATATAAATTAAATTAAATTATGTATGAAATATTTTTATATTTCTAATGAATATTTATAGTTTAATTTATCTTATTCATAACCGTATATTAAAAATGTTTTAGTTATTAAACTTTGATTTTAACTCTTTTAACTCTTCTTTGAATTAAATAATAATAAATGTCCTAATCTAATCCAAGTGGACCTAAAGAATCATATTTTATTTCTAAGGTTTTTTCTTGTCGAATTACACTTATCAAATAGAATTCAGACATGTGTTAGGGTAATAATAATATCATTTTTACCCTTATTTACCCTATTTACTTTTAATCGTGGTAAATAAAAGTAAAAAGTTAATATTCACCAAAAATTATTTTCATCTTATTGAACCAAATTTTACTTACTGATATCAACCGTGTCTCTCAGAGTTTTGAAATTCAACTGACATAAGTGGTAAAATTAAGTTTTTTATGAATTTTCAAATGCTCCTAGGAAGTGGGTAAAAGACGGTAAAAAGTTCAATAAAAGTTTTATATATCTAAAATTAGTATAAACTGAATCTAATGAATTACATTGAACTTATATATATTATGTATCTATTTGACCTAAAATAAATTTAAATAAAATAAATAATTATTTAAATAAAAATTCGGTTTCAAACTATAACTCAGTGTTTTTCACTATTCATCAAAAATTGAATGTTTTTAGAAAAATACAAAAAATTCACCCTAAGCTAATTTCGATAATTAAAATCCAAAAATAAATTCCATTTTGAATGATAAAATTTATAAAATTTCAAAAATTGGGTATTATTATTCATAACGGCTAGATTGATTGGTTGTGGTGTGTTAGAACTTGAAGTTGCGTACAACACATGCTATTGTATTATTCAAAGAGAAGCATACCGTGGAAGCTTGGGGTGTTACAGGTTATGAGTTTTAATATTATTTTTCAATTTTTTAATTTCTCAAATGTTGATCAAGAATTGTGAGCACAATAAGGCGATTATTGAATACCTCAACCATCTCTTAGTTAAAGATGTTCAAAACTGAGATTTTGGTTGGTGAATTTTACATTTCGATTTGAATTAGATATAAGCATTGAGATTTTAATTTATACATTGAGAGTGTTTTCTATATAAATAATTTCAAGAGATGAAATAAAATTTATCCATGAGATCTACATGATTTCTCTCACTCTACTATTTCAATGTCATTGATTTCATTTTCTTCCAGATTTTAATTACTTGTTTTAGAAATTATAATTAATTTTTTTATGTCATTAGTCCTCCCATCAAAAAGAAATAAAAATTAAAATAGAAAATAAAAAAATGTGACAAAGGAAATCATAAAAGGAAATCTCATTAGGATATAGCCTTTGTTGCTACTATATTGTTGATATTATGTACAATATTTGAATTAAGATAACAAGAGACATCAAAATGCCTCATTTTCAATAAGTTTTATTTCTGAGGAGGCTTCCAAAGGGTAGAAAAAAAACCTAAATTTCTTTAAAAATTTGAAATTATAAAAAATTAAATTAAATTTTTATTAAAAAATCTATTGTATTTTAAAAAAACCAAGAAAATTCAAAAAAATCATAAAATGTGAGAAATGGAATAGTAAAAAAACAAAACAAAACAAATAAGTCATAGAATTTAAAAATTTGGGGAAAATTTAAACAACCCAAAAAGAAATAATAAAATCAATTCCCATAAAAAATAAGAACATAGAAATCTAAGTATACATGGTTGAAAAAAATAACCCTAATGGATCTTACTACTCATGATGTTGAAAATAAGAAAAAATAAAAGGCATATCCTAAAATATATCCATATTTAGAGCTTAGATAATGAGTGATTATTCATTTGACTACATTTCATTATATTCCAAGAGATGATCCTCATAAATAGTAACAAGAATTCCACATGGTGTGTATCACCTTGAAACCCCAAGGAGTATGTGAGGATCAAAAAAATGAGAGAATTCATATTTTCTTTTAATGTAATAGCCATGGAGTTTTTCCTCTACTCCCAATCCCCTACCATTGGAAGTTAAAGTAAACTAAATAAGATTTTACAAGAAACATTTTCCCCCGCCTTAATAAATGAATCACATACAAAAAATTGTTTAATTAAGAAGCTTCATGAGGAAACATTATATAAATACTGAGAGAGGTTTAAAAAGTTTCATTTTAGTTTCCATCAACACCAAATTTCTGATCAAATCCTAATAAAATGTTTTTATAAGGGAATAGTCATGATGGATATGGTTATGATTGATGCTACTGATGGAGGATCATTGGTAGATAAGAATATTTTTGATTCTAAATAGCTTATTTATAATATGAAAAAAATACAAAAAATTAATAGAAGGGTCATAATTCATATCAAGATTTCTTTGGAAGTATCTACATCCAATTCTGACAATAGCTGAATTGAGAGTCAGTTGGGTGAACTTACAGCATGATGAAGCATATTTTGACAAAATCTGGCCCTTCACAATCTCAAAAAAAACTATTTTATCCCATTCAAGATGCATTGGGGCATCTATTAGGATATTTATCATTTTAATGATTAATATCCACATTTCCAAGAAGGTCCTAAATTATGTTAGGAGTCTTTCTTGGAAAACCGTTATCAGAAAACATAGAAATATAATTCCCAAACTAAAATTACAAATATAGGCCTTTCCAATATCATTGTAATTTCAACCAATGATGAAATAACCAACAGAATAATAGTTTTAGTCCTAATTAACAACCAAATCAGAATTTCCTGCCCAAAACATTTGACCATAATACAATGGTACAATTAATATTAATTTAAAAATCATGCTACTAGGAACATTTCAATCTTTTGGAATCCAAAAAATCTCAAGTCAACATGGAATCCAAATAAATGAATCACACCATGAAAAATGGTTAAAAAGAAAAAATATATTTCTAAATAACAACATGTTCTTATAAAAATCATGGTTACTCAAATGAGTTAAATAGAAACATAAATTAGTTGTTTGAAAAACCAAATAAGTGTAAATTTTCCATAATAAGCTAAATTTATCTCGAGAGGATGAGAGAATGTTAGTGAAATAAGTTGGAGAAGTTGAATATTAATTAATACCCCCCAAGATGAATATGAGGTACATGAACTTGAGAAAGAATTCTCTAGTTATGAAATTAATGGAAACTCCCATGAAGATCTATCAAAACCACTTACTGAATCTGTTAAAAAACATTATGAAGCTGTTTTACGACATACAAAACCTATTAAAGAAACTATTTTTGACACACCATTGAATAAGAAATATAAAATAAAAAATCTTACTTAAAAGAAATTATATGGATTTTATAAACCTAAATAGTTATTAAAAAGGTAACAACAAGGTAGAAGATTATTTGAAAATGTGTATGGATCCACCGTCATATCCATTGGATATCTTTCTTGTATGTAACAATGTTGAAACAAAAATGGAAAAAGAAGTGATTGAAAAAAATTTGAAAACTCGAGGTTGACATCCATTGTTTAGATTTTTTAAATAGATCCATTATTATATTATATTCATTAAGTATATATTCACCCAAAAAAGGAGGTTCAATGGAGGTAATAAAGTTAATTTGGGAAAAAATGTTTCTTTTATTATCCTACATTCACTCCATATTAAATGCAATGATCCAGGTATGATATATATCCCCTTTTTCATTAGAAATATTCATTTTTTAAGTTGAAATTATATATTTAGTATTATCTATAAATGTTATGACTTATTCTATCATTTAATCTATGCAGGTTCGAGAGCTCATGCAATCTTGTCTACTCATCCATCTAGCTAATGGGAGAATAACTAGGCTAGATGCAGTCATTAAAGGTGTGTTGGTATGGGTAAAGCTTGTATTCCCTACTATTTTTTCATGTTAGATATGGTGGATGCTAGATTTAGTTCACATACACCATTAATAATAGGGATAAAATTCTTGAAAACTACTAAGGTAAAAATCAATGTTCATAAAGGGACTCATGCATTAGAGTCTAGAGGCAATAAGGTTATTTTATAAATCATTAAGTTAATGAAACACTCTATGGAGGACCATTATACACATCATGTTATCATAATTGAAAATTTTTTCATATAATTGTTTCCTAATTTTAATCAATATAACCATCAAATAGATTTTTTGGGAAAAAACAGTTGAATGAAAATGATTCTACTAAAATTTAAATTTATAAAAACTATGAAAGTGATTATTCTAAACTTAGTATATTTTTGAAAAAATTACAAACTATTTTGCAATTTATGAACATTAAAATAATGAAATTTTTCTTGAAAATGATTTTAGAAAGCATGAGATTTTTTCTAAATCATTTCAAAAATGCACTGCTGCTAGAAATTCTGAATTTCTAAGTGAAATTTTAACTAAATCCACTTATTTTTGAACAAATTCTTCTCAAAATAACATTCTAGAGTCACCTAATATATGTGAAATCAAACCAAAAAATTATTTTGAGGAAGTAACACATTTTATGATTCAAAATTCTTGCATTTGTAGTCTGGGATATTGTAATTCAAATTTCATAGGGATGTTCTAGATGCTTAAATTCAATTAAAAGGAACCATATAACCTATATTTTCTATATAATATAGACCAAAAACACTTGAAATAAAACATTTTCCAGAAAATTTGAAATATTAATACTTATAATAAAAAAATTCCCCATTTTAATTTCACGTGGGATATCTAATAAGTTGTAAAATTAAAATTTAGAGGTCCATATGATGAATAGGAAGGCCATAGTCTGGTCTTTAGATGATTTACATGGGATTATTCATTTGGTGTGCATGCATGAGATACTCATAGAGGATGATTCAACACATGTAAGATAATTTTAGAGGATATTGAATCCTACCCTTCATGAAGATGTTAATAAGGAAGTCTCTAAATTATTGTGTTTTGGTATTATTTTCCCCATTTCTGAGAGTCGATGGGTAATTCAAGTTAATTTTTTTTTTTGTAAAAAGTGAGGACTAATTGTTGTTATGAATGAATTTGGAGATTAATATCAATCTAGGTTTCTCAAAAATTGAGGGTATACATTTATTATAAGAGGATGAAAATAGTTAATAGGAATGACTGTTGGGAATGTGTTGTCTCAACAATACTCTATAAATTATGATGATTTTGATGCTCACAAATATCCTTGTTTTGTTTCTAATGATGTTTGCTTGAGTGGGTTTTTAGGAATTTATATCCAGGTTAATGTAATTTAATGTTATGAGAATTACATTGTAAACACTTTTTCAAACCATACATTCAGTAAATGAATATAAGGTATCAACCCTACATTATGTTTAAAAGTTAACACCTGTGTATGGTATTAACTCTACATTGAAATCGAAAAGTGAAGCATTTAAGTATGGTATTAACCCTATATTACACTGGAAAAGTGAAATGCTTGTGTATGGTATCAACCCTATGTTACGCTAAACAGTTTTCATATGGATCAGCAACCCTATGTTGGAAATTAGTTTTACTATTCATTAACCCAAGTTTCTAGAATTTAAATGTATGGTTAGTCAATACTGCATTCTGGATATTATTCTAAAAAGGTGAACATATGAATTATCATCCCTATGATACTTTTTTCCTACATTATGTAAAGATAAAAGTATGGTTATGAGACCATACATTGGTAGGAACCCTACGCTACGCGAATGAACCCTACGCTACCTAAAGGAACCTCACGCTATGCAGTTCAACCATACATTGTGTTTACAATAGTGAAGTTTTTAAGTCGTGTTTTCATTCTAAGATTGGTGAAACGGTCCAGTCAGAATTAAAGATTGGTTCATGGATCAATATGATTGTTTCAAAGAACCATATTCATCATATAAAATATTTATTGTTCTTAAGGGAAGTAATAACTCCCCTGGTCAATTGGATTTTTAATTTCTGTGATCAATCAGGCTATTCTTTTGGATCTAGAATACTGAAGAAATCTATCTGTTTTATATATTTCATTCATAGAATCTCTTCAAAAATATGTGTGTGATATGCAATTCACATATGATACTATGTTATTGAAATTATCTATTATAGTGTTGCTGTAATGAATGATCGATTCTGATAGAATCTATAATTTGGAGATATACATGTTCAATCTTTTACTCTTTTAAGATTACTACTGTTGTTTAGTTACTACCTTATTAAAGATCATTTTTGAACAAGGATCACTTCAGACTATTTCATTCATGAAGATATTCTTTTCTAAATAATAATATCCATTATCTGTCAGTTGTGACTACTGCAACTCTAAAGAACAAAATGAATCAACAAATCAAAATCTTTTGATTTATTGGAATTTCAACTCCTCTTACTAAGTTATGGTGGAGTATCATATTCTCAATCTAAGATGAGGATAAGTGGTTCTCTATTATATAACCATAAGGATTTTTTATTACTCTTGTTTTAAAGGTGTCAACTTCTTACACTCAGTTTTAGATTTATGGTCTTATGATAAGAGGACCATTCTAGTTAAATTTACCAAGCTTGTAGAGAGAGTGATAGGTAGAGTTGACTAGTGGATATTTGTGCCCCAAACCACTATAAAATGTCATGTTCTTTATTTATATTTATCTGTTGCATATTATTTTCATACAGAAGAAAATAATTCTCATATGAATAAATCAAATTGGATGTCAAAAGAAATAATTGGGGTCATTTTTTCAAAAAACACAATTCACCCCCTCTTTTGTTACTTTGTATATTCCAACCTAAAAATTTGTATCAAATGAGATCTTTTAAAAAAACTATAGTAAGATAAAATTATAAGTTCTATACAATGATGGAAATGGGTGATCTGGGAGAAGGAATTCCAATGTTACATGCTCCATATTTTAATGGTAAAAATTATGGATGCTAGAAATCTTGAATGATTATCTATCTGAAAAATATTGGATTCAAAGACTACTAAAAAATCATTACTCCTTATAAGATTCTGGAGAAACCCGAAACTTGGACTCTTAAAATAGAAGTTGAGTATGATATTAATTCTAAATAAATAAATACTATCATTTTTGGTCTTGTAAAAGATGAATTTAATCATGTATCACAATGTCCAACTGCTTATGAGATGTGGAAAACTATTATAGTTTCTTATTAAGGAACATATAATGTAAGATAGATGAGGTATGCTACAACTAATCTAATTCTTGACAAAATCAGACTGTTTGATGGAGAATGAATCACATATATGAATAAAAGTTTGTAACACCCCAAGCTTCCATGGTACATTTCCCTTTGAATAATGCAATAGCTTGCATTATACGCAACTTCGAGATTCTAACACACCGCGACCAATCAAACTAGCCATTATGAATAGAAATACCCACTTTTTAAAATTTTATAAATTTTATTTTTCAAAATGTACTTCATTTTTGAATTCAAAATATTCAAATTATCTTAGGGTGAATATTTGGTATTTTTCTGAAAATTTGCATGTTTTGATGAATAGTGAAAAAACACTGCGTTATTGGTTAAAACTGACTTTTTATTTAAATAATTATTTATTTTATTTAAATTTATTTTAAGTAAAAATAGATACATAATATCTATATAAGTTCAATGTAATTCATTAGAGTCATTTTATAATAAGTTTAGATATATAAAAATTTAATTGAACTTTTTACCATCTTTTACCCACCTCTTAGGAGCATCTGCAAATTTGCATAAAACTTAATTTTACCACTTTTGTGAGTTGAATTTCAAAAATAATAGAGACATAGTTAATATCAGTAAGTAAAATTTGTTTCAATAAGATGAAAATAATCTTTGGTGAATAGTAACTTTTGACTTTTATTTACCACGGTTAAAAGTAAATAGAGTAATTAAGGGTAAAAATGATATCATAAATACCCTAACACATGTCCTAATTCTATTTAATAAGTATAATTAGACCAAAAACAACCTTAGTAATAAAATTTGATCCTCTTTGGTCCACTTGGATTAGATTTGGACATTTATTATAATTTTATTTAAAGAAGAGTTAAAAGAGTTAAATTCAATGTTTAATAACAAAACCATTTTTAATATAGGGTTATACATAAGATAAATTCAACTATAAATATTAATCAGAAATATAAAATGATTTCCTACAAAATGGTATTTTATTTATAATTTTTAGACATTAAATAATTTAATTTATTTATTACACATTGATGATGCGGTAACTACCTTATTAAAAAAAGATTAAAATAATTGATATTATAAATATCCAAATAAATATAATTTGAGACTTTTTATGAATTGAACTAATTTTATAGGTTAATATGACATGTTAGGGTTGATTAAATAATTTTTTTTCGAAGTAATCATGTTGTTATGATTTTCAAAAAAACCAAATACTAAATAGTGTCAAAATTGACATAATTGAGTTTTTAAAAAAACTATATTATTAATTGATATAATATTCCAAAAAATATAATTTTCTGCAAAAGGATTAGATAAAGTTATATATATTAATAATTAAACACTTTGGTTTCTCTTAAAAGTTTATAGTATGTTTATTAACCATATAATGTTAAAATACAAATAGACATAGTAAATGTCAAACTATTTAACTAAGAGTTAAATCTAAATGATAAGGTTAATATAGTGACCTAAACCTATCTAAAACCTATTGGTTGAGAGTTTTTCGACCCATCCCTACTTTATCATCAAAATAATTCATTTTTAACCCATTAGAATCCGAAAAGTATTTTATTATAAAATAATATTTTAAGCTTTTCCAAAAGTGACACTCACCTCTATTATAAAAGGCCACTTCCTCTTCTCTTAATTTCACACCTCTAAAGCCTTTTGGCTCGGCTAACCCCTGCCCAAATATCCTCCCAACTTTCCTCCCTTAATCCTAGATACCTTACTTTGGTCATAAAGCCAACATAAAGAGCCCTTTTGATCAAATGAAAAGGAAGAACCCGAATAAGAGGTAAATATTTCATCACCTCTTTCAAGTTATTTTCTTCTTCCACTTCCTCTTTCTTTGTTGTTTCCATTATAAAATAATAAAACCAGTATATTATATATATTTTGAGGTTATTGTAAAAATGGTACAACCATATTCATTATTCTATCCATCATATGAATGACAAAGTCACCATACGTGCGTATGTACGGCTTACCGTCTCCACGTCGTGGTGTAGTTTGCTATTCAAACACTTCAATATTTGAATAGGTATCATAATGAGTATAAATGATATAAATAATAAATATAACATGTTATTTATTATTTATATGAATCAAATACATCCTATCCATAACAAACATGGATTATGTAACCAATCATATAAAGGGAAATGAATCAGTTAACAACCAAAACGATGATATTGCTGAAATATTATTAACAAAGCAATATTAGAGGGTCATATATGATATCATATTTATGTATACAGTTATTTTATAATTTAATAAAAATTATTTAACTATTATAAATGATTTTAACATACCCTCGACCAAGGAAAATTACAAAGAAAGGGTTAATTTTACAATATCTTTTTTTCCGAGGTTGTTTTTACGTAAGTATCTACTGGAACCTCTTTTTCATCCACATCTGTGTTTTCTTAAAAAAATTATTTCAAAACATTTTTACTATTTACTAGAAAATGGGTTAAATTAATTTATACCCTTATTTGACCTTATATGTTTTGAAATAAATCTTTCCGTCGTTTTCCAAACAAGGTACTTTATGACCCTTTCGACAAAATTAAGGTAAGAATGTTTTTTTAACTTATATGATGAGTGAGAATATTTTATACCATTATAACATAATCGAATCTTCCTATATAATATTATAAGAATATTTTCAAAATAAATGTTTTCTTTTATAATTAGATGACTTTTAAATGATTTCAAAATAGAAAGAGATATTTCTCTAAAAAAGTTTTGATTTCATCTATGTGAACTTCCTTTGATGGATTTTAAGATTGTTTGTAGTTGATTTTTTACGATACAAATCTTCCATATTATATTGAAAGTTTTGTGATATGTTTGACTATGGATGTGTTATTCTTATACCATTCATGGTTTAAGGATAAAGTATTGACATTTTGTATGCTAGTTTTAATACGAATGTTTATGTTATGTTTATACATTTTCATATGAGAAATACATTGGACTTAGTAAATGAAGGGTGGAGACCTCTATAGCTCATAGATGCATCAGTAGGTATCATGATAAAAACTAGTGTCTTGGAACAATACCTTGAGAAAATCTTATTTTTATTCTTGGAACAAGGCCTTGACTATGTGGTTAAGAAGTCAAGAATTATGAATTCAATCATTATAAAAGTGTCTATTGATATTGCATGTGATTATTAGATAAGTAGAATATACATTTAAATAATTAAATGGAATTATTTGATTTTATATTTACCATATTATGCTTAATTTATGTTTAAAAGGCTTTTGTTTTTGTCTAATAAATTCCTTAAATGTTTATGCTTATTTATGAAAGTTTCTGCTATATTGTTATCCTTACTGAGCATCTGAGCTCACCCCTTTCTATGTTTTATTTTTTCAATTTTTTAAGAAGTATTTTATGGTTGACCTGTAAGGATAGGCTAAGGAGATAAGTGTGTTCAAAAGGGGATAAATTTTCTTTGATGTTTTTATTTCATGATGTAATGTAAAACTTATGAATGTATCTAGTACTTCCAAGGCTACTAAACTGACAGGTCTTTCGGGATTTGATCCCTTGTGATCATGCCAATGTTATGTAATAATGCATTGACTATGGGTAAATAGGGTCGGGGCATTATAGTTGGTATCAGAGTAAGTTTAGTACAAACCTTGGAAACTAGATTTAGAAAAACTATGATTAGAGAACACTACCATAAGATAGACTTTGAGGATTATTATAGAAGAACTTCCTAGAATTTTGGTACTGTAGAGATTTTGTGAGTTTTATAAGAAATACATCCCTATCTGGATATGATCAGGTAGTGGAAGCTTTGGCATAGATGTACGTAGGGGTAAAACTTGAAAACACCACTTTGAGCTAGACTCAAACGGGAACTGGTGCACGACAACAGGTCTTGCTCCACTCTTAGTTACGACACTCCCAGGGGATATGCTTAGGATAATTATCATTTTCTTTACAAACCATTATAACGGGTTTATGAGTATATACCTCCTTAAATAAAATATTTTTATTATTATGGATTATATCCATAAACTGTTCAATTTATTTTAAGTGTTTTACAAGTTCAGAATTATATATTGCGATTCATAAAATAATCTACGGTATACCTTTGTTTAGAAATGGACCCTAGTGGAAGGAATGGAAACTATATCAACGCACATAATCCATATAAGGATTTCCCTCCTACTCAAGATAGTTATAGTGGATCTGGTGATGCAACTGGTGTTGATCAACTTATCACCATACTGGGACAACTCACCTCGTTTATGAATAATAACCTTACTCATATGGAGCACCCTGATCCACAACACGGATGATCAATGTTAGACCACTTTATGTGGCAACAACCACAAAAATTCAATGGGAGTATAAATCCGTTAGTATCTGAGCAATTGATAAGTTCCTTAGAGAAAATATTTCATGCTTTGGGGAGTAGAGAAATGGAAAATGTTTTCAAGGAATTTTATCGCCTCACTGGGGATGCAGATCAATGGTGGTCATTGATTCAAAAAACAAAGGAATATTAAGAAGTATCAAACATAGAATAAAGGGAGTTTAAATAGATTTTCTTAGAAAAATACTTTCCTCGTGACCATCGAGTGGATACAGAAAGATAATTTATGATTCTGAGGAAAAAGGAGGATTAGAATGTCGCAAAGTATGAGGTTAACTATACAAGGTTAGCAAGGCATGTTGCAAATTATATACATAACCCAAGGAGTATGATTCTTAGATTATTTGATGGGTTAAAACTATTTCTACAGAGAGAATTGGTCTCACAATTCTTCTTATCATACAAAGATATTGTATCATGTGCTATCAAGACAGAAAAATAATTCTCTAAGTCTTATGATTTTAAAGAAAAGCAAGAGAAGAAGATATCTACTGAACACTCTAGAAATGGAAATAATGGGAAGAATGGAAAAGATGAATATCCATCCTATGGTAAATGTGGGAAGAGACACCCAGGTACTTACCTAAAGGGAATGTGAATCTATTATAAGTGTGGTGAAAAAGGCCACCAAGCTCGTGATTGCAAGGGAAATAAAGAGGTTTTCAAAGTTGAATTATACAATTTTAGACAAAAGGGGCATTATGAAAATGAATTTCCTAAGTTCCAAGGGAACTTATCTTAGAAAATGCCAAGGGAGAAATCAAAATATTATGCGATCACTAATGTTGAGGTAGAAGCTCCGAAAGATGTGGTGGCAGGTAATTTAATGGTTTCCTCATGTTTTTTCAAAGCTTTATTTGATTCTGGATAATCGCATTGTTTCATATCATCTCAGTTTACTAAGAAAAATAGATATTTCCCATTTTATTTAACAAGGAAGTTGTCAGTCAAAACTCTTAAGGGAAGTATCATCGCAACAAAGTTTTGTGAATCAGTTCCCATTAGGGCATGTAAATGTTCTTTATCAACTGATCTCATCGTTATGTGCATGATTGACTTTGATATAATCCTCGGTATGGATTGGATTTCGTACCATGATATGAAAATTTATTGTAAGAATAAGGAGGTTACAATTTTCGATGATGATAAGGAGTACCTTATCTTTAGAGCAGAAATGTCACCACCTGATTCTTATCTAGATCCACCCCCAGTAGCTCTACTAAATTAAAATATTGGATAGGAAGAGAATGAAATAACTATGGGTGAGGAAAAGAATGTTCAAATAGAGGACGTACCTATTGTTCAAGAATATGTTGACGTGTTTCCAGAGGATTTAAATGGACATCCTCCAAAACAAGAAATTGAGTTTTCCATTGATTTAATTCCTTGTTTAACGCCCATATCAAATACCCCTTATAGAATGGCCACTGTGGAATTAGTGGAACTAAAGAAACAACTAGAGGAATTTAGTAATAAAGGATTTATTCAGCCTAGTGTTTCTCCATGGGTATCCCATGTCCTTTTTATAAAAAATAAATACGGATCTATGAGGTTGTGCATTGACTATAGGGAGATCAATGCTATAACAATAAAGAAAAAGTATCCCCTGCCTCACATTGATGATTTATTCGACCAACTTCATGGAGCTCAATATTTTTCAAAGATTTACCTTCGATCTGGATATCATCATTTGTGTGTGAAGAAGGAAGACATATCGAAAATAGAATTTCAAACTAGGTACGGGCATTACGAGTTTACAGTAATGCCTTTTGTATTGACTAATGCACCCTCTGTCTTCATGGATCTAATGAATAGAGTTTTCAAGGAATATATTGATTACTTTTTAGTGGTATTTATTGATGATATCTTGGTATAATCAAAAAGCTACGAAGATCATAAAAATCACTTTTACTTTATTCTAAAGACTCTTAGAAAAAATGAATTATATGGGAAGTTTAGCAAGTGTGAATTCTGGCTTTAGGATATTTCTTTTCTTGACCATGTTGCCTCTAAGGATGGAATCTATATTGATCCTTCAAAGACCAAGTCAATCCAAGAATGTCTAGCACTGATGAGTATAACTGAGGTACGCAGTTTCATTGGTTTAGCAGGTTATTATCGATGTTTGGTCCAGAATTTTCCCAATTGGCAAACCCATTAACCAAGATCACTCGTAAAGGGGTTAAATATATTTTGGAAAAAAGAGTGTGAAGAATGTTTTGAAGAACTTAAGAGAATATTATTCAATGATTCTATCTTTACTCTACCATCAAGGAATGATGGGTTTGTTATTTATATTGATGCTTCAAAGAAATAACTTGGTTGTGTCCTTATGTATAATGATAGAGTTATTGGCTATGCATCACGACAGCTAAAAATTCATGAGAAAAACTATCTCACTCATGATCTTTAGTTATCAGCTGTAATCTTTGCTCTGAAAATATGGAGACACTATCTCTATGTTGAAAGTGTGATATTTATACTGATCACAAGAGTTTGAAGTATATTTTCTCACAAAAAGAACTAAACATGAGGAAAATGAGATGGCTTGAACTACTAAAGAATTATGATTGCATAATACACTACCACTCGGGGAAGGAAAATTAGGTGGAATATGCTTTGGGTATAAAGGATCATGGAGTTTTGAAAAAGATGAGAGTTGAAAGGGATATTATTTTCATGGATCTAGTAAAGATGGATATGTGTATAACCATGGAAGGTGAAACATCAATACTTTTTCAAATTGTTGTTAGACCATCTTTACTAGAAAGGATAAAGAGTTCTCTGACTCATGATTAGGAGTTTCAAAAGAATATTAAAGCTGTGAATGATGGGAGATTGAGTGAATTCATATATGAAGATGGAATTTTGAAATTTGGGAAGAGAATTTGTGTTCCTAACATACCTGATCTAAAAAGGTAATTGTTGGATGATGCTAATAGCTCCAATTTCTCTATGCACCCTGGTAGCACCAAGATGTATAGAGACTTGAAAGAACATTTTTGGTGGGACAACATGAAGAGGGAGATTACTGATTTTGTGTCAAGATGTATGGTTTGTCAACATGTGAAAGCTGGAAGGCAATATTCTGGAGGAGTCATGCAACCTCTTCCCATACATGAGTAGAAATGGGATAATATAACGATGGACTTTTTCATGGGGCTACCAAATACGCCTAGAAGGAATGATGCAATATGGGTCATCGTTGATCTTCTTACCAATTCAGCAAATTTTTTTACTATAAGAGAAGATTTACCACTTGAACGTATGGCAAGAATATATATTAATGAAGTTGTAAGACTCCATGGTGTACCCCTATCGATTGTTTCTGATTGTGATCCCCATTTTACATCAAGATTCTGGAAAAGTATTCAGAAGGCCCTGGATATTGAACTTCATTTGAGCACTGCCTACCACCCTCAAACTGATGGACAATTAGAATGAACTATTCAAAGCTTAGAAGACATGTTAAGATCTTTATCACTTGACTTTCAAGGTATGTGGGATTAATATTTACCTCTGGTTGAATTTTCCTATAACAATAGCTTTCATTCAAGTATTCAGATGGAACCATATGAAGCGTTATATGGAAAGAGATTCCACACATCAACTTATTGTGATGATGTTGGTGAAAGAAAACTCGTAGGCCCAAAACTTGTTGAGAAAACGATGGAAAAGGTGAAGATTATCCAAACCCACATCAAAGAAGATCAAAGTAGGCAGAAGAGCTATGCCGATAACCAAAGGAAGGATTTTTAATTTCAGGTAGGAGATCATGTTTTCTTGAAGGTATCTCTAGGGAAGGGTGTTATAAATTTCAGTAAGAAGGGTAAATTGAGTCCCAGGTACATCAGACCTTTCGAAATTCTAGAAATAATTGGAGTTGTAGCTTATCATTTGGCAATGCCTCCAAGTCTCTCCAAAGTTCATGATGTGTTCCACGTATCACTCTTGAGAAAATACATGCCTGACCCAACTGATGTACTCACCTATGAGGAAATTGAACTGGAACCTGATATGTCTTATTGTGAAGAGCCTGTCAAGATTCTTGATACAAGTGAACAAGTGCTGAGAAACTGGATGACTCGTCTAGTAAAAGTTTTATGGAGAAACTATAAGATGGAAGAGGCAACGTGGGAACCAGAGGAACTTATGATGAAGAAACACCCGAATATTTTTGTGTCGTAGTATTATAGAAATTTCGAGAATGAAATTATTTTAAATAGGGGATAATGTAACACCCCTAGCTTCTATGGTACGTTTCCCTATGAATAATGCAATAGTTTTCATTGTACACAACTTTGAGATTGTAACACACTTCGACCAATCAAACTAGCCGTTATGAATAGTAATACCCAATTTTTGAAATTTTATAAATTTTATTTTTGAAAATGGACTTTATTTTTGAATTTTTAATATTGAAATTAGCTTAGGGTGAATTTGTGCAATTTTTCAGAAAACTTTCAATTTTTGATGAATAGTTAAAAACATTGCGTTATTGGTTAAAACGAACTTTTTATTTAAATAATTATTTATTTTAGGTCAAAATAGATACATAATACCTATATAAGTTCAATTTAATTTATTGGAGTCATTTTATAATAAGTTTAGATATATAAAAATTTTATTGAACTTTTTACCATCTTTTACCCACCTCCTAGGAGCATTTGAAAATTTGCATAAAACCTAATTTTACCGCAACTATGAGTTGAATTTTAAAAAATTCAAGAGACACGATTAATATCAGTAAGTAAAATTTGGTTCAATAAGATGAAAATAATTTTTGGTGAATAGTAACTTTTGACTTTTATTTACCACGGTTAAAAGTAAATAGGGTAATTAAGGGTAAAAATGATATCATAATTACCCTAACACTGGTCATAATCCTATTGGATAAGTATAATTCGACCAAAAACAACCTTAGGAATAAAATATGATCCTCTTTGGTCCACTTTGATTAGATTAGGACATTTATTATTATTTTATTTAAAGAAGAGTTAAAAGAGTTAAATTCAAAGTTTAATAACTAAACCATTTTTAATATAGGGTTATACATAAGATAAATTCGACTATAAATATTCATGATAAATCTAAAAATATTTCCTATTTAATTGTATTTTATTTATAATTTTTAGACATTAAATAATTTAATTTATTTATGACACATTGATTAAGCAGTAATTACCTTATTAATCAAAGATTAAAATAATTGATATTATAAATATCCAAATAAATTTAATTTGAGACTTTTTATGACTTTCACTAATTTTATAGGTTAATATGACATGTTAGGGTTGATTGAATAATTTTTTTCTAAGTAATAATGTTGTTATGAGTTTTAAAAAAACCAAATACTAAATAGTGTCAAAATTGACATAATTGAGTTTTTAAAATAAATATTATATTATTAATTGATATAATATTCCTAAAAATATAATTTTAGGTAAAAGGACTTATATAAGGTTATATATATTAATAATAAACCACTTGGGGTTCTCTTGAAAGTTTATAGTAAATTTATTAACCATATAATATAAAAATACAAAGAGACATGGTAAATGTTAAACTATTTAACTAAGAGTTAAATCTAAAAGTTAAGGTTAATATAGTGAAATAAACCTCTCTAAAACTGATTGTTTGAGAGTTTTTAGACCCATTCCCACCTTGGCCTAGAAATAAATCATTTGGATCAATTTGAAACCGAAAATTATTTTATTATAAAATAATATTTCAAACTTATCCTAAAGTGACCCTCACCTTTCTTATAAAAGGCCACTTCCCCTTCACTTAATTTCACACCTCCAAAGCCTTTTTTCTCGGCCAAACCCTACCCAAATATCCTCCAAACATTCCTACCTTCATCCTAGAGGCCTTACGTTGGTCATAAAGCCAAATTAAGGATCCCTTTTGATCAAATCAAAAGAAAGAACCCGAATAAGAGGTAGATATTTCATCACCTCTTTCAAGTTATTTTCTTCTTCCACTTCCTCTTTCTTTGTTGTTTCCATTATAAAATAATAATTCCAGTATATTATATATAATTTTATGTTATTATAAAAATTTTACAACCATATTCATTATTCTATCCATCATATGAATGACAAAGTCAACATACGTGCGTACGTACGGCTTACCGTCTCCGCATCGTGGTGTGGTCTGTTATTCAAACACTTAATTATTTGGATGGGTTTAATAATGAGTATAACTGATTTAAATAATACATATAAAATGTTATTGATTCTGTATATATGATATACCATGAAATTACATACAATTTTACCATCAATATTATCATATTATCGCTCATACGTACGTACGGATTACCGTCACCACGAACGCGATGAGATTCTTTCCCCATCGTAATCATTCAAGAATAATTTTCATTTTATGATTAAAATTAATTTTTATGAACATAATATCATTATTTATATGAAATAAATACATCATATTAATAAAAAACATGGCTTATGTAACCAAGTATATAAATGAAAACAAATTAGTTAACACCTGAAACGATGATATTGCTGAAATATTATTAACAAAGCAATATTAGAGGGTCATATATGATATAATATTTATGTATATAGTTCTTTTATAATTTAATAACAATTATTTAACTATTATACAAGAGTTTAACATACCCTCTACCAAGTAAAAGTACAAGGTAATGGTTAATTTCACAATCTCTTTATTATCCGATGTTGTTTTTACGTAAGTATCTACTGGGACCTCTTTATCATCCACATCCATGTTTTCTTAAAAAATGTATTTCAAAACATTTTTACTATTTACTAGACAATGGGTTAAATTATTTTATACCCTTATTTTACTTTATATGTTTTGAAAGGAATCTTTCCGTCATTTTCCAAACAAGGTACTTTATGACCCTTTCGACAAAATTAAGGTAAGAATGTTTTTTTAACTTATACAATGAGTGCGGCTATTTTTCACCATTATAACATCGTCGATTCTTACCATAAAATATTATAAGAATATTTTCAAAATAAATGTTTTATTTTATTATTATATGACTATTAAATTATTTTAAAATAGAAAGAGATATTTATCTAAAAAAGTTTTGACTTCATCTATGTCAACATCCTTTGATGGATTTTGAGCTTGTTTGAAGTTGATTTATTATGATAAAAATCATCCATATTGTATTGAAGGTTTTGTGATATTTTTTACTGTGGATTTTTTATTCTTATACCATTCATGGTTTGTGGATAAATTATTAACATTATGTATGCTATTTTTAATATGAATGTGTATGTTACATTTAAATTTTTCATATAAGGAATGAATTGGACTTAGTAAGTAAAGGGTGGAGCCCACTATAGCTCCTCAATGCATCATTAGGTCTCATGAGACAAACTAGTGTCTTGGAACAAGGCCTTGACAAAATATTATTTTTAGTCTTGGCACAAGGCCTTGACTATGTGGTTATGAAGTCTTCCATTATGCATTCCATCATTATGAAAGTGGCTATTAATATTGCATTTGATTATTCGACTAGTAGAATATACATGTGAATAAGTAAATGGAATTATTTGATTTTATCTTTTCCATATTATGCTGAAGTTTAAGTTTAAAATGCTTTTGTTTTATTCTAATACATTTCTTTAAATTGTGATGCTTATTTATAAAAGTTTACGCTATATTGTTATCTTTACTGAGCATTTGAGCTCACCCATTTCTATGTTATACATTTTCCAGGTTATGAAGAAGTATTTTATGGTTGACCTGTATGGATAGGCTAAGGATATAAGTGTGTTCACAAGGTTACAAAATTTTTTTGATGTTTTTATTTCATTATGTAATGTAAAACTTATGAATGTATCTAGTACTTCCAAGGCTACTAAACTGATTGGTCTTTCGGGATTTGATCCCTTGTGATCATGACAATGTTATGTAATAATGCACCAACTCTATGTAAATGGGTTCATGGTGTTACAAAGGCTTATAAAAGTTATCAAAAATATAACTGCCTTAGGATAACCCATCAAACAATCTAATCAAGCTTTGAAAGCACTGAGAGTACTACCTTTTATTTGGAATGGCATGTCTGCTGCAATTCACCAATCATCACCTGTCAAAGATTGTACAATGAAAAAACTAATTGAAACACTGATGATGTAAGAAGCATAAATATAGGTTAAAGCTAAAGATCATAAGATTATTATAAATAATTAAAATACTAATCTGAAGGTGACATCTTAGAATTATAATAGAAGAACAAAGTAAGAAGTCAAAGAAGAAGAAAAGTCAGATTCCTTAAATTCTGAAATGGAATAGGATCAGCTATCCAGAAAGTTCTGGAAATTTTACAAGAAGAAAAGCGGATTCATAAAATCATTTTAGAGGGTTGAAAAATAACCAAGAGAAGTTTTATTCTATGAATGTATGAAATTGGGTCATATCAGACCTGGTTTTCCTGAACTAAAAGATGAATGAAAAGGACCAGAAAAGAGATATCATAAAAATACTAATTATAAGAACAAAAGAAAAAGATAAATGATAGCTACATGGAGCATATATAAAGACTCCAACATCCCTTAAATTTATGACTCAGAGAAGGAGCAATCAAAACAAAATCGAATATTTGTTACATGGAAGAAGAAGAAAAGGTACAAACTTATTACTCTTCTAATTCTGGTTCTGGTAGTTTCTCAAATGAAAACAATAGCTACCTATTTCTCAATGATGGAATAAAAATAATATTCTTTATTAAAAAATAATAAGTCCTTAAAAATATACATAATGTTGCTTTAGTTGAAATAAATACCACGATAAAAGTACATCAAGTGTTACATGAAAAATTAAATTCCTCTATATCAAACAATATCAATCATGAAAATAAAATGAAGGAATTACCGAAAAAAGTTGTATCCTATAAAAGTTATGGTCTTGTTTTTACTAAAGGTAGAAATATTTTAACTGAAATTCTATAAATAATTACATTAAAAGAGAAATATTTGTAATCGTAAGTAAAGGGAAAAAACCAAAATAGTATAAAAATTATTTTGTGTCCAATTCTAAAAATTTTATCTATTATTAGTGTAGAACAAAAGGATATCTCACTAATAATTTTTATTTAAAAAATCCTCAAATTAGTGGTATCAAAATATCCTTTAATCTGAAGGTTTTTCTGAAACTATTAATATAAATTATATAAACATATAGTAGATCTAGATTCTCAAATCATTGGTCGCTAACACTATTGGACCCAAGAAGATATGGGTACGAAAATGAACATTTGTTTAATTACATTTATAGGAAACATACCACAGAAAAAGAAAAACCATATGATATATGTATAGTGGATGTTCCATGCATATGAGTGGAAACTTAAAAAACATTCATACACTGACTCAAATAGTGGTAGGACTAGTCACTTTTGGTGATAATGCCAAGGAAAAATTGTTGGATTTAGAATTTTTGGAGATTCAAAGACATTCTCAATCAACAAAGTACTATTTGTACAAGTTCTAAAACACAATCTGATAAGAATATCTTAACTCTATGATGATGGACTTTATATTGATTTTTCTAACAATTCATTCTCTATGTTTTAAGATAAGTTTATTAAATTCATATCACCTAGAACTGATAATGTTTATACTTCGTATTTAAATTCCCTATGTGAACAAAAAGAGAATTGTTTAACTGCTAAAACAAATGAATCATGGATTTGACATAGAATACATAGAAACTATAATATATATGATTTACATAAATTATCTAAGAAATATTTAGATTATGATTTTCCTTGTCTTATGTTTGATAATGACATATTATTTTAATCATGTCAAATTGGAAAGTATCACAAATCTTCTTTCAAATCTATTAACAAAATTTCTACATATAAACCTTTATAACTTATCCATATTGATTTGTTTGTACCATAAATAATATAAAGTAGGATACTAAATCATATATTTATGTTTTAGTAGATGATTAGTTTATATTTAATTGGGTTTATTTTCTGAAACACAAAAGTTATGTATTCAATATTTTTGAAAGTTTTTGTAAAATTTTTCAAAATGAAAAAGGTTTTAAAATAATTTCATTGAGAAGTGATCATGGTGGAGAATTTGAGAGTCAAGAATTTAATTCTTTTTTCTCAAATCATGGTATTAAACACACCTTATCTTCCACAAGAACATCGCAACAAAATAAAATTGTATAAAGGATAAATAGAACTATTCATCAAATGGAAAGGACTATGTTGAATGAATACAGTCTTTCTACCTATTTTTGGGCAGAAGATATAAGCACAACATGTTATATCATGAATAGAATTTTAATAAGTCCTATTTTCAAAAATATACCTTGTGAACATTGGAATAATAAAAAACCTAAAGTAAAGTAATTTTATTTTTTTGGATGCAAGGTTTATATCTTTAATACTAAGTACAACCTTGGTAAGTTCAATCCAAAATCTAATGATGGAATATTTTTTGCAATATTTTTCTACCTCTAAATCTTATAGAGTTTTTAATAAAATGTCAAGGATTGTTCTAGAATCAGTTCATGTGAAGTTTGATGAAACTTACCCTTTTATTAAATATAAATATCAAGCATTTGAAGACACTGACTCTTTTGACAACATGAAACTTGAAACCCCTAAAACTAGTTTTAAAACTAATATTAATATAATTCAGTCCAGTTTATAATAACATGATACTGAAAATCATGAAAGATTATTTCTTATATAGCTTATAAAATTAGTGAACCATATTCTATAAAATATTATAGGAGACCTGGACACAGTAATTAGAACTAGAAGAATTGTTGGTAACCTAACTGAATTCTCTGCATTCCTATATCAGATAGAACCTGATACAATTGAAGAATACTTATAAGATGAGAGTTGGATACTAGCAATGCAGTAAGAGATAAACCAATTCAAAAGGAATGAAATTTTGGAACTAGTATAATGATCAACCAATTATCTAGTTTTAGGAAATAAGTGGGTCTTTATAAATTAATAGGATGATAAAGGGATCATAACCAAAAATAAAACTAGATTAGTAGAAAAATTATATAATCAATAAGAAGGTATAGATTATGATGAGACTTTTTCCCCTATATCTATACTATAATCCATTAGATTCCTTTTATCCTATTTATATCATATGAATTTTAAATTATATTAGATGGATGTCAAGTCTTATTTTTTAAATGGTTATTTAATGGAGGAAGTTTATGTTTAACAACCCCCTGGTTTTGAAAATCCTCAAAAACAAAACTAGTTTTTTAAACGTACTACTGCTCTCTATGGACTTAAACAAGAACCTAGAGAATGTTATGAAATATTGAGTTCTTTTCTTTTAAAAAATGGATTTACAGTTGGATTTAAAGATCCAACACTTTTTAAAAAAAACTATTTGTTCAAATACTTTGTTAGTTCAAATCTAGGTTGATGATTTTATTTTTGGTTCACCTAAAAAAATTAATGATTTTTCAAAATTAATGAAAATGAAATTTGAAATGAGTATAATGGGAGAACTACATTTCTTCTTTGAATTAAAAATTTACCAAAAATGTTATGAGAATGTTTTAAATAAAAGTAAATATATTATTAATTTATTAAAAAGGTTGGACTTTAAAACTGCAAGATATAATCAAATTGTAAGAACCTAGTTCATCACTTGAGGTATGGGTCTCTTTTTTTATATTTCTTTTTTAGTTGTTTTTTAGAAAATAGGGGGAAAATGGGCAAGTACTAGTATCAGACAGTTACATGACCTGACTTAAGATCACACGCCATGTAATCCCAAGTACACGTCTTGTACTCTCTGGCCATGTAATGGGAATACATGGAGTGTAGGGATGTCGGTAGGTGATTAGAGGACCAAACCATGTACACACTGTGTACTACCTAGTGCACGCTATATAGCCATGTCAGTAATACCTTGATGAGATTTGACCATATTTTGAATAGTAAAAGAACCCATACGGCATGTAGTTCAAAGTATACACCCTGTATTTTATTTTTTTTCTTTAAAATGGGCAGTATCCTCATTTTACATTTCTAGGAAGAACCCTCTACAAGTTTGAGTGACCAGTAGTTCAGGAGGAAGAAACTCCTCTATATTGTCTATCTAAACCCAAATTTAAACAACATCAGATCCATTAGAACCCAAATGGTAAGGCCTTGATTCCCCTTGATCCTTTCTTCGTGACTTATCCTCTCGACCAAGTTATCAATGGTTGAGTTTTTTTCATCATTTTTTAGATCTAATCTATTTTAGACCGAATTAGAGGTTGACGCTAGACTAAGACAATCGTACTAGTATGAGGTAGGTGGTTTATACCTTGTTTTTTGTTTTCACAGATATTTGGGGGTTGGGTATTTTTAGCACGATGAAGGGTTTTGAGGGAGACCCCCTTTTTTCAATTAAACTGATTGTACACCTTTTGGTATGCTATTGGGAATTCCCTTACCAAGATTGTGTGAGTGAGGTTGGTTTAGAGGGATCCTCTCCATGGGACATTTTGGCTGGGGGTGCCAAAATGGTTATAGTTTTTTTTTCTTGATTTAAACTATTTAATTCAAATTTTTTAAGCTTGATTACTCTATTTAGAGGCATCTAAGACCTTCATGATATTGTTCTAGAATTGCTAACTTAGGCATTTCAATTTGTTTAAATTGAATTGCCTATTTAATGAGATTTGAGGTGATTTTTATATATGTAATTGATGAATTGCATAAGTTGAGACACTTTGGGTTGTGATGGGATTGACCTGAGTTTGGGATGGCATGGACATAAGGATTGGGTGATTTTGATCACATGTTGGGATTCATTCGGATTTACTTGGGTGCTTTTGACAATTGGATTGGTCATCATGGACATTGGTTTGAGGTATCCCGGTTTTCTGGTTGGGCATGGCTTGGGATACATGGATGGCATGGCCATCAGATTTAAAAGACATGGTCACATGGACACGAGGTGTCATAGATGGTTTGGTGGTTAACGCTCACTCGTGATGGTCAAATATCTGATTTGAGGCATTTTCTCATAGGTAGACTCCATGATGTGGTGGTTTTGAATGCTCATGTGGGTAGAGGCCCCTGATAGTTTTGGTTTGGGTATTACTAGTTTAGGGGTGCTTTCAATAGGAATCCACATGGAAGTTGGGGAGCCTTCGGTTGATAGCGATGAGGATATCGGGTTGGGGGATGAGGTTCATCATGATTGAGGTAGTGTTCCTAGATATTTATTTGAGGGTATACATCGTTGTTCCTCCCATTATTATTTGAGTATATAAATCATTGTTCCTATGGTGGTATTTCCATGACCCTATGTGAGTTTTCGTGCATGGGTTTTTAGGACCATGATACTATTATTTTGGTGTTCTTTCAGGAAATCGATACTTTGTGGCACACAGTGTCGGGAGAAACATGCTATATGGGCTATGTGATTGAGGTAGAACCTAAGGCTTCACTGGGCCTTGTGACTACAGGATTACCTTAGGTCGTGGGCCAAGGACTCTCTTCACTTCTAGCAAGTGACACTCCCTGGTGGTTACTGATCTCTAATGGAGGTTTTATTTATTTATTATATTTTACTATTTACTTTTCTTAGTGTTGTTTTATGATTAAACACTTATTATCGGTATGCAAAATTGGGTGGTATCCAACTGAGATTCATCTCACACCCTATACAGGCCCTTCGGAATGCATGTAGATTTTATGGTTTTACATACATGTAAAGGATCTACCATAGGAGTAGGATCGTAGTGTTATTTGGCATCGATATTGGTATAGAGCATGAGGTCATTCCTATCTAGAGTTTTACTTTTTTAGCTTCCATTCCTGTATCAGTATGCTTATTCTTATATTTGGATAAAATTGTTATCCATGTGTTTCCTTTTTATATTAACATGTATGACATGTTAGTGATGCATGTATTGTTTATTTCATTCATAGTTACAAGTGGTGATTTTCATGATTCCCTATTTACATTTCACTATAGTTGTTTTTATATTTCTGTCACTATTTATTTATAATTAGATATGCTTCTGCTCTGTGGGTCTGCTTTGAGTCTGCTGAGTCATTTTCTTTCAGCTTTATTTTATATTATTATGCTTGTAAAAGTACTATTTCTTATTACCAAAGGGTATATCCTCCCCACTATACTTTATTACACACTCAATGCTAGTCGGAAACCTTTGATGTTTGTAGAGGTACGCCTAAGGTCAGTGACACTTGGCCCATTTTTCACTTTTTAGGTGGCTATTTGGGTCATGACGTTAGAAAGTGGTCTGAATGGAGTTTCGTTTTCCTATTTTCATAGTATTACTATTTAATATTATGGTAGAGTAGAGATAGGTTATTATCGGAATTAGGTTTTGAACTCATTCTTGGGTACCTTCCGCCCTATGTATGAGGGGTGCATTGAGTTACCTTGGGTGGGAATTGTTGTTTTGGTTATTGTCAAATTAAAGTTTATGTGATTTCAACCTTGGTGGATCACATGGTTTGGGATGATTATTGGTTGTGATATGTGACCTATGAACTGTTATGGTAAGGGAGCATTGGAACTTAGCTGGGTATGGAAATTCATGGTTGATTGGATTTTGATAGGTACATTTTTAGGGTATTTCAATTTCATATATGAACATGTTCTTTGTGGAGTGATAATACCATGTAAATAATATTAAATTCCATGCTTTAAATGATTTTGAAATGTGAAAGTTAAAATGGCTGATTGAATTTCTTATTTTAAGCTATGTTATATTCCATGCTTTATATATTTTTACAATTACATGTGGCATGGGTTTTGGTCTTGTCTCTTATATGAGAAGGCATGTTTTATGGTTACGGTGATGTTGATCACCAATATTGGGTGACTTGGTCATCAGTTTGAGGCAATGATAATTGTCAGGAAGGGTGTGGACCAATGTACTTTTGATAACTGGTTCTATTAAGGGCAGGTAAGGAGGCCATGAGGCTGGGGTGGTGTGGGCAGTGGTTGCAATGGGGGAAAGTAAGGGGTAGTTGTTATGCGCTACCTCTTTACTTCTGTCCCTGTCTACGTTATATATATATTTTTCATATATGTGGGCAATCTGACCATTTGGTACTCAACAGGTTCCTTCTAGATGGCTCAATGGAACGTAAAGTGGGTGATGGTATAGTGCTACTAAAGCAAGATCAGGTTCAGACCTCTGAGGGATGGGTAGATCTTGAGCCGTAGGTGCAGGCTTAGGGATAGGATCAGGTTTAGGATCCTATGCAGGCAGAGCAGCAAATGGATTTTTTAGCGTTCGGGTTGTGGCTCGATGAGCAGCTTCAATCTATTCAGATATGTGTTTTTAAGGGGATCAATAGAGGCATGTAGGGAACAGAGCTCTATGTGGATTACCGAACTCAGGAGTTCCATTCGTAGCACCCACCACTTTTTCATGGTGAGGGTGGTCTATAGGTAGTTGAAAACATGATAGAGATAATGAAGAAGATCTTTGAGTATCTTGAGACACATCTAAGGTAGAGGGTCAAGATAGAGACATATATTCTCAGAGGACTGATGAAACACTAGTGGGATGTGAAGGTATAGGCTCGCAAACACGAGGAACTGTCCTTGATATACTTTGAGGATAGGTTCTTCAAGAACTTTTTCCCAGAGATGTTGAGTGAGGAGAGATCTTGGGAGTTATTGAGCCTCTAGTAGGGTGACATTTCCATCATAGACTATGTAGATACTTTCACTGATATGTCTCGCATCGCACCTGGTATGGTAAGTGACAACACCTCGATGGTGAGGTGATTCAAAGATGGATCACGGCACGCCATCTGGGTGCATGTAAACATCTTTAGGTTGGCCTCGTTATTTGAGGTGGTTAATTAGGAACTCATAGCCGAGGGAAACTTGACGAACATGTCTTACTTGGGCAGGGAAGTGGCTTTAGGTGATGGTTCAGATGGCATGAAATGAGGTCGGGATGAGTTCCGGTAGGGAGGCTATGCCAAGGACTCTGATAGACCACATTGTGGTAGTTCATTACTGGTTTTATTTCATTGTGAACTGGATGGGAATGTCTACACTTAGTGAGATAGGCCTCTGAATGAGTGTCGTGAATTGGGATAGGTCGGGCATCTCAAGAGGTTCTACTGGAATTCTTCTCAGATAGCCCATAGGTAGGGACCGATGCAGGCATGGGCTTTATAGGTCGATTCATGATCAGTACCAGGTGAGGGTAGCCTATTTTCATCTATACATGGTGTATGTGGAAGAGATATTGGGACACATCTAAGGGTTCAGTGGCTGATGAATGGTGCAGCACCATAGGGAGGACAAGCTTTAGGCAACCAGGTGTCAGGCCACGTGCACGTCATGGAGCTACTAGGGGATGAGCAGACAGGTGATTCGATGACGGTGAGTGGTATGCCATAGCCATGACCGTAGTTGTTTTTACTTTTGTTTGGCATGTCCTATTGAGGCAAGTCCTCTTTGAGTGCACGAGGTGCCCAATATGTTTTTGGACTTACTAGATACTAGTCAGTGGGTTGGCACTATTTCAGGTGTGTGATTATATATATATATATATATGTATGAGAATCTTGGCATCAAGATCATCATTAGACGTGTGTTTTGAGGTTCCTTGGGCATAGGGGAATCCATGGGATGTGGGTTACATGAGGTTCATTATCCATTGGGGCCTATAATATGTGGTTATGATTGAGGTTCAAGGCCCTGGGTTGTTTTGAGTATCCATGGGATGGAGGACGTCATTGTTCCATGGGTTTAATGGGCTCTAGGTGGGCGTTGATGTGGTGTGGGATGTGATTGGGTGTCAGAAGCGACATGGGAGCACCTGATGAGGTTTAGGTGTAACCATGCACCACAGAAGGACAATGGGTCCAGAAATAGGATTTTAGGCCTTTGTTTGATTTGAGCTTTGGGCCGTAGTTATTCGGGAATGTTTCTTCACCACCCTTGTAAGGAAAAATCGGGAACAAATTGATTTATGGGTGGAAGTTTTTAAGAACTTGGTTCTTCCCTTGAGGTACGGGTCTCTTTTTTTATTTTTTCCTTTTGAGTTTTATTTTAGAAAATAGTGGAAAACTAGGCATGTATTGGAATCATACTATCACACAGCCTGACTTAGGGTTACACACAGAGTAATCCCAAGTACACATTGTGGACTCTCTGTTTGGGTAAGGGGTATATATGGCATGTATGGATATTAGAAGGGGATTATAGAACCAAACCTTATAAATTCCATGTACTACCTAGTTCACGTTGTGTAGTCAATTTGGCAAGACGTTGATGAGATTCGGTCATCTTTTCAACAGTAAAAGAACTCACATGGTGTGTACTCCCAAGTAAATTCCATGTATTTTATATTTTTTATTAAAATGGACAGCAGCCTCGTATTACGTTTCGAGGTAGAAACCTTGATAGGTTTGAGTGAGCAGTAGTTTTGGAGGAATAAATTCTTCCAGATTGTTCATCTGAACCCTGATTTAAATGTCTTTATATCCATTGGAACCCAAATGATAAGCCCTTGATTCCTCTTGAGCCATTCTTTATGATTTATCTTCTCCACCAAGTTATTAATAGTTGAAATTTTGGATCATTTTTTAGATCTACTCCATCCTAGGATGAATTAGATGTCAACTATATATAAGGACAACCATATGAGTATGAGGTATGTGGTTTATACCTTATTTTGTGTTTTCACAAACATTTGGGGGTTACATATTTTTAGCGCAATGATGGGTTTTGAGAGAGATCCCTATTTCATTATATTGAATTGAGCATACACCTTATGGGATGTTGTTAGGAATTCACTTACCAAGATTTTGTGAGTGAGGTTGGGTTAGAGGTCGCTGCTCCATGGGACATTTTGGCTGAGGGTTCCAAAATAGATATAATTTTTTTTCTTGATTTAAAATTTTTAGTTTAAATTGTTTAAGATTGATTATGCTCTTTTGAGGCATTAAAGACCTCCGTACTATTGTGTTATAACTGGTAACATAGGAATTTAATCTATTTAAATTTAATTACCTGTTTAATGTGATTTAAGGTGATTTATATATATGCAACTACTGAATTTCATATCCTGAGACCCTTTGTGTTGTGATGGGATTGTCCCAACATTGGGATGGAATGGTAATCAGGATTGGGTGATGTTGATCACATGTGGGGATTACCTGGATTTTCTTGGGTGGTTTTGACCAATTGATTAGGAATCATGTAATTTGGTTTGAAGTAGTGTGACTGTCAGGTTTGGCATGGACCAAGATACTTGGATGGCATGGCCACCAGATTTGAGCGACATGGTCGCAGGGACACGAGGTGTCAGAGATGGTGTGGTTTGGGTTCTTATTTGGTAATTTATGCTCACCTGTAATGCCCAAAGTGCCGATTTGAGTCATTTTCACATAGATAGACTCTGTGATGAGGTGGTTTTTACCACTTGTGTGGGTATAGGTCCCCACTAGTTTTGATTTAGGTATTATCGGTTTGGAGGTTCTTGTTGTAGGAAGCCACATGGAAGGTGTGATGCCTTAGGTTGATAGTGATGTGTCTATCAGGTTGGGGTATAAGGATCATCATGATTGAGGATGTGGTCCTGGATATTTATTTGAGGGAAGACATCGTTGTTCCTCTGTTTATTATTTGAGTACATACATCATTGTTCCTTTAGTTTTCGTGCCATGATCTGACATGAGCTTTCAAGCATGGGTCTATGGGACCAGGATACTATTATTTGGGCATGCCTTCAGGATTCCAGTACTTTAGGACATTTGGTGCCATAAGGAACATGGTTTCAGGCTATGTGATTGAGGTGGAACCTGAGGGTTCATCAATACTTTTGACTACAAGAGTACCTTGGACTGTGGACCAAGAACTCTCTTTGCTTCTGAGATTCTGGCATTAGACAAAGCAAGTGAGACTCCCTAGTGGCTGTTGAGAACCAGTGGAGGTTTTTTTTATTTATTGCATTGTACTATTTACCTTTATTAGTGTTATTTTATACTTAAAAACATATGCTTGGTACACACCATTTAGTGGTATCTCTAATGACCCATGATTGATGTACATGTAAATTACATTTATTTTTCAGAATAATTCATACAATACACAAATAGATGCCCAAATACTGTATTATTTTAGTGTATTTGGAAACTAGAAACACATTCTTCTATCTTGGTGATAGATCTTTAAAATCTCCCATAAAGATCTTCCCCTTTAGTTTTCCTACCTAACACCTTTCTTTATATACTGGGGGAAAGAAAACATAAAAAGGGTAAGCTCAAATGCTCAGTAAGGGTAAACAAGGGTGTTATGTAAACATAAAAAAATATAATAATGGGTATGGGAATGTGATCATAACATTAGAAGACCATTCCCTGTATATTAATGGAAAAATATGAATCATAAGGAACAATCAAAGATCATAATACATAATAACATAATTGTAACATAAGACATGAAATTATGGAATACATATAAACTTATAACATTGTGAACATGTATAAATAGTAATATGTTCACTCATTAATTTAGGGACATGAAATCATGCCCTTGTAGAAACATATGGACAAGGAAACAGGGTCCACTCAAAAAACTATGGACAAGAAAACTAAGTCCACACATAGAATTGTGAACATAAAATCAGGTTCACACATAACATAAATACCTCATGATTTATCCATATATTCCCAATGAACTAGAGGGAGATAATGATCCAACCCATCTCATAATGAAATAATTCTTTGCGTGCACCAAAGAAACATAAAATTCTCATCATAGTATAACCTAAGGGATAAAATAGGTTTCTTAAACATCATTCTATCAAAACATAATCTCAGAAAAAAATAGATGTCATAAATAGCATAAATATAATCAAACCATAGAAATAATAGGGATAATATACTTGAAACATAACCTTATTAAATAATGTCATCTTATTTTGAAAATAATTCATATAAAACACTTGAAATTTATAATATAGAAAAATATTCTTTCTTTTTAAAAAACATTTCCATTTCTTAAAACGCCATGACATTTTAAAAGAAAACAATTTCATTTAAAATAACTTTGAAAACTTATAAGGGAGTCTTAATGGAAATAAATCATTATGAAATCATAAAAATCTATTCAGGTTATATAAGTTAAAAAAACATTATCCTCATACATTTTCTGGAAAAATAAAAAAGTACCTCGAATTGAATAACGAAAAAAGATTCCTTTTATACTGTTTAATAGAAATTCACCAAAGGGTAATTTAACTTTAAAAATTATATAATAATATAAATAATGTTACATACTTAAGAAACATAGATGTGGATGATAAATATACACCAGTAAATACTTAGGTATAAAGAATCTCAGATAATAATGAGATTGCAAAATTATCCCTTACCTTAGGTCTGATTTCATTTGTATGTGTCTGAAACCCCTGTATAGTGGTTTTAAACATATTATTAACTTGTAAAAGAACCATAATAATATTTATTATATCATATATGATTCACTTATGACATTATATTACCCGTTCATTTATCAATTCCATGTTAAAACAACGTTTTGGGTAATAATCGTTTTGTTTATTGTATGTGATTTGACTTGTTATTCATGATCATATTAATTAGATCATGATTTACTTACTTCAAAAATGTAAAAAATCACTTATATATCATATATATTCAGTATATTAATATATATTATATATAGATAAATGAAATGGAATACACCATTCATGGAGACGGTAGGTCGTATGTACGCATCAATGTTGTTTCTGTTTCCTTATTTAATTGAATGGAAGCATGTAAATGACACACATATATATATACACATAAATAAAATATAATTATTATTTCATATATTTCATTCTTATTTATTATATATATATTATAATCATTCTTGAATGGTTAACATGGAGAATTAATCTCATCTCATCGTGGAAACGGTAAGTCGTATGTATGCACGAGCGATGGTATCATTCCCATAATGGTAAAATGATATGGAATTGTATGGTATATTAATTATACATAATCATTATCATGTCATATTCATTATTTAAATTCTTTATATTCATAATTATACCCATCTATAAAAAGTAGTGTTGAATAACAAATTACACCACGATGTGGAGACGGTAGGTTGTATGTATGCACGCATAGTGATATTGTTATTTGTAGGATGGATAGAAGGTCAAATATGGTTGTTTAATAATTATAATAAAATATCATTATATAATGGATATAGAATTTATTACTTTATTATGAAAAAAATCATAAAGATGAAGTAGAAGAAGAAATAATTTTGAAAGAATTAGTGGAGGAGATTATCTCTTCTTCGACATGCTTCCTCTAAATCTCATCTTAATGGCACTAGAGTTGGTATTTTGAGAATACCGGAACATATATAATGTTAATAATAAATTTTATAAGGTAAATGGTTTGGGGTGGATAATCTTGAAGGCTTAAATTGATGTGAAGAGGTGAGGGAGGATGTTCCCTTTTATAATTGAGGTGAGGGGGGCCCTTGGAAATTATTAAAATATTAAATTAATAAAAATTAATTTATTAATCCAAATGGATCCAACATGAGATATATATAATATAAGATGATAATATTTCTAAATCTAATCATCTAATAATCCTTATATATGTATTGACTTTATTTTAAACCTTATCTTATCATTTTACTTTTAATTATTCTCTTGTAATATTAATTGGGGAACCCACATTTCAAATATTAAGAGGCTATTAATTTTACTTATATGGGGTAAATTTTAAATAATTGGACACTTAATTGACATTAAAAAATTAAAATATTTACTTTATTATTTTAAATTATTTTTATTATTTTTAAATAATTTAATAAATTATTATTTTTATAAAACATCAATTATGTCAATTTTTACACAATTCAATTCATTGAATTTAAATAAAATACAAATAGAGGGTTAACTTTTAAAAAAGTTTAAAATAGTATTATAACATGTTATATTTTATGAGAAAAATCGTGGATGACATAAATTATTTCATATAATATTTATTTTAATATTTATAATATCATTTATTTTATATTTCTCTTAATAAAATAATTATTGTATCATTATTGTGTCAATATTTATAGTAATTTTTTAATATCTAAAAATTCTATATAAATTCACATAATGTATATATTTTTATTATATTTATGGAGGCTGTATTTTTATAGTTTCATTAAGTTTATCACTAAAAAAATTTATACTTATAAAAGATAAGAGAGTCACATGTTGTCACTTTCTTTTGATTAAATAATAATTACAACACTTTCATGGAAAAAATTCCATTAAAATGATTAATTTTTACCCTTAGGTGTTAATATTTTGATTTTATTCATCCAAGGGGATTTTTGGCATGTGTTAGTGTAATTTTTTTGACCTTATCATATTTTTTATTACTTTAATTTACCCAATTTACCATTAACCGTGGTAAATAAAAATTACCATAGTTACTATTAATCATGTCCAAAAATAAAAGGGACATATTTAAATAATTTGGACCTAATTATTCTACATATTTAATTCATTTTTATAAATTAGAAACACATAATTGGCAGAAATTAATTAAAAATTAATCTCATTGTCGGAAAAGAGAGAATGAGTTTTAAAAGCTAAAACATTACAAAAGATTGAAGTGTTTTTTACATCTAAATTCGATGTTAGATTAATGATAATGAAATAAATTATATTTAAAGATAAAAATATATTCTATTTATAATTTTAAACCATTCTATAATATAATTTATCCATATAAATTATTAGGATGAAAAAGTTGTTTTCAATTAAAATTTAACATATTTTACTATTCATCAAAACATAAAAGTTATCAGAAAAATATCAAACATTCATCCAAAGTAAATTTTCATATCTCGAATCCAAATAAGAAGTTTATTTTGTAAAATATAACTTATAAAAGTCTCAAAAACTGTATTTAAAATGGTTTGGCCATCAAAAGGTGGTAAAACTGTATTTTTTAAAGAATACTTATTTTATTCGAAAAATTGATTTTGTTCTTATATCATACATATAAAAAATATATGAAGAATTTTAAACATTACATTAAATATATTACATATAATTTTTTTTAATAAAATCCATAAAGAGTGATTTTATTATTTGATAAACTCACTTATTTTCATTTAAATAGTTTTCAGAAAAACATTTCCTTTTAATTAAAAAATGGTGTTATTTTCATTTTTAAATTATTATTCACAAAATAATTAATTAAATACATTTATAACCAATATTTTCATTAATAAATTAATAATTTTCATTCTCACCATTTTAAAGTCTATGTTATAAGGTGACACAACAATATCAGTTGTTCACTAATACTCGGTCTTGAGTGAAATGAATTATATCAAAAGAACATGAACTTGTGTGTAATACAAGCCAAGCATATAGTTTTGTATACCGAAAGATAATATATTTTTGTGTATAGTGAAATATAATCTTGTTGCAGCGTAAAACATAAGACATCAAAGAAATTAAAAGGAATCTATCTCATAAATTCTTGGGGTGTCACAGTCTACCCCCCTTAAAATGAATTTCTCCCTTGCAATTAGTTGGGTTATAAAAGGTTTACTGTTAGAAGGTTTCCTTCATAAAAACCCAGATCCTAAAAAGGAATACTAAAACTTCTTTTTAAATTTTTTTTTTTGAAACATATCAGTTACCCAAAGTAACCCATCATTGGGTTTCCACATAGGAGAACATTGGTGGGAAGTGAAAACATGGATGTGGAAGAAAATCTCTAACCGTCAAGTTCTGATGCAGAATGATATAGAACAAGGTTAGGATAAATTTAACAACCATAAATCCATAAATCTATCATATGATTCATCAAATAAGAAGGTACTAGGATAACATATTTGGTTTTCAAGATCCATTCTCTAAGGTTGAAGAACATGAGAAAAAATACTTATTTGATATTAGTAGAATCTCACCGTTGGTCATGTCTTCAAAAATTTCCACTTCATATCTTATTTAAATTAATGAAGTTTAATTTTTCATTCCTAAAGTGTTAGTAGATCATGCTGTCCATAAATTGAATGATAGGTCATTCCATCTGTCTTAATCAAAAAAAGCTTAACACAAAATATCAAATATGAATAAGTCTGAATATGGTGAGATAATAATTTATTCTAAAAAACTTCATTTGATTCTTAACATAAACTCTCCAAAAAATGATAACCTTAAAATAGATATCAAGGATTAAAATAAAAAACTATATAAAATGTTCAAAACCTCTACTTAACATTTACCCCCCATATATCATAAGATATCTCTAGTTGGTCACATTCCAAAAGTGTGAACACCTTTATCATTTATTATCTTGAGTTACAGTAACAACCTGAATTATCATATATCCTTATTGAATACTTGCATGTTTCATTTTTTAAAAACTTATTAAATAAATTCATTAAGTCCCAAAAATTTGTATACTTCATCCATGACAGCATAACTCTCTTGTCAACAACTCCATAATTAGTACCCAAAAAACTAGCATCATCAAATTTAATTATTCAAATCCAACACGTCTTTATCCAAACATCATTATCTTAACATAAGGGACATATTAAGGGTTATCTTTCACTTAATGATGTGTTCTACAAGTATATCAACTTACCCTTAAATCACATTTTGGGCTCCTTAGAACTATTCAACATATCCTTTCTAATCCTTAATGAGAAAATTATACTAAAAACACTTATATATTTCATGATTAATATAACATAATCTTTGAATTTCAAAACATATACACCTCAAAAATCCAAAATTATTCTTAAAAAATCATCTTCGTATTTCCTAAAATATGAATCATGTCTTAAGGTTTCTTAACCTCAATATTCATAGGTTTAATGTAAAAAATATTGGAAGAATAACAAATACCTTTCACATGTTGTTTACAATCTCTTTATACTCAGCAGTATGATCAATACTCGTACCATCATCATTATTCTCTTTATTATATTTCCACTTAGGAAATCAATCTTCATAATTCCCATAAGTTACACATCTAAAACATTCAATGGTTAACTATGTATTATGTAGTTATGGATATTGACTAAGACTAAAAAGAAAACTGTGAGAAATATATCTCACATATTAGAAACACATAAGGAGGGTAAATTACTAATAATATTTCAATCTATGATATCTTCGGTTTAACCATAGGTTTTTCATGGTTATCACAAAATCCCTAGGATTGTAACCTATACTTGACTTAACCTTAGTATATTCCTAGACATGTCTTTAGAAATTTCTTTAGGGATCTCACTAAAGTTTGTGCATCCTAGTTTTCAAAGGTTGAATAATCCTTCACTCTGATACCAACTCTAATGACCCATGGTTGACTTACATGGACATTACATATATTTTTCGGAATACTTAATACAATAAACAAATAGACTCCCAAAGACTGTATTAGTTTAGTATATTTGGAAACCCAGAACACATTCTTCTAGCTTGGTGAAAGATATTCATCATCTCCCATAAAAAACTTCTCCTTTATTTTTCCTACCTAAGACCTTTCTTTATATCCTGGGGGATAGAAAACATAAAAAGGGTGAGCTCAAATGATTAGTAAGGGAAAACAAGGGTTTTATGTAAACATAAACAAGAGCATAAAGTGTATGATAATGTGATTATAATATTAAAAGATCATGACATGAATATCAATGGAAAAACATGAATCATAAGGAAAAATCAAAGATCATAATACATAACATCATAAATGTGACATAGGATAAGAAATTATAGCATACATGTAAACTTATAAGTTTGTGAATATGTATAAATAGTTACATGTTCACTCATTAAATTAAGGGCATGAAATCAAGCCCTTGTATAAATATATGGACATGGAAACAAGGTCCACTCATAAAATTAGGTACATGAAATCCAGGTCCACACATAGAATTGTGAACATGAAATTAGGTTCACGCATAAGATACATACCTCATGAGTTATCCATCCTAACACAATGCACTGTAGGGAGATAAATTTCCCACCCGTCTCATAATGAAATCATTATTACATATTCCAAAAAAACATAAATCACTCATCATAGTATAACTCAATGGATAAAATGGGTTTCTTAAACATTATTCCATCAAAACATAACCCCAGAACAAAAAATGGATATCATAAATAGAATAAACATAATCAAACCATATAAATAATAGGTATAGTATACATAAAATATAACCTTATTAAATGATGTCATCTTAGATGGAAAATATGTTTTATAAAACACTTGAAATTGATTGTTGAGAAAAATATCCTATCTTCTTCAAAAAATTATTTTCATAAAACACCGTGCAATTTTAGAAGAAAATAATTTATTAAAAAATAATCATGAAAACATGTAAGGGAATATTCATGGAAATAATTCATTTTGAAACTGTAAAATCCATTCATACCGTATAAGTTAAAAAACATTCTCCTCGTACTTTTGTTGGAAAAGTCAAAAATCAGCTCGAATCGAATAAAGACAAAAGATTCCTTTCATATAGTTTAATAAAAATTTACTAAAGGGTAAAAGCAATGTTAAAATTTTTTATAGGAATATAAATAATATTACATACATAAGAAACATGTGAGTGTATGATAAATATACCCCATTAAATACTTACATATAAACAATCTTGGATAATAATGAGATTGCAAAATTATCCCTTAACTTAGGTCTAATTTCTTTCATATGTGTCTGAAACTCTTGTATAGGGATTTTAAAAATATTATTATCTTGTAAAAAAAACCATGATAATATTTATGATATCATATATGATTCACTTAAGATATTATATTACTTGTTCATTTATTAATTCCATGTTAAATCAACATTTTGGGTAACAATTGTTTAGTTTATCATATGTGTTTTGACTTTTTATTCTTGATCTTATTACATAGATTATGATTTAATTACGTCTAGAATTAAAAACATGATTTATATATCAAATATATTACATATATAAATATATATAATATATAGATAGATTAAATGGAATACACCTTTCACAAAGATGGTAGGTTGTACGTATGCATGATCGTTGTTTCTGTTTCCTTATTGAATTGAATGGGATAAATTAAATGAAATATATATATACACCTAAATATATTAGAATTATTATGTCATATATTTAATTTTTATTTATTATATATAATTTACAATCATTTTTGAGTGGTTAATGTGGAGAATGAATCTCATCACGTTGTGGAGACGGTAAGCCATGCGTACGCATGATCGATGGAATCATTCCATTAATGGTTAAATGATATAGAATTGGATGATATATTAATTATAAATAATCATTATAATTTCATATTAATTATTTAAATTATTTATATTGATCTCCATACCCATCTAAAAAAAGTAGTGTTGAATAAAAAATTACACCACGACGGTGAGACGGTAATCCGTACGTATGCATGCCTGTTGATAATGTAATTTGTAGGACGGATGGAAGATAGAATACGATTGTTTCATAATTATAATAACATATCAGTATATAATTGATACTTTTGTTATTATTTTATAATAAAACAACTCATGAATATTAAGTATAAGAAGAAAAAAGTTGGAAAGAATCAGTATAGTAGATTACCTCTTCCTCGATGTGCTTCCTCTAAATATCCTCTTAAAGGTAATAGAGTTGGTCTTTTAAGAATAATAGAACCTCAATAATTCGAATAAAAATTTTTTAAAGGGAAAATGGTATGGGGTGGCTAAGATTTAAGTCTCAAATTGAAGTGAAGAGATGAGGGAGGAGGTTCCCTTTTATGGTTGAGGTGAGGGGCACCCTTGTAAATTATTAAAATATTAAATTAATAAAAATTAATTTTTTAATTCAAATGGCTCCAACATAAGATATATTGAATATAATATGTGTATAGTTCTACATCCTCTAATACGATAATTTTTAGACATGTATTTACTTTATTTTAAACCTTGTCTTTTTGGTTTACACTTAATTATTCTTTTTTAAATTTAATTGTGTTAAAAATATTTTAATTATTAAAAGACTATTAATTTTACTTATATGGGTTCAATTAAAAATAATTGGAAAATTAATGAACATTTAGACCTTATAATATTTACTTTATGATTTTAAAATATTTTTAATATTTTTAAATAATTTAGTAAATTACTATTTTCATAAAACATGAATTATGTTAATTTTTACACTATTCATTTCATTGAATTTAAATAAAATCCAAACAGAGGGATAACTTAAAACCAAAGAATTTAAAAGACTTATAAAATGTCATATTCACTTATAAAAATCATGTATGACATAAATTATTTCATATAATATTTATTTTATTATTTATAATATTTGTTATTTGATATTTCTCTTAATAAAATAATTATTATATTAGTCTTGTGTCAATATTTATGGTAATTATTTAATCTATAAAAATTATAAATAAATTCTCAGGATGTATATAATTTCCTTATAGTTATGGAGACTACTTAATTTCATATTTTCATCAAGTTTATCACTACATTAAAACATTTATATTTATACGAGATAAGATAGTGACAAGTTGTCACTTTTTTTGATTAAATAATAATTACATCACTTTCATGGAGAAAAGTCCATAAAACGAATAAATTTTTATCCTTATGAGTTACTAGTATACTTCTATTCATCAAATAGTATTTTTTCATGGTTTTGGGTAATTTCTTTGTCCATATCATATTGTTTGTTACTTTAATTTACTTGATTTACCATTAACTGTGGTAAATAAAAATTAATGTAGTTAATAATCATAATGTTCAAAAATAAAAGAGACCTATTTAAATAATTTGAAACTATTGATTCCAAATATGGAATCAATTTTTCTAAATTAAAAACATATAATTTTTATAAATTAATTAAAAATTAATCCCATTGTCGAAAAAGAGAGAATGGGTTTTAAAATCTAAAACATTGCAAAAGACTGAAATGTTTTTACATATGAATTCAATATGAAATTAATGATAATGAAATATTTTATATTTAATGATAATAATATATTCTATTTACATTTTAAAACTATTAAATAATATAATTTAACAATATAAATTATTCCAATGGAAAACGTTATTTTCAATTAAAATTTAGTGTATTTTTACTATTCATCAAAACATAAAAGTTATCAAAAAAATAAAAAAAAAATCATCCAAAGTAAATTTTTATACCCCTATTCCAAATAAGAAGTTTATTTTATCTAATATAACTTATAAAACTTTCAAAAACTATATTAAAATGGGTTCTCCGTCAAAAGGTGGTAAAACTGTATTTTTTGAAGAATACTTCTTTTATCTAAAAAATTCAATTTTTCCTTTTATCATATGTAGAAAACATATATGATTAATTTTAAAAATTATAATTAATATTATATATTTATATATATTACTAAAATAATTCAAAAATATTTATTTTATTATTTTATAAACTCACTTATTTTCTTATAAATAGTTTTTCTGAAAAACATTTCCTTTTAATTAAAAAAGGTTTTATTTCCATTTATAAATATTTGTTCACAATATAATTAATGAAATAAATGTGTAAATAATATTTTCAAAAAATATTTAATATTTTCATTTCTCACTATTTTAATAGATAGGTTATAAGGTAACATAATAATATTTAGTTATTCAGTTATACTCAGTCATGCGTGAAATGAATTATATCAAAAGAATATGAACTTGTGTGTAAAAGAAGACAAGAATAGTGTTGCACATACCGCAAGCTAATATGGTGTTGTGTATAGTGCAAGATAATATTGGTGTAGAATACAACATAAGACATCAAGGAAATTAGAAATATCTTCTCTCATAAAATCTTGCGGAGTCACATTGTACCCCCCTTAAAATGAGTTTCGCCCTTGAAATTCGTCGGGGTTATACAAGGTTTACTACTTGAAGGTTTCTTTAATTGAAACCCACATCGTAAAAAGGAAAACTAAAACTTAATTTTAAAAAATAAATTTATAAACATAATGGTTGCCCAATGTAACTCATCACTGGGTTTCCAAATAGGAGAACATAGGTGGGAAGAGAAAACATGGATATGGAAGAAAAATTATAACCATAAAATTTTGAGGGAGATTGATATAGAACAAGGATAGGAGAATATTGAAAACCATAAATCCATAAATATATGATGATCTAAGGGATCATCTAATTCATCGACTAAGAATGCACTATGATAAAATTTTTGGTTTTCAATATCCTTTCTCTTATGTTGAAGAACATGAGAATAAATACGTACTTGATATCATTATAATCTCATCATTGGTCATGCCTTGAAAATTTTCCACCTCAGATATTATTCAAAGAAATGAATTTGAATTTTTCATTCCTAAAGCGTTATTAGATCATGAAGTACATAAATTGAATGATAGTTCAGTCCATCTATCTTTATCACAAAAAGGTTTGCACAAGTTATTAAATATGAATAAGTCCATATATGGTGAGATAATACTTTATTCTAATAAACATCATTTGATTTTTAACTTAAACATTCCAAAAATTTGATAACCTTACAATCCTTATGAAATATGAAAAACCAAAACTATAGAAAAAGGTTCAAAAACTTAGCTTAACATTTATCCCCCATATATCATAAGATATATCAGGTTGGTCACATTCCAAAAATGTGAACACCTTCATCATGCTTTCTCTTTATTCATGGTAACAACCTAAATTGTCGTATATCCTTATTTAAAACATTCATGTTTCCATACTCTAAAACATATTGAATTTATTCATTAATTCCCAAAATGTTTTATACTTCATCCATGATAGCATAACCCTCTTATCAACAACACCATAATTAATTCCCAAGAAACTAGCATCATCCAATTTACTTATTCAAACCCAACATATCTTTATCCAAACATTATTATCATAACGTAAGGGACATATTAAGGGTTATATTTCCCTTAATAATTTGTTCTCCAAGTATATCACCATACTGTTAAATCACTTTTTTGGGTCCTTAGAACTATTCAACATATCCTTTCCAATCCTTAATAATAAAATATACTGAAAACACTTTTATATTTCATGATTCATATAAAATAATCTTTTAATTTGAAAACATATACACCTCAATCATCCAAATTTATTATTAAACCATCATCTTCATATTTCCTAAAATGTGAATCATGCCTTATGTTTTATCAACCTCAAGCTTCTTAGGTTTAATGTAAACAATTTTGTAAGAACATCACACACCTTTCACATGTCGTTTAAAATATCTTTATCATCAGCAGTATTTACAATACTCGTACTATCGTCATGATTTTATTGATGATATTTCCACTTAGGAAATCTCTCTTCATAATTCCCATACTTTCTTCATCTGATAAATTCAATGGTAAACTAGGTTCTATGTAGTTCTAGCTAATGACAAAGACTGCAAAGAAAAGTATGAGAAATACATATCAGATATTAGAAATTCATAACTAAGGTAAATTACTTATAATATTTCAATCTATGGTATCATCAGTTTAACCTTAGGATAGTCATTATTATCACAAAAACTCTATGATTGTAACCTAATATTGACTTATCCTTAGGACATCCCTATACATATCCATAGAAATAAATATTGGGATCTCACTAAATTTTTCACATCCTAGTTTTGAAAGGTTGACTAAACCTTCACTCTAATACAAACTTAAATGACCCTTGATTGTCTTACATAGAAATTGCATTTATTTTTGAGAATAATTAATAAAATACACAAATAGATTCTCAAATACCATATTATTTTAGTGTCTTTGGAAACTCAGAACACATTCTTCTAGCTTGGTCCCATAAAAAATTTCTCCTTTATTTTTCCTACCTAAGACCTTTCCTTATATCCTAGGGGAAAGAAAACATAAAAAGGATGAGATAAAATGCTCAGTAAGGGTAAAAAAGGATATTATGTAAACATAAACAAGATCATAAAGGGTATGATAATGTGATCATAACATTAGAATATCATTCTATGTATATCAAAGGAAAAATAATAATCACAAGGAAAAATCAAAGATCATAATACATAAGATCATAAATGTAACATAAGACATGAAATTATGGCATACACGTAAACTTATAACTTTTTAAACATGTAAAAATAGTAACAAGACCACTCATTCAATTATGGAGATGAAATGAGGCCCTTCTATATACATATAGACAATGAAACTAGGTCCACTCATAAGATTATAGACATTAAAACATGGTACATATATATAATTTTGAACATGAAATCAGGTTCATGCCTAATATACATACCTCATGAGTTATCCATATTTACCCAATGCAGTGGAGGGATATAAAGGTATCACCCATATCCTAATTAAATCATTCTTATGTGTTCCACAAAAACATAAATCACTCATAATTATATAACCCAAGGGATAAAATGGGTTTCATAAACATCATTCCATAAAAACATAATCCAGGAACAAAAAATGGATGTCATAAATAGAATAAACATAATCAAATCATATAAATAATAGGGATAGTATACTTTAACCATAACTTTATTCAATTATGTCATATTAGATGGAAAATAATTTTTATAAAACACTTGAAATTGATTCTTGAGGAAAATATCCTTTTTTCTTCAAAAATATTTCATTTTCTTAAAACACCATGCAATTTTGAATGAAAATAATTTATTGAAAAATAACCTTGAAAAGTTATAATGGAAGCATCATGGAAATCAAGAGTTATTAAATCATAAAAATCCATTCATTCCGTATAAATTAAAAAAAACATTCTCCTCGTACTTTTTCTGTAGAGGTCAAAAAGAACCTTGAATCAAATAAGGACAAAAGATTCCTTTCATATCATTTAATAAATATTAACCATGGGGTAAAATTAACATTAAACAATTTTAGAAGAATATAAATAATATTACATTCTTAATAAACATGGACATGTATGGTAAATATATCCTAGTAAATACTTATGTATAAACAATCTGGGATAATAATGAGATTGAAAAATTATCCCTTACCTTAGGTCTGATTTCTTCCATATGTGTCTCAAACTCATGTATAGTGTTCTTAAAAAAATTAATAACTTGTAACATAACCATAAAAATATTTATGATACCATATTTGATTCACTTATGACTTTATATTACCCATTCATTTATCATTTCCATGTTAAAACAATGTTTTTTGTAATAATCTTTGGGTTTATCATATGGGTTTTGACATGTTATTCTTGATATTATTATATAGATCGTGATTTACTTACTTAAAGAATGTAAAAAATGATTTATATATCATATATATTCAGTATATAAATTTATATAATAGATAGATAAATGAAATGGAATACATCGTTCATGGAGATGGTAGGTCATACGTACGTATGAACGCTGTTTCTGTTTCCATGTTGAATTGAATGGAAACAAGTAAATGAAATATATTTATACATGAATCCATTAGAATTATTATTTCATAAATTTCATTCTTATTTATTATATATAATTTATAATCATTATTGAATGGTTAATGTGGAAAATGAATCTCATCGCATCGTGGATACGGTAAGTCGTATGTACTCAAGAGTGATGATATCATTCCCTTAATGGTTAAATGGTATAGAATTGGATGTTATATTAATTACACATAATCATTATCATCCCATATTCATTATTTAAATTCTTTATATTCATCATTATACATATCTAAAAAAAAGTAGCATTGAATATCAAATTACACCACGGTGTGGATACGGTATGGTGTACGCATGCACGTATGGTGATATTATTAATTGTAGGATGGATATAAGGTGGAATATAAGTCCCCAGCCTAAAACATTACATAATCTAGAGTTAATTCAAGAATTTTACATTTATGATCTTTTTAGATTTAGAGTTTTAAATAATTATTCCATAACTATTACATTACATCTCAAAAATTACAAAGTAGACACTTCTACTCTAACCAATTTTTCACAACAATAAAACTCATTAAATAAAACGAAAATTCATTTTGTTGATAAAAAAACTTATTGAATTATTCCTTTATCTTAACCTTACTTATACCTTGTGAAAAACATTTTAAAAACATGGGATGATCCAAAAAAGCTCAGTAAGGGTTATAAAACAAGGGAAGAAAACATTATCCCATCAATACATACAAATCAATGAAATCATATGTTTCACTCTTTAAACATAATCTCTTTAACATACCTCATGAAATCATAATATTTATGAATAACACATAGAAACCATAAATCATAAAGGTAACTTGTGGAATCCATAACATACTTACATTGTAGCTTTTATAGCTACATAGGGAGTTACGTTTGAAATAACCATCGCAGTATATTCCCTAAATCTCTTAGGAGAAACATTAAAGTTTACCTCCGTCACATTACCCAATTCATTAGAGACATATATCAGGATCACCCTTCCTAGGATTATCATGGAACCTCCCATATACATAAACAATTCTCAAGAACCATAACACATAAAACAAGCATAAAGGAAAGATAAGATTTCTACATTGCAATAAAAATATATCATTTCATGATATTGAAATAATAAATGCTTTCTCAAAACCATTTTCAATACTAAAATAAATAAAAATGGTATATGGTATTTATTTTCCATTTAAAAAGATTACGGTTAGTTAAGGAATCCAAATATCAAATAATGCTCACAACGGTGGAAAGGTCGTTGACACCATGTATGTTAAAAAAGAAACATTCTGTTTGTCATTTAGTAAAACTCTTCATAGAGAAGATATTCTCTTTAAATTAAATTAAAATTCAATGGGTTTTATACACTATATAAAATAAAGTTGTGTATAAATCAAAATATGCCTCAATGAAAGGATATTGATACGAAGTCCCTTACAAATATAATTTTTTAAATAAAATAGATTGATTATGTGTATTCAGTATAAGTACACATAAAGAAAGTATAAATACAATATAGGATATAAAAATTTATTTCTCACATAATCATGTAATGACATAATCAAGAAGTAAAAGATTAACCCGAAGAATGGAAATTGGGTTTAGAAGTTCCCTTATGAAAATTTGGCAGCCTAACAACATCACTTAAAAATTCAGAAAATGAGTTGATGAGAGAGAAAAGGGTCTCTCATCACTTGGAAATAAAATTTACAGAAATACAGATATAGAATAAAATATACCAACATAAGAAAATGGAAATTAAAATACATAACATAAAAGAAGTCTTTGACTAAAAGAGGAGAGTGAAAGGTTCTCTTACCTTGAGTCTGACTCGTCACGTATGTTCCTTGCTCTTTCTGAATAATAAACATAAGTTAATTTCTACTTTCATAAGAAAAATTTTCAAGTTTATTAATCCTTTTATATCACTTATTACCATGTTATAATAATTATATAATTATTTAAGTTAATATCGGTATTTTTGTCGATATTGGGTACTTGAGTCAAAAATGAACTTGTTATAATTACAAATTATCCATGTGGTCAACTGTCCATTATATCTAGAATGATATTCATGATTTAAATATCATATATATACATTATATATATAAATTTATAATAGTACATAACATTTGGTGATATGAAATGAAGTGCACTGTTCATGGAGACGATAAGTTGTACGTACGTTTGAACGCTACATTCATTTATTTTTCATATTTAAAGGAATGAAAACTATATGATACATAGGTATATTATAATTAAATGATAATATCATATTTTATATATGTTACATAAGTTCATTAATTCCATCCTCTATACATTTCATGTATGGCATGAATGAGTCATATCACTTTGAGGGGGCGGTAGTCCATACTTCCTCAAATGAAATTATTGTATTTACACATTATGGAAAGCATAAAGGTATGCATTGAATAAAAAAATATAAGCATAGAGACAATATAAATGTAATATATATCATATATAAATATATTTCCATCATAATGGACACCATGATAGGTGTTAGGGGAAAATCAAACAATCTTCGTTTCGTGAGGCAGTAGATCGTTGTACACAGAAACTGTATGTTTGTATCCATTAGATAAAGGTGTGTGTAAGTGTAGTTAGAATAATTCTAATAACAACATCCTAGTATTTTGAGGATAATTTTTTTATGTAATCAAATAATAATAAGATAATTAGGAGTGGAGAAGGAAAATAATGGAAAGGAACTTTAGAGAAGACTCTACCTCTTAAAACATGTAACTCCTTTTTATTTGAGCCAAAAGGATTTCTTGAATTCCCTTATTCCCAAGGTAAGGATTATAGGAGGAAGAGATGGATGTTGAGAACTTATTTGGTCAGATTTTGTATGATTCAAGGGGATTGAGAGGTGTGATTAAATGAGTATAGGTGATTCCCTTTTATAAGAGGGAGGAGGGGCACTTTAGGAAGGCATTGAAATATTATTTTTTTAATAAATGATTTTAGGTTTCAAAAGGTCCCAAAGTAATTTATTTTAAATATAATATTCTTTTGGGTCGAAAAAATCTCAAAAAATAGTTTTTAGAAAAGTCTAGGTCACAAATATATCCTTATCCTTTAGTTTTAACCCTTAGTTAATTAATTTAACTCTTACCATGTCTTCTTGTATATTCATACTATATGGTTAATATAATTACTATAAAATGCCAATCGAAACTCAATTTTTTTATTAATGACATTTTAAACATTATCTAAGTCATTTTTCTGAATATTATATTTTTAGGACTATTATATAATTTAATAAAACATTATTTTTTTTAAAACCCCATTTATGTCAATTTTCATACTATTCATATCAAGACTTTTAAAAATAACATAACGACGTGATTATTTCAAAAAAAACTTCATTAATTAAAAAATAAAAAGTCATACTCATTCATAAAATTTTTGTATGGAATAAAAAAATTTAAAATAAATTTGTTTAAATATATATAATCTAATTTATTTAAATCATTCATTAATAAGGTAATCACTACATCATCATTGTGTCATAAATATATTTATTTATTTGATATCTAAAAATTATACATAAAATACCATGATGTATAAAATATTATTATATTTACAATGAATATTTATAGTATAAATAATCACTTATATAACCCCATATAAATCTTTTTTACTAAAAGATACATGTTTATGTTACATTTTTCATTACATTAAATTAATTCTTATAAAATGTCATTTTCACATCCAAGTGGCTACATGGGGTCCCAAAATCGACCCAAGGATGCCCATGGACGAACATATCTTATCCAATAATATTTGGACACATTTTTGGGTAATTTATTATTATTATAATATTATTTTTTACCCTTATTTACCAGATTTACCCTTTAACCATGGTAAATAAAATATTTACTGAAGTTACTATTTATACTTTTAAAAAATAAAAGGTACCTATTTACACAATTTGGACCTATTGATTCCAAATATGGAATCCATTTTTATAAATTGAAAACACAATAGTTTTAGTATTTAAATTAAAATTAATTCCCATTGTCAAAACCAAAAATGTGTTTTTAAGAAGTAAAAACTACCAAAAGATTTGCATGTGTTTATGTCCAATTTCAAAGTAAAATTAATTCCAATGAACAAAATTGGATTAAATGATAAAAATATAATCCAATTACACCTATAAACCAATTAAAAGGGTAACATAAATATATAAATAAATTATATGAAAATGTAGTTTTGACTTAAAATGTAGTATTTTTCACTATTCGTTAAAAATGAACTTTATCATAAAAATACCAATATTTAATCCAAAGTAAATTTTGATGTCCTTATTCTATAGAAGAAGTTTATTTTTTCAAATAGGACATATAAAATTGATAAAAACTCTATTTAAAAGGGGTTTACCATCAAAAGGCAGTAAACAACCTTTTAAAAATATTAAAGTACTTTATGCTTAAAATCGGATTTGTTATTATTTTAAGCCTATAAATTTTATCAGATAAATGTAAATACATTTAAAAAACATTTATAATTATATTTCAGTTAGTTATATTCATTCTCACCAACACAACGGCTGTGCATTAACTACCATTTAAAATAATAATATTATTATATTATTTTTTGATATAACTCAATGTTGTGTGCAATGTAATATTTCAAAGAAACTCGTTGTTTCGTGTTGAGTACTCTATCGGACAAATAATCCCTTTAAATGTAAAAATAATATCTTATTCATAAATATTAATAGAAATGGAAAATTATTATTCTATAAATACCAGGGTTGTTACATGGAATATGGTTGTTTCATAATTATAATAACATATCAATATATAAGTGATATTGTAGTTATTAATTTATAATGAAACAACGCATGAATAGTAAGTAGAATGATAAAGAAGTTTGAAAGAATCAGTAGAGGAGATTACCTCTTCCTCGACGTGCTTCCTCTAAATCGCATCTCAAAGGCACTAGAGTTGGTATTTTGAGAAGACCAGAGCCTCTATAATGAGAATAAGTAAGTTTAGAAATTAAAATGGTAGGGGATGGCCGATGTTGAAGACTCATATTGAAATGAAGTGGGGAGGGAGGAGGTACCCTTTTATAATTGAGGTGAGGGGTACCCTTGGAAATTCTTAAAATATTAAATTAATAAAAATTAATTTTTTAATCCAAATGGTTTTAAAATGAGATATATCTAATATAAGATGAGTCTAGTTGTAAATCCTTTTATAAAATAATTTTTAGACATGTATTGACTTTCTTTTAAACCTTATGTTTTCAGTTTACACTTAATTATTCTCTGTAATTTTAATTGTGGTAACAACATTTTATTTATTAAGAGGTTATTAATTTTACTTATATGGGGTCAATTTCTTGGACTAGTACCATTTGTTATTCCCAGAGGGTATATCCTCCCTACTATATTTGACACTCGGTCTATTATTTTATAAAAGGATTTATAACTAGACTCATCTTGGACTAGTACCATTTGTTATTCCCAGAGGGTATATCCTCCCTACTATATTTGATTACACCCTTGTTGCTACTCGACTGCCTTTGGCCTTTGGGGAGGTGTGTCTATGGTCAGTGACACTCGGTCTATTTTGCATTGTTCGTGTGTTGGGTAGGGAAGTTACAAAACTCCCATGTGTACCAATATAAAACATGATTTGGATGAAGATGTAAAACCAATGGACAAAAAGTTATATATAGGTACGATTGGTAGTTTGTTATATCATTCTGCTAGTAGACCATACATTAAATTTTCTATATTTTTATATTCTATATTTCAATAAAATCCAAGAGAGTTCCATCTTACTGCCGTTAAAATAATTTTTAGATATTTAAATGGAATTTTTTTTCAACCTCTTGTTTACCCCAGAACTTCTGATTTTAATTTAGTTTCATATTCAGATGCTGATTTGGGAGGTTGTAGATTAGATTGAAAAATCACCTCATGAACCTATAACTTTTTAATAAAATATTTAGGTTCATGTCCTAGTAAGAAAAAACACTTAGTTTCCCTATAAACCACTAAGTCAGAATATGTGTCTGCTATAAGTTGTTGTGCACAAGTATTTTGGATTAAAAACACCCTACTGGTATTTGGACTAAATTTTAATAGTATACCTATTTTATGTGATAATACTAGTGTTGTAAATTTTTCTAAAAATCATATTAGTCATTCTAGAACTAAGAACATTGATATAAGGCCTCATTTTCTAATAGATCATGTCCTTAAAAAAGATATATCATTATAATTTTTTAATAATGAATAATAATTAGATTCTTATTTTACTAAACAACTTTCCAATGCATGTTTTTATTTTATTAAGGGGAGCTGGAATTATTTAATTTCTAAATGGATGATTTATTTTATTTATATTATTTTAATCTCTCTATTTATATTTTAAGTATTGTATATTCTATATATAAACTTTTATCATTATTTATTTTATTTAGTTACATGTTAGTTATATTTTAAAAATAAGTTTATATTATTTATCTTTTTAAATTAAAAACTTAATTAGTACATTCTGAATCGGAGTGAGAAAACCATTCAACTTCCCCCAATATCTTTATCCTATCCTATACGTCCCTTAAGTTTACAGAGTATCTCTCTCACTCTATTAATATGTGTTTTTTGAAACCCTAAACCTTTAATCCATTCAATCTTGAAACCTTTATAGATTGAAAACTCTCAAAGTTATGAATATGGTGAGTTGGATGCGGCTACTTATGCTTTAGGGAAAGCTTGCATAGTGCTCGAGGGAAAGGTAATTGATTTTCATTATTTAGATTCTAAAAATCCTTCTCTCAAGGAAACAATGATATTTCAAGGTTTGGTTCATGCTTTTGGAGAAGATAACACACCTTTAGTACATGAAATTTAAGTTACATAATTTTTTAGAAATGCTTCATTCATTCTTGGATTCGATAAAGATATTATTGTCTCTAAGATTAACTATTCTTTATTTTCTATGTCTTCTATTGAAATGGTTGAGTTGTTGTGTTGTCCCCAAGAGGGGGAAGTTTCAATTTGATTTGAACAATATATTTAATATAAAAAAAATTTGAATTGACATTATGTTTTTGTTTTTTGGAACAAGAACTATCAAGAAATTAATGACAAAAGAGCTTACTTCTGACCGTTGGATTAGGATGAAATTTATTCAATCTATAATTTTTTCATGGAATACTGAGTTATAGAAATTCTTATATCCTGACATATATGTCATGTTTTTGTTTTTGAATCTCATAAAGTTCAATTTTCATTGGTCTATGATAAGGTATCTAAACCACTACTCTCAAAAGGATTCCAAGATGAGATATTATACATATGGAAGGATTTTTTATTTGCTATGAAAAAAAAGGGAAATTGTTAATATGTTTTTTTCTAAAACATGTCATCACAACAAAGTTTTAAATGCTTGGATTGTTAAGAAACTAGGATTTTTTTTGGAGTAATTCTTGCAACAGTCTTCTTCTAGTTGGTGCAGACCAACAACAAATGTTTATGACTGCTGCTTAGGGAGATAAAAAATGATTCCTTTGGTTGGATCTTTTAAAAAGGGACCTGATGAAGAGGTCGAATCTAGTCCATAAGAATGCCTTGTTCAAATAAGAAGAATAACAGTCAACATTTTAGAGACTGTAGATGAAGATGTTGTTGGAGATGAGTGTGCGAATCTAGTAAAATAGCATGTTGATCAAGAGGCTCCTAATCAAGAACTTTATAAGGAAGTTTTTCCTGATTCTGAAGCTGCTAGAGGATCTTCCTTAAGAGAAAAATTAGTTGATAATGAAGAGACAAGTTTGGCCTTGATAGAAGTTCATAACAGTGATAATATCCCTTACCCTAGCACTTAATACCCTGAATCACCTGATTCTCATTTTGAATCCATAGTTTTGAAGGTAAATATAATGGAGGCTCAAAAAACATTTGTTAGAAAAAATTTGTAAGCTGAGAAAAAGAATTTTGAATAATTCAAAAGTAATACAGTGTTAAGATCAGATATTGATGTTCATGAGCTCTATCTCAGGCAATTCAATGACAATATTATTTCTGTTGGATATCTTCAAGAGTTAATCAATAAAATCCTTAGAGAGTTTAATTAATTGAAAGATGAATCTATTAAGAAGTCATAATTTGATGAGTTTAAGATGGTTATAGAGAGAGAATTTCAATCTCTTAGGGAATGAAATCAGGCATCAATATCTTCTCAATAGACCGCAAAGACCTGATCATAAGATTTGAAGTAATTACTTTAGTGTTGGCCGATTTCAATGATAGACGGCACACACTTAAGTGAGACAGTACCCATTTAAGTATTATGTTGGACAATCAAAGGCATCTGGTTAGTCAACTAACTTCAGATGAATCCTAGTTGGGATTAGTTCTTATTCAAGTTAAGGATATGTTTACTTTATTAATTCATCTATAAGAAGATGTGAATGAGTTTTTTAAGGTTAATTTGGTTGAGAATCTAAATATTGGACATGATTTGAAGAAACATCTTCAACCATGGTCAGAAGACTTCATCAATCATTTCCGGAGCATCTGAATGAATTGCATTGATATTAATGGTGATGTCAAATCCATTGATAATCTTTCTTTACCTTCTTCCTCTGATGATTCTGATCATAGCCCCTCATTTTGAAGACAAATTTTCTTTGGTTGTGAATTGTACTCTATTTTCTAAAAAAATAAATTCATTTTTAAATTCAATTTTTTTTATTCTTATTATGTTTATTCTCTTTCATTAATGTTCACTAATTCACTTCCAATACTAAATTTATTTCTCTTATTAGTTTTTATTAGTATTCATCTATATTTTAGTGCTATAATAACTGTGGTTTATATCATTTATTCTTTCAAACAATCTTTTTGATATCTCATAAAGGGGGAGAATATTTAAGTAATGGGAAGAAGTTTATCTATGAAGACTATGGGGGATATGGGGTAGAATATTTTCAAACCAAAACATTTAATTAGAGAAAATATTTAATTTATTTGTATCTATTTTCTTTGTCAAAATAATACTATGAAATTGAAATATCAAAAAATATATAAATCTATTTTTTATGTTTAAAAATTAGAAATTTTCTTTAAATTTTGATATGGATTATGTTATGTGTTCTGTGATTATAAAAAATGAGGATATTGTTGGGTATGTATTTTCTCAACAATAATATATAAATTATGATGATTTTGATGCTAACAAATACCCTTTTTTTCTAATGAGGTTTTCTTAACTGAGTTTTTAAGAATTTATATTCGGGTTAATGTAATTTAACATTATTGGAATTACTCTGGAAACACTTTTACAAACCTTACATTTGGTAAATCAATGTATGGTATCAATATTATGTTACACTGTAAAGTTTACTCTTGTGTATGGTATTAACCCTATGTTACGTTGGAAAAGTGAAATGTTTGCATGTGGTATTAACCATAGGTTTATGCTGGAAAAGTGAAACACTTTCATATGGTATCAATCCTATGTTATGTTAAACAGTTTTTGTATGGATCAGTGACCCTACATTTGAAGTTGATTTTACAATTCATTAACCCTATGTTTGGGAATTTAAACGTATGGTTAATTAATTCTACATTCGGGATATTATGATAAATAGTTGAAAGTATGGATTATCATCCCGATTCTACATTTGTTCCCTACATTATATGAAGATGATATTATGTTTAAGAAACTATATATTGGTAGGAACCTACACTATTCAAAGCAACCCTACTCTACTCAAAGGAACTCTATGCTACACAAAGGAACCCTACGATATGTGAAGGAACCCTACACCATACAGTTTAACCCTACGTTGTGTTTACAACAGAGAAGTTTTTAAGCCGCATTTTCAATCCTAGATTGCTAAAACTGTCATGTTTGAATTGAAGACTAATTCAAGGATAAATATTATTATTTCAAAGAACCGTATTCATTACAAAAAAGTCACTCTTGTTCCTAAGAGAAGTTACGACTCCCCTGGTCAGTTGGATTTTGAATTTTTGTAATCAATCAGGCTATTCTTTTGGATATGGAATATCGAAGAAAGCTATCTATTCTATGTATTTATTTTAGAGTATCTCTTAAAAAATATGTGTGTGATAAGAGATTCACATATGATACCATATTATTGAAATTATCTTTTACAGTTCTACTGTAATGAATGTTTGATTTTGAAAGAATCTACACTTTGGATATATACATGTTCAATCTTCTAATACTATAATATTACTACTCTTGTTTAGTTTCTACCTTATTGAAGATCATTTTTCAACAAGGATCACTTCAGAATATTTCATTCTTGATGGTATTCTTTTATATGTAACAATATCCATCATATGTCAGTTGCTTCTATTGAAACTTTGTAGAACAACCTGAATCATCAAATCAAAATCTTTTGATTTATTGGATTTTCAACTACTCATAATTAGTTATAGTGGAGTATTAGCTTTTCAATCTATGTTGTGGATAATGAGTTCTCTATTATAGAACCAGAAGGCTTTCTTAATACACTACAAAAAACAGTACATTAGAGGGGGTTATGCACAACTCCCTCTAAATTCATATTCAATATAATTAGAGGGGGTTCTACACAACTCCCTCTAATTGTCGAATTTAGAGGAGGTTATGAACCTCCTCTAAATTCATTTTCTATAAAATTCGGAGGTTGGTTATGTACATCAAATTTAGAGGGGGTTATGGACCCCCTCTAATTTCAAAAATTAGATATGGTTTTGAACCGCCTCAAAAAAAATTAACATTGTTTTTTAAATATCCATTAGGATTTTAGAGGGGGTTAAAAACCATCTCTAATATCTAAAATTTGAGGGGGGTTGAAACCCCCTCTAATGTCTTAAATTAGAGGGGGTTTAACCCCCCCCCCCCTCTAATTTCTTAAATTATAGGGGGTTCAAAACCTCTTTCTAATGTATTTAAATTAGAGGGGGTTGAAAACCCCCTCTAATGTCTTAAATTAGAGGGGGTTCACAACCCCCTCTAATTTAAGAGATTGAAGGGGATTGTGAACCCCCACTATTTTTTTAAAAAAGCAACATTCATAATATATATATATAATTAAAAAACAATATATAAATGTGTTTAAATACATTATATGAACATATATAAAATATTTATATGATTGTATTTAATTGTATTTATATGTATACATAAATACAATTTTATAATGTTATGTACATTAATATATATTTATTTTTATAAATTGAATTTCATGTAATATTAATTATTCATAATATAAAACATAAACATATTATATAAATATATACATAAATATATACATAAATAAAATTTATTTAAAGAATATATAATATAAAAACTAAAGCTTGTAGTTTTTATAATTTATATTATAATAATAAAAAATAAATTTTTAAATAATATTTTTATGCTTTTATTTTATATATAATTAATATTATATGAAATGAATTTTATAGAAATAAATATATATTAATTTAGGAAATATTATACAATTATATTTATTAAAATACATATATATTAATGTACATAATAATAAATATTTGTATATATTGAAATACATTAAATAAATATTTGTATAAATTGTATTTCGTGTAATATTAATTATACATGATATAAAATTATATTTCATATAATATTAATTATATATTTATATAAATTGTATTTCATATAATATTAATTATATATAATATACATATTAATTATATATAATATAAAATTGTATTTCATATAACATTATATAAATATTTTTATAAATCGTATTTCATATAATATCAATTATATATAATATAAATATTTGTATAAATTGTATTTTATATAATAATAATTATATATAAATTCTATATAATATTATACTATTTATGAAAATAAATATATATTAATGTAAATAATAATAAATATATGTATTGAAATACATTATATAAATATATTTTTAAAGACCTTATATAAATATATTAAGTAAATAATTTTATATATATATATATATATTCTTTAAATAAACATGTATATAATATATAAATATATATTTAAGTATATAAATAATTTACATAAATATATAAATGTATTTAACATGATATATATATGATATAAAACATAAAATAAATGTATAGTATTTATAAAACAAACATATAATTATCATAGTTTATAAGATAGGTGTAATAACAATAATAATTTTATTTTTATCACACACACAGACACACATACACACAAATATAAGTATATAAAAAAATTAAATAAATATATATTATAATTAAATTGTATAAATACATAAATAGGAACCAAAAATATAAATGTATTTGTGTGTGTATATATATATATTTATATATATAAGTATAATTATTTATATATATTATATGAATAAACATGTATATAATATATAAATATGTATTTATGTATATAAATAATTTATATTAATATATTTCTAAATATATAAACATAGGTGTATGTACATATAAATATATAGTTTATATATTTAAATGAATTTAAATATATTATGTAAATAATAAATATTAGAATTGATAATCAGATTTATATAAATATATTCATTTGTGCAAAATAAAGAAAAATTTAGTTGTCATAGTGGTAGTAGGGTGTGGGAATGCGGGCACTGTGTACGCCTGTTCGTGGGTTCGAATCCCGTGGGGAACAAATTTTTACATGGAGGTGTTGGGGGAGGAACGAGAGGGAGGGCTGAGAAGGGAAGGGGAGGGAGTCATTGGGGGGAGTGGGGGTGACATGGGAGAGGGGAATGGTAGGGAGGGGCTTGGGGTGAGAATGGGAGGGATGCTGGAGTGGGGAACTAGAGGGAGGATGAAGTGGGGAACATGAGGGAGGTGCTGGGAGAGCGGGGGTGACATGGGAGCAGGGGGAGCGGGGGTGACATGGGCACAGACAAGGGGGGTGCGGGGGTCCCTAAAAAATGAACATCTTTAGGGGCGGTTGTGAAAACCGCCCCTACAATGACCCCCTATTAGGGGCGGTTCAAACCGCCCCTAATGCCTTTCAATTAGTGGTGGTTCCCCCTTTCAATAAATTTAAGTCAACATTAGAGGGTGTTTAAACCCCCTCTAATGTAACTGCTGGTAAAGTTACCCTGACTTTACCAGCGTCTACTCAAAACTGTCACTAATAATAGTAGGCGGCCACATTAGCAATGGTTCCTTACAACCACCACTAATGTCTTTAAAAGGGGTTATAACACCTTCTAGAGTGGATTTTTTTGTAGTGTTAGTATTGTTGGAAAGGTTTCAACTGCATGCACTCAGTTGTACATCTATTGTCTTATAATTAGAGATCCATTCTAGTGAAATTTACCTAGCTCATAAAGAGTTATTGGTAAAGTGGACTAGGGGATCTTTGTTCCATGAACCACTACAAAAATTTGTTCTCTTTATTTCAGTTTATCAACTACATATTATTTTCATATAGAAGAAAACACTACTTATCTTCATAAATAACAGTGAGTGACAAAATCCAGAATTGTGGATGATTTTTGAAAAGACTCAATTCACCCCCCTCTTATGTTATGTTGTATTTTCCAACCTAATAAGGTTCAGTTTCCCTTGTCCTTTCAGGATTATATCCTTGAAAAGTTATCTGGTAAATCCCATTATTTCTTCCTAGATGGTTCTTATGGGTACTACTAAAATCACATAGCTCTAGAGGAATAAGATAAAAACAACTTTCTCATTCCCCATCAATACTTTTTCTTATCAGAATATACTATTTGGACTATGTAATTCTCTTTACACCTTCATAAGATGAATGTTCATCATTTTTATGAATATATTAAGGAATTCATGGAAGTGTTTATGGATGACATTTCATTTTATGGTACATATTTTCGATTTTATCTGTGAAGTTTGAGGGGTGTGACTAGAGTTTTCATTGAGAAAAACCTTGTATGGGACTATGTATCATGTCATTATATGGTTAAAAGGTGAATTCTACTTGGTCATTAAGTGGTTAAGAAAGTAATTCTAGTAAAAAATTCCAAGGTTGGCATCATCTCTTTATTTCTTTTCCCAAGACTATGAATTCTTTTAGATATATTCTTAGCCATGATGGGTTTTATATGAGGTTCATAAAAGAAATTAATTAAAATTATTTTTCTTTAATAATAACTTATTCAAAAATAAATTCCTTTTAACTCTGATGATAAATGTAATAATGCCTTTAAATAACTCAAATAGATACTTGTGTCTCCACCAATAGTTCTACCACCTAATTGGGACTTGCCTTTTGAGCTGATTATTGATGGTTTAGAATTATTTTTAGGTGTTGTTCGTCGAAAAATAGAGTGGAAGTCACATATAAATTCTTATGCTTCTAGGACTCTATATGCTTTCCATGCCAATTAATCCATAGCAGATAAGAAGTTATTATCCGTTGTCTTTTACCTTTATAATCTTGTATTCTGTCTTTTGGGATCCAAGGAAGTGGTTGTCATTGATCATTATGATATTTTATTTCGCAATAAAAAAAATAATCAAAATAAATTTTGGTTTGATGGATCATGTTTCTCCAAGAATTTGACATAGAGATCCAATATAGGAATGGAATTGAGAATAGTGTAGATGATCATTCAAGTAGGATACTTACTGAAATTTATTAATATGATTCCTCTATTGAATCCATTGGAGTGTTATTTCGATAAGGAGAAGTTGTATTCTATTGTTGTGAACAAGAGTACATTGTTTTCAATCCTTTTGAATTACATATATACTAAAATTATTCAACACTGTTTTTCCAAGAAATGGGTTTATAAATTGGTTTTTCTGTCAAATAAATAAGTTTGAGAAGATCCTTAATTGTGGAATATGGGAAGTGATCAAATTTTATGTAGATGTGTCCCAAATTATAAAATTACTTTAGTTGTAATTTTTTTCCATATTTTGAGATGTTGTGGATACATTGGTTCATAGAAAACTAATAGAAAAGTACTATATTCATGTATATTTTGGATCACCATCATCAAAGATTCTCATGAGTTTTGTAGGGATTTTAAATCATTCCAATTTTAAGAAAATATTTCTCAAAACATGAAATGCCATAATAACCATTATTGTTTTGTGATGTCATTGATGTTTAGGGAATGGATTTTATGTGACCTTTTCCAAATTAATTCAAATAATTGTATATCCTACGCATGGTGGACTACGTGTCCATGTGGATTAATGTTGTTCTCACTAGTACTAATGATGCTAGAGTGGTTTCCTAATTTGTTAATAGAAAACTATTTTTTAGATTTAGGATGACAAGGTTTATTCTTATGGCGCAAGGTAAAAAATTTTAGAAATAGGTCCTTGGATTCATTTTTGAAGATATATGGGGTTACTCATAAAATTTCTACACCCTATTAACCTCAACTAAATGGTATGGATGATGTATCAAATAGATATATTAAAAAAATTGAGAATACTATTAACCCAAACAAGAAACATTAGATCTAAATTCTTGAGGATATACATTAGGTGTATATGTCTTCCTATAAAACTTTAATAGAGATGCCACCTTATAGGATATTTTTGGAAAGATCTTTTAATTATCCCATAGATGTAAAGAATAATACTTTTTTAGTTTTCAAATCATGTAATTTGAATCTATTTGATGCTATAAAAGTGAATAAGTTGTGTTTTCAAGAGTTGGATGAATTAAGGAACAATTCCTATGAAAATGATAGGATCTTTGAGAAGAAACCCAAGGCTATAGATTAAATATCATTATGAACAATGAATTTCAAATTGGAGTTGAGTTTCTTCTATAAAACTTCATAATGAAGCTTTGCTCAGGTAAATTTCATTCCAAATGGGATGGAACTTTTATTATAACATGCATTTTTTCCTTCTTTGGCTATGAATATTCATGTTCCTGGGAAGGATGTTCCACTCACCATTAATGAACATAGGCTGAAACATTTTTGGTAAGGTAATAAGGAACCTTTGGGAGAGGAGTTTCTATTTTCAAATGTTGTAAATCACCAAATAATCCTTATTTTTTCTTCCCTTACGTTTTATTTTGTTTGGAATAAGTGTGCAGGAAGGTGGTAACCTTTACTAGTGTTATGATTTTCATTCTGTTTCTTAGTGTTTCTTTGTATAGAATGAATTATGTTTTATGGAAATAAGTGTTGTTAAAATAGGTTTCCTAGACCCTACTTTATCAGAACTTTTAGATTACAATTTCTTTTATACAGTGAGATATATGTGATGTACACTTACCATTATAGTGTATATATTTCTGTTTACACTATTTAAATGGTAATTTACATACATCAATTATCGTATCAAAATAATATAGTAGATCCTAGGATATAATGAGAACCTTGAGATACTATGAAATTAATTTTAAACAAATTTCTTATGGTGTAGATACATCATACTGAATGGACACAGTAGATGTATGACTATCAGGTGTTGAGGGATCATAAGCATTGAGACTTCTTCTCATTGGGTTTTCACTTGGTGATCTATGGTAGGTAAGATCATGAGGACATACCCACTAAAAGGAACATCATATGTTTATGGTGACATTGGTTGTTTCTATCTAGAGACATGTGTATTTTTCTCTTGACTTGAGATCATTATCAGTTTGTGCCAGTTGATAATATACTTTTCTGCAAGGTAATAACCATGATAATGAAATCATAGCAAGGTGGATTATGTTGATGAATCATTGGTTGTATGACATTAGTTGATTGATGAAGATAGAATTTTTCTCATCTGAGTTGGGGATGTAATATATCTCAGGCATGGTTGATCAGGATGGTAGTGTCTTCATAAATCCTTGGACAATGTATTTGAAGGTAAAACCATCCAGTTAGAGCAATGAAAAATAATGAAATAAAGTACAATGACACAAGTGTGTGTCCTGCTTTATTAGATATTGAAAGTCAAAAAGATTATATTATACAGTGCATGTTCATAGGTTGGTTGTTATCGCTATGACAATTCATTCTCTTTAGGGGCGTTTATAAGGTTTTAGACCCCATTCTTGGTTTGTGAATATTATTCATGAGGTATTTAGTGAATATAGTAAAAAATATTCAATAAGAAAATATTATTTTAACATTCTCAGTTTGTTTAATATTAGCTGGAGTTGCAAGTTCAGTTAAATGACTCGATTTTATCACATAATATATTTAAATTATCTTATAGGTATGTGATAAAAATAAATAATATTTATGAATTAGTTTAATTCATTGTAACTATTTATTTATTTCTTATTTAGTGGGCGTTAATTTTCCAGGGGATGGGAAACCCTATCCGGGTATTTGCATCACCAATTATATAAAGTTGGAGAGAGGCTCATTCCAATGACTATTCACTCATTCAGAATGATAGATTCTCTCTCTTATTTCATCCTAGAGAGAGAGTCTCTCTTTGAGCGATCGATCCAAGTCGTCTTTAAATGATTAAAGGGACCATATCGATGTGATTGATGTGACGCCAAAGGATTCATCGAATCTTCATGCTAGCACCCATAATTTGACGAATGATGAGTGCGTTGATTGTTGGAGCATGTACAGATAATCTAAAGGGGTTTAAATTGGATTCGTCAAGAAACATTCATCGACAATGATTTGTAGTCAAACGTGATTCATTTCGAACAAATTATTTTTTTCCACTTTTTTTATTTATATGTTTAATTCATGCAACATCCTTAGACCATATCGGGGCTCGGATCATCGAAGACGACAAGTTACATTACTCCAGTGATAATAATTTTAAATTTATGGTCCACCAGCTTTCATTGCATGCCCCAAAACATTTAATTGGTATTAAAGGGAGTTCATGAATTTTATGTTAAAAAATTAAATTAGCATTAAATTTATGTAGAGGAGTTGAATTTGGTCCCAAAGGATCCAACTGTGGTTCAATCTGAGCTCAGATAGCCAGGTTATGGTCATCTAAAAAAAATTTGTGGATCGTTTGCAGTTTGATTTCGTGTTTTAAGATTCAAAACATATTATATATATATTATAGTCTACTCGGTTTGTATCATCAGTGATGGTTTCTAGTGAAATACATTATTCGGTAGAAACTTATGTGGTTATAACAGTAATTTCTGGCATGAGTTATTTCCATGGAGTTTTTTTTTAAATAAGTTTCATTTAAAAAATATTTTTTAAAAACAGACTAGGTTAAAAAAAATCGAAAATACGCCACAAAGGCGGCATCCACAATGCCGCCTTTGGGATCGGGTGAAAGGCGGCATCCTAGATGCCGCTTTTCCCCTAAAACAGAAAAAAAAATTCTAGAAAATTTAAATTTAAATTTTATTTTTTTTTGTTTTGTTTTGTTTATATATATATATAAACAAAACAAAACAAAAATAAACAAAAATAAAATTTTCAACAGAATTTATCCGTTATTTAAAATCGAGCAGTACTGCCATTACAGCAGTCTGGATTCTGACAGAAGCTCTCACCCAGGGCTCCTTTTTATAAGAGAGCTTACCCTGGAAATTATTCTGCATTTTCGATATAGGATTCTGGTTCTCCATTTCCTGCACAGAACATTCTGCATTTCCGATTTGGGATTTTGTTTCAAGTACGTGACTTTGAAAGACTATAAAATATAAACTATAAGGTCAATATAAACTAAACTTAAAACATGGATTAAACATATAAAAAATAGTTTAAAACAAAAAAAATGATAAAAAATGATGATAAAAAATAATTTATAAGATTTCAAAACCACTTACTTGAAACTTAAGAAGTTTCAAGTAAGTGATTTTGAAAGCTTATAAAATATAAATTATAAGACCAATATAAATGAAACTTAATACATGGATTAAACATAAAACAAATATTTAAAAATAAAAATAATTTCGTAAAAAATATTGATGAAATATACTTTATAAGCTTTCAAAACGACCAACATGAAACTTAAAAATGTTTCAAGCACGTGACATTGAAAGCCTATAAAATATAAACTATAAGACCGATATAAATGAAACATAAAACACGTATTAAACATATAATAAATAGTCGAAAATAAAATGAATTTCGTCAAAAATGTTCATGAAAAATAATTTATAAGCTTTCAAAACCACCTACTTGAAACTTACAATTATTAAAGTATGCGGTTTTGAAAGACTAAAATATAAACTATAAGACCGATATAATTTAAAGTTAAAACATGGATTAAACATATAATAATTTATTTAATTATTAAATTAATATTATTAATAATTAATTATATAATAATTAATTAGTTAATTAGAAATTATTAAAAATTAATTATATAATAATTAATTAATTAATTAGTAATATAATTATTCAGTATATAATAGTTAATTAGTTAATTAGTAATATAATTATAAATTATATTTATCCATTATAATTAGTAATTAGTAATTATTAAAAATTGTTATATAATAATTAATTAGTTAATTGGTTATATAATTTGTAATTATATAATAGTTAATTAGTTAATTACTAATATAATTATAAATTAAAATTATTAATTATATTTATTAATTATAATTAATAATTAATAATTATAATTACTAATTATAATTATTCATTATAATTACTAATTATAATTATTAATTATTAATAATTAAATATTAATTTGTTAATTAATAATATAATTATTAATTATAAAACTATTAATTTTATAATAATTAGTTAGTTAATTAGTAATTATTAATAATAAAATATATAATAAATAATTAGTTAATTACTAATATAATTAGTAAATTAGTAATATAATTATTAATTATTTAATAATTAATTAGTTACTTAGAAATATAATTATTAATTATTTAATAATTAATTAGTTACTTAGAAATATAATTATTAATTATATAATAATTAATTAGTTGATTAGTAATATAATTATTAACTATATAATTTTTAATTTGTTAATTAGTGTTTATTAATCATTAATTATATAATAACTAATTAGTTAATTAGTAATAAAATTATTAATTATATAATAGTTAATTAGTTAATTTTTTGAGAAAGATAGAGTCGATGCCCTTTTTATAATAAGTTAATTAGTAATATAATTATAAATTATAATTATTCATTATAATTATTAGTTAGTATTTATTAAAAATTATTATATAATAATTAATTCGTTACTTAGTAATATAATTATTAATTATATAATAGTTAATTAGCTAATTAGTAATATTATTATTAAATATAATTACTATAATTTTAAATTAGTAATTATTAATAATTAAATATGTCATAATTAATTAGTTAATTAGTAATATTATCATTAATTATATAATAATTAATTAGTAATCTAATTATTACATATATAATAAATATTTAGTTAATTAGAAATATAATTAATAATTATAACTAATTAATTATTAATTATTAATTAGTTAATTAGTAATATAAATATTTATTATAATTATTCATTATATTTAGTAATTAGTAATTAATAATTATTAATAAGTAATTAGTAATTATTAATTTGTTAATTAGTAATATAAATATTAATTATAACTATTCATTAAATTATTAATTATTAATTATTACTCATTAATTATTACTTATATAATAATTATTTAGTTAACTATTAATATAACTATTAATTATATAATAATTAATTAGTTAATTAGTAATATAATTATAATCTTTCAAAGTCACGTACTTGAAACATTTTTAGGTTTCATGTAGGCGTTTTTGAAAGCTTATAAATTATTTTTCATTAACATTTTTTTGAAAATTACTTTTTTTTTCAACTATTTCTTATATGTTTAATCAATGTTTAACGTTTCATTTATATTGGTCTTCTATTTTATGTTTTATGGCCTTTCCAATTCACGTACTTGAAAAAATTTAAGTTTCAAGTAGGCGGTTTTGAAAGTTTATAAATTACTTTTCATCGACATTTTTTTGGAAATTCCTTTTGTTTTCAACTATTTATTATATGTTTAATCAATGTTTAAAATTTCAATTATATTCGTTTTATAGTTTATATTTTATAATCTTTCAAATTCACGTACTTGAAACATTTTTAAGTTCCAAGTAGGCGGTTTTGAAAGGGTATAGATTATTTTTCATCAACATTTTTGAGGAAATTCTTTTTGTTTTCAACTATTTATTATATGTTTAATCAATGTTTAAAATTTCATTTATATTGGCTTTATAGTTTATATTTTACTGTATTTCAAAGTCACGTACTTGAAACAGAATCTCACATCCGAAATGCAGAATGTACTGCACAGGAAAAGGAGAACCTGAATCTCACATCGAAAATGCAGAATGATTTTCAGGGCAAGCCCTCTTATAAACAGGAGGTCTGGGTAAGAGTTTCTGTTAGAATTCAAACTGTTGTAATGGCTGTAGCGCTGAATCTTTAATAGCAGAGAAATTCTGCTGAAATTTTTTGTTTTGTTTATATATATATATATATAAACAAAACAAAACAAAAATAAAAATAAAAATTTTTTAGGGGAAAGGCAGCATCGCGGATGCCGCCTTTCATGTGTATTTTTAAAAATATTTTTGCCCTAACCGTTTTCAGGATTTTTTTTAAAAAAAGCGTAAAAAAAAATCTTATTTCCATGGTTTTTTGGAAATTATAATATTATAATAATTAAATTTGTATACTATTATTAGAATTATAATTATTTTATTGAAAATATATTTCAATATCATGGACAAATTGACATTGTTGCGATTATTTTTCCTTTGGGGAATGACCATATACACAATAAACAAGTGGGTTTTTTTTATTAAACAAACCACATACTTGGTAAAAAGGGAGTCCATGTGGAATTTCCAAAAATGAAACAAAAAAAGAAGAAAAAAATCAAAAGGGATGGAATTTCCAAAAAATGAAACAAAAAAAGAAGAAAAAAATCAAAAGGAGAGCTACCCCGGTGGATTCTACATTAAGTAGGTAAGACCCAAGCCCTTCTCCAGCCGCATATTCTTCCACTCACCTAGCTAGGCCACCCCACGACGAGGCCCTCCCTCTTCCTTCCCACCTGCCACAACATCCCACCCCCAACTCGTCGCCCCCGCCATCGCTTGTGCACTGCCGGCCGAACCCCCTTGTCGTCGCGCCTCGTCTGACCCGGCGCCTCACCATCCGACCTCCCATGTCACGTGACGCCTTCGTCATGCTGCATCGACCGTTTCTATCACCCGTGGATTCCCCTCGGTCCCCTCCCTCCCGTTATTGGTGTGGGCCAGATCTATGCCGACTGCACCGGCCCACAACGGCTTCTCACTCAAATCATCGGCACCATTTCCTATAATCTAGCCATACATCGAGCCCATTTCCGCCTCCTATTCTCTAATCATGGTTTACATCACTGTCGTGACCCTCGCTGGTGATGCTCATCCAATCAAGGCCATCCCCGCCATCGAATCGTTCCTGGACCTCCAGGAAGACCCGAGGTACCCCTGCCCTCTAGTGCTACACCCAGATCGGACTACATGGGCGTTTGTGAACCTGGGCAGGTTTCCCAAATCCAAAACGGGTCAGGTCCAGTTCGTCTAGCCCAGAACAACTATACATGGCCTGTGCTAGACCCGGAAAGGGCCCATGTTGACCCCCATTGGTCAGTGCTGTGTTTCGAAACTTGAGAAAAATTTATTTAATAAAAATTAATTAAGGTAATTTTTTTATTATATTAAATAATTTAAACAATTTCTTTATGGATTGAAAATACTAATATGAAAATACTCCAAAAAATTAATTTAATTTTGAAATTAATTAATTAATTAATTTAATTTTTGGAATTAAAATAAATATAGTACCGTAACAAATATTATTAAATTATTTGAATTTAAAAAATTTATTTATTTTAATTAATGCCCTCATATTTAAATTATTGCAATTCAATTTTTTTGCGCTTTTATTTTAACTACTGATTGGTCTTGAGCATTGATCAACCTATGTATGTCTGTTTTTTTATCTATGTGTGATGATTGTAAATAATTAATTAGTTGTATTGATGTTATGTGCATCATATTATTTTTAGTCATCGTGTATAAGGGACTTCACGTCCAATTTATCTGTATGTATTTTGTACTTACAACCCCTCACCTGTGTGCGAGTATTTTTGTACTATGACAAGGACACTGTATGCCACAAACCATCCTATGTTAAGGTGAAATTCAGAAGAGAAGTGAACACACTAGATGGGGATGAGCTGCATCGTGAGTCAAGCTGCAACTTTTGTATGATTCCCCTAAGTCATGATTGATCCATAAAGTTTAAATGGATCAACCAATTTTACATGTTTAGGAACTGTCGGGTATTATTATTTTCTTTATGCATTTGTTTATTATATTATAAATTTTCATGATAGCGGGAAACATATAAAACAATAAAGAGTAAAATGCATAAAGATATGATGAATGTTTTTATATTAATGTTTAGTTTTGAGCGTGACAACATAAAATGAACAGATTAATAGGAATGAATTAATTTTTTCAATAATTATTAAAAACCCTCATAGAAATATTAAGTCACAATAAAATTGCATTATGTGAAGTTGAACAAAACAGGAGGTTCGGAGTGCTCATCAGCCAAAGTTGATGGTGCCTCATACTACTGAGAAGTTCTCTTGAGAGTGATGGGTTAACTTAGCTAAAGATGAGAGCAAAGAAGAATCCGAATATATCTTGCTGCAACTTTAGAAGAAAGTGTGGGGTAAATCGTTTTTATGATTTTATAAGCTGATACTTCACTCAATAGATCAATGAGCCATGAGTTAATGTGGTTAGCCAGACAAATGCCTACCATGAACTCTCTGAGTAGTGGAATAACCATAGGTTGTAGAATATGAGGATTGGTTCTAGGATCTTTGCCACTAGAATAATCAAACGATAAAGTATTCCGACTCTAGTATAAAGGGTTACTATAATTTGATAAAATAGTGGGATACATTTAATGATTTACTTATTTAATCAATAATGTTTTAATTGGTAATAAAAGATAAAAGTATAAATTGCTAAAAAAAAATTTAAAAAAAGGAAATTAATACCAAAATCCACATTATGATATTTACTTGACAAAATCAATGTCCTATATAGAATTAATTTTCTTGTGTAGTACAGGCGCGTGCGCACAGTACTACGACATAGAAAAATTCAAAGTGTTGGTGTCCTAATTTCTATCAAGGAACCTCAAGAAGCGAGAGTGTGAAATATTCTTACTGGAGAATCATGTAAGGAACATATGATGGTTATGTCATAATGATATCATCAATGATAGATGTGTGTTGAGGATACTACATCAGGGCATGAATGATATTACATGTAGTCTCATCTCTGAGATGCTTGTAAGGGGAAAGTGAAGTGAGATCTGAATCATTATTATTACACTAGCTTTGAGTAAAATTGAAACATAGATCACAATATTTAATATATTTGATTACATAATGAATAATATGAAGAAATTTCTTCATTACCTTCAAGGTAATGTTCTCCAAGTAAATAAAAACTTAAAGAAAGTATAATATTTAATTCTTACGTTGAACAAGTTGAAAGAAAAGGAGAAAATGATGATGGAAAGATAAAACAATAAATTCACCTTTTCAAAATACTTTAATGAAAAGAGGTATTAAATAGGAGGTTATTTTCTTCACATGTCATGAAATAATTATATGGAAGATAAATGCAATGAATTGAATTGAATAAGCAAGTACTCACTTCTTCTTCAATGAGTATTCATCATTGTAAGTAATGTTTCTATTATACTTATTGGGTTTTAAATATAACATGAAAATCACATATGTGTATTTGAATATAGTAACCAAGTATGAAATGAAACTTTACAAGAAGTAAGGTGTGTTATCTAAGTGGTTGAGAAAGGATGGTTCCTCAGTTAGTGGTGAGAAGCATACAACTTCTATATTGCCAATTTTAATGATTCCATTTGAAAATTTAGAGTATAACCAAAAAATTAACCTCACTTATCCTTTGGACACAAGGAGACATTATTCCAGTTAAGAATGAATGTTGTTTGTGGTATTCAATACTCAACCAATTGTTCAGTAATGCTTGAATCATTGCTAATACCTGATGAATATAAAAAATTAATAATTCATTATACCAAGTTGTGGAAAGATAATACTTCTTCAAGAAAAAATAATTAGTTTTCAATCATATTTGAATATGGTTTTAGATTATTTAGAGTTAAAGACCTTAAGTATTATCGACACACTTAATACTTAGTATTGGAAAAAATAAACCTTTATAAATGAAGGTACACCACAAAGATTTTGGAATTGGTTCTGCTGGACAACATGAACTATTACAAGGGTAAGATAATGATAACTATACTTCATAAGATTTCTTTATGTTTAATGAATGTGAACTTTATTTATGTTATATTCATGATCATAATACATGAGATGCTTCGGCCTAGCGTGCCGAAGAATATCTTGACCAAGAATTTGTGAATCATTATAATGTAGCATGGAGTAAATACTAAACACACATTACCTTGTCCACATTAGGGCTATGATGATAATAAGGAGGATTAATGATGAGTCTTTCAAGTCAACATTGATCAGTATAAGGTAGCATGGAGAAATTCCTAAATTCACATTTCCTTATACACATCAAAGTCATGATTTAAGTAAAAGGAACATCAATGTTTAAACTCATGCATTACAGATACTTCTATATTTTGAGACATGATTTGAAATTAGTGACATTATCCAATAAACACATGAAAGATATAACGACAAATGTATGCCATATTAGTTATAATATGATTTAAATACATTATGTCATAAAAACATTTCTTTAGATGCAAAGATTTTGTTGGGGATATAAACAAACTTGCATCAAGAAAAAACACAATGTGAATCTAATGTAAATATACTATAGGTTTCTTAGGATATTGTAGAAATAACTATAATAGAAAATTTATAGTCAAAGTAATAGACTATATTTATATATATGGGTGTACATCTACATTTGAGATAGTGGGAGAAATATTGACTTGGGTTTAGTTAATTCCATAGATGCACAAATAATTAACATATTAACAAAGTCCAAAATAGGTGTGGAAAAGGAATGTTCCAGAGGCACATACTCTGTAGGATGGTTAAAAACATTGTGATGGTTTTATAGTCATTGTGGTTAGTGATAAATTATTCATCGAGAATAATAATTCATACAGTTAAGTATTATATGGAAACCAGCTAAAATTGACAAGACCAATTAAAATTTAATAATAGATTCCATGTATCAAAGTGAAGGGGCTTATTATTTTGAATAATATGGTGTTTATTCAAGTCACACAATACAAGGATGATACAAGTGTGGTACCAATAATTATAGATTGGTAACACCATGTTATTATGCCTAAATCCATTATAATTAAACTTTTCATAGCTAATTTCTATAATTATTTTTTTGAGCATTGGATTTCAAGACCACCAATCATTAAATGTGCCAATATGATGAAACCAGAAATGGATGGTCACACTATTGAATGACACTATATGTGAAAGTTACTAAAATATTATTTAGGATTGATGTAAGAAAAAAGACCATAGAATATTCATTAGGAATGAATCTTTTTTATGATTTTACTAGAGGTTAATGGGAGCATAATTGTTTTCCATGTAAATTATGTTTGATAACATATGGAAAACAAATATTGGTCTTATAGTTAGTTAAGTACAAGATGAAAGTAACTGTCCAGTGATTAACATAAAGTAGCATCCTATGTTATAGGGAACTAGATCTACAATGATACACCTAACGATTTCTTAGACCAAGTCAATAATACATATACTGACAAGGTTTTGAAAAATAAAAGTTGGAACAATTCAAGAAAGAATTGTTACTAATATCACATGGAATAAATATATCCAAAAAGACATGAATGGTAATAATAGTAGATTAATGTGGTGGATAGAGATATATACATTTTAGTGATGGATCAATAATGTATTCCATGATATGTAAAATATATGATATTTCCAATATATACAATATAGTAGTAAAATATAAATTTTTTAAAGGAGGACTATAAGAGAAGAAGTTAGAACTATCCAACTATAATTGAAAAAAAGTACAGATGATATATAACTAGTTTGTTGAGAATAAGTGATACTAGTTTTAAGGGAACAAACTAGTCTTCATTGGATCAATGTGATCTAATATTGTAGTTAGGCTAAGGTAAACAACATGACAAGCTCATTTAGCTAGTGGTTTCCATATCTGCAATTATATAGTATGTTATATCTTTCGAGGTAGCTAAGAAGTAGTGTATTAAATGAAATGATTTGTTCTAGTTCATGGAATTACACATAGTTTGTAATGTTTTATCATTATGGTAATCTTATTACTAATACTAGCCAAGATGTAAATTTATGACATATGAGAAAAAAGGATATACTAAGGGATATCATATCTTGAGAAGATTTACTCAAGAAGGATAGGTCATAGAAAATAGAAAATCTACATAGTGGAGACATGGAAGACCAAACAACTAAATCCATGACTTATAAGAAACATGATCTTAATCATGTGGGAGATATCAGAGATAGTTATCATGTTGGATCCAGTGAAAGTGAGAGTATTGAAAATGTGGATACCCTAGACCCAACATTATTAGTACTTTTAGATTACTATTTCATGTATACGATGGTATATAGATGATGAACACTTACAATTATAGGGTAGATATTTATGCATCAACTATTTAAATGGTAACATACACAGATTAATTTTCATGTAAAAATGTTATAGCAGATCTTAGGCTATTATGAGAACCTCAAGATACTATGAAATTAATCTTAAATAAATGTCATATGGTCTAGATATGTCATACTGACTAGAAATAGTTGATGTTTGACTATCAGGTGTTAGGGTCTCATAATCATTGAGACTTATTCTAATAGAGTTCATACATGGTGATCTCTAGTAGGTGATTTCATGAGTACAAACCCACCATTAGGAACACCACATGTTTTATGTGTCCTTGGTTGTTCCTATCTATAGACATGTGTATTAAACTCCTGACATGAGAACATTATCAGTGTGTACAATTTGATCATGTACTTTGATTCAAGGGAAAAAATGATAATTAAATCTTGGCGAGGTAATCTCTGTTGAGTGTTTCATTGGTGGCATGACATTGGTTGAATGATCAAGATATAATTTATCACTTTTGGGTCAAGGAAGTAATATATCTCAAGCCTGGTTGATTAGGATATTAGTACCTTAAAAATCCTTAGCCAAGGTAGTGGAAGGTAAATCCATACAGTTAGATCAATAAAGAATAAAAAAGAAAATGTTATGACATAAGTGTGTGTGTCCTGATTTATAATATATTTAAAGACAAATATATTACATTACACAGTGCATGTTCGTAGGTTGGTTTCCACTCCTATGACAATTCCTTATCTCTTAAGGGGAATTTATGGGGTCTAGACTCTACTCTTGGTCTCTAAATATAAATCAATTCTATAAAGATAAGGTCCTAGAGGATCACAAACAATAGTGTATTCAAGAATCTAGCCTACCCAGGCGAATAAGTATATAGGACATGGTGGACCAAACCACAAGGTTTGAGTGTTGTCCAAGTTATCGATCACCAATTAGTAAATAAATTCATTACAACTAGAGTATAGAATAATTTTCATAAAATAATATATTGAATGTAATCATGAGGTCTTTAGTGAATATAGGTCAAATATTATACGAGCGAAAATTATTTCAATAATCTAGGTTCATTTAATATTAGAAGAATTTATGAGTTGAGTTAAATGTCTCTATTTTATCACATAATATTTTTAATATATATTATAGGTATGTTTTAATATATATATATATATAATATTTATGGTTTAGTTTAGTTTTTCATAACTATTTGTTTATTGCTTACCTAGTGGGAGTTGATTTTTCAAGGGCCAGGAAACCCTATCTTGGTATTTTCCTCACCCACTATATAAATCTGTAGAGAAGCTCATTCTAATGACTATTCACTAATTTAGAAGGGCATGTTCTATCTCCTCCCACATATTATATAGAGAGGGTCTCTCTCTGAGTGATCGATCGAAGGTGCCTTCAACAGATTGAATGGATGAGATTGAGGTGATTGAAACGATGCCAAATGATTCGTCAAAGCTCCACACCAGCACCTAGAATTTGATGAATGGAAATTACATGGACTTTTAAAGCATGTTTGGATGATATAGAGGGGTTTGGATTTAGAACCATTGATCAATGATCACCAGTGAAAAGATATAGTTGAACACGATTCATTTCGAACAATGTATTTGTTTATTTTTTGGGTGATTTGTTTAATTCACTTAAGATCCTCAGAAAATACTGAGGCTCATATCACTAAAGACGAAACGTTTCATCAATTTGGTGATAAAAATTTCAATTTCCTAGCCCATTTTCTTCTTCTTAGCACCTTAGTACCTTCAATAATATGTTTCTGTTGTTCACCATGAAGAATTTGAATGGGGCTGTTCTCCACTCTAACATCCTATTGGAGAAGATGTTTTACAATCTACATTGATCAAAAGAATCTAAAACCTAAAGAAACATTGATACCACATTATTTTCCTAAATTATGGTTTAATTTCACTTGAGTTTAATTTTTATGTACATAATGGTTTATTTTTTTCCTTCTTTAGTATATTTCACTTGAGTTTCACTAGGGTTTGTTGTGCCGGATGCGGTCGGTTTGTCTGGTGGTGGTGGGATTTTCTGTTCTTTTGTCTGGTTTTTTCTTCTATGGCGTGGTGATTCGGTAGATGCGGGTTGAAGGCACCGCCGTGATGGAACAACGACGATGGTGATATCTTCTGGTTTTGTTATTTGCGGGTTTTGATCCGCAGTGAGCTGTTTAGGGTTGAATTTGTTCCCCAATGGTTCGAGGACGTTTTGAGTAGATGTTGCGATTCCTTTTCGGTGAATGGTTCGAAGATGGCTGTGATACGTTCCCAATGGTTCGAGGATGTTTTTAGTCGATGTTGCGATTCCTCTTCGGTGAATGGTTCAAAGATGACTGTGATACATTGTTTTTCTGGTGACGTCGAGGTGAAGTGAAGAGCAGTTCCGTCGATGGTTCCACAGTCAGGTGGTGCGTGGTGATCCGGCATTTGGAGGAGTGGTTGTTTTGTCATGCGTCTCGAGGTGTGCGGATCGAGGCGATCACGTGTATTGGTCTGATTTGATTTTTGAAGCCCGAGGCGGCGCGTGTGGCTCGAGGCGTCGATGGCGGTGCTTTTTAAATTTTTGAAGCATGTTGTTTGAATTTTGAATTTCATGTTGTCCTGTTGTGGAATTGAAGTGAATCTGTAAGGGGTACCGGGAACCCTTAAACCGGTCTCATGGGAACCGGCTACCCTCAAACCGGCCATTAGATAATTAAAAAAAATGATTTCCGGCGGCATCCATTAGATGGGTTATTTTAGAGTTCATATTAGTTTAATTTCATTAGGATATTATTTTATTGTCTGTAAATATTTTTGAACTATTCCATAAACATGCAATAGTTTACATAATTTATTCTTGAGCTGGATTTTTGAAGTGCTAACTAGTATAAAGATTTTGGAATGATATGAGTTGTTAATTATTTGGGTTTTGAGGGAAAAATACTTTGAGATTTCTTTTTATATTTCATGCATGATTCTTATATATTGAATTTCTAAATTTTGCGGAACATTTAAACTATATTCACATGTTTATCTACATTAGATTCATCATTGGGGACAAGTAGAGTTTAAGAGTGGGGGAAATTGGTCTTTCCATGTGCAAAACTATACCACAATAAGAACCCATTAGAAACATCCAAAACATTTTAGAAGTGTTTTTTCAGCTTTCAATGAATCATTTTCAACAGTTTTAAATATTTATAAAGTTTGAATTTTACATATCCAATTTATTGAGGTTAATTATCTAATACCCCTTGGGTTTAGTTGGATAAATTAATTATTCATTTTCTTCTTGAAAAGCAGTTGACCTTGGAAAAACTTGTGTGAATATTATACGATTATCAATGCCTTAAAATTTTTGAATTTGGATTCAAACTTGTAATTTATAAATTCAAATTAATTTTAAAATGAAAATTGTAATCCAGGTTGAACTATTTATTTTTTTAATTTAAGCTTTTGGATGATTTATTTATTCACCCATTTAAAATTACATATTACACTCATCCAAACTGAGTGTCTAATTATTTTTTACTTCTGGTTATGTGATTTTGTTTTCTTGGAGGTAATGTGATGGTTGAAATTTCTGTTGAATAAAAATTGAAGTGGGTTTAATATATTTTCAAATATTGAAGGTTAATAATATCTTTAAAATAGTAATTATTTTTTCACAAGAAAATAATTAATTTATTGAGGGAAAATATATTCCTTTCTTGATAAAGTTACAAGGGATAAAATTATTTTTAGATCCATTTTTTGTGGCCATTCAATATTTCAAACTAAATAATCATTTGTTTATATTTATTTTTTCACATTTTTTTCTTGAGGATAAGAAAAAGATTAGTCTTTGATGAATTTTATGTGGCTATATTTTGAAATAATTAACCACATAATATATTTAATGGAATTACATTTTAATTACTAAGATATTGTTTTTATTTTTAAATATACTTTTATTTTTAATTTAGAGTTAAAATATTTATCCCTATAATTTAATAGATAATTAATTTATTATATGTTATAATTGTTATTTTTTTCAAACATAGAGTATTTTATTCAATTAAAAAAATTAATGGTTTATATTTTATTTTATATTAACATGTAGTTTCGTTAACAATTATTTACCTAATAAAATTCTATTCTATTTTATTTTTTTGATTTTTTATTTAATTATTTTTTATTTTTCATTATTTGGTTTCATTATCTATAATTCCATTTCTATTTATATAGACATTTTAGTTTTTATATCTTTGCATTTCCATTTTGGAGAACATATTTTCTAGTTGAGACGTAGCCAATTTGCTAACTAGAGAAATTCATTAACATAACCAATTTTGAGAAATCTATATTATAAGGCCCCAGCCATAAAACATTACATAATCTTGAATTAAATGAATAATTCACATAGAGTATATTTTCAGGTTTAGAGTTTTAGAGAATTATGACATAACTATTACATCTCAAAGATTACAAAGTAGACACTTCTACTAAGTTTCCATAAAATAAAAACTCTTAAAAAGAAACATATCTAGTTCCATGTTTTAGACAGCATGTCTTTCCTTGATCCCATCCTTGACCCTATTCATCTTTAAGTCCTATGGAAAACATTTCAAAAACGTGGGATGAGCATAAAAATCTCAGTAAAGGATACACAAAGAAGGAAAACTGTTAGTTTCTTTTCAAAACAATAAGTAAATCATGAATACTTTATCATAAGTAATATCTTTCACCTTTATGAAGTAGTAAATACTCTTCACTGAATAAAATATCATTACTTACCCTTTTGTAACCAAAATATTACCATAAAACCCATATAAATAACATATATCATATAATGGTAACTTGGGACATAAACATACTTAAATGGAATAACCATACAGTCAACTTCCACACCTATCACTAAATGGTATAGCCATATGGCCAACTTCCATACCCAATGCATTGGAGGTTATAACGTAACCAACAGTCCTGGTATTCACGACACCACCCATCATATGGTTTATCACATAACCACCCGTAAAATGTCCAAGTACCACTACAAAATCATAAGATATAAAAGAAATATAATGGAAAGAAAACATTTCCACATTTAAATCACAATATATCCATTAAATATATTAACATAACCAATCCATTATCAAAACCATTTTCAATACCAAAATATATAAAAGTGTATATGGTATTTATTTTCTTTTAAAAATATTACAACTTTTTAAGGAATCCAAAGGTCAAATAGTACTCGCGGCAGCGGAAAAGGTCATTGTCACCGCGTATGTTAAAAGAAACATTCCTTTTTGTCGTTTAGTAAAACGCTTCGTAGAAAAAGATTCCCTTTGAATGAAATGAAAAGTCAAAGGTGTTTATATAGCGTATAAAATAAAGTCTTGTATTAGAACAAAAATATGCCTCAATGAAAGAAGATTGAGACGAAGTCCCTTACAAAGTCGGTATCCTTAGATTAAGGATAAATCAATTACATAATTATGTGTGACAAATATAAATACACCCAATATAAGAGGATATTAAGTGTAAAACAATTATAGGTCATCCAAACATATTCATAGTACAACATAATCAAGAAGTAGATGTTTAACCCAAATAATTGAAATTGGGTTAAGAAGTTTCCTTACAGAAATTCGACCGCCTAACGACGTCATTTTAAAATTCAGAAAATGAGACGATGAGAGATAAAAAGGGTATCTCATCACTTGGAAAAATAATTTATAGAAAAAAGGATATATAATAACATATCCCAACATAATAAGATGTAAATTAAAAGACCTAACAAAAAGAATTCTTTTAAAAAGAGGAGGGTGAAAAGTTCCCTTACCGATTTGGGTAACTTTCGAAACGTACACCCCATGAAAGAAGGTTCATAAAATGAATATTTAAATAACAATAAATTAAAGTATATTAAACAAATAATACAATCATGGGTAGTACATACACAACACAAAATGAAATAGTGGCAAATTTAGCATGAATCTCATGGAAATAAAAGTTAGATGAAAACCCCTTACCTTGTTGTAATCAATCCAGTCTTATGAAAAAAAGATAATAAACACCAAATGAATCACATAATACCATGAATATAAATATAATCATGATAATATATATCAAATTTCAGTACATAATACACCACATTCAATAAATAAGTGGCGAGCAATGGAAATCTCACGGAATTAAAAGTAAGATAAGAAATCCCCTTACGAAAATTCGGCAGCCTAACGGCGCCACTTAAAACATCCAAAAAATGGATTGATGAGATCAAATAGGGTCTCTAATCATATGAAACTAAAAATTAAAGTAAGAGGAATATAAAATAAAATCCCCCCACATAAGAAATAGGAGCATAAAAGAAGTGACATAAAAGAGAGTACTTAAAAAGAAATAGAGAGGTATGATCCCTTACCTCAAGTCCGACTTGTCTTGTTAGTTTCTTTATATTCCTGAATAATAAACTTTGGTAAATTTATAATTGCATAAGGAACTCCATTAAAGTTTATAATTTAATTTATATCACATATTATAATGTTATAATAATTAGTTAATTATGAGAGTTCATATCAGACGTTTTTGTCGATGTTCGGTACATGAACTTGTTTGAAAAGAATTGTCCATGTAGTTATAAGTAAATCATCTACAAAATAGTATTAATGATTTAAATATCCTATATATCCAGTATAAATTCATTTTATACTATTCCAGAACATTTGGAGATAGAAAATGAAATTCACCTTTCATGGAGACGGTAGGCCGTACGTACGCATGAACGCTACTTTCATTTCTTTGTCATATTAATGGAATTAAAAATAAACGAGAGATATATATATTATAATTCCAGTTTAGTATATATGTTATATAGGTCACATAAGTTCAGTAATTTAATTCTTTATACATTCCATGTATTTCATGAACGAGTCACATCACGTGAGGGGCAGTAGTCCACACTTCCTCGTATGAAATTATCACATTTGCACAACTTGCAAAGCATAAAGTTATGTTTTAAATATAAAATACAGAAGTATATAAAAAAAATAAATACCATATATATCATATATAAAATATAGTGACATCATAATGGCCACCATGAGAGGCGGTAGGATATAATTGAACAATCATCGTTTCGTGAGACTGTAATTCCCCATCCACGGAAATAGTATGTTCTTTATCCATTAGATGGAGGTGTGTGTAAGTGTAGCTCAAATAATTCTGATAACAACATACTAGTATATTTAAAATACTGTTTTTTACAAAAAAAGGAATAAAAAGAGTTTAGGGGGTTAGAGAAGCAAAATAAAACAAAAGAACATAAGAGGAGACATTACCTTTAAATCGGGCAACTCCCCTTGGTTTGAACCAAAAGGGTTTCTTGAAGAGCGTTCTACCTAAGGTAAGGCTTATAGGATAAATATAGGGATGTGGAGAGACAATAGGATCATGGTTTGGATGATCCAAGGGATTGAGAGATGTCGGTAAGAGAGTAAAGGTGGGGGCCTTTTATAAGAGGGAGGAGAGGCACTCTTAGAAGGTCATGAGATGTTACTTTATTATGAAATGATTTTCATATTTTAAAGGTCCCAAAGTGATATATTTCGGGGATAAGGTGATAAAAGTTATACATGAATCCATCCAATAGGTTTTAGACAAGTTTAAGTCTTATATTTTACCTTATCTTTTCATTTTATTTAAATCGTTCATTAATGAGATAATCGCTGCATCATCATGGTGTCATAAATAAATTTATTTATTTAATGTCAAAAAATTATAAAAAAATTACCTTGATGTAGGAAATATTTTTAGATTTCTAATTAATATTTATAGTGAAAAAGATAACATATATAACCTTAAGTAAAAATTGTTTTAGTAAAACAATACATGTTTGTGACATTTTTATTTTAACTTTTAATAAAAAGTTATTAATGTCATTTTCTTACCCATGTGGCTCCATGGGGTCCCCAAGTTGACCCATGTATTATCTTGTTCTGGAATGACTCATCCAATAAGGGCAAGACATGTGTCAAGGAAATTTCATATTATAAAAACATTATTTTTACCTTAAATTACACTAATTACCTCTAATCGCGATTAATAAAACTCAAAAGTTACTATTCACCAAAAATTATTTTCATCCCATTGAACCAAATTTTACTTAATAATGACAACCATGTATGTCCGATTTTTAAAATTCAATTCATAGATGTGGTAAAATTTCATTTAAACGAAAAATCAGTTTTTTTAACTACCACTTAGTGGTTTCACTATTCATCAAAAATTGAAGTTTTTCAGAAAAATACCAAAAATAACCCTAAGCTATATTTGATATTTTAAATTCAAAAATAATTTCTATTTTAAAAAATTCAAAACATATAAGTTGAATTAATTAATTTAATAATTAATTCCCATTGTCAAAACAAATAGCGTGTTTTTAAGAAACAATATATATCAAAAGATTGACACTTGTTTATATCCAATTTCAAAGTGAAATTAATTCCAATGTCCACCATTGGATTAAATGGTAAAAATATATTCTAATTTCACTTCAAAACCAATTAAAAATATAATCTAACCATATAAATAAATTAGATTAAAAGGAGGTTTTGAATTAAAATACAACATCATTCACTATTCATTAAAAAAATGAACTTTATTGGAAAAATACAAAAAACATACAGAAAGTAAATTTTGATGTCCCGATTATAAATAAGGATTTTATTTTGTCAAATATAACATATAAAATTTTCAAAAAGTGGATTTAAAAAGGGTTCTCCATCAAAAGGTGGTTAATCGACCTTTTAAAGAATATTAGAATATTTACGCTTAAAATTGGATTCATTCGCATTTTAAGCCCCTAACATTTATTGGATAAAAGTAAAAATATTTGACAAACATATATAATAATTTTTTAGTTAGTTCTGTTCATTCCTTCCATTACAACGACCATGCGTTAACTACCATTTAAAATAATATTATTTTATTATTAGTATGCAACGTAAGATTTCAAAGAAACTCATTATTGCGTATTGGGTACACCATCGAGCATAGAGTTCCCTTTAAAGTGATATTAACATTTTATTCACAAATATTGATAAATATGAGAATTTAATATTCTTTATTTACCAGGGATGTTACATCCTTCTCCCCTTTTGGGAATTTCGTCCTCGCAATTTTAAAATTGGGCTCGAAAACTTCATTGAAATCCCCACATCGGAGAAGGAGTAAATTAAACTATCACTTTAAAAGAAAGAAAGAAAAATAAAAAGGTCACCTGAGACAAAAAATACTAGGATTCCATGAAAACATGGATATGGAGGTGAAAACAAACCATCATGTTCTGATGGAGAGTGATAGAAAACATGTCTAGGAGAAAGTTAACCACTAGAAAATCACAAACTTGTGATGGGCTAAACAGTATTAGATTCCCCAGTAGGAAAAGTTAACATAATTTTTTTTTGTTTTAAGTTACTTTTCATTGAGGAACTTATTTATGAGCTTAACTAAAACATAAGAAAAAATACTTACTTGTCGTATAGACTTTCATCTCTTACTATATTTCTTACACAAACCCATATTTTCTCTAAAAGATGAGTATTTAGGATGACTTGTTCACATTAAGAGCGCTATAACCAACTTCTTGAGAATCACTTAATCCACAATAGAGAACTATATATTTCCCATGTATTTAGACATTAACCAAAACCAAAAAGGTTAGTACAAGATTAGATAATTCCCAAAAAGGACAATCTTTTATAAAAAAAACTACTCTTAATCTCCAAAATTTGTTAAACAAAACCCAAAGTTCATCAAAGACCATTCAATAAATAGCTATCCATAAAATTCATCAAAGTAATCCAAACTAAGATTGAAACCCAAATCTCAGAAGGATTTAATCACATAGTCTTCAAAGGTAAATCTCAACATTTATCTCCAAATAACATTAGTTACTCTTAAAGTCTCATATTTAAAAGTAATTAACCTCATCACATATCCTCCATGATAGGTTACTCATTTCCATAGATAACCCAAAATCAACTTATTTCTGATTCATAAGATCATATAACTAAAAATAATTAGTCAAACTAACCAGGGACATCACATAGCCCAGTGGTAGGTGATAAATACCAGTCGCACTTTGATTGTGGGTTCGATTCCCGCAGATTCGTCCGGCGCGACGGGTTGTCACACGGTCTGCGTGTTATCCTTTTTCCAAAAATATATAATTCTTGAAACATTCCCCCAAAAGAGATAAAATCTTCAAAAATAACCATAAAATAATTTAACCTTAATTTTATCTCATGCCTTTCATTTTCCATCATAACAAATAGAAACCCATAATTACCTCAAAATTAAGGATCATATAAACCCTAATGGCTACCTTTATAATTATTACCTAAACTTCCACATAGATTTGGTTCTCTTGTACATGATGCATTAGAGAAATCACCAAGGTTCAAGTGGTTAATCATGACTCATGATAGTTGGTTTAGAATAACCACGAGATTTCTCATTGAATCCCCCATTTCATCCAGTCTCTTAATCAGAGAACCACCACAGTTTCCTTCAAACCCATTGTCACTTTGGTGCCTGCAAGATCCATCCATTTACTAAAACCAAAAAATGTCAGTGTGAGTATATCAACAAAATCATCATGTACTAATGAGGAAGATAAAAAATAAGATATACTTATCCAAGTTATCTCAAACTCATTCCAACTTTCAAAAATAACAATGAATCCATCTAATATACTAACCATTGTGGTTATACACAACTTGTCAAGCTTAAACAACACTCTAACCTCTAAAGTTATCTAAACCGACCTTTGATACCAACTATAAGGCCCCAACCTTAAAACATTACATAATCATGAATTAAATGAATAATTCACATAGAGGATCTTTTCAGGTTTAGAGTTTTAAAGAATTATGACATAACTATCATATCTCAAAGATTACAAAGTAGACACCTATACTAAGTTTCCATAAAATAAAAACTCTTAAAAAGAAACATGTATAGTTCCATGTTTTAGATAACATGTCTTTCCTTGATCCCATCCTTGACCCTATTCATCTTTAAGTCCTGTGGAAAAAATTTCAAAAACTTGGGATGAGCATAAAAATCCCAGTAAAGGATACACAATGAAGGAAAACTGTTAGTTTTTTTTCAAAACAATAAGTAAATCATGAATACTTTTTGATAAGTAACACCTTTCACCTTTATGAAGTAGTAAATACTCTTCACTGAATAAAATATCATTACTTACCCTTTTATAACCAAAATATTACCATAAAACCCATATAAAGAACACATAACATATAATGGTAACTTGGGACATAAACATACTTAAATGGAATAACCATACGGTCAACTTCCACACATATCACTAAATGGAATAGCCATACGACCAACTTCCATACCCAATGCATTGGAGGTTATAACGTAAACACCCGTCCTGGTATTCATGACACCACCCATCATATGTTTTATCATGTAACCACCCGTCAAATGTCCAAGTACCATTACAAAATCACAAGACATAAAACATATATAATGGAAAGAAAAAATTTCCACATTTCAATCACAATATATCACTTAAATATATTGAAATAACAAATCCATTATCAAAACAATTTTCAACACCAAAATACATAAAAGATTATATGGTATTTATTTTCTTTTAAAAACATTACGACTTGTTAAGGAAGCCAAAGGTAAAATAGTACTCGCGGCGACGGAAAAGGTTGTTGTCACCGTGTATGTTAAAAGAAACATTCATTTTTGTCGTTTAGTAAAATGATTCATAGAAAAATATTCCATTTGAATGAAATGAAAAGTCAAAGGTCTGTATACAGCTTATAAAATAAAGTATTGTATTTGAACAAAAATATGCCTCAATGAAAGGAGATTGAGACGAAGTCCCTTACAAAGTCAGTATCCTTAGATTAAGGATAAATCAATTACATAATTATGTGTGAAAAATATAAATACACCCAATATAAGAGGATATTAAGTGTAAAACAATTAGAGGTAATCCACACATATTCATAGTACGACATAATAAAGAATTAGAGGTTTAACTCAAAGAATTGAAATTGGGTTAAGAAGTTCCCTTACAGAAATTCGACAGCCTAACAACGTCATTTTAAAATTCCAAAAATGAGATGATGAGAGATAAAAAGGGTATCTCATAACTTGGACATATCATTTACAGTAATAAGTATATATAAGAACATATACCAACATAAGAATATGTAAATTAAAATACCTAACAAAAAGAAGTCTTTTAAAAAGAGGAGGGTGAAAGGTTCCCTTACCGATTTGGGTAACTTTCGAAATGTACACCCCATGCAAGAAGGATCATAAAATGAAGATGTAAATACCCATAAATTAAATTATATTACACAAAGAATACCATCATGGGAAGTACATACACCACACAAAAGGAAATAGTGGAAAATGTAGCATGAATCTCATGGAAATAAAAGTGAGATGGAAACCCCTTACCTCGTTGTAACTAATCGAGTAATATGATAAAAAGATAATAAACACCAAATTAATCACATAATACCATGAATATAAATAGAATCATGATAATATATATATAAAATGACAGTACACAATACACCACATTCAATAAATAAGTGGCGAGCAATGTAAATATCACGGAATTAAAAGTGATATAAGAAATCCCCTTACGAAAATTCGGCAGCCTAATGACGTCACTTATGTCATGACCCCTCCCACCAAAGATGCCCCTCCTGAGCTGGAAATGGTGAACGGAAGATAATGACCCCTGAGTCCCACCTCCAGTAGGCCCCGGGGTGGCGACTAGCACCAAGGGTATGAGTTTTCACAAATATGGGAGGCATTACCCTTTTTATTTATTTAGGATCGGGAAATATGACAAGTCAACCACCAAAAAGGAAAAGAAAAAGTGTATATAAATAAACCAAAACCAAGCCCACATGGATGTTTAAACAATTTTATAACAAGGTACAAGTACAAGAAAGCTCAAAGTACAATACCAAAAGAAAACAAGAGTACATCAACAACAACAACTCCAAATATCCGATTAGTAGGGTCCCACACGACCCTGGTAGTCCTCCTGGAAACCTGAAAGTAAACGTAGGGTGAGCATACAAGTATACTCAGTAGGGAAACCTAAAGCTCTCATGCACAAGTGGGGAGACATCCTAATGTCCCGTGAGAACAACAGAAGAAACCTAGCAAGGAATTCTATCCACCCAAACTCACCAGCCACACTCACCAAAACACAATCACAATAGGTAATAGTATATAGGAACAAGAGTATTGGGTACCCCGCACCATTTCCCTTTAGTTAGCTGCTATTCCTAACGATGAACATCCTGACGCTGCCACACTCTCCCCGCCCGCACACACCTGGGCCTCACAACCACGTATCCCGCCTGCACACACCTGGGCCTCACAACCACGTATCCCGCCCACACACACCTGGGCCTCACAACGACGTATCCCACCCACCCACACCTGGTACTTACAACCACGTATCCCGCCCGAACACACCTGGGCCTCACAACCACGTATCCTGCCCGCACACACCTAGGCCTCATCTCGAAGATTCTTGGGAAACAGTAGAACCTGCCCGAAGAGTCTTGGGCTGAAACCACCCCAATCGAAACCTACCCAAAGAGTCTTTGGTGTAAGGTCGCCTCAAGCCATCACAGCCTATGGGAGAAGGAGAAGGAAGAAGCTAGTAACTAAGGGAAAGCACCCTCTACCATGAAATGGGAGTGTTCGACAATAAGTGCTCAACATGGGTGGGGTGCGATAAAACACAAAAGATACAGATATATATATGTATACCAAACACACAGCCCAACCTATGTCTTCTAAATAGAGAAACTGAGCACGTGCCTCAGCACTACTACTATGAAGCATGCATACAACAAAAAACCCCAACCCCATTTAGGTTTTCACATTTCAGTAGAATTAGTTTATTTAGTTCCTTAACTACTGGGAAACTATCCCCAACCAACCACATCGATCGTTCATAAAACATATTCCTGCCATCCGCAAATCAAGTTAGGAAAACACAAGCAACAGAACAAAGTCCTTCTTATTAACCAACCAACCTCATTGATTATTAATCTTATTTCATTACCATGCCCCACCATTCATTAACTCTTCCGCTTTTATTTATTATTTACAACCCATAGTCCGTTCATATTCCAACCCATCCCTGCAGCCCCGCTGCCAACCACCGTAACCACAACTGCACCGTACATTATTATCCCTTTAATACCTCTTATCGCAGCCCCGCTGCCCGTTACCAACATAGAATTTACACCAACCCACAACCAAGACAACCGCAGCCCCACTGCTCACCCTATCCACAACAACCCACAAAACATCCCCATCACATGCCACATAACCAAGACAATACCCACATGTTCATTATTCCTTTTTGTTCAACCGGGGTGATCACACAAGGGTTCCAGATTTTAAACAGCCAACTTTACGTGATTAACCAATTTCCACATTCCACAAAGTTTCCTTCCACAAAAATGGTCTAGAAATATAGGGAAACATTTAATTGCGCAAGCAAAGGCCCCCAACGACCGTGATTTTCAATTGGCATAAGCCTATTCAATTCAAAACATATCAATAGGATAAACAAGGATAAACATAACAACTCTCCCATCCCCGTTCGTCAACCAGTTATTATCTTTATTTAATGGTTCAAATGTTTCTCATGAAAACAAGAGGATACCCACCCCACATGATGCACAAATTAGAGGGACGAAGGTAAGACCACTACCTCAACAGGTTCTGATCACAACGCTGCCCCAGATCAACCTTAGAAGACGTCCGTCAGCGTCCGTCACTTTTTTCGGGTCCCAGAAAAACCTCATCGGGTGGAAGTCGGAAAGGAAAGGCCGAAGGAAAGACAACGGATCCAAGCTCGGAAGTTCCGCCTCGTCGTTACGATCCCGTGGCCGCTGACGGATCATAAATCGGAGCTCGGACGAAGAAGTTATGGAAGAAAGAGCCTTCGAGTCTCTTGGGAGAACTCTGCTCAGAGGAATGAGGAGGAGAGGTGTGAGTTGAAAAGGAGGAGAGGACCCCTCCTTTTATAGGTGAGAAAAGAAAAATTACACGGTGTGTACTTTATGCTACACGGTGTGTACTTGGTTATTTCACACGGTCTCCACGCGGCTTCCAACACGGCTCCACGGCTATTGACTGGTCAACACACGGTTTGAGGGTAACGCATACGCGGGGAGGGACTACACAGCGTGTAGTTTGGACACACGGTGTGTACCCATTTATTGCACAAGGCAAGGACATGGCTCCAACATGGCACACGGCCATTGATTGGTAACGCGTACGTGGGGAAGGACTACACGGCGTGTAGTATTGGACACACGGCGTGCACCCATTATTCCACACAGTAAGGACACGACCTTCAACACGGGGTATACCCGCCAAGGTGGTACACGGCGTGTAGTTACACTACACGGCATGTACTCATTTACTTGACACGGCGAGGACATGCCCTGCGACATGGGGTATACCCGGAAAGGGGGTATACGACGTGTACTCAAACTACACGGCGTGTAGTTCAAAATTTTGGAAAGCGTGGGAAAAGTCCATTTTACCCTCCAGAACTCTTCTTGAACTTCTTTTTGACAAAGGAATGGGCCGGAGAGGTCCGGGCCATTACATTAGATACCTCTTAAAACATTCTCATCCCCGAGAATTCAAAAACCAACCCAGAGGAAACCCAACAAGATACCTCTTAGGGTTCTCATTATAACAGGAACCCAACCAACAACCCTAATCATATGTGTTAGGAATTCCTTCTCCTATGTCGAGATATTATCCGCTTTAGGAGGCACTGACTCACCTGCACGGGTTTAATCACATCCTCATTAATGCGTCTTGATTAAGAATCGGGTCTTCCCACATTCATACATTAGGATTTTCCAACTTACACTGCCCCTAAAACCGCACAACCAACACACTGCCCGAACACGTGGTTTTGGAAAATTCCTTCTCCTATGTCGAGATATTATTCGCTTTAGGCAGCACTGACTCGCCCGCATGGGTTCAATCGCATCCGCATTAATGCATCTCAATCAAGGGTTAGGTTTTTCCCTTTACCCACACATCCAGACATGTCACACATTACCAGGGAACAAGGAAAAAAAGGTATCACAACCAACAAGCCAAGATTTCCATATATCAAAGGTACAGAGTACAACATCAACAAAAAGCTCAGAAGAAAAAGGGAAAACACAAGTCAAAATAACTCCGAGTACTGAGCGTGCATCTGGGTCTCCTGCTCCCAAGTGCTCTCCTCGAGGCCGCAATGCCTCCGCAACACACGAACCAACGGAATGGTTCGTCCACGAAGCACCTTCTCTTTATGATCCTCAATTCTGAATGATCATTCCTCGAAGGTCGCGTCGTCTCCCATATCTAACTCTCCCCAGTCGATAACGCGAGAGTTTTCGTGCAAGTACCGACGAAGCTGGGAGACGTGGAAGACGTCACGAACCTTCTCTAACTGAGGTGGTAGGGCTAGCTGATATGCCACCTCGCCGACTCGCCTCAGTACCTCAAAAGGTCCGATGAACCTAGGTGAGAGATTTCTCCCTTTCACAAACCTCCGCTGCCCCCGTCGAGGGGAAACCTTCAAGAATACATGATCTCCCACCTCGAACTCCAAGGACCTTCTCCAACGATCAGCATACGACTTCTGTCGGTCTTGAGCCGCTTTCATCCTCTCACGTACAAGCTGGACTTTCTCTATGGTGCTTTGAACTACCTCTGGCCCAAGAGCACCTGTCTCTCCAACCTCTTCCCAACAAATGGATGAATGAAATGGCCTTCCATACAAATCCTCAAACGGTGCCATGCCAATAGTAGAGTGGAAGATGTTGTTGTAGGTGAACTCTATTAAAGGAAATTGTCGTACCCATGATCCTCCGAAATCTAGAACGCATGCCCGCAACATGTCCTACAACGTCTGGACAGTCCGCTCCATCTGCCCATCGGTCTGGGGGTGGAAAGTAGTGCTAATGCGTAGCTGGGTGCCAAAAGCATGCTGTAACCCCCTCCAGACTCGTGAGGTAAACCGAGTATCCCGATCTGAGATGATAGTATTTGGGACTCCATGAAACCACACAACCTCGTCTACGTACCTCTATGCTAAGGTAATCACTGTGCCTGACTCCTTAATTGCTAAGAAGTGAGCTAATTTCTTCAGTCGATCCACCACTACCCAGATAGCATCATAACCACCCTGAGCTCTGGGTAGTCTTGTGACGAAGTCCATTGAGATGTCATCCCACTTCTACTCGAGGAAATCTAAAGGATGAAACAAACCACTGGGAACATGGTGTTCATCCTTCACTTGCTGACACACTAGGAATTTAGCCACAAACTCTGCCACTACCTGTTTCACCCCGGGCCACCAAAATTGTTCCCTCAGGCCTCGGTACATTTTTGAAACTCCTGGATGTACCGCCAGGGCTGAGCTATGGAACTCACGGAGAACTCCCTCACGCATTGTCTCCGGGACAAACAACCTTCCATAGAAAATCATCCGATGTCAGCTTTCCTCTGACCATCCTTCTAGAGCGTTCCCCTGATCGAAACAATCCCGCATCACTTCCGTCTCGGAGTCCCCCCACTGAGACTCTTCCACCTGCTGCAACAAGGAGGACTGCACCATCATCTGAAACAAACAGCCTCTAACACCTTCTACCCTAGCATCCAAGTGCAAGACAACCAACTCTCCCATCGCCTTCCAAGCATCAGTGGATTCTCGAACTACTTCCTGATGCGACTTCCTGCTCAGGGCATCTGCCACAACGTTGCCCTTACCTTCAGTGTAAGAGATCTCAAAGTCATAGTCTTGGAGAAACTCAACCCATCTCCGCTGCCACAGGTTTAGGTCACACTGGGAGAAGATATAATACAGGCTCTTGTGATCTGAGAAGACCACAAAGCACTCCCCAAAGAGGTAATGTTGCCACAAATTCAGTGCGAACACCACTGCTGCAAGCTCTAGGTCATGGGTGGCATAGTTACGCTCTTGAGGGAATACCTACCTAGACCCATAACTAATCACTCCATTATTATGCATCAACACGCACCCCAGAACAAGGCCAGAAGCATCAAAAAATACCTCATAAAACAACCCTTCCTCTGGAAACCTAAGTACGGGAGCACTGAACAACTTCTCCTTCAGGTAGTCAAAAGCTTTCTGGCACTGCTCGCTCCATAGGAATACCTAGTTCTTCCTCTTCAAAGCTTTCAATGGAGTAGAAACTTGAGAGAAGTCCGAAACGAACCTCTGATAGTAACCTACTAACCCCAGGAAACTAAGAACTTCTGCCACGCTCTTGGGTGCTACCCCAGAAAAAACTGCCTCCACCTTCGACGGGTCCACTGACACTCCATACTGAGACACCACGTGCCCAAGTTAGTGTACTTCTTGCATCAAGAACTTACACTTAGACAATTTACCATAAAGCTGGTGGTGTTTAAGGACTTCTAAGACTGCCCTGATATGCTCAACGTGCTCCTCCTATGATCTTGAGTAGATCAGGATGTCGTCGATAAACACAACGACGAACTGGTCCAGAAACTCTCGGAAGACAAAGTTCATAAGTCCCATGAACACAGCCGGTGAATTCGTAACTCCAAACGGAATCACTACAAACTCAAAGTGCCCATACCTACACCTAAAATCCATCTTTGAGATGTCACTGTACTTTACCCTCAGCTGATGATATCCAGATCGTAGATCAATCTTGGAAAACCAACCTGCTCCCCTCAGTTGGTCGAAGAGATCATCTATCCTTGGAAGGGGGTAACGGTTCTTGACCATTACCTGGTTCAACCTTCGGTAGTCTATGCATAGCCTGAGACCACCATCTTACTTCTTCACGAACAAAATTGGAGCACCCCATGGCGATATGCTGGGTCAAACAAAACCCTTCTCCATCAGATCATCAATCTGAATCCGCAACTCCCGCAACTCCGAAGGTGCCATCCGATAAGGGGCCATCGAAATCGGATGGGCACCAGGCTGTAAGTCTATCCCAAACTCAAAGTCACATCAGGGGGATAGAGTCACAACCTCCTCAGGAAAAACATCGAGGAGCTTTCCAACAACCTCCTGGATATCCATCATCTCTGTATCAGCTGGAACCACTGATAACCCGCCTAACAAGGAAAGGAGAGGCTCCACATGCCGACTTCATACCTGATAGCTCCTCTTTACAACAAAAGATACGCGCTTCCCATCCACGTCGGAGAACATGACTCTTCTCCGGAAGTAGTCGATAATGGCACTATCAGAAAACAACCAGTTGATGCCTAAGATGACATCATATGGTTGCATCTGTAATAGAAGAAGGTCCCCACTAGATCGATGTGGTCCCAACGTCAGCCCACATCCCCGGAAAACACAAGATATGCTGGTCTGGCCTCCAACGGGTGTACTCAGCACCGGTGGTACGGAAAGTCTCTCTATTTCTAGTCTCAAAGCATGGGCTAGACCAGGTGAAACAAAGGAGTGCGAAGCTCCCGAATCGAACAAAGCAGAAACAAGAGTGATGAACAAACAAATTGTACCTCGCACCACCTCTAGTCCTGCTGGAGCTGTCAACTCTGCTGCGTGCAACTGTCCACGCCCAGCTCCTCTACCTCTCTGATGTCGTCCACCTCCCTGACCACGCCCTGGTCGAGGTCCTATAGGAGCACCCTGAGGTCGACCTCCTCCCACAAAGTCTGCCCTCGGAGGAGCATGGTCCTGCTGCTACTGGAAGGGCCTCGCTGGCAACTGGTGCTGCTGAAGTGGGCGCTAAACCTTCCCACCTCTACCGTACTTAGCTCGGGTCGGGCACCGACTCTGAACGTGCCCGAAACCTCCATAAGAGAAACACTTCAGTCCTGGGATCGTGAAAAAGGGAAGAGGACCAGAAGATCTGAACTGGAACTACTGGGGCCTGCTCCCCACTGCCCTGAACCTGGAGGGTCCCGTCATAGGAGACCTACTGCTAACTGACTTCCCCTTCGACGAGCCCGGATGGATCCCCTATCGGGGTGCACCTCCCAGCGAGTTCATCCTCTCTACAACCTATGCCTTCTTCTGTACTGCCAAGTACGTCGGAAGGGTGAAGGGGGTGACAGCATACTAGAGCGAAGGACGAAGCGCCTCCTCCAAATGTCTCGCCCGAGACTCCTCATCCGGAAAGAGATTCGGAGCAAAGTGCAGGAGATCCTTGAACTTGATCCCCAACTCTCGTACTGACATACTCCCTGCTGAAGGGAGAGTAACTCTAGCCGCTTCTCTTCCTTGATCATGGAAGAAAGGAATTCCTCTCGGAATTCCTTCTCAAAGTCAGCCCATGGAACCTCTGCCTCTATCCTCTCTCCGAGGAAGAGCATCCACCACTGTCGCACCACACCTCTCAGCTGACTGACTATTAGGGGAACCTAGTACTCCCTCAGAGCATGAATCAAGGTAAAATCGATCCCTAGATCCTCAAGCCACCCCTCCGTCTCCGTATCCGATGTACTACCCTCGTACTTCTTGAGGGTCTTCCACTGGAAAGAACGAAGAGTCTTCTACCACTGGCTATCTTCCTCCTCTCGGTCAATCCTCAACTGATCGACCGCCTGGATCTGCTGGGCCTCGGCCGTATAAGCCATCCGAGGACGACGTCCAGGTGCCATAGCTGTACGATAAACAAAGATCACCTAATCCCAAGTAGTAAGGAAAAACTCAAGGTTTTATTTTTATTATTTTATTTCAATTTCTTTCCTAGAACACCCAAATCAAGTAAAACACAATCATGATGATGCATGTACTTCCCTAGGGTTTCTACCCTACAATCAATTTAGTCTCACTTGGTCATTCGGTAGGCTCAGAGTCCTTGCATTGGATCACGGGGGGCCCTAAAATCCCGTGTCCTAGCCGGTCTTCCCTGGCCTATGTCACGCACTAAGATTAACTAACACTGTTTCCCTAAAATCTCATGCAATCCTCACTGTGCCTAACTCCAGACTCCATCCTATCTCTCAACCATCACCTCTGATACCATTCTGTCACGACCCCCTCCCACCAAAGATGCCCCTACTGAGCTGGAAATGGTGAAAGGGAGATAATGACCCCCGAGTCCTGCCTCCATTATGCCCCAAGGTGATGACTAGCACCAAGGGTATGAGTTTTCACAAATATGGGAGGCATTACCATTTTTATTTATTTAGGATTAGGAAATAGGACAAGTCAACCACCAAAAAGGAAAAGAACAAGTGTATAGAAATAAACCCAAACCAAGGCCACATGCATGTTTAAAGAATTTTATAACAAGGTACAAGTACAAGAAAGCTCAAAGTACAATACCAAAAGAAAACAAAATTCCAACAATAGAAACAAATCCAACTGTCCGACTAGTAGGGTCCCGCACGACCCTGGTAGTCCTCCTGGAAACATGAAAGTAAATGTAGGGTCAACATACAAGTATAATCAGTAGGGAAACCTAAAGCTCTCGTGCGCAAGTTGGGAGAAATCCTAATGTCCCGTGAGAACAACAAAAGAAACCTAGCAAGGAATTCTATCCACCCAACCTCACCAGCCACACTCACCAAAACACAATCACAACAGGTAGTAGTATATAGGAACAAGAGTATTGGGTACCCTGCACCATTTCCCTTTAGTTAGCTGCTCTTCCTAACAGAGAACGTCCTGACGCTGCCACACTCTCCCTGACCGTACACACCTGGGCCTCACACCCATGTATCCGGCCCGCACACACCTGGGCCTCACAACCACGTATCCGGCCCGCACACACCTGGGCCTCACAACCATGTATCCCGCCAGCACACACCTGGGCCTCACAACTACGTATCCCGCCCGCACACACCTGGGCCTCACAACCACGCATCCCACCCGCACACACCTGGGCCTCACAACCACGTATCCCGCCCGCACACACCTGGGCCTCATCCCGAAGATTCTTGGGAAACAGTAGAACCTGCCCAAAGAGTCTTGGGCTGAAACCACCCCAATCGAAACCTACCCAAAGAGTCTTAGGTGTAAGGTTTCCTCAAGCCATCACAACCTAGGGGATAAGGAGCAGGAAGGAGATAATAACTAAGGGAAAAACAACCTCTCCCATGAAATGGGAGTGTTTGGCAGTAAGTGCTCAACATTGGTGGGGTGCGATAAAACACAAAAGATACAAATATATATATGTATACCAAACACACAGCCCAACCTATGGCTTCTAAACAGAGAAATTGAGCACATGCCTCGACACTGCTACTATGAAGCATGCATAAAAAAAACAACCCCAACCCCATTTAGGTTTTCATGTTTCAGTAGAATTAGTTTATTTAGTTCCTTAAATACTGGGCAACTATCCCCAACCAACCACATCGATCGTTCGTAAAACATATTCCTACCATCCACAAATCAAGTTAGGAAAACACAAGCAACACAACAAAGTCCTTCTTATTAACCAACCAACCTCATTGATTATTAATCCCGTTTCATTACCACGCCCCACCATTCATTAACTCTTCCGCTTTTATTTATTATTTACAACCCATAGTCTGTTCATATTACAACCCATCCCTGTAGCCCCGCTGCCAACCACCATAACCACAACCACACCATACATTATTATCCCTTTAATACCACTTATCGTAGCCCCGCTGCTCATTACCAACATAGCATTTACACCAACCCACAACCAAGCCAACCGCAGCCCCGCTGCTCACCCTATCCACAAAAACCCACAAAACATCCCCATCACATGCCACGTAACCAAGACAACACCCACATGTTCATTATTCTGTTTTTTTCAACCGGGGTGATCACACAAGGGTTCCAGATTTTAAACATCCAACTTTACGTGATTAACCAATTTCCACATTCCACAAAGTTTCCATCCACAAAAACGGTCTAGAAAGATAGGGAAACATTTAATTGTGCAAGCAAAGGCCCCCAACGACATTTATTTTCAGTAGGCAAAAGCCTATTCAATTCACAACCTATCAATAGTATAAACAAGGATAAACATAACAACTCTCCCATCCCCGTTCTTCAACCAGTTATTATCTTTATTTAATGGTTCAACTTTTTCTCATGAAAACAAGAGGATACACACCCCGCATGATGCACAAATTATAGGGACGAAGGTAAGATCCCTACCTCAATAGGTTCCGATCGCAACGCTCCCCTAGATCAACCTTAGAAGAGGTCTGTCGGCGTCCGTCACTTCTGTTGGGTCCCGACAAAACCTCCTCGGGTGGAAGTCGGAAAGGAAAGTCCGAAGGAAAGACAACAGATCTAAGATTAGAAGTTCCGCATCATCGTTACGATCCCGTGGCCACTGAAGGATCGTAAATCGGAGCTCGGATGAAGAAGTTGTGGATGAAAGAGCCTTCGAGTCTCTTGGGAGAACTCTACTCAGAGGAATGGGGAGGAGAGGAGTGAGTTGAAAAGGAGGAGGGGACCCCTCCTTTTATAGGTGAGAAAATCAAAAGTACATGGCGTGTACTTTATGGTACATGGCGTGTACTCGGTTATTTCACACGGTCTCCATGCGGCTTCCAACATGGCTCCGCAGCTGTTGACTGGTCAACACACGGTTTGAGGGTAACGCATACGCGGGGAGGGACTACACGACGTGTAGTTTGGACACACGGTGTTTACCCATTTATTACACACGGCAAGGACACGACTCCAACACGGCACACAGCCGTTGAGTGGTAACGCGTACGTGGGGAAGGACTACACGACATGTAGTATTGGACACACGGCGTGCACCCATTATTCCACACAGCAAGGACACGGCCTTCAACACGGGGTATACCCGGCAAGGTGGTACATGGCGTGTAGTTACACTACACGGTGTGTAATCATTTACTTCACACGGTAAGGACACGGCCTACGACACAGGGTATACCCAGAAAGGGGGTACACAACGTGTACTCAAACTACACGGCGTGTAGTTCAAAATTCTAGAAAGTATTGGAAAAGTCCATTTTACCCTCCAGAACACTTCTTGACCTTCTTTTTGACAAAGGAATGGGACAGAGAGGTCCGAGCCATTACAACTTAAAACTTCCAAAAATGGATTGATGAGATCAAATAGGGTCTCTCATAATATTAACATAAAAATTACAGTAATACGAATATAAAATAACATCCCCAAAATAATAAAGAGGAGCTTAAAAGAAGTGAAATAAAAGAGAGTACTTAAAAAGAAACAGAGAGGTAGGATCCCTTACCTCAAGTCCGACTTGTCTTGTTTGTTTCTTTATATTCCTGAATAATAAAATTTGGTCAATTTATAATTTCTTAAGGACCTCCTTTAAATTTTATTATTTAATTCATATCACATATTATAATGTTATAATAATTCGTTAATTATGAGAGTTCATATCAGACGTTTTTGTCGATGTTCGGTACATGAACTTGTTTGAAAAGAATTGTCCATGTAGTTATAAGTACATCATCTCCAGAATAGTATTAATGATTTAAATATCCTAAATATCCAGTAAAAATTCATTTTATAGTATTCCATAACATTTGGATATAGACAATGAAATGCACCGTTCATGGAGACGGTAGGCCGTATGTACACATGAACACTACTTTCATTTCTTTGTCATATTAATAGAATTAAAAATAAATGAGAGATATATATATTATAATTACAGTGTAATATATATGTTTTATTGGTACCATAAGTTCATTAATTTCAATCTTTATACATTCCATGTATTTCATGAACGAGTCACGTCACTTGAGGGGGCGGTAGTCCACACTTCCATGTATGAAATTATTACATTTGCACAACATGAAAAGCATAAAGTTATGTTTTAAATATAAAATACAGAAGCATATAGAAAAAATAAATACGATATATATCATATATAAAATACAGTGATATGATAATGGCCACCATGAGAGGCGGTAGGATATAATTGAACAATCATCGTTTCGTGAGGCAGTAATTCTCCATCCACAAAAATAGTATGTTCTTTAACCATTAGATGGAGGTGTGTGTAAGTGTAGATTTAATACATCTCATAAAAACATCCTAGTATATTGAAGATAATTTTTTTTACAAAAGAAAGGAATAAAAAGAGTTTAGGGGGTTGGAGAAGAAAAATAAAACAAAAGAACATAAGAGAAGACATTACCTTTAAATCGGGTAACTCCCCTTGGTTTAAACCAAAAAGGTTTCTTGAAGAGATTTCTGCCTAAGGTAAGGCTTCTAAGATGAATAGAGGGATATGGAGAGACAATAGGATTAGGGGTTGGATGAGCCAAGGGCTTGATAGGTGTCGGTAAGGGAGTAGAGGTGGGGGACTTTTATAAGAGGGAGGAGGGGCACTCTTGAAAGTTCATGAAATGTTACTTTATGATGCAATAATTTTCGGATTTTAAAGGTACCACAACGATATATTTCTAGGATAAGGTGATTGTAACGACCTGAAATTTTGAATAAATCTTGTTTCCAAATTTTGTGTGTTATTTTATTTTATTTTTTATACTGAACAAAACTATTTCATTGGATAACATGAGTATAATTAAAATGAGACTGTTGGGTTTTTTACTGTCATATGACCATTGGTCAATATGACTGCTACAAACTAAACATTTTGACATTTGTCTCTAAATACAAGTGATCTTGGTTAATTAATATACAAAGAAGATTTTATAGCCTCACCCAGTAGTCTTGGACCGATCGAATCCCATCTAACAGAATATGGGAAGGAGGTAACACCACTGGGCTTTGCTCTGGACCAAACCCAAGCCGAACTTCATCGTGTGAAGCTAGAACGGAATCGCCTTCGCGAGAAGTTTAAACTGATATAAATTACTACTCGTGCGATGTTGGCCGAGCCTCCCTCGGATTCTCTCACCTTAGCACACCTTACACTTAGGTCCTATGCTGGTGTGATAAGGGGCTATGTAAGGATACCGTAACAGCCTTGTGTAACCCTTTGTTTTAAATAAAAAATTTGATTTATTCTTATGATGATGTTTATGAATTTTCAAATGTCTGGATAAATATAGTATGCATATTTTTGATGAATTTTAGAGAAAGGATATTTTAAAAATGTTTATGTAAAGCTTAAATAAATAAAAATGTGTAATGATTTTCAAAAAACGGTCTTCTACAAATATGTTCAGTATGAAATTTAGAGTCTAATAAGATCAACTTGATTTTTGATGAATATTCAATTATGAATAGTGATTTTATGCTTAGGATTAGTAATGTGACTAAATGGATTAGTAATCTCACTTAAATAAAGAATTAATATAATCTAGGCACCTTGATTAAGTAATGTGATTCAATAAAATGGTTAAATAACGGTTTCATAAATTATTAGTCAAGTATTAGTTTTTTTAGGTGAATAGTGTTTTTTAATTAAAAATTTAATTAAAAATATTTAGAATTTTTTTTTATAAAATGGATTTCATTTTTAAACTCAGAGCATCGATATTATTTTAAGGTAATTTTTGGGGATTTTTCTAAAAAAATGAATTTTCGGTGAATAGTGTATTTATTTAAAAGTTAAATTAAAAATATTTAGAAAATTATTTTTATAAAATTGAGTTCATTTTTGAAATCAGAGCATCAATATTTGGTTAAGGTGAAATCTTGGGATTTTTCTGAGAAAGTTGAATTTTCGATGAATAGTGAAAATACAGTTTTTAAGTTACTGGTGTTTAATGACATCATTAAATGATGTATTAAGTATGTAATCAATATGGTAGACTTATGAATTGTAATATAAGGTATGAGGTGTCCCAAGTGGCCAATACCATGGGAAAATACCATGGGAAAGCCCATGGTTTTTCCAAAACCACTAATGAGGTGTCCCTTGGCCATTAATGCATTGTCCCCTCACTTTCCCTATAAATACCATTCCATCTTCTCATAAATTCGACTCCAAAATCATCCTCAACAAAGTTCGGGTCTCCTTACCTCCCAAGGAGTCCTTCCAAGGTGCCCCCAAGCCCTCAAGGTCCCAACCTTTGAGTTTTAAGAGTTACGTTTAAGGTAAGGGATCCGAACTCTCTCTTCTTTTGAAGTAATCTCTTTTATGTCATTTCTTTTATACTCCATGTTATTATGTTGCAGGATGTTCATATATATTCATATTACTTCCCTTTTCATGTTCATATGATGAGAGACCTCATCTTGCTCTCATAAATTCGTTTTATGAATGTTTAAGTGGCGCCGTTAGGCTGCCGAATTTTTAAGGGGATTCTTTCACCCTTCTCATTCTTTTCAAAGTTCTACTTTCATGTCAAGTATTTCAAGTTCCTTTTTAATTATGTTGGGTTATGATCTCTAAATCTATCATACTGAAATTTTATGTTCATATGATGAGAGACCCTATTTTATCTCATCCATTCATTTTTGTTGAAGTTTAAGTGACGCCGTTAGGCTGCCGAATTTTTAAGGGATTCGTTCACCCTTCTCTTTTTCAAGTTATATTTTCTAGTCAAGTCTTTCAAGTTCCTTTTCATTATTTTGGGGTATGATATCTCTATCTATCATACTGATCATTTATGTTCATATTATTAGAGACCCTATTTGATCTCGTCAATCCATTTTTAGATGTTTTAAGTGACGCCGTTAGGCTGCCGAATTTTCATAAGAGAAATCTAATTTTTGTCTTCCTTTCATGTTCTTCATTTCATATGGTATATTTTCAAATTTCATTACCATGTTCATGTATCCTTATTATTCTATCCCTATACTGTTTTATGGGTCATTTATGAATGTTTGACCCATGTCCCCTCTCTTTTCAATGTTTTCTAAAACCCCAAAACATAGCCGTTATGCTGCAGAATTTTCATCTCAAAATGCCTCTCTCTTTTCTCACAATTATTTTATGTTATAAAGTGAATACTCAAAGCTCTTATTTCTAAAGGGGTATTCACATATATACCAAAATGTTCTATTTTAAATTCTGGGATTTACATACATGAAACCCGCTCTCCCCTTCCGTGGGTTTAAAGTGACGTAAAGATCATGTCTTTAAAGCAGTTTTTAAAACTTTATGATTATGAAATGAAACCCATTTATTTTATGATATATGGGTTATTTATGAAATGTTTGATGATGATATATGTGGGTAAAATGATAAAAATGGAAAATTTAAGGGTGCTCCCTGATAGCGCTCCAATGCATTGGGTAATGATGTAACCACTAGAGATTACAATTTTCACGATATCATGGTGAATAACCTTGGTAATTTCCAAATGACACCTTGGGGATGGACCTTGGTGATATGTTCATGATTTTCTATGTTAAATGATGTAGCCACATCCTAAAGTTATGAAAATGGTATTTTTATTATGATATATCTCATGATTTCTTTCTCATGCCTTAAAGTTCTTTTTCATGACATTGTTGATGTAACTCAAGTTCACATGTAAATGTTTCCCCTTGTTTCCCCTACTGGGCCTTCAGCTCACCCTTTCTTTTGATGTATGTCCCCAGGTTATGAGATGCAGTAATGAACCTAGGACGAACATAAGGAGAAGCCTTTCAAGTGTTTAAGAAGAATGTGTTATGTTTTCATGTTTTAAGTTCCTGGTTTTCAAGACACTAAACCTTAAAGATCCTCGGTTTTGTAAAATGTAATGAATGTTTATGTGATAAAAGGCAGGATTCTATAGTTGGTATCAAAGGATGGTTTAGTTATTTATGGAAATTAGGATATGAAAACTTTAGGAAGAATCCTATAGAAAATTTTATATATAGGGAATCTTCCTGTTATTTTGGTGAGTATTGAGTAATGGGTTTCCAATCAAATACATCCCTGTCTAGATACGAGCAGGTAGAGGTGGCTCTGGCACAGATGTACATAGGGGTAAAACCCGAAAACACCGCTTTGAGCTAGAATCAAAAGGGAACTAGTACATGACAACGGGCCTTGCTGCACTCTTGGTTACGACACTCCCGGGGGATATGCATTGGTAAATTCATAAGCTTAGTATGAACCATTGTTAAAGGAACAAAGATAAAATAAAATAAAGATTCACATTAGAATATATGATCATGGATAACCTAGATGGGAACCTAGGAGATCAAAAGTTCGGGTATACTTTTCTTCTACAAGTTATCCTTATATGCTTTAAGTTCCTTTTCATGATTATTGGCTAAGTATTTAAGCCCCTAATTATACTTTCTCTTCTTAGTTAATGGTGGTAAATGGAAGTACATGTCCCAACAACCAATGTGATAGAAAATGCGATGATTTTCATGTTAATATGACATAGATGATTAGGGTATTAAAAGATGATTATTATTTTGGAAGACGTTCACTATTTTGGGGACCCTATATGATCGAGGTAAATAGATTACTACGGTATTTTCATTGAGGAGTAAGGTTGACTTATATTTTGAAGAATAAATGAATTTAAGGTGGACTTATAGTAATTTAGGTTACTTATGGGAATGATTAAACTATCTTGGGTAAAATATGTTTAGGTTAGCTACTTTTGTTATAAGATGTTAGGAGTGGTTGATGTTGTTTGGAGATGAACAATGAAGTTTATTTTGGAAGACTATGTTATCAAGTCCTTCTTGTATTTGGGTTTCAATCTTAGTTTGGTTTATTTTGATGAATTTTAAGGACCGTTATTTATGGAATGGTCTATGATGAACTTTGGGTAGTACCATGGAACTTTGAAGATTTAAAAGTAGTTTTCATTCCTATGGGATTCTTTCTTTTTGAAGAATTTTTTTTACCTTAACCTTTGTTTTTTTGGGATAATGTTTAAAGATAGAAGAGATAGATAGTTAATATTTTGTGTATTATGTGATTCTCTAGAAGATGATTCTTGTGATTTTGATGAGACCAAGTGTTTTTGAATTCTCATCATTTTGATAAAAGATTAGTTTTGGTAGAGACTTATTAAAGGATGAAACTCTACTTGAAGGTAGGTATATTTTCTTATGTTTTTGTTCTATGTAGTAAATGAATTCCTCAAAATTATGAAAAGGAACATATAACAAAAACATTGTTGGTTTACGTTTCCTACTAGGTAATCAAAGACCATTTACACACATCTTAAGTTTGGGATTTTCTTATGGTTAACTTTCTCCTAATCATGTTTTCTATCACTCTCCCTTAGAATGCGAACCTTTGTTTTCTTCCTCCATGTCCATGTTTTCCTACATGGGATCCTAGTATGGGTTAACTCGGGTGACCTTTTTACTTCCCTTTATTTCCTTTAAAGTAATAGTTTAATGACTCCTTTTTCGGTGTGGGACTTTCAATGAAATTTCAAAACCCAGTTTTAAAAAATTGCGAGGACGCAATTTCTTAAGGGGGGAAGATTGTAACGACCTAAAATTTTGAATAAATCTTGTTTTCGAATTTTGTGTGTTATTTTATTTTATTTTTATACTCAACAAAACTATTTCATTGGATAACATGAGTATAATTAAAATGAGACTGTTGGGTTTTTTACTGTCATATGACCATGGGTCAATATGACTGCTACAAACTAAACATTTTGACATTTGTCTCTAAATACAAGTGATCTTGGTTAATTAATATAGAAATAAGATTTGATGGCCTCACCCAGTAGTCTTGGACCGATCGAAGTCCATATAACAGAACTTGGGAAGGAGGTAGCACCACTGGGCTTTGCTCTGGACCAAACCCAAGCCGAACTTCATCGTGTGAAGCTAGAACAGAATCGCCTTTGCGAGAAGTTCAAACTTATAGAAATTACTACTCATGCGATGTTGGCCGAGCCTCCCTCAGATTCTCCCACCTTAGCACACCTTACACTTAGGTTCTATGCTAGTGTGATAAGGGGCTATGTAAGGAGACCATAACAGCCTTGTGTAACCCTTTGTTTTAAATAAAAAATTTGATTTATTCTTATGATGATGTTTATGAATTTTCAAATGTCCGGATAAATATAGTATGCATATTTTTGATGAATTTTAGAGAAAGGATATTTTAAAAATGTTTATGTAAAGCTTAAATAAATAAAAATGTGTAATGATTTTCAAAAAATGGTCTTCTACAAATATGTTCAGTATGAAATTTAGAGTCTAATAAGATCAACTTGATTTTTGATGAATAGTCAATTATGAATAGTGATTTTATGCTTAAGATTAGTAATGTGACTAAATGGATTAGTAATCTCACTTAAATAAATAATTAATATAATCTAGGCACCTTGATTAAGTAATGTGATTCAATAAAATGGTTAAATAACAGTTTCATAAATTATTAGTCAAGTATTAGTTTTTTTGGGTGAATAGTTTTTTTAATTAAAAATTTAATTAAAAATATTTAGAAAAATATTTTTATAAAATGGATTTCATTTTTCAACTCAGGGCATCGATATTATTTTAAGGTAATTTTTGGGGATTTTTCTGAAAAAAATGAATTTTTGGTGAATAGTGTATTTATTTAAAAATTAAATTAAAAATATTTATAAAATTATTTTTATAAAATGGAGTTCATTTTTGAAATCAGAGCATCAATATTTGGTTAAGGTGAAATCTTGGGATTTTTCTGAGAAAGTTGAATTTTTGATGAATAGTGAATATACAGTTTTTAAGTTACTGGTGTTTAATGACATCATTAAATGATGTATTAAGTATGTAATCAATATGGTCGACTTATGAATAGTTATATAAGGTATGAGGTGTCCCAAGTGGCCAATACCATGGGAAAATACCATGGGCAAGCCCATGGTTTTTCCAAAACCACTAATGAGGTGTCCCTTGGCCATTAATGCCTTGTCCCCTCACTTTCCCTATAAATACCAAGCCATATTCTCATCCATTCGACTCCAAAATCATCCTCAACGATGTTATGGTCTCCTTAACTCCCAAGGAGTCCTCCCAAGGTTCCCCCAAGCCCTCAAGGTCCCAACCTTTGAGTTTTAAGAGTTACTTTTAAGGTAAGGGATCCGACCTCTCTCTTCTTTTCAAGTAATCTCTTTTATGTCATTTCTTTTATAATCCATGTTCTTATGTTGCAGAATGTTATTATATATTCATATTACTTCCCTTTTCATGTTCATATTATGAGATACCTCATCTTTCTCTCATCAATTCGTTTTATGAATGTTTAAGTGGCGCCGTTAGGCTGCCGATTTTTTAAGGGGATTCTTTCACCCTTCTCATTATTTTCAAAGTTCTACTTTCATGTCAAGTCTTTCAAGTTAATTTTTAATTATGTTGGGGTATGATATCTAAATCTATCATACTGAACTTTTATTTTCATATGATGAGAGACCATATTTTATCTCATCCATTCATTTTTTTTGAAGTTTAAGTGACGCCATTAGGCTGCCGAATTTTTAAGGGATTCATTCACCCTTCTCTTTTTCAAGTTATATTTTCTGGTCAAGTCTTTCAAGTTCCTTTTCATTATGTTGGGGTATGATCTCTCTATCTATCATACTGATCATTTATGTTCATATTATTAGAGACCCTATTTGATCTCGTCAATCCATTTTTAGAAGTTTTAAGTGACGCCGTTAGGCTGCCGAATTTTCATAAGAGAAATCTAATTTTTGTCTTCCTTTCATGTTCTTCATTTCATATGGTATATTTTCAAATTTCATTACCATATTCATTTATAATTCTTATTCTGTCCCTATACTGTTTTATGGGTCATTTATGAATGTTTGACCCATGTCCCCTCTCTTTTCAATGTTTTCTAAAACCACGAAACATAGCTGTTATACTGCAGAATTTTCATCTCAAAATGCCTCTCTCTTTTCTCACAATTATTTTATGTTATAAAGTGAATACTAAAAGCTCTTATTTCTATAGGGGTATTCACATATATACCAAAATTTTCTATTTTAAATTCTGGTATTTACATACATGAATCCCGCTCTCCCCTTCCGTGGGTTTAAAGTGACGTAAAGATCATGTCTTTAAAGTAGTTTTTAAAACTTTATGATTATGAAATGAAACCCATTTATTTTAGGCTACATGGGTTATTTATGAAATGTTTGATGATGATATATGTGGATCACATGATAACAATGGAAAATTTAAGGGTGCTCCCTGATAGCGCTCCAATGCATTGGGTAATGATGTAACCACTAGAGATTACAATTTTCACGATATCACGGTGAATAACCTTGGTAATTTTAAAATGACACCTTGGGGATGGACCCTGGTGATATGTTCATGATTTTCTATGTTAAATGATGTAGCCACATCCTAAAGTTATGAAAAATGTTATTTTTATTATGATATATCTCATGATTTCTTTCTCATGCCTTAAAGTTCTTTTTCATGACATTGTTGATGTAACTCAAGTTCACATGTAAATGTTTCCCCTTGTTTCCCTTACTGGGCCTTTTGCTCACCCTTTCTTTTGATGTATGTCCCCAGGTTATGATATGCAGTAATGAACCTAGGACGAACATAAGGATAAGCCTTTAAAGTGTTTAAGAAGAATGTGTTATGTTTTCATGTTTTAAGTTCCTGGTTTCCAAGACACTAAACCTTAAAGATCCTCGGTTTTGTAAAATGTAATGAATGTTTATGTGATAAAAAGGCGGGATTCTATAGTGATAAGGGTTATAAATCCACCCATACAATAGGTTTTAGACAAGTTTAAGTGTTAGATTTTACCTTATCATTTCATTTTATTTAAATCGTTCATTAATGAGGTAATCGCTGCATCATCATGGTGTCATAAATAAATTTATTTATTTAATGTCTAAAAATTATAAAAAAATTACCATTATGTAGGAAATATTTTTATATTTATAATTAATATTTATAGTGAAAAATATAACTTATATAACCCCAAGTAAATTTCTTTTAGTAAAACAATACCTGTTTGTGACATTTTTATTTTAACTTTAAATAAAAAGTTATTAATGTCATTTTCTTAGCCAAGTGGCTCCATGGGGTCTGAAAGTTGACCCATGGATTGTATTGGTCGTCCATGACTCATCCAATAAGGGTAGGACATGTTTCAAGGTAATTTCATATTATTAAAACATTATTTTTACCTTAAATTACACTAATTACCTCTAATCGCGATTAATAAAACTCAAAAGTTACTATTCACCAAAAATTATTTTAATCCCATTGAACCACATTTTACTTAATAATGAAAACCATGTATGTCAGATTTTTAAAATTCAATTCATAGATGTGGTAAAATTTCATTTAAACGAGAAATCAGTTTTTTTAACTACCACTTAGTGGTTTCACTATTCATAAAAAATTGAAGTTTTTCAGAAAAATACAAAAAATTCACCCCAAGATATATTTTATATTACGAATTCAAAAATGATGTCTATTTTAAAAAATTAAAAAAATATAAGTTTCATTAATTAATTTAATAATTAATTCCCATTTGTCAAAAGAAATAACATGTTTTTAAGAAACAATATATATCAAAAGATTGACACTTGTTTATGTCCAATTTCAAAGTGAAATTAATTCCAATGTCCACCATTGGATTAAATAGTTAAAATATATTCTAATTTCACTTTAAAACCAATTAAAAAGATAATATAACCATATAAATAAATTATATTAAAATGAGGTTTTGAATTAAAATACAACATCATTCACTATTCATTAAAAATGAACTTTATCAGAAAAATACCAAAAACATACAGAAAGTAAATTTTGATGTCCCGAATCTAAAGAAGAATTTTATTTTGTCAAATATAACATATAAAATTGTCAAAAAGTGGATTTAAAAAGGGTTCGCCCTCAAAAGATGGTTAATCGACCTTTTAAAGAATATTAGAATATTTACGCTTAAAATTAGTTTCATTTGCATTTTAAGCCCCGAACATTTATTGGATAAAAGTAAAAATATTTGAAAATCATATATAATCATTTTGTAGTTATTTATGTTCATTATTTCCATTACAATGGCTAGACGTTAACTACCATTTAAAATAATATTATTTTATTATTAGTGTGCAACGTAAGATTTCAAAGAAACTCGTTGTTGCGTATTGGGTATGCCATTAAACATAGAGTTCCCTTTAAAGTAATATTAACATTTTAGTCACAAATATTGATAAATATGAGAATGTCATATTCTTTATTTACCCGGGATGTTACATATATATTGGAATTTTGTAGTAGCATCTATGTAGACAATTTCAATTTGGAAATTATGTATCCATTTTGAGAGTATCTATAGAGACATATATGAAGGTAAATCCACATACCCAATTTTTTGGCCAACCACTTACATGATTTCTCATCTGAAAATGCATGCATCTCACTCACATACTCGATTCACCTAGGATAACCAATGTTGATTGAAACTTCATAAACACTATGATAAATTATGTAAAGAAATAAACATTAGAGGATTCTAGATGAAGCAAGGGGATAAAGAATGAAATCTGGAAAGTTTCAAAACCGAGAAAATAGTGAAAGATTTTAAGCTAGTGAAGGGGGTTCAACAAGATTGCTTCCCATTGAAGATTTCTGGAGAAGAGCATTTGATTGGTTTGATGTTGTTTTGGAAGATGAATAATGTACATGGGTTCTGAATGCATTTTTTTTATAATTTTATAATTTAGTTTTAATTATTTTTCTAACTGCATTTAGCGTTTTAGGTTGTTTTTATAGTTTTGTGGTATTTTTTAATTTTTTTTAATTTTCAATTAATTATAAATAAATATTAGTTATTTATTATTATTATTATATATTAATTTTATATATTATTAACATTTAATATCTAAAAAATTATTACTTTTAGTAGTTTAATTAATTTTAGCTTATTTTATTAATATTTATCAGTTTTTTATTAATAATTTCCAATACTAGTATTATATTATTGAATATATTTTTAATATTAATAGTTTTAATAACAATAATATTAATTTTATTAGTTTTCTAATATTATTATATTATTTTTTAATAATATAAGTATTAATTATAGTAGCATTAATTATATTATTATTATTATTATTATTTATCATTAAATTAGATTACCATTTAATAATAATAATATTATTTTTTGGATCAGTGGTAATTTTATCTAACTGCTATTTTTTATTGTGTTAGTGTATCCAACCTTAGGCACACACGAACATGCATAGAAACATTTTTGTATATTTATATCAAAAAATTATCATTGAATTTTAATTCTATTATTATTAAAATTATTGTTATTATCATTATCATTATTATTATTAAGATCGCTATTTTTATCTTCAAATTCTTAGATAATTTGTTTTAGTTTCATTTAAAATTTTGAATTGTTTATTTTTTCTTTTGTTTATTTTCATTTTTTGGTATTTAAAGTAGGTACATAGGGAGGATTTATCATGTTGGTGGGGAAACCCTAGCACCAAAAGGGAGGCAGACACCTCCATCTCTCTCGACCAAACCAGTGGGGCCACACTCTCTCCTGCGCTACACTAGTATCACCTCACCACCAGCGCCTCCTTCCCTACAGACCATGAAATTCCATGCATGATCGACATGTGCTTCAACCAGGAGGAATCACTATCTTCTAAGGCTACTAGTGATATCCTCCATAGAAGAACACAAAAGTTCCAGACAATAGCTAGACCCCCTACCTCCTTCTACCCAGCACTGTATCTCCATCTCTCCCTCATCCTCTAGTAGATAACTAGGTGAAACCTTCTCCTATATATCATACCTTCTCTCTCAAACTACACACAACCATCATCTCACATCAGCTGTTTTATCACCACCGGTGGCCACTCTCACTGACGGGACAACCATTGATGAATGGCGCCCTTCTACACACCACATATCTGCATAGGTCGATCATCCCTCTCTCCCTGAACACAACCATAGCTGAATGTGCCTCCATGTCGTTCAGCCTCCTCCCATCACTACACAATAGGGTGATCTCCCCCAAATGTTGTGGACCCTACTTGCACACCATGGATTCCAGAGGCCTCATCCTCGCACGTCAGCTCCTCCCACAGTGTCCACTGCCCTGCTGCATAGATTCGATTTGGGTGGGTGTTCCATTGTTGGTGGCCCACAAATTGCATGTGATTTTGATTCTCATTGTATCATGATATTGATGTGGCACATTTAGAGAAAATATATATCTAATAATTTTTTTTGGCAAAATGTTTTTTTCAATGTTGTAGTGATTAGCTGGACAATGGATTTTTTTTGTGACCATCGAAGGCGGCATGCAGTAAAAATACAACGATGTGACCAAGGTGATGTTTTTTATTATATTTCTGTTGTGTCTTGGTCATGGTATGCTAATTTTGTGTGTGTCAGATTTTTGATGAACATGACAGTAATTTCATGCCTTTATTTTTCTTTCATTTTTAATTAAAGTTAATTAAATTTTTTATTAGATGTTTAGTTATTTAATTATATATGTTTTTGAAATAATTGTCATTTAGAATATTCCCAACTTATTTGTTACTCATTTTTGTGAGACCTAATAAGTTATCACTGGTGGGATATCATTAGAGACTTTATTTATCTAGAAGTCGATCACACGCATGATAGAATCTTAAATTGCACATGATCAAATTCTAAATATATAAATATAATAACAAATTTTTTTTAATATTTTGCAAGTGAATGACTTCAAAAATTCACGATGATACATAATCAATGATCTCATGTGAGAAAATCGAACGCAAGTAGATACATTCACTTTGGGAGAAACATCTTGTGGTATTTCACCAAGTGATTCAGTCCTATAATGACGCACAAATTATTTTTCAGGAAAGAGAACGAAATGACATATGGTTTTTGTGGAAGTTAAAATACCTTTTAACATCAGATAATGATACCTAATAGTATTTTGATTAAATTTGGAATCAGTTATAATTGAATAAATAAATATTTATATGTGGGAGTTAAATAATTTTAATTGAATGCACTTGAATGGACATCAAAACTCTGACACTTCCATATCCACCCGCTTTCTTATGTAGATTAATTTAGTTTAATTAGATATTTTCAGTAAATTTAATTAATTTTTATAAATAATTTTTTACATTTTAGTTTTTTATTTTATTTTTAATCATATTAAAAAGAACTCGTCTTCCTAAACATTCTTCTAAGAGGATATTCTTAGTGTCTATGCCCATTCTATCTGTGGTTTGACCATTCCCTCCACTTCTAAATTATTTGGGAGGTTAATAAACTAGAAAATTTGACATGATGTGATGCACATGAAAAATATTTGGTAGAATTATCAAGGTAAATAGTATAACTAGGAGTTTCTTAAAAAGAGTGATTTAGGTCAAAAATATAATAATAATAATAATAAACATTAAAAAGTGTTTAGTTTACAATTCTGGGAATTTTTTTTATTTTAGGTAATATCAATACACCTAGAATTTCATAATGGAATGGGATACACCACACAATTACAAACAGTACCCACCCTACCAACCAACATTGGATGGTATGGAATACAATCTTACACCACACATGAGATCTCCAAGAAATTCTGTATATTTAAATGATTATTATTCAAGTCTGTGTTATGATATATATTATACTACTTGTTCCTACACAACATTTGATCATTCTAAAAGGAAATTAATTCTTGAAAATTGATAACATGATACTTCATGTGAAAAAATGGTTCAATAATTAAGCACATGTTTCTTTCTATTATCACTAAGACAACTAGAATGTTTGAATGTCAAGATGAATTTAATGAAAAGTTTCTTTCTTCAATGAAATATTTATAAAATCAAATAACTAATATTTTACAACTAGTCACCTCACTACCAATTGAGAATCCAATTCAAGACAATTATTTTCAAGGAGAGTGTAGAAGAGGTTCTATTTGAAAAACATTTATTGTCTGATTCTAAGGATGTGACTACTTTGATTGACCAGTCATCTTATCATACCAATGATGAATCCTCTTCATCACAATTTAATTCATCCAATTTAATAAAATTTCAATAACTTTAGAGCTTATTATTTCACTATATTTAATATAATGGCCCCTCAGAAAATTTGATTTCATGTCCTTATTTTATGAGTTCACAACCCATCCATCCCAAAGTGAAAAAGGACACATTCAATGTCTATAAAACTAAACCTTTTGAGGATGAATAGAAAATTGATCTAGGACCCTTATTTACTATGATAGAGTTGTAATTGAACAAAGACAACATAAATTTTCATATAAAGGAGAAAATCACTTCAAATGACATTGAATCAAGACATTCTGAAAATATTTGAGAGTCTAAAATTCTTTCCACAATTGAGACATCTAAAAAATTATTGTAGTTATAAAATAATTCAGTAATTGTGCTATAGAACACCCATAAAATTCATGAAACAATGTAAGAATGGGATTTCATTGAGGATCATGAGTTCATGGTGAAACATGTTTCAATAATGAAATATCATGAGGGATGTATAGAAGAAACTTTTGAAAAATCTTTAATTATTGAAATAATGGAGTCATCTCTTCCAATTGAGCCTAGACCACTTACTCCATGTATCGAGGATACAAATTATTCCCTTGAAATGCCCAAATATGCTAGAAATTATCTTGAGCATGACATAATTACTAAAATTATGGAGCATGAACTAATCTGGAAACCATTGGATTTCCCTATTCTAGTGGTTTTCGGTTAAGATAGATTGGGATACATCCTCAATGCCAACATTTCATTCAAGGATATTATGGATATAAGACAACACTGAAAGATTCTAGTAAGGAATTTTTTTTCTTTGGTGCACATTTAAAGAGGTAATCTTCATTATCTTCATGATGATTCACATTACAAAAACATCAATTATTATGTGATTCTTTCTTCATATGTGGTATATTCATTCCCTTATGAGTTGAGATATTTATATATCATTCAACCCATCAATTTTTTTAAAAATTTCCCATTGAGATATTGTGAAAATTTCTAGATAATATCCTTTTCAATGAATATATTCCACACTCCCACCGATAAAGAAGCAAATTCATGGTACATATTTCTATTTCATCCTGGTGGATTTTCATCAATGTCTGGTTGAAGATGAAGTAAACTTATCGCTTAATGGGAGGAAACCCATCATTTTTTATTTTTCTTTCACTGGATTTAGTTTCATTTAATTTAGTTTTTTAGTTAATAAAATGGAATACATTTAGTACAATTTGTTTTCTCCTAGCACTACATTGGATTTGAATTCATTATATATATTTTTATCATCCAAATGAATTTGATTTTGGTGTTATTTATTTTATATGATGTGGGCATGTGTTTTTTATGTGTATATTTTATAGGTTAAATAATTCTTGGATCTTAATTGGATATATACATCCTTTCCGCATCTAAATACGCTTACTTACGATTTTTTTTTATTTTGTATCATAGTTTATGCTTCAAAAAACACCTTATAAAATAACAAGATTATTTAAAAAAAATGATAAATGAAAACAACTAACACTCCTATTTTCTATTGAACTCACATGAAAATGGATACATTTTTATAGTTGCACGTTTAAAGGCATACCACTTGTATCCTTGGGTATATTGAGCACATGATTCCTATTTAGAATTATTTTATCCTTGATCTCATGACTTATATGATTACTGATAACATTCCATGCTTTGAAAAAGTTTTTTTATAAACTTGTTTATTTTTTAGAAACTTATTTTCACTCAAACTCATATATGCTTTCCAAAATTATATTTCCATACCTGTGGGGATTATGAACAATCTCTAAATCATATCCTACTTATTTATTTCTTGAGAAAATATTAACCAAGTTATGTCTTCTATAAATTTCCATACTTTTCCATCAAAATGATAGGAATTTTGAAATATTAACTAAAATGACTGAGGCAGTTGTTTGATTTATTTATCCCCTTTTAGCCACTGATCCAACCTTGAATTATCTCCACTGTGTATCCCTTATAATTCCTGAAGAATCCTTTTTAGTATGAGCCCATAGTAGATACAATTCCTTACCAATTTCTTGAATATTTTAATGATAATTTTCAATCTAAGTATGGGGAGAGAGATTTATTTATAGAGAGGGTTATTTGAGGGACAATAAAACATTTGATGCACATGGATTAGAATTATCTCATCCTGACCATATGTGATTTATTTTATAGTATCCTCATTCATTACATGTATTTTGATATGGGAATGTAGATTCTTTTTGGATCCAACAATGATTACTTTTGTGGTCATTACATGGTAACTCTCGCATTTGGGGATACTAATAAAAGTGACGATCCTTTACTCTAGGAGCTAGAATGTTTTCTATATGAAATAATTTCACTGAGATGTTATAACATACATGCTACTTGTGTACCTTTATTTAGGATTTTTTCTAAAATTTATTTCATGGGGTTTGTGAGAAGACCCTCACATGTTTATCTACTCATTATGATTGAGTTAATTGTGTCCCTAAAAAAAGAGAGATAAAAAATAAAATAATTGAGAGAAGTAATTAATTTTCATATTATCATGGAAAAGAAATGTTTTAATTTTCGGGAGAAAGAGTTTGATGGAGACATTTGTATTTCCACTTATCATGTATTTATTTCAAGATTAAACCATGTTTTTTTTGAAAAAAACGGTCACAATTTTTTTATGCCCCACCATTTAGAAACCCCATAGACATTTGAACCTCATGTGGAGTCATTGATATTGGTGTTTGTTTTATTTCCACTAGTGGGTATTTGAAATTCCTAAAAAGACTATTATAATCATGAATGTGTACAATAATTTATCCTAAAATTGATCAAATTGTTTGAGTCTTGAGAATGATGGCAAGGTAGGTCACACGATACATGAGTGCACATTCTTCTTTTGAAATTAATGAAAGAGTAAGGGAAACTATTTTTAAAATTAAAATTTTAAATGAAGAATGATATTTTGTGGGTAAAAATAGATTGAAACTCTTTGAACCTTTAATTATGATGCTTTGATTTGTCCACAGATTCAATTGTGTATTCTTTCTGATTGTTTTTTTCCAAGATTGAAAAAGATTTAGTGTGGGGGTTTGGATGTACATGGATTCCTCATGCTTTTTTTTATAATATTTTAATTTTTTTTAATTATTTTCTCAACTCTTTCAGCATTTTTAGGTTGTTATTGTAGTTTTGTGGTATTTTTGTTATTTTTTTTATTTTTTAGTTAATCATATATTTATATTATTTATTTATTATTATTCTAATTATTATATATTAGTTTTTTACATTAATAACATTTAATATATATCACTTTTAAAATTAATATGAGTTTCATTAATTTTAGTTTATTTTTTAATATTTAATATTTTTTGTATTAATTTCTTATATTAGTATAAAATTATTTTATATCATTTTAATATTAGTAGTTTTAATAATAATAATAGTATGATTTTTATTAGTTTGTTATTATTATTATATTTTTATTTAATATTAGTAGTGTTAATTATATTATTATTATTTTTTATCGTTAAATTAGATTAACATTTTATTTTATTATTATTATTCTTTTTAGGATAGGTTTTAATTTTATCTAACTTCTAATTATTTTTTATATATTATATTTTTTATATCCAATATTTGGCACACATGGACAGAAACACACACACATTTATGTATATTTGTATCTAAGAATTATCATTTAATTCTAATAATAATAATAATTATTTTAGTATATTATAATTATTGATATCTTTATTATTGTTTTTTTAATTTTTAGTTAATTATATTTCGTTTCATTTTGAATTTTAATTTTTAATTTTTTTCTTTTGTTATATTATTTTTTTGGTATTTAAAGCAGGTGGTGAGGGTGGATTTATCAAGCTGGTGGAGAAACCTTAGAAGAAAAAGAGAGGCAACTTCCTCCTCTCTCGATCAAGCCTGTAGGGTCACACTCTCTCTTGCGCTACACCTGTAGTGCCAGACCACTAGGGCCTTATTCAATACAGACCAAGAAACACCATTCAAGACCAGCCTGCATTGTAACCAGATGGAATCACCATCTCTCCAAGGCTACCACCAACATCCTCCACAATATCCCACACTGACACATGGAAACATCCAGACCCCCGACATCTCCTTCATCCTAGCACTATATATCTATCTCTCCCTCATGTAGTAGATAACCAGGAAAAACCTCCCCTTCTAGATTACACCCTCTCTCTCACATTGAGAACAACCCTCATCTCGCAAGATCTCTTCCATAAGCATCAATGATGACTCTTTCTCACACAATAACATAGGCCGAATGACTCCCTCTTGTGCACCACCTATCAGCATGGGCCGCTTGGACCTCTCTTGTTTTACGCAACCACAACTAGAATCACCTTAAAAACATGTGGCCTCATCCCATAAGCACACCAGAGGCTAATATCCTCACTTTCCATGCACCACTCTTGTGCACCACAGACACCGACAACGTCTTCCTCGTGCAATAGTTACTTTTAAAATATATGATGCACCTCCATGAAAATTCGATTTGGGTGGGTGCACTATTGTTGGTGATATGCATGTTGCAAACGAGGTGGATTATCTTTGGTTCTAAATATTGATGTTGTATAGTTAGAGAGAGTGCATATCTGATCGTTTTTTCAGTGACATGACTGTTTTATTTGATGTTTCAGTGATCAGTGGGTCAATGATTATTTTTTGTGTGATTATCAATGGAGTCTTGTGGTGACAACTCTAATGAAAAAATCATGGTGATATTTTTTTATTAATTTATGTATCATTTTGTCATCATGGAGGGATAATTTTATTTATGTTGGAGTTGCGATGAACGTGATAGTAATTTCATTCCTTCATTCTGTTTCCATTTTTGATTTATTGTTTTTTTGTTGGATGTTTAATTATTTAATAATATATGAATTTGAATTATTTTTCATTTGGTCAATGGAAACCTCCTTTGGGGATCATTTGTGTGACACCTAATATGTAATCATGGGTGAGAGACCATTAGAGAATTTATTTATCCGAAAGTTGACCATGCGCTTGAGAGAATTTTAAATCACACGTGATAAAATTTTGAATAAATAAATATATTAGATGAAAAAATTAATATTTTATGTTGGAACTACTTTAAACATTCATGGGTGACACTTAATCAGTGATCTCATACAAGAAAACCTGATGAAGGTGATAACTTTGACTTTGAGAGAAGCTGATTGTGGTATTTCAACAAGTGATTCAGTGATACAATGATGCACAAATTAATAATTAGGCTATAGAATAAAATGAGGGAATATTTTTGTGAAAATTAGAATATAGTCTAACATTAGATAATGAGACCCGATAGTATTTTGATTAATTTTATAATCAATTATAATTGAAAAAATAAATATTCATATGTGGGAATTAAATAATTGGCATTGCATGTACTTGAATGGACATCACAACTCTGAAACTTCCATTTAATCCTTCTTTCATCCATAGGTTATTTTATTTTTCCTAGATATTTTTAAGTAATTTAATTAATTATTTTTAAATAATTATTTATTTTTTAGATTGTTTAATTATTAATCATATTACAAAATTTGTCTTCCTAAAAATTCCTCTAATATGTTATTCCCAGTGTCTACGCACATTATCTATGTGGTTAGACCCATATCACTTATTCTATAGTAGTTAGTTGGTTTATAAATTTTCATTGTTTCACGCATTATGATGCATGTGCCAATGACCATTTTTGCTACCATGTATCTTCATTGTCGATGTTGAAGGACATGAAATGGAACCATGTACACCTTAGAAGTAGATAAATATATGGAAGTGAACGAACCATTGTTTCCAACAGAAGCTTGATGATGTAGTTTCCTATAATATTTCACTACTTTGATGAGGCCATTGCAGATGAGACCTCCACCATCACTGGAGAATATTTTATTTCAAGATCAAATGAAGAAGGGTTCATATTTTCAAACTAATCCAAATTACATGCAGAATAACTATTTAAAAATGATCACTCATAGTATATTTTGAGAAATAATAGTGATGAATATTTCCAAACCTGATGCATAATTTTGGATTTTTCATGGAAGAAAATGGAATTGGTTGGTTCAATATACTAGAATCTAATTTTTATATTATAAATGATCCATGTGAGCATGATTATCTTTTAATGAAATTAATTATGATGATATAACACCACCTAAGTTTTATGGTCGATATTTGAAGATGGTTTCCCATGTTTATGGTTCCCAAGTCCATATAATATGAGGATATGGAAATAGTCATATCATATTTTTAATGAACATAGTTAGGTTGAAGCTAAGTTTAAAATGATTTTGGAAGATGATCCATGGCCAACCATGGGTAATATGATTCATACCAAGGTAGATAATCCATGAATAATCTAAAGGCTATTGATCACATTTTTAATTTTCTTGATTTTAGGATTCGAATGATAATGGGATTATAAATACGAGTCCCTAATTGGTTTAGTTGGGAATTTATAATTCAATTATTATAAGGTGTTTGATGAATTTATTGAGAGAAATCATTCAAATTAAAATATTTATGTTGATTGTGTTTGAAGTTAGAAAATATTGAGGCTACCTATTGATGCATTTTTTGTGAATACAAGCATTCGATGACACTGTTTCGATGCAAGTAGACAAGTGCATGATTTTTCAGATATTGTTGAGCAAATAATAGTGAGATATATTGTTAGAGAAGTTTAATTCACATTCATGTGTTCATGTTGTTAATATGAAATGATAAAATTATAACAGTCTTGTTTGATTTTAATTTAAAAATTAACTCTGAGACTTGTATGATAATGATGTTAGTGATGATTGATGAGTGAAATTAGAAAATACCAAAGTATATGAAATTATGTAAAAAGGGGTATTATTATGAATATTATGGAATCATGTCATGAAAATTAACATATATAATTTTTCCAATGTGGAGTGATGGGAGTGAAAATTTGGATATCTTTTCAAAAGCTATTGTGAGTTCTAATGATGATGAATATAAAAGGATTTACACATCACAATCATGAGTGGATAAAATAATTATGGAAAAATATTGAAGATTAAAATGGTTATTTCATTACAAGTGTAATTATTTTAATATATATTTTTCTCTCTCTATATAATTATGAATGTTACATTTTTTATTTTGAATTGAATGTGAAAAAGTTTTGTCACTTTATTCTCTTCCTTTCTCATTTATTTTTTGATCAACACATATATTATCAGAGTGATGAATTCATAATGTGCATATATTTAACACAATATGTTAATGAGTTTTATGATTTAATCTCATAGTTTAAATTTATAAATTCTCATTTGTGAATTATGAGCACAATGAGAGTGAATTTTTTTATTGGTTCTTTATTATCATTGAGAAACTCAACTGAAACTGTGTTAATGATGGTCAAAAATAATATTTTTATTGACAAAATTAAAATTTAGAGATAAATGAGATACACAAGTTGATATTTTAATTCATGCATTTAAGGATTGTTTAGTATAAATAATTTCAATCAATGATTAAATTTTGATATAAAGGATCTACTTGATTTGGTCCCTTCACTATTTTTGTTAACTCCTTGATTTTTTTAATATTTCAATTTGGTTACTATTTTTTGTTCCTAATTTCAATTAATTTTTTAGAAATTATAAAAAATTAATTTATATAATTAATTCTCCCTATATAAATAATTAAGAATATAAAACTATAGAAAAATAAAAAAACATGGTAAAGAAACTATTAAAGTGTAGTCTCATGAGTAGATAACCATAGTTGTAGATATATTGTAGTTATTAGGTTTAAAAGACGAAAAAGGTTTAAAATCAACATCAAAAACCTCATTTGTAGGCACCAAAGTGAAAGGTGGACCCATCAATTCTTTTTAACCTTAGAGGGGGTGCATTTTCAAACATTTTAGGGGATGTGATGGTAGGCTAGTGATAGATGATGGGGCCTAAAATACTTATGTCCTATACTAGGGGATATAATGTCTTCTATAATTAGACTCAATATGTGCTAATGAGGAATGATGTTCTTTAGTTACCAATATGAGACAATATGCTAGGTTACAATAATCATGTATCCTGACTCCAGGTATTATCAGATTACAAAAGACACCTGGATTTACTCGAGACTCATTAGCCTTATTGTGGTATTGGGATACATTTGGTGAACTTTTGTTAAAATCTTGTTCATGAATTATATTATGAATTTTTTTATCATGGAGTCAGATCCAATACAACCAGGGGTTTTTGGAAGATTTTATTTTTCACGACCACTTAATATATTATTGCGTGTTATTTTCTTGTGTATTTATATATTATTATGAGACACACTCTTATGCATGTGATCTCATGTTAATGATGAATTGGCGATATCCTATTGGGTTTATACCCACTCCATACTTGAGAATCTCACTATGCATGAAGAATTCATGATCATTGATACAACAAAGGGAAATTACCAAATAATAGGGATCTTGGAGATGAATCATATTGATCAGATGTTGTACTGGTATGGAGTTTGGAGTTATGATGCATTTTTTTCTTTACTTATTTGTCCAACTCATACTCTTTTCTGACCTTCCACTTTGGTGGTCCTTCATTAATTTTTTTGTATTACATGAGATATATTCCATTAATTATTATAGAATTTCATAATTATTCCACTATGTTATCTTGTGTTATTATTGTCCATACGGATGTTGTGCATATAATCTTCCAACTCATGGTGTTCATTCCCTTTTTTATTTTCAGAATCCTCTTGTGTAAGGGAATATGATCCTGAGGACATGTGGTAGAGAATATAGGTAGTACCTTATTGGTCATGTAAACTAAAACTATAGGACAAAAAATTTCATGATTCATAACATGGAGTTGGAAGTTGTGGTCCATGCTATGTGGTATAGGAGACAATATATTTTTTTAGTGAGCTATTTTTTTCTTCCACATGCTATAAGATCCTTTGGAATTATTTATCTCCATTATATCTAAACATGATATAAAGGTGTTCGATGGAGTATTTATATACATTTGAAATCAATAGTTAATATAATATATGGAAGTGTAATGGTAACATATATGATAATATTAGGAAAGTTACAAAGACATAAGAGCTTAGAGAGTCTACTTTAATGGATGGATGATGTCTAATGAGTTAGATAGATGAGTGGCTTGTGGATGCAATGAAGGATCAAATAATATTGAAATGTTCACCATCTATGATCATATACTCTTTGTTGTTCCATTTGAAAGGAATTCATGATTAAAACCCTAAGTGTATGGTGATGCAACAACTACTATAAGGGTACACAACTTGTTACACCCCAAGATTTACGGTATGTCTTTTTTTATAGTTAATGTTTCTGATATCATACATTGCACACAACACTGAGCTTAAACAAAAACATGATATACTATTAATATTATTATTTAAAATGTAGTTATCTCATAGCTATTAAATTGGTAGTTATGAATATTATAAACTATATTATGGAAATATATTATTGAATTCATTTGTTATAAAATAATTAAAAATAAATATAAAAACCAATTTAATATAAATGTAATGTTTTTATAAGAACTTTTATTATGAGACAAAGGTGTTTTATCATAATAAATTAAATTAATTACTATCATTGAATGAAAATAATTAAATTTATATGTATATAATGTTTTAAATTCATCATATGTGTTTTCTAGACATGATAGAAAAATAAATCCAATTTTTACGCATAAAAGCCAAATTATTATAAAGGTAGATTTGCTGATTTTTAATGGAGAACTTGTTTTAAAAATAATTTTTGACACTTTTAAAAATTATATTTGAAAAAATAAACTTTTTATTTTAAACTGATATATAAAAATGTACTTTGGTTGAATTTTTATTATTCTTTTGATAAGTTTCAATATTTGATGAATAATAAAACAATGGTGAATTCTTATTGAAAACAACTTTTTCATCCAAATATTTTATAGAATTGAATTATATTTTTAATTAGTTTTAAAGAATAATTAGATCAATTTTTTATCATTTAATACATTTTAGGTAATTTAAATAAATTTCACATTGAGTTTGGATATGACAATAGTCCCATCATTTGAACATTGTAACATTAGAGACGTGTTTCCTCATTCTATCAAGAAGATTAATTTTAAATTAATTACTACAACTACTATTTTTTGAATTAAAAAAATGGATTCAATATTGAAAATTAGTGGGTCCAAAATATGTATTTAGGTTTATTTTATTTTTGGTCATTATAAATAGTAGCTTTAGTAAATTGTTTTAACATAGTTAAAGGTAAATCAAGTAATTAAGGGTAAAAATAATATTTTAAATATTATAAAATTACTATAAAACTTTTTAAAATTTAATTATATGAGTAGGTGTCAACTAAAATCATCATTGGGTTGAGATTACAGCCATTTTAAGCCACTTGAATGAGAGTATGACATTTATTATATTTTATTTAAAGAAATGTTAAAGATGCCAAACTCATATCTTTAATAAATATATCATTTTTAATATAGGGTTATATAGAAGATATATATCACTATAAATAGTAATTTGAAAGATAAAAGATTTATGTTCATCATGATAATTTATTTGTAATTTTTATGAAATAAATAATTATATTAAAGTCATATAAAATGACGATGGAGCAATTATTTAATTAATGTAAATATAAAATAAATGATATTAAAAATATTAAAAATATATATATAATTTTAGATAATTAAATCCATAAAATAATTTTATAGATAAATTTAACATGTTATTGAAATTTTAAAAGTGTTTTTTTAAGATAAATTGTTTTATTTATTTTTTTAAAAGTCAAAGAAATGAATAGTATCAAAATTGACATTAATGATATTTTAAAGTAAATAATATTTTATTAAATTATATAAAATTTATAAAAATATAAAATTCAGTCAAATGAATATGAAAAAGTCAAAAATTTCATCCACGACTCATTTTAGGTTGTTTTTTTATAGTAATTATATTAACCATTATGTATTGAAATCACATGTTTTCATGGTTAGAGTTAAAGAGATTAAACAAAAAATGATATGGGTAATAATGTGACCTAAAATTGTCTAAAAATTATTTTTTTAGATTATTTAAACCCATAATCTTATAATTTTCTAAATAAATCACATTGTATCCATTTATAATTAAAATCTAATTTATATTAATTTAATACTTTGATAGTTTCCAAAGTCCCCCCACCTCAATTATAAAAGGGCACTTCTTCCATCACTTCATCACAAAACTTTTCACCTTATAGAATAATTAAACCCTAAAAATTTCTCCTAAAAAAATAATTATCCAATTTATATAGCTCCTTACAAACACTATATCCCTTGAAAAGAGGTCTAAAATAATTCCACTGACGAAGAGGTAATTGTTTTACCAACTCATTCAAGTTTATTTCTTATTCAACATATTATTCATGTGTTGTTTCAATAATAAATTAACAAATACAGTATAATATATATTTTCAGATGATATTATGATTATGGAGAAATAATGTTACACCTCTTATCCATCACATGAAAAATGAAAGCACCACATGAGCGTACATACGACTTACCATCTCCATGATGTGGTGTAATCTTTTTAATCACAACTTTATTTGGATGGTTATAATTATGGATATAATGGATATAAATAATAATTTTTTTTATTTATTTATTATTTTTAATTAATATACCTCCTAATTATTTTCCCTTTCACCCTTAAAGAGAATGATATCGCCACCCGTGCGTACGTATGACCTACCGTCTCCACGATGCAATGTGATTCATTTTCCATGTTAACCATTCTATAATGATTATAAAATGTATATAATAAGTAAATATAATATCTATGAACATAAAATAATTTTATATATTAAATAAATATATCCTCTGAATAAGAAACATGACTTACATGACAAAACATGCATATGAAAATAATGTAGTTAACACCCAAAATAAGGGTAATAATGAGATATTATTAACAAAATGACATAAAAAGATCATATATGAAATCATAAGTATGAATATTATTTTGGTATAAATAAATGACATGTTTTAAAATATTATAAAGGAGTTTAATGCACATCCAACTAAATTAAATTACATGTTAAGGGTTAACTTCACAATCTCATTATTATTCAGGGTTGGTTATACATAAGTATCTACTAGAGAATATTTATCAACCATATATATGTTTATTAAAAATATTTTCCAAATTATTTTTACTATTATCCTATAAAATTTTGAATACTTTTTATCCATGGTATACTTTTTATAAAATGGTTTGAAAGTAATATTTTTTTCATTTTCCAAATGAGATACATTATGGATTTTTTGACAAAAATACGGAAGGGATGTTTTTTAACTTATGTGGAATGATAGGATTTTACCCCCATCACAATGCATAAGTGTTTTGAATAATCCATTATATGTATACAAGGTTATTTTAAAATAATTTTTTTTTATTTTATAAATGCATGGATTTTTAAATAAATGATTTCAATGTAATAAAGGTTATCACTCGAGAAATTTTAATGATTTTATTAGAATATTTTTATCTATGTCAAAAAACATTGTTCTATTTTATACTTAATAATATTTATCTCTTATGATACCATCTAGAATATTTTATTAAAGGATTAATGAACAACTTGACTGTGGATGTGATATTTTGATACCATTTGTGGTTTATGGTTGAAGTATTCACATTTTGTATGATTGTTTTTAAATACGAATGTTTATGTTGTTTATGTTTCACCCTTTTCATTTGAGGAATACATTGGAACTAGTAAGTGAAGGTAGGTACCTACTATATCCCTTTGATGAATCGATAGTTCTCATAATATAAACTAGTTTGGGTATTGGCTAATATCTTACTAGTGTATGTCTGGTGTCTTGGCCAAAGCCTTGATGGTATGTTTATGATTTCTGAAATTATGAATTCTCTTATTATGAGATTAGTTATTCATATTCCATGTGATTATTCGATTAATAGAATATTAATGTGATTATTTATATGGAATTATTTTATTTACATTTATTATTTCCAATTTATGCTCATGATTATGTTTAAATGTCTTGTGTTTTAGTTATACACCTTGACTTAATGTTTAATCTTATTTATTCATAATAGCTTTTTCTATAAGTTTACCATTACCGAGCATCTAATATCACCCCTTTATTATGTTTTATTTTCCTCAGGATTCCAAGATATATATTATGACTGATTTATAGGGATAAGATATAAAAACAATGGTGTTATCAAAGGATTCTCTATGTTGTATTATATATTTTAAATTATAATGTAAGGTTTATGTATTTAATATGGTTTCCACAACTACTAAAGTAATTAGTCCTTTGGGATTTTAATTTTGTATCCATGATAATGTAAAAAAGTTAAGCACTAGTTCTTCATCCCCAGGGTTGGGGTCATTACAGTAGATATCAATTTTTTTTAGTATAAACCTTGGAAACTAGATTTAGAAAACATAGATTAGGGAATATAACCCTAATATAAACTTTTCAGAAAAGCATATAAGACCATCGTAAAATTTTGGTAAGGTAGATTTTATGTTGGCCTTCCTAAAAATATACCTTTGTCTGGATACAAGAAGTGGACATGGTTCTAACATAGATGTACCTAGGGGTAACAAATCTTACAAGATGAGTCGAACGTGAATCAGAGTAACCTGGAACATGACAACCGACCTTACTGTGCATATAGTTTGAAACTATTAGGGGGATATTCTTAGAATACTTCACATTTTCTTTACAAACCATTATGAAGGATTTAAAATTAAATATGTCCCATTTTGGAAAAAAAACCTCAGGTAACATTTTAGTGTTTTAGATTGACTGTTTTTGTTGACAATGAAGGTTTACATGGTCAGTTTTGGAGTTCCAAAGAGATTATTGACAAGGTTTGTTAAAAAATATCAAAGATAAAGGAATGTATTCTCTGGTGGTGGTACCAAAATATGCATATACAAGATGGTTCCATTTCCCAGTGTTTGCCAAATTTTTGGTGTCCAAAATCTTAAGGATAGAAAAAGATGATTTTGGAAAATGATGTATTTTCACATAAAAGAAAAATGTTTTTACAAGGGAGTTGGTGAGTTACCATTTTGATTCAAAGTCAATATTAGGATCCTCACATCCAAATATGGATAAGGCAAGAAGTTCGCAAAATATTTGAATATGTGTGAAAGATAAGGTTGCATGAAAAAAGTAGAGTTGCATGTGTCTGTGAATTAGAGCTGGAGCTTGTGTGAGAAGGATTTTAAACTCCAAATGAAATGTAAATTCAAGTTCTTCCACACTCATGGAAATATTATTCACAAAAAATAAGGTGTGAAAGTATTTTGTGTGTAGGGTTATCTGGGTTTATAAATTGATGGCTACCCCCCTCATTTCAGTAGATCGACCCTTAGAGAAAATTAGGACTCTGAATCTTATAAGAGGCATGCTCAAAGATCATTATGTGCAAAGAGAGTTTCATGAAAAACATAAATGTCCCATGCAATTTGGTCTTTTGTGGAAAAGTTAAATTTTGCACGCAATGTGTTAAAGTTTCACGCAAGACATCCAAAGGTTGTGCGAAAGATTAAGTGCAAACCAAATGGTATTTCCCAGTAAAACTGTGTTAAAGGGGTATTCATAATGTGAATGGAAGTGGAACGTAATGATATAATAAATAAGGGGTAAAACATATTGATTCAAGTAATCAAAGGAAGATCTTAAGAAGAATTAGTGAGCACATTTTAGTTGATAGAGCGGTGTGCTTTCATTTTGTGATTAGTCGTAAACCAGGAGGGACTGTGAGTCTACTCCAAAAATTACAAAAATATTTCACTTTAGTGGATTTGGTATATATACACATTTACTTTTCATGCTCCATGGATGTATCCTAGTGTAGGTAAACCATGTAAAATTGTTGTGTATCGTGCATGATTAATTTAATTTCATACATTGATATGGAAAATAGACAGAAGTTTGTTTTATTTAATGTCAAAACAAGATACAAATGGATTTTTTTTAATATTTCATACCCAGATTCACCCCCACTCTCAGGGTATTTAACCTAGTAAAACTAATATCCCCATAGAAACCATGTTTACAATTAAGAGATTAGTTCTACATAAATTTTCAATTTATGTTAGGTGTTTTACTAGTTCAAAATTATGCATTATGATTCAATACCTAATATAGTGTATGTCATTGTTTAGAAATGGAAAATAGTGGAGAGAATAAACCATATCAACACACATAATCCATGTAGAAATTTCCCTCATATTCCATATAATGTTGTTGGACATACATCTACAACTAGTGTTGAGAATCTTATAACTATATTGGGAAATTTGACTCACGTTATGAAAAATAACCTTACCTATATAGAGCATTGTGATCCACATCATGGAGTAATAATGTTATACTACTTCATGATACATAATCCTCCATCATTCAATAAGACTAAAAAACCATTTTTAGCTGAGCAATGGATAAGCTTCTTAGAGAAGTAACAAAATAGAGAAGGTTTCCATGGAAATTTATCATATCATGGGAGATGTGGATCAATGGTGTTCATTTATTCGAAACATGAAGGATGAGAAAGAAACAAAAAATATGGAATTGAAGGATTTTAAGAAATATTTATTGGAAAAATATTTTCCTCACGAACAATGAGTTGACATGGAGAATCAATTTATAAGTCTGAGGATAAAGGAGGATGATAATGATTTTAAGTATGAATTCAACTTTATAATGATATCAAGGAATGTTTCAAACTACTTATGTAACCCAATGGGTTATATTGATTATTTCTTTAATGGGTTAAATCAATTCCTCCATAAGAAATTGGTATCCAAAACATTCTTATCATATGAAGATATAGTCTCAGGTGCTATCAAGGTATAGAAATAATTCTCTAAGAATTATGAATTTAAGTTAAAGAAAGAGAATAATAGAATGGAGAATAAAGAGATAGATAAAGGGAAAAAGGGAAAAAATAATTTTCCCACGTGTGATACTTCTGGGAAGAAACAACCCAGTACATACTTGAAGGGAATAAGAGTTTGTTAAAAATTTAAAGACAAAGGTCACGAAGCTTGTGATTATAAATAGAATAAAGAATCTATAAATGTGCAATGTTTCAATTTCATGGATATGGGAAACATTGCAAATGAATGTCCCAAGTTCCAAGGAAATATAGCTCAGAAAAAGAGAAGGGATCAAGGTCAAGCTTATGATATAACTATAGTATAAGGGAAATAATTAGTGTATTTTTGTATTTTGATTAAAGTATTATGTTTTGATATTCTGGTTATAATAATCATGAGATATATATGGATTGTACTTTATTAGTTCTTATTTATGTATTTGGGAGCATGCGTGTTTTCATTATGGTTTTAAGGTGATCATTGTATTCATATTGTCACACCCTGACCCGACACATCACGATTTTGTATTTATTTTTGAGTTTCTAATTAATTTTATTCATTTTAGGGTTTATAATAATAATAATAATAATTTTTTTTTGTTTAAATCAATTGAATTAGAATGAAAAATATAAAACAAATAAAAAAACCCTAATATAACCCTCACCCTTACCTCACGGTTGATCCCCTCTTATTCGCGACCCCTTTCATCCTTATTGTTGTGAGACACTGACCCCCATCCTCTTGGACCTCCGGCCGGCCTCCTCCTCTCCCCACCGAGACCACCATCGACCTCCTTCCGCAGTGCGGCCTCCCTCTGAAAGACCTCCCCTGGCCGCATTTTCTAGCAGGTGCGTGACCCCCCCATAACGACGCGACACCTCACCCCGGGTCCTTCCACACTTTTTTTTCTTCCAGTTCCTTCATGGATCATGTCTGCGTCGACAAGGTAAGACCTCCTCCATACGTCTCAATCTTCGTATCATCCATTTCGGTTTCCCCATCACCTGATTTTCATTTGGTCGAAAACCCTAACATAGGGTTTGACCCGTTGTGGTTTTCCTCCAATTGTAGGGTGTGCAGTGCCTCAACCGGGTGATATTGGTTCATAATCCGGCATCTGATGCTAAAGTATAAGTTTATTGACTTCTTTTCAGTTCATTGAAAACATCTGAGGTATAGTTTTATATTGTCTTTTGGTTTCCGAGTTGTTGTATGGAATCTTTTGTGTTTTAAGGTTCGTTGTAATTATCTTGTAGTACGTTGGTCGTTACTTTGTGATTTTAGTCTGCCTCGGTTCGTCATTCACTATTTGAGGTGGATTTGGTTTTAAAGTGGAAATTTTATGTGGAACAATGTTTTTTATGTGGAAAACCTAGTCGCATCACTTCTTATGATTTTATAAATCATGCATTTAGTTTATTAAATTATATGTAGGATTAAAATTGTATTTTGATAAGTCTTTGATATGTAGTTGATTTTTTTAAGAGGGTTTGGGTGCTCTTTGGTTTTGGAATCATTTGGGGGTGTTATTGAAGTTGTTTTATAAGTCGTTTTAATGGTGTTTTTATTTTTGTAAAAGGTGTAAACCATATTTGGAAAATGTTTTGAGGCAAATTTTACATTAAAGAGAGGAAATGGAGTATGTTTTTAGGGTAAATCCATGTTGTGCATTTTAGAAATGTTTTATTAATTATTTAAATGATTTATTAATTTGTGAGTGTGATTTAAATGATACTTTGGGAAGGTTTTGGTGTGCATGTATTTTCAAAAATTGGGTTTGAGTATGCAAATGGGGGGTATTTGTGTGTGATTTCCTTATTGTGAAAAATATTTGGATGTGTTCAATCAATTGTTTAAGTAGTCTACCATGTGTTTTTGTGGGTACATGAGGTGCGTATGTGTGGAAAAAGGATCTTTGATGAGAAATGTAACACTTTGATCATGTTTTACTTGTTATGCATTTGTATATATGTTTTGTAAATTCTTTCAAAAGATGGAAAGTATGTTTTAATGTAACTGTGGTGTACTTGTGGTTTTAAAGTGGCTTTTCATACATGAAGTTGAGTTTGTTATTAGGGAAAACCCTTGATGTGTTATTTTGAAAAGTTTTGTGGATTGTTTAAGTGTTTAATTATTTTATTAAATTATATGTGTAGTGCGTTGGACCTCACTACAATGGTTTTGGGCTTCGGGTGTTGAGGTATCCTATATATATATGCATGGGGTAAGGCATATATATATATGCAATCTTTGTACATATTCCCTCATGGCGTGGGGAATATGTGAAATGCAGCTAGGGGTGTATATATATATGTATAAATGAATGTGCATGTATTCTCCAAGTGTCGGTTCGAGTGGTTGTTGACATGCAATGACATGTTTGAGGTTGGTCCCCTATGCCTATGCCTTTAATTTGAATTTCATAATTTCTTGATTGTTTTAAAAATATGTTTTACATTTACGCTATATACACATGCTGTGAAATATGTTTGCGGTCGCTTGAAATTATTATGCCTTATTTTGGAAATTGAAATGTATTTCTACCACCATTGGTCTTAAGTGACTTTTATTGAAAATTTAATTCCTAAGTAGTTTTGAATTGGTAATGATTATTTCCAAAGGTATTTGGCATTTTGGCTGGTTAGTTGTAAAAAGTGTTGCCTTTATGTAATTAATCCCGTTTTTCACCTTAATAATGTTTTATGAAAAAGAAAAACCTCTCTTGAGGAAAACCCCGTTGGTTTTAGAAAATTATTTGTATGTTTAATGTGTTATTATGTGCCTACTGTTGAGGCTTATGCATTGTGTGACATGAAATAGGGGGAATGAACTTAAGGAAAGAGAACAGTGGTGATATGTTGAATACGTTTTGGATAAAGAAAGTGTTATGTACATATATGTTTTATTGATAAAGAAAACTCACCACCTCTTGAAATAGAGCACAATGGGAAACCTGGGTATCTAGGTGGGTGGACCAGGACTTGTAGAGACCCGAAGCCTGACGTACATGAACATTACATTACTTTTGCAGAATACTTAATACATAATGAAAACACACACACAAGGACCGTAATAGTTTAGTGTCTTTGGAAACTAGGAATATAATCTTCTAATCGTGGTGAACGATCTTCAACATCTCCCATAAAGATCTTCTTTTTTTAAACCTAAATCCTTTCTTTATATCCTGGGGAAAAGAAAACATAAAAGGGTGAGCTCAAATGCTCAGTAAGGGTAAACAAAAGAAATATCAATGACATCATATTCATAAGAACATATCTTTTGGAAATCTTAACCTGCAAAAGAGATCATAATTTCATAACATGGGATAAATCATAGTAGTGAAATGTAATCCCAATAATCATAACTTAAAACATGAAACTTTGTGGCATACACACATAATCATAGATAATCATTTCTTGTTAGTCAAGTCTCATTTCCATGACTATCTCAGTGGACAAAGTCCCTTTCTGAACCGAGTTCACTCCTCATTTCAGTCCTGTTTCACTGAACCGGTATAACCTACCGTTCCAGCCATGTCTATCTCAAGAGATATAAAATCTTTACCCAATGCATTGGAGGGAGATATAGGTCCCACCCATTTCATAATTATACCATTCTTATGTGTGCCACAAAATCATAAATCATACATCATTGCATAACCCATGTAATAAAAATGGGAATCTTAAACATCGTGAAATCATCAAACAATTCATATAAGATAAAGGAATTCATAAAAATAATTCCATCACAATATAATCAATTCAATGTAATAACAGGAATATAAACAGAACCTTATATTATCTTAGATGGAAAATAATTTTGATAAAACACTTGAACTCCATTCTTGAGGAAAATATCCTTTCAAATTCAAAGACATTTTCCTTTCTTAACATGTCATACAATTTTAAACTAAAAGAAGTTGATTAAAAATAAACTTGAAAACTTGTAAAGTAATATTCTTGGAAATATTTTTTTAAAAATCCATTCATGCCGTATAAGTTAAAAAACATTCTTCTCGTACTTTTTTTGGAAAAGTCAAAAAGTACCTCGTACGAAAAACGACAAAAGATTCCTTTCATATCTTTTACTAAAAACTCACCTAAGGGTAAAATTGTATTTAAACAATTGTAGGTGGATGGAAATAATATTACATATTGAGGAAACATGGATGTGGATGATAAAATACACCCCAGTAAATACCAAAGTATAAACAATCTCGGATAAAAATGAGATTGTGATATTTTCCCTTACCTTAGGTCCGATTCACTTCGTAAGTGTCCGAACCTCCTGTATAATGATTTAAATAATGTCATTGACTTATTACAGAATCATATTCACTGTTATTATATCATATATGGTTCACTTATGACTCTATATTACCCGTTCTTTTGTAAATTCATGTTAAAGTAGCGTTTTGGGTAAAATCGTCTCATTTGTCGTTCGTGTTTTAACTTGTAATTATTAATATGATTACTTAGATCATGATTACTTAAATCCAGAATGTAAAACATTATTTATATATAATATATATTCAGAATATACATATATATAATGGATCGATAAATGGAAAGAAATATACCGTTCATGGAGACGGTAGGCCGTACGTACGCATGAACGCTGTTTTTGTTTCTTTATTGAATTGAGTGGAATTAAGTAGATGAAATAAATATGTATATACATAAATCCAGTATCATTATTATGTAATATATTTCATTATTATTCATTATATATACTTTATGACCATTCATGTATGGTTAACATGGAGAATGAATCTCATCGCGTCGTGGAGACGGTAGTCCGTACGTACGCACGAACGATGATATCATTCCCATAATTATTGAATAGAATTAGAGTGGATGGTATAATATATCAGAATCATTATGATGTTATAATAACCATATATAGTTATTCTTTACACCATTATACCCATCCATGTAAGGTGTTGGTGGAAAAAGAGATTTCACCACGGCGTGGAGACGGTATTCTGTACGTACGCACTTGTGGTGATTTCGTTTTCCGTAGGATGGATAGATGGTGAAATAGGGTTGTTTCATACTTATAATAACATATCATTATATTAGTTATACTGATGTTATTACTTCATAATGAAACAACTAAAGAAGAATAAGTGGAAGAAGAAATAAAGTTAAAAGAATCGGTAACGGACATTACCTCTTCTTTGAAGTGCCTCTTTGAGATCTCCTTTTAGGGCACTAAAATTGGTCTTTGAGGAAGACCATAACCTCTAGGATGTTTCTAGGGAAGTGGAGAAGATAATTTTTTAGGTTTTGGCTGAGCTTGAAGGCTCAAAGTTGTGTGAGGAAGAGAGGGAGGAGGTGCCCTTTTATAAGGGAGGAGAGGGGCTCCTTTGGAAAACTAAAAATATTATTTTATTATAAAGTAATATTCGGTTTTAAATAGCTCCAAATTGATTTATTTAGAAGCTAAGGTGGGTATGGATCTAAATCCTCTCATACAATATAATTTAGACACGTTTAGGTTCCTATTTTAACCTTATCATTTATATTTAACTTTAAGTTAGATAATTTTACTTTTACCGTGTCTTCTTGTTTTCTTACGCTATAAGGTTAATAAACCTACTATATCAAGCCAAACGAACCCCAAGTTGTTTATTATTAATATATATAACCTTATATAAGTAATTTTGCCGAACCTTAGATTTTTAGGAATAAAATTAGAATTAATAATATAATATTATTTTTAAAAACTATTTTATGTCAATTTTGACACTATTTAGTAATTAATTTTTGTGAAAATAATAACAGAATGATTAGTTCGAAAAAAGTTAATTAAATCAACACTAACATGTAATATTAATCTATAAAATTAGTGAAATTTATAAAAAGTCTCAAATTACATTTATTTTGGTGTTTATAACATCAATTATGTCAATATTTCATTAATAAGATAATTACTGCATCATCTTTGTGTCATAAATAAATTAAATTATTTAATGTCTAAAAATTAAAAATAAAATACCATTATGTAGTAAATCGTTTTATATTTCTAATTAATATTTATAGTCTAATTTATCTTATGTATAACACCATATTAAAAATTATTTACTTATTAAACTTTGATTTTAACTATTTTAACCCTTCTTTAAATTAAATAATAATAAATGTCCTAATCTAATCCAAGTGGGCCTAAATGGTCATATTTTATTCCTAGGGTTGTTTTTGGTCGAATTAAGCTTATCCAATAGAATTAGGACATGTGTTAGGGTAATAATAATATCATTTGTACCCTTAATTACCCTATTTACTTTTAACCGTGGTAAAAAAAAGTAAAAAGTTACTATTCAACAAAAAATTATTTTCATCTCATTGAACCACATTTTACTTACTGACATCAACCGTGTCTCTCGGATTTTTGAAATTCCTCTCACATAAGTGGTAAAATTAAGTTTTATGAAAAATTCATTTTTTTAACTACCACTTAGTGGTTTCACTATTCATCAAAAAATGAAAGTTTCCAGAAAAATACCAAAAATTAGGCCTAAGCTATATTTGATATTATGAACTCAAAAATTATGTCTATTTTACCAAATTCAAAACATATCAGTTAAATTAATTAATTTAAAAATTAATTCCCATCGTCAACACAAATAGCGTGTTCTTAAGAGATAATAACTATCAAAAGATTGACACTTGTTTATGTCTGGTTTAAATGTAGAATTACATCCAATGACCAAAATTGTATTAAATTGTAAAAATATATTCTAAATATACTTTAAAACCACTCAAATTAATAATTTATCACTATTAATTATTTCGATTAAAAAGGTTGTTTTTAATTATAATTTAGTAATTTTCACTATTCATCAGAAAATGAAAGTTATCCGAAATGTACCAAAATTTCACCCTAAGCTAATTTCGATATTACGAATCTAAAAATGAAGTCCATTTTGAAAAATAAAATTTACAAAATTTCAAAAAGTGATTATTACTATTCATAACGGCTAGTTTTAATAATATTTTAATAGCATATCATTGTTTAGTGAAACTCAGTATTGCGTACTACACACGCTATCGAGGAAGGTCGCGATTGCATTTAATGCAAGGCAAGTCAAAGATGCATGTTGTGCAAGCTCCTTTTGTTGTAGCGTACAACAAAAGACATTAATGAAATTAAAAAGAATATTTTTCATAAAATCTCGGGGTATTACATTCTACCCCCCTTAAAATGAATTTCGACCTCGAAATTCGTCGGGGTTATAAATGGTTTACTCCTCGAAAGTTTCTTTAATAGAAAACCACATCGTAAAAAGGAATACCAAAACCAATCTTTAAAAAAAAGTATGAAATGTAACGATTACCCAAATAAACTAATCACTGGGTTTCCACATAGGTGAAAATATGGATATGGAAGAGAAATCTAACCATCATGTTCTGATGGAGAGTGGTAGAGAATATGGCTATGGAAAAACCAACAATCAAAAATCCATATATTTGTGATGATATAAGGTACCATCTGATTAATCGGATATAAAGGCACTAGGAAAACATTTTTGGTTTTCAAGATCATTTCCCTAAAGTTGAAGAATTTTAATTAGAATAAATACTTACTTTATTTTGGTACAATCTCACTGTTGTTCGTGCCCTAAACAATTTCCACTTCATCTCTTAAATAAATGAATTTTAATTTTTTTATTCGTGAAGTGTTAGAAGATCATGTGATAGAATGATGGGTCATTCCATCTGTCTCAAACAAAAGGTTAGAAAAAGTTATTAAATATACATAAGTCGATCTATAGTGAGATTAATCATATATGGTTCCTAAAATGGACTTATAATTATTATATTATACTTCTTAATATAATAAAACTAGTTTCTACTAAATAGGGACTTCCTGTAGGCCAGTGGTAGGCGATAAAGGCCAGTCGCACTTCGGTTGTGGGTTGGATTCCCACGACCTTGTCCGACGCGATGGGATGTCGCCCGTCCTGCAGGTTGTCCTTTTTCTAAAACTACATTACTATAACATACCATAAATAATATCGAAAAAACTTCTACCCTTAAACAATAATAACTTATTTTTAACATAATCCATTCCAATCTTTAGGTTTATCTAAAATACATCGGCCCAAGCTCATAGTATAAAGAAAATGATTACTTGAAATATCGTTAACCAAGCATGTGAATACCATCGTTTATCCCCCATATATCTTGTTGGTCACATTCCAATCATGTGAATATCCTAATCATGTATTCTCTTGAAAAATAAATACCCATTAACCCTTAGTGAAAACATGAATGCTGTCAAAAGTTAACTCTTTCCACATACCAAAATCCAAAAATTCTATATACTCAAACCATGATATAACCTTCTCCTTATATCAGTCATGAGATCATTAATACTATCAAACATTTAATTTTCTCCTTATCCCATCATTATGCGCATACCATCTACATTACAAAAATATCTGAATAACCTTTCATGGATACTGGTACCATTAATCATACACTTTCATAACTCAAGGAAAGAAAAAAGTGTAACAATCCTTAGATGTCTCTTTATTCCATAGTACCATGAGATTACTTATACAACATTACACATGATAAACATGTAATCATTCCACTACATTCTTAAACCATTGACCGAGCTTCAACAATTCTTTCATCTCACATATCATTTGTAGTCTCTTCATCATCATCAACATAAATACTACCCATACGATCATACTGATTCTCTTCATGAGACTTTACCTTAGGGAATTGGTTTGCATAATGCCCGTACATTCCACATTTAAAACATTTAACCATTGTTGATGTCGTAGCAATACCATTATCCTCATCCCTAGTGTTAACTGAACCTTTTCCTTTTCACTTACTGGCTTTGTGTCCTTCTTTTCCACACCCAAAGCATCTTCCAGTTCCTTTGAAACATTCTCCTTGATGCCTCTTCCCACATGATTTACATAGGGTAAATTGAACTTTCTTTCCTCTATGATCATCATGAAACTCCATATTTATCTTATGATCTGAGTCAGAAAACTTACCAAATTTTACTTTATTGATCATATTATGAGATGGATAATTCGGCATAATAACGATGTTTGGACTTACAAATCCCATTTCATTTGGTTGCTCGTCATTCCATTGTCCATCATATCTTCCATTATTGTGAATCATCTTGTTTCCAGCCATTTACTAAAACCCAAAAAGAATAGTGTGAGAGGCAAAAATCATAATAAAGGGGGAGTAACTTCAATATCTAATATCTTTGGTTTAATCTAATATCGTTACCATAGTTCTAGGACTATATCTTATACGTATACTTATCCTTAGGGACATCCCTAGACATACCTTAGAAATATCTCTAGGGATCTCACTAACGTTCTCGCATCCTAGTTTCCAAAGGTTGACTAAACCTTTCCTCTGATACCAACTGTAGAGACCTGAAGCCTGACGTACATGAACATTACATTACTTTTTCAGAATACTTAATACATAACAAAAACACACACACAAGAACCGTAATAGTTTAGTGTCTTTTGAAACTAGGAATATAATCTTCTAATCGTGGTGAACGATCTTCAACATCTCCCATAAAGATATTTTTTTTAAACCTAAATCCTTTCTTTATATCCTGGGGAAAATAAAACATAAAAGGGTGAGCTCAAATGCTCAGTAAGGGTAAACAAAATAAATATCAATCACATCATATTCATAAGAACATATCTTTTAGAAATATTAACCTGCAAAAGAGATCATAATTTCATAACATGGGATAAATCATAGTAGTGAAATGTAATCCCAATAATCATAACTTAAAACATAAAACTTTGTGGCATACACACATAATCATAGAGAATCATTTCTTGTTAGTCAAGACTCATTGCCAAGACTATCTTAGTGGACAAAGTCCTTTTCTGAACCGAGTTCACTCCTCGTTTCAGTCCTGTTTCACTGAACCAGTATAACCTACCGTTCCAGCCACGTCTATCTCATGAGATATAAAATCTTTACCCAATGCATTGGAGGGAGATATAGGTCCCACCCATCTCATAATGATACCATTCTTATGTGTGCCCCCAAATCATAAATCATACATCATTGCATAACCCATGTAATAAAAATGGGAATCTTAAACATCATGACATCATCAAACAATTCATATAAGATAAAGGAATTAATAAAAATAATTCCATCACAACATAATCAATTCAATGTAATAATAGGAATATAAACAGAACCCTATATTATCTTAGATGGAAAATAATTTTGATAAAACACTTGAACTCCATTCTTGAGGAAAATATCCTTTCAAATTCAAAAACATTTTCCTTTCTTAACATGTCATACAATTTTAAACTAAAAGAAGTTGATTAAAAATAAACTTGAAAACTTGTAAAGGAAGCTTCTTGGAAATATTTTTTTTGAAATCCATTCATGCCGTATAAGTTAAAAAAACATTCTTCTCATACTTTTTTTGGAAAAGTCAAAAAGTACCTCGTACGAAAAATGACAAAAGATTCCTTTCATATCTTTTAATAAAAACTCACCGAAGGGTAAAATTGTATTTAAACAATTGTAGGTGGATGGAAATAATATTACATATTGAGAAAACATGGATGTGGATGATAAAATACACCCCAGTAAATACCGAAGTATAAACAATCTCGGATAAAAATGAGATTGTGATATTTTCCATTACCTTAGGTTCGATTCGCTTCGTAAGTGTCCGAACCTCCTGTATAATGATTTAAATAATGTCATTGACTTATTAAAGAATCATATTAATTGTTATTATATCATATATGGTTCACTTATGACTTTATATTACCCGTTCTTTTGTAAATTCATGTTAAAGTAGCGTTTTGGGTAAAATCGTCTCATTTGTCATTCATGTTTTAACTTGTAATTATTCATATGATTACTTAGATCATGATTAATTAAATACAGAATGTAAAACATGATTTATATATAATATATATTCATAATATACATATATATATAATGGATCGATAAATGGAAAGAAATACACCGTTCATGGAGACGGTAGGCCGTACGTACGCATGAACGCTGTTTTCGTTTCTTTATTGAATTGAGTGGAATTAAGTAGATGACATAAATATATATATACATAAATATAGTATCATTATTATGTCATATATTTCATTATTATTCATTATATATACTTTATTATCATTCATGTATGGTTAACATGGAGAATGAATCTCATCACGTCGTGGAGACGGTAGTCCATACGTACGCACGAACGATGATATCATTCCCATAATTATTGAATAGAATTGGAGTGGATGGTATAATATATCAGAATCAGTATGATGTTATAATAACCATATATAGTTATTATTTACACCATTATACCCATCCATGTAAGGTATTGGTGGAAAAAGAGATTTCACCACAGCGTGGAGACGGTATTCCGTACGTACGCACGCGTGGTGATTTCATTTTCCGTAGGATGGATAGATGGTGAAATAGGGTTGTTTCATACTTATAATAACATATAAGTATATGATTTATACTGATGTTATTACTTCATAATGAAACAACTAAAGAAGAAGATGTGGAAGAAGAAATAAAGTTAAAAGAATCGGTAACAGACATTACCTCTTCTTTGAAGCGCCTCTTTGAGATCTCCTTTTAGGGAACTAAAATTGGTCTTTGAGGAAGACCATAACCTCTAGGATGTTTCTATGGAAGTTTAGAAGAGACTTTGGCAGGGTTTGGCCGAGATTTAAGGCTCAAAGTTGTGTGAGGAAGAGAGGGAGGAGGTGCCCTCTTATAAGGGAGGAGAGGGGCTATTTTGGAAAACTAAAAATATTATTTTATTATAAAGTCATATTCGGTTTTAAATATCTCCAAATTGATTTATTTAGAAGCTAAGGTGGGGATGGATCTAAATCCTCTCATCCAATAGAATTTAGACATGTTTAGGTTCCTATTTTAACCTTATCATTTATATTTAACTTTAAGTTAGATAATTTTACTTTTACCGTGTCTTCTTGTTTTCTTACACTATAAGGTTAATAAACTTACTATATCAAGCCAAAAGAACCCCAAGTTGTTTATTATTAATATATATAACCTTATCTAATTCATGTTTCCGAAACTTATATTTTTAGGAATAAAATTAGAATTAATAATATAATATTTGTTTTAAAAACTATTTTATGTCAATTTTGACACTATTTAGTAATTAATTTTTGTGAAAATAATAACAGAATGATTAGTTTGAATAAAGTTAATTAAATCAACACTAACATGTCATATTAATCTATAAAATTAGTTTAATTCTTAAAAAGTCTCAAATTACATTTATTTTGGTGTTTATAAAATCAATTATGTCAATATTTCATTAATAAGATAATTACTGCATCATATTTGTGTCATAAATAAATTAAATTATTTAATTTTTAAAAATTACAAATAAAATACCATTATGTAGGAAATCTTTTTATCTTTCTAATGAATATTTATAGTTGAATTTATCTTATGTATAACCCCATATTAAAAATTATTTACTTATTAAACTTTGATTTTAACTATTTTGACCCTTCTTTAAATTAAATAATAATAAATGTCCTAATCTAATCCAAGTGGGCCTAAATGGTCATATTTTATTCCTAAGGTTTTTTTTGGTCGAATTAATCTTATCCAATAGAATTAGGACATGTGTTAGGGTAATAATAATATCCTTTGTACCCTTAATTACCCTATTTACTTTTAACCGTGGGAAAAAAGGTAAAAAGTTACTATTCACCAAAAAATTATTTTCATCTCATTGAACCACATTTTACTTACTGACATCAACCGTGTCTCTCGGATTTTTGAAATTACTCTCACATAAGTGGTAAAATTATGTTTTATGAAAAATTCATTTTTTTTAACTACCACTTAGTGGTTTCACTATTCATCAAAAAATGAAAGCTTCCAGAAAAATACCAAAAATTAGGCCTAAGCTATATTTGATATTATGAACTCAAAAATGATGTCTATTTTACCAAATTTAAAACATATCAGTTGCATTAATTAATTTAAAAATTAATTCCCGTCGTCAACACAAATAGCGTGTTCTTAAGGGATAATAACTATCAAAAGATTGACACTTGTTTATGTCTGGTTTAAATGTAGAATTACATCTAATGACCAAAATTGTATTAAATTGTAAAAATATATTCTAAATATACTTTAAAAACAATCAAATTAATAATTTATCACTATTAATTATTTCGATTAAAAAGGTTGTTTTTAATTAAAATTTAGTAATTTTCACTATTCATCAGAAAATGAACTTATCCGAAATGAACCAAAATTTCACCCTAAGCTAATTTCGATATTCCAAATCCAAAAATGAAGTCCATTTTGAAAAATAAAATTTACAAAATTTCAAAAAGTGATTATTACTATTCATAACGGCTAGTTTTAATAATAGTTTAATAGCATATCATTGTTTAGTGAAACTCGGTATTGCGTACTACACACGCTATCGAGGAAGGTCACGATTGCATTTAATGAAAGGCAAGTCAAAGATGCGTGTTGTGCAAGCTCCTTTTGTTGTAGCATACAACACAAGACATTAATGAACTTAAAAAGAATATTTTTCATAAAATCTCGGGGTATTACAGGACTAGTATGCTAGATGACACGGCAGGGGTTCATCCTGGTTTCGTCTAGCAGGATTGACGCTACAACACTAACTAAACATATGGATGACCGTGAGTTATGGTTTTTAAGCAATGTTTTCTGAGGGTCATGGTTTCTAAGCCACATTTTCTGAGGGTTGTGGTTTTTAAGCCACATTTAACCGAGGTACGAGGTCTCTAGGGTACCACTTGTTCTAGATACCTATAGGGATTACCCATGGTGCTCGTTTGCGACATAATTCTTGTGATGTAATTTTTCATTTCATTTGTTTCATACTCGATGTATTATTTGCGAAAAACATATTTTAATCTAAATTGGTTTCCTTTCATTTTGAAACGTTAATTCATGCTTGGAACCTATTTTGAAAATGTAGTGGGAGATAAATTCTTTACTTGAAAATGAAAACTCATTACTTGAATTTGAAAAGAATTAAAAACGTTATTTTATTATGCCATATTTTCAAACTATCATATTTTGGATTTCATATAAAAGGAAAGAGTATAGGGAATTGTTTTATCTCGGCTTTCTTACTGAGCATCTCGGTGCTCATGCCTACTTTCCTTTTCAGTTTCAGGTTCCTCTAGTTTTGGATCGCTCTCGGAGCGAGTGTATTTTATGTTCCATGGTGACCCATGAGGTTACTTGAGGTATGTCACGTTGCTTTTTATTCCTTTTTGTGCTGTCAGTTTGTTTAGTTTTTTTTCTTTTGTTTATCTATTTGTTCAGTTTATGATTATTTATCTATATTTTTTATGAGACAAATTGTTCCCAACTGGTTATCTCGATGCCCGAAACTAGTTGCTAGCCCATGGGGATCGGGAACGCCCTTCAGGCTATATTGCGGACCGACTTGGGTGATCGGTTCATGGTCGACCCGGGATGGTTCGTGACAAAATGGTATTAGAGGGGAGGTTTAGCCCATGTACTTTGGGGATGTCTAATATTTTGGAGTTAGTATTGTTGGAATCCAAGTGGTAAATTGTGGGCAGGTTCCTGATTACCACCTATTGGGAATGACCCTTGAATTGCCCGGGTGGTCCGAGATAGTCTTGCCACAAAGTCTGTGTTTGGATCCTGATTTTTTTCAAGTTCCTTAGTCCCGTTTGTGTGTTTTTTGTTAGTTTTGAGATTTTCTCTTCACTCTGGACTGGTGCATGGATGCTTTGCGTGACCTGGAAAGCCATACGCAGACCATGCAATCGCCTCTGATGACTTCCTATGTGCTCACTTGGTTAGTGCACGGTTAGCCAAACCATGTGACCAAACTGTGTCTAGAAGTTGTTTATCTTTTAATTTTTAATCTTGATTTATGGAGTGAATTTGTTTCTTTGATACGTTGTGTGATTTCAAGTTGGTTTTTTGGTGTTTTACTTAGGTTACAAATGTGATGATTGGTCTTTTGAAATTGGATTTCCAAAATGAAAATCTTGGTTTGTTTAAAAATGTAATGAGTTGTTTTGGTGATGGAAAGTGTTTTAGAAAATTCATTGAGATCTTGAAATGTTTTGTTTTAGAAATGAGAAGGTTTTGTTTTGATTTGGTATTTATATAGATGCCCACATGTGTGTATGAATGCAACTGGATGTCGATGGTTGTTAGTATGAATGGATTTGTGCCCAAGTTGGCACATGAATGTATGCATGTGAGGTTTCATGGAATACCAATGGTTGGTGCTCGGTTTTCAAGGCTTTTTTTGTTTTCCAAAATCATGTTTTGATTAATGATGCGTTGGGATGACTTTTGTTTATGAAATTTTAAAAAGGGAAGTGGGATCTAAAAAGGGGTTTTTAGCATTCAGATGGTTTTGAAATGGGATGGTTTTGAAAATGGCCATTAGTGGAAGTGGGGTTTAGGCTTGGTTGGTGAGGTTTCTTTGGTATTATTTCAGTTGATATTTGATTTGGTTATAGTTTGGTTTTGGGATATATTAGCCTATGGGATGAGGCTTGTTTTCGAGCTGGTGTTTCAAGGTTGAAATGATGGGTTGAGTTTGAGTTAATGATTTATGGTTAAACATGGAGGCTTGTTTTATGATGTGCTTTAGGTTTGTTTTGTTCTTTTTGGTTAAAGTATTCCACCCAAGAAAGTCCAAATGTCCCCAAGGGGTCATTTTCAGTTGTTAGTTTTACCCAGACTCCTAGTGGAGTGGTGGGGTTATTTTCTTTTCATTATTGCTTGTTTTCTCTGTGGTGGCTGAGATTTGATAGAGGTTGCAGTGTAACTTGAGGAAGTCGAGTGTTTCTTCAGGTCTTTCAGAACTCCAGATGTTGTTAAGGGAAAGTTTTCCTGGTTTTGTTTGAAGGGTCATGTTTGGGCTAGAGAAGGGTGATTGCTATCTTCTCCTTCCATGTTGGGGTCAGAGACTAGGACAAATGACAATCTTGTTTTTGAAGGTGCTCGTGAAGGGTTCCCCATCCGGTGCAAATAGTAAACTAGAAGAATATGTTCTTGGCATGGGTCTTTCATCAATTATTATTACTCATTCTTAAGACCACACAATCATTTTATTCCAATGTGGTCGATTTGGGAACTCAAATCTGTTCACTGTAATCTTATGAAGGCTTGTTAATGGTGTGGATGTTTGGGGTCACCTAAGGAAGTCTGTAAGCGGTCTTTCCAGAATATTTAGCCTCAGTTGGATGTTGTTGGTTCCTGATTACGGTGCATCATATGATTCAATACATTAGAGCTCCATCCATAGGTCCCAGAGAAAATCTTTTCACAGAGTTAGGCAGCTTCCAGGTGGGAGGGATGCGCGTCCAACCTGTTTATTATTATCTGGTAAGAGACTAGTTAAGTTTCCACTTCATGTGGTTTTGTTTTTCGGAGGGGGAGCTTGTTTTAGAGGTCCTGGTGGCCTCTTCATGAAGTTTTCATGGTTGTGTCTTGTGGGGTATAAACTCTGTAATGACTAGTCTTCCCCTTAAGCAGTTTTGGGTTTTGGGTGTTTTCTGTTGGAGATGGTCATGTCCTAGGGAAGTGGTGAGTCCAGAGTCAATGTTTGTTTTGGGTTCCTCTTGTCTGGACCCCCTTTACGGTGTAGGAAGCCGCCCTGTGTCGGTGGGTTCATGATGAGTAATTCAATCTACATTTTTGAAACTAAATTGAGAGCTCCCATATGGGTGATATTGTACTACTGAGTTACTAATAAGGTGGGGAGACCCACTATGGGTCTCACCAATTTCTTCCCTCAAGCTGGTCGGGTGAGACTCGGAATGTTGATGGGTCACACCAGTGCCATGGGTTTTGTTTGGTTTTCTAATTTGTCTCAATTTGGGAAAGCCAATATTTGACTAGAGTCCTAAAATGGTGGGGAGACCAATATAGGACAAATTTACGGAGAACTTAATTTTCAAGGTGTTATTATCAGGGAAACTCTTTTCCTCTGCACCTCCGACCCCGATCAGTGTATATTATGGGTCGTATAGCAAATTTTCATTTGAGATCTCAAGCAGACTAGTGATTTCTATGTTTGGGGTCGGGGTGTTCCAGGTTGTTGTTGTGATTTGAAATGTGAGTCCCGCATCGTTGGTTATTTTTCCTGGTAGTCTAGGTCTCGAGGTTTCAGGTCTTGGGTAGAAAATTAGTGTTTGATCCTCAAGTGGTAGGGGTTTTATTGAGATTCTTTACGTCCTTATTTCAAGCTTTGAACAGACGAGTCTTTTGGGACTTTCTTGGGGCAGAAAGTGTCATGGTGGGGTGAATTGTCACAACCCGACCCGACACTTCATGAATTATTTATTTATTTTTGAGTTTCTATTTAATTTTATTCATTTTGGGGATTTTATTATTATTATTATAATTATTATTTGTTTAAATCAATTGAATTAGAATAAAAAAAAACCTAATCTAACCCCGAACTTTACCTCACAACCAACCCCCCCATCCCCTCCTATTCGCGCGATCGAACCCCCTTTCCCCATTATTGTTGTGCGATGCTGACCCCCCTCCTCTTGGAACTCCAGACAGATTCCTCCTCTCCCCACCGAGACTGCCGAAGACCTCCTTCCGCGGTGTGGCCTCCCACAGTGTGACCTCCCTTGGCCACATTTTCTAGTAGGTACGCGACCCCCCCATAGCGACACGACACCTCACCATGGGTCCTTCCACACTTATTTTTCTTCCATTTTCATCATGAATAATGTTTGCATAAAAAAGGTAAGACCTCCTCCATACATATCCATCTTTGCATAATCCATTTTAGTTTCCCATCGCCTAATTTTCGTTTGGCCGAAAACCCTTACTTAGGGTTTGACCTATTGTGGTTTTCTTCCAATTGCAGGGTGTGTGGTGCCTCACCTAGGTAATGTTGGTTCGTAATCCGAAATCCTCTACTAAATGAGAATCAAATTGACTCCTTTTCAATTCATTTCCAACATCCAAGGTATAGTTTTATATCTTAGTTTGGTTTCCCAGTTGTTGTGTGGGATTGTTTATGTGTTTTAAGGTTCGTTGTAATTATCTTGTTGTGCATTGGTTGTTGCTTTGTGATTTCAATCCGTCTCGGTTTTTCAGTCACCATTTGAGGTGGATTTGGTTTTAAAGATGAGATTTTATGTGAAATGGTATTTTTTTATGTGGAAAACCTAGTCATGTTACTGCTTATGATTTTATAAATCATGCATGAAGTTTATTAAATTATGTGTAGGATTGAAATTGTATTTTGATAAGGCTTTGATATGCAGTTGATTTTTTTAAGAGGGTTCAAGTGCTCTTTAGTTTTAGAATCATTTGGGGGTGTCATTGAAGTTGTTTTATGAGTTGTTTTAATGGCGTTTTTATTTGTGTAAAAGGTGAAATCCATATTTGGAAAATGTTTTAACGTGCGTTTGATGTTAAAGAGAGGGAATGAAGTATGATTTTAGGGTAAATCCTTGTTGTGAATTTTAGAAACATTTTATTAATTATTTGAATGATTTATTAATTTGTGAGTGTGATGCGAATGATACTTTGGGAAGGTTTTAGTGTGTGTGTATTTTCAAAAGTGGGGTTGAGTATGCAAATGGGGGGTATTTGTGTGTGTGTGCCTTGTTGTGAAAATCTTTGGATGTGTTCAATCAATTGTTTAAGTAGTCTGCCATGTGTTTTTGTGGGTACATGAGGTGTGTATGTGTGGAAAAAGGATATTTAATGATAAATGTACCACTTTGAGCATGTTTTACATATTGTGAATTTGTCTATATGTTTTGTAAATTCTTTCAAAAGATGGAAAGCATGTTTTAATGTAACTTTGGTATACTTTTTATTTTTAAAGTGGATTTTCCTACTTGAAGTTGTGTGCATTATTAGGGAAAACCCTTGATGTGTTATTTTGAAATGTTATGTGGATTTTTTAAGTGTTTAATTGTTTTATTAAATTGTATGTGTAGTGCATTGGACCTCGCTACGATGGTTTTGGGCCGCAGGTGTCGAGGTATCCTACATGTACACGCATGGGGTAAGGCATATATATATATATGCCATCTTTTTACATATTACTTCATGGAATGGGGAATATGTGAATTCCAGTTAGGGGTGAATATATATATGTATAAATTTATGTGTGTGTATGTGCTAAGTGTCGGTTAGAGTGGTTGTCAACAAGTAGCGAAATGTTTGAGGTAGGTACCCTATGCTTATGCCTTTAATTTGAATTTCATAATTTCTTTATTATTTTAAAAATACATTTTACATTTATTCTGTATACACATGGTATGAATTATGGTTACGGTCACTTTAAATTATTATGCCTTATTTTGAAAATTTAAATGTATTTCTACTACCATTAGTATTAAGTGAATTTTCTTAAAAATTGATCTCCTAAGTTGTTTTTAATTGGTAATGAGTATTTCCAAAGGTGTTTGGCCTTTCTTCCAGTTAGTAGTAAAAAGTGTTCCATTTATGTAATTAAGCCCGTTTGACACCTTAAGAATGTTTTATGAAAAAGAAAATCCTCTCTTGAGGCACACCCCCTTGGTTTTAGAAAATGATTTATATATTTAATGTGTTATTATGTGCCTAATGTTGAGGCTTATACATTGTGGGACATGAAAGAGGGGGAATGCGCTTATTGAAGGAGAACGGTGGTGAGAGGTTGAATAATTTTTTGATTAAGAAACTATTATGTACATATATGTTTTCATGATAAAGAAAACTCACCACCACTTGAAATAGAGTACAATGGGAAACCTAGGTATCTATGTGGGTGGACCAGGACTAGTATGCTAGATGAAATGACAGGGGTTCGTCCCAGTTTTGTCTAGAAGGATTGACGCTACAACACTAACTAAACATATGTATGACTGAGGTTTGTGGTTTCTAGGACACATTTTCTGAAGGCTGTGGTTTCTAAGCCATGTTTTCTGAGGGTCGTGGTTTCTAGGCCACGTTTCACTGAGGTATGAGGTCTCTAGGGTCTCACTTGTACTTGTTACCTATAGGGATTACCCATGGTGCTCGTTTGAGACATAATTCTTGTGATGTAATTTTTAATTTCAGTTGTTTCATACTCGATGTCTTATTTGCGAAAACCATATTTTAATCTAAATTGGTTTTCTTTCATTTTGAAATGTTAATGCATGCTTGGAACCTATTTTGAAAATGTAGTGGTAGAGAAATTATTTACTTGAAAATGAAAACTCGTTACTTGAATTTGAAAAGAATGAAAAACTTTATTTTATTATATCATATTTTCAAACTAGAATATTTTTTATTTCATATAAAAGGAAAGGGAATACGGCGTTGTTGTATCTTGGCTTTCCTACTAATCATCTTGATGCTCACGCCTACTTTACTTTTCAATTTTAGGTTCCTCTAGTTTTGGATCGCTCCCAAAGTGAGTGTATTTTATGTTCCATAGTGATCCATGAGGTAACTTGAGGTATGTCGCATTACTTCATTTATTCCTTTTTATGCTGCTAGTTTGTTTACCTTATTTTATTTTATTTATCTGTTTGTTCAGTTTATGATTATTTATCTGTCTATATTATGGGCCAAATCATTCCCTACTAGTTATCTAGATGCCTGGACCTAGTTGCAAGCCCATGGGGATCGGGAACACCCTTCGGTCTATGTTGTGGACGGACTCGGGTGACCGGTTTAGGGTCGAACTGAGATGGTTCATGACACATATATTTGGTATGTGAAAAAAAATATATGCACTATGTTATTTGGGGAAAATCTGATGTTAATTTGATTTTAGAATTGTCTATCCTTTTAAAATTTTGGACTATGAATTTGGATGGATGTATTTTGGATGATTCTTAAGTTAAGAATGGATTAAGTTGAACATTGGATATTATTTTTTGAGGTTAAAGTACGATTTATCATACTAGGTTACATGTGATAACCATTTTGGTTTCAATAAACATTTGAAAGATGAAGGAATGACTTGTGGATCTTATGATTCATAAAAGTGATTTAGGTTTGAAAAATTTATTTTGGACATTCATTTATTTCTATAATGGATGATGTAAAAATATATTGAAGCATAAAAAAGGATGAGATTATTATTATGACATGGAAATCGATCAATTAAGTGAATAGTAAAAAAACCATTCAACTCTAGGAAAAGGATTTGGGAACAAAAATGATATCCACTTACTTTTCCTTATGAGAAATCAATGGTCTTTTAACTGATAAAAATGCATGGTTTTATGGTTTTTAACATTCTTAAGACCATGTTATCTATCACTATCCATTAAAAATTGATATTAGTTTTCTATTCCAAGTCCACGTTTTCTTACATGGAAGACTAGTATGTGTTATCTTAGGTGACCTTCATACATTCCTTTCTTTATTTTAAAGTAGAAGTTTCATTAACCCTATTTCCAATGTGGGTTTCCCATAAATGAATTTTCAAGTATCCAACTTTGATTTTTGAAGTGTAATTTCAATTTTTTAAGAAAAAATCTATTAAAGTAGTGTAGAATGTAACACTAAAAGATTTTATGGTATTTTTTTATAGTTAATCTTTCTGATATCTTACATTGCACGCAACATCGAGCTCAAATGAAACCATGATATTCTATTAATATTATTATTTATAATAAAATTATCTCTTAGTTATTAAATTTGTAGTAATGAATAGTATTAACTATTTTATAAAAATATATTATTGAATTCATTGGTTAAAAAATAATTAAAAATATATATAATCCAATTTAATATAAAGGAAATGTTTTCATAAGAAAAATTATTATTTCAAAAATGTGTTTTATCCTAATAAATTAAATTAATTACTATAAGTGAATGAAATTAATTAAATTTATATGTATATAATTTTTAACATCCATCCTATGTTTTTTCAAGACATGATATAAAAATAAAATCAAATTTTACACATAAAGCCATATTTTTATAAAGGCATTTTACCATCTTTTAATGAAAAACTTGTTTTAAATATAGTTTTTAATGATTTTATAAATTATACTTGAAAAAAATAAACTTTTTATTTTAAATCAGAATATAAAAATTTACTTTGGTTTATTTTTGGTATTTTTCTGATAAGATTAATGTGTTGACGAATAGTAAAAAAATATAGAATTTTAATTGAAAATATCATTTTTGTACCAAAAAATTATAGTATTAAATTATATTTTTCTTAGTTTTAAAGTATAGTTAAATTAAATTAATATAATTTAATCTAATTTAGGCAATTGGAAGAAATTTTATATTTAATTTTGATATAAAAACATTTTAATATTTGGAACATTCTCAGTTTAAAAACTCATCTTTTTATTCCGTCAATGGGAATAATTTTAAACTAATTATTGAGATAATTGTGTTTTGAATTTTTAAAAAATGATTCCATATTTATAATAAGTGGGTCAAACAAATGTAAATATTTCTCTTTTACTTTTGGACAATATGAATAGTAATATTGGTAATTTTTTACTAACATGGTTATATGAAAATTGAGTAAATAAGGGTAAAAATAATTTTATAAATATTAGAAAATTATCCCAACACTTGTAAAAAATTTATTTTATGAGTGGGTATCAACAAAAATCATCCTTTATATAAGATTATAACCTTTGGAAGAAACTTTAATTAGAGTATGATAATTATTATATTTTATTTAAGGAAAAGTTAATGATGTCATACTCATATCTTTAATAACTATATCATTTTTAATATGGAGAAAAACAGAAGATAAATTAGACTATAAATTATCATTTGAAATATGAAAGTCTTATATTATTCATGATATTTTATTTGTAATTTTTAAGAAATAAATAATTACATTTAAAACATATAAAATAATGATACAATAATTATTTAATTAATGAAAATATCAAATAAATGATATCAAAAATAATAAAATATATATAATTAGAGATAATTAATGTCGTCCACTAAATTTATAGATAAATTTAACACTTTTTGAAATTTTATATGTTTGGGTCCAAAGATAACTTGTTTCATTGATTTTTTTAAAATCCAAATAAATGAATAGTATCAAAATTGATATTAATGAAATTCTAAAGTAAAAAATATTTTATTAAAAAATATATAATTCATAAAAATATAAAATTCATCAAAATGATTTTGGAAAAGTTAAACATGTCACCCATGAGTCATTTGAGGTTATTTTTTTTCATTTTATAGTTATTATATCAACATTTGAGTAGTAAAAGTACATGTTGTCACGGTAAGAGAATAATGGATTAAATAAGGGTTAAATCAAAACGTCAAGGGTAATAATGTGACATAAACTTGTATAAAAGTAATTATTTGGGATTATTTACACCCATAATAATATAATATTCTAAATAAATCAATTTTAATCCATTATTAATTAAAAATTAATGTATATTAATTTAATATTTTGAGTGTTTCCAGAAAATGACCCCCACCTCAATTATAAAAGGGAACTTCCTCCCTCACTCCCTAAAACCACTTAGAGCCTTCTATATTGATTAAAAAATGATTATTTATCCTCATAAAATAATTATCCAAGTTATAGAGGTCTTGGTATTCCAAAAAGACCAAATCTAGATACCTTGTGAAGAGATTTAAAGGAATTATACTAAAGAAGAGGTAAATTTTTTACCAACTCATTCAAGTTCATTTCTATTTATAATTCCTATTAATGTTTTTAAATAAATAAATAAATAATTATAATATAATATATATTAATATATGTTATTATTGTTATGGGATAATCATATTCCACCCTTTATCTATCCAACAAAAAACGAAATAACCACACGTGCGCACGTACGACTTACCATCTCCACGTCATGGTATAAGTTTTTTTCATCACCACCTTATTTGGATGGATGTGATGATTGATATAATGGCTATAAATAATAAATATGACATGATATTGATTTTTTATAGTTAATATATCACCCAATTTCTTAACCTTTCGCCATTAAGAGAATGATATTGTCGTTTGTGCATACGTAAGACCTCCCATCTCAATGCCGTGACACATTTAATTTTCCATTATAACCATTTTAGAATGATTATAAAAATGAATATGATGAGTAAATATAATATATATTAACTTAATATTTTTTTATGAAATAAATATATCCAATTCATAAGAAACATGACTTACCCGAAAAAACATGCATAGGAAAATGAAGCAGTTAACACCCAAAACAAGGGTAATAACAAAATATTATTAACAAAACAACATAATAAGATCATATATGATATAAGAAATATTGATACGTTTTTATTAATTAATAAAAAGTTTTTAAACATTACAAAGGATTTTAAATCACATTCATTATTGGAAATCATAAGGTAAGGGTTAATATCACAATCTTATTATTATTCTGGGTTGTTTATATGTATATATCTGCTAGGGAATATTTATCATCCATGACCATGTTTCTAAAATAATTTACAATTTTTTTTACTATTATACTAAAAAATTTAATTCTTTTTACCCATGTTAAAATTTTTATAAAATGTTTTGAAAGGAATCTTTTATTCATTTTCCAAATATGGTACTTGATGAATTTTTCAACAAAAATAAGGAAGGAATGTTTTTTACCTTGTGTACCAAGAGAAGTTTTTTCCATTATAAAGACATAATGTTTCAAAGATTCATTTACCAGTTTACATGGTTCTTTTTAAAGAAAATATTTTCTTTTATAAATTGATGGATTTTTAAATAAATTATTTCGAAGTAAAATAGGGGTATTTCTCTCATGAGATTTTAATAGTTTTATTAGATTATTTTCATATATGTAAAAATATTTTTTTTTGATTTTATGATCAATTTTGATTGATATATTTTTATACCATCTACAATATTTTATTGAAGGGTTCATGATCAATCTTGTTGTGGATGTGATATTTTGATACCATTCATAGTTTATAGTTAAAGCATTCACATTTCATATTTTAGTTTTTAAATATGAATGTCTATGTTGTTTATGCTTCAACCTTTTCATTTAAAGAATTAATTAGACTTTTTAAGTGATGGTAGAGTGTTGTTATAATTCCTTGATGCATCGTTAGGTCTTATGAGAAAAAATAGTATGGGTATTGGGTGGTGTCTTACCCTTTTATGTATGGTTTCTTGGAAAAGCCTTGATAGTATATTTATGATGCCTGACATTATGCGTTACCTCATTATGAGATTAGTTATTGATATTTTATGTGATTATTTGATTAGTAGAAAATAAAACTTATTATTTATATGGAATTATTTTATTTACCTATATTCTTTATATATTAGGCTCAAGATTATGTTTGAATGGATTGTGTTTCAGTTATATACCTTTCCTTAATTTTTATGATTATTTATTCAAAATAGATTCCACTATAAGCTTACCCTTACTAAGAATATAAGATCACTCTTTATTATGTTTTATTTTTCCAATGATTCCAATATGTATATTATTATTTATATAAATGGATATGTAGGAGAAAAATGGAGTTCTGAAAGGAATATCTATGTTTTATTTTATATTTTAAACTGTAATGTAACATTCATATAGGTAATATGGTTTCAAAAAAATACTAAACTTATCAGCCATTTGGGATTCTAATATTGTATCTATAATAATGTAAAAAAATTGAGGAACTAGATCCAGGATACTAGGGTCAGGGTTGTTACACCACTCTTCTAGTGTAGACCTTAGATGATAATGACATTATCTATATCCATGGGAGGATAGTTTTTCAAGCTACCTTAGAAGAGGAGTAGATGATAGTATATCATGAATTTAAGTGGGTAGTATATACTACATAGATGAAAATGTAACATGACATCCAATGTTAGTTTTATTGGCATGTATAAAGAGAAAAATCTTTAATTTTTTTTCACAATACATTAACTTACAGAGGGTGATAATCAATCATAATTTTTATAGAGGTTTGTTTTATCCAATTGTGATTTAATTATGTATGTTTAATGATGTGTTTATGAACATCATGATGGGGTTACCCCAAACACTGAGGATTTGTAATGTTTTCTTGGTGATAGTTGATCAGATTATAAAAGTATCCCATTTGTTACGAAGAGCTCAAACTATTTTTCAATTATGAAATCTATATTTATAATAGATAATATGATTTAATAGAGTGACTTATAGTGTCAAAATGGATAGATAATCACATTTTATGTCATATTTTTGGAAGGGATTGCCGAAGGATTTAGGGACTTAGTTAAAGATGAGTACAATATAACATCCACAGACCGATGGAAAATCAGAGAAGTAAATTTAGATCCTCAAGGATATTATTTGATCATACATCCTATAATTCAATGGTTCATGTTATGATCACCTTTCCTTAGTAGATTTTTTATAAAAAAACATCCAATATTATATTCAAGTAGAAAATTTTTGGGTTCTTTATGTAAGGATATGCTGCTCACCAATATGTTATTATTTGGTAGATGTAGTAGAAGTTTGTGGTCCTATTATTCTACAATAGATCTCAATGAGAGTGTGGATTCATAGGAAGTATTTGGTTATCATTCAGAGAAATAAGTGATCATAAACTTAATGAAGTAGATGAGATTTGTAATTTCTATTGGTGATTGGGTTTTCCAGTGAGTGTTACCTTGTTAGGTGCATTGTCATTTACAGTAGCAAGGAATGGTGGAACCCTAGTCCATGGGACAATTAGAGATCAATGAATGTATAATATTAGATGCATATGGACACTAACTTTTTCCACATTGTTAAGGAATGTATGATGTGTTCCATATTTTTTTTAACTTTGGAGGTACATTCCTGATCCTTCACATATGATCGACTGTGAAGGAATTGATATGGAATTAGATAAATCCTTTACGGAGTTCCTGGTGAGAATTGTGGACTTAAGTGACTTAGTGATGAGGGATAAGATGTTGAAATTTTTTCAAGTCTTGTGGAAGTATGAAAAGATATATGAGTAAATGTGGGATTGGGAGTTAGAAGTTTGAGTTCAGTGGCCTGATTTGTTCAATAACGATCAATAAAGATACTTCTTAAGGATGTTATTCATTATATGGGGTGATTTTAAGGACTTATAATTTATGTTTCATATATATAAAAATTGGTTCTCTATCCTTTAACCATGATTATATAGGTCAATACACACTTGGGTGAAGATCGTTGGGCATTGAGTAGCTTTTGAAAGTATAAAAATGGATTTTAGAGCCTTTTGGTTAAAAATGGGCTACACCATGGCCATAGTGTTGGACAAGGTGGTCCTTATTAAATCATAGGAATGTAAAATATGAAAGGAATGGGTGTGACATTTGTGAGGAATCCCAAGAATCTATTATGGGCCACAACCACATCACCTTTCCCATGGTGGATGATGTGGTGGGGTAAAAAAACATTGGCACCATAATATATGAATTTTCTATGTTAAGCTGGTGTGGTTAAAGCCACTATATTTTGTTGTAGGCCATGGCTGTAGCTATATAAATATAACTATATTTTTTAAATGACCGAAACCTTCATATTTATTCTTAGATATTGTGTATTTCAATAGGGAAACACATGGATCTTGAATGAGGGATATTTAATGATTTTTAATTTATTATTACACCTTATTAATTAGTTCATCCTTCCTCTCAAATTGATTCCTTCGATTCAGATGATTTATATTTTCTTCATTATTTAACCAGGGAAACCATCATTGCATTTAGTTATTCTTTTAGAGAACCATGATCTTTTCCACCCATATATTTTTACTATACTAAAACATTTATACCATGTAATATGGAGGACTTTCTTATTGAATTAGAAATATGAAATCCTCAAATATTCACTTTTATTGGCCATTATTTGAGCAATGTATTTCTTCTTCCTTAAACTAAATTTGATGGTAACCATTATCAGTAATTGTTGTTGGGTAACTATTTGTTCAAACACATGTTTTGTTACTTACTTATTTTAATTCTATAACTATTTCATGTTGGATAGGAATTTGTTCTATTAACATTTAATATGAAATATTTTTCTGGTTGTTGTGTGAACATAGATCAGGTTGTGATTTCGTTAACAAACCATTGAATTAGCTATGATACAATTAAGGTAGGAAGAAAATGTCATGTATAGGTCATGAATACGATTATTAGAATGATATAATGGTGAATAATTATATTCTCTAAACCATTCTTTAGTTTGATAATATAAGTGTGTGTCTGAACATAGCCCAAGAGACCATGAGTGAGTTTAATTACATGTGTGAGTGTATGTTTGGAATCTTTTTATCATTATCAGTTTTTTATGTTGTGCCTCTATAAGATATTCCTTATTAATGGGTGATATATTTGGTATATACTATTTTTTTTATTCTATGCATGGTAAAAAAGTAACAGGTGGACTTGATATAGATTGGTATCCCTAGAGGGGGAGCATATTTAGACACTATTTGTGATGTGATGACAACACCAAGTAGATGATAGAGAATTAAGGCTTTATGTCTAGAATTTTGGGGTATTATTGTATTATGTGATTTGAAGCATGTGAGAACTACGAGTCTTGATAGTATTCGGTGACCATACATGGGAAACATTATCAAGATAAAATGGACTTGTGGTATGACCCGAGGTTGTTTTTACTTGAAACTTACTTTTGGCCTATCCATGAGAGAGAGAAGTCACAATGGCCTTATTTGTTTAATTTGATACTCATTATCATTGTGGTGGATATGGGATACATGTGATAACCTTATGGTTAAATCTATTTCTCAAATTCAATTATTACTACATTTTTTATGGTGCTAAATCAGGTATGGATGGTGCTTTGTGGAAGTGTGGTTAGTGCACGACCTATATGTATATATTAATGTATTTTTTACTTTTCTATTTATCTATTATCATAAGATATCATCTTATTCAAGTGAACTCATATTAGAGACATATTATTGGTATCCTAGAATGTATGTACTCACACACTACATGGAAATCTCAGTTCACATAAAGACATCATAACCAGGAATAACGGAATGGATAAGGCCATAATGATAAATATTTAGAATATAGAGTATAGTGACTAGATGAGGTATTAATACAGACTCTAAAATGATTCCATCGTGTTTTATTTACTTACCTCTCTTACTTGTACTATTTTTTGAACAACCACATTGGTGGTTTGTGGTTTATTTTCTTATAATAAATGAGATACATGCCATTCTATATGACTTATATTTATTTATTTAATTCACCATGTTCTCTTGTATTATTATTTTCAATAAAAGCATTGAGCATAAACTCTTCCCACTAATGATGTATAAACACTCACTGTTGGTTAGAAAACTCTTTCACATGGGGTGATAAGTATGAGGTCATGTGGAACTCCATCTTGGATTTGGCAATTCAAGTTGTGGCGTTACAATATTTATAACTAAAAAATATGTAAAAAAACACAAATAAATGAATACAATTTATAACAAATAATGATTAAATAGTCATCAAAATATAAGAGATAAAAAACTAACACACAAAATATAGAGATATGGGATGAAGATCCATATCCAAGACGGATAAAAAAGAATAAATCTAGACTTTATATTATAATAAATAAACTAAGAGTAAAGTAGTAAATAGATATCAAATGCTGATATTGGTGGAATTGAAACAATAAAATCAGAACATAGCTCTAGTGGGTAGAAAAAGGATGAGGGCAGTAGAAGGACACCTGATAAGGGTGAATAAGTAAATAGATAGGATAAATTATTCAAAAATTAGAAATTATATTGTGGAAATAAGATGAAGTACATTCATGAGACATTGACCTTAGGGTTTCTAAAAATCAATGGACAATAAAATCAATAGAAAATAATTTTTTTATGGTTTATATGATTTAAAATATTTCTAACATCTATTATCATAAAACTGATATTAAAATTCATGTTTTTTACATTGGTTATTAATATAACTTATTTTTAAAATTATGCTTTAATGATGGTTATTAGATAGTAGATGTAAAAATAATAATTTTAACAATATTTATATGATAAAAGAGGTTAAAACACACTACCTAGAGGTTTTAATATTGGTTATATATATAATTGACATTAAAAATATTTTTAACAGTTGTTATATAATAACCGATGCTAAAAACCTAATGTGAAATCTAGATTTTGTATTAGTTCCTAAATAGTTTGAAAAAAAGAGATTATATTATTGATGCATCATTACTATAAATAGAAAAAAATTGCGATATAAATATAATTACAAAATGTAAATAAGATGAATTATTCACATAATATGGTGGTGATACCAATGATTAATCCCTATTAACATTGCAAACAATGGAAAAAATCCCTGGGTAGTGATAAAATTTAATCTCATTAATTAATAAATTTACATAGATCACATGAATAATGTTTTTGAATACTAAATGTGAATATTTGATGAAGTTCAATTGACTAAAAAATGTGTTAAAAAGGAATTTGATTAATCTTTAAGATATTCCATTCCTAAATTGGAATTCAATACCAAAGTGAGATATGTGGCATGTATTTGAAGAATCTATGAATTACTCATGATAATAGTGAAAAATATACACCACAACAAATATTTTTTTGATAGTAAGAATAAAAATTTAGTGTTGGTAATTCTAAAAACGTTTTTGGAACATGGAACTTCCCATTACATTTAAGAAAATGTGTCTAAGATAGTGATATAGAGTCATAACGAAACACAAATTTATCTTAGGGTGTTCGATAGACCATGTGTCATCAATGTTAAGGGTTTAAATGTGTTGTGTTTAACTAATTTTTTTTTTCAATTTAAACCATAAAATGTGGATTATTTTTTTAAAATAAAGACTAAATTCATGATATTAATGTGTATTTGGATAATATTAAAATATTAAAAATTTGGGAGTTCTTTCAAAACTGAAAAACCGAAATATTACTAGAGAGAAGTGGGTGTCCCATAAATAATTTAATAATAAGGGTGATGTAATGGGAAAAAGGAAAGGAGCTATTTGAAAAATATATTATATGGTTAAAGGAATTTAATTTAATAATAAATATGATCTATATTGCAGGATGAATTACATAAGAATAATTCATGATATTATCACATTATGGAAAAAACATATTTTCCAAATGGATGTGAAATCAGTATTTATCAATGGTAATCTCATGGAGGAGGTGTACATTAACAAAATTAAAGAAATTATTCCTAGAGATATTGGGATATGTATTTGTATATTAATGAAGAGATTTTAAGGGTTATAAAATTCTTAAGGATTGTGATTTTAAAATCCTAAATCAATATTGAAATATTTTGAATCCCAGAATGGATGAGTGGACACCAACCTCTACATCAAATAAAGAAAGATGGGATATTTATTAGTTATCATCTATGTTGATGATTTTATTTTCACTTTAAATGGAGAATTTTTTTTCAAGGAACTATCCCATTAGATTAATAATATGTTTGATATGTGGATATTCATTGATAATATGAATTCCATGGGATTTTATATTTCTCAAGAAATGGTCTATATATTTATTTATCAATATAAATATGATCAAGATTTATAGAGTAAAATTAGTCAGGAGGATAATATGTTGAGGTTTTCCTTAATTTCCGAGGGAACCAAACCTCATAAAGATGAATAGAGAACATTTGTTGATCCAAATGAGTTTAAAAGACATATTTGGAGGTAATTTTATTTGAGAACATCAACACCTGATGTTGTCTATATTGTTACTCTATGTCATATATATCAACCTACAATAATGGATTCTAAATTTAGAGTTAAAAAAATAAATTCTAAGTTATATCAAATGATTAGTACTTTTCTTAATATAATTCCATAGAAAATGAAGTCATGATCTTTTTTTGTATGATACTATGATTTTTTTGGAAATTTTGATGATCGTATGTCAATGTCTGGTTGAGTTTGTTTTCTATAAGAAAAGTGAGTTATGTGTAACAAAAATAATTAGGATTTTATTACACATAGAACAGTGGAAGAAAAATATATTTTCTTCCCCATCAATAGATCAACTCATATGGATGAAGTCATAACTATAGGACATAAGAGAGAATGTAAAGTATCCCTTATTAGTTTAATATGACAATCAAGGTTTTCTAAATAATTATAGAAATTATATTCAATAATACATATTAAAGAATATATATATATATATATCACTTTATCATGGAGAAATTAGTAGAATTATTTTTTTTATGATGAAGTATGTTTCTAAAAAGAAAAATTTGGTGGATATATATAAAAAATAACTTCTTAAGGTTACATTTAAGAAATTAAGGTTTATGATGGGAAATAAACCTAAACATTCTTGGGAATGAAGTAAGGTAATCCATCAACTCTGTTATATTATTTTGATTTATTTTCAACAGGGGAGGTAAAACCATATATTTGGAATATATTATTTTCCTTAAGTGGGAGAATATATTTTGGGGGACTTTTGAAGAGGATCAGTTGTGAGATTATAATGTGTGTATCAGTGAATGTATGAAAAATTCAGATATTTGTTATGAGTATGTGTGTATGTATTTTTATTGGAAAATGAACTAAAATGGTTTTGTGAAAATAATTTGACATGATAATTTAAATGAGGATTTTTTATTATCATATATGTCATTTTTATGAATATATTACCTATTATTACTTATAACTATTGTTTACTCGAACATATTTTCTCTCATAGTATTGAAACAAATTATTGGGGATTTATTGAAATGTTTGTGGATGATTTATTTTCAATGGTTAACAAAAAAAATGGTATAATTATTTGGAATAATATTCAATATGGGATTGACTATACCCTATAAATGTTTGTTTCAAAGGGGTAAATTTTTTAAAAGGATGAGGTTGTTGACTTTTGTATGGTTATATGTCATATGAGATATTTGTGAAATATTTTATTGTAAATTTTTTAACATATTTGATAAAAATCTATCAATGAATTAATTAAAATTAAACACATTTACATTTAGATGATTCAAATGATTTAAATACCAAATGGATGTTTGGAAGAAATTAAAGAAGTTGTGAAGTTTTCATGTGATGTTTTGTAAGACTCTTGATGTTATTTTGAAAATTAAAATTCTATGGAAGGAATCAAACTATAATGTGTTTGTATAAGATTTTCATTTTTTGAACCGTGAACGAATCATGTCATAATGCCAAAGGTCACACCATGAATTGGTTCCTAAATGTGTTGATGCGTTAGATTTTCCACCATGTGATGAAAATAAAACTATAATTATCACGCCATCATTTCTTTTCTTATTATTTAGTGGAGTGAAGAGACATTTACTATGAAATATGGGATTACACAATGAAACTCATCCCCTTGATGGATATGAAAATTTAGTGTACCTATGGGTTTAGGTTTTATGAGGAGAAATAATAAGAAATATTGATCACACTCTAATCCCCTTAGTAATTGAGTAGTTCAAAAATAACTACTTAGAAAGCTGTAAGGATTCATAGTAAGATGCCTCATTAAACTGTGATTTATATATAAGATTTATTTTCAAACATGATTCTAATATACCTACATAGGAGACTTATATAAATATAAAACTTAAAAATATACATTAAATAAACTTTTTAAATATGGTATATTATATTTGATTGATTCAAAAGATAATATTTCTATGCGAGATGTTTTTTATTAAAATTTGATTTGTAAATTCAATTTCAATAATCGATAGAATTGTAACCACAATTAATTTTGGATGAATAGTAATTTTTCATGACTTAGAGAATGAGATATTGAAATAAGATGTATATACACACATTAAAACTGATTTCTACTAATGTTCAGTTACAATTAAAGAAGAATAAGAAAATAGTAAATATTAATGGGCATTTTTAGATGCGGTGATGGAATATTATTTTTGAGAAATATACTAGTTAAATAATGGAACAAATAGTGGGTTTACTAGAATAAATAAATGATTGTTTAATTGTAGAGTTTTAGTGATCACAATGAACAATATAAGGTGATAATCTATTTATAATGGATTTGATGTTTCTTGTTGGTTTATAAAAGATCATTTCTACTGTTTCATTGAATAGTTTTCTTGAAGTGTGTTTCATAACATCATACTTGTTAGAAGATATTTTTAAACATATTATTTTCAAGGATAAACCCTATGCATAATAACATAAGTTTATTCTAGTGGATAGTTTGGTTATATATGATACCACGTCATACCAAGGATATATCCATCTATTTTAATCAATGAACCTTGTAAATAACTATTCCTTTTTATGTTTGATTATTATAATGAAACACTAAATTAAACAGATTTACATCTAAAGGCTTTGGAAATAATGATGAATGATTGGTGACATCTTCCTTGTTAAGAACCTAACTAATGATGAAGATTGATTAGTGGAAGAATAAAAAAGGATTGTAATTTATGGATTCACCGACTAGTTATTAATCACTCTAAGAAAAAATTAAATTGACCGTACTGACCCCCAAAATACATACTATGTTGGATAATTTTTTTTGAGATAATAGTTCTTGAAAATCATTCTTATTAATTATACATATACAACATGGGAATTAACTGAGTTTTTCTAATTATTTATTATATTACATTTTATATTTTCTAAAAATCCTTATTTATAAAATGTTTTGAAAATTTTGAAAATATTTAGAAATTATAGAAATAAATCAATAAAAAATGTAGGAATTTTAAGTTTTCAATTAAAACCAATTTAATTATTAATTAATTATGAAATATTTAATAAATTTAAGCTATTAATTTTTATTTATTATTTTTAAACACATCCATTAGCGTAACAATTATACTAAAATTTGTTTTTCAATATGACAGATATGTTTTATGTGGTTTTACATGGTATTAAAATATGTGATTAAATATGACATGTTTATAACAAAAATATGAAATATTAATATGTAGAAAATTATGGAATATTCACATTTCATTGAGAATTTAATATTTTATCATTACGATTGTGTTCATAAATACCAAGTTAAAATTAAATATATATTTTATAGTTTATTAATGATAATGTGATGTGTTCATATTTATATAGAATAACTATAATTTTTAGTTTAAAATAGTAAATTCTTTTCAATTGTTTTAATTTTTTTATCATAACTTTTTATACCATGTTTAAATTTCTAAGTTGTTTAGTTTTTTATTTATTCTATATTTGTAAAATATCTATGAATATTTATTATTTATGTTATAAATTTATGAATTATTTAATTTAATGCGTTTATATGTAATCTCAGGATTTTCTTACCACGCCTATATGATTTACATTATAGGTATAAGACATGTTTTTTTTACACCAATAATTTGATTTTTTTAGTTATGAATTATACAATAATGGTGGATTATTATTTATAAATTTTATGCCTTAAAAAATTATATAAAATGAGAACCCTCTTGGATATTTCTCTATTGATAGTAGGATATTGAATTGAGATACACTAACATAGGGAGTTGTGTTCTATTATAATGATAATTAAATAGGTATCTATCACACCATACTATCTATTAAGTAATATTTTTATTTAATTTGACACAAACCCTATACATGAAATGGATTCATATATATTACACTTGATAAATATTTGGTTATATGTGTATATGATAAAATTTTATTTTGGGCATGTTAAAAAAATAGTTGGATAATTTGAAATACAATATGTTTTGAATTTATTAATTTTGAAAAAGATATATGAAAAAAAAGTTAATCTATATAGGTATGAATAAATTATGGTATTATAAATGAAAATATATGAACAAGATATATATGGAAATGATGAGACATTGAAAATACCATAAAATTGTAAGGGTGAGATTCCATCTAAATCAAGAATATAATGAATCGTCCCTAAAAATTTAATAATATTTCATTTTATTTCAAGAATTCATTTTCTTACATTTGATGATATTTTTCGGTATAGAGTTATAGAGAATTAATTTATAACCAATACCTTAAAAAACCATAAATATATACAATGTAGAAACTTATAATCAATATCCAATTTTCCCATAATATATAACATTTAAAATAAAAAATGATTTCTATTCATGAAAAAATATTTATGATGTTCAACATGAATTCTCCCTTTTCCATACCCATCCTTAAACCCTGTGTAAAACATTTTAAAATTTAGGATGAGCACAAAAATATTAGTAGAGGACATAAAAATAATAAGTTCATTAGTTTAGAAAAAAACACGAAAACCCCAATTTTTTTACATTTATCTAAAAGTTCTTTGTGTGAAATGAAATAGAATTTTTTCTAAAATAAATTAGTTCAAACCTATTGAAAGAACATATAAATCATGCAGGTAACATGGGACATCACCATTCATATCACTATTTCAAATGGAATAACCAATATGTTCAACTACTATCTTCGAAGTACCCAATGCATTGGAGGTCTATCAAAGACCCACCATGTAACATCCCAACCCAGGTACCATGCAATATGGCCCTGAGCCAGTCGGTCACATGACCTTAGTCACACCTCCCCATATACCAGAGGCTGACAACTAGCAGTGAGGGTCTAATAAGTTAGTCATTGGGAGACTATACCCTCTTTTATCAGAGTAAAATACAAGTAGAAATAGGTAACAAATAGTAGAATCATATGTAAATTATAAATAGTACCAATGTCATAAGATAACCAAAACAACAAGTACCATTTTCAATTGAAAGTAAAAACATGATAGGTTGATATAGGTGTCAAGGTTCCTATAATCCAACTGAATGTAAAGACACTATGACTCCCCAATCAGGTTCTGAAACATGTCTGGTCCCCTCATCCAAGCTCCATCCCAAATCAATAATCTATTATGGGGCCTTTTCCCTTATCATGTCCTACAAAATTATAATATATTCAAGCACCAATCAGGCATCCCAAATATAGTGTGAGTAAAACTCAGTAGGCTACCACCAACAGTGTCTAAAACAAGTCCAGTCAAAAGGTAGTCTATGCAGTTCTATAAATAAAATAAGACAATTCATAAATAAAAAATTATAACATTATCATTTATTCTTTATTTAGTGATATTAACTCCCGTGTTCCTAGGGATACCCATACCTCAATCTTGACTTTATCTCATATTAGAGACTGAAGCATTCCATAGGTAATATCATATCTTAATTCCTACTTCTTATCAGATTTTGAAGTATTCAAAGGTGTTATGATATCTCAATATCTGACTCAACTCATGGAAGAGATAAAATTATTCTCATATGAGGCCACAACTTTGAGTTCCATTATTTCCATTATTTAATTTAAAATTTATAAGTCACATTTCAAAATTTTCCAATATCATAAATGTAATTAATATGACCATGTTATGATGCCTACTACTAAATAAAATGACCATGATACCATTATCTTCACTCATAAGGGAGATGACCATGTTACCATGATTTATCCTCAATAGAATGATCATGTTACCATTCTGTTTACACATAAGTATAATGACCATGTTATCATGTATACTAATCAATTTAGAATGACCATTTTCCCATTCATTCACACATAAATAATTCATAATTAATTATCCACATCAATTCCATCACTAATGAAATAATTAGTTAAATACATAAAATCCATTATTTAACACAACAATTAACTAAATTCCTCAATCCCATTAATTAATTCAATAAATAATTAACCAATATCACAATTCATATCCCTTAATTAATTTTTCCAGATTTAATAATACCATTATAAATCTCAACTCTTCATAATTAATCCCACAATTAATTATCTACATCATAATCTCAAAGCACATAATTAATTCATAATTAATTATCTCAACTCAACAAATTAGATTTATCATTATTAATCCCATGATTAATTATCTAGATTAAAATCCCTAAATCTCTAAACGAATTTCCCAAATTAATTTTCTAATTGGTTATCCCCTTAGTCTCATGATTAATTCATCAACTAATCAATTACTTCAACAATGATTTGATAAATCAATTGGTCAACATAATTAACCCAATTTAAGGGAAAAATTGATATAGGATGCTATAAATTATAAAATTCTTCATATACATATCAAATCCATGACTATGGGTATGAGAATTTAGACCACATACCTTGATTCGTTGATGGATGTTCTCTCAATATAAATCCCCAAAATCTATGTAGGGCAATGACGTAGATATGAGTTCCCTATCTAAATCTCTAAATCAAAACCAAGATATCAATATTTATTCAATCTAGATTTAGATCTAAAATAATAGATCTAGATCTCACAAAATAGGTTTAGATGTATAGAATAAGAGGATATCATCATCAATAGATCAATAAAGAGAGAAGAATAAATTAGATATGCATCGAGATGAGATCCACTTATCAGGAGATGATAAGATCTTCAATTTGAGCTTTGAATCTTGAAAAACATAGGTTAGAATACCTTATAACCCCTCTTGAAAGCTCTGGAATTTTCCAAAATTGCTTATCCCTGAGCTAAGGTCGAAATGGTGGTGTTTTGGGTGTGTGGGAGATTTTAAAATATTTTTTCAGGTAATTAAAAACTGTTCACCTGATTTTTTGAGTAGGACCACACGATTAGGCAAACCGTGCACTAAACATGTGGAACACACTATCTAGGGTCGCATGGTTACCTGGGATTGGGAGCATAGTTTGTCAAACTGTACACTAGACAAGAAAAAATCTCTACCTAGGTTCACATGGTAAGTTGGGCTGGGTGTACAGTTTACCCTAACTGTGCACCAATCTTGCACAAACCCTTTTTCTAAAAATTTCTTAAAAGATCCACCCAAACACACCCTAAGTCATAAATCTAAAAAAGGCACTTAAATAAGCATGAAAAGTACCTGGGTTCAAGCCTGATATAACTCTAGAAATGGTCAGGTTCTTACAATCTCCCCACCTTATAACATATTTTCTTTGAGATGCACTTTCAAGCCTTTAAAATATTCCATGACAGAAAATATTGGGTTTTTGAGGCCTATATCTACTTCTATTTCCCATACTTTCTCTTGTACACATCCATGTTTCCATAATACACAAACTATCAACACAGTCTTTTCCAACAATAATTTCTCACTATGATCCAATGCATGTATTAGATGCTCCTCAAAGGACGCATGAATCTCAAGGTAAAACTCATCCACATCGACCAAATGAGAAGGGTTAGGGTGATAACACCAAAGTTGTGATACATGGAAAACATTTTTCATAGTGCTGTATCTTCATGGAAGATCCAATCGGTATGCCACTGGCTTGATTCTCTCCACTATCTCAAATGGTCCAACAATCCTGGGTGCCAACTTTCTCTACCTTTGTATCCTGTGGTGTTCCTACCTAGGTGACACCTGAAGGAACAAACGATCACCCTCTGAAAACTCTAGGGGTCATCTTCATCTATCAGTATACGAGTTATGTCTACTCTGATTTACATACAAAAATTTCATAATCAACTATACCTGCTCTGATGACTCTTTCATAATACTTGGTCACAATAAATCTAACTCACATAATTCTATCCATCATAGGGGTAATCTACATAACCCACCATAAAGATCCTTGTATAGTTCTATATATATAGTTGTTTGATAACTATTGTTATAGGAGAACTCCACTAAATCCAAGTGCTTTTTCCAAGATCCACCGAATTCAAGTACACATGTCCATAACATATCCTCAAGCACCTGTATAGTACGTTCCGACTTCCCATATATCTATCGATGGAAGGACATACTAAAAAATACATGTGTTCCAAGTGATTTATGCAAGCCCTTCCTAAATAATGAAGTAGGTAATGAATCAATATTTGAAACTATAGTTTGTGTCACTCCATACAAATAAACTATTTCCCAAATATAGAGTTCACCTAGCTATTCTACTGTAAAGGTTTCCCTTATAAGAATAAAATAATATACCTTTGTCAATCACTCCACAATGACCCAAATAACATCATTCTTCATAAGAGTCTTTAGGATACCCACCATAAAATCCATGGTCACATCGGTCCACTTCCATTCCGGGATGGACATCGACTACAACAAACCTCCATGTCGTTGATGCTCTGCCTTCGCTTGCTGATAGGTGAAGAATCTTTTCAAAAACCCTACTATCTTCTTTTTTCATGTCTGACCACCAAAACTATCATCGTAGGTCATGGTACATTTTGGTTACATCTGGATGCACCACCCATCTCGAGGCATGAAATTTTTCATGAGCTCCTCTTGCATACTCATAGGTACAACAACTCAATTCTTCACATAGATGATCTCATCCTCATCTATCGAACAGTGTGATGGTGTCTCCCTATCCTCAAAGACTTCATGAAAGGTAAGCACTCAGGATCCTCATACTGTCTATACCTAATACATATCAAAATTGTATTGTCCAATGAAACTGAAACCATAGTTATTTTCTCCTAACTCCCTTAAACCGCCAAATGAATTTCAATCAGCAAGGTTATCATCTTCCACTCTACACTCTACTCTTGAACCATCTTAGTTTGAGTTTTCCTGCTTAAGGGATCAATTAAAATCTTTCCTATCATAGTTTTATATTCTAGTTCAAAATAAAAAGAATGCATATACTCAACCCATCTCTTCTACCAAAAATTCAAATCACATTGTGAAAATATATACTTCAAGATCTTGTAATTTATATAAACTATAAACTTTTCTCCAAAATGACAGAGTTTCCAACAATTAAGAGTAGAAACCACTACTTATAACTTGAGGTCATGCGTAGGGTATTTTTTTTTCATGGGTTCTCAAATACTGAGAACTATTCACCACCACTCTAGCTTCCTACATCAGCATAACTCCAAGTCCAATCCAAGAAGAGTCACAATAAACTATATACTCCTCACCTAACTTAGACAGGATCAAAATTGGTGCTGATGTTATTCTCTTCTTCAAATTTTAGATGGCCTACTAACATGAATTATACAAATAAAACTTTATCCCTTACTTGATCAAGCCCAAAATTAGTGCTTCATAATGTGAAAAGTCTTGGATGAACTTCTGATAATATATAGCTAACCCCATAAATCTACAAATATCAAAAACATTCTTGGGCTACTCCCATGAAACTACTTCCTGAACCTTCTCTAGGTCCACTGACACACCTTCCTCTGAGATGATGTGACCTATGAAGTCTACCTAGTCAATAAAAAACTTACACTTATATTTCATGATGTATAACTGATGCTCTCTTAGTGTAATTAGGATGATGTCAAGATGTTGGGAATGATCATAATGAGTCTTAGAGTACACCAAGATGTTGTCCGCAAACACCACCACAAACTAATCTAGATACAGATAAAAGATCTTTTCACCAAATCCATAAACACTTCTAGTGCATTTTTCAACCCAATTGAAAATAAGACAAACTAAAAAATAACATACTATCTCTTGAAAGCAGTCATCGATATATCAGAAGTCCAAACTCTTAACTGATGATATGTAGATCTCAAATCAATTTTTTAGAACATGCAAGCCCATTTTAACGGATCAAAAAGGTCATAGTTACATGGAATAAGATATTGGTTCTTGACATTAATTTTCCTAAACTTACATTAATCTACACAAAAATGTAAACTACCATCAAACTTCTTTGAGAACAAACAGTTGATCGAAATGGCGACATACTTGGATAGATAAATCTCTTATCCTCCAACTCCTCTAACTGAGTATTAATTTCTTGAAGGTCAGTCGGTACCATTAATTATGGTTGAATAGATACTAGATCATCCCTCAACATGACATTCATAGTGAATTATACATCTCTATAAGGTGGTAGCCCTGAGAAGTCTTCAGGAAAGATATCTCGAAATTGTTCCATGACTGGTGGAAGGAAAGCCTGCCTAACACCACCATCATCCAAAAGTATACTTGAAACTTGGGCTGTAAGCTCTCCGAGTTGCTAATTAATTGGACCTTATTTTCTTTCTGGGATATACCACTCTCCAGGATGAATATACTTGTCACCTTTAGGAGACACAAAGGTCACTCTCTTATGGTAACAATGGATGTGGGCTCAGTAGGTGACTACCCATTCCATCCCTATAATCGGGTCAAAACCCGTCATATCAAGAACATATAGATCCCATAGAAAATGATATTCCCTGATCATTAGTGAACATCCATTGTATAGAAAAATATATCTAGACCGCACCACAAATAGTGTATTTATAGTAATTACTCCACTCACAAACTCCACTGTCAGGCTCAAACCATCAAATATTTTTGCAGATATAAAGAAATGAGAGGCACCAGTATCAAACAAGGTACTAGATAAAGTAGAATATACTAGAATAATACCTCTCACTGTTGATGGTCTATCCTCTCTATACATAAGTGTAGTTTGTACTTCATGTAAATGTGTTTCCCCTCTTCTTAGTGATGCTTTCTGACTCCCATGAGTAGCACCACACATCTGATGTGGGTACTCCTACCCAGAAGAACCACGTCCACTACCTCTATCACCATAGATAGTATAAATCCAAATGACATCCCAATATGGTGTATAAGATCCTCTTCCCATATTTTGACTCTACCCAACTACTCCTTCAATACCAGTAGGTTGTTACGACCTACACAATTCTGTAGATATCCCATATTTCCACAAGATCGACACTGTACTGGTGGTTAAGAAAAATTTTGACGACAGTGTCCTCACCTACCATAATGATGACAGATCACCCCAGTAAGGTCTTGTCCAACTGACCTCATTTCTGCATTCTCTAATTACCACTGCCTTAGCTAAAGTTGTTATAATAGTGCTTCCTGCTCTCAAAATTCTCACCTACCAATTGTTCAGTAACAACTAAATATTTTGAACTAGTATCCTCCCTTAGGTTCCATTTGACTATGAGAGCCTGATACAATACTTCTGTAAACTTCTTCAGCCAGAAGATATTCATATGGGACTTAATCTAAAAATTAATTCCATCCTAAAATCATTTCTCTGTAGCTAACTCATCTCCTACTAATGTTAGAGAAAAGCGTTGCAGATCTATGTAGTGTCCAACATTTTCCATCATCGATATACTCCACCATGTCAGATACATTAACTCAACAACTCTCTCTTGTCTCATCTTTTCTAGATAAAATTTCTCCAAGAACCCCTCCAAGAAGTCGTTAGATAGCATACCGTCAGTCTGTCCAGTTCGTGCCTGAATGTACCACCAGTGCTTCGATGTTCCCCATAGCATATAAGTAGCCAACTTAACCCTTCTACCAGTCAGAGTCTCTAAATTGTCAAGTATTTTCTCTGTGGACTAAAACCAAAATTCAGCTCCCTCAAGTCCACACTCTCTAGTAAAAATAAGAGGATGTTACAACTGAAACTCCCTTGTCAACTCAGACATGCTTTTCAAAACCCTCACTTGGTCTCTTTATAGGAATTTCATGAAACAAGAAAAGTTATTTTGGAACTACTCCCCTTTATCTTTAGCTAGAAACATCAGTTCCTAGAGCTTCCTGACAAGAGAACAATTCCCATCCATGCCCCATGGTCGTCCCCTCAACAAGTGTCATGGAGGAATAAAATATACCATTCCAAAAACATGTGTTAGGTCTCATAACACATACTTATAACATTTACATAAGAAAAAATAATAACAATAGCTGACAATATATCCTTTCCCCCAAATCTCGCCACATGGTCAAACTGAGGTGCTATAACTACCTTTAAACATCCTACCCCAAGGTTTTGGTTAACATGGTTAAAAACACTATCATAATCAAGTTTCTCATTTGGAAACCCAATTATTCTCATTTTTCATCATTTTTACAACCTTTTTAAATTCATTTTAGGCACTATTTTTCATTTTATTCTCAGAATCAAGAAAAATAGTTCAAGTTCAACAACATACCCATAAACCGTTTCCCCGTGAATGCCTAAGATGATGCATGTCACAAAATAATCCTGAGTGACTATAATGATGCATGAAGACTCAACTATCATGCCATTCAAGGCCATAAATCAATATACAACAAATTTTAGAAATATTAATCACATCACACCACAAGTACATCGCCCAAGGTGAAATAATATTTAACTATAACAACAAACAACAATAACAACAATCCCACCCTGAGTACTCGGTTTTTCCCACATACATGGGTCTAAAACTCCTTTGCATGATCTCATTAACAAGCCCAGAATCTTCCTAGTATCTTGTCTACCTTTCCCCAAATAGTCAGACAAATGAAGAATAATGAAAACTCTTCTGATACCACTTTGTGACATCCCGAACCGGGTTCCACACAATAATTCCCTAAGCTGGTCGATCACATGACCTCAGGAAAGGATCCTTGTATGCCAGAGGCTACTGACTAGAAATGGGGGTCTAGAAAGATATTCATCGTGAGACTATAGCATCTTTTATCAGAGTAAAACACCAGCAAAAATAGGTAAAAAATATCAGAAGCATATGTAAACCATAAACATTAATTTCATAAGATAACCAAAATAGAAATTACAATATTCAAATTAAAGGGAAAACATACTATTCTAATATAAGTGTCAAAGATCCTATAATGAAACTAAATTTAAAGACACCACAACTCCCCATGCGGGTTTTGAGCCATTTCTGGTCCCCTCATCTAAGCTCCATCTAAAATTATCAATCCATCATGGGGAATTTTCCCTTTTCCTATCCTGTAACGATATAATATATTCTGGAACCTATCAAGTAGCTTGAATAGGGTGTGAGTACAACTCTATAGTCCACCACCAATAGTGTCTAATTTAAGTCAAGTCAAAAGGTAGTGTATATAGTTCTATAAATAAAATAAGACAATGCATAAATAAATAGTTATTACATTATGATTTATTATTTATTTTTTCATATCAACTTTAGGGTTCCCAGGGATACCCATACCTCAATACTAACTTCATCTCATACTAGAGCCAGAAGTGTTCCCAAGGTAATATAATATCATAATACCTACTTCTTGCTAGATCTTTAAGTATTCATAGGTGATATGATATCACAATACCTAATTTGACTCGTGATGGAGATCGAAATATTCTCATGTGAGTCCATAACTCGGAGTTACATAATTTCCATTCTTTAATTTCACATTTATAAGCCACATTTCCAAATTTACCAGTAGAACAATTGTAATGACCCGAATCCGGAGCCCCTCCACTGGTTCCCCACACCTGGTTCTCCACATGACATCAAGCGCATTTTCCCAAATGCCAGAGGCTTCCGACTAGCAGCGAGGGCCTTGGGGAGTCGGTGGGGAAACTATGCCCTCATTCGGTAAAGTATACAGCGGAAGAACAACCAGACACAATAGCGGAAACAATAAACATCATACAAAACTGAACTAAACAAGGGAAGCAATGGATAAAATAATAATGATGCAACATGGTACATATGTATATGGAAAGCAGCAAACAAACCAATGTGATGAAGTACAATAGAAAACAAATGTGCAAAGGAAAACAAGATAAACTCCTCGACATCGTGAACCCCGGCTCGGTCCCATGCTCTCCAACTCCAGTGCAATCAAGAACCTGAAGTATAATGGTGCTTGCCCTTATCTATACCTGTAGCAACATAGTCTTCTTGGACCCAAAATCATGGCCCAAATAGGGTATGAGATACAATCCCAGTAGGCAATCACCCAAATATTTGTGCCTAACATTCAATGAATACAAGGCAAGTAAAATTGCAAAAGGCAGTAAATAGTAATGCACACAACAACTACAATCCACAGTTCTAACATATAAAGTACACAAGTAAGAAACCAGCAACAGGAAGAAAACAGGTAACCCTCTGGTTAGCTCTCTTAGCCTAACCCCTATGGTTCAACCCAAGTACTAGCAACCCTTTAGGAGGCACACACAGTCTCACCCCTCTGGTTCAGCTATGAAATTAATAGACTCTATAAGGAAGCACTCACCGTCAATTCCCCCTATAGTCTCGTATCGTACTAAAGGCTCTCTGGGGAAGAACTCAACGTCTCCTTCCCCCTGTGGCCCGCGTCGAGGAAGTACAGACTCTCTGAGGAAGCACTCATCGTCAATTCCCCCTGTGGTCTCACATCGTATTAAAAGACACTCTGTAGTAGCCCTTACGTCAATTCTCCCTATGGTCTGATACACTAGGTACTCACAGTCATGTGTGGAAATAAACATGTTCAGCACACATACATCGTCCAAGTAAACCTCAAGAACTACTTGGCTATCAGTCTAAGGCTCAACAACACTACAAAGAAACAGTTCCACTATCCTACAACTAGGCATGGAAACCGAAAAAACAACTAATAAGAAAAACATGAAAGTAAAATCACATGAATGCAGTATAAATTATCCAAATTTACAAGCATTTACCTCTACTCAAGCAATCAATAAAAGCAGGCAATAACAGGGGAAAAACAGAAAACACGCAATACCCCGTTCAAGGGTATTGGTGGAATTTTCACAAAATACTCAAATACTTTCTACAGAAAGGCACAAACCACCTACCTCGATCCTAGGAGAATGATATACGTGAACAGTGACAAAATATTCCCCTTAGAACATCTTAGATTTGAGAAAACACACAAAACTCTCAACCGATGATAACTCAAAAAACGAGGAGTAATCAGAAAACAAATGTAAAGAAGAAGGAAGAACTCACCATTGTGATTCCAACACAATCGACCGTGATCAAATCGGAGAACGGATGAAGAGGCATGAGCTCATTGAATATTCGGCCATACGAGCCACTCTAGGGTGAACGAGACCTAAAAGAAGATGCTTCTGTGCGTCAGGAGCGACCCCAGTTCATTTTGTGAAAAAAAGTACACGACGTGTACTGGGTCCTTTCCGTACTCCGTCAAAATCGGCCTCCACGTCACCCCTACACACTGTGTGTATGGCCCGACATGGCCAACCCACGGATTCGATCCAGAGAAGAGTACATGGAGTGTACTCAGAAAGTACACGGCGTGTACTTCAGAAATTTCCAGAAGGTTCATTTTTCTTAAAAACTCTATAAAAAGGAAAAACATACCAGAAACGAAGATCCAGGTTCTTACAAGATGACAATGTTACCATGCTTAATTCTCAACAGAATGACCATGTTCCCATTCACTTCACACATAAGTGAGATGACAATGTTACCATGCTTAATACTCAATAGTATGACCATGTTCCAATTATCTTTACTCATAAGTATAATGATTTTGTAACCATGTATACTCCTCAATTTAGAATGACCATGTTCCCATTAATTCACAAATAATTAATTATCAACATCAATTCCATAAATATTCCAAAAATCAGTTAAATACATGAAATCCATTTGCTAACACAACAATTAACTAAATGCCTAAATCCCATTATTTAATTTAACTATTAATTAGAAAATATCACAATTCATATACTATAATTATTTTTTCTAGAATCAATTATCCCATTATAGATCACAAATATTAATAATTAATCCTACAATTAATTATTCCTATCATAATCTCAAAGCACATAATTAATACACAATTATTTATCTAAACTTAACGAATTCGATATCTTATAATTAATCCCCGGATTAATTATCTAAATTAAAATCCTAAAATCATGAAATAAATTTCCCAAATAAATTTTATAATATGGAGTCCCATTAGTATCATGACAAATTCCTCAAATAATAATTTAATTCAATAATTATTTGATAAATCAATTGGTCGACCTAATTAATCCAATTTATGAAAATCAATTTCTAAAGGATTCTAGAAATGATAAATTTTTTCATATACATATCAAATACATGAATATGGGAATTAGATATTAAACCACCTACCTCAATTCTTTGACGGAGATCAACGCAATAGAAATACCTAAAATCTGAGCATCACAATGACATATATATGAGTTCTGGATCTAAATCCCTAAACCAAAACCTAGATATGAATATATATTCAATCATGATCTAGATCTACAATCTTAGATCTAGATATCACCAAATAGGTTTAGATATAAATAAATAGAGGATATCATACACAAAAAGATCAATGGAGAGATAAGAATGAATGGAGTATGCATCGGGATGAGATCAAATTATCAACGACAAACATATCTTGGATTAGATCTTTGAATCTTGAATAACGGAGGTTAGACAGCCTTGGAGCCCCTCTGGAAAGATCTAGAATTGACTAAAAACATTTAGTCTTGAACCAAGTTTTAAATGGAGGTGTTTCATGGGTTTAGGGTATTTTAATTTTTTTTAGGTAATTATAATCAACACGCACGGTTTTCTGGGCAGGGGCACACAGTTTGGAAAACCGCGTGCCATCCGTGTGGACCTCACTATCCAAGGTCACACGGTTACCTAGTTTTGGGTGCATGAATTTTCAAGATATGTTACATCCACAACCTCTATATTAAGGTTCACACGGTTATCTAGGTTGGGTGAACGATTTACCCTAATCGTGTTCCAAGTGTGCATAGACCTATTTTCTCAAAATTTCTTAAAAACTCCACCCAAACACAACCCGAGTCATAACTCCAAACAAAGGTAGTTAAATAAGAATGAAAAGTTTCAGATTTCAAGCCCATGATATCTCTAGAAAAGGTTGGGATCTTATACACCTATCCATAGTTTATCATAAATCCACCAATCCTTGGTTTATCATGGAAACACCGATCATTGGTTTATCAGGATACAAATTATCCTTGATAAATAACGTAAACACCAATTATTGGTTTATAATAGAACCAATACTCATCATAATAAATGACAAAGAACCATAAGAAAATCATAAGTCATGAAATCTTACCCTTTTAACAGAAAAATTGTTAAAAACTCTTTTAATCCCATATGAAAAAATCTTTCAGATATCAAAATACCATTTTCAATACCCAAATACCCTTTTATTTTAAAAATACAGTTTCAATAAGAAAATACCCAGAAAAAGGGAATTATGGGTTTTATTTGAATAAAACATGAAATCATGCATTGGAATCCATGCATCAAGTAATGGTTATGGTGGTGGGAATAGTCGTTGTCATTTTAAATGTTAAAATAAAACATTTTATTTGTTTTTTTATAATGAAAGTAAAACATTCTATAAAAAGATTCATTTTTAAAAAACATTTTGGTTAAAAAAATACACTTTAATAAGCACTCATATCCATAAAATTAAAATCATAAAATACAATTTTTTCCTCATATTACCATGTTATATACTATTAATTAATCAATTAAGTTTACATCATATGTTTTGATAATATTTGGCCTATATGTCTAAATACGACTTCAATAGGTTGACGATGACTAAATAGGCCATTCTAAAAAATATAAAGAATACTAATGATGAAATAATTAACATATATATATATATGAAATACTAATATTTATACCAAACATGAATGGTTTTTATGAAAAATGTTCTTCATTATGATTATATAGTTGGTAGGTCATACAAACGCATTGGTAACATTTCCATTTTTCAATAATCATTATTCAAAGAAGTTATGTATTATTTTTTATCATTATATATGATAATAATATCCTAAATACCATATTTTTTTAAAATACTCTTATATATATATATATAGATATTTCACACATGATATTTAGTGGTAAAAAATAGTCTCATCCCTTCGTAGAGGTGGTAGTCCACATGTGCACACGAATGATGTTATCATTTTTTACTGTAGTAAATAAAATAATATATTATCATTTAGAAATGATAAAATTTCATTAATTTAATCATTATTTCATTTATAACATGTATATTTAAAAAATATAATTTTATTACCTTTCATGTAAAGTTTTAGTGAAAAGAGAATCACATCACTTTGCGAGGCTGTAGTCTACAGTACACATGAGCGATGTTATCATATCCACCACGAAATGGAAAGTAAGAAGTTATATGTGATATAATAACTACAAAAGTATTAATATGTTAATAATTCATATATATAATTTAAATTCATAATTATAACAAGATGTGATAGGCAATGATGGAAATAGAATTACATTAGTTCACGAGGTAGTAGTCTACGGTACACAAGAATACTAATTTCATATACCATTTCATGGGTTGGATTTAGGTTATTAAATTAAAATTACAAGATATATATATATATTGTAGATACCATTTTTATTATATAAGAACATTTTTATAATATTTTAATGAGGGTTAAGAAAAAATAAAATATAAATGCACGGCTAAACATGATACCTCTTCTTTTGGAAACCTCATTAAGTAAGCACCAAAAGCATTATGTGGGTAGATATATGATGAAAATAAGGGATAAAAGATGTGGGAGGGAATTTAGGATGGTATTTTGGAAGATATGTTTAAATTTTTTTTTAAGGGGGTAATAGGAGAGAATAGGGTGAGGCCATTTATATGTGAGGTTAGTGGCACATATGTAGTTTTGGAAGAGAAAATGTTCTACCCATTTTTTCCACATGACAAAAAGAACCAAAATGGACAATTATAGACCCTTAAAAATGGTAAATTATAAATATTTACACAAAATATATTTTATAAAAGTTTTGAAGTCATTATAACCCTTATCTTTTTAGTATAATCCACGATAAACCCATTTTTACTTTAACTGTGATAAATAATTTTTACTCTTTCACAATTCCTTATGGTCAAAAATTAATTTTATTTTATTTGGTAATATTAATTATTTTGATTCCAATTATATAATATATTTTACCAAATTAAATTATTTAATTTATAAACATTTAATTTAAAATTAAACATGTAGATGTGATGAAAAAACAGAATTCAATAAGTGAAGTTTTCATGAAAATGATAATTTAGTATTAACAATATAAAAAAATAATAAACATTTTATAAAATAATATTAATATTTATTGATATATAGTCTATAAATTTAAATTAACAAATTCCTCACTAGAGATTATTTTTATTAATTAAAATGTATAAACATTTTTCACTTATAACACTTTTTAGAAAAAACTTTTTTTTACACAAAAATAAACTTAAACTAAAATCCAATATAAATTTGATTAAAAAGTAATTGAGTTAATTAAATATAACTAAATAATACTTATGTTACTTGAAATTATATTAATAAAATAACTTAACTTTTTAAATTTCTTAATTGATTTATAAGAAATGTATTTTCTATGAAAATTGGTATTTTCGCTATTCACCGAAAAAATTTATATTTTCCTAAAAATTCAAAAAATTCACCCTAAATTAATTTTTATATGATGATTTAAAAAATTAGAATCATTTTTTATAATTCAAATTCTAATATTTATAAATTATTATTTAAAATAAAAAATTTATTAGAAAATAGTTTTGTTAAAACTATTCCCCTAATGTCGTAAAAATTACATAATATTTTCATAATGAATATAACTATCTAATTAATATTAATAAACATGAAAATGATTTATTCTATAATTTCATAGTTTTTTAAATTATCTTCCCTTTGGGAAACTTATTATTCATAATTTTATTCAATTATTAAAGAAGTGGGCATTCTTTCCCCCACAAAATTTTCAGATTCCCATGTTTCTTATTCACCCATATGAGTTTTCTATAAAACCTTAACCTGGTGTATCAACCTATTCAAAAAAAACTTGATCTTTATGGTAAATAATCTAAATAGGATATTCCTCATAATAGAGGTTCTCTTCTATTTAAAATAATTCAAGGCATAAAACATGATATGAATCTAGAACATATGTCCTTAACATTAAGACATGAAAAACATTACATAGATGATATAACCTTGTGGGAAAAGCCAAGTAGTAGGAAACTAATCCAACTTTCTCCAAAATATCATATAGTATAATGAACATTATACTCTTCTTCATCTTTTTACCAAAACACATAACAATTTCCCATTATGATACATTAAGAAAAACACGATGACCAACCTTAAAAGAAAGACATTTCCTCTATTTTTCTATATAAATTTCCTATATTCTCTTAGTCATCTTCAAAAATTTCTAAATCTGTACCACCATCTCAGCTATTTATTTTACCAAATCTTGTTTGAAAAAACTCTTTTATCCTACTTAATTCTAGAAATATGTAATTTGAAACTGCTTTATATATTATTCCTCAAAATGTTCCATCTATATACTCAAATGAAAACTATTATTATAATAAAACTAGACAAAAGAAAGATTCTAATACCAAAATACCTTATAATAAATTCAAAAAGAATTAATTATATGTTACTTGGTCTGAATCATCCACTTAGACTAACTATCAGTTTGAGGATGAATGGTGGTACTGAAATATAATTTAGTAACCAACAAATTTTGTATCCCTTTACCAAATTTAGACATGAATTTGAGATCATGGTTAAATAAAAAAGAGATAGAAATTCTATAGAAGATGATTATCTTCATCATATATAATTGATAAAGATAAAATAAATACATAAAATCATGAACAATTAAGAAATGTGTAGATTTTGTTAATTGATCAATAGTAACCCAAATTGTATTTTTACCTTATGAAGTCTTTGGTAATCCCAACATGAAATTCATGGATATATTTTCCCATTTCCACTCTTTAACTGGAAAAGGCTGAATTATTCCCTTTGGTAATTGTTGTTCATCTTTAAACTTCTAACAAGTTAACCACCTCATGGTAAAATTTTCAGTACCTCTTTTTATTCCATCATACTAGTAATACTTCTGAATATATCTATACACTATATTGATTCTTAGATAAGTGGAAAATAGAGATCTATGAGCTTTAATCAACAACTATTTATCCAATTGGGAATCATAATTCACAAATAATATTTTCCAAATAACAAAACACACTATTCATCAATATTAAAATTAAGAAACTTACCCTTCATAACAGATTCTCCATTTTCTTGTAATGAATTATCATCCTTCTGAGCATGCTGAATTATTTTGGATAAATTTGACTACACCGAAACATTAAAAAAATTAGTGGATGTTCATGGAAACAAAACATATAGCCAATTATTTAAAAAACCATAATCCAAAGGGTAATATTCTAAACACAACATTATTAGAATAAAATTATTTCTCTCACTCAATAAATCACCCAGTTTGTTTGATTTTATAGGAAGGTAATGAATAATGAAATCATATTTCTTGATCTCTTCTAGCCATATTCTGTATCTTATGTCCAATTATTTTTGAGTGAATATATAATTCAAACTTTTTTGGCCATTATATATTTCAATATTCATTTTATAAAAATGATTCCACCAAATTTTTAAAGAAAAAACCACAACATCTAATTATATATCTTGTGTAGGGAAATTTAACTCATGAGGTTTCAACTAATGTGATGAATAAAATATTACGTAATCATTATACCATAATACATGACTAATTCTATTCAATTAAGAATCACTATTGATAAAAAAATTTGTATTTATAGAAAACATTTCCAAAACCAGAGCATTCACCAATCTTCTTTTTTGTTCCTAAAAAATCTTAACATTTATTTTTCTAGATCAATTTAACTCTTTTTCAAGTTGACATAGTCATTTTTCTAGAAAACTAAGAAACGTTTTCAGAAAAACACTAATATAAAGACACTAATCTATGAAATATATTAATCTATGTAATATGTGTGGGTCTTGTACATTCTTCAACACCTTTTTTCTAGTAGGTTTAACAATTATTCTATATTTATAAAAAATATGACCAAGGAAAGACATTTTTTCAACCAAAATTCATACTTTTAAAATTTTTCGTACAATTTTTTTTCTTTTAAGGTTTATAAAAAAATACTTATGTGTATTTCATGTTCCTATGGAATTTATTGTAAATGAAAATACCATCAATAAAAATGAAAAAAATGTCAACAAAATTTTGTAAAAATATATTCATAATGTCCATAAACACATATTGTGCATTAGAAAACCCCAAAGGTATAACTAAAAACTCTTAATTCCCATATATAGTCAAAAAATCTATATTTGGAGTGTCATCCTCTTTTAACTTTAGATGATGGTTCCCATACAACAAAACAATATTTGAAAAATAATAAACTTCCTAGAGCTGATCAAAGAATTAATCTATAGGATGCAAAGGATACTTATTAAAAGTATTGATGTTATTAAATGATATATAGTAAATTACATGTCTTATTGAAGCATATTTATTTTTAATAAAAATAGGATCACCCCTTCGTGAAGTTCTAGGTCGAATGAGTCCTTTATCTAACAACTCTTGTAATTGATTTTTCAATTATAATAGTTCTACTTGATCCATTCTATAAGGGGGTTTAAAAATAGGCTTAACTTTAGGCACTAAGTCAATAACAGACTCAACCTCTCAAATAGGAATAAATTCTTTATACTAATAAGTAAATATATCTATGTATTCATTCAGTATTGGCACATCAATAAATTGAAATTTTTAGTTATTTTCCATGATATTATCTAGGTAACTATCACTTTCATATCTACTAAATTTCTCTACTTCTTGTAAGTTATCAATGGTATAAAATTATAGAATATAACCTTCTTATCTCATAAATGTATCTTATCATGATAAAGTGAAATCCAATCAGTACCTAGAATTATATCAAACTATAATATGGACAATGAAACAATATTTGCATGAAATAGCATCCTATAAATGATAATAGAATGATTCCTATAAATCTTGGTTGCATTAATATTTTCACTTAGAGTTTTCATTAAAATTTCAATCATATATTCATATGGTAATTTTAAAATTTTATTTGAAAATTTCTTTGAAATGAAAGAAATTCAAAGATCCAAATTCAAAATGGCTTTGGAATAATTTGAATAAATAAGTAAAATACCTATCACCACTTTACATGACGAACCAACATTAACCATAGTATTAGGAAAATATTTTTTCACACCTTTCTTCTTTCAATATTTATGATTTCCCCCTGAGTGACTAACTTTGGACACATTTTATAATAATTTTTCGACTCATTGAAATTTAAGCATCTTAAAATTGAATTTTAATTATTCATATACTTAGTTTCCTTACAGTCATAAGCCATAAGTTCAAACTTTCCACATCATAATCACTTCCCATACATCTCAATACATTATCTAGGATTCATTTAAATACACTTATCACAAGATGAGAACCTTGTTATCTTACCAAAATATTTCCCTAATAGCATATTCCCAATTTACTTCCATCTATACCTTTTATTACTATTACCATCTCAAGTCACATAAGTGTAAGTAAAATCCATCTCCACATTCTTATCAAAATGAACAACATTTTCAAAGAATTTAAATTCCCGTGCAACAAATGATTTTTATAAAAATTATTTTCACCATTAGTAAAAAAATTTAATTTTAATACAAAAACCCCAAAAATATCTAGAATGTAATTATAAATTATTATAAAATATTCTTTATATGAAGCCCCCAATTATTTATATTCTTACCTAAATTATATGAATTATCATTCCATCTGGAATTGAACGTACTTATGAAAATATTTCTCAAGGAAATGACCCTTAAACGTTTCCCATTACCTAACATCAGGAATATATTTCTCTTTGGTATATGAAATATAGACCAAAATTGATCAACTTCACCTTCAAAAAAATAAATAGAAAGAGTTCCCTTTTTAAATTTAGAACACCCCATGACTCTAAGTAAATTTTCATGAGAATTGGTCCATCCTTCAGCTACAACATGGTCATATGATCCACTAAATGATGGGGGATGTTGTCTCATGAAATTATCCACTATAGAAACATTCATTTTCAGTAAATCAGGTTCCTATATAACATGGATAACACCACCATTTATATCATATTTCAACTTATCCATCACAGTAAAAAACCACTCAGTTTTTAATAACAACTATCTTGGGATACTGATTTAGAGGGATATTTTCATATCAATTCCTTCCCACAAAAACATGCCTATTTCCTCTATGGAAAATCATTATAAATAGACGTAGTTTAGATGAAGAAACAAAGTTTTTTTAAATTATCTATTATTTTTACTTAAGAATAATGTAAAAACTTTAATGAGTGTTCTATTATCATTATCCTAAAATATAAAGTTATGTAAAATGACCTTTGATACCAATTATAATTACCCAGTCATAAAAATTACATAATACTGAGTCTTAAGTCAAGAATTCAGTCTCTTACATTTGAGGATATTTTGAGATTAAGAGTTTTATAGAATTAGGTCATAACTCATAAACTAAAAAACAATATATACATATGAAGAGGACACTTCATATCATTATCCATTTTTTCCATAATATAATGATTTTGATATAATATATTACTTTTTTTGATGAAAAATAACCATGTCTTTCATTTTTATATCTTCATTTCCCTTAACCATCCATAAAACATGTGGAAATTTTTTTCTAACATGGTAAGAGAAAACAATCTTAGTGATGGACATAAAAATAAGAAGTTCATTATTAAAAAGAAAAACATGAAAATCCATTAAATGTTTAACTTTATCTAAATTTTCTTTGATAAAAATGAAATAAATCATTTTCAAATGAAATCACACAAACATTTTTCTCAGAGAAATCATTTAAAACCCATATCATGAAGATATAAATAATATAGGTAAAATATGGCATCATCATTCATATCACTCTTAAAAATGGAATAACAGATATCATCAACATATTTCTTCAAAATATCCAATTTATTAAAGGAATATAATGTACCCACTCATCCATCATTTATCATGGAACCACCCATCCATTATTTATCACATAACCCCTATCATTATTTTATCAAAAAACCACCAGTCCTTGGTTAATAACATAACCACCAGTCATTCATTTATAATAGAACCTCACATTATCATAAAATATTCCCATGAACCACAAAATAATCCTAAATAATGAAATATTAATTTTTATCATAAACACCTTTAAAATGTCTTTTAATATAATATAAAAAATTATTTCAGATATAGATATATTACTTTAAAAACCAAAATAGTCTTTCCTTTAAAAATCAATTTTTAATAAAAAATACTAATTAAAAGGGAAATATATTTTTTAAAGAAAACATGAAATCTTGTAATAGAATATAAACTACAAATAATGGTTATGTTTAGAGGAAATGTTATTATCTCCATACTTGTTAAAACAGAATATTCATTTTTTTCTATAAAAAAATTCAAACATTTTTTAGATAGAATCCTTACTTTGAAAAGTATTGGAAGAAAGAGAAAATTTTATTTTATGAAACTATAATTTCCATATAATTACATTTATAAAGTCTTTTTATAGATATAGACATTTAATATAAATATAGTTTGAAGGAATACTTTAAAATATTATTTTTAAATAAAAGTCCCTATCACTTTAGAAGCATTTGAATTGTAATCCCATGAAATAATAAAATTAAAAAGACATTGAATATTATTATAGTAGATAAATTCATGATTTAAAATGTAAATGGGTCTGAATATACACCTCATATAAGAATATAGGTCCATAAAACCAAAATATGCCTCAATAAAAGGAAATTTAGAAGAAGTCCCTTTCCTTGAGTTCAATTCATCATGTTCATTCTTACCCTTATTAATAATTAATTTTTTTAGTTATTTACATTATAGAGAAAATTTATCATGTTTCTTATTAATTTACTTAACTTATTTATATGTTATATAAAATCAATTAATCAATAAGTTTATGTTGAATGTTTTGATGTTATTTGGCTTATATGTCTAAAAAAAACTTCGGTAGGTTGAATATGGTCTATGAGATTAGTTTATAAAGTATACATAATAATAATGACATAGTTTTCATATTTATATATCAATTATACTCTTTAAAAAAAATTGTGATTGATGGTTTTGAAAAATTTACTATGTTACAATCATGGACATGGTAGGTCATTTACGCATGAGTAACATTTCCATTTTTCAATTATTAATATGGAAAGAAGGTATGTATTATTTTGTAATAAAAAAATGATCATAATATCATAAATAACATATTATTTTTTTAAATATCCTTATATATATAAATATCATCAATGTGATTTGGTGACGTAAAAGGAGTTACATAACTTAATGGAGACAGTATTCCACATATATGCCTGAAAGACATTATCATTTTTCAGTGTAAGAAATAAAGTGATATATTATCATTTAAGAATGATAAATATATCCTTAATATAATAATTATTTAGTTTATATCACATAAATTTATTCAAATTTTCCTTATTTCCTTCCATGTAAAGAGTTAGTGAAAAATGAAACACATCGCTTCACGAGGAGCTAATCAACATTACAGACGAGCTACATTAGCATACCCCCCACTGAATGGAAAGTAAGAAGGTATAATTTATATCATAACTATATAAGAAGAAATATTTTAATAATAAAATATATATACTTTGAATCTATCATTATAACAATCAATGAGAGGTGATGATGGAAAAATAATGACATTGATTCTTGAGGCGGTTGTCCTCAGTACACCCGAATGAGGATTTCATATCCCATTTTATAGAAGAGGTGATATTTTATGGTTATGAAATTAACATAATATCATAGAAGTATATGGGGTATTATTTTATTATATAATAATAATTTATTAATATATTTTGGATGTGGAAGAAGAACTAAAATAAAATGTATGCTTAATCATGATACCCCTTCTTTGTAAAACCTCCATTGGTAAGAATCATAAGCCTTCTTAGGATTAATTTAAGATCAAAATACATTATATAGGTTGTGGGTAGGGATTATAGGATTGTATTTTTTTCCTTTATTGTCCAATAAAATCGGATTTTAAGGTGATAATAGTAGAGGATAGGTGGTGGTTGTTTATATGTTAGGTGAGCGACATAGTTGTAAGTTTTTAAATGAAAAAGGTGTATGCACGTTTTTCAAATGTTAAAAAGAACCAAAATGGAATATTATAGAGAATAAGAAATTATATGGTCTAAATAGGGATAAAACATATGTTTTGGAAAAGTTTTTATGTCATAATAAAAATTATATTTTTAGTTTAACCCCTATTTAACCTGTTTTCACCCTAATCATAGTAATTAGTTTTAACTATTTTCACTATTCAATATGGTAAAAAATCATGATGAAATTTTTAGACAATATAAATTATTCTAATTCGATATATAAAATCCATTTTACCAAATTTAGTTCACAAAATTTAGAAAATATAATTGTAAATTAAACCTGTAGATTTGACAAAAAATTAGTTTTTCAAGATGTGTATTTTTGAAGAAAAATAAGATTTTATATGAACTATATGAATAATAATGATATTTATTTTATTAATATAAATTAATATTTATTTATATATAATCTATAAATTTAAATTATAACATTACTCAATAGTTATTATTTTATGTAATTCAAATGGAGAAACATAATGCATAATAAAATAGTTTTCGAAAAACAACTTTTAAAAAAAAGAATAAACTTATACTTAAAAAATATATAGATTGGAATGAAAATTAATTAATTTGATTAAATATAAAGAAAAAATAATTATAAATCTTTAAATTATAATAAAAACTTAACTGGAATTTTAAATTACTAAATTTATTAAAAAGAAATTATTTTTTTACCAAAAAATGCATTTTTTTCTATTCACTGAAAATCAAGGTTATCTAAAAACATTCACCCTAAATTTAATTTATATGAAGATTTAAAAAATGAACTTTATTTTTAATAATTCAAATTAGAATATTGATAATTTAAGATTTTAAATAATAACCTTTTAAAAAAATATTTTAGTTTTAACTATTTCCTTTTTGATGTAAAAATTGAATAATATTTTTATAATAAATATAATTATATAATTAAAATTAATAAACATGAAATTGGTTTATTGTATCAGTACGTATGTTATTAAAAAAATTGTGTAAAAAAACCAATCATTATACATTAGAAACAATAAAATTTATGCAACCATGTATAATATTTTATATTCCATGAATGATATAACTAATAAAAACTTTTATGTAACCATGAACCGTTATTTCCAATGGGTAAAAATTAATGGTTTAACACTATAATTTTGGTAACCAAAATAATATAGTTAAGAAAAAAAATCATAAGATAAATTTGGGAATGATGCGATTCACCTAAATATCCATGATTATATATAAAAATATTGATATATATTTTTCTATCTAAACTTAATATATAGTGGTAGAAATTATAAGGATAAAAGATCACAGTGTAATATGGATCTTGTCTTATTAATTTATATGATATATAGAACAATTATTTTAATGGGAGAATACATAAAAAAATTACTTTTTAAGGATATATAAAACATGATACTCATATGAAAAATTATTTTATTTCTGAAAAAATAGAATTATTCTAAAACATGAATTTAATATTAGTGTTAAACATGAAATTTTTAATGGAAAAAATTATAAGACTGATATTAATACTTGAGAAAAAATATCAATAAAAAATAATATATCTCGGAAACCTATTTTTGAAAATAACAGTGGTAATAAAAATTCAATAATAGGAATTTGATTCTTCTTAGAAGCATAAGTAGAATAATTATACATTTCTAATATATTTTTGGTTTATATAAAATTAGTGTTTCTAAATAAAATTAATAATATAGATTACTATAAATTAATATTTATCCTTAAGAGGCTATATTTAAAGAAATAATTTTATGAGAGGAATTTGATTTGGGGGGTAATTTTTAGGTTCCATAGGATTTATGTCACTTTAGACTCTATATATATTCTCAATATAATTGGGTTTATTAATGATCTACAGCGATGGGGGTTTCTACTAAATTTAGACATGTACATAAATTTTATTATGGAATCATTTTTTCATGGGTTTAGATTGTTAATTATTTAATATAACATTAATAAATTCAATAAATATTTACCCAATGTAATAAATATGTTGAAGAAGACTATTCATGTTAATAGAGGTTTTATAAATTATGTTGTGATGTTAGTAAAATAATGAAAAAGTTTAAGAAAAAGGAGAATAGTGTTATTAAAGGATCATGCAGTTATCCTAGGTTACCAAAACCTATGTGAGTTATTAAAATGGAAGGAAAATTATTTATTTAAAGGAAGGACAAGAAATTTATATGAAATTAACCATAATACTAGAAAAATAATTATAATTTTATTTGAGAGTCCATTTTATGTATTTATTTTTGAATGTTATTATATACATGTTGTACATTATAATTTTTTAAAAATGTATAGTGATGAAAAAATAAAATGAAATTTATAGTATGGTCTAGAATATTTAATTAATAATACCCACCAATTGTTACTAAAGGGAATTCATATATTACTTATATATATCTATATTTGATAAAAATTGTAAAATGGTGGTTGGGTGTTGATAAATTGTTCGTCATTTTTCTATTCTATAAATATAGTGTCAATGTAATAAAAAATACTAATTTAATAAGTAATATATCTTATTTATAGTATACATGATTTATGATTTATCAATAATTAATTATATAATAAAATTTGTATGGAATGGATATAATAAATTTTTTATTAAATTATAAAAGTGTTTTATCTATGATAAAATAATTTTATCGAGATTATTTATTTGTGTACTAAGTATAAGATACCACCTCCCATAATTAAAATATTTTTACAAATAAATACAATCTATTAGGTATATGTTTTCTAACACATAAAATTAAAAATAAAATACGTTTATTCATATAATTTTGTTGAATATTTGAAAAATATAAATTGTTTTATTTTTTAGGAATTTGTATATTAGAAAAATATTTTGTGAAAATATAATTTCTATTTGTCAAGTCATAGTTTTTTCTGAAAATAGTTATGTTTAAAATTAAATAAAAAATAATGAAACCAGTCTAATACAATGTAAAACTCACATTATTTCCCAATCACTAATAATAATTTAGAATATATTGCAAAAAGAAGAAATCAGTATATGATTAACTCTTATTATTGTTACTAAATAAACTGATATATTATATTTTTTAAATTTTAATAAAATATTATTAAAAATAATTATAGTGGAATGAATCATTGAAAATTTTATGTATTTATTTATTTAAAACAACATGTGATATTCAAATTGTAATATCTGTTATTTTAGAAGAAGTATTTTGAATATATGTTTTTACACTAATATTTTTTGTTTGAGGACTTACTATATGGTTATAAGGTTATGTGGAATGGAATACATGAGAAATAAATTTTCTTCTAACAATAATTAACACAATAAACACCGGATCATTATGATTCATGCATATTAGGATACAATATGACTAACACTTATATATGGGTTTTTAGTATATTATTAAATATTTAAATTATATATAAATGTATGATGTTATAAAATATTTTTTCATGTTATTAATCACAAATATGGTCTACATATAATATATAAGAGTGAAATTATAAATAACCCCTTAGTTATTATTTTACAGGTTGTCCTTAATTGATGCTCATTATGGAGAAATAATATTTGTGAGGACCTGGTAATATTAGTATGAGTGTGTGATCATATATGATATAGAGTTCACTCATGCGATAAAAAAATTGAATTGTGGTCTAGATTGACAAAGCAGAATGTACTACTTTAGTGTCTTATACATTAAATTTTTTTAACTAAGGGAACATGTTTCATAAAATTATAATAAGTGAAGGTTAATAAGTTATATTAAATTTTAAAATTCAAACATTATTATGTTACATATAGAAATCATGATCCTGAGCTAATCACGGGGTGGATGGGTATGAAACTAATCATATGGTCGGTTTTTCTTTACAATTGCAGGAGTTTTTTCTCCTGTCTAAAATTCAAGACATATGATCCATTAATAATAATATAAAGAAGTATAAATTTTGTACTTAAATAAGTGAAAATTGATGTTCTCTTCCACATGGATTAATGACGTGATATATGAATATACTTATTTAGTCATTATTCAGATAATCCATAATGTATGTGTTCACTATACATGATTAACATTCTTTATGTCTCATGGTTATATTTGATATATTGAGAAAAAATGGTTAAATGATTGTGCGTGATATATAAAACATATCTTCCAGACACATGTATGTAAATATTAGTATTTGACTATGATTAAATCAAATCACTTTAATGATTGCGTGGAATAGAGGATTTGAAAAATTAAATTATTTTTTTACAATTATGATAAATCAATTCATTATTATTTCCAAAAATATAAAATCTTTTGGGGCCATTAAAAATGAATATGTTAATAAGATTATTTTTCTTACAATATTTTCAAAAAAATGTATTTACATAAAAATAAATTTTAAAACAATTTTTAGAGGAAACAAAATATATTTTATTATATGGTTTTATAAGTTGTTATTAGAGACATGATATAATGAAAAAGTGAACAAATTCTAAGTGGATTTAGTAAAAGTTAGAGATTATGTGATATGTTCAAACTTAAATCCAATAACATGATTAATGATATGGGTATATGAATCCACATATTATGGTATAATATTTGATATTAAATTTTACCAAATCACTGGAAGGGATTGAGGTATATCACTTAATAAGAAATATAATATATTTCAAAATAATCTCAAGGCATGTTTACATTTAAATTAACAATAAAATATTTTTCCATTACACTATTTGATTGTGAATTCATAAAAATAATTTATAATAGTTACATTTATCATTTAGATATTAAATTACCCAATCTTGGACATGTTTAATATTATAAATTTTTTATTAAATAAATAAAAATATCAATACTTTTGAAATTTTCTTGTATTATAGAGAATCCTTTACAGAGTATCCTTAATTATTATAAAAGGTACATAAAATAATGGAAGTGTTATATAAGTTTGATACATCATTAAACTCAAATTCAAATCTATTATTTTTTATCTCTCGATGGGAATAGATTCTAGAAGTCCATACATATTTAGAAGTATCTTTAATTGAAGTATTATAGGAAGTTCAATGTCATATGAATACCGTTAGATGAGTCCATTCATTGAATGGATCTTAGGGATATACAATAACCACATGCAATGTTAAGGCTTTTAATATTTAGGAAATATGGTATTATTTATTTATATTTCATGCATTAATTTAAAAAAATCATGGTTAGATCTAAAAGAAATTGTTTTGGTTGATATTTCAATAATGAATGGAAAAACCTGATCCCTTATAAAACCATTTATATTCTATTTATGATAGTTCATATTTTTTAAATGTATCTAGTATATATATCAGAAAGTATTAGTTTATAAAATATATGTGTTGATTTTATTGGTTTTATAAGAGGGGTTTATTTTATGAGATAAATTTAGGATAAATCATTTTATATAAAAATTTGAGATTTAGTGTCATGGGTAGAGGTCATATTTTAATTAAACATCTCTTATTTTTTTAAATTTTTTAATGATGTTATGTATGTGAAAAAACTTAATATAAATTTTATATAATTAATTATGATAGATCAAAAGTATGTTTTGTTTACATATGATACATAATATTTGAATATAATTAAAGGTTCTCTCATGTTATAAAAGGCACCCTTTCTAATGGGATGTATATTTAGATTTGTAAAACTCATATTATAGACTCTAGAGTATCCTATATCATACAAAAAGACCATAATCCTTGGTGTAATATATTATTATATCATTTAATTGATAATGAGTTTGATAAATCCAAAATTTTTATTATTGAAATTCAGTATCTATGTTAATATTATGTTGTATGAAGACTGAATTTTTAGGAATTCTTTGAGTATGGGTTTTATAGGGGCAAGAATTAATGTTTTATTACCCTTTAAAATAAATCCATTCAAATTTATTCAGAATATTTAAAGTAGTACCTCATGGTATAAGATATTACTCTATTTTTTATGTTAAAGAATATACTATGAAGGGTTATATTTAAATGATTAAAATCATATATGAAATTTTTTAAAATATTTATTGTTTATAATTAAAATGTGGAGAACTAGATGGATAGAAAAATAATTATCATAGCACATATAATATTTATGAATAGTTATATATATATTTAATCTAATTTTATGTTTTTGAGTTTGTGTTGAGTCATATATACATGATGGATGAACCTTAATAAAATAAGATAATTGGGAGAATAAATCATACAATGTTATAGAGGTTTATAACAATGTTATTATTATCAATACTTAAAAATAATTATGGGTAGAGGTTTATTCTATGAATATATACATGATAAATCTTTTTTCCTATAGCATTAGGTTTTAATATCTAATAATAATATTTTATTAAAAAAACATTTCTTGGGGTAGTTTTAGAGTGTTTTATTAGATTTCATTATGTATTCTTGAATTAATAGGAAATAATATATAGCTATAAATGTATTTTTATAAGTAAAGAATATGGTTTAAAAGGATGGAAATTGTATATATATAAAAAAAGTTTCCAAAATTGTATTTTCAATAGTGATATCATGTTTCACATTTATAGAAAAAAGGAAAAAATATTATTATCATGTAAACCATATTTCACTCATCCTTGAGGTTTTTTATAATTATGTAAGAAAAGTTGACATTTATTCAAATAGAATTAATTGATCCAATTTATTGAGAAGATTTATCACTCAAACATAAATGAAATATTTTAGGTGATGTAAATAAATATTAACTTTCCCTTGATATAATTAGTAGAGAGATTCAATTCCATTTTTGATTTTAGCACAATGATGTGATTGACCATAATTATAGTATAGATCATAAACTCATAAATGGTGAACTTTAATCATATAAGAATATAATTATATATTGTAAATATATAGGATATCTCACTATTATGGTTAATGAAATGAAGTCCAATCATAAAAACTAGTCTATTTGAGTTTTGTAGTAAACTCATTGATGTTAAAATCAAAAAATTTAAATGGATTTATAACAAATAAATGCAATGCAGTGGAGATGAAAATTAACTTCAAAATGGATTTTATGATAACAATTTCTTAAAAATTAGTGTAACTTATTATAATCAATTTTTTATCCTACTACAAAACATTCAAATATTAATTTTCTGTATTATTTTTCCATTTTTAATGAATTCCATATAAAATATTAAGTTATATAATTTTTTATGGATATCAATATAATAATATTTGATTTAAATTAACATAGTATTTTTGTAAAATATATATAATAAACAAGGATTAACTTTATTATAAGACATTTTATGAAGTTAAAATGTATCTAAGGAATTGATATCTTATATTTTATTTACTTATATTAAAAAATGGATTTGAAATAAGTAAATAAAATTCTTGTGTTTATTATATGTGAAATTATAATGAGTCAATTTAATTTTTTTTATATATTGATTCAATACTAATCATATGAAAATATATATGGTTAATTAATCATTTTAACTCTTCTTTTATGTAATTTTTTCAAATTTAATGGCATCGGAAATGGAAAGCGAATTTAATTCATGGATATTAATTGACATAACAAATATAGATTATTGTTTCAATATCATCATGATAATGTTAAAATTTTTTTAAAGTAGTACGCATAAAAGAATATAAGACCAATAATTATCATATTTAGAAAAAACATCAGATCATATTTAATAAAATAACTCACTATAGTTTTTATAAAAATTATTGATGGTTAATATACTATATAATCACCTTTTTTAGTGTGTTTTCTAGGTTTTAATTTGATAAAGGATGAAATTTATTTTTCTATATATACATTTATAATGATTATAATTAATTTTGAAAAGTCTTGTTGTGATATATTGAAATTGTAACATTAGTATAACATTATTTCTTTATAACTGAATCTTTTTTGAGGGAATGATTTTTTATTCCATGAATGATATAGTGGGATATATAGATTCTATTTATTTATCCAATTTAAAAACTCAAAAGTCTATTAATGGTAATAGGGGAACCATATCAAGGAAATAATAAATTAAAATAATGTCATTTTTTTGAATAAATGATATTGAGAACATAACTGTCTTACAATCAATTAAATATATTATACAGTGGAATAATTTTTTAAAAACCTTGAATATCCTCTTGTGTCATTGTTTCCAATTTTTAATAGTAAATATTCATTTTATTTATTTAAAACATTTTTTTATGTAACAAAAAAATAATATAGAGAAATAAAATTTAATTTTCTTATAGTCAAAATTTAATATTAGAATTTATTGTACAAAATATAAATTAAAATTAAAATCTAACCTATTTTTTAGTTAATGTATATATTATTTTATTATTTTTGTTTTTTTTAAAATTTACTCATTTTAATAATCTTAGTATCATATTTCCTTGATATTGATAAAATTTTATGATTTTTTATTTTTAATGTAGATATTAGTAAAATTGGTATTTCATATATTTAAAACATAATGATAGGTCAATGTTTTATATTTTTTATTCCCATGATTTTTTATATTATTTTAATTTATTCCTTTCTCTTTTTGTGTTTTTTTTAAAAAGGGTAGTGTTACTTGTTCTCAATGAAAAAATAATTTAAATTATTCTATATATTAAATGGGGGAAATGGTTATTAATTTATTATAAAATTTCACATGTTCTTGAATAATTTATCTTGACTTACATCACAAAATAGAAACTTTTTTAAAGCACATAATGAAATTCATTGTTAATTTTAAACTTACTAACCATCGAGGATCTAGTCATTTACATATATTATTTCTTCAATAGTTTTCTCTTAACAAATTTCATTATTTATGAAACCAACTAGTGGCTACCACATTTGTATCCATCTACCCTTATGAAATTACTCTCTTTGGATCTCAAACCACCTGTCATAATATGGTTATCCAATAGCACCCATAATTATTATTTTAATTAATAGTAATAATAAAAATTTAAAAAATTAAAATGTAGAAATTTCTAAGAAAATCTATGGCTACAATTTTTTAAAATGATTAGTATTAATAATTCAGGCAAACTGTGTGTTATTTAATGGGTAAATAAACGAGTTCTGCTAAATTAAAACAATTTTTGGGTAATCATTATGTCAAATCAATAAACACTACTTGTTGAAATGAAATATCATTTTTAATGACTTTAATTCCTGATATGATCTACAATTCATTATTAAATCATATTTATATTATTTTTGGGTGTTTAAAATGTTCATGTAAATCAATTATTAACATTTTAATTTTTTTACACAAGTTTATTTATAAATTATAATCAATATAAATGATTTCTTTTAATAAAATTACTTGAAAAAAATTCTTTATAATGATTATTGTAACTATATTTTGATCATATTGTTCTTCATGGGTAATTTAGATGCTAAATAATAATTTAAAATACCTAGTTCAAAAAAGTGTTATAGAATTAATTTGACATTAATATAATAACAATATTATTATTAATTTTATTTAAATATGTAAAAAGGGTAATCCATCTTTCTCCCCCATTTTATTTGAAACATGAACCAATAGAATGGGGAATTCACTTTCCCTTATTTAAGTGTATTCCTATCTAATATCCTTTATGATAAATTAGAGTATTCTTACCATTCCCTTTCTATTATTATTTTTTTCCACTTCAATTTCACTCCCTTTTCTCATGTAATAAAAAAACTTTGTATTATGAGGATTTAGGGGTCTTTCTATGTCGAGAATTAACACAAAAAATTCATGTATATTTTACTCCTGATAGTATTAGTGACTCTCTACTTGTATTCCATTCCAATTCATTATTCCTCATTTAACCTATGTCTCATAGGTAAGTGTTCATAGCTTTAAATGTATATATAATTGTCTATATTCGATGTTACACTGCTTATAAGTAATTTTTAATGGTTATTTAGGTCTAAATGAATTATATTGTGATATTTTAACTCATTTAAATATAATAATGTTGTATAGAGGTTAGTGGATCTGTGTATTTTAACCTATTTTAGAAGTCAAAATTACTTAATTATTTTAATTACTATCTTCATTAAAATTAAAACAATAAGAGATATTTATGATGAATTGTATAAGATATATATTTTCCTTCACTATTTTGAAATTATTAAGGTAAAAGGATCCCTTAAAAGTATACATGTGGTATTGATTAAAAATATGTACATTAGGAATTTTTTGAAATGAAATTTTGGAATTTTTAAGAAATATGTTGGAATTTTTTTTATGGTAAATCATTATCATAAATTAAAATTATTTATGAAAATAATTTTATGGAAAAATAATTTTAATAAATTAGTGATTGTGTTTATAATACATGGATTTATTAGTGAGAACATATTGGGATCATTTTCACACATCCTCTATTCACCCATAGGGTGCATGTAGATCTTGTTTCATCTTCATTTATCTATTTTGTAGGTATGGTCAAAAACATTTCTATTTTTTGGGATTGAACCATTTAATCGGGTATAGAGTAATGGAGATGGTGAAATGTGATGCGATCTTGTTACATGTGGTGTTATTTTAATTTCTATTTTAATTATGTTAAGTATTTTATCCTATTTATTGGTCATATTACAAAATATTAATGTTACTATATTTATATTATATTTTAGATGTCTATTATTGGATAATAATTTGGATTAATATTTGACATCATTTAATTATTTAAAAATATAAAGGATGAAATCATTCCCTATATTTAAAATTGATTCTTATGAAGTATGCTACATCTCATGTTGAAAAAAATAAAACACGATCCTTGTGAGTAACCAACTTGGGTATTGAGATATGATATTCTATTATGGTTTAAAAAATATTTAATCTCTCCTTGAACTACCTCATAAACATCATAAACTCACTCTCTTATGATAAATCACTTTCTTAATGTTATCATTCATTAACGTGTCTTGATCCATTCATTTATAATTTTTTAGTTTTGTCAGAAACAATGAGTTTTTGAAAGCCCATGTTCACCTTTTTCGAGTTCATCCCTACGAGTTCTAATGTTACATGATCTATAAAAATCCATTTTATGACTACAGTTTATATTTTATGTGTGTATATTTGAAAATATTATTTTAATGGCCCTTCATTAAATTTATATTGGAAATTATAAAATTAATATTAGTTATATAATCATTTTAGACATTTTATGTATACATTATTATTCAATTAAAGACTTTATAATATTCAATTATTATTCGTATTTATATATTTCTATTGTATTTTATATTATTGCGATATATAAAAACAATTTTTTGATATAGAATCCATTTTTTAAAGAGTATATATTATACTCATGAATTATATCTTCTCATCAATTCCTTGAATTTTAAGAGCTATTACTTGAATAAGTTCTTATTTATTGCTTATAGACTTCTCTAGACGCATGTTTGGTAACTTTTATTATTAATTATAATAAATTTACATAATTTTACTTTCATACACATAAGAATAATATAATACAAAGCACATAAATCTATATATTCATTTCATAATATCATCCTTTCTTTATATTTTATAATTCAAAATTTCCTTCTTAGTAAATTAATTTATTATAAAAATATTAAAATATATTTATTGATTGTATCATTTTAATTTATCATATTTGGTTGTTCTTGATAGTTTATCAATGACCATTGTTTAATTTATTCAAATGTATGATGATAATAAATTTATTTATTCTTCCTAAAATTGGGATCATATTTTTAGAATATCAGAAAAAAAATTCATTCCTTTGATGTTTTTGAAATTTAAATTTCATTTTATAATATTAGTTTTTTTCTTTTTAAATTTTCCATATACTCACTTTATTCATATAATCATACCCAACTGAGATGATTAGGCCATATATGGGATAGTTACATAAAACCTTATATTTTTCATGCACACATTATCTTATATGCATCCACACATCACATTTTCAAATAGATTAAATATTTATCTGGGAAATTTATAAACTTTGTCTTGTTTGTGAGTGTTTATGTGTAATTTTACTCTCACATCTATGCTCAACAATTGATAAATTTTAACCAATTTTTAACACCTTAATTTTATTACATATATATTATATAATTTTACATTTTTGTGATAAAAACTAATTCATGAATCCTGTTTATCTATTTTTCCCATAGATAAATTCCTTTTAAATAAAAATTATTTTCCTTTATTCCTATCTCTACACTTGAGGATCACTTCTAAGTGAGGATTTTCTAATCTCCCCTCTTTGGCACTAAAATTATCATAGTGTGTTTTTCCTCTAGATCTCCACTTTTTATGTATCAATTTTTTATACTACCATAATTCTTTAATTATTTTTTATGAATATACTAAAAAAAGTAAATATAACATCTTTCAAAAATTTCATTTATCAGTTCCTTAAAATTGTTTATTTATTTGTAATAATAAAATGGGGTTAAATAAATATTATCACTCTTAATGGAGAATTGACTAATGAGACCATTAATAGTTCCATTTTTTTCATATACAGGGAAACCATCATTATCAGTAGTTTTAAGTTTTTATTAAGTTCATTAAAAAAATTCATAATACATAATTTATCAAAAAATAACTTAAATGATACATGACATGATAGAAAAAATAAAAAATCAAATTAATTTTAATTTATAAAAAATTTAGTATGTAATTACATCAATTCAATATAAAAAAATATTTAGATTCAAAATTAAGAAATTTTCTAACAATATATATATTTATATGTCTATTTTCCTTTTATAAATTCAACATAAGTCATAGATAAGTAAAAAAATAATTAAGAAAAGATTAGAATACATGATCGATATCCCGAGTGATTATTTTATTTAATAATGACTAATTATATTTTAATAGTGTTTTAATAAAATAATAAAATATGAATAAAATAACAACATGGTAGTTTTTTATAAAATAATATATATTTAAAATAATTAAAAAATAAATAAAAAAACCATTATTTAAATTTTAGATAAATAATTAAAACTAAAATAATTCAAAAAAATTTATAAAGTAAAACCAGGATTAAAGTCGCTTATTTATATATATAATTATCATAAAATTATTTAACATTATATTCAATAAGATAAATTGTTATAAGTAACATTTTAAAAACAGTTAAATGAGTAAAAAAATTATATTTTTCATAAAAGATATGATGTCCTTTATAATACCTCAATCTATGTTTTTTTCCTATAATAAACATAAAAAAATGAGTAAGAATGAAAATAAACACATCTATAATAATTTTTTTGATTAATTAGTTAATATTATGTTTTAGAGAAAAAAGTATTTATAAATTCCTGAATTAAAACCCAAAATAAGTGGGAAAATAATTTTTTTAATAATAAATCATGAAAAAGTTATATAATAATATTTATCAATTCTTATTACTATAATAGGAACTCTTCAAATTTCTCTAATAAAAAAATATATTTAATATGTGATGATTGATGAATTCTTTCAAGATTTGTTTTTTGAAATTTGTTTTATACCCGTGTTATTTAAATGAAATTATTCAAGAATTTTTGTGTATGAATTTTTTTAATAAAATGAAAAAAAATAATTTTTTATATATTTGAATCATAATAAAAACAATTATAACTTTATTTGAAAACAAAACATAAAAACTACTCATGACTCTATTTTATATGATATTTGAAAAAAATATTTTTTCCCTCGAAAAAAGCCACCATTAATATTTTATTATAGTATTACTTAAAAATATAAAGACCGATAAAGAAAATTATTATTTTTGACATTATGAATTCAGTTAAGAAGAAATTCCTTATATCTAGAGAATACAATTACGTAAATAAAATGTGATATAAATATTACTTCTTAAGGATAACATTACAATTTATTGGTATATATAAATTATAATTGGTAACATTTAAAATAAATTTTTTAATGTCTGAAAATTTCCATGTATTATTTCTGGATATTGTATGGACTATTTTTGAGACTATGTGTTGAGACTTCATGCAATTTTGAGGTCCAGTGTGCCCAAAATAAATGATTAAAATAAATTAAATATATTAAATAGCATGCATGCATAATTTTTCTAAAATAGAGGAATAAAATATAAACAGGTTCCTGAATCATAAATATGAGGGCACTGTTGAGTTTAGAATGTGGGTTTTATCATAGTTGTGACTTAACCTTTATTGGTGTGGGTTGTTTATGACAAAATAATCATTGGCACAAAAATGAATAAAATGAATAAATTAATTAAATAGATTATTTTATTTGTTGTTGATGTAGAAAACTAAATTCCCTTGGTTTAAATTCACACTAATGAAAAAAATTTAGTTTTATCCATATAACCCTGAAAATCATTGGAGATCCATTGGAGAGCATGGAATGAGGTTTCATTGGTGGATAATGACTAGATCGAGGATTGAAGATTGGAACATGATGAAATTGAAAGATCTCATAAACGACTACGACACCACATACTTATTCATCAACGTATTATCCAAATCGAGGTAGGGAATTTTTAATTATTATTCCTCCCCCATTATTGATTTCTGTGGTGAAAGTGAATCAATCGACTAATGAATAGATTAGCAGATCATGCATATTGTGGGATGGGTTTTGTTTCATGGGTTTTATCAGGAAAATTCATTATGACTATTGATTCTTTGATTGTCTTTATAAAAAAACAAACTGAGATAGACATGAACGTCTATCAAGGTCTTTTCTTCTCATTTGTTCTTGTAATTTTATATCCCAATTCTTTATTCATCATGAGCATTCTTTATTTGAACCACAATTCAATGTTTACTGATGAAATCAGTCACTGTGAATCTATTTCTTAGTGAAATGATATGAAATCATTGATATGGGATTGACACGACATTATAGAGGTGTGATGACAGAGATGCAAGCTGATTGGACATCTCAGATACCCGATTTTCATGTTCATTGGTGCATATCAAATAACCACAAACAATCATATTTTTATAGAGAATCGAAGGCCTAGAATGTGTTAATTGGTGATGGAATAACTTGAGGAGGCTTGATCTATATTTTTGTGGTGAAATTATCACCAGATCTATGTTTCGAGAAATGAACTAGATGCACAGAAACAGATATGTGTTACTTGAAATTTCCATGTTACAAGGCATGAAAACTAAATCTACACATCGTGTGGCCACCCCTATGAGGCGGTTGGGGTTTTGATAGAAAATTATGTATCACATGGCATGTGACCCTATCACACAATTTGTGTTTCCTCCCCAAGGACTTAGAATATACCTTAGAGGGTACATGGGCATGGGTTGGAGTACATGTGCAACCTACAGATCATGTACTCCCTTATATAGACACAATTTAGAACAAGTACATGGGATAAGTCATGTGATGGTACAAAACTACATGTACATAAGCTAAATTCATGTACTGGAACCTGGGTATAATACATGGGTAGCCTACATTCCATTTACTTCTACAAAGACATGGGAAAGTGAAATGAGCTATTAATAGGGGAAGGACATAGGGTGAGGGGACGTGATGTGTGACCACTACTACATGACATGTAATTTACCAACATGGCTTATAGGACTTGTACTCTATATCTTAGAAATGTTTTGTTGTCACACATTATTCTTATTCTTTCCCTAAGGGTTAGTTAGTTTTACTCCTATCCATAGAACTACGATCCCTTCTGCAATACTTCTTGGATAGAGTCATTGGAATATCTATGAGAGGCCAAGAGTGAGATATTTTATTCATATTTGTTCCCTAGGTGGTGTTCTTGGTAACTTCATGATCAAAACTACAAGGGATCTAATTCTATAAATAGCAGTTCAATCTAGATTGAGTTTCTGGTATCACCCCTTGCCTTAGTAGTGATCATCATCTAGGTATCATATCTCTTTATACCTTTAGCATGGACTTATAATGGAGAGACCCAATGACAACTACCTATTGGAAGGACATCATTAGTGATACCAAAATTAGGAGTGTATTATCAAGGATGAGTGCATTTTGGATTTTTGATTTTGAATCCTATGCTGGTATACTATGATCTGAATCACCTTTGACTTTGTGTATTTTTTGAGTACATTTGGATAATCTTGTTATATGTGTTGTAGACATATACTTCTGTAGAGATGACTGTATTTAATTTTCTGTATTCTTTCTGGTTTTAGGGTTTCTTATAGAGTATTGTTATACTCACCCTACACTATTTTCTCACCCACGTGTCATGTCATGTGTAGATGATCAACCATTTGATAGAGTCCTAGATGGACTAGGACCAGATGGTGTTTAGTGAGACTAGACAAACCGAGGTGTGTTCTTGATGCTTTTTGACATAAGTCCCTAGTACTTACTTCCGTGATGGAATTTTGTTTCAGAACATTTTTTGTGATATTTTATTTATCCATATTTACTTTCCTTTACTTCCTTTCATATATTGGTTATGGAAATTAGATGTATGCATGAATGGATGTTTAGTTGTTTTTATATTTAATCATTATACAGGCTTGTAGATATGTGTGTGTGGGTAAAGGTACTTAGGAAAAGGCCTACCATGTTAGTGATATTCCTACTCAACACTAATCACTAGCCTCTGGCCTACTGAAGGCAATATTGGGGATTTGTGGAATGGGACCCTTTAGGATGGGTCATGATAGAGTGGAATCATAGAATTCAGTTCTACCATAGAACCCCAGTGTGTGATATTTTTTTGAGGAAACATTATTAAGTGTTTCAATTTTGGATTTCAGGCCAGGGACTACAGTGCTGGTGCAATGGCCAATGTATCCATACACAAAGACTCTAATCACCTACTTTTTGAATTGGTACATGTGAACACTAGTTTATGAGAAAAAATAGTACATGCATCATATAAAAATGGGGTTTGGTTTCCATTTCTTTCTTGAGTCAGATATCCAGATATACTCATTGACCATGGTACATCTTATTCACTTTCATGACGCCTCCAAAATGTATTCTTGCTAGGATTTAGTATCATGATCATAAATATTATCCCCTCAGTGATGAGGCATTAATATGGGGATCAGTTTTAGAGGTTTTAACTCTAGGTGGTGCTCTAGCTATACCACAAACTGTATAGAATCTTTTGATACCCACAGTACCAACAGATGAGGTATATATGATAATAGTGCTTCATGAGTTTTAGTGATAGAGACCCCTCAGTTGTATAGGCGAACCTGACCCACATGCGGATGATGATTTGATTTATGTGGTGACCTGAGTTTTCTATTTGGCCAGGACACTAGAATATCAGATGACTATCTTGGCGGCGAGCCTCCTTCACAACTCAGAAGGATGATGGGTGGGTTTGGTGACCCAGTATTATGATGAGGAAACTATTGTGTGGATATAGTTTGAGTACCTTTTTAGAGTGGAGTTCTCACTTGGTACGTTGAGCGTTGTATGCATCCAGGATATTCTGCATTTTCAATAGGGTATCACACTGGTAGCTAAGTATTTATCATGGTTTACCAACCTCTCCAGGTACTTGATGGATATGGTTCTTGACCAGTTTTTCATGGATCAAAATTTTTAATGAGGATTTCATAGAGAAATATATTTCAATGTTATCCATATATAAATTACTACCTATTCTAGGGTGATAGAGTAAGGTTTTGTGGTTGCGATTCTCTTGGTTGAGAAGATACATCCAATGGTTTTTGGTAGCAGTCAAGGATATGAAATATCGACATCAGAGAGCTGAAGTTAATCTCAGGGACCTAGACATGTGGGACATTTCTAGAAGTGGTCCTAATATATAGGATTTCTGGTTCAGGGCTCATGAAGTCAGTCCATCCAGCTCGGGGAGAGGCGGTGGTACTCATGTGATGGTCGAGGACATCTTGCATGAGATTTTCCAAACAACTGTATAGCTAAAAGAGTAATCATGGATGGGCCGCCAAGGTATAGGCAACAGAAGGTGTAGATAGGTATGTAAGGAGGTAAATATGAAAGAGGAGCTAGGAGAGAAGTGGGAGGTGGTCTACTCTTTTATTTTTTACCACCACCACCCCAGGAGGTCCACACCAGGTTGAAGTAGCTATAGGAAAAGGATGAGGACAATTGTAGGCATTTGAAGCTTACGACACAAAGGTTATTGGAATTATTCAAGGTAAAATATCAATATTTTCTACCTAATCTGTAGTACTAATGGTCATAGGTTCTAGTCATTCCTTTCTTTCCAAATATCATTTTCAAGACTTAAATATTCCGGTTGAACCCTTGGTTCGGCCATTATGTTTGGGGACTCCTACTAGAGATGGCTTAGTGGTCACACAATTGTTCTGGTAGTGTGACTGAACTCTTAGGTGAAAGAGTTTCTATTGGCATATCTTTATAGAAGCAATGATTCATTATGAAGTCATCTTTGATATAGACTATTAATCCATGGATCATTCTCAGATTGAATGTTTTAGGCGGATAATATGGCATATCAACAATGAAGGATCTAGTTATTCCTTTTTCGGTGAAAAGGAAACCCATGATTTGTAGGATGGACTCATTCATAAGAGGGTGTAATAGATTACCCATAATTTTGCTAGATTAACCCTTGGTGGGTAGGTTGTTATGAATTCTAGGTTTTCTACAGTGGTGGAGGATTACGAGGACATCTTTCTTGAGGATGTTTAAATTTTACCTATGTATAAAGAGATAGACTTATGAATTGATCTACACCCCGATATGACACTGATATGTATTCCAACATCTCGGATAGATCCCGTAGATCTTCGTGAGCTAAAGGTGTAGCTAAAGGACTTGTATAGGAAGGGAGTTTTTCTACCTAGTGTTTCACCCCAGGAATCCTAAGTTTTGTTGGCTATGATGGAAGATCAGAGTTTGAGGTTGTGTGTGGACTACTGGCACTTTAACTAGGTGACCATAAGATATGAAACTTCCCCTACCAAGGATGGATGAAATATTTCATCAGTTTAGTGGATCTCAATTGTTTTCAAAGATTGAACTCAAGTCAGGCTATCAACAACTGTGATTACGGGACAAAGATTTACCCAAGATAGCATTTCGATTCCACTAAGATCACTGTGATAACTCATCGATTCCCGTTAGCATGAAGAATTCTCTAGAATTGTTCAAGGGAATCATTAACCAAATATTTTATCCATTCCTAGTCTGGTTCGTGTTAGTTCTCATCAATGATATTTTTATGTACTCGGCATCTGAGGAGGATCATGCGAGGAACTTGATTATAGTTATGGATATACCCTGAGTGAAGCATCTTTATAGAAAGCTATCAAAGTTCCAAGTATGGATTCATAATGTCCACTTTCTGTGAAATGTTATCTCTATGGATGGAGTGGAAACATACACGACCAAGGTTAAGGCATTTTTATCTTGGGAGCCACCCAAGTGCCTGACCGAGGTTCAAAGATTCCTTGTGTTGGCAGGCTATTTCCAAAGATTCATAACTAATTTCTCCAAAATATCAGTTCCCATGAAATCTTTAACCCAAATGGGATATCCATTCACATGGAAAGAAAGGTTCCAGTTGGATTTTCTGTAGTTGAGGTGGAGTTTGATGAGCTCTCCCATCTTGATATTTCCAGAGGTGGGTGTCAAGTACATAGTGTTCTTTTTATGCATCAGGAGTTGAGCTTGGTTGTGTTTTGATGTAGAGGAAGGCCATGATTTCTTATAGTTCATGACAGTTGATATCATAGGAATAGAACTATGTGACACATGATCTTAATTTAGAAGTGGTAGTCTTTACACTAATAATGTGGTGGACCCACCTGATGGAAAAGAGGTTTATATTCTATTATAATCACAATTGGCTCATGTATATCTTCTTTTAGAAGGATATCAACTTGAGAGAGAGGAAATGTCTAGAGTTCTTCTAGGATTGTGACTTTTAAATTCTATATACTCTTATGAAAGGGAATGTGGTAGAGGATTCCATCAGTATGAGATCTATTCACAATTACTAAATGATTAATCAGAGTAGTTGGCCTAGTTAAAGTTATCCTTTATGGATAAAGGTGGAAGATCTTATCACCAATTTATGGATATCACACCTCTTGTCTTGAATCATGTCTAGGAGGAACAACTATGGGATTTTGACTGTGAGAACCTATGTACTCATATATTCACTGTACATGCTCTTTATAGATTTTATAAAGGTGCGGAGAATGTTGTTCTTTTCAGAAGATACATGATGGATGTGTCACTCATGAAAATAAAAATTTTATATTTATTTATTTTTTATTCAATTTTTCAATATTAAATAATTAATATCTCTCAAATGGTGTGTCGTATGGGAAATACGAGACCACCTTTGGGTTCAAAATGATTGGTTTACACTATTCAAGGTATAACTTTCATGCGCAATGGATGTTTGATATTATTTAATTTTTAGGCTAAACAAATAATTTTTTTAATTTAATATTTAATCCAAAATAAAAAATAATAATTCTTATTGTCACTATTATTATTTTTTTAAAAAATTATGATGATAGAAATTTTTATATTTACTGGGTAGATAAAAAGAATATTTTTAATAATAAGTGTATTATTATTATTATTATTATTATTATTCAAATAAAATGAATGAAAAAGTACACGTGTAATTAAATATTTTTTTCTCACTTAAATGATGAATTAACTTTCAACATATATGAATATTTGTGGTCGATCAATAAAATAATGGTGAAATTATTAGTCAGCATAATAAAAATGTAAATATGGGGTTCATATTAATTTATTAACTATTATCAACAATTAATTAATGTTGTTAGAAAATTATTAACGGTGAAAGATTGTTTATAATAATAATAATAATAATAATAATTATTGTCATTATTATTAATAATAAATTGAGAAAATTATTACTGTAAAAACATAGCTTCAGTTATAGCTCTTTCGTATGGTGTCAGATAGACAAGCAACCAACGAAAATTTGACCCTATAATTGAGGCTGTAATTTCAAGATCAATGTTGAATGTTTAATTCAGGCTTATGGTACAAGTCCATGAAACACTCAAAATGATGATGGGTTCATGCATGAAATTAGTAGTAGAGATTAAAAAATAAATTATTCATTTAATAAATTTAAATAAATTAATTGATGAGAATGTATTATAAATTGGATTTGGGGTGGTGTGCATGGAATTGGTATGAAGCCCATTATTTATGACACACCCCTCTCTCCTCTCCCTATCTATCCTTTCATACTTCAATAATAAATATTTTTTTTGATATTAATCAGATTGATGTGCCATCAATGGAATTGGATTCATCTTGATAAGAGGATAATGCGTATCAAATTTGTTTTCATAGGAAATGAATTATTTTGAGCATATTTTTTATTAAACTGGATATGCTTATTTATTTAATTTCTCCTTTGATAGTCATTGGAATAATATGCCATCATCGATGTGGGATTCATATCACATGTTCATCATATTTGAGGTAGGTGGTCTAATATTCAAATCCCATAGTCGTGTTTTTTTAATTACATATATGCAAGTTAGAGAATTTCTAGATCTGTTTAGTAATTGAATTTCAAACTAGAACTAATTAATTTGGTGAATTAATTAATTATGAAATTATGAAATTGTGAGATTTAAGGATTGTTGAATGTGAAAATTAATTAGAGAATTAATTATATTTTTTTGGGGATTTTTGATTTTTAAAATTAATTTTGGAAATTAATTATGGAGTTATTGATTTTATTGAACTTGAATAAGTAATTGTATAATTAATTATCACATAATTATTTATTGAATTGAGATAATTAATTGATAGATTAATCATATGGTTTTTGTGATATTGGAATTGGTAAATTAATTTTGGAATTAATTAATAGTCATGATGTGATTAATTAATTTAGATCGTTTAAATAAATAAATAAATAAATAAATAAATAAATAATTAGTAGGATATTGTAATGATTTATTTGGTTATTTAAATATCGAATCAATTAATGGAACCAATAGATTAATTATTTGATAAATTAATTAATGTTAGAAATGTGATTATTTAAATTGTTGAATTAAATAATGACATTAATTAATTGATGAATTAATTAATAATGAAATATGATTATTTAATTATTGAACTAAATAATGTTATTAATTAATTGATGAATTAATTAATAATGAAGTTTTATTATTTAATTGGTTTAATTAAATAATGGTATTAATTAATTAAAAAATTAATTAATGAAAAAATGTGATTATTTAACCATTGAATTAAATAATATAATTTATTAATTGATGAATTAATTAATGTAAGTAACATAATTATTTAATTGTTGAACTAAATAATATAATTAATGGAAACAATTAATTGGGGGATTAATTGAAGGGGGGTTGAATGTGAATTCATTAATTGTGGATTAATTAATATGCCATGACATGGAAAATTAATTAATGAATTGATTGAAGTGATTGAGTTAGATTAATTAATTGAGGAATTACTTAATCAGAATAATTTGGATTAATTAATTGGTAAATTAATTAATGGATGTAATGTTATGATTTTGGAGTTGTATTAATTAATTGGAGAATTAATTAATGAGGATTGTTGTGTTAACACAATTGAATGAGTTAGGTTAATTAATTAGAGATTTAATTAATGGGGATTGTTGTTTTATAATAATTGGATGAGATAAATTAATTAATTTAAGAATTAATTAAAAGTGATTACTATGTTGAAGCAATTTAATGAGTTAGATTAATTAATTGGTTAATTAATTAATGATAATTGTTGTGAAGGTGTAATTGAATGTATTATATTAATTAATTGATAAATTAATTAATGTGGATGGTTAAGACATTGAATTGATAAGGCCGAATAATTAATAGTTGAATTAATTACAAGGTAATGAGATTTGTAAGTTGAATAAATAATTGTTGAATTAATTATGTATTGAAATAGATGATTTTAGATAATGAATTTTATAATTAATTATAATTTATTGATATTATTAATTAGATAATTAATTTTAGAATTAATTTTGAGATTTTGAGTTGTGGATATTGATTAATTAATGGTTAAACTAATCAATGTGATGGTATTATTAATTAATTGTTGAATTAATTAATGAGATGATGTGATTAATTAATTGTTAAATTAGTTAATGGGAATATGTGATTATTTAATTTTTTTGATTAATTAATGAAATAGTGTAATTAATTAAAATATTAAATTAATCTATATGGTGATATGATTAATTAATTGTTGAATTAATTAATTTGGATATATGATTAATTAATTGTTGAATTAATTAATGGAACCATGTGTTTAGTTAATTAATTTCTTGTTGTGGTTAAATAATTATTGAATTAATCAATGTGATGTTGTGATACTTGTGACATGTTATAGTGTGATAAAATATTAATGTTGATTAATCTTGAATAATGTAATATATGTGATATATGTCATTTATTGAGAAACATGTTATGAGATAGGGATTGATGCTCTAAATACTCACAGGTTTCTAAGCATGGCATTCTACACCCATGATATATATGTATGATTGATAACCGGGGTGTGAGATAGGGTCTGATGGTCCAAATACTCATTGGGTGATAGACACGGCGTTTTAATCCCACATTTCATGTAAATATTATTTTACGGGACATTGACTGATGCTCCTAATACCCATGGGTTGTGAGACAAGGACTGATTCTCCAAATAGTCATGAGGGTGTTAGACATGGCGTTCTACACCAATTAGTTGGCATTAAACTATGGTTAAAATTAGCTATGATATTAATTGAATTGAAATTTATAATGAAATAACATAGGTTTAAATGAAATGTGAATTGATAATGTAAAATGGTAAAGACTCCAGCATAAGATGGAGTAGGTATTGAGACACGAGTATCCATAGGAACCTGATGGTTTGTGTAGTTAAATAAAGGATAATTGAATAAATGTAAACTATTTATTTTATCACGTGTGTTTTATTCTTATATAAATACATACACTGTTATTGACTGGATTTGTTTTAGACACAATTGGTGGTGGCCTATTAAGTTATACTCACACCCTATTCAGGCTGCATGATCGGTACCCGAGTATACCTTTTGTTTTCTGAATAGGTCAAGGGGAGAAGCCATGAGTTTGATGACTGAGTGGAGATAAAGCTTGGATGTGGAAACTTGGCATGGTTTGGGAACCACTTGGTTGTCATTGATGTATTTATTTTATAGTTTTCATTTTGACACTCGAGACTTACATTTTCATGGCATGTTTTCCCACTTCAGTTTGATATTGTATTTACTACTTAATTATCTTCATATATTGGTATTGTTTTTATTTATACATGCTTGCACTATTATTTATTGTTTTCCCTGGTTATTAATCTGATACAATAGGGTACAATCTCCCTATGAATGACTTACTAGACCCCCATTTCTAGTCAGAAGCCTATGGCATACAGGGAGGTACACTTGGGATCATGTGGTGAACCGGACCGAGGCACCAGTGTGTGGAACTCAAGCTAGGACCATATAGAGAGTTTCATATGTCTTATTTAGAGGAACATCCAAAAGTGGAAAAGATATACCAAGACCTCCGATTCCATTTTTTGGTGGATAGGGATGAAGAAATGATTTGTAGAGTTTTCTATCAATGCATTACTTTCCAGCAAGTGAAGGTTAAGAACAAAGTTCCAACAGGTTTAGATCAACCCATTGATGTTCTATAATCGAAGTGGGATGGGGTATTCATGAAATTCATGATGGTATTACCACGTACTTGAAGTGGGAATTATTCTATTTCGGAGATCATAGAATCACTCACCATGTTGGTCCACATTATGGCTATCTGAGAGTAGAGTTTGGTATAGGACTTGGGAAGCCTCTAAATATAGGAGATAATCTAACTCCATGGATTTCCATTGATGATCATTTCTTAACATGATGCCCGCTTAACATCAGGGTTGTGGAAGGGATTGAAAGAGGTGTTTGGGATTTAATTATTCTTGAGAAAAACATTTCATAGACAAACTTGTGTACAAATTGAGCAAACCATTCAGGTTTTGGAGGACATGATGCGATCATGCGTGCAAGATTTTGGCTGTAGTTGGGAGGATCACCTACCACTAGTGGAGTTTGCGTAAAACAACTACTATCATTCAACCATCAGTATGGAACCCTTTGAGGTTTTGTATGGGAAACCCTGCAGGTCACCACTTTGTAGGATTGAACCAAGAGAGTGAAAACTAATGGGCCTAGAGTTGGTGGGAGAATCTGGTACAAATCATACAAGATTGGATTAGAACTGCTCAGATCTATATGATGTCTTATGAGGACATATGATGGAGTAATTTGGTGTTCGAGGAAGGAGACCATGTGTTCCTATTATTTTCACCTCGATGTGGATCACTGAGACTTGACTGGGGTGGAAATCTATATCAAGATTCATTGGCTCTTTCCATATACTGTGTAGAGTTAGTTAAGTGGTGTATGGATAATCTCTACTTACACAGTTAGATCGGGTACATGATTTATTCTATATGTCATATTTGAGGAGGTATGTTAATGTCCCATCACATGTTATTGAATCTACAGGGATGGACATCAAGGACGGAGTTAACTTTGCTGAGTACCTGGGGGAGATCAAGGATTGATAAGAGAGGATCCTTTATGGGTGGGTTATTCCTTTAGTACATGTCTGGTGGCAGCATAAGAATCATTAGTAGAGAACATGGGAGAGGGACACTCAGATTCATGCTCAATACCCAAATGTTTTTGAGTAGCCTTTTTTTACTTTTCACAGACATAAATCCCCAAGGCTGGGATAATTTAATTTCTTATATTATCCATGTATTATTTTTGTATATTGTATGGAGTATTTTTGAGACTAGGTGCCAAGATGGTGTGCAATTCTTAGGCACGGTGTAACCGAAATAAATTTCTGAAATATATTAAATATATAAAATATCACGTAGACGAATTTTTCTTAAAAAAGTGTAATAACTTCTAAATGGGTTCCAAAGTCAGAATTTAGAGGGCACAGTTGATTTTATAAGATGATTTTTACACTAGGAGCGACTTAACCATGGTTGGCATATGGCATTTTTGGAAAATTATTTGTGGGTGTGGAAATGAATAAAATAATTAAATAAATAATTTTATTTATTTATGATGAAACAACCTAATTTTCCTTTCTATAAATACACTCTTATGGAAAATTTTTAGAGTTAGCTACATAACCAAAAAAATTGTTGATGAGCCATTGGAGAGCATGGAACGAGGTTCCATTAGCAGATGAGGACAAGATCATGGATCAACAATCAGAACCAGATAATATCAAAGGCTCAAAACAATAACTGTGGCACCAAATCATTATTCTATAGTGATTGATCAAAATTGAGGTAGGGAGTTTTTTTTATTCCTTCCTTGTCCATGATTTCTACAACGAACAAGAATCAATCGACTAACATATTGATTCCCAGATTGTGCGTATTATAGGATGGGTTTTTTTTAGGGTTAATTTGGGAGAATTCTATGTGATTATTGATTATTTGATTTTATATCTAATAGAAAATTAACTAATATCAACATGAACATCAATCAAGGTCTATTCCTATTAGTTTTACTTGTCCTGTTATCCCCTAATTCATTATTTATAACGAGTGTTCTTTTTTTAGACCATGATTCGCTGTTTACTGATGAAATCGATCATTACACACCTGTTCCTTGGGACAACCATATTATATCATAGATATGGGATTGAAATGACACGATGTAGGTGAAAATATGGAGACATAAGTAGATCAGATGATGTAGATACCCAATTTTTATATTTTTCACCATGTAGTGAAGAATGAAAAATGAACATCTTTTATAATAATATTGTAGGTTTGGAATAACTTAATATTCTATGTAATTACTTGAAAAGGCTCGATATGTGATTTTGTGGTGAAAAAATCATCAGATCAAAGGTTAGAGTAATCAATGGGATGCATGAAATCAGATATGTATTTATATAAATTTATGTGTTACACAACTTGTAAATTGGATCTACAAGTGTGTAGTCCCACCTACGCAATAATAATGGTTTTGGGAGAAACTTAAGTATCATATGACGTATGAACCTATTAAACAAATATTTAACCTCACACCGAATACTCAACATATACCATGAAGGGTAAACAAGCATGGGTCAGAGTACATGGGATGCATACACGCCATATACTCCCTTACACAAACATGACCTATACCAAGTACACAAGATAAGATGTGTACTCATATACGATAACATGTACATGAGATAAAGTCCTGTGATGGAACATGGGTATAATACATGTTCATCCTATACACCGTGTACTTTTACATTGACATGGGAAATAGACACAAGCCTTTTACACAGGTAGGACCCGAGGTCAAGGGACATATCATGTTACCCCTAATACAGGCCATGTACTTTATTATTCATGGATTATATCCCTTTTTCTTCATATATTAGGTATGTCTCATTAGGTATTATTCTCCTTATTACTTTCCCATGTGTTAGTATGGAATCATCTCCCATCCTTATACTACGATCCCTTCAATAAGAATTCATAGATAGAGTCGTTGGAATCCCTCCAAGAGGACTGAAGTGAGATCCTCTATTAGTATTCATTACCTAGGTGGATTTCTTGGTATCATCATAACTAAAACTAAGTAGGATTTTATCCTTTAATTTTCAGTTCAATCTAGATTGAGTTTTTATTATCACCCCATTTCATTGGAAGTGATCCTCATCTCTATATCACATCTCTTCAGACATTTAGTATGAACTTCCAATGGCAAGACTCAATGATCACTACCTCTTGAATAGACCTAATCAGTGCTATTAGACTCAATATTTTGTTATAATGGATGATTTATTTGTGCATTCTTTGAGCTAGAATACTAGGTAGACATACTATGGTTGTGGCTTATAATTGACTATGTTCTTTGTTGAGTATATCAGGATATTCATGTTATATGTGTTATAAACATATACCTATATAAAGATGACAGTATTTTATTTAATGTATGATTTGTGGTTTTATGGTGTCCTACTAAGTATTATTATAATCACCCCTACACCAGCTTTTCTCACATGTGTCATGTCTTCTGCAGATGATCAACCATTTGATAGAGTCCTAGACAGATCAGGACTAGACAATGCTTAATGAGACTAGACATACCAAGGTGTGTTCATGTGAATTTTTGATAGAATTCCACAATAATTACTTTAAGGATAGACATGTGTTTTGAGACTCTTTTTGGTAGGATTGTATTTAGAACTATTTACTTTCCGTTACTTAATGTTGTACTCTTGTTGTGGGATTTAGATGTATACACTAATGGTTGTTCAAATTTTATTATATTTCAACATTATAAAGGATAGGATATGTGTGTGTGTCTACAGTTACTTAGGCTAATGCCTCCTATGTTAGTTATATGCCTACTCAAAACTAGTCTCCAGCCAATGAACTATTGGAGGTGGGCTTGGGGAGTCCCAACATGGGACCCTATGGGATGGGTCTTGAAAAAATCGTGGACAAATAAATATCCTAAATAGTAACTTTAAATACCATGATTTTTTCCAAAAAATAATATCTTTGACAATCATTATAGAGATAACGAAAAAAAAGCAATAATGAGAAAACGTTTTTAGTATATAAATATAAATATTTGATTAAAAATATTGTAGAAAAAATTCCTAAATTATGGAGAATTTTTTCAGGGAATATATAAAAATGTAAATGTGTAAAATGTTTGCTACATCACCAGAAATCTTATGATTGGTGGGTATGTGATCATTTGTAATATGATCATTGGGTATTGGAACATTAGATAAATAATTTTTTTAAATGTGAAAAATAGTTATATAATCTTGTGGCATGATCATTTATACAAATGTTAGGTAACCGTTATGTGTAAAAATTAGATATGTTTTATTAATTACTATTAACATTTATAAATAGTAAATATTTTTTAATAAATAATATTTTTTATACAAAAATGATAGTTACTAAAATATAAAAGGTAATTACATTTTATAAAACAATAATCTATAATTTTAATGGATTGTAAAAATAATTACTATGTAAACGTGAATTTTGATTCATCATGGGTTTTTTATTTCAAAACAAATCATACTAATATAGTTAATTTCATAGAATGGGTTTCATTATTTTAGTTTTGAAATTTTAAATTATTTAATTCTAAATTTTTGAACCATTCATAAAATAAAAAATACATAAAATTTGATGCAATTTATATTGAAAGATGATACCATTAGGTTAAAATATATTTCTTAGAGTATAAACTATATATATTTGATAAAAAAATTAAATAATATTATGAGACATAATTAAAATCACTAATTTGATTCTTTGTCAAAGGGTAATATATTTTTTCAATATATTACTAAAAAATTCTGTTCTCACTAATATATAAATGCCAAATTTCATTAATAATTAATAACCACTCCCGAAATTCACTTCATTTCCTATAATATGCACAAATAATCTATCCCTATCATTCATAACAAATTGGTGTGTTTCTAGTTAAATAGAATCTATAAGATCTAATGTATTCATTTTTATAATGGATAATTTCTTCGAATAGATAATAACCATTAATCGAACTATTTTGTTACCATTTGTATTATTAATATTTATTTAGATAATTAATTATTATATAAATATATAATATTTTTTATAAATCATATTTAATATTATAAAAAATGTATAATATTAGACATTTTATATTCTTAATTTTTTATACACATTCACTACATGGTCACTTTTTACCATTTGTAAGGATAATGTATTTCTATAAATATATTCCCTTTTATGGTTGGTTAGTATTATATAAATTTTTTATGAATATATTATTTAACAAATGTTCTATTTTTTAGTTATTTAATTTCTATTAATATTAAATTTTTTAATAAATTATTCTATATCTAGCCATCGAAATAAATAAAATGAATAGTGAAAATTAGATATAGGCATATCATTATAACAGATAGATCATGGAACTTTAGAACTTAATAAACCACTCTAAATCTATTAAATGAAAATTAATTCATTTAATTCACCCATCTATAATGACTGAATTCTCATACCGTTATACAAAAGAAAATGAGAAATTTTTAGGAAAAGTATCTTCCAATAATATATTTGGTCATTGAAAATTTAAATAATAAACGAAAATGAATTGAAATGATTAATAATAAGTAAATTTAAAAATAATATTTTTCACAAAGTAGTAATAAATAAAATAAATTTTGTTATATTAGAAGTTATCAGTATAACCTAACGATTCATGACTTGGGGTAATGAAATTTATCTTTATTAATGTTTTGAAATTATGTTTGAGATTGTTATGAAATCCAATACTTTTTATTCATGGTATATCGATTTTTTCTTGGTAATTATTTATGTTTCCTTAAAGATTTTATTTTTATACATAATCTAATAGTTTTGACAAATTATAATTGGCTATCCTGAAACTATATAGATCACTAATGCATTATATAATTATTATATTTAATTTCAAAATAAGTATGGGGAATAATAAGTGAACCTAGACCAACTATGTTATAATTTCACTAAATAAAGACATGATATACACTCATGATATCTCATTATTATGTTTGTTTCACAATCTTATGCCATGTTTCTGGTACTTACTATGTTTATGATTTTAATATGTGTCATGTGATATCATTTTACTTCATATTGACTAATGTGTTTTATCATTTATATATTTTAACCCATAGTGAGCTATTAAGTGACAAATTATTTTGATTTATGTCTTAAGTAAATAATATTTTTTATGATGGATCTGAATAATATATATAGAGATATATTTAATATAATAAATGATTATATTAAATTTTTATGTAATTATATATTTGGACAATTTATTTTGTTACTAGTCACCCAAGTCACCTAACTCTTTTGAATATGTGTAATTTAAAAAAATTATAATTATTAAATAATTTTACATATAAATGATACAAACTTATGTATGATATTTATTGTTCTATATAGTATTCATCCAACTATGTTTTATTTTTTAGTGATTATTTTGGAGAGAATATTTTGAAATACATTTAATAAAATGTAGTATAGAAAAGGGTGTAATAAAGAATATTATATTACAAACTCAATTATTAATTCATTTTAAATTTATATGTTTCTCATCCATTGTATATTTAATTATATTTTTTCCTTTCTAAAGAATAATTTTTTGTTAAAGTAATTTTATGAAAATAGGAAGATGTGATATGAGAATAAATATTATATAAAATCATTTCATTATCAGAAAATATACATAATGAAATTAGAGAAGGATTTTCTATCATTATGGTTATAATAAATCGATTTTATATAACCATGAATAATAACCTAAACTACATGGATAATAAATATACCCAAAATAATGAGTAATTAAAAATTAATTTCATCTTATTATAATGACCAACTTAATTTAATGGGTCTTAAAATTATATAATTATGAAATAAAAGATAATATATAAGGAAATTTATTTAATTTTATTCATTTTATTATATATAAGAGTGTCATTATTCCAACCAACCATTTAAAATATAAAATAATATATTGGCTTCTATTGATTGAGAATACTAAGCTTTAATATGAACTCAATTTGAGGGAATGAATTGAATTTAAGAAATGCATTTCATAATAAATACTCCCCTTATACTATATATATCAAAATAAAGAGGTAATTCATAGAGTTTTTGAGAATAGAGAATTAATATTTTTAGAACTATAGAGAAATATCATTAAGTTATGATGGTATACCTTATAATTGTTTATCAACCATGAATAATTTGATAGATTATTTATTTAAATTAAATCCACCGAAAATATTTATAAAATTTAATAATTATGAATTATTATGAATATGTTAGTAGTAATCTTAAATTATAAATGGATTTTGATGAATTTCCATTACCTCATAGCCTTGGATACTCAAATTGGGGCATAATGTTTCATGGAGGTGTGAATGTGAAGAGTCATATTGGGAAGATGATCTAATATCCTATATAAAAAACGTGGGTAGTTTTTCTAGGTAATTTCCTTAAGGAAACTGATGAAATGATTCATGTATGGAGAAGGATTATATAAATAATAATATTATCAAGTAATTATAAAAATGGAATCCTAATGAAATGCATGAAATAAAACACTCAATGAACGACCTATATTTCAATGTTGTAATTACACTAAATAAGGAAATTATATTAATAATTTAACCTAACCAAGGTTTAGTAAAGATGATATATCAAAAAACACAAAATACATGTCATAAATGTGTTGAGATTATGTATTTTTTTAGATATGTTCCAACTGGTTGTGGTTTTCATAAAGAGAATAAATATTAGAGTACATTTAAGTGGATGTGATTCATGGGTTGTCTTATTTTCTAAATATATTAATTATTTTCAAATAGAATATGATAACTATGGATTCGTTCTTATATAAAATCAAGGAAAAGGGTTGGTGGATGTAGAGAAATTGTCTAGATCATATAGGGAGAGGTCTTGAATTTTCTAGAAAGATTGACAATAGTTTGAAGAGGACCTAGATCGATTTGAGTGAATTATAGAATTTCTATACTAAGAAATTCTTTTGGTCACTACACTGATGATAGGTCCACAAATTCACTTTTCTATTTGATTGATCCACTAACCATTTCTTTTCATGTTCAATACATTTTTTGTGAAATCAATATTTTCACAGTCTCTTGGTTTTACATATGGTTGATCCAAAGAAATATGAACAATCAATACAAGTAAAATTATTAACCCATATGTTACTTTAATTATATATGTGATCAATACTCATGGCTGGTCAATCATGTATGATTGTTTTATTTAGTCATTTAATTAGTAATAATGGGTTTTCAGACTAGAATAATTTATTTATATATACATGAGGTCGATCCTCAAGATCTATTAGACATGAATGGTTGATTGGTCTACTTCTTATGGTCAAACCACTAGAAGTTTTTTCATATAGTCAGTTCCATTCATAAGGAATATTTGATGAAATTCATAGAGAATGTATAATATTTTATAGACATGAATATGTTAAGAGTGAATCAATGAGATACTGATTATCCAATATTATAGTTATTAAATCATTAAAAATATTATATGCTACTATTACCGATGATTATAGGAAATATTCTCCTTGATGAAGACCAATATCATTATAATTATCATCATGATTTAGGTATAGTTTATGATAGAAGAAGAAGAATATCTTTTTTTGGAGATTTACCCCAAAAATGGAATCCATGATTGGATCTGGTTTATTCATGCATGTATATATTTATTTTTTTTAAGGTTGGGGCCGAAGCCTCATTTTTATTATTAAATCAAAGCAAATACCTCTTTTAACTGGGTAGAGGGAAACCCATAACATAGCTCGAAGGCCCAGTGGGATTGTAGCCCATTACATAGCCCGTAAGCCCATTTTTTTTGCCAAATTCACATTCTGTGAATAGAAACCCGCCTGCTACAGTACCGTACAGTACCGCCGCTGCTACATTGCTCTGTCGCCACTACAGTGCCCATTGATGAACAGTGCCGCCGCTGCTACAGTCCGCTACAGTTCTGCTACAATACCTTGCGCCCAATGTGTTTTGAACCCCCATTTTTTATGTAGGATTACGGGGTGCTAACCACTATGACAAACCCCAGCTACATGAATTTATATATTTATATTCATCTATAGTACATACAAATTATCATCGAGAGAATATAGAGTATACGTATTAATTTTTATTCTTTCATGTATACATAGTTTTTTCTAATGCATGAGATAACAAGGAAACATGGAGATACAATATGAATTGTATAATGATGAAAAATTCAATTATTTATGAAGAAAAAAGAATTTGTGATGTTTTTCTACAAATGATAATGTTATATATTTATAAGGGATTATAAATATCATGTATGAGATTATTAATTTAATCTCTAGCATCATGATTGAAATAAAGGTTTGCAGTTTTTAATGAGGATGAATTTAAATATTATGTGGAAGTTATTATGTGTAGTTATTTTATTTGTTATGAAGATTAATAGAATAATTTTTTTAAAATTGAGTTCAAAAAATTCAAGAGATTTCAAATTTTACTTTTTTAACTATATTATTATAGTTAATATTTTTCAAAAAGAGGATATTCTAGAATATTATTTATGAAATAAATTTGGAATATAAATATTTATCATTGTGGAAGAATGTGTGTAAGAGTGATTTCTGAAGGAATCTAATGGGAGAGTTTTCCATGATTTTCATAGAAGATATATAATAAAGAAGTCATTACTAATATTTACATATTCTAAAGAAATTTTATATAATGAATATGTGAACAATGGTATTTTCATGGAGTGTTTAGTATTCGATTTAGAGTGGTGATTTTATACTATTAATGAATAGAAGATGATTACGTTTTTAAAATAAGAACAACAAGATAGAAGTAATTATTGGAAGAGTCTATAATTGTTTACCCATTATTATTATAGTAAAAATTCAATATAAACTAATAGAATGGGATTCCAAAAAATAAATAAGAGAAATTTAAATCAAGTTCTAATAAATTTTCCTTCACAAAGTTGTAAACTAAATTTTACTAGTGGTTCATGTGATCATAGGATTTACTATATCATTTCATGGAATAACTACTCATACAAAGTATTTAAACTTATAAATCACTTATTCTTTATCTATGTGCAAATGAAAGTGTTACAACAACTAATTAATTTCCCATTAACAATTATAAATAGTTATTGTATGGGAATATTTTAAAATTGATAAATCACAATTTAAACTTATATTAGTGATTTTTCTTATCATTTTTCTATACATAATTAATACAATAACCATCACATTCAAAAATTATTTTTTTAATAAAAAAATACCACTTTAAGATGATCAGGAACTATACACATCATCTTACAACACACTAAAAATAAATAAAATGCTAAAAACAGTAAATCATTCACCTGAATTCCATTTCAGACACCTGAGTGACCTAACATCCCATTAAGTTCAACATTATAGTTTATTTCAATCAATATATAAAAAGAATATATTTAGGGAGTCAAAGGAGCCATATATATCCTTATAGAACATTATATGTGAGGTCATATCGTTAGCCATAACTCATCACAAAGAACTTATCACCTCTAAAATTTAATTAAATTTTATTTGGGCACTGATGGAACATCCCTATATAGATATTTTATTAGTTTATGGGAGGGTTAAATATTATTCAATATTATCAACCACCCATTATTATATATAAATATAAAGTAAATTATGATTCTAATTTTTTAAAATAATGTACAAATATGGTTTTTATTACACAATAAAGAAATATATTATTCTCAAATGGATAAGATTAATAAAAAACTCACCATTTAATACATTCATATTATATATTAACTCACTAATGTATTCATGGAAGATTTTCTTGGTATTCTTGTAGATATTTAGGTACAATTCATAATGGATGGTGAAATTGTAAAAAAACAACTCTTATATATAACCCTAATTTAATTTTATAAATTAAAGAATCAAATGAAATATTTTTATGTCATGATATTTTAAAATAATAACAATGTATTTGATAATGTATATGATACGAAACACCAATCATAGAAGGAAATATAAAATCCTGATTATTGATGATAAATTTACTATTTTAAATCAATTCAATCTATTCTATATATTTAAATCAATTCAACAATCATTTTATCTTTCAGTACATGTAAAAATGGGGTTTTTCAATAAATTATATTACACACAAGACCAAGTTTTACTTAACAACCATTTAATAAAAATATTATTAATTAATATAATAGTTGTAACATGTCCCTTAAATTGGATAGTATGAAGAGGGTTAAATAATTTATGAAAATTTATAGTTTATACACATTTATTAGTTATCTATCGATTAATAATGAAATAATAATCATATAAAAGAAAAAATAATTATTTTCTTAAAAAACTCTATTTTTCGAAATGAAGGATTAGTCGTGCTTCACACACATAATTTAAAAATATTTTTTTCCAACTATAAAAAAAATTATATGAAAAAATAAAATTCTCTTTTTAAATCATTATACCTAAATTATCACAGAGATAATGTTTTTTTATTTTTGTAAAAAGTTTCATTTTTTAATAAATATTTAAAAATGATGAATTTCAATTAAAAATTTCCTTTTAATTTAAATAATTTATAATGTTAAATTATATTTGTAATTGGTTTTAAATTATTAATTTTTAAATTTCATATAAATAAATCCAATTTAGTTCATTGTAATAATTTTCATATTGAATTATGATATAAAAACATTATAAACATTTGAACATTTTCTTTTTAAAACCATGCATTCACATCACGTTTGCGAGATTAAATTTAATTTGAAAATTTCCAATTCTTTGAATTGAATTTGGAAAAAATGGATTCAATATTTTTAATAATCATATATTATAATTTATAATAATTTCAACTTAATTTTTTTAAAAAAATAATAATGAATGCATTAAAAATTAATCATTGTAGTTAATGTAAAAATAGGTTTATCGGGGGATGAACTAAAAATATATACTTACAAATGACCTATAAACTTCTGTGAAGAATTTTTTATGTAATTATTTTTAAAATTAAACCTACAAGGTTTGTTAATGTCCCATTTTATACCTTTTTGACACTTGAAAAACATAGGACCACTCATTTATTTAAAAAAAATACCAAGTGTGTGTTATCCCCCACTTATAAAAGGCCACCACCTCTCTTCTCTTTGTAACACCTTAATAAAAATTTGGTTTGGACCTGTACTACCAAATTAACTTCCAAAATTACATCCTATCATTATATAATCCTTTTTTTGGTATAAATACATGCTAGGAAGGCTTCAGTGCGTACCCAAGGAGGATACCCAAAGAAGAGGTAATGTTGTTCAAAGATCATCTTTATTTTGTTTCTTTCTACTCCTCCTTCAATTATTATTATAACATGATTATATAATAACATTAGTACCATCCATATAGTAGGATTTTATAAAACTAATTTCACAACATATAACCATTTCCAGTTCCATCAAATGTGTTATGAAATCATCATTCACGTGTATGGTGGACTTCTGCCCCACGACCCAATATTTACCATTTTTCCATTACCATATCTCAAGGTTGGTTATTATGGTGGATATAAAGTATATATATATATGTGTTATTAAAAAAATATTTATTTTTTATAGTAATTATATCATATATGAATTTTTACCTTCCATGCTATAGGAGATATTATGTCGTCGCTCGTGTGTACTCCGAACTACCACCTCACGAAGTGATGTGATCAGTCTTTCACTAACGATTCACATGGAAGGTGATAAGGATAAAGTTATCAATTATATGTGATATAAATGAAATAATTAGGATATTAAAGATTTATATATAATTATTTAATGATAATATATATCTTTTTCTTTCAAACCATTTTAATCGCTTTAATGTGATAACGTCGCTTGTGTACATGTAGACTACCACCTTCATAAAATGATGTGACTCCTTTTTCATCACCACACCCCATGAATGATATATATATATATATATGTATTATTAAATAAATAATATGTTATATATGATATTATTATCATACTATAATTTTAATGTATTATATACATTTTTTCTATAATTATCATTTGAAAATAGAAATTTTATTCATGCATACATAAGTCCCACCATATCCATGAGCATAACTTAATTCATTTCTCTAAACCATCTTTAATGATTGGTTTGAAAAATATAATTTTTTTGTATAAATATGATAATTATATAATGACTATTATTATATATATTATTGAACTATATAATAAATGAAATAACCATATCCTTCATGAAGAAACACACATGAAAAAACAAGGCAATTAACTCCTTAAATAATTAAATTAATGAAATATTGTTAATGAATGAGTGATAAGATTTCATTAAAAAATAATATATGATATTATAAATATATATATGGTTAGGGTAAAAGTCATTAACTTGTGGAAAAAAATTATATTGAAGGTTATATCATGTTTAACCAAAAAGAATTCTTAGGTAATAGATTTTTTTCTCAATTTCACTAAAACAAAAAAGGCCTTTAACAATACCAAAATTAGACATTATCAGTTAAAAAAATAAATCACTAATGGGGGAATATTTAAAGATCGAGAATTTTATAAGTGCTAGAAAATTTTTGATAAAGGAACACTTTATGAACTCTATAAAAATCCTAGATAAAGGCTCCCTTTATCACTGCTTTTGTTTAGAACTGACAATGGTTTAATTCATCAGTGATTCTAAAAGTGATGATAAAGGGGATCCATTATCAGTTAAAAAAATCATTGATTAATGGACCCTTCATAAACATTGAAAATAACTTTATTAAAGGGATTCTTTATAAAAGCTTTTTTAGCACTGATAAAGTAACTCTATATCAGTACTTTCAATAGCCGTGAAAAAGGATCCCTTCATAAATTCCTTTATTAGTGTTAATAAAGGGAAATACTATAGTGTGTTGTTAAATTGTTAGAACACTATAGTAGAAAAAATAGAAAAAAATAGGTTTTGAATATATAATTTTAAATAAATAAAATTTATCACATAAATAGAAGATAAAAATCCACTATATTATAGACTTTTTAGTTTTTTTGTTCAATTACATGGGTAATTATAAATTATAATAGACATTCAAAAAACTAATTTTTCTATTGTATTTGGCCACTGAACCCAATTCAAACCATTACCAAAAAAACAAAAACTGTTTAAGAAAAACAATTCACATGTATAAGAAAACAACTAGTATGTTAGTAATACTATAATAAGAATAAATTAAATATAAAGTGTAATATTTAAACCTAAATTTGAGTGAAACCAGGAACACCGTGTATCAGATTGAGTTATGGTTGATTATTTCATGTCAAACCATTTATCTTTCTTATTAATGAGTAATCTCTTTGAAAATTAACTACATAATTATAAGATAAAAATAATAAGGAAATTAATTAAGTAATATCAGATAAAATGATGATAAAAAAATATAATCTCTTTTTCTCTATTTTAGCGATGTGATGCATGTTTTAAACTAAAATGGAAATTATTTATTGAAAAAATTAACTTTGAGTCATACTGACCACACCGTGTGTTGTATTATGGTTCGAATTATTCCTATACATAAAAAATGACTAATGGATCATTTTCTTAAAGTATCAAAATAACTTAGAAGTATTTACTTAGTTCAAAGTATGTCACTTGTGTTTTTTTTTCTAAAATGCCATCTTAAAGTAGAAGCAAGCACTTCAAGTCATATCAGTCACGTCATGTGTCAGTTTGGTGCAAGAATAATTTTTATAGGTCAAAAATTAATTATGTATCATTTTAAAAGAATAATAAGACAATCTGAGACAATTTTCATGGTTTTTAATGAGTGGCACACTTTTTGAATTAAAATTTCAATTTTAAACTGATAATGGGAAATTTGAGTCATACTAGGAACACTGTATATATTATTGAGGTGATTATTATTCCTATATATTATAAATGACTTATGAATCATTTTCTTAATGTATCAAAATAATATGAATATGTTTTCTCAGTTTTGATTATGCCACTTATCTTTTTTAGTAAAATTAATATCAATTTTAAGTAAAAATTAAAACTTGGAGTCATACAGGTCATTCTTTGCATCATTTTAAGGGGTTATGATTCATAAATGTGACAAATTTCATATGGATCATTTTAATAAAGTATAAAAATATATGAACGTATTTTCTTAGTTTTGAGTATGTCACTGGTGATTTTTTACAAAAAAATGTCATTTTAAACTGGAAATATGCACCTTGAGTCATACTAGTCACATTGTATTTCAGTTTGAATTGATACTAATTAATAAATTTCAAAAATGACTAATGAATAGTTTTACTAAATTATTGAGACAATCCGAGCACATTTTCTCAGTTTTCATTGTGTGACACACTTTTTGAACTAAAGTCTCAATTTTAAACTGATAACATACACTTTGAGTTATACCGGGAACAATATGCATCTTATTGAGGTGATTATGATTCCTACATATCAAAAATGACTTATAGATCATTTTCATAAAGGATCAAATCAATATTAATGCATTTTCACAATTTTGAGCATGTCTCTTGTCTTTTTTACTAAAATTAATGTCAATTTTAAATAAAAAGACACACTTGGAGTCATATTGGTCACACCGTCCATCTTATTGAAGTGATACCTAATACTACAAATAAAAATTACATATTTATCATTTTAATAATGTATCAAAACAATCTAAATGAATTTACTAGATTTTGAGTATTCCATTTTTCTTTTGTACTAAGATTAATTTAAATTTTAAATAATAGACACACTTAGAGTTATATCGGTAACACATTTATTAAAACTGAGGTTATTATGATTACAATAAATCAAAAATGACTATTTAATTATTTTTATAAAGTATAAAAACAATATGAATTCATTTTATCAGTTTTGAATTTGTCAAGTGTATTTTTTACAAAAAATAATGACAATTTAAAATAAAAAGATACACATGGAGTCATACCAGTTCCACAATGAATGATATTGAGGTGAGGTTGATTCTTATTTTTCAAAAATGACTTATGGATAATTTTCATAAATTATAAAAGTAATATGAATTCATTTTCTTGGTTTTGAGTATCTCACTTTTCGTTTTTACAAAAAATATCATTTTAAACTAGAAATAGGAACTTTCAGTCATACTGGACATATCACGTGTTAGTATGAAATTATAATAATTCCTATACATCAAAAATTACATATGTATTGTATTAATAAATTACCAATATAATTCTAGTGTGTTTTATTGGTTTTTATTGAGCGACACACTTTTTAAACTAAAATGTCAGTTTTAAACTGATAAGAGACACATTGTGTTATAATGGGAACACCATGAATAAAATTAAGGTTTAGATGATTCTTACATATCAAAAATGTCTTATGGATAATTTTCCTACAGTATCAAAACAATATAAATTTTTTTTTCTTAGTTTTGAGTTTTTTACTTGTCCTTTTTACTAAAAAAAAATTCAATTTTAAATAAAAAGACACACATGGATTTTTACCGGGCACATCGTGTATCAGATTGAGGTGAAGATGATTTATATATGTAAAAAATTAATTATGGATAACTATAATAATATATCCAAACAATAAAAATATTTTTTCTTAGTTTTTAGTATGTCAGTTTTCTTTTTTAGTAAAATTAATGTCAATTTTAAATTAAAAGAAATGCTTGGAGTCATACTTTAACACTGTATGTTGGTTTGAGTTAAAGAAAATTCTTATATATCAAAAATAAATTATGGATCAGTTTACTAAATTATAAAAACCCTCTGAATGAATTTGACCAGTTTTTAGTATGCCACTAATGTTTTTTTTTACTAAAATGTCATTTTAAACTAGAAACACACATTTTTTTAAAAGGGTCACATCATGTATTAGTTTGAAGCGAGACTAATTATTTTATATAAAAACGGATTTACGAATCAATTTATTAAATTATAAAGAGAAACTGAGTGTATTTTCTTGGTTTTTTATGGGCGACACACTTTTTAAACTAAAATATCAATTTTAAACTAATAACAAACAATTTGAGTTATACCAAGAACATTGTGTATTAGATTAAGATTCGGATGATTCCTACATATAAGAAGTACTTATGGATCATTTTTACTAAAGTATAAAAATAATATGAATGTGTTTTCATGGGTTTGGGTATGTCCCATGTCTTTTTTACTAAAATTAATGTAAATTTTAAATCGAAAGAAAAATTTGGAGTCATACTAAGAACACCATGTATCATATTTATATTGGTATTATTAATAAGAATAAAAAATTAACTATGTATCATTTTTCTAATGTATAAAAACAATAAAAATGAGTTTACTCAGCTTCGAGTATATCACTTGTTTTTTACTAAAATTAATGTCAATTTTAAGTAGAGTGGTACACTTGGTGTCGTACTGGTCACACCATGTTTCTGATTGAGGTGGGGAGGAATCTTACACATCAAAAATTACTTATTCATAATTTTAATAATGAATTAAAAAATATTAATATTTTTTATTAGTTTTGAGTGTGTGTTGTGTGTTTTGAACTATCTTGTAAATTAAAAACTAAAAATATACAGTTTGATTCATACTGAGAACACTATGTATCTGATGAAGTTGAGTTTGATTGAGTTTATGATGTGTGTTTTTATTCAACTATATAGAACAATATAGAAATGAAATAACATGTTCTATTTTTGAGGAATAGGAGACCTGATGCTTCCTGAAACAACCCATCCAAAAGAATCAAGTTATTTGTTTTTTGGATGGTTACACAAATTTGAAAAGAAAATATGAATTCCCGAAAAATCTATGAAAAAAGTAAATAATTATTATATAGAAAAGGTAAATAAATTTTATAAAAATTATTAGATAAAATGTTGAAAAAATTATCTAAATAAGTAATATAAATTAATGGTTTTATAATGTCTTTAAAAATTATTAACCCATTTACTTGTTTCCATTTTCTTAGTTGTATCCCTAAATTAAAATATCTCATTGGTACTTGAAGCTTCGAAAAAACCAACCAAAATCAAGAAAAAAATTCCACCTATATAAAAAACAATTCTAATGTTTGAAATACTATAAAGAAAAAAATTGAACCTAAATATGAAACAATACATTAATAAAATGTCAATTCTAAACTAAAACCACACAATTTGAGTCATACTAGGTACACTATGTATTATATTATGGTATGGTTGATTCATACATGTCCCAAATAACTGAGATATCATTATCCTAAAATATCAAAATAATATGAACGCGTTTTCTCTTTTTTGAGTATATCACTTGTTTTTTTACTAAGAAGTTAAACATAAACTCGAACCATATAATTTGAGTAATATCATTCACACTATGTATTATATTGATGATATCTCTATTCATACACATGAAAAATTAATTTTAGATCATTTTATTAAATTTTGAAAATAATCCAAGAACAATTTCATTGTTTTTTCTCTTTTAAATTTTTTTTAAAACTAAAATGGAACATTTATTTTGAAAACACATACTTTGGGTCATATAGACCACATAATATATTGGATTGATATGTAGTAAATTCATACACATGGGATATGAACTATGTATAATTTCTATACTGCATAAAAAAAATTTGAGCTCATTTTCTTGGTTTTGAATATTTGATATATGTTTTAATCGAAAATGACACTTTTATATTGGAAATAAGTAAATCAAATAATACTCACTATATCTAGTTTCATTTTGATTTTATGTAACTTTCTATTCATGAAAAATTAATTATGGATCATTTTAGTGATTTTTGAAAATAAACCACGATTGTTTTCTCTATTTTGACTATTTTATGTATGTTTTAAAAAAATGATTTTTTTTGTATTGAAATCATGTACTTAGAGTCTTAACAAACACATCATTTATCATATTGAAATGTGTTCAATTCCTATATGTCACAAATTACTTATAGATCATTTACCTAAAGTTTTAAAATGATCCAAGATCTTTTTCCTAGTTTTGAGTATGTAACATGTGTTTTGAACAAATGTGTAAATTTTAAAAAATATGTATCAGATTAAAATGATGAGTAAATTAACTCAAAAATTAGATAAAATGATAATAAAATTATCTAAATAAATAATATAAAATAACCACATTATGATTCCTATATGAATTTTAATACCTTGTATTCTTCCCATTCGTTTCTAAACAAATTGATATCCTCCATTATTCTTCTCCATCAAAAAAGGATAACAAATAATATATAAGCATTATAATACTAATGATTCACACTCAAAATATATTTCTTTGGTCCCAACCCATACTAGATCACAAACATAGTAGGTAATCACCTAATTTTGAGGTCAGTAAACATTCTAACTCCATGTATGCTAGCCACTCATCACTAAACAAATTTATTTATTAATTTGAGTATGAAAGTTGTTGGAAATCTTTGTATTACTAAGAAAATTTATAAAAACTAACAATTAATCTTTTTTTAATGCATTTATAATTAATTTAAAAGACACCTCTTCAGGGATGCTAGTATTTTCATGGTTTACAATATATCTCATAAATTTACAAAAATAATATCCACAATCGTTGTGATTATATTTCTTCAAACACTTCAAAACAACATCACCAAAATTAGTAAATTGTTTTCAAATATATTTTTATTGATAAATATTTCTATATATACCTTAATCTATTCAATTTCAATTAATCCACAAGCTTTTTATATTTATTCACCCACTTCATGTCCGGATTTTTCCTATATTTAGTGACATCCCATTCATAATATATATTTTTTAAAACATAAAATGAAATATATAATTCTATTTTTATCAATAAAACGATGATTTTAGTTTATTAAAAATTCATAATACACATCACGTGTGGTTGGGTTTTTAGATATCTAAGAATTTCATGAAAAAAAATTTTGGGGTATCTATATTGAGTACAATACAAATATAGTGCTTTATAAAAAACAAAAATGTAATGAAAAAATAAATATATATTTTATGTGATTAAATTGTATAGTTTTTCCCTTGCATTTTAGAAATAAAAAAAGTCTTTCCTATGTAATTATTTTCTCAAACACATCATTTAGCTCATAATTTTTCTTACTAATTCCTTCAATATCTAAATTAATTTCTTACATAGAATTGATATAGGGATTAATGAATCCAAATGGTTCTCCACATGGTTCTCACTTTTTATAATAGTAATATAAAATCCTGTAGAAAATATAAATAGTTTTCAACATTAATGAACATATCATATCATTTTATGGATAAATGTATTATGAAAATGTACCTTATATATGTATTCACAATTGAGACTCCTATCCATTCAAACATTATATTCTCATTTATACTCTCTTGAAATTTTTTTCCTATAATGAATGTTCCAAATATATATTCTTCATATGGAATGTAAGACATATATAAATCTTTAAATTTGGCCTCTTCATGAATTTATAATGTAAAAAATGTTATAGTGGATCTGGGGGGAGATGGTACTCCCAAAAATCCATTTTGATTTCATGGTTGATTTACTAGATTTTCTTGATATGATCTTTTGTTTCCCCTTCAATTTATTGATCTGTAATACCATACCTTACTTTAGACCAATAGTTATCAACTATTATAGGTTTCTCAAATAATTTTTTTAAAAAAAATCCTCATGTATCTATAAAAGGTGAGATGTCCATGATAGAAATGTTCATATAACATCATTGAGATTTGTAATGTCCAGTTAAAAAAGTGTAATATGCAACTCAATAGTAAGTTCTTGAGCTACCTAAATCCCCACTCTCATGTGATCTTTTTGGAGTTCGTTACTATGTATCTTGAATCATATTATATTATACACCATACCCATCACAACAAGGCGGTACATGGGTTTTGGTAGATAGAAATCACATATAACTTTTCCATTCATAATTTTAGTAAAATTAATTAATATTAAGTTATTTAATTCATATTTAGGAAAAAGGGTAATGAATTAATTGATTAACTCAGGTAAGGTATTCTATCAAGGGGAATGAATCGCCTCAAATCTAGTGGGGTCATTTGGTTATTCATGCGTGGATATTTTTTCAACCATCAGTTTTCTTTGATCATTTCTCATGTATTGGTATGACAAACTTGAATAGAAAAATATTTCTTGAAAACCATCCATTTGCAACCAAAATTATTTCATTATCTTATTTGTATCTCCTTGTGGTTTTGTATTCTCAAAATATGTTGGAGGAGGAAATCCAAAACCCACTCCTCTAAGGAAAACATATTGTTCCAATAGATTCAAAGCTACTAAAACTAATTTTTCTTCTAGTACATTCATTACAAATTCATGTGTCTAAATTATATAAAAAATATATTAGGATAAATAGATATTTTTATGTAATACTTTTATAATGCATTATGAATTACTATTATATCATAATTACACATGTTTCTGATACTACAATTTTATTTTCATCAACTAGTTTACCCTCTTTATTTACATGGGCCTCCTTCCATAACACATGATATGGGATAAAAGTCTCTTCAGTGTTTAATTCATTAATCTATATATTAAAAATGAACATATGTTTTTTTTCATATAATATAAATATTTTATTATTGATCTAAAATACATACCAATTTCTTCTCTAGTGAAGTGTACCTCATCATTTCTTTGCGATAGCGGTACATTTGTTTTGATTCATGTTATTTATTTTCATCACTTCTTTTGTATTTCATAAATTAAAATTTTTCAATAAAATTGGGTAAAATAAATAATTCTGAATGATATATTATCAACTATAGTAAACCTAAAATGATTTCTCATCATTATGACTGATGAAATTATTCCATGTTTCCTATTTTAAAATTTGTGCATATGTAACTAGTGGGTGGGGATTTACTTTCCCCTTGGTATCCCTTCGATGAAATTCATTAAGAATAGTCCAAAAGTCTCTATGGTATTTAATAGAATCCATTAAGGAAATTTTATTATGAAATCATCTAAAATAAACGAACTCTACAAAGAATAAAGAAAATAAAAATAAAAATATATTATATAATTTTTTGTTAAAATATATAAATGTTATTGAAAAATTACCTTTATATATTCCAAAATGGATTAAATCATTAATGGTTGGATATGTCCACATTAATCCATATCGATCAAAACATTCATCCTCATTCTAACCCCAACATAACTAATGAACATTAACTTGTTGGGGTCAACAGGTTGGTTGTGTTGATTCCTACCAAATTTAAATTTTATAACATTAATTTTTACCTTGATAATTTTCCTCATGAATGTGGTGCTGTTTAACTCTTGTTTTTTACATGAACATGATGTTGATCATATAATAATTTTGTAGATTCAGAGCCAACATCTTGTTCATTATCAGGATTGGTAACATCATAATTTTTAGAGACATTGTCTATATTAGTAGTAAAAAATTTAATTTATATTATACTAATATAGTAAAGAACACATAATATTTTATAAAAAACAAAGTATATTAAAAAAATTATAACCATCACATTAAAATACATTTATTATAGGTTGAAGGGATTTTATCCTATATAGAGAGTATAAATATCTTATTTTTGGTACCCTTTAATGTACAAGGCATTGTCTACATTGGGACCACCATGAACTGACTGTGATATCCTAATGAAAGGGTCATCCTCAACCGAATTTTTATATGACCCTATAATTTTTGTATTCACTAGAAGGAAAATAAACCAATTATTTTTTCTTGGATCTGAGAAATAAAACATATGCACTAATTTTGATTATATTATAAAACATTCATCATTTTTTCCTTCAACATTGATATTAACCTTCACAAATCCCATCTCATCAACTTTCGTCGCACTCCCGTTATCAACCCACTTGCAATAGAAAATAAGCACTTGGTATTTTGTATAATAAAACTGGTATATCTTTTTAACAATTCCAAAATATGACATATTCACATTAATTGGATTTCTATCCATAACACTAGATATGTGAATCACTTTCAATACAAGAATAACTCCACAATTTTTCATCATACTGCTATCACAATGTTCGTTTTTATAAAATGTATAACCATTGATTAAAAACCTAGTATAAGTTAGAACAGTTTCAATTGGTCGCCAGGATATCCATCAAAGTCATTCAATAGTTGAATTAATAGTTTTAGATATATCCTTATAAATATAATCTTATAACAATCCTATAAACTATTTATTATGCATGTTTGATATCCATCCTTCATCCCTTGATGGATTCAAATCTATAAGAAGTTCTTTTTTTTTCAATTTTAACATGTAGATCAAAATAGTCTAAAATATACCCTTCTAACACGATTTTTTATGGTCTTTTCAAAATGGATTACCAAAAGTGGTCTCAATATATCATACATTATCAAGTAGTTTATCACTTGTTAGTGAAGGCTGTGTTTTTCCTTGTTCAGTATTCCCATCGAATGTAGTTGTCCTAGAACATTATTTATTCCATTGAGGTAAAAATATTTAATGTCCAAAAAACATAATATTTGAGGAATTTTTCAACCGAACCGAGTGTGTGTATTCTTCACAAATGGGATAGCCCAACATTACTTTAATGATATATCTTTAAAATTTCCAAAATAAGGAAAGTCATTTATCATCCCATAAAACATGGCCCTCAATGTGAATACTTCAATTCTATGATCATCAAACATTTTAAAACATATATCCAACATAAATTTTATATATTCAATCAATAGATCTAAACAAACATCAATATCATTACTGGGTTGCTTTACTCTAGATATAATAGGAGACAACATAATGTATTTGTGCTTCCTCTATAACCATGGTTGCAAGTTTTAATTTACCAATGGGACTAGAAATGTTCTATGTGTACTTCTATGTACAAAAAATAGTTTATTACATTTTTATATAATGAAAGACAAAAGTATCTTGGCTCATTTAAAAATTCAATATACTTAAAATAAATATTTATCCACATAGGAGAATCTTCTAGATGATGTAGGTTCCCATATATAATTCTTGTATCTAAATTATATGTAAATTATATTATGATTTCCTAACATATATACAGTCTTATAAACTATGAAATGATATAAATTTACTATAAAAATATATAAGTAATTGATTTATATTTCTTTTATTGGTTTACAACACACTTATAGATTTTTTTAGTGATTCATAGTCCTTGTGAAACAATATGAAATCAGTTGGACATGCATGTATTTTTTAGAGATCATTCTTATGGATCGTTGCATTAATTTAGAGTCATATGTTAGACAATAAATTTTATTTTCTTCTGTTAATATATGATTCAAGAGACCATGTAGTTTTATAAAGATTGTGTTTCTCTATCCACTTCCATCATTCATATTATAAAACTTAAATACAACTGATAATGTTGTCTATTTAGTAGAACTAGTATACAATGGGCTCATAGAAAAAGTATTTAACTTCTCAAACAAATTTGTAAAATCATGAAGGTCATATTAAATTTTCATTTTCATTTCATCCACAAAATCTTGGTAATCAATTTAGTCCAAAATTTATAGATTTGATCTATTTATGTGAAAAATAATTTTTTTTTCAAACTCTTCCAATCAAATTTATAATGAATAAAAAAAATGTAAACATGAAAAAATGATCTAAGAAGGGTTGTATTCTTGATCCATTAAAAACATAATAAACTCTTTAACTCTATCTTCATACTCTTTTTCTATATGATTAGTGTACATCCATTTTTAATTAATATAAATCATATTAGGTTTATAAAATATTCACCTTATAAAAAATATAAATAAATACACATAATATATTTATTATCAAAGGAGAAAGTTATAGATAATTCTAATAAGGGGAACCCAACATTTGGTTGTTTTAAATAGTCTCATTATGTTTTGAAGGGAAATAGTAATTGAGTTTAAGAAAGGAATTACTCCACTCTTTTAGGCTTTATCCTTTGAATTCATCCAAAATGATCATGAGTACCTGGTATGGGATGAATACTACTCAGAGTATTTTAAAAAACATATGTTTATGTCCAAAAGATATGGGGGATGATTCGCAATAAACTAAATGAAATTATAAATATTTGAGAGATGAATGTGATGGGAATGACCATTTTCTCCTTAAATTTAAATGTTCCCAATCTGGAATCTGGAGTAGTACATGAAAAAATTTCTCAGTTTGTTTCCTAAAGTGAAAAAGTAGTAAAAAATATCTGATCTCTATAAGGGGATCCTTGATTAGTGTAACCATGAAAGGTATTAGTTGGATGGTCTTACACACAATCATTCTGAGGCAACCATTATACTTTAAACAATCAAAAAAAATCTTAAATTATTCATAAAAATAAAAAGGCCATTGGTATAAGGACATAATTTTACAATTTCATAGCTTTCCATGAAAAAATAGAGGTAATTATAGAGATGATTATTTAACATTAATAGGTGAGAGTCTAATAAGTTAGAGAAGTTGATGTTTATTCATTTAATCACTTTGTATGTGGTGGGTCAGGTGGTGTTTCATTGATATTTTGAGTGAAGATTTAATGGAGTGGGAGAGTTCAGGAAAGCCTCACCTATCAATGGAAAAATGTCACATATAATTAATTCAATGATCTAAAAAAATAGAAATAAATTAAAACCATATTGGACATTTTACCACTAATAAGTATTAGACATTCCTTGATCATTAATTCATTTAATTATATAATCTTACAAATGATAGGTAGTAACTTCAACAATAAATGATTCCTCTCTCATTTATTCTCATTTTCCATGTTCTGATACACCTTAAATCACAAATAAAGGGATTTAAAAAAATATAACATGAATAATTATAAAATATATTATAAACAATGATAATATAATGAATTTCTTACTCAACCAAATCTATTATAGACATATATTAATCTACCCATCTCTAATAAATATGTTGGAAAATAAAATTTATTAAATGGTATAAATATGAATAATTAAATTTTATAGAATGTGGCTAAAATTATTTAATATTATAAATATGTTATTTTTTCAGTGACTTAATTTTCTTAAGTATTGGGAATTTTAAATATAATAAATTAAATTGATTAACAAATTTACCATGGGATGAAGTTATATTTTTTTGTGAATTGGTTGTTAATATAAATGAAATCGGATGTGTTTTAAAGATGAATGGTGTTTAAATTAGAAATCATTGTACTTCTAATGGGGTAATTATCGTATGTTGTAAATGGAAGATGAAAGAGTTAGCAAATTAGTGTGTATCCCTTCATCCCATTACCATTTTCACAAAACATTCAATTGTAAAAATAATTAACCTCTAATAAATATCACATTTTCTAATGAAAAAATACCTATATAAAAAAGTTTATTAACCAAATTGATAAAATACTCTATGCCATCAATATAAACATATAATATATCAAACTTAATAGATATTTATAATTTTAGACCATCTATATAAACATAGAATCTAGAAACCTTTAGGTCGGTAATTTTATCCCATTCTAAATTATGAATATGCTAGACTTAGTGTAAAATTATTTCTCAAGAAATCATTTTGAAATCATTTTTCAAATCAGTCTTCAAAAACCAAAAACATTAAATTAAATAAATTCATGACTAAAACATTAATCATTCATTTGGATCTTACAATCATATGAATTTATTATCATTTCACATTCAAATCATATTTTCCAATAAATAAAAATATCATTATTTTATAATGATATTGATTTATCAAAATAAAATAAACCATGGAATGATTTTCAAAAATAATTTTTTAGAAATTATAATATACTTTTAACAGGAAAAAATACATTTTCAACGCAAACAATTATGTTGTCTAAAAAAGTATTCAAAAAAAACTATTTTCAACAATGAATATAAAAATTATCTATAAAAAAGCATCATTTATTTTAAATAATGTTATCATTTATATAAAATTAGAAGAATAAAATAATATATTGATCATCCACTATCATAGGAAAAATTATATTCCTTAATAAGTTTTAAAAATTCAATATATTTAATAAACTGAAAAAATTTACTATTTAGATTTTCCATCAATCCAAACATAATAATCATAATATTCTTTTATCATATCCAATAAAAATGACAAATATTTTAATTATAATAATTTTGGCATAGAACATTTTTGTTTTTTTACTCCAAAAAAACACTAGAAATAAATAGAGTTTTCATTATACTAAGTATAATGATAATCATTTTAAATAATACGGAACATGTTCGATATATAATGGAGAATTAATTAAATAACTCACTGCACATGGGAAAAAATTATAGGAATAAACCAATTATAGGCCGAAAATTCCAAAGGAAGGAAGCCAGACCAAGTCCAGGGGGCTCACTGAACATAAAGGGTGATGTTTTGATTATCCATGCTTTTGAAAACAATAATATTCAAATATAAAGGTTTAGAACCCTAAACATGGAATCCATGATTGCTCTAATACATGAAAATTAAACACTAATACACACCCTAGAAACCGAACAACCGAGGAATGAGGGAAGAGGAGAAAAAAAATAACATACCTTAAATTCAAGGGTTGATTTGTCTGAGAGAATGTTGAGGGGGGGGGGGTGATGACATCAGTGGGGTTCTGTGAGAGCTTAAGAGGCATGATTAAAATAATTTTTGTTATGGTTATTTTAAATTGATTAGGGAGGATTTTATTAGTGCTTCCAAAAAAGCGCTAATAATGATATATTTCATGTGAATGGACTTGACATCATGAAGGAAGGCGGTAAGGACTGGTTGTATGGTGACAGATAATTCGATGGGATATTTGGCCGTAGAGATGTAGGATCTAGGTTGGTGGAATCTGATTTAGGTGACTTCGGTGGGAGATTGGGCTGCAGGGCGGTGAGATCCTGGGTGGCACAATATAATGCAGGAAACTTTGACAGGAGATTGGTCCACATGGAGGTGGGTCTGATGCAGGATACTTTGAATGGAGACAGGCCGTAGGGTGGCTTCGACGGGAGATAGTATGTAGGGTGTCTTCGTCAAGAGACAAGCTACAGGGCGGCAGAATCCATTGTATGTGATGACATGAGAGGTGAGGCAGGCAACACGCGAGGTGGTGCTCAATGTCGGTGTAAATTAGAGAACCATGGGGGGTGGACAACCTATGAGGAGATGCCACGAATGTGAAGTAGATGTATGGGAGGACACATCACCAGGGTTTCTATATGTGGTATTCAGGCATATATATATATATATATAATAAATAAAGGGCTTGATGGGTGGACTATCCCTTGGGGGGGGGAGTATTGACTGTCTTTTAAGTCTGTGTGTGAGGTGTGTGTGAGTTTGTTGTCATTGTACCCCCAAATCACATACTAATATATGAATAAATATATATATATATATATATATTGAATAGATATATTAAATATATTTACTATTTATTTGTTTACAATTATAAATATTATATTTTATAAATACAGTAAATATACATTTATAAATATATTTAGACATAAATATATTTTTAAATGTAATTATAATTATTTATTTATCATTATACACATATTTTTATCATTAAATATATTTATATAGTTATATATATATATTTAATATAAATATAATTATAAATATAAATATAGTGAATATGTTCATTATTTAAATATAGTTATTATAATTTTATAATTAAATATATATTTATATCATTATAGATATTTATATAATATTATGTATATATATATTTAATATATATATATATATATAAATAAATATATGAAATATATTTATTATAACTTTATATTTTATTTAAATGCATAATTATTTATTTATAATTATATAAATATTTTTATTAAAAAATAATATTTATATATTTATATCATTATTTATATTAATATAGTTATATATATTTATTATATATATATATATATAATTATAAATTTAAATATACATATAAAAATAAAAATAATAATAGAAAATATATTCATTATTTAAATATATTTATTATAATTTTATAACTATAAATATATATTTATATCATTATAAATATACATAAAAGTACATACATTATTCATTAAATATATTTATTATAATTCTATAATTATTTAAATTAGTAATTATTTATTTATAATTATATAAATTACTTAAGAAAATATTTATATATTTATACAATTATATATAATTATAAATTTATATATATAATAATATAAATATTTAATAATTATATATAAATATAAATATAAATATTAATAAAATTTAAAATATAAATATAAATAAAGTGTAAAATACAAATATAAATATAGTAAATATATTAATTATTTAAATATATATTTTCAAATTTTAAAATTTTTAAATATTCTAGGAAGATTCAGTTCGAAGCCCCTTATTATTAAAATGGGAGAAAATAAATAGTACATGAAAAAGGATAGATTCAAAAATGTAAGCCCACATCCAAGAGGACAAAATAGAAACTCCAGCATCACCATAATCTTGATCAGAATCATGACCAGAATCTTCAGCATTATTAGTTGACTCCCACTCTGACTGTGAATTCCTCTGACATAAAAAGAACAATATACTTCTACTTACGCTTCTCTTTCCCAAGAGTGAGCTGCTCCCTAAATGATCTAGAAGAAATATCTCACCCACCTCCTCGATCTGTATCATCTCAACCACCCTGTCCTCAACCTTTTAGATTTACACCCTGCCTCTATGTTTTTTGATGCAACATTACATCATATCCACCTGAAAAACGACTAATGTCATTATTAAGGGATTCAAGTATCTCAAAACTGTTACCATTTGTTACATTCTTTAACTGGTAAAATATATGATCTATAACTTTGGGTGAATTAAAAAACTATTTTTCCATGGAACATAATAACCATCATTATCCACATCTTTCTTACCTTTGATATTTCTTGAAGCCATTTCCTCATGAGTGTTGAAATCATCAACCGTGACTTGAGCAGATTATCTCTCAATGAAATCCATTCTTTCTAACTGGGTAGAAGAATCCATTCCATATATGAATCCTATCACTTTACTATCTATCTCACCCTACATTAGGGTAGTGAAATCTACTTGAACTCCTGAAGCTGCCTCAAAAAATTCAGGCCTGCTCTTAGGGACTCCCGAAACCAGTATCATACGTTCATCAACATCATCAAGTTGCTCTTCATCAAAAAATTTCACCCATGACTTGAAATCCTTCTTTCCCATTTCAACACCCTCAATGTTATGTTGTCCAAATCCATTCCTAGAATCAACATTATCACTACTAACTGAAACAATAGGAGCCCCCACTAGAATCTAAATAGAATCACGACTAGTTGAATCTATTAACTAACTATTAACACCAACCTCCTGTCCTTTAACACGAGGCTTCCCCCAAAATTCTTTTGAATGAACTTCCCTTAATCAGTAAAATATTTCTGATATGAATCAATATAATTCACCACTTTCTGAACTAGTGCAGTTACAACCACTTACTTTTGTGTGTTTCTTTTACAAGAGTTAGCAGTGCGCTCAGTGAGACCACAACATGCACAGGAAAATCTTCAATGATAATTTTCCATCTTATGACCAATGTTAAAGAAATTGGAATAAATGTTGGGAACCCTATCATAATCAAAAACAAAATAAAATATTTTATCATTCGCAGAAAAATAATTAAATAGATCAGAGGGGAGCTGAGATCAACCTCAACAAGCACCTGAGAAAAATGGCCATTCCTTGTTATTTTGGTTTTTTGTCCATCATAATCAAGACACCAACATCAGAAGCGATATCCCAAAGGATTTAAGACAACTAAAAGAACCAAAATAGGCCTTTTATATATATATTCAAACATGGGTAATAGAATTAATAACATTTAGAGGATTTAAATATGGAACCCAATCCTAGATACACAATAAGAATGGTTTAAGGATGAAAAAACTCAACCTCAGGCCCTTGATTTAATATCCAAATATGAAAACACAACCTGATAAAATACTTTACCGATGGAGGTTATAATCACACCATAAAATCCTAAAAAATCAAGTAATCATTTTATGATATCCATAATTCCATGATGAGCCTCCCTAATCAATGACAAAAGAGGAATAATCGAGTTCTTTCACTCTAGCAATCTTACCAAAAATAGACCATGATTCACTTCTATAAATGCAGTTTCCCCTTTCTTTCTAATTTTTGGGTTGGAAGCACCACAACCATAAAAATTTCTACCTTTTATTCTCAGTAGACCTTCTCCTTCTATAAGGATAGACATGAACAATCAATGATGTTTTTTAGTAACCATCACATAGGATGGAATCAATGAGACACAACCCTTATTCTTGTCACTAATATAGTCCATACCAAGGTCAGTTAGGTTGATTTTTTTAATATTGTTTTAATTTATTCATTTTAATTATTTAATAATTATTTCAAAATTATTAATAGTTTTACTATTTTTATTATTTTGTTATTTAAGAAAAATGGGACAGTCAAATTATAATTCCATCATATTGGCAGGCCTGGTTGTGTTAGAACTTTCCATGTGTTTGGAGGTGAGCCAAGGGCCAAGGGGAGCATAGAGTGGGGCTCTGCCTGTGCATGCTCCTGAAGGGGATTATATGGAAGTGTGTGTAATGTGTATATTAGAGCCTATCCCCGAAGTAGGATTCTATGCTTATGATGAGGTATAATATTTTATTAAGGTATGACTTAACCTACGTAACTCTGATGTGGGATTGGCATGAATTATGTGGATCATTATCAGTGATAAAAAAATCACTAATAAAGGTTACCCTTTTTCAGTGTTAAAATAAATCACTGATAAATATACCATTTATCACCAAAAAACTGATAAAAGTAACTCTTTATCATGATTTTTTTTGTTTTCCGATAAAGTTATCCTTTATTATCACTTTACACCAGAACTAATAAATTATTATTCTATATATTGTGTGTTTTTACAAGTGTTTCATTCCATCGTGGAATAATGTTATGCTATATACATAGTTTTCTTTATATGGTGTATATATTATCACATTGAAATGTAATATCATGAATAATTCATTATTCATTGAATTTTAAGATTCAATTTTAATTATTTCATCTAAGGGGTTTTGACATAGAAGTTACCAAGTCGTAAATAATTTTATAACACAATTTGTTTTAATTGGGTTTTAATACTTCTTAATTGAATTTGATATTATATGATTATGTGTATAATGAATTTTTATTATCAATTGTTATATTTCTACTTATTTTATGTGGATTTACAATTGATACACATCGTCAATTCATTGGTTAATTCTCACATCTATATTATGATCATTGTAAGTTTTTATTTCTCACTCTCATCATAATTGAGATTATTTTTTTAGGAATTGTATTTATAGGAAATTATTTGATAGTTATTTAATAAATGATTTCTTTTTTATCTTACTCTGGTTTATCATTAAATTTTCAAGTAATAATACTATTTTCCCACTCTTTGGTAAATAAAATTATTGATAATTTTTTTAATAAACACTGACTTCATTTATCTCTTAAGTTGAAGATCTGTTTTATTCCAAAACCATGTTTTCTAAAAAAAAATCGAGAACATTTTTTAACCATTTCAAAATGATTTATTAATGAAAATTTTAACCATGTTTACTTTTTACAATTTTCTTGAAATGAATCTTCCGATCATTTTTGTGATTAATAAAATTTTCTAATATTTTTACAATGTAAAAGGAATTTTATTTTTACCTTGTATAAAATGCATGAGATTACCCACCTTAATTTATTTTAATCTTCATTTGAAAGTTTAAATTGTAATTTTAAATGAAATTTTTTTCTTAAGATTCTAGAAATTCTTGTTTTATAAAATAATTTTTAATGAAAAGGATGTTAATAATGTCTTATGATTGAAAGAGTTATTTTCAAAATAAAATGGATATTTTCCTAATAAAATTTTAAGTATATTTTTAGGGTCTTTCTATTCATGAACAACAAAAACAATTTACTTTACATATACTCCACCAAGGGATATATTGTATTGATACCATCTTTATTCTTAATCTAGATGATTTATGATTATTTTTATTATGGAAAGTATTGAAATTCACTTCCTCGATTCATTTTTGTGGTCAATAAATTTCCCTTGAAATTTTCACATTCCTATGATCATTGTACATTACATTCCCACTAAATATACATATTATTTATATTAGTTTTTATTATTTCATAAACCATTCACCATTATTATATATAGTGGTTAATTTGAATGTTATTTTATTAACTTGGGAGATATTAATAAATCTATTTCCTTTACACAATATATATATTTTATAAGGCACATTGTTTATGAATTAAATCGATTATTCTAATATGATGAATTCTTTAGAAATATAATAGATGGGTCAGGGACTGGTTAATACAAACCCCTCGATACATCAGTAGTCTCTTGGGACTAATTAGTTGGGTGACCTTAAAAAATTGGGGTTTTACCTAATATCTTATAAACTTCCTTGTGGATAGATATTGGATGTAAAGGTATCATGTTCTTGGGAAACATGGAATCTGATAATTAAGAATTTACATCTTTTTAGTTATTATTTTTTATGCAATTTTAACAATGACATTATCACTGGATTCATTTCATTTTCAGATTATTTTTTATATGACATATGCATTCACTTATTTTGCATACCATATTTATTAGGCTTATTGATTCATGATAACTTCTATTTACTTAACCAGTACTAAGAATTTGAGCTCACCCTTATTTTTTTCCTTTCTCAGGAATCCATGGAGTACATTGTTTGATAAGGAAGGATTTTTAAGAGGGAATAATTTAATTATTGATAAAAACATTGTTTTAATTTGTGTATTCAATTTTCATGTAATACTCAAGTGTGTATAAATTATAACAATAATACTAAACTATTCAGTCCTTCAGGATGAGATTCCTTATATCTTATCCCAATGTAATACTGCAGACATCAGCTCTAGGCTACTGCAGTTGGGGTCACTACAGTTGTTATCCGAATTATTTTAGTAGAAACATTGAGAAATAGATATAGTATAACACAAATTATGGTACATAAATATATAATATACATTGAGGAAAATTAAGGAAGAACATACTAATGTTTTTGTAAGGTATATATTATGTGGTTATTATAGCAATACATCCCTTTATGGATATTAAAACTAGATGTGGTTTTAGCATAGATGTACCTAGAGGTAATTATTTTCAAAAGGGGGCATTGGTCATGACCCAATCATCACCTGGTGCACAATAAGTATCCTTACAATAAACACGTTTTAACACTCCCAAGGTTTATTATTAGGATAATTCAGATTTAATTTACAAACTATTATGAAGTACTTTAATAGATAAGGAAAATGAATGACCTAGGATAACCCTTATACCAAGGAAGGACCTATATTAAAATAAAAAGAATGTATTATTTTTTTTATTTTTATTCAAGAATTAAATTATAGATGTATTTTTCGAATGATATTCTAGTTATTATAATCATAAAATAACAAGGGGTTGTGTCAACATTTGAATAACATGGGTATTAATTAACTTAGGATTATGATTTTGAGATTTTTCATAATTTCAAAGTCTTAAAAACAACTTTTTATGTTTTATGTGATGGGAGTATACCAAGATTAAGCACATTTTGGATTTTTTTTGAATGTTTATGTTTCAGTGGAAAAGTTATTTGAGGAATAATTCCTCTAAATTTTATACACATAAGTTTAAAGGTGTTGATACCATTTAGGGTAAATATGACCATTAATTACATTTTAATAATAGTAAAATAAGATTATTATACTTTTTTGGGGAAAAATATGTATTTAAAACTATAGTAAAAATGTTTTTTAATAATTAATTTTATTTAAAGGATGTTAATAAAAAAATATTTTAGAATTTTATAGGTATTATATTATTATGTTTTAGAAAAAGGAAAACCTACATGTTGGGTGACAACCCATTATGTATAGAAATTCCTCAAGGCTTCAACCTGTGATCGAAGTATGATAAGGGTTTAGAACCTATAAAAATCCTATGCAATGTTCTAGTTATTATGTCATTAATAAATTATTTTAAAATAAAATACAAATGATAAACCGGTGGTGCAACTTTTGAGGTTTATAGATTAATATATTATAGTAGACAACTTCTTCTAACCATATTGATTTTGGAAAATATTTAGAGACAGGTGGAAAAAATGTTTCACTCTTTTATGGATATTACGATCCATTAAAAGTGAATTTTTATTCTTCAGGATTAAAAAAAATTCATTTTTGGATATTAATTTCTTTGAGTAAGTGATGAATTGGAAAATGATCAAAACACAACCAAAGGATGATATTTTTCTTATGAAATATAAATGTATAAAGTAAGTATATTTATTTATATTATTATAAAATAAATGAATTCATAAACTTTCAGAAAATATTCTTGATTTTTTATTCAATTTGATTCATATTAGATGAATCAAATGGCCGTTTAAATCATCACATATTTTTGGTTTTGAGTCATGTCACTTTCTATTGATCAATCACTTTCTTGTGATCAATGAACTCTATCACTCTCTATAATTATTTAATATTTTTCTCGATGTCCATATCTTCACAAGATATTTATGTTATTTTACTTATAAACCCAGATATTTGTTATTTCATATGACATTTGTACTTTCCTTTCTATCTCATTGAGAATATATTTTATTAATCTTTATTCATTTTAGATTTTTCAATAAAGGATTTTTCAAATATAAATCCATTAATTACTGAGATCAAGTTTTAATTATGAGGACACAATTTATTTAAGGTGGGGAGAATGTAACACCTTTTTATTTTAAAATAAGGACATTGTATTTGATAGAGTATATAACACACAACACCAAGCATTTAAGGGACTATAAAACCACAATTCTTTACAATATATTTATTATTTTAAATAAATTAAATATATTTAATATCTAAAAATGAATGCAACATTGATTTTATCTTGTGTTACATGCAAACAAGAGTTTCATCGATATCTTACATTTTATGCAAGAGATAGTTTTATTGTATAACAATATAATAATAATAATAATAATAATAATAATAATAATAATAAATTAATAATAATAATAATAATATAATTGGTTTGAAGTAGCCGTTAAATTAGAGGGTATTAATAGGATTAATAAAATTATAAATATTTATAGTTTATACACATTTATTAGTTATCTAATGATTAGACATAAAATAAGAATCATTTAAAAGAAAAATAAATAGTTTTTGAAAAACTATATTTTTCTAAAAGATGGACTATTCGCTCATTGCACACATAATTTAAAATTTATTTTTACCAATTTTAAAAAATTTATAAGAAAAAATAATCTTTATTTTTGAAATTGGAATATATTAATTATATTAGGGTAATTGTTTGGAATTTTTTCCGAAAAGATTCTTTTTTTGATGAATAATTTGAAATACTGAATTTTAATTGATAATTGGAATTTCGTTTAAAAAATTTGTAATGATGAATTTTATTTTGATGTGTTTTAAAATTAAAATTATTTTAATTTTATACCAATAAATCCAATTGAAATCATTGGAATAACTTTCCTGTTGAAATTTCATATAAAAACATTGTGAACTTTTGAACATTTTCTCTTTAAAATCCCGATTTCTCATCACCTCTACATGATTATTTTTAAATTACAATTTTAAACATAAGAGAATTGAATTTGGTAAAATATATTACATATTTTTAATAATAAAAATCTATAATTTATAATAATGAAAACTTACTTTTTGACCAAAATAAATAGTGAATGTAGTAAAAATAATTACTACAGTTAAGGTAAAAATGGGTTTATAGAGGGTAAACTAAAAATATAAGGGTAAAAACAACATATGAAATTTCCTAAAAACTATTTTATTTAAATATTTCTACCATTAAACTTTTATGTACTGATAATGTTCTATTTTTAACTTTTTTGACACATGAAAAATGTGGGAGAACTCAATTATTTTAAAAAATACCAAGTCATTCCTCTCCCCCACTTATAAAAGGCCTTCCCAATCCTATGTTATTTAAACCTCAAAACCACATTGGATAGTGAAATAATATCCAAAAAACATCCCAAATTCCATACCCTCATTATAAAATCCTTATTTTTCTCATAAATCCAAACTAGGAAGGATTTAGTGCAAACCCAAAGAGGATACCTGAAGATGAGGTGATGTTCACCATCACACACTTTTTTTATTTCTTTATCAACCACCTTAAATTATTATTATTATTATACCATTATGATATATAAACCATAGTATATTCCATATATTTTTATGTTGTTTTATAAGTGTAGTTACCTAAAACCGTCTACAATTCCATCAAATGGGTTACGAAGTCATCGTTTGTGTGTATAATAAACTACCTCCTCGAAAAACGATATCCTTTTTTCCAATACCACATCTCAAGGTTAGGTATTATGATATATATAAAGTATATATATATATGATATTTATAACATTTTTATGCCTATTGAGTCTTATATATTATATATATATATAATTACCTTCCATTTCATAGTAGATATGACAACGTCACTCATGTGTACAACAGACTACCACCTCGTAAAGCGATGTGATTCTCCATTAATTAACGCTTCACATGGAAGGTGATAAAAATAAATTTATTGACTAAATGTTATAAAAATTAAATAATTATGATATTAATGAAATATTTATAATTTGGGAAAGATAATATATATCATTTTCTTTCATACCATTTTCTTCACTTAAAGATGATAACGATGCTCATGTACGTCTGAAATATCACCTTAAGAGAAAAATACGACTCACTGTTCATCACCACAACACCTAAATGATATATATATATATATATATATAATTATGAATAAATGAATAATATGATATATATTATATTATAATAATTATGGAAATATAATATATTACTTACCTTCTTTCCATAATGATAGTTGAAAAATAGAAATGTTACTCATACGTACGTATGACCTACCGGCTTCATGATCATAACATAAATCATTTATCTAAAAAATATTTAATGATTTGTTCTATAAGTATAATTAATGTATAAATATTATAACTATTTTTCGATTATTATTTTTGAGATGATAAAGCTATATAATATGTTTAAGAACCAGATCATTCATGACAAAAAACATATGATAAAACAAGGAAATTAATATATGAATCAATGAAAATAAGGAATTATTATTAACAAATGGGTGATAAGATGTTATAAATGAATAATAGATGATTTTATAAATATTATATTTGTTTCTTTATATGTTAATATCATTTTTAAAACCACTATACATGAGGTTAATTCATGTTCAACCAAAATGATGCATATGGAAAGGGATGTAACCTCAATTTAGTTTCATTGAGGCATACTATAATGTTATAAACCTAGTTTATTTTATATTGTTTATATACTAACCATTTGACATATAATATAATTCATACTTTAATATTCATCATATTTTAAGTTCAAAGTTTACTTTTTTCATCTAAGGGGATTTGACTTAAAAGTACCAAGTGGTAAATAATTTCATAACTCAATTTATTTTCATTGGGTTATATTAATTCTTCATTGTCATTGATATTATATGATTATGTATATACTGAACTTAGAAAATCAATTACTGTCTTTACACTTGTATTATTTGGATTTAAGGTTGATATACACACTCAATTCAGTTATTAATTCTCATATCATTATTATGATCATTGTAAGGTTTTATTTCACAATCTCATTCTAATCAAGATTATTTATTCTTAAATTCCCATTAAGATAAATTATTTTACCATAGTTTAATAAAAAATTTCATTTTTTACCCATAGAGTTATTAGTTATATTTTTATTTATTATTATAATTTTTTCAGTTTTTTGGTACTAAAAATTATGTCGATGTTTTCTTAATAAAATCTTACTTTATTTCTATCTTCAGTAAGAAATTTAATTTCATACATATCCATGTTTTGTAAATATATTTTCTAAACTGTTTCATTTAAGAATTTAAAAATAATATATTAAATAAAATTTATCCTATTTTAACTTTTAACAAATTTTTTTGAAAGGAATTTTCTTTTCATTTTCCAAAGAAGGCACTTTTCTATCCTTTTTTACAGTACAAAAGGAATGATATTTTTAAATTGTATAAAAGTACGTAACTACCCACTACCATTTATTTGAATTCCCATTTACAAGTTTGGAAGGATATTTTTAGAGAAAATATTATTCAAAATTTTAATAAATCTAGTTTTTTATTTATTTTTAAAATAAAATTATGTTCAAAATGTTTTATGTTTTAAAAAAGTGATTTTCAAAATAAAATGATCTTTTCACCAAGAATGTTTTTATGGATATTTTTATTGTATTTATATTCATAAATTAAATAAACCCTTTATTTTAAATATACTTCAAAAGGGGATATGTAATACTGATACCATCCTTATTATCCGTCTAGATAGTTTATGATCATTTTGAATAAAGAAATTATTGACATTCACTTCCTTGATTCATTTTTGTATTCAATAAAATACCCTATAAATGTTCAGTTTTTTAAGATCATTGGACATTAAATATCCCCTAAATATCAAAATTATTTTTTATTAATATAATAATTTCCTAAAAATCATTGAATTTTATTTAATTAGGTGGAAAAATATTGATAAACTTGAATCCTTTACTCAATAAAAATATTTGATAAAGAAAATTATTTATGAATTAAATAGATTATTCGATATATAAGGAATGATTTGTATATAAAATACCCAGTATGGGGACCTATTAATGCAATCCCATTAATGCATTGGAAGTCTCATGGGATGAATCAGTTGGCTATACTTATTTAAGTGGGTTTATGCAGTATGTAGTTAAAATTTATTGAGGGTAGATCTTGACAGTATTGGTATCATGTGCCTGGAAGAAATAATGTATGATAATTAAGAATTACCTTCATTTCAGTAATAATTATTATCCCTGACATTTTTAAAATTATATTATCTCTAGATATATTATATTCCCATATTATTTTATATATTTAATGTATGTTCCATTATTTACTTTCCAATAATGATTATGATTATTAATTCCTTATAACTTCCACTGAACATAACCCTTACTGAACATTTGATCTCACCCTTATTTTTTCCTTCCTTAAGAATCCTTGGAGTGTACTATGTTTTATATGAAATGATATATTGGAGGGAATAATTTTATTCTAGGAAAAAATATTTTTTAATTTAGTGTTTTCAAATGTAATATCAGACTTAAGTATGTATCTAGTTTAAGAAGAGTACTAATCTATTTAGTCCATTGAGATTTGATTAATTTTATATTATGCTAATGTATTGAATTATACATTGGATCTGGTCTAATGGGGTTAGTGCCTTTAAAAATATAATTTTCAATAACTATTTTTATGACCTTGGGTGTCACATATTGAAAAACAACACTCGATTAAGAAAAAGGGTGATTCAACATAACTTTCCCCAGATTACCATAATATCAGAATGAAAAATAAAAATAAAATATATCCATTACCTCATATTTATAAATAGTTCATTTAAATTTATGGATTCATGATTTTATGACCAAGTCAAAATTGTAATTAGTTTCCCAAAATCACCATAATTAATCAGTCATTCTTATTTGTATGAAGAGGCTAGTTTAAACATCATGGTAAATATAAGATAATATGGGAAGAAATTTTCCCTCATGTGGAGTTTTTTGGGTGATTAATAATTCAATTAGGTAATCAACATGACTTTTACTTATTTTATATATTTTAGAAAAAAATAACAGAGGGTAAAAATATAAAAAACACTATATGTATGCATATATAAGGTAAAAAATTCCCAATCATTCAATTGACACTAGTCAGATACAACTATGAACAAATCCCATAAATAAAAAAACTAAAAAAAAATAACTTCATTCAAATATGAAATTTCATCACAAAACATGATTAATAAAATGTAAAATAATATTCATCCAACTCTCCCTCTATGCGAGACAACCATTTCCATTTCTAAATTTTCTACCTTGACCTATATCACTAGGTTCTAGGAAATATCTTTTATTGGGGATATTACCTTAATTGTTTAAGAAATAATGAGATCTATGTACACCCATGGGGGATATATGTAGGTTGTGATTTTTATATTAACTAGTAGGTAATTACCACTAAACCTATACTAATCTGAATTCAGAGAAAATAAATGTAGCAATAATATAAAGTATAAATGATAACACAATATATCCCCATTAATTTTATCATTTATCTGTTTTAATTAAATAAAATACTAAATAATAAATAAAGGTTTCTAATAATTTTTTATACAAACTGTTAAATATTAAATTAATTTATTTTTTTAATAATTAATTATTCATGCATGAATTCTTTTTTTTATGTTTTTATGTAAGGGAAGCACTATTTGGGGAGTTTTAGATAATTTTAATTAAATAATAGGAATTTAGCGAGATTTAAGAATTTTGAATTCATGATAATACATAAGGATCCATGTAACACATATGTAAGAGTGAGTATAAATGTATAATAAAACACGAAAATAAGAAAATATTTAATTGGGGAAAAAGTGGAAAAGGACTTTTTATGGCCTATAAATACTCATAAAGGGGTCTAATGAAAGAGAGTAAATAGAGTGAATACTTTCACAAGTCGACATTAATTATGAGTAGAGCCCCTGGTGTGGAATGAAACTTGGAAAGAAATATGATTGGTGTTTGGTATGTGTTATCTTATCAATCAGGAAATGAACAATTGGAAGACTATTTAATTGATTTTGAAATGTGGAAAATTTTTAAAAAATTATAGGGATGTTAGGAGTGGAATGATTTCATCATAATTTTCTTCTAGTATTTCATGTAGTAGCTATATGATGTCATAACATCAAAAAATGATTATGTGAATGGAATAAAGAACTAGTTTTCTCTATGCCCTAAGAAATCAATATTTTGTTCAAAATAATTAATGTGAACCTTGATAAATATAAAGAAACATAAAAATTAGGTTAGGGGTTTGAATGTCCAAATGTTTTATGGATTTATTGAATATGGATTTTTCTTAAGAGGTCACACTATGAGGGGTGGAGTCATACTATAAGTTGATGTATGAATCATGAATAGTACTTTTTCTTTATGAATGGTGTTTTATTCACTTCCTTTTACAACTGATGGGATGGGATGTAAGAGTATGTCAAATTATATTAGAAGATTTAATGCTAGGACCAAGGTGTTGTGATGTGAGATATGAATATATGAGATAATCATTTTAGGATGGATATAATTATTACTTAAGGGTATTATCCATTTTCAATTTTTGAGTTGGGGGGAATTGTGATGTGTTGTGGAGATGTGTGTTGTGATGGTCTATAATCATGGGATCTTGTTAGATCCTATATAGACATATTACACCATGGGTTATTTGTTTTAGTCCTCATGATTTATATAGAATGAGGAAGTTCCTAGATTAATAGATACAAAGACCATATTATATCATAGTTGGGGCTTAACTAATAAAAAATATGTTTTTCACATTGTAAAGGATGCTTATTTTTTGTATTTATATAGAGTAATATTTTAGGATATATATATTGTTTTATGATTTATAAGAAGTATTCGATTATATAATAAGAGAATAGTGTATTATTTTACTTATACAGAACCAGTGGGGTAGATCAAGGAGTATTAACCATTTCATGAAAGACACTATTAATTCACGAGTTTTGTATTTGTAGTAGGAATATTACTTAATGTTCCTTTATCCTAGGGGCATTTTTAATGATATATTTCAGAGAGATGGAGGTAGAATATCATATAGTCTTTACTTCTTATGTTGGTGGATTTGATGTTTGAGATTTATGAAGATAGATATATTTGGAGATATATGAAGATATCATGATGAGTTTTTTATTATAAATTAATGTGGGAACAACAGTCTTGGAATGATCTGATCATCATGGAGATGAATATCATATTAGGGTCCATTGCTACAAGTAGTGTTTGTACAATTTTTTATTTTACACTTTCATGGATAACATAAAGTGGTAGTTTCTTATCTTTTTGATTTTATAATGAAGGATGATTGCGTATATAATGTATTATTATTTTTTATGGAGGATTATTTTTGTTATTTTCATTTATCAATTATTTTATCCATCTTATTCATTCTTTCAGAATGAATATTGTCTCTTTTATTATGGGACTGAATTTTAAAGTATTAATTATTATATAAATTTATTCATAACCATTGGGTGGGATGTGTTTAATGCTTATCTATCTATTTATATTATCAATTTTTTATTTAAACCAAAGTATTTTATTATCATAAAATAAGATTTTTGTGATAGGATAGTGACGATTAAGGACAAGGTTTTACATAGAATCAATTCTTACAATATACTTACAATCCACCATATCATTAATTCCTAGATATTACAGAGACATAGATTTTAAATATCAAATTACACTCATAATTCACATATTTTTTCAAAATAAAAGTATATCCCATTTATTTTTTAATTGATTTTCTTAAATATTGAGTTATATTTTTTCATGATAATATAACATGTCTTCATGTTTTCCACCCCAAACTTCATCATGTACAACATTTTTTTAGATTTAATTATGTAAGAGTAATATAAATTTATAAAATTGATTAATTTTGATAATGAATGAGACCTCATGGTTTGTCAATGTTTTTGGAACCATTGATTAGGACAAGGACTTAGTTCAAGATTCTAATTTGGTAGATTTAGACGAAAAATTCTCTAATTTCATTTTATTTTTTTACTTTACTTTATATATTTTATATTTTTAATTTTTATTAATGTTGGTGTTTTGATTATCATTGAATATAAAATAAATCATGGGTTCCCATATATTAAATGATGTATGGATTGCATATCATAGTTAATAATTTTTTTACATCAGAAGGAGATATAAATACAATGTTCGGTTACACCAACACATTTCATCTTAGAATAACCTTTCATCAACAATAAATAAGAGTTATTCAAATAGGTAATCTAAAACATGTAGAGGATTGAAAATTATGTTCCCAAATTAATGTAGAAACCCAATGGAGAAGAAAACATTGAGGAAAAAATTGTTGATAAATCCATGAATGATATTGAGTTTGAGGATAAATCCATAGTGACTTCTAATTATGAAGTTGAATATAAGATAGATTAAAATGTAACTAAACTAACAATTTTGAAACCAGAGATAGAATAAGTAGAGGAAAAGTAATTAATAATGTAATTAAAAAGATAATATATTGTGAAAGTGATTGAAATAAGGATGAACATTCAAGATTGTAAGGAGAATAATTAAGAATAAGTTGTAAAGTAGGATAATTAATATATTTTTATGACACATGAGTTATTTTTTCATTATTTAGTAAGTTAAAATACATGGATAACTCCTCAATAAAATGTTATGTTTTATTCTATAAATAATAAGAGAAGTTCCACATTTTATGAGTATTAATTTTAGTAATGGTTTAAACTCATAAAGTTAACTTCTTATATACTCCATTTATAATATACGTGATGTAATTTATAGATTAGATAAATTAAAAATAACCTTTCAGGAAAAAACTTATGTTTTTAATTTCATTATATGATATATATAAATTTATTATTTTTCTTATGAATATATTTTTAGGATATAGATTCAATCACCTTTATATATATTTTAGCTTTAACTATAATGGACATTGTACTTTCACATGCGTGTTTTAATTTTTCATTTTCATGATGATTATGAAGGAATAAATAATATTAAAAGATAAAAACAATGTAAAATGGGAAGATCTTCATTGGGTTAGGGATTATTATCATCAAAATTTTATCTCTTTTTATTTCCCTATATTTTACCAATGATTTATGAGTTTTAATTAAATATAATTTCTATTAAATTCATAGAATTAATGTTATGTTTTTCTATATATGATAAGAATACTATTTAAGAATAACATATTCCATGAATTAGATATCATTTTTGAAGATATTTATTGAATAACATGGTGTATGGATTAATATGGATAATACTGAGAGTGTTTTCTTGGAAAATCATGATTTGGGAGTATTTGTTAAGTTATATATTTAAAATTACAGTAAAATTATTATTCATTGAATTAATAATTTCAATATTTACTAATTTCTTATTATTATTCACACTTTGAGTGATATTCTATATTTTATGTTTCTCATTATCAGGAGGGTTGAAATCTATATTGAAATATTATTTTTATGCCCTCTTTCTTGATAGATACTTAAATAATTTTTACTTATCGATATTTTTTTCTTATATTTACAAATATATGAATTAAAAAAGTAAAAATAAGTTGATTTTGAATTTTTTATTTAAATTATTTGATCTTAAGATCTATCATTACATTTATTATTTCATTTTTTCATATCGAATCCATCAATGACCTTGAGAAGAAGATACTTTACAAGCCTATTTATACTTCATGGTCATATTCTTTGATATTATTTCATGATGACTATTTTGATATTTTAGGAGGGATATTGGTGATTATTTATATCTTTGGTTAAGAATTCCATGATTAAATATGGGGGAATATTTTTCATGAATTATTTGGTTGATGGTTCATAATTATTTCAATATTTTGTATTGAATAATCACATTTTAAAAAAGAGAAAGAAAATATAAAGAATACAAAATTAATAAAATGGGATTACTTGGATCAAAATTTTACTAGAATGATATTTACGCTTCTTATGAAAACTATTAAAAAATATTTTCGATATGGAATTAATTTTTGCGATTGATATTATTTTTGGTATAAATTTCATGGGTGTGAATCTTATTATTTCACATATTTCATTAAAAAAGTAGAGAAATTTTATTTAGAAGAAAACATGACAACTCTATAATGTGTTGAATATAATTATAATGAACCTATGTGAAAGTAGATAAATACTTGTAATGTGATAATTTTAATGTAGTTAAAGAATGAAATTTACGTCATTATTATTAATTGAATAACCTTCATTGTGATTTAATAATTTTTACTCTTTTCTCAATAATTTATTAGAATTATTACGTCAAAACATATCTACCCTTATCCATAGAATCACTTGTACCCAAATTTAAGACAACATGATTAATTTTCATTTGTTTCATTATAGTATGAATGTTTTAATTTTTATAAATACCATGGTTTTGAGGGATACAGTCAAGAGTTGAGAATAAATTTAGACCAATATACTTTAAGTGATGAGAGATGTTTTTGGTATGTTTTATCACAAGTATCATGAATGATAATAATATTTTTAAAGGTATAATTTTTATTTGATAAATGTATCTTAAAATTTATGTGGAAAGTAAAATGAAATATTGATTTCTTTTCTTGAAAAAAAGAGAAGTTTTAAAATTAATTACTTGTGTGATGATTTAAATTTTATTCCTTATTGGTAATTATGTAATTTCGTAAAATATATTGTTTAAAAAATGGTATAATGGATATAATTCATGATAATTTAGTGATTTAATGGTTAAAAATAATAAATAGTTTACGTGTGGGGGATTGGGCAGCTTTAATTTCATATATAATTTTTAATATTAAATTAACGAATTAATTATTCATTCCCAGTTTCTATTATTTTTTGTTATTTTTATAGGGATGTAATTTTGGTAGAGTTATAATGATTTAGAAGGAAAATAGTCATCTACATGTAACCTATAATTTTTTATAAGAAATAGTATGTATAGTTAAATTTACCCATATGTAAGATTTTATTTAAATATATAAGGAAATATGGATGGAAAATATATATTTAACATCAAGGAAAAGAGTAAGAGGGGGCCTTATGTTTTATCCAGGTAAACTAAATAATGTTAGAAAGTTCATGAGAGTTAATAAATGAAAACAAATCTCTATGTGGGTTATATTTTGATGAGATTTTTGGTTATAGTGTATAGAAACAGCAAGAGATATCCATATTGAGAGTTTATCATTTTCAGTCTTATTACCTAAGACTCATAAAATAAGATGCTCCAATATGGGATTATTAAATGTTGGTGGTTTTTAAAAAATGATACACCTAAAAATAGTGTAATTAAACTATCAAAATCCTAATATTGGGTTACATATTATTCATGTTCAATTTTATAATTATTTTAATAATTAGTGAACCTCTATCAAGAACTTTTTCATGTTGCACCCATATAAATCATGTTATGGTACTCTGGAATCATAGATACTATAAATAATTAAAATGAAACATACATGTCATGTCTTGTGGTTTTAATTATATGAAGACCAAAATAATTTCAACAATAATGAGTTTTTTTGTAGAGGTCACTCCCTTGGGGGTTAAATCGTAAGGTTTTCTTGACTTTACCACTCAATTTTTTGGATGATATGTGAGAGTATAAAATTCCACTTCAGTGGGTTTAAAATTATTCTATGAGCTATACATACATAAGAGTAACCATCGTGGAAGGGTTTTGTTTTCACATAAGTGCATTATCCTTAAGGAATTTTGTAGTTTGATGGATTTTAACACTAATAAGGATCCATGGGGGTCTGTTTTCATGAGATGATATTAGGGAATGAAAAGTATTGTTACATCATGAGATTTATGTTTTCTAAATTAAGATGGAAAATTGATGATATATCATTGATATTATGTTTCTTGAGGAAGGTTACATTCCATAGATAGTGTTATATTACTAATTAATATTTTTACATTATGTGAAGGTTTATCTCATGGTATATATAGTAGAAGATTCCTTTTTTTTGATAAATATGGTGTTGTATGATTGATAAGAAGGAAGTTATAATAGACAAAGAGCATGATATTGAATTATTCTTCTCTCAAATCTACAGAGGTAGTTTTTAATGAAGTATTCATCTTGTAGTGATGAACATTATCACATCAATAGTTTGTCATCAACATTAAGAATAATTGTTTTTGTTACACTATCATCATGATACATTTGATGTTTTTCAATGGGAATATATATATATATATATATATGAAAATACATAATTGTTTTATAATTAATATTGTATTAGTAGATTGATATTGATGAGTATTTATATAATTGGAAACATATAGAGATATAAAATAGAGCTTTTACCTATAAATTAAGGTCAGTGTTGTCCTATTTCTAATACTTTGATCTTTGAGGGGATAAATTCAATATTGGGGGTCCACTACACCGACTAGTCTCTAGTCAGTTTAGTTTTTTTAACTACCTCATGGTTAGTATAGAGAGATATATTCTTCTCTTATGGATTTAGTAATGAATATGGAATGAGTAATTGATGAATTTTTTTAATGGTAGTTCATGTTTTTTTTCTACACTAAAAATTTCATTCACATTTCTAAATCATTTGTTGAGCATTATTGGTGTCTCATTGATTGAAGAGGTTCCATTTAATATTTTATATAGTTATAATTCTTCTTCCCAACAATTGGGTGAGTTATGAACTATGTTTAAATATGGGGTTGGATCACCATATTTCTAAATAAACCAAAGAACTTAACCATAAAATTATAGGAATTTAATTATTAATGAGTAATGATAATGAAAATGGATTTACATAGATTTAATTATGACCATATCTTTAAAATTTATATTATCTGTTATTTTTTGATATATCATGGACTAAGATTTTCTAGATCTTGATAAACTAAGAACTCAAAGTTATTTAAAAATTGAAATATATCTCATCCATTTATAAATTGTTTGTCATGATAATTATGTAATAGTTTTCTATACTAAGGTACCATATCATTATTGTTTCAACTCCATGATTCATCTTTTAAATCAATTTTCTAATTGTTATTAGTGATTATGTATGTAAATTTATAAACTATATTCTCCATGAAAATTAATAACAACTCAGGAGTGGTAATTTTACATGATATTGAAAAAACACTATGGGATCAAACTATACCTACTTTGAGAAATTATTGGAATGTATACCAGCTTAAAATATAATTATACAAGTGAAAAAACTAGAAAAAATAATCATGTCAAGGATAATATATATACTTTAAAAAGGATAAACTAATTATTTTATTGGATACATACTCATATGGGTGAATGTGGAAACATATAGAGTGAATAAGGCCCAATTTTATAATACTTAGTCACAATCATCAATGGAATGAGGTACCCATAAAAAGTTTATTACAATATATTTTCCCTTGCACTAATTTAGAATAACTAGACCATGCATATTTACATATTTGTATTAAAAATTATGAAATTCAACAATATATATTTCAATATTCTATATCAAAAAATATAAAAATGTTAAGATAAAAAAGTAGAACTACTAGTTTGAAAAATTAAAAAACATAAATGGTGGAATGGGAATCAAAACTAAAATAAATCAAAATCAAGTTCAAATTAAGTGTTTGAAAACCATTTACTTGAATTTAAAATTCATTTTTTTATTTATTTTCACTCTACCCTATATCATAGACAATCATCACACAATGATAATATAATAGAGAGTATAGTTCACCTAATAATAAATTTTTTGAAACCAAATTATTAATATGAAGTAAGAATTAGTATTTTGAATGATAATATTAATAGTTGTGACATTCTTAGGGATGCTTTTACATGTGTTTAAGATACGCAAAGGGTTTTGGGGTGTCAGGCCTAGTATATAGATTTTTTATAGGTTATAATAGATAATTATAAAAATGACATATGATCATGTTGTCATGGAGACATTGTGGTGTGGTGTGATGTTGTACATGATTATATTATTAGAGTTGAGGGAAGTCATGTCCCAACATGTGGTTTTGAGCCATGATCACCTAATATAAAGATGTTTTTTTATAGTTGATGTAGAATCTATCAAAAAATAATGGGGTTTTTAGATGGAGGGTTATTTGGGTGATCGGTGTCACACTTATCCTATGAGGATAATTACACCATAAGGCACTGACTCATGCTATAATGCGTAGTTGGAATTTCCCATGTTCTTCCCTAGGGAAGGAAATTGAATTGAAAATCTATTTTCATTTTCATATTGAGTCCCTAGACATATCATTGTTCTTTAGTCCCATAATACACACCAAAATTCACCCCTATGTGGGTTTTAGTTTTTTTGAACCATTAAAATTGATCCCCATCTAACAGTTTTGGTTACTTGGAAAAAGGGATTGATTTCCCTACGAATCTTCATATTTTGTACTTCTATAAAGAAATTAAATCTAAGATTATTGATTATTATAAAATAGTCGGTTCTTCTAGTTATAGATATGTATTAAAATATATTAATATGATTCAATTCCCTTATTTTGATGTTTTTTTGGAATAAAATCCATTTTAGGTATTATATTATTAATTTTTTAATTTCATGTAAATAGTGTTTTATCAAGCTATGATATTACATGAGTCAACACTTAAGAACATGATATAGCTATCTCTTTTCATATAACTTTATATTTTATATATTTTTATGTGATGTTCAAGAACACACCTAGAATTTTAGGTTCAAGAATTATAGAATGTAGCCAATGGGGTATAGATGTGTGAGATAGGCTAGGGTTGATCCTCTTTAGTATGAATTTAGTGTTTTTGGTATGATTTTTGGATTTTAATGAAGACCATTGGTTATTCCACTAAGGGGAGTGACCTCTAATAGGGTCTAATGAAGCTCAAAGTGATTGGAAATCATGCGTTCTATGAAAAATGTCCTAGGATGATGCCATGGAAGAACAATTATAGTACTTTATTATTATATGTTAACAAAAAAGATATTCACATGATTAATATATATTATATATGGATTTATTTCCTTTAAATGGTACTAAAAAAATTTCTTTAGGATACATCACTAGTATATAATCAAGGTAAAAAATAGGCATATGTTGGTTTCAATGTAGTTTGGAATAAATGTTACATAACCTGATACTATGTTTCACCCAACATAGTATGTGATTTAAATAAGATACATATCATCTATTTATAGATATTCAGTTACAATTCATTATGAATGAATTAAAAAATCAAGAAATTTTAATTGAAGGATTTCAATAAAAGAGTCTCCAATTCGAAATAATGGATTCTATGATATAGAACATGATACATTTTATATAATTGATGACCATCATTAAATGAAACTAATCAATATTTCTATATAAATGGAATAAGATACATCATTTCGGAAATTTTATATACATGCAAGTTTAGTTGAAAATATCTTCTTCCCCGATTATTATTCACCACTATGGTGGATGTTCTAATATTCCTTAAAAAATTAAGGGTACTTTATAAAATAATTCTAGGATCCATTAGTAAGTGTTTTCCCCTGCATGGTAGGAAGTATTTGTTTTCTACTCCTATCATCATCATTAATAAAATCAACGAATTTATAGGCCAACAGTTGTATTATATAGGTATGAATGATTCCCTGTCAAAAAGAACAATTGATCCTTAAAGATAGAACATTTATCATATGTATTCTTTACACTTATAATAATAATATGATGATCTCATAAAATCTATTATTGGTATCTGAATTGATTTGTTTAATGACTTATTGTGTAATAATTACTATTTTTTCAATGAAATTTTAACTAGGATACATTTTCATTCATATCATATTAAATGATACATTTAATCCTTCTATTTAGATATAACATAGTGAGAAAAGTTTCTATATCATATTTTACAATATAGTATACACCCAAAATTTTCAATTGTATAATCACATATGACATGTGATATCATATTACATGATACCATAAGAGTTTTGTTTTGAAAAATAATGACATGGAGTAACTAATACATCTTCAATATATTAAATTTTGGTGGGTATTATAATATATCTCCAATGATATATAATGATTTTGATTTAACCTATGATTGGATATGTATTATAAAAAATGATATACATTCATAAATTGTCTCTCCCTAGTATCAATAATATTTCCGGACTTCTTATTAGTTATAAAATAGGACATGTATAAAAATATTTAATTTTTTATTTTTCATATTTTTTATTATGGTTTTAAATTTTTGTAAATAATATTTTTCGAGGTATTATAAAAAGGTATCTTTTGAAAATAAATAGAATATAAAAATTTCAAATTTATTTCTAATTTTTTAAAATAAATAGTCTATATTTATTAGTTTATTCCATTATATTATTCATCATTAAAACATTCTCAATGAATTTAAATATTATTTATGATTTATATATATGGTAAATTTATTCTAGGAGATAAAAACTTTAATTAAATCCTAATTTAGACTTCGTAAAATTTATTTTTTATATTCCTTAACCATGATTTTTATAGTTCTAAGACTAAGAAAAGTTTTTGGACATAGTTTTTGTATCTTATATTTTAGAGATATAATGTACTGAATTTTATTTTCTGAAAATTCTCCTTGGGGAGATATAATTGGGGTTTGAACCCCCCCAAACAGGAGGATTATATATTATTCTAGAAAGGTGATGGATTGGTAACTACCACACTGGTGTTAATCATATAGAGATTATAAATCACATATAAATATATACTCATACATGAAAATATTATTTACCATTCTCATGAGTTTAATTTATGTAATTATGAATTTTTTCATCTAATTTTTGGGTGTGTGACACCAAATTATGGGTTATGTAAAGTGTAACACATTTATGTGGTGTAAAAACATTAATTTGGTGGATGGAATATGATTCAAAAACTAAATATTTTGAAGTGTAAATACACAAAGGAAACTAACATAAGAGATCCAAAATTTAATTAGATTAAATGAGTTTCATTTACCTATTATATATATTAAAATGTAATAATTTTAAGGAAACAAAAAAAACTATGTGTAAGATTCCATCCAATGTGTTATTTTTGAAGAGATCAATCATTAAGTCATTATTTTTGTACCATATTATAGTTAATATTTATTATATTGTTTAATATATGAATGTTATAATGTTATCCTAATGGTTAGGTCCTTCAGTTAAAATTTTTTTGTGCACTACAATTATCTTTTTATCCCTAATTTTTAGGATACTAGAAGATGAGAGTTATGTGAATCCATTTTCTAGGATTGGATAAAGGGTTTATCTTCTTACCAATACACGATTTATAATTTCCATTATTACAATTATTACTTATATATTTTACTATGTGGTGAGATAAACTCTTTAGAAAACTCATTACATATTGAAATATGTGTCACGAACCGTCCTCGGGGCCCGTGCCGTGACTACCCCAAGCCCACCTTCCATAGGCCAGGGGCTGGCGACTAGCACCAAAGGTGTAAATCCCGATAACTGGGAAGACATTTCCTTTATAAAAGTAAAAAAAACACCACAAAGTACAAGAACAAGTAATACACTAAGTACAAAAGAAAGTTCTGAAAAGTAAGTGGGCCAGAATACAAACCCAACTGAAAGTACAGCTACAACTGAACGAAAGTACAATAGAAAAGATAGACAACTGGAAGAATAGAAGCAGCTCCTGGGTCATCCACCTCGGATCCTACCTGAAGGGTAGGTACAGATAGCGCAGCTCCTGGACCTCCCACCACGGATCATACCTGAAGGGTAGGTACAGATAGCCTCCACAACACTCTTGCCCATCGACCTCCTCTGAGTATCGTCTCGCCGTGAATTCCATCTCCGGATACTGACTCATCATGAGGTCCACCACTGGGTACCATCCAGTCCTCGAACACTCGGCCTTTGTCAGCGCTACCCGTTGTCTGCAACCAACACAACGAGGTGCGGGCATAGCCCGTGCAGGGGTGAGTATATGATACTCAGTAGGGACCCCGAGGCCCTCAAGGTCTCACTAAATCCAACAAGGATAACCACAAAGAAGGATCTCAACAGATAACCCTTACTTAGGTATAAGCCCATACTTATACCTAAGTTATCAAGTAACCCATCTCAATCATGACGAAACACAAAGGTTATGAAATCAATGGATAACCACTACCTAGGTATATGCCCATACATATACCTAAGTTATCAAGTGACCCATCTCAATCATGAGGTAAACACAAAGGTCATAGACTCAGCTCAACCAGGATTTTATTCATGATGTCGAAACCACGGCTGCTGGAGAACTCCTCCTCTGTCGAGTACAGTGGGCCTGCTGCTACAACCAAGCGCGCCCCAATTACCTTGGACTGCTGTAGTACTCCACCTATCGAGTACTGTGGGCCTGCTGCTACAACCATGCGCTTCCCACCATGGGTATGCCGCTACAACCAAGCGCTCCCCCTCATAGCCTCCAGAGGTACTCCTTCTGTTGAGTACCGTGGGTCTGCCGCTACAACCAAGAGCTCCTCTGCCGTGGGTCTGCCGCTACAACCAAGAGCTCCCCCTCATAGCCTCCAGAGGTACTCCTTCTGTTGAGTACCGCGGGTCTGCCGCTACAACCAAGCGCTCCTCTGCCGTGGGTCTACCTCTACAACCAAGTGCTCCCCCTCATAGCCTCCAGAGATACTTCTACTATTGAGTACTGCGGGTATTCCGCTACATCCAAGCACTCCTCCTCCTTGGGTCTACCGCTACAACCAAGCGCTCCCCACTAGGCTATCCGAAACACATCGAGTCGATAGATCAGCAGTCGTCAAGTCTCAGCTAGCTACTAGGTCTTAGCACTCTGCTAGCACGTCACCGGGAGGGTCCACTCCACGAGCTACTGGTCGATACTCCAAGTATCACAAATTCCCATGAAAAAGTATCTCAAAGTACCACCTCATCATAGGGGTCTCAAAGCAACAGACGACACGTCAATCAGACACCCGGTCTATGAGTTATTAGCCTTTTCGTCCCAGGGGCCCGATTGGTTTCATGTATGAACCAACCCGACCGCATCACAACTGTACCCCAAAATCTCATAGGGTATACTCATGGGGACCGTTTCTCAACGTGATCACCAACTTCGCTGATGGGTTGTCAAACAGACGTCTGGTCTGGAAGTTATCAGCTTTTCCGTTCTAGGGGCCCGGTTGGATTTCAGGTTCAATCCAACGCGGACACTATCCATATACGTCCAAAACTCAGGCAAAGTATACCAAAAGTTCTGTCTCATCAAGAGGAATCCAACAAAGTAGATGGCACATCAATCGGATGTCCGGAGCTCAAGATATAAGCGTTTCCGCTGCGAGGGCCTGGTTGGTTTCGTATCCAAACCAACCCGGCCGTACTAAAAGTTCTCCGAAACCTTGAGCGTAATATACTGAAACGACCGTCTCGACCCAAGGATCGCTACGCAACTGACGGTGCATCGATTGGAGGTCTCTAGACCATGATACAGACAAAAGATTGGAAGTGGTCTGAAAATGGGGGTCTGGGCCCGGTCCGACCCGTCCCAACCCCCCTGGGTCGGCCCGGTGGGCGTGGTCGGGCCCGACCGGGGCGGCCCGGCCCGGTGCGGCCTATCCGGCCCGGGGCGGCTCGGTGCCGGTCGAGCGGGGTCAGCTTGGCGCTGGCCGAACGGCCGCGCAAAGGGGGCAGCTACCCCCTTGATTTACGCCGCGGCCCCGCGTGGGGGGCCACTAGTTGCCAGCGGACGCCGCCTAGTTCCGCGTCCCCCCTAGGTCCCGCGCGGCCGCGGGACCAGCCGCCCACCACCGCAGCTTCAGCCGCGAAAGTCTATCCTGGCGGCGCGCCGGGCACCGCCGGCTCCGGTCTCCGGCTCCGGCAGGGCCTTCCGTGGACCACCGGACGCGCTCCAGTGGTCCGTTTTGCCTGCCGTTTTCGCCAGCGGTCCTCCCAAGACCTACCCTTCACTGTGAAGCCTTCAAAACACCTCTAAGGCCTGTTTTGTCAATGAACGATGATCCACCGCCAATTAAACGATCTGTGGAGCCTTCGAATCGCCGCAACGGCGCGGCGCAATGGCGCCACGCTTCTTCGCCCATTCTTCATTGTTTCCGTGCAGTGATGCTGCACCACGCCGCCTTTTCTCATGACGCAACAAGAACAATCATAAAAAGGGGGAGGAGGGTTGGCCGTGTTCATGCGGTCCGACCTCCTCCCGTTATTACGATAACATACGGCTCAACGACTATCAACAATTTAATCAAAGACCGAAGATATAATTCACATAAATTAAACCAAACCCCCTACCTCAAGGTATCGTCAAACGATGGTTCATCGCAGGAAAAGGAACATCGTAGAAGAAACATCATGGAAGGAGGATTTTCGGCATCGCGGTACACGGCGTCACGTTTTCGATCTCTGAGGAATCGACATCCTTCCTTGTCCTTCGTCGGAGGCCGACGTTCTTCGTCGGCGACGGTGCGTTCTTCGCGTTCTTCAAGGAGGAAGAAGAAGTTCCATGGTGATTAGTCACTAAATGAGGCTAATATTCATTGTTAATATACATAATATTCATGTTATTTTTAATTCATAAACACCATTTTAGTGCATTTTACACTATGAACATCATTTCACATTATGATTGTAATTACTTCTTAAAATGCACTATTATGTGGTACATTTTTGAACATCATTTAAAGTACCCAATGATTCATCTGATTTTAAGGAATATAATTATACATATTTTAATTTTATATTTTTGGAAATTTATCTACAATTAAATATTAACATGTTTCATTTAGGGATCAATGGAGAATTCATGGAAGAAGATGGGGTTATTTTGTGATGAAAGGAAGCAATTTTGGAGAAGTCAGATTGGACACCATCCCACTGATGAGACTGTGGGGCTCATCATACAGGCCCAATGAATCCCAAATTTTGTGAGAAGCTATAATCCATGTATAGGAACAAATAACTCTGCATGATCCAATGCTAATTCTGCCTCCATGGTGTCCATTTAGGCGGCCCAAGTTAGAAATAAAATTCTGGGCCAGATTCTGCCGCCCCGAACAATGGCCCCCTAATCGTATCATATATCCGAATATACAACTCTAAATGGGCCCAAATTTTATAGGACGTTAGGATACATCTGGGAATCCATTTTATTCTTCTATGTCTCACTCTGATTATTCAATATATAAGGTCATCAAAGTGCGTCTGTTCGGTGGATGAAAGCTGGCTGCCACCTCAGGTCAAATGTGGAAAAGTCTAAGTTCCACAAGCTTTCCACCACCCTAGTCCTACCATAATCAAGTGGGATGATTTTTACTATTGTAGGCTCGACCCAAGGCTTCCAAAATGACTATTTAAGGCAGTGTTGGTGGAGGAGTTGAGAATCTTGGATGCTTTTTTCAATTTTAATGTTATGCTGCGATTTTGTTGTCTCAAGTTTGTCTTTCACTTGTATGTTGTTCAATTCACTTTAGTTTCTTAATAAAAGTTCTTCTTATCCTCTTATTATGTTTTTATACATCTCAGTTTGATACCTTTGCTTCAAGGTGTGAACTTATTCACACCAAATCTTGTGAAATTATTCACACAACAGTGGAGTGATCATTTTATTTTTGTTGTTTTCTTTACTTCTCCATTTCCTCCCTCATGAGTCTACTTTCCGCTTCCATTAAAACCATGAGATCAATGGAGGGATAACCCACTTATGGGTTGATCCAAGGAAGTAGAAAGGGGATGGATTGGATGTTATTTATCACCCCATTAATGTATAATCACTTCTTTAATTGATATTTTTATTTGATTATTTTTAAACTCCATCGTCCTTGTTGAATTTGAGGTCACACGCTTCATGTGATAATACGAACCTTTACCTTGAAGTGATCAAAACATTGATCCTTAAAGTGTATAGGTGATTAGTATTAAAAGGTGTAGACATTAAACCAGTAAGCGATGATGTTGTTTTATATCCTTAAATGAACCCCATCTCAAATATAATAAATTGAAATCATTAAAAAGGAAATACGTCCAATCCACCCCGAGCAATAACCTAGGATAAAATCATTATTTTAAATTGAATTCACATAAATCTGTTAGTTATACTTTAAACCCACATAAATCAACCCAAGTTGGCCAATTCATATCCAAAAACAGTCCATATAATGTACGTGTCTATAGGTTACTTCTTAGGTCTCTGAGGATTCGACAACCCAAGCTAAACTAAAGGTCCGTCCTACATTCTTCTCTTGGTTAAATTTGAGCGAGAATCAAATTATGGTGCCATTTCCGAGGACCCAAGTAAGTCATCTAAACACCCATTATATTCTCCCCCATTTCTTCTTTTCTCATCCAAATTCTCTTATCTTGTCCCTTTCTCGTTTTTTTCTTTTAGCGCATGTCCGCCTACACCCGCGATCAATCAAACCATCTTGTTAGGGTGGATAGTCCTGGGGTTGGGGAGTCAATTACACCAAGGGAACTCATTACATTATATCCTATTCTTCCTAATACTCTGGAGTCCAAGATTGATCCAATTTTAATGGAAGGTCTTCAAAGAAACCAACTCATAAACCCGGGTGGGAACCAAAATGGAAACCCAAATGAGGCAGCCCCAAACTTGGGGAATGGAATTGATCAAACCATGAATGAATACCTCACACCTTCCTGGACCAATGCCCCCTCATTCATTAGACACAATTACATAGGAGATGCCAACTACATCTTTAAACCCCATGTCCTAAACCACCTTCCCACATTCCATGGAATGGAGTCCGAGATGCCATACCTGCAAATTAAGGAGTTCAATACATTGTAGAAACCATGTGTCCCCCACATCAACTAGAATAATCTAAGATGAGGCTATTTACTTTTTCTTTAAAGGATCGAGCTAAAAATGGGATAAACAATTTGATACCATCATCCATCAACTCTTGGGACAAACTATAAATAGAATTCTACAAAAAAATACTTTCCCCACCACAAAACAATTGCACTTAAAAAGAGTATCCAAAATTTTTTTGAAAAAGAGGGAGAGTCATTCTATGAAACATGGTAAAGGTTCAAAGACACTCTAAACATGATTCCACACCATGGTTTTTCTATTCCTGAACAGGTGAGAATTTTATATGAAGGGTTGGGTCCGGGGAACAAACAATTCATTGACATGATGTGTAATGGAACATTTAAAAACAAAGCCCCAAATGATGCTTACGAGTATCTAGAAATCCTTTCTGAACAAAAACAAACATGGGGAACTTCACCTTATTCTGAAAAGACACAATGAACTACTGGAATTCATACACTTATAGAAGAGTAAAGCCTTAGGGCTAAACTCACAACACTCTCTAGGAAGGTTGAAGAGACAGACCTTAGGAAAGTCCGTGAAATTCAAACTGTTGACCCTGTTTGCACAAATTGTGACAAACATGACCATAAGACAGAAAACTGCCCAACCATTCTATCCATCAAGGATGTTCTCTTAGGAGGACCCCCAGCAGAAGTAAATACTTTGAACTTTCAAAATCCTCAATACCAAAACACCTTCAACCCAAGGTATAACGACCACCCAGGCTTCCGCTGGAAAGATAACCAACAACCTAGCCAACCACAGGGACAAAATACTTACCCCCATCAGAACTACCAATCCGATAACCAGTTCCAAACCCAACCTATCCAATACCAACAACCACCAGTCCATTTTAAACAAACCAATACACTTCCAAAATATCCCCCTGGGATAAACCAATCTTCTCAAGAACCAACCCAAACTGTTCCACAAAGCCTATTAGAACAACTATGCAAACAAATGGAGAGGATGAACTCGGAGGTATCTTCCCTAAAACAAGAACTTCAAACCATCAAAACTGGAAATGCACCCATGCCTACTCAGGTAGTGCCATCCTCAACTTGAATGGGAGAGTCAAGTTGTGATCAAACAACTCATGAACAACTAAAGGCTGTGACTGTTTTAAGAAGTGGGAAATAAATTGAGAAACCTGAACAACTAATTCAGAACCCACCTGAAGATTCAAACGTGGATGAAAATTTAAATGAACCCCAAGATAAAACTGAGGAAACTGATAACATTGTCAAGGAAACAACTCTTCAACAAACAACCCCACAACCTGCACCATTTCATCAACGCATGAGGGGGAAAACCAAGCCTGAACTGAGTGAAACGTTGAGAGAAATATTTTCAAAAGTCAAGTTGAAGATACCCCTTCTCGATGCAATCCAAACCATACCTGCCTAATCAAAGTACCTGAAGGACTTGTGCACTTTTAAAAGAAAATTTTCACATAAAAACCAAGTCCTTTTGGCTGCTAATGTGAGTACCACTATTCAAGGGACCATTCCTCCTAAGTTGAAAGACCCGGGTTGCCCTTACATCAATGTTGAACTAGGAGAGAGAAATTTTTTCAAGGCCTTGTGTGACCTAGGTGCTAGTGTCAATATCATACCATATGTTGTGTACTGCCAGTTAGGACTAGAAGAACTCCAACCCACATCTGTCACACTTCAACTTGCTGATCGTAGCATTAGGGTTCTAAAGGGGATTTTGAAGGACGTTCTAGTAAAGGTTGAAAACTTCATCTACCCTTTTGATTTCATCGTCCTTGACAACCATCCAAACTTACAAAATAAGGAACAAACCCCAATCATCCTTGGTCATCCTTTCCTTGCAACAATAAACTCTATTATCCGATTTCGAAATGGGAACATGACCATCACCTTTGGGAACATGAGTCTTGACTTGAACATCTATAATGCAAGCTCACAAATAGGGGATGACGAGGAAATTCATGAAGTAAACATGATAGAAAGCATTGATAATGAATCCATGGAACATCAAGTAATATTTGATGAAGGTTTAAGTCGGGATGAGATTGATTTCCTTTGTTTATATGAAGGAAGTTTATCTCCTTGGCTTGAATCATTTTCAAATTTCTCTTCTGATGAAGTCTTAGGTCCAAAAATCAGTGAAACCTATAAAGAAACCACTTTCATGGAGACCACTCCAACTTCCTTCCCTAAATATGATCAAGCCAATCTAGTTGCTTAAACTTCTAAATTTGGGGAATCAATCCTATCTGAAACTCTAAAAAAGAAATTGAACTTGATCCAATGTCCCAATCTTCTGTTGAAATTCTGAACCAACCTAATCTTGAATTGAATTAACTTCCCGCTACACTAAAGTATGCTTTCCTAGGGGACAATCAAACACATACTATTGTCATTTCTTCCACTCTTGAAGCCAATCATGAAAGGATGCTTCTAAATGTCCTCTGGAAGCATAAGAAAGCCATTTTTTGGACCCTTTCTGATATTCCTGAGATTAGCCCACTTATCGGGACTCATAATATTGTTCTGGAATCTGATTCAAAGCCATGTCATCAACCTCAACAGTGACTCACTCCTAATATCATGGAGGTAGTAAGAAAAGAACTCCTGAAATTGCTAAAATCTGGTATCATATATGCCATAGCTGAGAGTGGATGGGTGACCCCAATCCAAGTGGTTCCAAAAAAGGCTGGAATCACAGCGATAACCAATTTGGATGAAGAGATTCTTCCAACAAGGGTGAGTAGTGGATGGAGGGTCTGCATTGACTATAAGAAGATAACCTCATTCACCAAGAAGGACCATTTCCCCTGACAATTCATTGACCAATTCCTTGAGAGAGTGGCAGGTCATGCGTTCTACTGTTTCTTAGATTGGTACTCAGGGTATAATAAAATTGAGGTCTCCCTAGAGGATCAAGGGAAGACTACATTCACATGTCCGTTCAGAACCTTTGCCTTCAAATGCATGCCCTTTGGGTTATGCAATGCCCCTGGAACCTTCCAATGGTGCATGATGGGAATCTTCTCAGACATGGTAAGGGATTTTCTAGAGGTCTTCATGGATGACTTCTCTGTGTTTGGGGATACATTTGAGGGATGTCTGAGGAATGTAGAGAGAGTCTTGTCAAGATGTAATGAAAAGAATCTAGTCCTAAACTAGGAAAACATCCATTTCATGGTTAAAGAGGGACTAGTTTTAGGCCATCTGGTCTCAGGTATCGGATTGAAGTTGATAAAGCCAAGGTTGAGATCATTCGTCACCTTCCATCACCCAAAACCATCAAGGAAGTGAGTTATTTCTTAGGACATGCTGGTTTCTATAGAAGATTCATCAAGGAATTTAGTTCAATATCTCGTCCCCTTTGTGCTCTCCTAGTAAAGGATGCTCCATTTTTTTGGACAGAAAGATGTGAGGGTTCATTCTCAAACCTCAAATCCTCTCTCACATCTCCCCCATCATGAAATCTCCAAATTGGAACCTTCCTTTCGAACTTATGTGTGATGCCAGTGAATTTGATGTAGGAGCTGTGTTAGGACAACATTGTGATAAAAATTCTTATGTCATTGCTTATGTAAGAAGATCCTTAAATGATGCCCAAATCAACTACACCACCACTGAAAAGGAGTTACTTTCTATTGTGTTTTCCTTAGAGAAGTTTTGGTCCTACGTCTTAGGATCCACCATCACTGTGTTCACTGACCATTCCGCACTAAAGTACCTCTTCCAAAAACAACATGCTAAGGCTAGACTGATTAGGTGGGTCCTTCTCTTACATGAATTAGACCTCACAATCAAGGATACAAATGGAGTTGAAAATGTTGTAGCTGATCACCTATCTAGGATGGAATTCAAAGACAACTCAAATCACCTTTCTGTGTCTGATTCATTTCCGGATGAACACCTATACTCTGTGAGTGACTGCCCTTGGTATGCCGACATAGCCAATTTCTTAGTTACAGAAGTATTTCCAAAATTCTTAGGGACTAAATCTCAAAGGAAATTCCTTTCTAATGTTAGACACTATGTGTTTGATGATCCATACCTCTATAAGTTTTTCCCTGACCAAGTCATTAGGAGGTGTGTCCCAGAATCTGAACAAGATTCCATCCTTAAATTTTGTCATAGTGAGGCATGTGGAGGTCACTTTTCCTCTAAGAAAACATCTGCTAAGATTCTTCAATGTGGTCTCTTCTGGCCCACCCTCTCAAGGGACTCCTACTCCTTTTGTCAAAGCTGTCCTAGGTGTCAACAAGTAGGGTCCATCAAAAAAAGGAATCAAATGCCACTCACTCCCATCTTAGTGGTTGAAATCTTTGACTGCTAGGGAATTGATTTCATGGGTCCCTTCCCAAACTCTAGGGGATACCTCTACATAATCTTATCTGTTGATTATGTCTCAAAATGGGTTGAGTACATTCCCACTAAGTCCAACGATCATAAAGTTGTGATTCGAATTCTAAAAGAGAACATATTTTCTCGATTTGGAATTCTTATGGTTATAATCAGCGATCGAGGAACCCATTTCTGCAACCGCCCATTCTCTTCACTCATGTCTAAGTATGCTATTTCTCTTAAAGTGTCCACTTCATACCATCCTCAAACCAATGCTCAAGCTGAGTTAGCGAATAGGGAGATTAAGAAAATTCTTGAAAAAACTATCAACCCCTCTAGGAAAGATTGGTCTGAGAAACTCTAAGATGCTCTCTGGCCCTATCTAACCACATATAAAACCATTTTAGGAATTTCACCATATAGGTTGGTTTATGGAAAAGCATGCCATTTACCTGTTGAAATTGAGCATAAGGCCTTTTAGGCAATTAAGAAAATGGATTATGACCTCTCATTGGCCGGAACAAAAAGGAAATTAGATCTCAATGAACTAGAGGAACTAAGGATGGAGGCTTATGAAAATTTAGGGATCAATAAAGCTAGATTTCAAGCCTACCAAACTAGGAATATCAAGGTCAAACATTTTGAACCGGGAAAACTTGTACTCTTGTATAGTTCAAAACTTCATTTACACCCAGGAAAGTTAAGGTCTAGATGGTTAGGACCTTTTATAGTACATCATGTATTCCCCCATGGGGCAGTAGTGATTCAAGATCCCATAAGTGGTTACATTTTCAAGGTCAATGGTCAAAGGTTAAAACCATTCATTAAATCATTCAATAAACAGAAAATAGAGGTTGAGTTAACTGAGCCAACCTATGAACCATGAAAAAATTGATAGATTTAGGGTTCATGTCGAGCTAACGACGTTAAAAAAAGCGCAACATGGGAGGAAACCCATGGTTTTCAAGTTTCCTATCATTTTGTTGTTTTAATAAAATTTATATTTTAATTAATCAATTTTATATTGAAAAAAATAGTCTGTTGACCTGTTCTTCTATTATGAGTATAGATGGGTATGAAAGGGGAGCACCATATTCATCCGTGTCACGTGGTGTGATCCTTGAGTAATACCATACCCATAAATTTAAAAAAAAGACAATGTATCATCAGTTTGTTTTATTTTAATGTGTTTTTAGGTTAAAATAAAAATACAATAATAATAATAATAAAAATATAATAATAATTAAAAAAGGGGACACATCATAGGTCGTGGGGAAAACCCCATCACAACCAGCGAAGCCGCGTGGATTCGAACCCGGGACCGAAGGGAGACAGGGGCGCACGCTTACCACTGAACTACGGTTTTTTGTGCTTCCTTATTCTATAATTTTTATATTTATACTTATATTTTACTTTCATTATTATATAAATATATATATATATATATTGTTTTGTTTTTTTTTTGTTTTGTTTTTCCTTTTTCTACTAGGGAACTCTACAAGTGACATGGATATCAAAGGATTAAAAGGGAGGAGAAAGAATTTCAACTTCAACCACCAGGTGAATTCATTCCATGACCCTAATTTTCAATTACCTTTTTAAACTTTCATTCTCTACCTATACCCCTTCTAAATTTTATTTTCTTTAAACACTGGGGACAATGTTATTTTAAGTTGGGGGGGAGATAAAATAAAAAATTCTTTTGTGTCAAAAAAATGATAAATGATTTGAAAAAAAATTGTGAAAATGGAAGGAAAAAATTCCTTTAACTTTAAACATGGTAATACACATTGCACACTTTGAAATTGAATATCAAATAATTTAGCATACCCTAATTCTGATTTTAATCATTGTATAATTTCATGAGCATTGATTTTGGAAAGTGTGGCTGGCCAATGTGATATTTCATCGTTTATATTTTCATCCAAATAAAAAAAAAGATCACAATGCACGTCCTTTGGATAGTGGGGTATTAGTTTGAGTTCATGGGGTACCCTAAATAAATAGCATATGTTTGGTGATCATTTTAGTTTAATATGAGTATTCAAAAAATAAATTGTTTTTAAAAAAAATTTGCACGTAGAGCAATGAAATGACCTAATCCATGGCTTTCGGCACTTGGGGATCGTGACTCCATAGTTGTCTGGACTAGAGTTAGTAATTTTATCTCTATTTATGGTAATTTGAATTTGTTTTTGACTGAGTTAACTCGAGATGATGCCCGAGTATGTGGGATTCACTTGGTTCCCTAAGGTCTTTGAGCCTGGGAGTCATCGGAAAAGTCTCACTACAGAGGTTGACTCTTTTGAGTGCAATTTCAATTACCATGGAAAAATTGCAAAAACAAAAAAAAATAATACAAGAAAAATTTGAATACTCATATTAATATTGAAATGTGATTCCACCTAGTGCTTCCATAATTTTCCCCTTGAATAAAGATGAACCCCCATGTCTATTTTGATGCACAACACATCCTCATACTTAATTGATATTGGATGAAATATGGAAATGAATTTGAACAAAAGAATGGGATTGGTATTGGGATATACTTATGAAACTATATTGTATTAAAATATTTTGATGGGTTTAATGATTTTTTGGTATATGGGTTTCTGGTGATCACTGTGTATTAAAATGTTTTTGGAAAAGGGAATTCGAATTTCATATTGTTGAGTAATAGTTTTCTTGGGGCTAGCAAAACTCAAGTTGGGGGGTGTGATTAGTCACTAAATGAGGCTAATATTAATTGTTAATATACATAATATTCATGTTATTTTTTATTCATAAACACCATTTTAGTGCATTTTACACTTTGAACATCATTTCACATTATGATTGTAATTACTTCTTAAAATGCACTATTATGTGGTACATTTTTGAAAATCATTTAAAGTACCCAATGATTCATCTGATTTTAAGGTATATAATTATCCATATTTTAATTTTATATTTCGGGAAATTTATCTACACTTAAATTTTTTTATTTAGGGATCAATGGAGAATTCATGGAAGAAGATGGGGATATTTTGTGATGAAAGGAAGCAATTCTGGAGAAGTCAGATTGGACACCAGCCCACTGATGAGACTGTGGGGCTCAACATACAGGCCCAATGAATCCCACATTTTGTGGGATTCTATAAGACATGTATGGGAACAAATATCCATTAATGAAACAATGCTAATTAGTCCTCCATAGTGTCCATTTAGGTGGCCCAAGTTAGAAATAAAATTATGGACCAGATTCTACGGCACAGAAAAACATCCCACTAATCGGATCCTATATCCGAATATACAACTCCAAATGGGCCCATATTATACAGTCTGTTAGGAGACATATGGGTCTCCAGTTTATTCTTCTATGGACCACTCTGATTTGGCCATCCAGAAGGTCATCAAAGCGCGTCTGTTCGGTGGATGAAATCTGGATTCCACCTCGGGTCAAATGTGGAAAAGTCTAAGTTCCACAATATTTCCACCACCCTAGGCCTACCATAATCAAGTGGGATACTTTGTAATGTTGTAGGCTCGACCCAAGGCTTCTAAAATTCCTATTTAAGGCACTAGTGGTGGAGTAGTTGACAATCTTGGATGCTTTTTTCAATTTTAATGTTATGCTGCGATTTTGTTGTCTCAAGTTTGTCTTATACATGTAAGTAGTTCAATTCACTTTAGTTTCTTAATAAAAGTTATTCTTATCCTCATATTCTGTTGTTCTACATCTCACTTTGATACCTTTTCCTCAAGGTGTGAATTTATTCACACCAAATTATGTGAAATTATTCATACAATGGTGGAGTAATCATTTTATTTTTGTTGTTTTCTTTACTTCTCCTTTTCTTCCCTCATGAGTCTACATTCCGCTTCCATTGAAACCATGAGATCAATGGAGGGATAACCCACATATGGGTTGATCCATGAAAGTAACAAGGGGATGGATTGGATGTTATTTATCACCCCATTAATGTATAATCACTTATTTAATTGAGATTTTTATTTGATGATTTTTAAACTCCATCGTCCTTGTTGAATTTAAGGTCACATGCTTCATGTGCTAATACGAACCTTTTCCTTGAAGTTATCAAAACTTTGATCCTTAAAGTGTATAGGTGATTGGAATTAAAGGGTTTAGGTATTAAACCAGTAAGTAATGATGTTGTTTTATCTCCTTAAATAAACCCATCTCAAATATAAGAAATTGAAATCATTAAAAAAGAAATACGTCCAATCCACCCCGAGCGATAACCTAGGATCAACTCATTATTTTAAACTGAATTCACTTAAATCTGTTAGTTATTATTTAAACCCACATAAATCAACCCAAGTTGGCCACTTCATAGCCAAAAACAGTCCATAGAATGTACGTGTCTATAGGTTACTTCTTAGGTCTCTAAGGATTTTACAACCCCAGCTAAACTACAAGGACCGTCCTACCTTCTTCTCTTGGGTAAATTTGAGCGAGAATCACAAGGCCTTGAGTAATTCCTCTCCCAATTCTTCCCACACAACAAAACAACACTTAATAAAATAAGGCTTTTCCTTATTTTATTTCCCATGACAACGGTTTTTAAATTTCAAAACAGATCATGAATTAATTATCGAGCATTGGAAAATTAATGAGGCATTTAATAATTCAATTAAATGCGAGGGTTGAATTGGCCTTTAAGAGGGGGGTGCGGGTGAGTTACCATAATTATTGAACGTGGAAGGTAAAAGGAAATAAAGGGGTGGGGCTCATGCGAGACCCAACTCACTAATATCCTACCTAGGAGTTAGGGTATTAGTGGGTCCCACTCCAACCATCAAGCATGGTGTTAAGCTACCTTAAATAAAACTAAAAAATTTGTTGCACAAATTTTATTTTATTCATTACTTAACCCACCATTTTTAATAACCACACCCGAGCAAACGCAACTCTAGAAAAAGTGTTGGTATGAAATTAACGGCACTTTGGTTTCATCGGTGCCCTCGTATTTCGATTCCGAGATCCGGTTCAAAAGTTAAGAAAACCCGCTCATTCGTTCATTGAACGTACCTGAGCTAAACTTCGGCAATTGATTCTAGGAACACCGGGCCTCGGAATCAGGTTCCGTCAGAAACTGCGCACTCGTAAAATTCCAAAGAAAATTAAGAAAAAAAATTTCTTTGAAATTTCCGGGTCTTTACATTAATCCCACCTCAGGGCTTTACGTCCCCGTAAAGCTATAACACAAACTAGGGAAACAAACGTGGTACTGAGGATGCATCTGAGACTTCCGCTCCCATGTGCTCTCCTAGAGGTTCTCGTGCTGGTAGTGGAAGCACACCTGAGGAATCGACCGTCCACGTATGACCCGCTCCTGTCGATCCTCGATCTCCACCGGGACCTCCGAAAAAGTCGCCCCATCATCAAAGATATGCGTCGGGTCGTGCACGTATCTCCTCTGCTGAGATACTTGGAATACGTCGTGCACCCGGTGCAACTGAGGTGGATTGGTCAAGCGGTAAACCACCTCGCCTACCTTGATGAGGACCTAGAAGGGTCCAATGAAGCGTGGAGACAACTTTCCGCCCCGGCCAAATCTCCGTAACTCAGGTCGAGGTGAGACCTTTAGGAAAACGTGGTGGCCATCCTCGAACTCTAGTGGTCTCCACCTCCTATCAGCATAATACTTTTTCCGGCTCTGAGCTGTCCTCATCCGCTCTGGGATGACTTGGACCTTCTCTGGTCCTACAAGAGCTGCTAAGATTTCTTCTTTTACGATAAGAAAAATATGATCTCATACCCTGGATGAACCATGTTCTTTTCCTAATACAGTCAATCCCGACATGAATGATACTAATCCATACCAACAATGACGTCGTAAGGCCTCGACGCCACTACCAAAAGATCCAACCGTCACTCTTGCCTCCAAGGGTCGAGTCACACTGTCGGCATCAGTGTGTGGTCACTGGGTCTCTTCCAGTAGGTATCTCAAAGTGAGTGTCAAGTCAACGATTTTTAAACCAGAACCTCTTATTAACAACAAAAGAGAGGACAGGGAAGTAAATGCCACAAAGAAAGGTGTCTTATATTACTGCATCTCAAATTACAAAGACACAAAGCATCTACAAACAAACATCAACAAAGCTAGAAGAAACAAGAACAAAAGTCTCAATGTTTGGAGCTAGTCCCTCTCCTGTCCATCTGCTCCCAGAGCTCCATGATCGTAGGCCTTAGCTGCATGAAGCTGAGATCTCCCCTATCCACCCATTTCCTGCGGTCAGGGTGGTCTCCCTGGTGGTGGTGGTGGCAACACCTTGAAGCGTCGTCCACCTCCAGCTACACGGCTAGATCCCCTGACACGGTCTCCTGCTCCTTGCGGTCCGCCTCGATCTAACCTCTGTCTCTGCCTGGGAGGTCCTTCGTTTATCTACTAATCATATGTATGGCGGGTCGGACAGTCATGAGGCATGCGACCAACCCCGCCGCCGGAGTAACACTGTCAGCTCATGGTAAGTCGTTCTCCACACCGGGTGCCTCGCACACACGATCTTGTGTCATGCGGTCGATCACCTATAGGTCTGGTCCTCTTGGACCTCTGCGCCATCTGTCTACTGCCCGCTGCAGAAGAATCGGCCACATGTCGGCTAGTGGTGGGTCCTGCTGCTGGAGACTTCTTAGCAAGGAAACTCCCCACTAAGAGGGCTCGCTCCAACACCCCTGCCAACGTCGGAATGTTGAGGGAGATCATCGATGCCCTGATCTCATGCCTCGGTCCCCGCTCGAAGGTCTGGGCCTGGAAGAATGGGTCCCGTACTATGTCTGTGGAGTAGTGAGAGAGATCAGTAAACCTCGTCGAGTACTGGGCTACCGTCATGCTGCCCTACCGCAGCTGTAGTAGCTCCTGGATGCGCACCGCATGGAGGGTGGCTGGGACGAACTCTGAGTGGAAGAGGCTCTCAATGTTCTTCCAAAGAAGAGATGCCTCGTCGTGCACATGGAGCATCAAGCTCCACCATCTGCCTGTTGCCACGTGCAGGAGGCACGCTGCAAGGATCACCATAAGGTCAGATGGTGTCCCCACTAGCCTGAAAACTCGAACTACAGCCTCCAGCCAATCCTCAACTGCCTGAGGGTCCGTCTCCCCACGGAACCTGGGCAGTCTCTGATACTGAAACTCATGTAGTGCACTAAGGCGACGTGCACTCTCAGCGGCTGGGGCTGGTAGCATCGGTGGCTCGAAGGGTAGAGGTACCGTCGGTGCCTCCGCTGAAAAAGGGCCCTACACCAAGGCCTCGTTGCTCGGTGGGCTGTCGTCTCGCACAACACTCAGAACCCTAGATGGCTTCCATCGTAGGGCCATCTTGAAAAAAAAACAGGTTTTCCATGGTCAAAACAGAACCTGGTGAGCTGACACAAAGTAATCACGAAGAAAACCTTTGAAACACACATGCAATCAATGTTTTCGTGTATTGAGTCAGAAATCAGAAGTCATGGTCGTGCTGTACGGATACGTTGGCCACCGCACCAAAACTGGACTCCCTGGACCGATAACCACACTCAATACCCTTAACAGTATTGCTTCACATAGAAGAAAGATTAGAGTACTGAGTTCTGCGGTAGAACTGAACTCGTCTGATACCAATTTGTCATGACCTATCCTCAGGGCCCGTGCCTTGACTACCCCAAGCCCGCCTTCCATAGGCCAGGGGCTGGCGACTAGCACCAAAGGCGTAAATCCCGATAACTGGGAAGACATTTCCTTTATAAAAGTAAACAAAACACCACAAAGTACAAGAGTAAGTAATACACTAAGTACAAAAGAAAGTGCTGAAAAGTAAGTGGGCCAGGATACAAACCCAACTGAAAGTATAGCTATAACTGAACGAAAGTACAACAGAAAAGATAAACAACTAGAAGAATAGAAGCAGCTCATGGGTCGTCCACCTCGGATCCTACCTGAAGGGTAGGTACAGATAGCGCAGCTCCTGGATCGCCCACCACAGATCCTACCTGAAGGGTAGGTACAGATAGCCTCTACAACGCTCTCGCCCGTCGACCTCCTCCGAGTATTGTCTCGCCGTGAAGTCCACCTCCGGATACTGACTTATCATGAGGTCCACCACTGGGTACCGTCTAGTCCTCGAACACTCGACCTCTGTCATCGCTGCTCGTCGTCTGCAACCAACACAACGAGGTGCGGGCATATCCCGTGCAGGGGTGAGTATATGATACTCATTAGGGACCCCAAGACCCTCAAGGTCTCACTAAATTCAACAAGGATAGCCACAAAGAAGGATCTCAACAGATAACCCTTACTTAGGTATAAGCCCATACTTATACCTAAGTTATCAAGTAACCCATCTCAATCATGAGGAAACACAAAGGTTATGAAATCAATGGATAACCACTACCTAGGTACATGCCCATACATATACCTAAGTTATCAAGTGACCCATCTCAATCATGAGGTAAACACAAAGTTCATAGACTCAGCTCAACCAGGATTTAATTCATGATGTCGAAACCACGGCTACTGGAGAACTCCTCCTCTGTCAAGTACAGTGGGCCTGCCGCTACAACCAAGCGTGCCCCACTAACCTTGGACTGTTGTAGTACTCCACCTGTTGAGTACTGTGGGCTTGCCGCTATAACCAAGCGCTTCCCACCATGGGTCTGCCGCTACAACCAAGCGCTCCCCCTCATAGCCTCTAGAGGTACTCCTTCTGTTGAGTACCGCAGGTCTGCTGCTACAACTAAGCGCTCCTCCACCATGGGTCTGCCGCTACAACCAAGAGCTCCCCCTCATAGCCTTTAGAGGTACTCCTTCTGTTGAGTATCACAGGTCTGCCGCTACAACCAAGCGCTCCTCTGCCGTGGGTCTGCCGCTACAACCAAGTGCTCCCCCTCATAGCCTCCAGAGGTACTTCTACTGTTGAGTACCACGGGTCTGCCGCTAAAAACAAGCGCTCCTCCACTGTGGGTATGCCGCTACAACCAAGCGCTCCCCACTGGGCTATCCGAAACACACCGAGTCGATAGATTAGCAGTCATCAAGTCTCAGCCAGCTACTAGGTCTCAACACTCTGCTAGCTCGTCACTGGGAGGGTCCGCTCCACGAGCTACTAGACGACACTCCAAGTATCACAAAGTCCCATGAAAAAGTATCTTGAAGGACCACCTCGTCATAGGGGTCTCAAAGCAACAGACGACGCGTCAATCAGACACCCGGTCTGTGAGTTATGAGCCTTTTCGTCCGAGGGGCCCGATTGGTTTCATGTACGAACCAACCCGACCACATCACAACTGTACCCCGAACTCTCATAGGGTATAATCATAGGGACCGTTTCTCAACATGATCACCAACGTCGCTGACGGTTTTTCAAACGGACGTCTGGTCTGGAAGTTATCAGCTTTTGCGTTCCAGGGGCCCGGTTGGATTTCGGGTTCAATCCAACACGGCCACTATCTATCTGTGTCCAAAACTCGGGCGAAGTATGCCAAAAGTTCCGTCTCATCAAGAGGAATCCAACAAAGTTGATGGCACATCAATCGGACGTCCGGAGCTCAAGATATAAGCGTTTCTGCTCCGAGGGCCCGGTTGGTTTCGTATCCGAACCAATCCGTTCGTACTCAAAGTTCTCCAGAACCTTGAGCGTAATATACCAAAACGACCGTCTCGACCCAAGTATCGCTACGCAACTGACGGTGCGTCGATCAGAGGTCCGTATCCCATGATACGGACAAAAGACCGGAAGTAGTCTGAAAATGGGGGTCGGGGCCCAGTCCGACCCGGCCCAACCCCCCTGGGTCAGCCCGAACCGGGTCCGGGTCCGACCAATTAGGGAGCGACCCGACTCGGCCTGGGCGGCCCGGCCCGGTGCGGCTAGTCCGGCCTGGGGAGGCTCGGCGCTGGCCGAGCGGGGTCAGCTCGGCGCTGGCCGAGCGGCCGCACAAAGGGGGAAGCTTCCCCCTTGATTGACACCACGACCCCGCGTGGGGGGCCGCACCTTGCCAGTGGACGCGACCTAGCGCCGTGTCCCCCCTCGGTCCCGCGCGGCCGCGGGACCAGCCGCCCGCCGCCGCTGCTTCAGCCGCGGCGGTCCTTCTTGGCGGCGCGCCTGGCGCCGCCGCCTCCTGGCGGCCGACCGGTGCTGCCGCCACCTCCGGCCGCCGGCACTGGTAGGGCCTTCCGCGAACCACCGGACGCGCTTCGGTGGTCCGTTTTTCCTATCGTTTTCGCCGGTGGTCCTCTTGGGACCTACACTTCCCTGCGAAGCCTTCAAAACACCTCTGCGGCCCGTTCCGTCAATGCCTTACGATCCGCCGTCAATTAAACGATTTGCGGAGCCTTCGAATCGCCGCAACGGCACGACGCCATCGCACCGCGCTTCTTTGCCCGTTATTCATTGTTTCTGCGTGGTGCTGCTGCACCGCGCCTCCTTTGCTCGTGCCACAACAAGAACAATCATAAAAAGGGGGAGGAGGATCGGCCCTGTTCGTGCGGTCCGACCTCCTCCCGTTATTACGATAACAGGCGTCTCAACAACTATCAACAATTTAATCAAAGACCGAGGATATAATCCACATAAATTCAACCAAACCCCCTACCTCAAGGTGTCGTCGAACGAAGGTTAGTCGCGGGAGAAGGAACGTCGCAGAAGAAGCATCGTAGAAGGCGTATTGCCGGCGTCGCGGTACATGGCGTCACGTCATCGATCTCTGAGGAATCGACGTCCTTCTTTGTCCTTCGTCGGAGGCCAGCTTTCTTCGTCGGCGACGATGCGTTCTTCAAGGAGGAAGAAGAATTTCCAAGGCCTTGAGTAATTCCTCTAACAATTCTTCCCGCACAACGAAACAACACTTAATAAAATAAGGCTTTGCCTTATTTTATTTCCCATGCCAATGGTTTTTGAAATTTCAAAATAGATCACGAATTAATTATCGAGCGTTGGAAAATTAATGAGGCATTTAATAATTCAATTAAACGCGAGGGTTGACTTGGCCTTTAAGAGGGGGGTGCGGGTGAGTTACCATAATTAATGCACGTGGAAGGTAAAAGGAAATAAAGGTGTGGGGCTCGTGCGGGCCGTACCTCACTAATATCCTACCTAGGAGTTAGGGTATTAGTGGGTCCCACTCCAACCATCAAGCATGGGGTTAAGCTACCTTAAATAAAAATAAAAAATTGGTTGCACAAATTTTATTTTATTCATTACTTAACCCACCATTTTTAATAACCACACCCGAGCAAACGCAACTCCAGAAAAAGTGTTCCTAAGCAATTAACGGCACTACGGTTTCATCGGTGCCCTCATATTTCGATTTCGAGCACCGGTTCAAAAGTTAGGAAAACCCGATCTTTCGTTCACTGAACGTACCCGAGCTAAACTTCAGCAATTGATTCCGGGCACACCGGGCCTTGGAATCAGGTGCCATTAGAAACTGCGCAGTCATAAAATTCCAAAGAAAATTAAGAAAAAAAATTTCCTTGAAATTTCTGGGTCTTTACAGTATTGGTCTTGGATCACCAAATAGATGTTATGTATGGCATCATCATTTTTAGTGGGAGCACATTAATTGAAAGTTCATAATGAAACCATATATAACCCGATGCTCAAAAAAGTTTTTATTTTTTTGGATTATGAATTATATCAAGATAATCATATCGAGATACCTTATTATTATGAATTTAAAAGTATAAAATTTGTATCTATGGTTTAGAACTATTCCCAAAGAAAAAATTAATTCATTGAACAAAATGTGAATGTTATAGAGAACAATTTCACTAACTTTGATATATGGTTATTGGTAATTGGTATGTATAAAAAATTGTAGTGATTAATAAATACTCACAAATATTGGGTAATGGAGAAACAGTAAAGTAGATACTCATGTTGGTAAAAAAGTCTAAGTTACAACATTAGAATTCAAAACACATGATATTATTTTAGAAAGTGGATTATTACAATAGTTATAAAACAATTATTAAGTTCCCACTATAAATAGAAATTTTATTTTTAGCATGTTTTTACAACATGTGATTTTCATTCATGATTAAGAACATGATTATATATATCAATGATATGTTTTATAGCATCAGGAATGTGATATATGGTTTAAAAATTCTAGTTATAGATAATCATGTTTATAAAATTAAGAAAAATAAATTTAGGATTCATTCTAATCCCTCTTATTTTTTTCATTATATCCTTGCATATATAAATTAGAAACACATGAAAATATTCCATATAAATAGATTATTCAAAAAATTAAATTGTTAATATTTTTAAAATTAATAATCTTGTTTATTATAAAATAACGCAAGAGAATTATATAGTGGAATAGGTGAAAGAGACAGTGGAAAATATTGTCTCATACATAGTGTTGTATGTAAACCAATAATTATTTAATAAAGTGGTGGTTATAGGTAATTTTTATCATTAATAATGATTTTATTCAGCATGGTCATGTTATTTTAATGAGGCACAAGTATAAAACTTTTTATAATTTCGATGAATTTTTGGATGAAATAAAAATTCAACTAGGAAAAAGTATTAAGATATTAGGGTTGTATTGAGGCAGTGAATATTTATTCTAGGAATTTATTGGTTGTCTAATGGATTAATTTTTTTATAAAAGTCACTCCTCCTAGAATAAGGTTATAGAGGGGTGAATATGTGAGGAGGAATCATACCTTGTTATACATGGTTCAATTGATGATGAGTTTATGTGACTGTTATGTTTCATTCTGGGGTTATACTCTAAAGGTTTCTAAATTTTTATTAAATTATGTTTCATATAAATAAATTATAAAGTCACAACATGTTAAATAGACAAGAAAATTTCCCATTATATTATTTGTTATTTTATTTGGATGAAAATAATTCTTACATTGATTATATTTTTAGAGGCTTCTCCTAAAATATAATAAGGGATTATATTTGGTTAGCAAAATGGAATTGTGGGATATTATTTCTATAGTACTATTATGATCAATGCTTTCATGAATCAATTTTATATATTTTATGATATGAAATTTATTTTTCATTAAGCCGATGAATGTAATATTGAAATCAGTATTGTTTAAGTCCAATAAATAGAACGTGTTCCTAATATGGTGATTGAGGATCTCCTATTTAGATTTATAGATGGATAAGTGATTCAAGATAAATATGTACCATGATGTTTTGGAAGGATTCATCAATAACTTATGATATATGTATTTTTCATAACTAAATATGATGAGATAATGTTTTTAGAAGATACTCATGCCTCCAATAAAGAGGCCATAAATATTTATGATTCTATAAAATGGTAAAGGATTTGGAATCTGAAATGGACCACATATACACTAAACATGTAATGAACTATGTAAATAAATGAAGAGTGGTAGGACCTATATAGTAAAATTGGGGTTTATACAATAAAAATAACTTATAGGTTACTGTGTCTAACTATAAATCCCAAATATTTGGGAAAGGTTACACGAAATACTTTTAATTGACAATAATGAAAAAATTTCAATTGTTATAATAATAAATTCCATTCAAATATTTATTTCTAATGTGACTAATTTTTATTTCAAAATTTAATAAATGGATGTTGAAACCACTTTTCGTAGTGTAACTTTAGTCAGGATTCATATATGACATAACTCAATTCTTTAGAATCTCTAAATGAGACTACTTAATTTCGTAAGCTACAATAGTTTATTTATGGATTGAAGAATGATTATTGGAGTTTTAACGTACCATTTTATTATTAAAAGTTATTGGTTTCATCAAAAAAATAGATTATTCTTATGTATATAGAAATATTAAGGGGAAAGTAGTAGTGTTTATGATATTTTATATGGATGATATACTTCTTATTGGAAATTAACTCCCAACACTTTAATCTGCGGATATGTGGTTGGGTAAATGTTTTTTATGTAATTAATGGTTTAAATAGATAGCATATTAATATTTAATATCTATATAAATTGTTATAAAAAGTTATATAGAAACTATTAAGACCTATATAGTAGAAAATAATTAAATAGGTTTATTGTGGATAAAAAAAAGGAATCTTTAGTGGTGTTTCATGTTTTACATTTTATAAATATTCATGATCAATCTAAATATTTAGAAAGGATATATATAATTTCATATATGTCTATAATGGTTTATATCATGTATTCCAATTTTTCTAATCAAACTGATGTTTCTTAAGTTCATTAAATTACTTCTAGATACCAGTACACCCTTTTTTAGGGTCACTTGAATGATGTGAGGAAAGTCGTTTTGTACATGACAAGGAATAAGGATATATTCTCGGTATTTATAGAAGATTATGTGCTTTTTATAAAATGTTATATAGATGTATGATTCAAATCCCAAAAGGATTATATGAAAACATAATCTAGTGTCATGTTTTCCATGAATAGTGGATCTATTAGTTAGAATATTTCCAAACACAAAACCATAATGGACTTGATAGTAATGGAAGAGTAAATGGATAAAAAAGACACTATGACGAAATGTATTTTGATAAGGAGGTTCTTCTCTAAACTATCATTAAATCAAATAATACAATTATAAATTTATCTTTTCTACTATAACAATAAAACTATCATCCGTAATATGGAACCTTGGTTTCACAGAAGGACTAAACACATCATTCTAAAATACCCTATCATATTATAGATCACTGAGAAGAATCTATTTAGGATCTATTGGTTGAATATAGAAGATAATGTGTTGAATATATTGAGAAATACATTTTACCAAAAGAAACACAAGGGATATGTTGATTCCTTTTGGTATAAGATAATTAAGATATTGAATTTATGGTTTCATAAGGGGTCATATTATTATAATAAATGAAAATTTATATTTATCATTTTTTCATGTTTGTTGTAATTTGCTTTATATAAATGGTGTAATGATAACATCCCTTATAAGTATTACTTTGAGTTTCCATTAAAAATGATCATTAAAAAGCTATATGAGATGTGATGATATGATGATATTGAAATGAGTAGTTGAATCTTGAGATAATAATTAGATAGTTATTATTTGGATTGACATTACTTGTATATCCTATAAAATTTCAAACATTAAGAAATATTATTAGTTATGTATTCACATATTGAATCTTTCATGATTATGTATAGAGAGATACATAGAATTAGAACCATCATAATTTATTACATTTTTTCTATAATTAATGTCAATAAAGATAATTTTTGGGTGGATGGACATGTTTCTAATAATTGATTTTGTTGTAGAATAACCAATATGAACTATTTTGATCTCATATAATAAGTATATATATATGTAACTTGAGTGAATTAGGATATTTAAATGGAAAACCATTCATAGTTGAGTCATATGAGATGTGATAAACAATTTAGAGGAGGGTATGTGATGTGATAATAAATTAGATGCATTACATTTGATTAATTAATTGATGAGGTTAGTATTTATTTAAAAAATTGAGAAAACATAAGATGTAATATACTTGGATGAAATTATTTATTTTCTAGTGGTTATTAAATGTCCTGGGAAACGTTTATATATATATGATGGATATGATTCATTTTAATGTGTAATTTTTCATATGAGATATGAGTATGTTTAATATCACACTATACCCCTTAGTATCTTGAATAATATTGACTCATTTATAAATACCAATATTTTCATATATTTTTGAAATGAGTATTTCACACATATATATTTTTCAATTCCAATACAGACTGTTGGGTCATACAGTTTTTCCTTTAGATAAGGATTATGTTTTGGAAAAGGTTTTGTTCCAAACTAATGAGAGTATAAAAACTCAAATCTATAAGGTTTTTGTATGGATTCATAAAGAGTTGGTAAGTTTAGAAAAAAAATATTAAGGGTATTTAGTGTAATTGGAAGAGTATTGGATGCGTACTAAAATTATATTCATATGATGCATAAGACTTGAGAATATGTTACCTCCTAACATATCCTTTATTAAGAACATAAGGATATGTCACTAATGTATCATAAAGATAAATTCTAATAATAAATTTGTGTCAATGTTGTCTATAGTGAATGTTATACAACCCATTACTATGTTTCATGCATGTTTGTGTAATATTTCAACTAGAACCATACATATCTTGCACGGTTATTTTGTTTTAATTCATTACAAATAAATTTAACTAATAATTAATAGTTCACTGAAGGAGTATAATGAATGATATTATAGTTTATTTCAATATATTCAATGATATGGAACTCGATATAACTTATAACTTCAACTCAAATTATTAAATAAAGAGCTTAAAGATTTATATATAAATGGGATACAATTACTTATACTAAGGAAAATTATTTCCTCAGATATTACATGAACCTCTCATTTTCTTTGATCATTTTTTACCATTGTTGTGGAGGTTCTATAACCCCTTTAATGATCAAGGGTCCTTCAAAATAATTCTAGGATTATATATCTAGTGTATTAACCCCAATGGTATTTTGTGATTTTTTATTACATGTATGATCACCATCAAGAGACTAAATGAATACAGAGGTCACCACTTATGGTATATAGGTATGAAAAATTATTAGTTATCATTCATATATTATAATTTAAGATACATATGGAATCATATGTATTTTTATCCTCTACTAAATTCCAACTCATGATCCACTAAACCCAAACACTCACATGATGGGGACTTTCTGTAAATATTCCAAAAAGTGGAGTTCTTCAAGTATCAAATGGGAATATGGCCATATGTGACATATGGATTGAGAAACCCCTTATTAGGGGTTAGTTAGTGGTGATGTTATTCCTATTAAAAAGTTAAGTATGTTTTATTTAATGTTATAGAAAACTATAAAGATAAAATATGTAAGATATATTTTATTCTTGATGATCAAACTTGTAGTAATAGATGCCCAATGATGGTTTAAGGTCTAGAATATACATTCTGGGAGTAGTGTGTAGTCAAATGCCTAGATGATTTCTTATTATTTGTTATATAATTTGTGGGGGTTTTATTGATGATACCAAAAGGAAATTTTTCATAGTTTTATGATAATGTATGGAAGGTAAATATCAAAAAATTGAATTTATAAGTAACTTTAACTATTTACTAAATGTTTGTTCTTAGGTTAATATTACAATAGGAAATCGTTGGTTACCATATTCAATTAAGGGGATCCAAAAAATTTAAAAATTTGAGAAAAATATATGACTGCTAGACCATTCTATTTTTTTTGGTGTGGGTTAATTATAAACATTTCATAGCTGTATAAGATATAGAATCCGATTAAGGTTTCTTCTATATAGATAACTTTTATGGTATAAACCTTAGGTTTTAAGTAGTGTAGATGGAAGACTATTTGATTTTAAAGTATATTGAGATTATATTTAAAGGAATAAAACTAGATACAATATAGATAGATGAATATGAAAGGCTTGATATAAAGTAACATCAATTGATTTGTATTTCATTAGCATGGAATGTTACTTTTGACATTTGTTAAGTGAAGATCATCGTGGGGTTCATGAAATATCTGGAGAGCTTGTATGAGAACTCGACCACTTTTAAATATTTTTTACGATGCAAATCTTATTTAGTTGATATTATAGGAATTAATTTAGGTGATTGATCATGTGAATTACTTTAATATGATATAGAGTTATCTCAAATTAGTTGTATAATTTTTAAGAAATATGCGTGGGAATAGTTTTTGTAATCATTTATTTTGAAATCATTCAAACTGATGGTAACAACCATTAGTAAATCTTAATGTAAAATTTTCCTTATTCATTTTACTATAAGATATATCATTTATAATAGAAAACATAAATTATTTAAAGTCCAAAAATCTACCTGAAATTTAAAAAAATGGAATTTAGGGGATGGTATCTTCAATGGAGCGGTCAATGGAAATTAGAGACTAGGCCAATGGAGAGAAATTGAGGTGAACCTACTATGAATTGACATTAATGTTCACATTATTGTAAGAGAGGTCATATAAAGAATGATTGTTTTTATCATAGTGTGATTTCAAAAACTGAAACTTCTCAATGTTCGTATTCTATTAATTTGTTGTCTAATTGAAATAATAGATTATTTTTGAGTCATAATTCTCTATTGGAAACATGGATGATAGATTCTAGGGAATCTTTAAATTCCTTGGAAGAGAAGGGTTGCATATAAAATTACATATCAGGAGTATTCATAAATTTTAAATTTATTTATGATGAAGAGATTTAGGTTGGGGAAAATGGGATGTTAAAGTCTAGATATTGAATAATATTCACGTCAGTATACATGGAGTTGAAAATATAATATATTTATGGAATGTGTCACCCCATTCCCAAACAAGTTGATAAAACTTATAAGGAATTTTACCTTTCAATTTATTTTATGTTTTGGCTGGATAACCAATAGTAAGAATGAAATTATGAGGGTTTTAAAAACCATAAAATATGTTCTCTAACATGGTTTGATACATAGATAGTTTTATGGGTGTTAGATAAGGCATTACAGAATAGGACAAGGTGGGTATTCTACTGTAATAGCCACCGCCCAACTGAATAATCATGACACTAGTTTTATGAATGTAATGCTAAGACATGTGATAGATTTATTTGGGTTTGATATGTGTTTTAAGGTTACCTTAGAGTTTAATGTTTTTTTGAATATTGAAGTGAGACACGGGGTTTAAAACTCGATGGTATAAGAAGAGATTTTCCTTGAGATCTCTTGTAAAACATAGAGAGATCAACACACCCGGGTTGTGTGTGGCCATGAGTTTTAACCACATAGAGTATACATATGATCCAAAACCTATAAGGCCTCACAATTGCATGTTCAAATGCATGGAGGGTCTAAATCGACAAAGGTTTCCCCCCCAAACACTACTGAGTTTTTGTGTTTAGCCTTCTGGTCATTGTGTGATTAAGAAAAATGTTTCCATGTAGGACATCACCAAGTAATAGTAATAGTTATTTGAATTTTTGAAATGATTTATTAAGCCATCTAGTAATCCAAGGAATTTAATCCTATTTACTATTAAGGATTGGGGTCTTTATGAGTGGTTTTATAGTGTTTCATGAATTGATTCCCCCCCACAAACCCCTCCCTATTTTTTCCTTTCTATATTCTTTAGATCTAGATGATTTTGGATAAATTATAGAAAAAATATATTCTACATCATGATGAGATACTTGGTTGATTTCTTCCTATATAATCAAGTTATTTTTTTTCAATGTGCTTTTCATTAATCCACCATTGATTTTATACTAACTTTACTCTTGTTTGTTTAACCTACAAGCCATGATACACTATGTAGTATTTAATCCAATGTAGTTGATATCGTACTAATTGTTTAGGATGTATTATTTCTTTGAAGGAGCCTCTTTCCTATAATATGGTGTATCTAATATTATTATTCCAATTCAATATAACTGAAGTTGGATATCTATAATCTTTTTTCTATGGTTTATGCAATTTATTTATTCTTTTGAAATGAAATGTGATATATTGCCTCTCTACTTTGGGCGATTGACCCTTGAAATAATATTTTTTTACTAATAATAATTTTTCTAAAATTAAATACAATTCTAATATGTTTCAATGAAAAAGTGTCAAGGGACATAGAGGACCCTTGTGAACTAATTGGATATCATGAAAGTCGACGAAATGGAGCATAATTGATATTATGTTCCTTATGATATGTGAACCCATGAGAAAAAAGTGAATAATTATGTAAACTTAGTTTACCAGATAGGTTATTGTATTCCTCTTGGTAAGGAAAGAGATAGGAAATGAGATATTTTTTCCCAATAAAACTTATAGATTTTTAAGATGGTTCAGATTCTCTAGGATTGATGAAACAAGCCAGAAATGAATGAATATAGTGCACCCAAAAAATAGCCTTTGTATTTTTCTTTTCCCATGGGTATGGATTAGTGATAAACTAGTTAAGGCTATCCATGTTGGTTACAATGAACCGAAGGCTTTAGCGGGTGTACATGGGAGGCTATATTTTCTTCTCTTTGTTTGACATAAGTATAAGGGAGGTATTACCTGTAAGTAAAAGAAGTTTCCCATAGAAAAGTGTTTGTTTATAATTAATCTATTTAATGAGGATTATTATATTATAGCCTAATATATGAGATATGAGTTGAAGTTTGAATTCATAATTAACAAATTTCATTAAATGTAAATTTTTTATAATTATACTATTTGGGGACCATGACATGATTCCAAGGATTTAGTTTTATGGTTATGATGATTATATATGACTGATGGGCCTTGATATGATTATAAGGGTTTGGTATTCACATTAAAAGGATTATATATTCTGGGGGACCCTTATGTGATTCTAAGGATCTGGTATACCTGTTATGATGATTATGTACTATTAGAGAACCTTTATATGATTTGAAGGATCAATTATGATTGTTATTATTATATAAGCTTTTCGGGTACTATGAGGTGATTCTATGGAACTGGTGTACCCATTATTATTAATTTTTTGACGTACCTTGAATATTATTCATTGGATGTGGTGTTACCATTATTATCATATTGTTTTGGGACCTTGGAAATAGTCCTTAGATATGGTGTGCTTGTATATTTTTATATAAATTTCTATTATTCTAGGGATGGTGCCATCTGTCACTAGATAAAGATGGAATGGTCAATCCAGGGTGTCACATTAGACTCTGAGGATTGAGAGTTATTTTTATTTTTGAACCATGATCATTTATTTATTCTTCTAAGTATATCACATGCACATACCACTGCATTTACTTACTATATATTAGACCAAATTTGTGGTTCCCTATTGATTTATGTAATAAAACATTAATTTGGTAGGAATTTCACATAGGTGATTGATAATCCTTGACTAATTTCATGTACATATTGGTTAAATACCTAATATTGGATTTATCAAATAAGATGGATCAGTTAAGAAAAATGAATGGGATGAGGTAAGGCTTGGCATGGTATTACACCAAATTGTTTTCTTTTTGTTCCTTTTATTTTTATTTTAAAATAGTCTAATGGGTGTTATATTTATGGTTTTATTAGATAATATATTCAATTATTTATTATTTTTGAATTATATGAATTTATTTCCTATACATAATCTGTTATTTATTTGTGATTTTTGGGTGAAATTATGTTATTTATACTATGATATGAGGGTATAGTCTCACCAATATCACATCTTATGACCTTTTGTTCTAGTCGAAAGCATTTGGAAAATAGGGATCCTCCCTTGAGGTCAAATTATAACCCAATCTTGATACTAATTATAGTGAACCATGGAGGGGAATTATAATTTGGTATCAAATGAATCCATTTCTTTTCTTACTATTTTGGGAATTGGAAGACATGTAAAATAGAAACATGTCAAATTTTTTAATGGATATCAGGATGGTGTGATTTGAACTAATTTAAAATAAATATGTCCTGGTTAATATGGGATTGGGATTTATGTTCTAGATTTTTAGTGTTAATGTTGTTTAATTTTACTTCTTGTTATTCAAAAAATGTTATGATTTATGCCTTACTATTATTTTTTTCCTTTTACCATTATAAATTGGAAATTTTGTGAAATTTGGATCTTTTAAAATTGGAATATGTAATCTCATGCATAATATTAATTATGTGGGTCTCTCATGAAATATGATTTCTTTTTATTTTTATCACTAATATTTCATCTATTCATAGTTCATATAGATTATATGGAGAGGATCTCGATGATGATGATTAAACAAACCATCAATGTATGAATTCATAGAGACCATAGTAGGTTAATATATTAATTTCATACGTTAGTGAGGGAACTCATAAGGATTATTACTAAATAGGGTTGGTTCCCTAGAGTGTTAGTGATAACCTATATTGTGTATGTACACATAAATTAGGGAAGAGAATCAACATAGATGAACCATGGTTTGTGGTTAATTGATATAGATCTCATAACATGAATTATATATAGATATATTAATGTTGGTTTATATATATTTGTGTGTGTCTGTGTGTGGATAGGTAAGGTTTCAATTGTTGGGGGGGGTGGTAGTATTGTTTATGGATTCCTAATGAGAATATATTTTATGAGTATGATGATGACTTGGCATGTGATTCCTAATACATTTATGATACAGGAATCCATTGAGTGGTTAGTTTGAAAATGAGTAATCATGGGATGTTAAAGATGGTAATAGAGTGTAATTACCCTTTATCTATGACCAATGTGAGATATGAATCAATGTTTAGGGAAAGGAGACTAGTGCCTTAAGGTTGGATCCGGACCATGGTGATTCGAGTGTTTTGTTTGGGAAGTGGGATATTCTTCCCTATGTTTGTGGAGATGTGATACACAATATAAACCTGATAAAATGGTTGGAATGGTTATTTGAGTTCCTTATAGGTTAGAAGAATGTATATGTTATTTGAATTAAAATAAAGTTTCACATGGAATAATACAAGGTAATATCATAGTTTTGTAATGAATATTAGTTTCTTTTAATGATAAGAACATTGAGGGATGGTTCGTTTAATATCAAATAGAGAGTTCTAGGGTATGATCTACTTGATATCAGACTATCTATATATAGAATATTGCTTCAATAATGTGATAGAATCACATTTATATGCTTGTGATTTAGTAAATGAAACCTATATTGATGGGTAGTCAAGTGAATAGAATAACACAGGTGAAATTGTTATTTTTTAAGAGGATAACCACAAGCTCATAGATATTTAGATGACTGACATGCCATGGGGTATTATTTGTGAAAAATTGCCTAATACTTGGTTTAATAACATGTTTATTATAGTTTTGTGAGTTAGTTGATGCGATACGATGCTAAAAGAGCATATACTAATTGAGTTTGGATAATATTGAGATGGTTTAATCCATTTACAAGTGGTACCAATTGAGTTATAAATTAGTGAGTGGCCATGTATAGGTTGATGAATAAGAGAGATAATAATATTTTTAAGGGAATTATTGCATAATGGATCCTGGATTGAAATTAATTGGGCCTATAAATAAAAACATCTATGGAAATGGATTGGGTATTTTATAAAAACTGAAGCATCACCTCTATGATGATGATTATGAAGATTATGTGGTGATAAGAGATGAAAATGAATAACCATGTCTTGAGAGGAGAGACAAGAGTTTATTGATTGAACATGATAGTGTTGTACTTAGGGAGTAGTATATGTAATCCCCTATGGTGTGGATTCCACCATTGAATGAATGAATCTATGATCCCAGTAGCAGATACATTTTAAAAAAATATTGACGGGGGTGTTATATATCCTTAGAATGAGTGGTAAGTGATTTTTAATTATGTCACACAGGTATGAGTGGGATAACCAAGTGTTTTTTTGCATATGTTTAGTAATATATAAAGCATGATCCATTGTGATATGGGTTATGGTTCTATAGTACAAAAATAGATATACACTCATGGTGGGAAGTGGTATATCTATCATAGAAGTATGACCCATATGCTGGGGAATTGGCATACTAAAACCTTTCCATGGACAATCAATAAAACCATTGAATGTTGATGCGTAAGTGAAAATAATTAATCTGGTTCAATATAAATACCATAATAAATATTTATAAGCATGATGGACAATTTTTAACAGTTGGAATCAAGATCTAGATGATTACAGTGATTCTAGTGTGTGTCCGGTTGATAGTGTTTCATCTATTAGAACAAAATCCTAGAAGGATGTCAAGGATGGTGAAAATCCATGATAGAAATTCATTATATGTTATTTTGGGATTTTATGTGAAAATTAAATAACCCCACGAATCCTGGAGGGTCAAGGTATCTTTTGTGAGTGAGTTAGTTAATCATCTATGGTTTAACCCATGTGTTTTTGGGGGAGGTCTCCTAGATGGGGTCTGACATGTTATTTTACGTATAATTGGATGTAATGAGTTTGAAACCATGTTTGATGTGTCTAATTTGGTATGATAAATGTGTTTTGAGAATTCAAAATGGAGTTTCCTGGAATAGATAATAAGTTGATCCTTATGATTTGATGTTGGAAGCTCATCTAATTTGATTGGAATCATGATAAATAGAAGTATTATATTTTGACCATAATTTCTTCCCAAATTTGAGTATAGGGATATAGAGACTACACTAAGTCAATAATTGGAATGTGGAAATGTGTTTAATGGAAAATTACAATGGTTAAAAATGGAATTGGAATGAATTGGACAAATGGGAAAATAAAAATATTGGGGAGGATCAACATTCTAGAAATTATTTAATGTAACACACCATGGTGCCTTTGAATAGATGGAAATATGTAAGTGCTATCTCCTTGTATTGATAATGGTAATGGGAAATGACCTAGGTCTTGGAGCTTGAGTGAAGTATATTTGATTTAGTATAATAGAATCATTTTGTAATTCATTGATCCAATTGGACTCATAGAATTAAATTTGTAAGATATATTGGATGAGACTAATGGATGAATGACCGAATTGATTTATCAAGTATGATAAGTGTTATGGTTGAGACATTGTAAAATACCATGTCTACAAAAGATGAGAATATTAAATATAAAATTGAATTATCGATATAGTGGTAGGTCTATTCAATGAAGCAATATTCTGAATGAAATTTTGAGGGTTTGAACATTCAAGAAAGATAGTTTCGACATGTTTGGAGAACCCAGAGGTTTCATGGGGGTTTGAGAAGAAATCAAAGAATATGTTTAGTGATTTGGACTACTTCGGTAGACACTAGTCCAAAATATTTCCATTTACCTAGTATATTGTATGTATTTATAAGAATTTTTATTACTTTATTTGGATTTAAGACGTGTTTCAATGTTCTCAGTGACATTAAATGTGGGTTTGATCATTTTACGGTACAACTTGGGATTTAACACATCATGATATAATCCATGTTTCTCTTAGATATTTCAAATATAAAATAGGGTTTTCAACATTCTCAGGCTGGGAATTTTTAGGATCATGGAGCATATAGAGTCTCTATATGTACTATAACCAAGATGGACTCACCACATCATGGTGGGGGGAATGCTAGTTCTAAAATAGACATGGGTTTTCCTCTACATTATATTGATTACTCATGGTCACCCTCCTAGAATGTTTTAGTCAAGATCACTATTATCCTGGTGGAAACCAACACACTTTTGTAATTGCTGTTAGAATTTTTGAAATGACCATTTCAGCCACCTGATAATCTATAGAACTTATTCTTGTTTATTATTAATGCGTATACTATCTATGGATGAGTGATATTATATACTTGACACAATGTTTCCTCCATAAAAACCATCACTAATATACCTTTCTATATTTTCGTTTCTAGAGAACTTATATATGATTCCAATTCATCATCTCTTCTCCATCATGGTGGGTTAGTTTGGGGGAGTATTGTCTTAGAAAATCAATGTATTTGGAAGAATGTTGTTTCTATTCATGTTCCCTCGATTTCAACCCAATGTTCAATATGTTTCTTCATCTTGAAGCCTATAAAACCCTAGTGGATGTTTAGTTTGAGGTTTTTATGTTGTAATTCTGGTTTGGGGAATATTCATGCTTCGATAGAGCCTCATTAAATTTAACTAAAGGATCTTATTTAGTTGATAGAAATTATAATTAATTTAGGTAGGTGGTAAAAAATTATTTTCTATATGGTTTATATAGTTTATTTATGATTTTGATATGTCATTTGTCATATGACCTCACTAATGTGGGAAATTGACCATTGAATTAATAAACTGTTTTACTAAGAATGATTCTGTTATAAATTATATATAATTCCCTTATAGTGGACTATGAAAAGTTTCATGGGACTTTTAATATCCTTGTACATTGGCTTCACATGTTGATCATAGATGATCAAGAGAATAATTAAAACTACATACATTGTGATACATGAACACATGAGAGGAAATAAGAAAATAAATATGTTAATATAGTTGATAAGATAGGTTCCCTTAGAACCCTTAGAAAAGGATGAGTTATAAATTAATATATTTTTCCCCATTAGGACTTATAGATTTTTTTTATTTACATAGAGTCTTTAATCTAGGTAACATGAGATATAATTTAAGGAATATAGAGGGCCTAAATAGGTGCCTATGTGTTTTTCTATTTTTTCTTGGTTGGGGGTAGTGAATTATGAGTTAGGATTGGATGTGGGTTTCACATTTGACCAAGGGACAGAGTAATTGATCTTGAGAGGTCAAAGTTAATTATTTGTGTTTTAGTTGAGACCAAAGGTGGCATTACCAGAGAGTAAAGGAAGTTTTCCATAGAAAAGGTTTTTTGATGATTAATTGATTCAGATAGGATTCTTATATCATCCCTATGAGTTGGGACATTATTTTAATATCTAATTATTAATTAAATAATTTTATTAAATGGAAATATTATTAATATTTTATTATTAGGTGATTATGATGTGATTAAAAGGATCAAGTATAACTGTTATGAAGATTAAATAATTTTAAGGGACCTATATGTGATTCCACATATCTGGTATGCCTATTATGGTGATTATACACTATTGTGGGACCATGATTTGATATTACATATCAGATATTCTTATTATAATAATTATATATACATATATATATTGGATACCTTTATATTATTAAAATGATCTTTAATGTCTGTTATGGTGAATATATAATTTTGGGGGACATTTATGTGAATTGATGAATATGGTGTGTCCGTTATTATTATGTTGTTTAGGGACTATGGATGTCATTCCTCATAACTAGTGTGATCATTATTATTATACCAATTGGGGGCCGTAGACTTATTCCATGTATGTGGTGCATACATATATTTTTATATAAACGTGTATGGTCTGATGGAAAAATCCATTCTAAACATGTTGATATAGGTATAGTCAATCCCGTGTATCAAATTTTCCTCTAAGGATCAATAATTATTTTTATTTTTGTTACTATGGTCAATTATTTATACTACTCAGTATATCAACTTTACATATCATTAAATTTATTTTATACATAAATGAATTTATTAGAGGTTTCCTACTAAGTTATTTAATAACACCCTTCTTGGATAACCATTACACTTGGGTACCTTATAAGCCTTCATTGTCGGCATGATTAGATTTGTAAAAGGCATGGGATTGGGTAGATCGAGTAAGATATCTCTCTTGGGACTAGATAATGGGATTATGTGAGAATCAGGGACGTATTAGAGACACATTTTATTGTGATTATTTATTTTTAATCATATTTGTGACTAGTATAGTGGGAGGTCAGTTTTTGGTACGACTATATAATGAATTTATATATTAATTATTTACGACTTATATTTATTTATTTCCCATATCTATTGTATTTTTTAATTTTCTTATTATGGATTGTATTTGATTATTTTCATTATTATTTATATTATAAAATGAGTGTATAGACTCCCTAATATCCCAAAATAGACCATAACTTATAGTAGTAGGTCTATGGTATATGGGGAGGTGCACCTTAGGTTACAAAATAACATGGTCTGTCTACAACACATAGTGAAACAATAAATGGTTTTTAAATAGATGCATATAATTTTCATTGGATAGATGGATGGTGTAGAATTGATATTAAGATTCAAAAAATAAATATGAAATATTAATTTATGTTACATGCTCATGTTAAGAGGTGTAAATTATGGGAAATTTCATTTTTAAATATTGTGATATAAAATAAAAATTTCTAGAATGATGGATTTAGAATGATTATAGTTGTGGAACTAACATCTTTATCACTATAATAGTATGTAACATTAGAGGAATATATAATAAAATGTTTAAAAAATGATTAATTTTAAAAATATGAGGTTTGGTTCCACTATATCACCTATATAAAGTAGTATTTATCAATTTTTGAGGCACTTTTCTTGATAGTGACTTCCCATTATTTAATATTTTTGGGTATTTAAAATAAATCCACTCCACCTGACTTATAAAAGGGGAACCCTACCATCACTTCTTCACACTTATCAATATAATTGGATAAAAAGGACTAAAAAATATCTCCCCATCATCCTTAACCATATTATTTATCTTCAATTATTTTCAAAATACCATACATTGGGTCCTTAAAAAGAGATAAAACACAGGTTCTTCTTAGAGAAGGTAATCGTCTTCACTGAGCTCCTTTATTTCCACTTCTTATTTTAGAACTTCAATTATGTATTAAAAATTCCAATATAATATAAAATATACATAATATATTATTATATTCCATTTTTTATAAGATAAAATCCATCCATATCCTCTTCTATGAAATTGGAAAAGGAACCATCAATCGTGTGTAAGAAAGAATACCACCTCACGAACTGATGTAATTCGTTTTCTATAGTGGACTCTCAAAACTATTCATTATGACAGATTTAATTTTTATATATTTTATTCATGAAATAATCTTCATTATATAACATTAACATATCATATAACTTTTTACCTTACCATCTATTGAAAAATAATGACATTATTCTTGTGTATGAAGAACTATCACATCGATAGGCAATGTGATCAATTATTTTATTACCATGTAACCTAGATAGTATATATAAGTGTATTTGAAGAAATAATATTATATTTACAATTTAATTATCATTATTCAATGATAAAATAATCCTTTCATTCTTTCCATCATGATTATTTAAAAATGGAAATGTTACTCATGTGTACGTATGATACACTATCTCCATGATTATAACATAGATAATTTCTCATAACCATATTTCTTGGTTGGTTTCAAATGTATAATTAATTTATAAAAATTATAATTATTTCTTGATAATTAATCTATATATTATGTTATAATTTCAACATTGATCATGGTCAAGATAGTGATTCTAGTTTTAAATTATGATCTGAGTGTCCTCATAACACTGGACTTGAATATAACTGATTAATTAATTAAATACACTATAAAAATAAATTAAGTAAATGGTGTATGTATAAGGCTTTAAACATGGAATATTTCTTAAAAAGTTAAATATTTTTATTATAAATGAGATAAAATACATACAAAAAAATTATGGACTTGAGATAAGGGTTTCATATTAAAACATCATTCTTTGAGACACAAATCCTTTTAGGAAATAAATTACTTTTAAAAAGTGTATACCGACCCATTTAAATATTACATAATTAATCACTAAAAATTTATAATATTATAAGTTACAATTCATTTATATAATTTATGAGACTTATGATTCAAAAATTACCAAAGCAGTAAGGGTTTATAATTCAATATCAATTTAATCAGGATTATTTATGATTGAATTTACAAGGTAAGAAATTATTTTATCATTATCTAATAAAACCCATTAATTTTTATCTCATTTGGTTATTCATGAAATTTTTATTTAATATAACTTTTTTCCTCTCATTTGTAAAAAAATTATTCATAACTTTTAAAGAAAATATGACTTCATTTCTTTCTTCATTCGAAAATCCATTTTCCCCCATATCCATTTTTTTAGAAAATATTTTCAATAATATTTTTAACATTTTATAAATAATTTATTAAATAATTTTCTAAAAATTATTTTCTTTCTATAAAATGGTTTGAAAATGAGTTTTTTTCAGAAGAAGGTACTTTTTAACATTTGTAAAATAGCATGAAAGGATATTTTAACTTATAAATAATATAAATAATTTACCACCACGATGAACAATAAATTATTTAATGATTTTTTTATAAGTTCCTATGGATATTTTTTAAAAGAAAATATTTTATATAATAATTAAAAAAAATATATTTTTAAGAATTTATTTTAAATTGAAAATTGTATTTAATCGAAAATTTTTATATAAAATATCTTTAAAAATTAGTCATCAATGATGAAAACCTTTTATTTTATGGATTTATTATAAATTATGTACATATTTACCTCACATATATACTTAGAATATTCTCCCTTAATTTTATGGGGTAATAAATGCCTTTTATTAATTTCTCAAATACCTTCACTAGAGAAATTAATTTTATTATGTTATAAAGAAAGATTATTTAACCCATTTTCCTTTCATGGGTCATTATTATGTTATTAGTTATGATTGATCTATTTTTTGGAATATATAAATCCAGAAAATTTTATGATGGGGGAACCTAGATTATTCTATAATGCATTAGGTAATTCATTAGACTCATGAGGTGTCATGTATGTAATTAGGGATTAACCTAATCTATTACAGGACATTGTTCCCTATGTGATATTATCTTGGAAGTTATCCTTGAATTGTTTTTATGTCATGTTATATGTACCTTCCTTATTTCCTATGTTTCTATGAACTTATTATACAATGTTATTTATGATATTCTTCTATGTGATTACTCACGAGCCTTCCCTTTTATAATATCGTGTTATGGCTTTCACTCACATATTATGTTTCCTCGTTATTTTTATTCCATAATGGAGTTTATAGCTCACCCATTTATTTTATATTTTCCCCATGTTATCCTATACACTTTAGAAGATTAAATGGATTTAGGATCTCATAATAGAAAATTAAAAAATTATTTTATGATTTTTTTAATTTTATGTTTTTTGTACCTAAATTCAAAAGAAACTTGGCCTGAAAACCATTGGGTTTTAATTGATGGATGTTTATTTTAAATATAATAAAATAATATCTATAAAAGGATTGGGCTATTAAATTTTTTATCAGAGAAATATATAGTTATATTTATTGAATTGGGTTAGAATATTGTAGTGAAGACCCAACAAACATATCTTAGTATAGGAATCCTTCCTGGAATATTGGTGAAGTTTAGATAGATTGGTTTCTAAGAATCTACACCCATGTTTGGATACTACATGTGGGTGTGGTTTTAGAACAACTGTAAAATGGGGTGATAAATATGAAAATTGAACATTGGGCTTGACTCGGCCATCATGTGGTTCATGATAATGTACCTTTTGGTACAAATGAATTGAAACTACATGGGGATATGTCTTGTAAATTCAAACTAATTTATGAACCATTTTAAAGGAGTTGGAAAAACTTATTATGTTAAAAATCCAATAGGAAAAATTACCATAGATAACCTAGATTGATACTTATGGACTCATAATTTTGGATATAGTTATCTTTTACAAGTTATTATATCAAGGTTTATAAGTTTATCTTGTGTATTTTATTTAATTATCATCCTTTTTTATTTTACACCTTTTTGTTAATGAAGGGAAACATGATAAAGCATTATGATAACCAATGTTATGGTTAATGGAATGATTTACCTAATGATATCTTTACATAATGGTAATTCTAGTTATCTATATTTTGATCATTCCAAATGAGCTATATCAAATTAATATAAAAAATTGGAATATAATTTATTTTAAAAACACATCAATGAAGAGAAGTGTTGTAAAGAACCTGAAATTTCAAGGAATTTTTTTTCTTAAATACTTTGGAATTTTAAGAGTCTGTGGTTTCTGACGGAACCTGATTCTGAGGCCCGGTGTGCCCGGAATCAATTTCTGAAGTTTTGTTCGGGTACGTTCAGTAAACGTACGTGCGAGTTTTTCTATCTTCTGAACGGGAGCTCGCAATTGAAATCCTAGGGCACCGATGAACTCGTAGAGCCAATATTCTCTTAAGGGGACCTTTACTGCAGTTGCGTTTTGTCATATGTGGTAGTTAAAATTTGGGGATTCATTAAGAATTAAATAAATTTTTTGTGTTATAATTTTATTTTAAGTGGAAGTTATTTACTCCCAAGGGAAGTTGGAGGTGGGGCCCACACCCCACCTTACTTCCCATGGGAGGATATAACTAAGGATGGTGGGGACCACAAGATCTCCTAACTTATCACCTCCCCTCAACTCCATTGAAAACCCCCATTTAACACCCCTTTAATTAATTTGACAACTCCCCTTTATAATGTGATCTCTTCACCTCCCTCTCTCCCTATTAAATTTTTCCAACACCTTTTAAATAATTGTTTGATCATAAATTAATTAATTAATTTAAGTGTTTGAATTTTGAAATCCTTAATCCATTATTTTATACAGGTGGTGTGTTTTTATTTTTTTTGTTGGCGATTATACTTTGGGGTGGCTTTGGATAATAGAGAGAACTATCTTCCAACAAAGAACTTGTTTTCTCACCGACAATGAACTCAAGGCCCATGACCTCCATCCTCTTCAATATTCATCCTCCACATCAAGGGAGAAGACTCTACTCATGAGGAAATGTCAACTACACTTCCTACTCAGACGCATCCCGACGTCAACGAATCGATGTCATTTTCGAATCCTCTTTCCGCGACACGAACGAGCGAGCATCGGATTCAAGGTAGGGGATTTAATTCAATTTAAATAGGATAAAATTGTTTTTCGTTCTTCGTTGAAACCATGTTTTATCTTCGGCCATATGATACCGCCTAACGCGGAGGGTGGGGGCCGAACGAACACATCCCAAAAACCCTCCGTTGATCCTCATTTTCTTTTTATTCGGGATGGAGGTGTGTTGAAAGAGGCGACGATGAGCGAAGGTGGGGGGCCGTGCGCCGCCACGTGCGGAAGAATTGAAACCCAATCGACTGAAGAAAAACCGCTTGGCCGTATCCGGTCGGGATGGTGGAACCGCAGGCCGCGCTCTGCGGGCCACTTCAGTGGGCGGACCGGCCGGCTCATCGACCGACCGGGTTGATGAAGGCCGTGACACCCGCAGGTGCCGCACAGGAGGACCGCGGCCCGCCCAAGCGGGCCGCTCCTGCCGGGAAGACCGGACTGCTTCGGCCGGCCAGACAGGAGGGCAGCGCCGCTCGATGCTGCCGATTTGGGAAGTAGGGGCGGCCACACCCCCTCCGCATCACTCGACCACCTGAGCCTAGCCGCACGACCAGCCGGGCCGCGCTGCGCCACGCCGGGCCGTGCGGGGCCAGGCCGCACCACGCCGGGTCAGGCCGCGCCGTGTCGGGACGGGCCACGTGATTCACCGGGCCTATCTGACACCAGCCGGGTTTGACCCACAATAACCGGGTCGACCCGACCCGCCAGCCAACTGGGCTTAACGAGCCGGGCCCGTTACGCTTAAATGAGAATAACTTCATGACCCTGCGTCCGATCGACGCGCCGTCTGCGGTACTGAGACCCTCGTGATGAAGCTGTCCTTTTACGATACTCTAAGTGACATTTGGATGACTTTGAAAAATGGCCAGGTTTGGAACGAGCGTATTTCCAACCGGGCCACTGGAACGGAAAAACCAATAACTCTCAGACCGGACGTCCGATTAAGGCGCCTTCTGTCGCGTTGGGATTCTTTTGACGAGAAGGAACTTTGAGATACATCAACTCTAGAATTCGTGATAGTTGATGTATCTACCCCTTGGCTCAAGGAGCGAACCCTCCCGGAATCGAGTATGTTGTGTGTAGGAACCCTAGAGATGGCTGCGACTACAACGACAACCGTTATGGAATCCTCTATGGGTTCGACGACGACGACTACTGTACCGGAATACTCCGTGGGTTTGATGATGATGACAACTATACTGGAATCCTCCGTGGGTTCGACAGTGAAGACTACTATACTTGTTTCCTAAGTTGGTCCGACAGTTTGACTTCTGTTCTAGTATCCTACGTGGGTCCGATAGAGTAGATGGTCTAGTATCCTACATGGGTAGAACAGCTTAGCTGGTCTAGTATCCTACGTGGGTCCAATATCTTAGATGAATCTGTGTCTACAACTGATCATATCTATCACTTTTTGAAAGATGTATACCTGTGTGAGCCGAGTCTTGACTTCGAATCATTATCATCGATGTGATTAACTTGCTTTCCTGTGTGGACTGGGTTGTGCTTGGGATCGAGAGTTGGAGCTGAAATGTGATTTATAACTTAGGTATATGTATGGGAATATACTTAAGTAGAGTTGGTTGATACTTCATGATTATATCTTTCTTCTTGTTTATCCTTAGTGGATATTGTGAGACCTTGCGGGTCTCGGGGTCCCTACTGAGTATCGTTATACTCACCCCTACATGGGCTATGACCGCACTACGTTGTGTTGGATGCAGATGATGGACAACAATGATCTAGGTAGAGACTTGTGGAGCTGGACGGTTCCCAGAAGTGGACCACTTGACGAGACGTACACGGAGCAGACGGACGGACCCGAGGTGCTGAGGAGACCATCTGTACCCACCCTTCAGGTGGGATTCCCGATGGACGACTCAGTAGTTGTTGTTTGAATTTACTGCAGTTGTACTAGATTTTCAGTTGTACTGTACTTTACAGTTGGGTTTGTATACTGGCCCATTTACTTTTCAACACATAATTTTATATTCATTATTACTTTGTGTTTTGATTTTGTTGTGTACTTTGTTGTGTTTGTTTACTTCTATAAAGGAAATGAATACCCTTTTATCAGGATTTATACCTATGGGGCTAGTCTCCATCCCCTGGCCTATGGATGGCGGGCTTGGGGTAGTCACAACCCGAGCCTCGAGGACAGGTCGTGAAAAATTGGTATCATAGGAGTCGATTCTACCGCAAAACTCATGAATCTGATCATTATTTTCTGTGAAGAAATACTGTTAAGAGTATTGAGAGTGGTTTTAAGTCTAGGGAGTCTAGTGTTGGTGCGGTGACCGACGTATTTATACACCCGGACCCTGAACTCTGATTTCCGACATCGTGCACGAAAATACTGATTGAATGTGTGTTTCAAAAGTTTTTTTTGTGATTACTTTGAGTCAGCTCACTAGGTATACTGTTTTGACCATGGTGCACCTGTTTCTTTTCAAGATGGACCCACGAAGGCAGCCAACTAGGGTTCCATGTTACGTATGAGATGGTATCCCACTGAGCGACGAGGCCTTGGTGCAGGACCCCATCATAGTGGAGGCACCAGTGGTACCACTACCCGCTGGGCCACCAATACCACCAGCTCCAGTAGAAGAGAGTGCACGCCGCCTGAGTGTGTTGCATGATTTTCAACGACAGAGGCCACCCAAGTTCCACGGAGAGATGGATCCACAGGCAGCTGAGGACTGGATGGAGGCTTTCATGAGAGTTTTTAGACTGGTAGGGACACCAGCTGACCTTATGGTGATCTTTTCCGCAAGTCTCTTGCATGCAACAGCAGGTATATGGTGGGGCTTGATGCTCCAGGTGCATGATGATGCATACTTACTCTGGATGAACTTTGAGAGTCTTTTATGATCGGAGTTTCTTCCAGCCACCCTTCATGCGGTGCAGATTCAAGAGTTACTACATCTGCGGTAGGGTAGCATGATAGTAGCTCAGTACTTAGCGAGGTTCACTGACCTCTCACGCTACTCCACGGACATGGTACGAGACCCATTCTTCAGGGCCCAGACCCTTGAGCAGGGACTCAGACATGAGATCAGGTCTTCGATGATCTCCCTCAGTATTTTGACGCAGGTAGGAGTACTAAAGCGATCCCTTCTTATGGAGATCTTTCTTGCTGAGCTGACATCAGCTGCGAGACCCACCGCAGGACGACACATAGCGGAGTCTTATGTAGCCGGCAGTAGACAGTTGACATAGAGGTCCAAGCGGACCAGGCCATTAGGTGGGAGACCCCAGGATATAGGTCTGGTTCTGCAGGGCACACAAAACCGAGCCAGCTATACGAGGAGCAGGTAGTGCTATACATGCGGCGGGTAGGGTCCCATGGCTCGAGACTGTCCGACCCTCCATGAGGAAGAGTAGAAGACAGTAGAGGGTCCTCCTAAGAAGAGGCAGATATAACGACCCATAATTTACATACATTGTTAATACTTCAAAATTGAATCACACTTATTACAACATATGACAAAACCAGTAAAGGACCGTATAGGTATAGTGTCTTTAGAAACTGGGAAACATAAAAAACTGGTTCATAAATCATCTACATTGTCTACCATTTATTTCATCATATCTAGAGTCCCTTTTGGAATATCCTACTTAATAACCTTCTTCCTGACCTGGGGAAAGAAAACATACAAAATGGTGAGCTCAAATGCTCAGTAAGGGTATATAAAAGAAATATCAATCACATAATATTAATAAGAACATAACATTTTGAAAATCTTAACCTGCAAAAGAGATCATAATTTCATAACATGGGATAAATCATAGTAGTGAAATGTAATCCCAATATTCATAAAATAAAACATGAAACTTTGTGGCATACATACATAATCATATAGAATCATTTCTTAGTAGTCAAAACTCATAGCCAAGACTATCTTAGCGGACAAAGTCCATTTCTGAACCGAGTTCACTCCTCATTTCAGTCCTGTTTCACTGAACCGGTTTAACCTGCCGTTCTAGACATGTCTATCTCATGAGATATAAATCATTACCCAATGAATTTGAGGGAGATATAGGTCCCACCCATCTCATAATGATACCATTCTTATGTGGTCCACAAAATCATAAATCATACATCATTGCATAACCCATGTAATAAAAATGGGATTCTTAAACATCGTGACATTATAAAATAATTCATATAAGATAAAGGAATTCATAAAAATAATTCCATCACAACATAATGAAATAAATGTCATAATAGGGATAGAAACATAACCCTATATTGTATTAGATGGAAAATAATTTTGATAAAACACTTGAACTCCATTCTTGAGGAAAATATGCTTTCTACTTCAAAATCATTTTTCCTTTATTAACATGTCATAAAATTTTAACTAAATGAAGTTGATTAAAAATAAACTTGAAAAATTGTAATGTATGCTTCTTGGAAATAATTTTTTAGAAATCCATTCATGCCGTATAAGTTAAAAAAACATTCTTCTCTTACTTTTTTCGGAAAAGTCAAAAAAGTACCTCGTACGAAAAACGACAAAATATTCCTTTCATATCTTTTACTAAAAACTCACCGAAGGGTAAAATTGTATATAAACAATTGTACAAGGATATAAATATTACATATTGAGTAAACATAGATTTGGATGATAAATATTCCCTAGTAAATTCTGAAGTATAAATAATCTTGGGTAAAAATGAGATTGCGAGATTTTCCCTTAACTTAGGTCCGATTTTCTTTGTAAGTGTTCAAACCTCCTGTATAATTATTTAAATAAATTCATTGACTTATTCCAGAGTAATACTCATTCTTATGATATCATATATGGCCATATTCTTAGCTTCTTATTAGTAATATTTCATTGCTACTTGTTATTCGGGTGTTTATTACTTTTTATTCTTATGCGTGTTTTGTCGAATAAATTCTTATTCTTCTATTTAAGTTATAGATACCTCATTTCCAGAATGGTATTAGTGTAATATATATCATATTCATTCATTTAATTCATTTATATAATCTTTATGCAATGAAGATCACGTATAATGAGTCGCATCACATTGTGGAGACGATATTCCGTACGTACGCACGAGCGATGATATCGTTCCCATGATCGTGGAATTGTATTGGAGTGTATGTATACTATTTCAGAATCAATATAACTTTACAATAATAATAATAGTTATTATTTACACCATTATACCCATCCAAGTAAGTTGGTGGTGGAAAATAGATTACACCACGGCGTGGAGACGGTCTTCCGTACGTACGCACGCGCGGTGATTTCGTTTTCCGTAGGATGGATAGATGGTGAAATAGGGTTCTTTCATACGTATAATAAAATATAATTATGTGAGTGATGCTGATGTTATTACTTAAAAATGAAACAACTAAAGAATAATAAGTGGAAGAAGAAATAAAGTTGAAAGAATCGGTAACAGACATTACCTCTTTTTTGAAGCGCCTCTTTAAGACGTCCTCTTAGGGCACTAAAATTGGTCTTTGAAGAAGACAAGGACCTCTAGGATGTCTCTAGGGAAGTGTAGAAGAGAAGTTGCCATGGGTGGGTCGATATTGAAGGCTCAAAGTGGTGTGAGGAAGAGAGGGAGGAGGTGCCTTTTTATAAGGGAGGAGAGGGGCACCTTTGAAAAAACAAAAAATATTATTTTATAATAAAGTCATATTCAGTTATAAATAAATAAAAATTGATTTATTTAGAATCTAAGGTGGGGATGAGTCAAAATCCTTTCATCCAATATAATTTAGACAAGTTTAGGTTTCTATTTTAACCTTATCATTTAGATTTAACTTTAAGTTAAATAATTTTACTTTTACCGTGTCTTCTTGTTTTCTTAGACTCTAAGGTTAATAAACGTACTATAACAAGAAAAACGAACCAAAAGTTGTCTATTATTAAAATATATAACCTTATCTAAGTCATTTTCCCGAACCTTAGATTTTTAGTAATAAAATAACAATTAATAATATAATATTTGTTTTAAAAACTATTTTATGTCAATTTTGACACTATTTGGTAATTGATTTTTGTGAAAATCATAACAGAAAGATTAGTTCGAAAAAAGTTAATTAAATAAGTACTAACATGTCATATTAACATATAAAATTATTTTAATTCATAAAAAGTCTCAAATTACATTTATTTGGGTATTTATAACATCAATTATGTCAATATTTCATTAATAAGATAATTAATGCATCATCATTCTGTCATAAATAAATTAAATTATTTATTGTGTAAAAATTACAAATAAAATACCATTATGTAGGAAATCATTTTGGATTTCTAATGAATATTTATAGTCGAATTTATCTTATGTATAACCCTATATTAAAAATTATTTACTTATTAAACTTTTATTTTAAATATTTTAACCCTTCTTTAAATAAATTAATAATAAATGTCCTAATCTAATCCAAGTGCGCCTAAATGGTCATATTTTATTCCTAAGGTTGTTTTTGGTCGAATTACACTTATCCAATAGAATTAGGAAATGTGTTAGGGTAATAATAATAACTTTTTTACCCTTAATTTCCCTATTTACTTTTAACCGTGGTAAAAAAAAGTAAAAAGTTACTATTCACCAAAAATTATTTTCATCACATTGAACCACATTTTAGTACTTGATATTAACCGTGTCTCTCAGATTTTTGAAATTACACTCACAGAAGTGGTAAAATTATGTTTTATGTAAATTTTCAAATTCTTCTATGAGGTGGGTAAAAGACGGTGAAAAGTTCAATAAAATTTTTATATATATAAAATTATTATAAAATGACTCCAATGAATTGAATTGAACATATATATGTATTATGTATCAATTTTTACCTAAAATAAATTTAAATAAAATAAATAATTATTTAAATAAAAAGTCGGTTTTTAAATAGTAACCTAGTGTTTTCACTATTCATAAAAAATTTAATGTTTTTAGAAAAATAACAAAATTTCACCCTAGGCTAATTTCGATATTCCGAATCCAAAAATGAAGTCCATTTTGAAAAATAAAATTTAAAAAATTTCAAAAAGTGGGTATTACTATTCATAACTACTAGTTTTAATAATATTCTAATAGCATATCGTTGTTTAGTGAAACTCAGTATTGCGTACGACGCAAGATATTGAGGAAGGTCGCGATTGCGTGTAAAGAAAGCCAAGCTAGTTTTGTGTGTAGTGAAATATTCCTTTAATGATTTATATAAAAAAAAATATTTCTCATAAAAGTCTCGGGTGTTACATTCTACCCCCCTTAAAATGAATTTCTCCCTCTAAATTCGTCACTTTGTAACAAACAGATGAGGATACCTCTCCCTCATCATACCCTCAAGATCCCATGTAGCTTCCTATAATTGGTGTTTCCTCCATAAAACTTTCACCAAGCGAATGGTCTTGTTCCATAGGACTTTTTTGCTATGATCCAGAATCTCTATTGGCTGTTCTTCATAAGAAAGATCTTTCTCCAGCGGTACAACTTCTGAGCTGAGTACATGTGACGGATCAGGTATGTACTTTCTCAGGAGAGATACATGGAACACATCATGAACTTGGGAGAGATTCGGTGGAAGTTCCAATCGGTAAGCTACGTTCCCAACACGATCCAGAATTTCAAAAGGACCGATATATCTTGGGCTCAACTTTCCCTTCTTTCCAAATATCATGACCCTATTCCAGGGAGATATTCGTAAGAACACTTTATCACCCACTTAAAACTCTAGGTCTTTTCTTCGGTTGTCGGCATAATTTTTTTGTCGACTCTAAGATGCTCTAAAGTGTTGTTGAATATATCTAAACTTTTCTTCCATCTCATCAACAAGATCAGGTCTTAATAGCTTTCTTTCCCCAACTTCATCCCAGCAAGTTGGAGTCCTACATTTCTTTCTATAGAGATCTTCATAAGGATCCATCTGAATACTGGAGTGAAAGATATTATTATATGAAAATTCCACCAAAGGTAGGTGTTGATCCCAACCACCTTTTAAATCCATAGAGCAAGCTCTCAACATATCTTCTAGAGTTTTAATTGTCCTCTCAGACTGACCGTCTGTCTGAGGATGATAAGCAGTGCTGAAACTCAAATCTGTATCCAGAGTATGATGAAGACTTCGCCAAAACTTTGAGGTAAACCTCGGATCCCGATCATATATAATGGAAATTGGTACTCCATGCAATCTTACCACTTCCTTCACATATATCCTGGCAAGATGATCCAGAGACAAATCCTCTCTAAGATCAATGAAGTGTGCTAAATTTGTAAGACGATCAACTATGGCCTAGATAACATTATTGCCTTTGGATGTTTTAGGAAGTCCAGTGACAATGTCCATAGTGATGTTTTCCCATTTCCATTCAGGTATGGGTAATGGTTGTAACATCCCCTTAGACTTTTGTCTCTCAGCTTTAACTTGCTGACAAACCAAGCATCGAGAGACATATTCAACAATATCTCTTTTCATGCCATCCCACCAGAAGTACTCTTTTAGGTCCCTATACATCTTCATGCTTCCAGGATGAATAGAGAATGAAGAACTATGAGCCTCATCCAGCAGCTCCTTTAATTTAGGGATGGGAGGAACACAAACCCGATTCCTGAACTTTATTATCCCATCACAATCAAGGTTGAATTCAAGAACATTTCTCACCTTCTTTTGTAACTCTACATCTTCTTTATGTTCCTCTTTAATCTTCACATGTATAGATGGTTGAACATTCATTTGAGAAAGATACGATTTTTCCCCTTCCATTATAATTCCAAGATCCATCCTTTGTAAATCCATAAATATTGGATCATTTTTTTATCCTCATCATGGATAAACTGGCATGGTCTTCTCGACTTAATGCATCTTCCACCTTGTTTTCTTTCCCAGGGTGGTAATGAATTGAGCAGTCATAATCCTTAATCAGCTCCAACCATCTTATTTGGTGCATATTCCGCTCCTTTTGTGTGAAAATATACTTTAAACTTTTATGATCAGTATAAATATCACACCTTTCTCCATAAAGATAATGCCTCCAAATCTTTAATGAAAAGATTACCGCAGCTAACTCCAAATCATGAGTTGGGTAATTTTGCTCATGGATTTTCAACTATTGCGAGACATAAGCTATCACCATATCATTTTGAATAAGAAAACACCCCAGCCCCTCCTTGGATGCATCACTGTAGATCAAAAACCTTTTTCCACTACAAGGAAGTGTGAGTACAGGTGCACTGGATAAACTTCTTTTCAAATCCTTTAAATTATCTTCACATTCTTCTTTCCACTCGAACTTAACTCCTTTTCGAGTCAAACTGATGAGTGGATTAGATAATCGTGAAAAATCTTTCACAAAATGTCGGTAATATCCAACCAAGCCAGGAAAACTACGGATCTCGGTTACTGTTGTTGGTCTCGACCATCTTTCGATAACCTCTGTTTTTGATGGATCCAAAGATATCCCCTCTTTTGAGATTATGTGTCCCAAAAATGCAACTTTTTGAATCCAAAATTCACACTTGGTAAATTTGGCATAAAGCTTCTCCTTTCTCAGGGTCTTCAATATAATTCTCAAATGATCATCATGTTCTTCATTTATCTTTGAATAGATAAGAATATCGTCTATAAAGACTACCACAAACTGATCATGATAGTATCTAAATACCATATTCATCAGATCCATGAAGATAATAGGGGCATTAGTAAGACCAAATGGCATCACTATAAATTCATAGTGTCCATACCTTGTACGAAAAGCCATCTTTGGTATATCCTCCCCTTTGACCCTTAATTGATGATACCCTAAACGAAGATCAATCTTGGAAAAGTATTGAGCTCCGCGTAGTTGGTCAAATAAGTCATCAATGCACGGGAGAGGATATTTGTTCTTGATAGTGATCTTGTTAAGTTCTCGATAATCAATGCAGAGTCTCATTGATCCATCTTTCTTCTTAACAAATAGAACAGGTGCTCCCCAAAGTTACACACTTGGGCGTATGAATCCCTTATCAAGATTATCTTGGAGTTTCTTCTTCAATTCCTGCAACTAAATAAGGGCCATTATATATGGTGTCTTTGAAATAGTCAAAGAACCCGATACAAGTTCGATTGAAAACTCAACATCACGATTTGGTGGAAGACCCGGCAATTCCTCTGGAAATACATCGTCAAACTCCCGTACAATGGGAATATTCTTAATCATGAGTTTCTCTCCAACCATTTGAGATAAATAACCTTCATTTAGTGGAATCAAGACCCATAAGATGGATGAAATTTCCACTGGAAGTTTATGTTCATCCTTGCATCGATAGACGATCCTAGATTGATCTGGAAAATGAAATGTGACTTCCCTTCTTTGGAAATTGATATGAGATCCATATAGAGAATGCCAATCCATGCCAAGAATCACATCAAATTCGACTATAGGAAGGATCATAAGATTTTCAGGAAGCACTTTCCCACAAAATTCAATCGGAGAAGAATTATAAACTTTTGATGCGACTGTTGTGCCATTAGGGGTTTTCACAGCTAACTCAACATCTAATTGTTGAGGTAATACGGTGATAACCTTATAAAATTATTCTGAAATAAAAGAGTGGGTGGATCCAGAATCAAATAAAACATTTTCTACTTTAGAGTGGATGGTAAGTAACCTTTCACCACTTCGTTATCGTACTCCACATCGCTGATAGAAATTGCATGTGACTTTACTTTGTCTATGGCCTTAAGAGTTTGTTGACGTCAATCATCATCATCATCAACCCTTGGATTAGGGCATTGATTGGAATAATTCCCCATTTCCTTGCACTTGAAACATTGAAGGGTAGTAGGTTCATTCTGCATTAACACAGTTCCCTCGGTTCTAGCCATTGACTAAAACCAAGAAGAATAGTGTGAGAAACACTAATTAGAATAGAAAAAACACATAATCAAGAATAAAATTTCACACTTAAGGTCTTATCATAGGTTGTTCATGGCAATTTCTAAAACACTAAGATTGTGTTCTATGGTTAGACATATCCTTAGGGTTCTTATTAAGGCTTTAACATCCTTGTTTCCAAAGGTTGACTATATATTTCCTCTGATACCAACTATAACGACCCATACTTTACATACATTGTTAATACTTCAAAATTGAAGCACACTTATTACAACATATAACAAAACTAGGAAAGGACCGTATAAGTATAGTGTCTTTAGAAACTGGGAAACATAAACAACTGGTTCATAAATCATCTACATTGTCTCCCATTTATTTCACCATATCTAGAGTCCCTTTTGGCATATACTACTTAATAACCTTCTTCCTGACCTGGGGAAAGAAAACATACAAAAGGGTGAGCTCAAATGCTTAGTAAGGGTATACAAAATAAATATCAATCACATCATATTCATAAGAACATAACATTTTGGAAATCATAACCTGTAAAAGAGATCATAATTTCACAACATAGGATAAATCATAGTAGTGAAATGCAATCCCAATAATCAATACTTAAAACATTAAACTTTGTGGCATACACACATAATCATAGAGAATCAATTCTTAGTAGTCAAGACTCATAGCCAAGACTATCTTAGCGGACAAAGTCCATTTCTGAACTGAGTTCACTCCTCGTTTCAGTCCAGTTTCACTTAACCTGTTTAACCTGCCGTTCCAGCCATGTATATCTAATGAGATATAAATCATTACCCAATTCATTGGGGAGAGATATAGGTCCCACCCATCTCATAATGATACCATTATTATGTGTGCCACAAAATCATAAATCATACATCATTGCATAACCCATGTAATAAAAATGGGATTCTTAAACATCATGACATTATATAACAATTCATATAAGATAAAGGAATTCATAAAAACAATTCCATCACAACATAATCAAATCAATGTAATAATAGGGATAGAAACATAACCCTATATTATCTTAGATGGAAAATAATTTTGATAAAACACTTGAACTCCATTCTTGAGGAAAATATCCTTTCTACTTCAAAAACATTTTTCCGTTCATAACATGTCATACAATTTTAACTAAAATAAGTTGATTAAAAATAAACTTGAAAACTTGTAAAGGAAGCTTCTTGGAAAATATTTTTTAAAAATCCATTCATGCCATATAAGTTAAAAAAAACATTCTTATCTTACTTTTGTCAGAAAGGTCAAAAAGCACCTCGTACGAAAAACGACAAAAGATTCCTTTCATATCATTTACTAAAAACTCACCGAAGGGTAAAATTGGATATAAATTTTTTATAAGGATATAAGTATTACATATTAAGGAAACATGGATGTGGATGATAAATATTCCCCAGTAAATTCTGAAGTGTAAACAATCTCGGGTAAAAATGAGATTGTGAGATTTTCCCTTACCTTAGGTCCGATTTGCTTCGTAAGTGTCTGAAACTCCTGTATAATGATTTAAATAATGTCATTGACTTATTCCAGAATCATAATCATTGTTATGATATCATATATGACCATTTTCTTAGCTTCTTATTTGTAATATTTCATTGCTACTTGTTATTTGGGTGTTTATTACTTTTTATTCTTATGTGTGTTTTGTCGAATAAATTCTTATTCATCTCCTTAGGTTATAGATACCTCATTTACAGAATTTTATTAGTGTAATATATATCATATTCATTCATTAAATGCATTTATATAATCATTATGCAATGAAGATCATGTAGAACGAGTCACATCACATCGTGGAGACGGTATTCCGTACGTACGTGCGAGCGATGATATCGTTCCCATGATCGTGGAATTCTATTAGAGTGTATGTGTACTATTTCATAATCAATATCACTTTACAATAATTAAATATAGTTATTATTTACACCATTATACACATCCAAGTAAGGTGGTGGTGGAAAATAGATTACACCACGACGTTGAGATGGTATTCCGTACATATGCACGCGTGGTGATTTTGTTTTCCGTAGGATGGATAGATGGTGAAATAGGGTTGTTTCATAATTATAATAACATATCAGTATATGAGTGAAACTTATGTTATTACTTCATAATAAAAAAACAAAAGAAGAAGATGTGGAAGAAGAAATAAAGTTGAATGAATCGGTAACGGACATTACCTCTTCTTTGAAGCGCCTCTTTGAGACCTCCTCTTAGGGCACTAAAATTGGTCTTTGAAGAATACCAGGACCTCTAGGATGTTTCTAGGGAAGTGGAGAAGAGAATTTGGCTTGGGTGGGCCGAGATTGAAGGCTCAAAGTGGTGTGAGGAAGAGAGGGACGATGTGCCTTTTTATAAGGGAGGAGAGGGGCACCTTTGGAAAAACTAAAAATATTATTTTATAATAAAGTCATATTCGGTTTTAAATAGCTCCAAATTGATTTATTTATAAATGAGGTGGGGATGGGTCGAAATACTTTCATCAAATATAATTTTGACAAGTTTAGGTTTCTATTATAACCTTATCATTTATATTTAACTTTAAGTTAAATAATTTTACTTTTACCATGTCTTCTTGTTTTCTTACACTATAAGGTTAATAAACATACTATAACAAGCCAAACGAACCACAAGTTGGATGTTATTAATATATATTACATTATATAATTCATTTGGCCGAACCTTATATTTTTAGGAATAAAATAACAATTAGTAATATAATATTTGTTTTAAAAACTATTTTATGTCAATTTTGACACATTTTGGTAATTGATTTTTTTGAAAATCAAAACAGAAATATTAGTTCTAAAAAAGTTAATTAAATCAATAATAACATGTAATATTAACATATAAAATTATTTTAATTCATAAAAAGTCTCAAATTACATTTATTTGGGTATTTATAACATCAATTATGTCAATATTTCATTAATAAGACAATTACTGCATCATCATTTTGTCATAAATAAATTAAATTATTTATTGTCTAAAAATTACAAATAAAATACCATTATGTAGTAAATCTTTTTAGATTTATAATGAATATTTATAGTAGAATTTATCTTATGTTTAACCCTATATTAAAAATTATTTACTTATTAAACATTGATTTTAACTATTTTAACCCTTTAAATAAATTAATAATAAATGTCCTAATCTAATCCATGTGGGCCTAAATGGTCATATTTTATTCCTAATGTTGTTTTTGGTCGAATTAAACTTATCCAATAGAATTAGGACATGTGTTAGGGTAATAATAATAACATTTTTACCCTTAATTTCCCTATTTACTTTTAACCGTGGTAAAAAAAGTAAAACGTTACTATTTACCAAAAATTATTTTCATCTCATTGAACCAAATTTTAGTCCTTGATATTAACCGTGTCTCTCGGATTTTCGAAATTCCACTCACAGAAGTGGTAAAATTAAGTTTTATGTAAATTTGCAAATTTTTGTAGGAGGTGGGTAAAAGACGGTGAATAGTTCAATAAAATTCTTATATATCTAAAATTATTATAAAATGACTCCAATGAATTGCATTGAAATTATATAGGTATTATGTATTAATTTTTACCTAAAATAAATTTAAATAAAATAAATAATTATTTAAATAAAAAGTTGGTTTTTAAATAGTAACCCAGTGTTTTCACTATTCATCAAAAATCGAAAGCTTTCAGAAAAATACCAAAATTTCACCCTAGATTAATTTAGATATTCCGAATCAAAAAATGAAGTCCATTTTGAAAAATAAAATTTAAAAAATTTTAAAAAGTGGGTATTACTATTCATAACAGCTAGTTTTAATAATATTTTAATAGCATATCGTTGTTTAGTGAAACTCGGTATTGTGTACGATGCAAGCTATTGAGGAAGGTCGCAATTGCGTGTAAAGCAAGCCAAGCTAGAGTTGTGTGTAGTGAAATATTCCTTTGATGATTTATATAAAAAAATATTTCTCATAAAAGTCTCGGGTTTTACAATAGAGGTTTGACCGTGGTGGTCCACGAGGAGCGGGCAGATGAGGCAGAGGAGTTGGCTGAGCAGCAAGTGGTGGACGAAGTTTAGAGGCACTACCACCACCACCACCACCAGGAGGTCCACCACGACCACAGGGAGCTGGCGGACAGAGCCAGGCTCAGCTCCAGGTAGTCAAGTCTTACGACCACGGCGCACCTGAGATGATTCGAGGTAATATCTATGTATACTCCACCATTGATGTAGTACTTATAGACACATTTGCGAGTCATTCTTTTATTGCCGCTGCCCTTGTTCGGAGTTTGGAGAATCTGATGGAGCCGTTAGCTCGATCCATATGGCTAGAGACTCCTACGGGAGAAGACTCGACGATTACGCACTAGTGCCGGAAGTGTGAGCTTACTCTAGGAGGTGAGAGGTTCGGCTGGGATCTTCTTGTAGCGGCATCAAGGCCATATGATGTCATCTTGGGTATGGACTGGTTGTCTACAGTCCATGATCAGATCAACTACATTAGGCGCAAAGTGCAGTGTGTCCGCAAGGATGGGACCAGGTTCACCTTCAGCGGCGATAAGGGAGCCTTTTCAGTGCCGGATGGACTTTCATATAGGAGAGGGCGGCCGATCACACATCAGTTGGCTAGTCTCATCCTCAGATCGGTTGATGTGCGGAGTCCGAGATTTTCATGTTGTGGTGGATCAGTATGCGGATGATTTTCCTAACGACATTCTATGACTACCTCCTCGTAGAGAGGTAGACTCCTACATAGACCTGTACCTCGAGACAACACCGATATCTACTCCAGCATATCAGATGGCTCCTGTTGAGCTTCGTGAGTTGTGGGTACAGCTGGAGGACTTGCAGGGAAAGGGATTTATCCGACCTAGTGTTTCACCCTGGGCTTCTCTGATTTTGTTCTCCAAGAAGTAGGATGGGATCTTGAGACTGTGTGTCAACTACCGTCGCCTGAATCAGATGACCGTGAAGAACAAGTACCCACTCATGAGGATTGAAGACCTCTTTGATCAGCTCAAAGGAGCACGGTGGTTCTCAAAGATAGACCTCAGTTCAGGCTATCACTGGCTCAGAGTTCGAGATGGGGATGTGAAGAAGATGACCTTCAGGTGTCGGTGTGGCCACTAAGAGTTCTTGGTTATGCCTTTCGGCATAACCTATGATCCAGTAGTGTTTATGAGTCTCATGAATAGGATATTCCATCCTTTCCTCAATCGATTTGTTGTATTTTTCATCGATGACATACTAATTTACTCGACTACTGAGGAGGATCACACTTACCACTTACAGGTTGTACTGGATACACTCTGAGAGCACTAGCTTTATGGTAAGCTCTCGAAGTGCCAGTTATGGATTTAAGAGTTTCAATTCTTGGGACACGTCATCTCATAGACTAGGGTTGCAGTGGATCCGCAAAGACCAAGGCAGTACTAGCTTGGGAGCCACCCAGGAGAATGACGGAGGTGCGATGTTTCCTGGGTCTGGATGGATACTATCAGAGATTTTTGCCAGACTTATCCAGAGTTGCGGCACCACTTTGAGCCTTGATGAAGAAGGAGAAACCCTTTGTGTGGTCAGAGAGATAGCAGCAGATATTTTAAGAGATGAGGAAGTGATTGACCAGTGCGCGCATCTTGAGGCTACCAGAGGAGGGAGTAGGGTATCTAGTTTACTGCGAAGTATCGGGGACCAGACTCGGCTATGCCTTGATGTGGGAGGGATCAGTTATTGCATATGGTTCACGATAGTTGAGACAACATGAGCAGAACTACGCTACCCATGACCTGGTGTTAGCAGCAGTGGTATTCGCCTTGAAGATGTGGCAACACTATCTGATGGGTGAGCGCTTTACAGTCTATTCTGACCACCAGAGTCTCAGGTACATCTTCTCACAGAAGTACCTGAACCTGAGACAACGACGTTGGCTCGAGTTCCTCTAGGATTATGAATTTGAGATAGTCTATACTCATGGGAAGGGGAATGTTGTAATTGATGCTCTCAGCAGAAGATCAGGAATTCAGTTCCTAGGAGAGGCGTCGAAGAAGCTAGTTGCGTTACATATATCCCTTGTGGATATAGATATATCATATTTTCTTTAGTCTCTCATAGTCACTCTTCCACTTCTTCAGTGAGTGAGGGAGGAACAACATGAGGACATTGATTGTGAGACGCGACGTGATCAGATATCTACATGGAAAGCGCTTGATGGATTTTCTGAAGGAGGGGATCACATCATCCTCTTCAGGGGATGTACTATGGTACCAATTTCACTACAGGAGGAAGTGCTGATGGAGTTTCACACTTCCCCTCTAGCGGTACATCCAAGAGTGGCGAAGTTGTATCATGACCTCAGATGACAGCACTGGTGGCCGAGTATGAAGAAGGCTGTAGTAGAGTTCGTTTCACGATACCTCACTTTTCAGAAAGTGAAGGTGGAGCACCAGGTACCAGCAGGCTTGGTATAGCCCTTAGAGGTCCTAGAGTGGAAGTGGGATGGGGTATCCATGGATTTCATGACAGGGTTTCCACGTACATCTAGAAGGCATGACTCTATTTGGGTGATCATAGACTGACTCACCAAGTTGGATTAATTCCTACCGATCAGAGAGTAGGGTTCACTAGAGATCTTGGGATGACTTTACATCCAGGAGATCGTATGGATTCATGGTGTGCCATGGTCTATCGTTTCTGATCGAGAAGCTCGATTCACTTCCCGGATATTTAGGGGGTTACAGGAGGCTTTTGGGACACAACTATGTCTGAGCACCACCTTCCATCCTCAGACAGATAGCCAGACAGAGAAGACCATTAAGACTCTCGAGGACTTGCTCCGTGCATGTGTCCTCGACTTTGGTCCCAGCTGGGAGGATTAGTGGAGTTTGCGTACAACAACAGTTACCTCTCCACCATCGGGATTCCCCCTTACGAGACACTATAAGACCGACCTTGCAGATCACCTTTATGTTGGACTAACCCAGGGGAGTCATCACTTGTAGGACCAGAGATGTTTCAGGCTAAGACAGAGAAGGTGCAGATCATCCAGGAGTGGATAAAGACTGCACAGAGCAGACAGAAGTCCTATGCTGATAGAAGAAAGAGACCACTGGAGTTCGAGGATGGAGACCATGTATTCCTATGGGTCTCACCTCAACGAGGTCTACAGATATTTGGCCGGGGCGGGAAGTTATCCCCATGTTTCATTGGACCTTTCTAGATCCTCAGCAATGTAGGCGAGGCATCTTACCACCTGGCCCTTCCACCTCAGTTGCACCGGGTGCGTGACGTCTTCCACGTATCTCAGCCGAGGAGATACGTGCATGAACCATCCCACATCATCGACCCACGTGGAGCTGGACATCGATGGCAGGGTGACATTCATGGACGTCCTGGTGGAGATTTAGGATCGAGAGGAGCGAGTCCTACGTGGATGGTCGATTCCTCTGGTGCGCATTCGCTGGCAGCACGGGAACCTCCAGGAGAGCACATGGGAGAGGGAGGCTCAGATGCGTTCTCAATACCATAATTTGTTTCCCTAGTGTGTGTTTTAGCTTTACGAGGATGTAAATCCCTGAGGTGGGGGTAATATAAAGACCCAGAAATTTCAAGGAACTTATTTTCTTAAATACTTTAGAATTTTATGAGTCCGCGGTTTCTAACGGTACCTGATTCCGAGGCTCGGTGTTCCCATAATCAATTTCTGAAGTTTTTTTCGGGTACGTTCAGTAAACGTACGTGCATGTTTTTCTATCTTTTGAACCGGTTCTCGGAATTGAAATCTAAGGGCACCGATGAACTCGCAGCACCGGTATTAGCTTAAGGGGACTTTTACCGTAGTTGTGTTTTGTCGTATGTGGTAGTTAAAATTTGGGGATTCATTAAGAAATAAATAAAATTATTGTGTTACAATTTTATTTTAATTTGAAGTTATTTCTACTAGAGGGAAGTTGGAGGTGGGGACCACAACCCACCTAACTTCCCATGGGAGGATATAACTAAGGGTGGTGGGGCCCACATGAGCCCATAACTTATCACCTCCTCTCAACTCCCTTGAAACCCCCCATTTAACACCCCCTTAATTAATTTGAAAACTCCCCTCTTTAATGTGATCTCTTCACCTCCCTCTCTCCCTATTAAATTTTTCCAATGCCTTTTAATTAATTGATTGATCCACAATTAATTAATTAATTTAATTGTTTGAATTTTGAAAGCCTTACGACATTCTTTTATATAGGTGGTGTGTTTTTATTTTTGTTTTGGTTGGCGATTATACTTTGCGGTGGCTTTGGATAATAGAGAGAACTCTCTTCCAACAAAGAACATGTTTTCTCACCGACGAAGAACTAAAGGCCCGTGACCGTCAACCTCTTCAATCTTCATCCTCCGCATTAAGGGAGAAGACTCCACCTGTGAGGAAACAACGACTACACTTCCTCCTTGGACACATCCGGATGTCAATGAATCAACGTCATTTTCGAATCCTCTTTCCGCGACACGGACGAGCGAGCATCGGATTCAAGGCAGGGCATTTGCTTCAATTTTAATTGGATAAAATTGTTCTTCGTTCTTCGTTGAAATCATGTTTTATATTCGGCCATATAATACCACCTTACACAAAGGGTGCGGGCCAAATGAACACGGCCCGATGAAACTCCGTTGATCCTCATTTCCTTTTTATTCACGATGGAGGTGTGTTGAAAGTGGCGGCGATGAGTGAAGGTGGCGGCCGCTCGCCAGCCATGTGTGGAAGAACCGCGGCCTGCAACCGTGGTCTGCTCGACCGAAGAAGAACTGGCCGACCGTAGCCGGCCGGGCTGGTGGAACCGCGGCGCCCCACTGTGGAGGACCACGACCCACAATCCATGGGCCGCTTCGGCAGGCGGACCAATTGGCTCGTTGGCCAGCCGGGTTGATGAAGGTTGTGGCACCAGTAGGTGTCACGCAGGAGGACCACGGCCCGCCCAAGCGGGCTGCTCTTCCCGTGAAGACCGACCGGCATTGGCTGGCCGGACTGGAGGGCGACGCCGCTCGGTGCTGCTGGTTCGGGAAGTCAGCCCCCCCCCCCCGACATTGCTCGACCACCCGAGTTGAGCCTTGGCCAGCCAGGTCGAGCTGCGCCGCGCCGCGCCGCTCCAGGCCGGGCCGTGCGCTTCATCAGTCGGTTCAACATCAGCCGGGTCAGACCTGCCAAAATGGTTTTGACCCGACCTGCCAGCCCACTGGGCTTAACGGGCTGAGCCTGTTACGCTAAAATGCGAATAACTTCACGATAGTGCGTCAGATCGATGTGCCGTCTGTGGAATTCGGACCCTCATGATGAAACGATCCTTTTGCGATAATCTATGTGAGTTTTGGAGAAATTTTGAAAATGTCTAGGTTTGGAATGAGCGTATTTCCAACCGGGCCCCTAGAACGGAGAAGCCAATATCTCTCAAACCGAGCGTCCGATTGACGCACTGTCTATCGCGTTGGGATTCTTTTGAAGAGACAGAACTTCGAGATACATAAACTCTGGACTTCATGATAGCTGATGTATCTAACCCTTGTCTCAAGGAGTGGACCCTCCCAGAATCGATTATGCTGTGTGTGGGAACCCTAGAGCTGGCTGCGACTGCAACGACAACCGTATTGGAATCCTCCGTGGGTTCGATGGCGACGACTACCATACAAGAATCCTCAGTGGGTTCGACGACGAAGACAACTGTACTGGAATCCTCCGTGGGTTCAACAGTGATGACTACTGTACTTGTATCCTAAGTGGGTCCGACAGTTTGACTTCTGTTCTAGTATCCTACTTGGGTCCGACAGAGTAGCTGGTCTAGTATCCTACATGGGTCTGATAGCTTAGTTGGTCTAGTATCATACGTGGGTCCGAAATCTTACATGAATCAGTGTCTACATCTGATCATATCTATCTCATTTAGAAATATGTATACCTATGTGAGCTGAGTCTTGACTTACAATCATTATCATCAATGTGATTGACTTTCTTTCCTATGTGGACTGTGTTGTGTTTGGGCTCGAGAGTTGGAGCCGAACTGTGATTTATAACATAGGTATACGTATGGGCATATACCTAAGTAGAGTTGGTTGATACTTAGTTATTATATATTTCTTCTTGTTTATCATTAGTAAATATTATGAGACCTTGTGGTTCTCAGGGTCCCTACTGAGTATCGTTATACTCACCCCTACACAGGTTATGCCCGCACTACGTTATGTTGGATGCAGACGACGGACATCATTGATCGAGGTAGAGACTTGTGGAGTTGTACGGTACCCGGAGGTGGACCACTTGACGAGATATACACAAAGCAGGAAGATGGACCCTAAGGTGCTGAGGAGACCATATGTACCTACCCTTCAGGTGGGATTCCCAGAGGACGGCTCAGTAGTTGCTGTTTTACTTTACTGCAGTTGTACTATCTTTTCAGTTGTATTGTACTTTATAGTTGGGTTTGTATACTGGTCCATTTAGGAGGATGGGACCGTAAGGGGCTCGGTGACTTAGACTCTCCCATCGTCACTGCCTCCTTCCTTGCCTAGGGTTTTTGCGGAACCCTTCTTCCAGGATCGTAGCGGCAGTTTCTCGGTTGCAGTGGAGTCGGCACCCTCTGGGAGTCCGTCCCAGCCTTGCGCGATACGGACTCTGGTGAGGCTCCTTGTCCCTCTGGAATCACGCACAATGGTTCCTCTCGACCTAATTCCTTCTATTGGGATAGGGTTTCTTTGGATATGCGGTTCTGGTCGAAAGATGTGCTGTAGGATCTGCGGCTCAAGTGATGCCTCCTCTTATCCAGCATGTCTTGGGCGATTCGTTGCAACCCCGATGAGCGACTTTGATGGCAACGACGTGATCTTTTCTACGGTGACTCCGATATCTGGTTATGGTGATGTTTTCTAATTACATTATTTTTAGTTTTTATTGTTCATGATGTGTTGATGATGGATTTTTGGTGAGTTTGGTTGGTGATTTCTGGTTGATTTTGGCTCGCGACGCATTTGGTTTGTTGGGATGCGATCGATTGAAGGTTACTCGCTTCTGGTTTTGGTTTTTTGTGGATGATTCTTGGCAATATCATGGCTATTTGATGTTGGGGATCCATCACGATGTGCCGCCGAGGGGAATTCTAGTGGGTATCTTCAGGATGGTGATGTTGGTGAGGCGATGACCCGTGATAGGCACGTGGGTTGTGATTCTCCAGTTCTGAAATGGGATTGTGGTCTTTGAATTTTGTAATTTGAATTTGAACTTTGTGGTGGTCGCGACCCATGTAAGGTTTCCCGCTTCCCTTGAAGCCGCTTTTTGAAAATGAAAAAAAAAACGATTTGCAGCAGTATACTGGCCCATTTGCTTTTCAGCACTTACTTTGGTATTGAGTATTACTTATTGTTTACTTCTGTTGCATACTATATTGTTTTTGTTTACTTCTATAAAGGCAATGCCTTCCCTTTTATCGAGATTTATGCTTCTGATGCTAGTCGCCATCCCTTGGCCTATGGAATGTGGGCTTAGGGTAGTCACGACACAGGCTCTGAGGATTGGTCGTGAAGAGTATGTTGTCTTATAGATGTTTAAGTGTAAAATTATATAAAAAATGATTATTAAATTTCCTACATTTCAAAAATGTGGGAGGGGGAATAACGATAAAAAATAAATAACTTGTAGATTTATTATGTGTGTAAACTGAGGTCAAATTTATCTAATTTTTTAACAAAAATGAAGAGTATGGTTAACAAGGTACAAGGACATATTGTTTAACCTAAGTTACCACTTCTAGTTCAATATCATAAATGTGGGGAAATTGGTTTTTATCTGAGTTAGTTCTTTAAAACAACGATTAATTCCTAATGGTATATTTAAATACAATCGTTGAAGTAGAATGATTATTTTTTTGGTGTTGGAACATGAGAATAATATTGTTGAAGTACTTTTTATCAGTGAAATACTATTTATAAGAATCATGAATCATGAAAGGACTATTTTGAAAAAATTTTATTTATGAATTTAAATAATATTCTTAATAGTACCAATGACCTAGAAAGGTGATTTAATGGTAAAGTAATATTTTATAAAAAACCCACGATTAAGGAAAATTAAATATTTGATATATACATGATGTTATGATAATTATTATCAATTAATCTTATTTTATATTGTAAAATAATGTTAGATTTATATGATATTTTTTTGTTAAATATTGATTTTATGATTATTATTATATTGGGGATGTTAATAATTTTTTTGAAATGTTATAGGAATCAAATAAATATGGTTTTAGAAAAAAGAAAACAAGAATTCCCAACAACAACCCACCACATGATGGAATGTCATAGGGCTTGAACGAACAACTGAAGGGTGATAAGGGTGTAACACATACTATTATCCTATCTTATGTAATAGTTAGTAATAATTTTTTTATTAATAGATTTTATAGGAAAATAAAAATTATATTTTTGAGAAAATATTTTAGGATTAAATTATTATGATATTTTTTGTATTTTGTTTTGATTAATGGTACTTTGGGAAATATTTCATTATGGTAATGTATATGTAAACCTTTGGTCTCACATGTGAGTTGACGTGATATATTATTTGTGAAGAACAAAATTAAATCCATTAATATTGAGATTATTTGGCATGAAGAGTTATTTAGTTATGTAACGAATTAACGTGATATTTATATTTAGAAATTAATATGAAGTAATATTGATTTTTCGGAATTATTATGACTTATGATGGTAGTTTCTAGTTTCAGTTAATGTATAAATACAAGAGGAATATCTAGATATCATATTATGGAATTATGTGATCTATTAGATGTTTTTTTGTGATTTAGAAAAAAATCATCTTTAGTAATCATAATTTGTAGTAGCAGATGATATTATTTTGAAAAATTATTAATGTATGAAATTATACTTTTCATATAAGTATGTTTCATTATTTTCTTAAAATTAATGTTGCAAGGAACTCTAAAATTTTGGAAAAGTATCTTGAAAAAAAATTGTTTTTCAATTTCTAAAAATAAATGATCTCTTATATTAAAAAGAATTGTATAACATTATCTACTAAATGTATATTCTTTTCAAATACATGTTTTCAATTTCTTAAAAAGTTATCCTTATATGGAAACCTAGTGTTATGTTATTTAATATGACCCTTTTATTTCCATTTCCCTCTTTTAGGAGTATGTTTTATTAACCCTTTTTACAATGTGGGGTTTCCACAATCAAACAATTGAATGTAAAACCATTGATATACTAGAGAAAGATAAAATTTGGAAGAAAAAGTTTATTTAATGTTGGAATATTGTAAGACCCCTAGATTTTAAAAGAACAACATAATGGTCTACAACATATACGACATGCAACACTAACCTTAAATGACCAATAAAATATATTTCCCTTATAACCTAACCATTACATTTCAAAAATATTAATAGAATTAAAAACTCTATAATACATATACAAATTTACCATTTAATAAAAAACTATTCATAAATAAAAAATCAATAATCATGAAACCTTAAAAATATATTTTTTATTTTATAAATAAATATGCTTCCTTGAAAAATGATTTATTAATTTTTTCAAAAAAATATTATAATAAATATATGGAAACATTAGAAATTTTATCTGATAAAATTTAAATCATTTTTAAAATAATCAAATCAAATTTAACTTTTTGTGATATTTTGGTAGATTTTAGAAAATTCAGACATTTCATTGGAAAGATAATATTATTGATTTTTTAAATACTAATTTTTTTCTTTGAATATATTAATTTAAAAGTTCAATTATATTTTGTATTTGGACATAAAGATAAATATTAACTATTTTATTTAGAATTTATAATTAATTTTAATCATCAATTTTCATGATTCAGTTGTAAGTTTATTTTTATGCTTAAAAATTATGTTTTCTACAAACTCTTTATAAATGATAAAAGTGTATCAATTTTAATTAATTATTATCACCCATAGTAATGAAATAATTAAATGAAATAAATATATTATAAATTTATTTATATTACTTCAGATTCATATAATGATTATTTTTGAGTCATAAATTTAATATTAGATAATCTATTTCTTGAAAAATGTTTTTCTTGACAATACCATTTTGACACTTTTTGTGGACTAAAATTTTAATTTAATTATTCCACTTATATGAATTGAATATGATTCAATGTATTTTTATTTGGAATCAAAATAAATATTATTAGGTAATATGGTTGAATTGATATTGGTCATGATGAATACTAAAAATAGTAAAGAAAATAGTTACTTTGGTGAGAAACTAAAATAGATAATGTAACCTTAAAGACAAATAAAATAATTTTTTTAAAAAATGTTTCTTTTTTAATTATTTAGGTTTGGCTAAAAATATCACCCCTCATTGTATTATTTATCAAAATTTTATGAACTTTTCTTGAGAGTGACTTCCCGTTATTGAATAATTTTTGTCATTTATGAGAATTATAGTTCTTATCAATTACAAAATTAAATCCATACGACTATTAAATTCATCCCATTAACCCATTTTTATAAACAAATCACTACAAAAATCATTCCACAAAATTATTATCCACATTATATATATATTTTTCTTCCCAATACACCAACCTTAAGGTCCTTAATAGAAGATCTAGCAGTGGATCTTTTAAGCGAATGCAATCATCTTCACCAATATAATTCTTTGTAATTCTTATTTTTATACCTTTAATTACGTCTTAATAATTAAAATATAATAAAAATAGTACATAATATATAGTTATACGTTATTATAATTATTTTATAATATTTATTCACCTCCCCTTCCATAAAATGGGAAATGAAACCATTTTTCTTGTGAATGAAGGATTCTCGTCGCCCAAACTGATGTAATTCATTTTCCACCATTAACTCTCATGGATAATCAGGATTATGTATTTAATTTTTATATAATTTATTCATGAAATATTAATAGTTATTTAAAATTAACATATCGTATACCATTTTAACTTATGATCCATTGAATAATGATAACATCGTTCGTGTGTACGACATACTACCCCCTCACAAAGTGATGTGTTTCATTTTTTTATTTCTGCATCACATGGATGTTATATGTAAGTTTATATAAAAAATAATTATATATTTAAGATATGTGATCATTACTGAAATATAAAATAACAAGAACCCTCTTTTAACCATGATCGTTGAAAATAGAAATGATACTCATGCGTACGTACAACCTACTCTCTCCCTGTTATAATGTAGTTAATTTTTAATATCCATATTTCATGGTTGGTTTCAAATATAAATTTTTTTTACAGAAATTATAATTATTTTGTATATTATATAGAAATAAACCTTTTAACAATAGTAAACACAATAGTTACATTTTGAAATTATGAACCCATTGTCCTCAAAACACTAGACGTGGTCATACCAGATTAAATAATTAAATAAATAATTAAAATTAATGAATATAACTATTTAAAATTAATGGATTAATCATTTAAATTTCTCTTAATAAAAAAATAATATATTTGAATTATACTAGTGATAAATGAAATACATGAAAACTTCTGGATTTCAAGAAAGGGTCTCATCTCAAAACATCATTCTTTGAGACACATGTTATTTTAGGCACCAAATTTATTTTAAATGGTCTATATAGTGTCCCTTTACATGTTAAATCATTAATATTTCAAAATTCATGATATTTTGATTCATAATTAAATTAATTCATTCATAGGAGTTATGATTTTAATGATACTAAAGGAGTAAGGGTTTATGCGACAATCTCGTTTTAAAGGACCGTTTATTCTAGAATTCACAATATAGGAAATTATCATATAATTTTATTCTAGAAAAATTTATTTTTCATATGATTTGGTTATTCAATATTGTTTCCAGTAATATTATCATTTACCCTCATTAGTACTTAAGATTATTATGAAAATGGTTTTAATAAAAGATGACATCATTTATCTATTTAGTCAAAAATTATTTTTCTTCCATGTCTGTAATTTCTAAAAATATTTTCAATTATATTTTTAAAATTATCCAAATGATTTATTAAATAAGTTTTCAACCATTTTTTTCTTTTAATAATTTTATTTTAATTTAATCTTTTTCTTATTTCAGAAAAGGAAAATTTTGACCTTTTTAAAAATGAATGGAACAAATGTTTTCTTAACTAACATGACATGTAAGGAATATCATGACAAATGACCACTTAATTAATTGAGGATTTATTTATAGTATTCCTTATTTATTTTTTTAAATAAAATTATTCATATATTTTTCTATAGTTTTTTATATTTTTAAGAAGTGATTTCATTATGAAATGGTTATTATCCTCAAAAGTATTCCATGTAATATTTTAAATAATTTTTCATCAATGAAAATAACATTTTATTCAAAAAATTTCACCTAAATTATGTATATATTTCAATCACATATATAACTAGCATATTCTTCAGTTCATTTATGGGTATAAACATGAAATTTTTTCACCTATCAAATTCCATAATTATGAAATTTAGATTTATTATAAGATGAGGAATGATTATGAAACCCATTCTATTTCCATGTGTAATTATTATTTTGAAAAATATGATTTATTTCCATTATGGGGTACAAATAAATCATGACCGTGTTTTCATGAGTGTTCCCAGATAACTCTCCAACGTATTGGGTAAAAATTCAGTCTCATGAGGCATTATGTGTTGGATTAAGGGGTAAACCTATTCCATTATGGGACATTTTAGACCATGTGATATTATCTTGGAAGTTATCCTTGACACTGGTCTTTTTCATGATATATTTTTATTCCATATTTCTAATTATTCCATGATATTATGATACCATGTTCTTTATGTGTTAGTTTAATTTTATTTCTAATGTGACTTTAATTTTATGGTATCATGTTATACGTTTGACTCACACGCTATGTTTGTTTATCATGATTATTTACTTACTAGGGTTTTTATCTCACCACTTTCATTTATGTATTCCCCATATTTTACTAAGTATTTTTTGGAGATCAAAGTGATTTAGGATCTTAATTAAGACAAGAAAAAAAATATGTTATGATTTATTTTCTTTTGATGTTTTATGTTCCCAGTCTTTCAAAGATGGAAGGTATCATGAAATTTGGTTTTTATTATAGTGGATATTTATTTTGAAAATAATGGAATAATATGTTTAAAAGGTTTGGGTCACAATATAAAGGTTTCATTGAACTTGAGTAGAAAGATACTTAAATCATGTATGTCATATTTTTTTCACATGAATTTTTGGGGGTATGCAAAAGTATGTTCTCATGGTATTTTAGTGTACATAGTGACATTACATGATGATTATAAAATTTAATTATTGATTAAACTCTATAAATAAAATTATATGTGCGTTAGATTATTTTTTAGTTGTAATTACATAATTAAAATATAGATTATAAATCAAATATAAAAATTAAGGGATTATAATGGAGGTGAAGACAATTTGAAGTTTTATTTGAAATTTATTATTATATAAAATCAATTATATGTGCAAATATTATACATAGAATAATAGAGTAAAATGTTGTATAGGATAAAATCAATAAATATGTTAATTGATAAGGTATGAGTCAGATTTTTATATTAATAAATTTATAAGGATATTTGTGTGTAAGAAGATAAGTGAATATAGTCTCATGTTAATAAGAGTCCTATATCATCATTATTGTTATAGATTAAAGGAAATTTATTTCCCAAAAGAGTAGTAGAAGTTATCCACCTAAATGTGTGTATTTGTTTTTTCTATATACATGTTTCTAAAAGAAATTATTTTAAAATCTAAGATAATTCATAAATATGATTCTCTATAGTTTATAAAAATAAAAACATTATATTCATACATTAAGATAGTAATTATTAAATTCTCAGTAGAATACAAAATTATCTCTCTTATTAAATGTTCTTAAGAGAATAACTGAAGGTTGTGGAAACTGATATTGTGAAAAAAAAATCATAAAACCAAATCAATGTTGATATTAATTGAGTTTTTAAAATGGAATAGGTTTTAGAAATATCAATAAACATTGAGCATAAATATGTTGGGATCATATATGATATATGATAATTATCTAAGTTTAATGAATCTCAGGTCAGTTTTGTATAAGTTAGAGCTCTGGAAGTAAAAGATATGAATGTTAATGTTTCAAAATTTGTAGGTTCATTTGATAAATTGGAAATATATACTATGGTCAAATAACATGTATAGAGGTTTTTATATGATTTAAATTAATTTATTATAGGGTATTTTAGGGATCCTAATAGATCAATATAAGCATCTAGTCTCAATATTTCTATAAATTTAGAGTTATATATGAAATATGAATTGAATTCATTACATTTTAATGAAACGTTGGAGTAAAATGAATTACCACATTGAAAGAAAGTGTTGGAGAATAAGTGAGTCCTCCATTTGGATAAATATGTTTATTATAGGAATAGGTACAAGGCTAGGATAATGGTTAAATACTTCTAATTAAATGAATGAGAGAGTTTCTCTAAAATATTTCAATTAGAATTTAAAAATACTCCCACAAGAACATCAATGAGTGTCATTGAGTATGATGGTATACATAGGGATAAAATTTAAGAAAATGTAAAATTCATTCATAGTGGTTTGAAAGAGGAGATATACATAAATAAATCATATGGTTTAAAAATAAATCAGAATAAGTATATAGTTTGTATGTTTAGAAGGATAATTTTAAAATTGAAATATGAAACACAAAAATGGAATAACATGTTTGATGCTCTCACTTTACAGAATGGATTTATTCAGAATAAACCATATCAATATCTCTATTAGGAGGTGTTAAATTATGAGATAATATCATCCTTATACTATATATGGAATACATGCTTCTAAGATATTAGAATATAAAATTTATAATGGAGTTAAAGAATTATTATTTCAATATATTCATGATGAATAATGTTGGTGATAATAAGAAAATATCAGGAATATTTATTGAGAGATATAAGAAACAATTTTTTTAATCTCAAATAAATAACATCTAATTGATATTAAAGATATTTTTACTATATGTATGTATTGTGGTATCAAATACATTGGAAACAACATCATAATATTAAGAGGGAAAACATTAAATAAAGATGATGGGGTCATGAATATGGTGAAAATGGAAATTTCATAAGTATCAGGTTTATTGATGAATTAATTTTTATGTTATAGATTATAAATTTCAGTTTTAGGGGTATTTGTTACCCAATTCATCCAAATTTTAGGAAAATAATAGTGGTAAGTTATGAAATTGATTCTTTAGCATCTCAATGAATCAGAAGATTGAGTTTTATTCTTCAAAAAATAATATTTTTGTATGGTAATATATATGTGAAAATTGGAAAAGATATAAACACATTGAAGAGTTTAACATGCTATTTATTCACATTCATATGAATGGACATTAACTATAGGTCATGGTTATAGATTGTGGTAGCACAATCCAAAACAGGAGACAAGTTTATGGCTATTATATAAGCATGGAAATAATTGAGATGGTAAAATTTTTTATTTAGAAATCATGGATGTATTTAGAAATATTTTTTCTCTACATTGAAGGTAAAAGTGAAAACTATTTGGATAGTAATATGGTGTTTCAATCATGGTAAAAACACATTAATCTAAATTATAATTTTATCTAGAATAATTTTGAGGAAAGAGTGCATAATATATTAAAGATAATGGAATATATAATTTAATTGTAATTTTCAACAATGTTATTGTTTAATAAATGATTAGGCATTATTATTTCTTAGTGGGACTAGGGTACTTATAATGTGATGGAGATGTCATTGTTTCCTTATATTGTGTAAGGATATTTTTTTCTTATGTTTTTTTGGTTTCTAAGGGTTACTTTAATGTGTTCTTCATGTGGGATACTTTTGAGAATTTAAAATTAGTTTTATGTTCTGATTCAATTAACTACATGAATAAAATCTACAAGATATATTTTAGCATGATCATCATACTAGTATCATTGAACATCCATCAAATATAAGAGGTATAGATGTTATGTTTTGTTTATAGATTCTAGTTGGTGTTCAAGAATATATATAAATAGAGGTAATAGAAAAGGTAGAATTTAGTTTAATGATATGTAAAGCCAATTCCTTTTGGTTTTGTATCATTTAATGAAATATAATAAATACATTTTTAATATAAGTGTAAGTGGAAATGTTAATCATATATTATACTTGATAAGAACATTTATAAAAGTGATAAGAGGTTTATTTTTTCAATGGATTAAATCCAAAAAATAATACATGTTAGTGGAACTGGTTGACAGGTGAGTCCCCACTATTTAGGTGGGATAGTTCGATAATACACATGGATTGAATTGATTTGATTATATGATTAGTGAAATTATTTATTGATTATTTAATGTTATTATAATCTTGTAACTTCCATGAAATTAAAATTATCATCGATTCCATTTAGTCCTTTATGTCAAGGAAGATCCATTAACTTTCTCCACTATGCCTGAGGTTTCAGATATTTTATCCTTTGGTGATCAATGTCTGGTGAATCCCCTAACTTCTTTAGTTTATAGTATCTCTTTATAGAGGGTTTTATATTATATATGGACTTATTACATATTTATATTTATATATAAATTTCAATTTGTTAATTGTTGATGGGTTTTAGTTATTTCCTAACCCAATGATGTGTTAATGTTGTTTCTATATTATTATTTCTTAATTATATGTCCTAGTAATTACAAGGATTCACTAAGGTAGACTATGATAGGAGAATCATCTGTTTTGGTTGAGGATAGTATATATTCCAAATAATACATTTTGAACAAGATATGTACATTATGTGTTGCATTTTATGCCCTTAATCTTGAATAATAGTCCATAAATATTTATAGATTTTATTAATATAGTTATTAGGGACTAACTTGGTAATTTTTTAGTCTTTATTGATGATATTATGATATATTATAGCTTTCAAGAGGATCATTTGGATGATCTAAATGTCACATTAAAAACACTGATTAAAGTGAGTATTTTGTATAAATTTGTTAAATTTGAGTTATGGGTACAAAAGAGTAAATTTATTAGGATAGATTATGACTAGTGAAGGAATCTAATTTTATATAATAGATATTAATCCATATAGGAGTATCCTCATCTTATAATAATGATTGTGATTCATAGTTTTCATGGTTTATTAAAATTCGATAGGATGATTGTGAAAACCATTTCATGTATTTATAGTCCACCAACCAAGTTAACTCAAAAAGATTATAGTTTATCTAGGTAAAGAGTTTCTAAGAATGATTCTATGAACTGATGAATATCTTAGTTAGTTCACATGTGATGAAATTACCATATAATGGAAAATGATTTTTTATTTATATTAATGCATCCTTTAATGGATTTATATGTATGCTCATTAAAAATGGCATGATGATTTCCAATTAATCATGACAACTGAAGACTCATGAGTGTAACAATATTTCCAATTATTTAGATTTAGTAGTAGTAATTTTTTCAATAAATATCTTCTAATAACTTCTTTATGGAGAGAAGGGTGATATATCAATAGACCATCAAATTCTGATGCATATATTCACTCAAAATTAATTGAACACAAGATAAAGGATATGGTGATATATTTTTATGTACCGTGTTTTATCATTTCACATAATTGTGGAAAATAAAATATGTCACTGATTAATTCTGTATAAAAGACCTTGGATTTCTCAAAATGACGAGGATTGAAAGAGATTCATTAATAAAGGAATTGTTAAAGATGGAAATGGATGTTATAAGGTAAGGGACATCATCAATACTATCCCAAATGATTTCACAACCATCATTTTTTGAGAATATATAAAAAGATCAAAGAGTTGATATTATTATTCAATAAAATACAGAAGAAATGAAAAAAAATAATATTTCTGGATTTTTTTCCTGATCCTGTGGGACTATTGTGGTTTGATACAATGCTGTATATCCTATATTTTATATAGTTAATGAATCCGTGGATAGAAGATGATCACAACTCCTCAATCTCTATACACCCTAGAAAAAAACAAGAAATATAGAGATCAGCATAATCATTACAAGTATGATAGTTTGAAGAATGAAATTTTAGAGAACCTTGAGTTTTATATATAGTTATTCAATAATTTCATGTGGATATTCATGACATTATATAAACACACACATGAGGATCATAAAGTTATAGTGCCTTTGGAAACATGGAAACATAATCAAGTAGTTAATAAATGTTCTACATAATATCTAACGTAGTGCCCTATAAATACCATCCATATGATAAAAATCACATGTAATACCTATCATATTTTCCCATCGAAAAGAAACACAATAAATGGATATATTTGATTCATAGTAAGGGTAAAAAGGAAAATATGTAAACATAGCGTTAGTATAAGGGTATGAGATCAAAAACATAACATATGAAAAAACATAACCCACCTAAAAAAGATAAAAATCTTGAGACCTGGAATAATGATAGGTAGTATATAAGATATTAATCATAAGTAAATCAAATAACATGACTCACGAGGGCATAAAATTATCTTAATACATGGAATTGTGGGATACAAATAATCATAGAAAACCTTATGTCATGGATACCCACCAAGAAATTAATAAAACTTATTAGATAGGATAACCACCCATGTACCTAATTCAAGATTGGGATAAACTCCCATGTACCCCCTTTTGGGCTTGGGATAATCTCTTTAGTACCCTATATTCTCATAGAACATTGATTACTTCCCAATTTTTTGGTGGTAGATATAGTTCCCACCCATCAAATAATGCACTCATTTTTGTGATGCAAAATTATAAAACATTCATCATATCAGAACCAATGAATTGAAATAGGTTACATAAACATTTAAACATAGTGCAAAAAATAGAAAAGAAATGGGTTTCATAATCATTTAATCCTTTCTTCATAACATAACCCATGTGAAAAGGAATGGAATTATTAAACATAATTTCATCATAAACATAAAACATTAGGGACATAAAAAATAATGGTATCCTTGGACCATATCCCCAATAAAGAATAAGATAAATCCAACAATGTCATATTAGATGGAAAATTATTTTAAATTCTCACTTATAACATTTATTATGGAAATTAGGCTTTCCACTTAAAAAACTATTGATAACATAATTCAGTTTGAAAATAAATTTAACATAAAATAACTATTAAAACTTATAAAATAAGATTTAAATATCAATTAAAAATTTTATTTAGTAAATTAGATTTTTTTGGTTGAAAAAATATTTTAAAAAAATAAAAAAAATTTAAAGTCCTTTAATTGAATAATAAAATAAAAAAAATAAAAAGGAATATTTAGAACAATAATGGTCATGAAAAAATGAAATTATATTCATGTTTTACATGTTAAAATATTGATCCCATTCAAATATTTGGAAAAATCTATATGAGACTTAATTTTGAGAATGATATAAATATTCATTTTAAGAAATTTTATTAAAAAATAAAAGGGGTAAATATTTCATTAAACTAATCGAGAGATACATTAAAACATTTTTGAAAACTTTTTTAGAAATCATGGATAAAAAGTGGTTTTTGATCGAAGAGGTAAAGAAGAACAATTTTCATTAGAAAAATTATTTCGAAATCATGAGCACATAAAAATAGTAAAATAAAGTGAAAACATGATGTGTCATGAAATAAATATATGATAATAAAATTCATTATTTTTTTGAAAGATAGTTAAAATGATCTCATCATTATAAGTATAAACATAACCAATCTTGATACATGATGAGATTGTATTGTAAAACCTTTATAACTTTGGAAACATTGAATTGTAAGCCCCATGAAGTAATAAAATTAAAAGAAAAATAAAATACCGTGATAATAATTAATTTCATGATATTATATTTAAAAGTATCTTTATATAAACCTCAAAAACATGATACGTTCGTAATGTAAAATATATCCCAAGGAGAAAAAATTGGAATAAAATTCCTTACTTTATATCCCAACTTCCTTCGTAGAAATTATAACCTCATGTAAAATATATATAATTCAGTTAAATAGACATTATGGAATCATAATTAAATATAACATGTAAGAACACAAATATTATTTTTAGGTATGCTTTTCCTTTATGGTCTTTTTTTGAGGAAAATATGAATATCTATAAATTTTTGATGTACATGCAGTGTACTTTATGAGTATATGCTGGGTAGTCGGTTACAACAGGTAGCCAGGTGCTCGCTGTGTAGCGACCATGCACACGACCGTGTGGGGGTGACTTGGAGGCCGCCTAAAGAGGAGTACAAAAATGGTGAGTACATGCCGTGTACATCAAAGTACACACCGTATACTTTTTTTCATTAAACGCACCGGGGTCACGTCTGACGAACAGAACACCCTTTTTCTTGGTCTTGTTCGTCCGAGAGAACCTGCACGACTGTGATTCTTCTCCGAGCCCCCGAGCCTCCATTCGATCTCTCATTCGGTCGCCGTATATTGTGTTTGTATCGGCTTGGTAAGCTCTCTCTTCTACTTAAGCTTCGTTTCTTGATTACAATTCATCCTCAAGTTTTCCTCCATTGAATTTCTTAGACATTTTTGTAGATCTTTCGCGTTCTAAGGTTATTCAAGCCCGTAGGTTCACATATAGAGGTCTCCTAATGTCGAGGTAGGTGGTTTGTGCCTTTATGTTGGATGTATTTGAGTTTTATGTGAAACTTTTCCCAATACCCATGAATGGGGTATTGTGAATTTATCATTTTAGCCCTATTGTTTGGCTACTATTCTTGTATGCTTGAGTAGATGATAATTTATTTTGAATAGGGTGAATTTCTGTGCTTTGGTTGTGTTTCCCATGCATATTTTTCTTGTCTTGACCTTTGGGTCTCGGTTGCCTGTTAGGCGGCTGTTTACTTCCCCATGCCTAGTATTGTAGGATGGTGTGACTGTTGTTCTGTTATGATGTTATTCTATAGAATGATATCCAAGTAGTTCTTGAGGGTTACCTTGGCCGACACGTGCTGCTACACTTTCTTTACTTACATAGGGCCGTGAGAACCTGGTGTATAGACCATAGAGAGAATGAATATTGAGGGCTTTTCCAGAGTGTCTTTTTTTACTTATGATATGAGACTATAGGGGGAATTGACGTTGAGTGATCCTTTAGAGTGTCTGTAGTTCCTCGATGCGGGCCACATAGGTAGTTTGACGTAAGTGCTTCCCTAGAGCGCCTTTAGTTACGATACACGATTATAGAGGGAATTGCCAGCGAGTGATTTCTCATAGAGTCTATGCTTAAGCTGAACTAGAGGGGTTATAATGAGTGTACTACCCATATGGTTTCTTGTACTTGTTAGGTAGGACTAGAGGAGATAGGATGTGGGTACTTCCCAGAGGGATACCTATTTGTGTTTATCCGCTTTGTTAGTTGATGCTTGATATTGAAACTGTGCATTGTTTACTATTGATTACTATCATGTTTAATGCTTCATGTAATTTTTCCTTCCATATACTCATTGAATGTTAGGTACACATATCACGATGGTTTACTATTGGAATTTAGTCTCACACCCAGTTTGGGCCATGATTTTGAGCCCAGACAGATTATATTTTTGTAGGTATAGAAAAGGGGAAGTGCTCTTCTACATCAGGTACTTGACATGCTATGGAGTTGGAGAGAATGGGACCAAGATTAGGATTGGGATGCTATGGATTTGATTACTATATTTCTTTTTCACTTGGTTTAGTACTATATTTCAACATTGTGCCTTGTTTCGCTTCTTTCCTAGACATATGTATCATGCATCATTTTATATATGTTCTCCAGTTTATTCAATCAGTCTTCTGCTATTTATTTTTGTATGATATTATTACTTCTTCCACTCTTACATGTATTTGTTTACTTCCGTTGTGCTCTCTTCCAATGAGGGCATAGTTTCTCCACTATCACACCCAAGGCCCTCGCTGCTAGTCGGCAACCTCTGGAGTTCGGGGAAATGCGCTTGAGGTCATATGACCAACAGGGTACAGGGCACCTCGAGGTGGTTTTTAGAACAAGGACGTTACATAACATACCATATATTATTTAATTATTTCATTTTTACCCATTTATTAACAATTCCATGATAAAATAATTTTTCAGACAATAACTATGTTATTTTTCAAGTATGTTTTGATTTTTTTGTCATAATACTTTGATAATTATTATATAATACCCATTATGTTAAAAAATGATATAATTATAATTTATATTAATTATATATGTATTTACATAATTCTATAACATGTAGATATAGAAAATAGAATATATAGTTCATAGAGATGGTAAGTCATATGTACGCATGAATGTTGTTTCCATTTTCTCAATAGATGATATGAAATAAAGTTAAATGATATATTAAAATTACATAATAATTTTTATGTCAGTTATATCACATATATTTATAAAATAAACCCCAATTTCATTTCCTGTAATGATTTAGGGGAAAATAGGTCACATCGCAACACAATGCGATATTCCTTTATACACATGAATGACTTTATTGTACCCCCAAAAGAATTGAAAGTAAGAATGTGTATATTATATAATAATTATGTAACTATAATCATTTTCAAATATCATATATAAATATATAAATATATAAATATATAAATATATAAATATATAAATATATAAATATATAAATATATAAATATATAAATATATAAATATATAAATATATAAATATATAAATATATATTAATTTAATATATCATCATTACCATCCAATTAAAACAAAAATAAAAACACATAACATTATTTTGTGATGCGGTAGTCCTCCGTACACATGAGCGACATTATTGTTTTCCAACACATTAGGTTGTAACAAGATAGATTTGGTATTATAATTATATAGGTATAATTATATAATAAATATAATATATAAAAATTAAATCCAATATTATATCCATCCATGAGTGTTGGGGATGGAAAATGAATACCATCGGTTCATGAAGCGGTAGTCCTCCGTATACAGGATCAATGATTTCATTTCACACTTGATGGAAGAGGAGATGGATATAGGTTATTAAATATTAAAATAACATATAATTATATCATAGATACTAGTTTCATTATATTATAATAATCATAAAATACATTTAAGGAGTTATAATAAGAATTAAATTAAAAAGGCACAGTTTAAAACTATACCACTTCTTTATAAAACCACTATATATTTAACCAAAATCCTTCTAAGATTATATTTGAAATATAAAAAATGACCCTATTATTTAGGGAAGGATTTTATGAAGAAATTTATTTTTTTATTTGATTAAATAAATAGGGTTGGATACATTTATAAGAGAGGAGAGGGGGTAACCTTTTATAAGTTTGGGAGCGGACACACATGGAATATTTGAAAAGAATAAAGTGTACCGATGATTTTAGAAGAAAAAACCCCCACAATGGTCCATTTATGAGACTTATAGGTGGTAAGGTGGATATATGGCCATAAAATTGGTGTTTTGCATGTTTTTAGGTCATTTTACCCCTTATCATTTTATATTAACCTCTATGTAATCTTGTTTTAACCTTAACAGTGGTAATTATTTTTTTACTGAATTTATTTTTAATTAAATCAAGAAAAAGTTAAAAATATTTTAGAATATAAATTATAATAATTCAAAATATTTAAAACATTTATCAAAATTTCATTTATATAAGTGCAAGATTTTAATTTAAAATTAATCCCGCAAAAGTGATGAAAAAGTGATTTTCCAAAGAGAAATATTTCAATAGTTTAAAAGGTATTTAAATAAAAATTCTATAAGAAATAGATTAAAATAATCTAAATTCTATTCAAAAATATATAATTTTTCAAATTATTAATTTAATTTCATATAATAATACAACGTAACTTTTAAATTATTTGAATAAAAATGACAGTTTTTAATAGAAAGAAGTATTTTTCACTATTTAATGGAAAATTACCTTTTCAGAAAATAATCACTAATTAAATCCAATAAAATTTTTACATTATGATTTAAAAAATGAAGTTTATTTTTAAAAATATATTTTTAAAATATGTCAAAAATTAAAATTAAAATATGTGCAAAAAATTTGACAAACTACTTTTTAGAAAAAATAGAATTTAAGTACAGAATTGGATTTATTCTTAACTCGTGTCTAGAAAAAACATTAGATGAATGTTAAAATTTGATATAATATATAATATATACATATCATTAAAATCATCACCCAAATTTATTTTTTAATTTATTAAGGTAAAACATGTTTGTGAATAGAAAAATCGTTCTTTCATAAAAATATTTCCATTATTTTCAAATAGTTCTCATTTCCCCCATAAAGAATTCAATTTATACAATTGTTTAAACAATATATTTTTATAATTTAGTTAATACTATTCATATCCCAATTAGAATATTGATGTAGTAAATATCATATAACATAATAATATTTTTGTAGCGTGTCACATTTTGTTATGATTCATCATTGTGTGTAATGTAAGATATACATAAATTAAATTTATTTTCAAAACATATTTCACAAAATATCAGGGTTTTATATTCTTCCCAAATTAAAATGAATTTATCGCTCCAAATTATTTCAGTATTTTATTAAGAAATAAGGATACTTCGGTGTCATTAATTCCTCATTTCCCAAATAGCTTCATCAAGCGGGTAATGTCACAAAAAAACATTGACAAGGTGTGTGGTATTGTTTAAAAGAAATTCTATTCCATGATCCAGAATCTGAACCAGTTTTTCAAATTAATAATGATCCTTCACCTATGGTATGACCTCTGAGTTCAATACTTGTGATGGATCATCTATGTACTTTCTCAAGAGATATACATGGAACACATCAAGGACATGGGGTAGGATTGGTGGAAGCACCAAACGACAAGATACTATCCTAATATAATCCTGATATTATAAATTTGGTGAAATTAGTTCTCCTCTCAACTCATATCAAGTTAATAGAGAGAGATTCAGAGGAAAGAACAAGGTTGGATCGATCCCTCTTTCTCAAATGATTTTGCATTCTTTAGGCAATATAATAAAAGTATTAAAACTCTTATATTTCCTAAAAAATATCTCCATAAACACATATCGATGATCCTAGAATTGTGGGGCATGTGTGTAAAATCTATAGGATGTACAATTTGGTATCCTAGAACCATGACTCATTGATAGGGAGTGAATCAATCCAACAACTTAAAAAAATGAGGTACGATTTAATCATTCACTTGATTATATTTTTCATGCTTAAATTGAATTACATGTGATCCTATTAGAAATTAGGAAATGTTTTTTTGTGTATTATATGTTTTTAAAATTAATTAAAACCCAAAAGTTTAAATTGAATCTCTTTTATGATTCCGCTACTCCCTAGACTCCCCCAATTGGTATTAGAGGGACTGTGTAATTATTTAAGTAAAAAATTTTAAAATTTCAATTAAATTTTCTATCAATAGGAGGTAGGAATCCAATATGGTCCCAACGTAGCTAACATCACATCAATCCGAGTTTTTATCACTAATATATGGATGATCAAAGAACAATTTTTTTTTATAAAACATTATATTAAAATTAATTCATAAACTTTATGATTTCATTTAATTACTACCAGTGTGATTGATTTATTCAGAGTGGGATGTAAGTACATTTATTGATATCTAAATATATTAGAATCCAATTCGGGTATTCTATTATAAATACAAGATTTCTATGTAATATTGTTTAATAAAACATATAAATCTTCCCTTAGAAGCTAGTTTAAATATTCTCATAGGAGGTTGTTTAATTAAACTGATAATTATTCCCTCGGAATATAGTTTAAATATTCTAATAGAATCTTATTTAATTAAATGAATACAACTTGCCATGGAATCTAGTTTAAAGATTCTTATTTTCGATTATTTAATTAAAAGGATCAAGGATCCATTAGAAGCTAGTTTAAAACTTCTCAAGGAAGATTATATAATTAAATGAATATATTCCTTCTATGGAATCTACTATAATTAAAATAATAAATCTTCTGATTAATGAGATTTTATAGCTTCTATTATAGGTTTGTTCAATTAAATGGATAAAGCTTCTCTTGGAATCTTGTTTAAAGATTCTCATTAATTCTTTTTTATTTAAATGTACAATGATTCACTTGAAAGCTTAGTCAAAGATTCCCATGGAATCTTTTTGAAAATAAATAAATATATATACACATATTTACAACGTAAAAATATTTTGTTGGGAGCATGTAATAATTTTATATTATATATATTTCTTTTAAATGGATACCCTATCATGGGTTGGACCAATTTAGTCTAGGTCTGATAGGCCTGAACCATTTAACATGTCAATAGTTCTGAATAAATTTTTTGGGGATATATTTTAGGTCCATATTAACCTGAAAATACATAAAAATTTCAAAAAAAAAAATTAATTACCTAAGATTTAAAATAATTATTTCAGGGGCTGTGGAACGTATTGATAATTAGTTAAAATTATTTTAATTCAAGTTAACACATTAAAAACAACCTTGGGTAGAATTTTCGAAACATTATTTTTTCATATGCAATATAATTTCATGTTGACGAATCATGGGATAATACTGACCCACAATTTTTTATTTTATTTTTTATTTTAACTATTGTTTATAATTTTTATAAAATTTTATAATTACATTATTTTCATGATCTTCACATCATCCCTCATTCTTTAATTTTTATAAGGGAATGCACATCCACATTTAGGTGATAATAAATTTAATTTCTCACCCCAGTTCCCCTCACCTACATGTTGGTATACATTGTATAGATTAGAGGAGTTTTTGGTGCTATTATTTGAGTTTAGATCCGACATATACGAAAAATATGGATCACATAGGAGTTGTTGGCACTGCAATTTAATTCAGTTATTGACTTAAGGAATTCCCCTTGGGTCTCGGTCAATCAATTATTCACTCAATAGATTAACCAATATTTAACTACTCATTATCATGTAATTATTTATTTATTTTATCATGTGAATGGTTTATTATTTTTTCAATGTGTATTTATTATGCGTGATCATGTAATATAATAATAAACAAGCATACAAATTTAAAATGAACACGTCAGAGAATGTTTTATATTTAAAATCATGGTTAAGTTGTGAGAGAGATCACATAGAACACAAATTTTAAATAGAAAATAATTATATTTGATCATATCAAATTGTAAAAACCCTCAAAGAAATATTAAGTCATAAAATCATTCTATTGCTTGAATTTGAACACAATTGGGTGTTTAGGGTGATCAATCAACCATAGTTGAGGGTTCTTCATACTACTAAGGAGTTATTATAAGAACTATGGGTTCAATTAACTAAATTGGTATTAAGGATTATCCATAGATAACTTCCTATAAATTTTGGAGGCAAAGCATTGATAAATGAAAAGTAATTATTTGCTAGAGATGGTACTCCACTCAAAAGATAAAGGAGAAATAATTTAATGTGGTTGTGTGGTCACATGACTACATCAGACACTCCATATAGTGGCGTAACAATAGATTCTAGGCTATGAGAAGAGGTTTAAGTATACATTCCACTATAATAATTAACTGAAAGATTATTCAAATTTTAGTATAGGTAGTTTCTGTAATTTTATAAAATAGTGGGATACATTTAGTGATTAAAATAGGTAATTTCTAAAACGGTAATCATGATAAAAGTACAATCTATTAGATTTAATTTTTTTATAGAAATGGAACAAAATACCACAAGTAAATTGAAATAAATAATATAAAACGTAAAAATTATTATCCAATATGATTTTTACAAGATCAATACTGAAATTTGTGCCAAGTACTAAGGTATTAAAATTCAAGGTGTTGGTGTCCCCAATACCTGTTGAGATCTCTCAGGAAGGGGGGGGGGTGGGGTGTTAAAAAACCTATTGTAGGAGAATCATGTATTATGCATATGATGTTTATGTCATGATGTTATCATCATTGTCCTATGTTAGTTGTGTATATAACATGAAGGCATGGATGATTTTACATGTTGTCTCATCTCCGAGAATCTAGTGAGGAGAAAGTGAAGCACGATATGAATGGTTTATGTTTACACTAGATACATTTAAATTGAAATATGGGTCATGATATTTTAGCACATACCATTATTATATGATTTTCAAAAATTATTACAAAATTTTTTAAGATTATAGAACAATAACTATGGATAATAACACTTCATTACCTTTTGTGTAAGGTTTTCATGGTGATAAGAAGTCCAATATTGATTAATTATTAGTTATTATGGTGAACAATTTGAAATAAAAGGTGAAAAGGAAAATGGAAAGGGAGACTATAAGGTAACCTTTGAAACATCCTTCAATGAAATAGTTATTAAAGTGTTTGTCATTTTCTTATCATATCATAAAATATATCTATGAAAGTTTAAATGAAATCAACTGAGTTGAAGAAGAAAGTAGTCTCTTCTTATTCAGGCATGTCCATCAAATATAAGTAATATTTTAATTTTACATCTTGGGTTTCAAATAATATATTCTTATCAATTATGCGTATTTATACATAGTAACAATGTATGTAAATAAACGTCACTAGAAGTAAGGTGTTCAATGAAAGTTGTTAAGAAAATGTATTTCCAAAATCAGTAGTGATAAGTACACAACTTCTTTATTTCCATGTTTATTGATTCCAATTTAACATTTATAGTATCACTATAACATTGTTCTCATGTGTCCATTGGACACAGGGAGACATTTTTCTTGTTTTTGATTTTTTTCTGGAGTCGAATACTCAAGTCATAGTTCAGTTATAGAATAATAATTAGAAATACATTATGAATATACAATGTAAGACTAATATAACAAGTTGTGGAACGAAAATACATTTTCAATAAAAAAATCATACTATTCAAGGATATGAATAATATTGTTTTGAACTCTTCATAGTTAAATATCATAGGTACCATCAAAATTATAATAAACTTAGTTTTGGACAAATAATCCCTTATAAATAATGTTAAGCCCCAAATCCTTCAAAACTAGTTCAACTAGAGAGCATGAAACTCTGCAATGGTAATATAGTATTAAATATACATCATAATATTACTTTATGTGTTTATATAATATGAAAGTGAAGTATGAAATATTCATAGCCATTAGATATGAGAGGCTTTAGGCTATATGTCAACGAATAGCTTATCCAAGAATTCATCGATCTATATAATTTAATGTTGAGTTATTTCTAAACACACAATAACTTATACACTTTAATGTTGTAATGATAATAAGAAGAATTGATGAAGATTATTATTTAAAAAAATTGATTAATAAAATGTATCCTAATGTAATTATAATATACAAATTTATTTATATACATTAGTGTCATGATAAAAGTAAAAGGAGCATCAATTTTGAAACCCATGCATTACAAATACTTCCTTGTTTAAATACATGCTTCACAAATAATGACATTATCCCATAACCATATTCCAACTATCTTGAAAAATGGGTATCATTCGAGTTATCATATGATAGTGATCCATTATGTCATAATAACATATGTTTAGATTAAAAGAGTTTGTTAAGATATAATCAAACTTGAAATAAGGAAAAAATATACATCTCTAGTAATCATCCTAGAGTATTCATTATACATTATTGAAATCACCATGATAGGAAATATATAGTCAATTTATAGACTTTATTTCAATAAATGGGTGTATATTTATTCTGGAGACAGTGGAAGAAAGATTGACTTTGTTTTAGTCAATGATAATAATGCACAAATAGTTGACATAGGAACAAGTTTCATAAGACCATTTGTAAAAGGGAATATAAGAAAAACACATAAAACATTTTAAGGATAAAACCATAGTGTTAAAGATATATTCACCACCATCAGTGATACATTATTAATTAAGAATAATGATTCCTACAAGTATGTAGTAGATGGAAATTAGATATTATTGAAAAGATCAATTAAAATTCAATAATGGATTCCATGTATCACAGTGATGGAGGATGATTAATTTGAATACACTAGTGGGTATTCAAATAAGACTATACATGGATTTTACATTTTTGGTACCAATAAGGATTGATTTGTTATACCATGTAATTAAGCCTAAATTGATTAGAATTTTACTTTTCATTACTGATTTCTATGATAATTTTATTGAGAATTGGATATCAAGACTACCAATCGTGGAAGATGTCTATATGACGCAACCAAAAAGGGATGGTGACATCATAGAATTACAATAAGGGTGAAAGTTACTAAAATCTATTCCAAGATTAATGTAAGCAACTAGATCATAGAATATTTATTTGGAATGAATATTTTCTAAGTTTCTATTAGGGGTTAATGGGAGAGCCATTGTTTTCCATGTAAAATATGTTTGTTGACATACAAAAAATAACTATTGATCTTAAAATAATTTAAGACCTAGATAAAAATTACACTATACTAATTTACTTAAATTAGAAACCAATGTTCCAGGGAATGAAATTTATTGATGTAGATTTTTTAGTTGGTTCGACCCAGTCAATCATACATATACATCCATAGTATTGGAAAATACAAGTTGGAAAAATTCGATAGCGAATTGTTACAAGTGTCGTATGTTATATATCACTACAGGTAGACATGTCCAGGACATATGAGGAGATTAATGTGGTGATTTTCATTCCATATGCTTTAGAGATGGATCAATCACATATTCCATGATATATAATGTAATTGATATTGATATGATATAATTTATAGCATAAAATATTAGTTTTATCCAATAAAACAACAATCAAAGCAGTCATAACTATCAGATTGTACTTAAGAAAGTATGAAGGATATTGTAACAACCCGATATTTTTTGATTATTATTGTTTTTAATTTATTTGATTTCATGGGTTTTATGCTACAACAATATTATCTTGTGCTATACGCAACACCGTATTAGCTTGCAGTATACGCAATGCTATTCTTAGATTGTGTTACACACAATTTCATGTTCGTTTGATAAAAGTCATTCTACGCAACATTGCGTGTATATATATATATATATTCAATGTATAAATGAAAAATGGTTGGATTCTGTTATATGAAACAACAAAGGAGTCTTGCACAACACGCAACTTTAACTTGTCTTGCATTACACACAATCACGACCTTCCTCGATAGCGTGTGTGGTACGCAATACTGGGTTTTACTAAACAACGATATATTATTATAATATTATTATGAACTAGCCATTATGAATAGTTCTAACTAAAATTTGAATTTTATAACATTATTATTCATCTTACACATTTTCTAGAACATGGTATAAGAACAAAATAAATTTTTCAGGTAAAATATGTATTTTTCAAAAAATGCAGTTTTGCCACCTTTTGATGGCGCACCCACTTTAAATCTAGTTGTTGAAATGTTTATAAGATAAATTTGAAAAAATAAAATTCTTATTTTGAATCAGGATATAAAAATTTTCATTGGATAAAGTTTTGATATTTTTCTGATAACTTTCAAATTTTAATGAATAGTAAAAACACGCTATATTTTAATTAAAAACCACTTTTTTCATCGTAATACTTTATATGGTTAAATTATAACATTTAATGGTTTTAAAGTATAAATAGAATATATTTTTACCATTTAATATAATTTATGTCATTATCATTGATTTTACATTGAATTCGTAGGTTAAATCAATCCAATCTTTTCCAATGTTTTAAACAAAAACCCGTTTTCATTCGACAATGGGATTAATTTTAATTTAATTTCTGAAACTTCTATGTATTGATTTTGAAAAAATGGATTCCATATTTGGAATCATTGGGTCCAAATTACATTAATAGGTTACTTTTTTCTTTTGGGAATTATGAATAGTAACTACGGTAAATTTTATTTACCATAGTTAAAGGTAAATCGGGTAATTAAGGGTAAATATAATATTATAAAATTACCCTAAAACATGCCAAAATACTATTTTATGGCTAAAAGTATACCCATATCACCTAAGTGTCAGATTAGATTCATTTAATTGTCTTTTGACCATGTAAATAATTTAATTATTATTAAAACCAAAGAAAGTGACAACATGACACTCTATTAAATCTTATAAGTATATTAATTTTAATTTAGTGATAAACTTCATGAAACTTCAAACATGAGTAGTCTCCAGAAATATAATAAAATTATATACATCATGATAATTTATTTAGAATTTTTAGGGATTAAATAATTGTCATTAAAGGTGATACATTAATGATGTAGAAATTATTTATTAAGTGAAAAATCAGTAATATAGTTTTTATTGAAATAATAATACCCATTAAAAACCCACAAACCTGACCAAATATTATTGGTTGTGTATATATACACCATAATAATCCAATTACCTAATATATAACCATTTGGAGTCTTATAAAAGTGATTATGACACTTATATTATTTTATTTTAAATGATGCCAAAGTTGTCACCTTCATAATTTAATAAATATAAAAATTTAAATATTGTGATTTTAAGATGATAAATTAGATTAAAAGTATTATTATGAAAGGTAATAGATTTATCTTTATAATAGGATTTTAGTTTTAATATTTATGCAACAAATATGTATATTAAATAATTATACAACAAATGATGTAGTAATTATTTTATTAAGAGATAAACCAAATAAATGGTTTTAAAAATAATAAAATAAATATTGTATGAAATATTTAATGTGATACACTAATTTTAGAGATACAAATTACCTTTTATGAATATATTAGATCTTTTAGTTCGAACATATCTTCTGTATATATTTTATTTAAATTCAAATAAATGAATAGCATCAAAATTGACACTATTGTTATTTTATAAAAATAATATATTATAAAATTGTTTAAAAATCACAAAAATATTTAAAAATTATAAATTTAAATTTATATGGTATAAAATGTTATAAAGTATCCAATTATGGACAATTAACAACAAATAAGTAATTATTTGTTATAATTTAAAATTTAGAATGTTATTACCACAAATAAAATAAAATTGATCAAATAAGGATAAATCAAGTTGATAATGTTTAAAATAAATTCATAACATGTCTAAATTTGATTGGTAGATGATATTGAAACCCTATATCATCTATTATTCGGATATGAGTCATTTTTGGTGGTTTTTAAGTGGTGTTAGATTTATTATAAATTAATATTTTTAAGAATTCCAAATGTGCCCCTCTCCTCCCATATAAAAGAGAACCTCCTCCCTCTCTTCCTCCCACAACATTGAGCCTTAAAGCTCGGCAAAACCCTGACAAATTATCTTCTAAACTTCCCTAGAAACATCCTAGAGGTCCTGGTCTTCTTCAATGACCAATTTTAGTGCCCTAAGAGGAGGTCTCAAGAGGCGCTTCAAAGAAGAGGTAATGTCCGTTACCGATTCTTTCAACTTTATTTCTTCTTCCACTTCTTCTTATTAGGTTGTTTCATTATGAAGTAATAACATCAGTATCACTCATATAATGATATGTTATTATAAGTATGAAACAATCCTATTTCACCATCTATCCACCCTACGGAAAACGAAATCACCGCGCGTGCGTACGTACAGAATACAGTCTCCACGCCGTGGTGTAATCTATTTTCCACCACCACCTTACTTGGATAAGTATAATGGTGTAAATAATAACTATATATGATTATTTTAAAGTGATATTGACTCTGTAATAGTATACATACACTCCAATAAAATTCCACAATCATGGGAACGATATCATCGCTCGTGCGTACGTAAGGACTATAGTCTCCACGATGCGATGAGATTCATTCTCCATGTTAACCATTCATGAATGATTATAAAGTATATATAATGAATAATAATGAAATATATGAAATAATAATGATACTGTATTTATGTATATATATATATATATGTATGCCATTTACTTAATTCCATTCAATTCAAAAGGGAAACGAAAACAACGTTCATGCGTACGTACGGCCTACCGTCTCCATGAACGGTGTATTACATTCCTTTTATCGATCTATAATATATATGTATATGATGAATATATGTTATATATAAATCATGTTTTACATTCTGGAATTATGTAAATCAGGATATAAGTAATAATATCAAGAACAACAAGTCGAAACACATAAGATAAATGAAATGATTTTACCCAAAACACTGCTTTAACATGGAATTTACAAAAGAACGGGTAATATAATGTCATAAGTGAAACATATATGATATTATAACAATTAATATGATTATTTAATGAGTCAATGACATTGTTTAAATCATTATACAGGAGGTTTGGATACATAAAAAGAATATCAGACCTAAGTTAAGGGATAATTTTGCAAATCTCATTTTTATCTGAGATTGCTTATTCGTAAGTATTTACTGGGGTTTATTGTTATCATCCATGTCCATGTTTTATAAAAGTGTTTTTATGTATGTTTAATGTTCTTTTTACCCATTTTGACTTTTACTACATGGTATGTAAGGAATCTTTCTTTTGTTTACGTTACGAGGTATTTTTTGACTTTTCCTACAAAAGTAGGAGAAGAATGTTTTTCTTAACTTATACGGCATGAAAGGATTTTTAAGGTTTTATAAAGCCTTATTTTCATGAATCTTCCTCCAAAATATTTCATGACTATTTTCAAAAAAATCTATTACTTTTGAAATTGCATGACATTTTTTGAAAATAAATTGATTTTGAAGAAGAAAGGATATTTTCCTCATGAATTCATTTCTAGTGTTTTATCAAAACCATTTTTTTCCATATAAGATGACATTATTTCATATGTGTAAGTTTCAAGTATAATGCCTCTATGATTTACACGGTTTCAATTTTCTTATGATGAAATGTCCATTTGTTTTAAATGGATAATGAAATGATGGGATGATGTTTATGAAACCAATTTTATCCTTTGGGTTATGATGAATGTTTTAAGTTTATTTTGTGGCACAAGTAAGAATGATTTAGTTATGAGATGGGTGGGACCTATATCTCCCTCCAATGAATTGGGTAGAGATTTATATCTCATGAGATAGACATGGCTGGAACGGAAAGTTAAACCGGTTCAGTAATACAGGACTGGAACGAGGAGTGAACTCAATTCAGAAAGGGACTTTGTCCACTAAGATGGTCTTGGAAATAATGACTTGGATAATATGGAAATCATATCATGTGATTAATGGTTTCCACAATTAAATGTTTTATTCCCATGCTATTTTATCATGATTTATGTTCCATTATGATCTATGCCTTATTTACTTCCATGTTTTATGTCGTTGCTCAAGATTTTTAATGTTCATGTTTTTTTAAGTTCAAATGTATATGGTATGTTTTATTTTATCCATGCTTACCCTTACTAAGAATTTGAGCTCACCATTTTTATGTTTTCTTTTCCCCCAGGATTATAAGAAAAATTTTAGGTAAGGAAACAAAAATGGGAAGATCTTTATGGGAGACGTTGAAGATCTTTCACCACGATTAGAATATTACATTCCAAGTTTCCAAAGACACTAAACTATTACGGTCCTTATGTGTCTGTTTTTGTTATATACTAAGTATTTCTCAAGTGTAATGTAATGTCTATGTACATCAAGATTCAGGTCTCTACAGTTGGTATCAGAGGAAAGGTTTAGTCAACCTTTGGAAACTAGGATGCGATAACTTTAGTGAGATCCCTAGAGATATTTAAAAGGTATGTCTAGGGATGACCCTGAGGTTAAGTATAAGTATAAGTAATAGTCCTAGAATTACGATAACGATATTACAATTAAACCTAGGATGTTAGATGTTGAAGGTACTCCCCCTTAATTATGTTATTTTTCTTGTATGATTTTTGCCTCTCACAAAATTCTTTTTGTGTTTTAGTCAATGGAGGGAACCATAAGGAATTAGGTTAACATTGAATCCAATGGAAAAATTGGTGACTGTGAGAAACAAAATTGCGTAATGCCTAGAGAGGAAGATATTGTGATTTTTCCAAATCAGTCATCATGATATATGATTAACAAGGTGAAATTTAGTGGTATGCCTAATTCATAAAATAAGAGGAAGATAGACTTTTATGCATGTTCTCATGTTGAGGAACATAAAGAAAGGAAGATTGAGATTTATAAAGAAGGGATGAAGAACCTTGAGGAATACCTCAAATGGAGGGACAGATGTTATCTCTATGGAGAAAAGGGACATAGAGTGAGAGACTGTTATGGAGTTCAATGTCATATTTGTGGAGAACCTGGGAATTACCCGACTCAATGCCCTGACCTAAAAAGTTACTTCTAAATCAAGGAAGGACTTATTCTAGGAAAATCATTGAAGAGGATGGATTGAAGTGTTTATGTATTGGTATTCAGGAATAATGTTGTTGAGGTACTTTTATGGTGTATTAGAATATTTTTGTATTAGTCTATTGTGGATTTCAATAATTTTATGGTATCGGTAACCATGAAAAGTGATTCAAATATTTTGGAAAGCAGATGATATGCGCACAATGAAGGGATAAGGAGGAAATGAAATGTTTGACAGTATTCATGAGCTAATGATTGATATAAGGACTAACTAATATCATGGTTTGAGTAGATAGAATTTTGAGGATTTTTGTATGTGGAAAGTGTTAACTTTTAACTGCATTCATGTTTTCACTAAGGTTCAATGGGTATTCATTTTTCAAGAGAATACATGATTAAGGCCTTAGAATGTTTGGAATGTGACCAACAAGACATATCTTATGATATATGGGGATCAACGATGGAATTAACATGCTAGTTATATGAAATTTCTGGTAATCATTTTAACTATAATATGAGAGTGGACTGCAGTATTATGGATAAGCCTAAATATTGGAATGGATTATGTTGGACATAAGTTAGTATTGTTTAAGGATAGAATTTTTTTTCGATATTATTTATGGGATGTTATAGTAATGTAGTTTTAGAAAAAGGACAACCTGCAGGACGGGCGACAACCCATCGCGTCGGACAAGGATGTGGGAATCGAACCCACAACCGAAGTGCAACTGGCCTTTATCGCCTACCACTGTCCTACTGGAAGTCCCTGTTTAGTAGAAACTAGTTTTATTATATTAAGTAGTATGATATATGAAGTATAAGTCCATTTTAGGAACCATATATGATTAATCTCACTATAGATGGTCTTATGTATTTTTTGATAACTTTTCTAACATTTTTTTGAGACAGATGGAATGACCCATCATTCTATCACATGATCTTATAACACATCACTAATGACAAATTCAACTTCATTTCTTTAAGAGATGAAGTGGAAATTGTCCAAAGAACGACCAACGGTGAGATTGTACCAAAATCACAGAAGTATTTCTTCTAACTCCAATTTATCAACTTTGGGGAAATGATCTTGAAAACCAAAAATGTTGTCCTAGTGCTCTTATATACGATGAATCAGATGGTACCTTAGATCATCACAAATTTATGGCTTTGTGATTGATGGCTTTTTCATAGCCATGTTCTCTACCACTCTCCATCAGAACTTGATGGTTAGATTTTTCTCCCATGTCTATATTTTCACCTATGTTCTTCTATGTGGAAACCTAGTGATTAGTTAATATGGGTAACCATTATGTTTCATACTTTAGTTTTTAAAGTTAAGTTTTGGTATTTCATTTTATGATGTGGGTTTCAATTAAAGAAACTTTCAAGTAGAAAACCATGTATAACACCGACGAATTTCGAGGGCGAAATTCATTTTAAGGGGGGTAAAATGTAACAACCCGATATTTTATGATAAATATTCTTTTTAATTTATTTTATTTCATGTGTTTTATGCTACAACAAGATTATATTGTGCTATATGCAACACCGTATTAGCTTTTAGTATACGCAACACTATTCTTAGATTGTGTTACACACAATTTCATGTTCGTTTGATAATAGTCATTCTACGCAACATTGAGTGTATATATATATATATATTAAATGTATAAATGAAAAATGGTTGTATTCTATTATATGAAACAACAAAGGAGTCTTGCACAACACAAAACTTTAACTTGTCTTGCATTACACGCAATCGCGACCTTCCTCGATAGCGTGTATTGTACGCAATACCGGGTTTTACTAAACAACGATATATTATTATAATATTATTATGAACTAGCCATTATGAATAGTATTAACTAAAATTTGAATTTTATAACATTATTATTCTTCTTACACATTTTCTAGAACATGGTATAAGATCAAAATAAATTTTTCTGGTAAAATATGTATTTTTCAAAAAATTATGTTTTGCCGCCTTTTGATGGCACACCCAATTTAAATCTAGTTTTGACATGTTTATAAGTTAAATTTGACAAAATTAAATTCCTATTTTGAATCAGGATATAAAAATTTACATTGGATAATGTTTTCATATTTTTCTGATAACTTTCATATTTTAATGAATAGTAAAAACACACTATATTTTAATTAAAAACAACATTTTTCATATTAATAATTTATATGGTTAAATTATAATATTTAATGTTTTTAAAGTATAAATAGAATATATTTTTACCATTTAATATAATGTATGTCATTATCATTGATTTTACATTGAATTCTTAGGTTAAATCAATCCAATCTTTTGTAATGTTTTAAACAAAAACCCGTTTTCATTCGACAACAGGATTAATTTTAATTTAATTTCTGCAACTTATGTGTATTGAATTTGAAAAACTGGATTCGATATTTGGAATAATTGGGTCCAAATTATGTTAATAGGCTAATTTTTATTTTTGGGAATTATGAATAGTAACTACGGTAAATTTTATTTACCATAGCTAAAGGTAAATTGGGTAATTAAGGGTAAATATAATATTATAAAATTACCCTAACACATGCCAAAATACTATTTGATGGATAAACGTATACCCATATCACCTAAGGGTCAGATTAGATTCATTTTATGGACTTTTGACCATGAAAATAATTTAATTATTATTAAAACCAAAGAAAGTGACAACATGTCACTCTCTTAAATCTTATAAGTTTATTAATTTTAATTTAGTTATAAACTTCATGAAACTTCGAACATGAATAGTCTCCAGAAACCTAATAAAATTATCTACATCATGATAATTTATTTAGAATTTTTAGGGATTAAATAAATGTCATTAAAGGTGATACATTAATGATGCAGAAATTATTTATTAAGTGAAAAATCAGTAATATTGTTTTTATTGAAATAATAATACCCATTAAAAGACCCACAAACCGGAAAAAAGATTATTGGTTCTTTATATCTACACCATAATCATCCAATGACCTAATATATAACCGTTTGGAGTCTTATAAAAGTGATTATGACACTTTTATTATTTTATTTTAAATGATGCCAAAGTTGTCACCTTCATAATTTAATAAATATAACAATTTAAATATTGTGATTTTAAGATGATAAATTAGATTAAAAGTATTATTATGAACGTTAATAGATTTATCTTCATCATAGGATTTTATTTTTAATTTTTATGCAACAAATACGTATATTAAATAATTATACAAAAAATGATGTAGTAATTATTTTATTAATAGATAAACCAAATAAATGGTTTTAAAAATAATAAAATAAATATTATATGAACTATTTAATGTTCTAAACTAATTTTCTAGATACACATGAACTTTTATGAATCTATTAAAACTTTTAGTTCGAACCTATCTTCTGCATATATTTTATTTAAATTCAAATAAATGAATAATGTCAAAATTGACACTATTGTTATTTTATAAAATTAATATATTATAATTTTTTTTAAAAATCACAAAAATATTTAAAAATAATTAATTTAAATTTATATGGTATAAAATGTTATAAAGTATCCAATTATGGAAAATTCACAGCAAATAAGTAATTATTTGTTATAATTTAAAATTTAGAATGTTATCACCACAAATAAAATTAAATTGATTAAATAAGGATAAATCATGTTGATAATGTTTAAAATAAATTCATAACATGTCTAAATTTGATTTTTTGATGATATTAAAATACTATCTCATTTTATCTTCGGATATGAGTCATTTTTGGAGGTTTTTAATTGGCGTTAGATTTATTATAAATTAATATTTTTAAGAATTCCAAAGGTGCCCCTCTCCTCCTTTATAAAAGAGCACCTCCTCCCTCTCTTCCTCAAACCAGATTGAGCCTTAACGCTCGGCCAAACCCTGCCAAATTATCTTCTTCACTTCCCTAGAAACATCCTATAGGTCCTGGTCTTCATCAAAGACCAATTTTAGTTCCCTAAGCGGATGTCTCAAGAGGCGCTTCAATGAAGAGGTAATGTCCGTTACCGATTCTTTCAAATTTATTTCTTCGTCCACTTCTTCTTCTTAGGTTGTTTCATTATTATGTAATAACATAAGTATAACTAATATACTGATATGTTATTATAAGTATGAAACAACCCTATTTCACCATCTATCCATCCTATGTAAAACAAAATCACCGCGCGTGCGTACATACGGAATACCGTCTCCACGCCGTGGTGTAATCTATTTTCCACCACCACCTTACTTGGATGAGTATAATGGTGTAAATAATAACTATATATGATTATTGTAAAGTGATATTGATTCTGTAATAGTATACATACACTCCAATAAAATTCCACAATCATGGGAACGATATCGTCGCTCGTGCGTACGTACCGACTACTGTCTCCACGACGCGATGAGATTCATTCTCCATGTTAACCATTCATGAATGATTATAAAGTATATATAATGAATAATAATGAAATATATGAAATAATAATGATACTGGATTTATGTATATATATATATATGTATTTCATTTACTTAATTCCATTCAATTCAAAAGGGAAACAAAAACAGCGTTCATGCGTACGTACGTCCAACCGTCTCCATGAACGGTGTATTTCATTCCTTTTATCGATCTATAATATATATGTATATGATGAATATATGTTATATATAAATCATTTTTTACATTCTGGAATTATGTAAATCAGGATATAAGTAATAATATCAAGAACGACAAGTCGAAACACATAAGATAAATGAAATGATTTTACCCAAAACACTGCTTTAACATGGAATTTACAAAAGAACGGGTAATATAATGTCATAAGTGAAACATATATGATATTATAACAATTAATATGATTATGTTATGAGTCAATGACATTGTTTAAATCATTATACAAGAGGTTTGGATACATAAAAAGAATATCAGACCTAAGGTAAGGGATAATTTTGCAAATCTCATTTTTATCCGAGATTGCTTATTCGTAAGTATTTACTGGGGGTTATTGTTATCATCCATGTACATGTTTTATAAAAGTGTTTTTATGTATGTTTAATGTTCTTTTTACCCATTTTGACTTTTACTACATGGTATGTAAGGAATATTTCTTTTGTTTATGTTACGAGGTACTTTTTGACTTTTCCTACAAAAGTAGGAGAAGAATGTTTTTCTTAACTTATACGGCATGAAAGGATTTTTACGGTTTTATAAAGCCTTATTTTCATGAAGCTTCCTCCAAAATATTTCATGACTATTTTCAACAAAATCTCTTACTTTTTAAATTGCATGACGTTTTGTAAAAAGAAATTGATTTTGAAGAAGAAAGGATATTTTCCTCATGAATTCATTTCAAGTGTTTTATCAAAACCATTTTTTTCCATATAAGATGACATTATTTCATATGTGTAAGTTTCAAGTATAATGTCTCTATGATTTATACGGTTTCAATTTTCTTATGATGAAATGTCCATTTGTTTTAAATGGATAATGAAATGATGGGATGATGTTTATGAAACCAATTTTATCCTTTGGGTTATGATGAATGTTTTAAGTTTATTTTGTGGCACAAGTAAGAATGATTTCGTTATGAGATGGGTGGGACCTATATCTCCCTCCAATGAATTGGGTAGAGATTTATATCTCATGATATAGACATGGCTAGAATGGAAAGTTAAACCGGTTCAGTAATACAGGACTGGAACGAGGAGTGAACTCGATTCAGAAAGGGACTTTGTCCACTAAGATGGTCTTGGCAATAATGCCTTGGATAATATGGAAATCATATCATGTGATTAATTGTTTCCACAATTACATGTTTTATTCCCATGTTATTTTATCACGATTTATGTTCCATTATGATCTATGCCTTATTTACTTCCATGTTTTATGTCGTTTCTCAAGATTTTTAATGTTCATGTTTTTTTAAGTTCAAATGTATATGGTATGTTTTATTTTATCCATGCTTACCCTTACTGAGAATTTGAGCTCAACATTTTTATGTTTTCTTTTCCCCCAGGATTATAAGAAAAATTTTAGGTAAGGAAACAAAAATGGGAAGATCTTTATGGGAGACGTTGAAGATCTTTTACCACGATTAGAATATTACATTCCAAGTTTCCAAAGACACTAAACTATTACGGTCCTTGTGTGTCTGATTTTGTTATGTACTAAGTATTTCGCAAATGTAATGTAATGTCTATGTACATCAAGCTTCGAGTCTCTACAGTTGGTATCAGAGGAAAGGTTTAGTCAACCTTTGGAAACTAGGATGCGATAACTTTAGTGAGATCCCTAGATATATTTAAAAGGTATGTCTAGGGATGACCCTGAGGTTAAGTATAAGTATAGGTAATAGTCCTAGAATTACGATAACGATATTAGAATTAAACCTAGGATGTTAGATGTTGAAGGCACTCCCCCTTGATTATGTTATTTTTCTTGTATGATTTTTGCCTCTCACAGAATTCTTTTTGTGTTTTAGTCAATGGAGGGAACCATAAGGAATTAGGTTAACATTTAATCCAATGGAAAAATTGGTGACTATGAGAAAAAAATTTGCGTAATTCCTAGAGAGAATGATATTGTGATTTTTTCAAATCATTCATCGCGATATATGATAAACAAGGGGAAATTTAGTGGTATGCCTAATTCATCAAATAAGAGGAAGATGGACTTTTATGCATGTTCGCATGTTGAGGAGCATAAAGAAAGAAATATTGAGATTTCTAAAGAAGGGAAGAATAACCTTGAGGAATACCTCAAATGGAGGGACAGATATTATCTTTGTGGAGAAAAGGGACATAGAGTGACAGACTGTTATGGAGTTCAATGTCTTATTTGTGGAGAACATGGGCATTACCCGACTCAATGCCTTGACCTAAAACGTTACTTCTAATTCAAGGAAGGACTTATTCTAGGACAATAATTGAAGAGGATGGATTAAAGTGTTTATGTATTGGTATTCAAGAATAATGTTGTTGAGGTACTTTTATGGTGTATTAGAATATTTTTTTATTAGTCTATTGTGGATTTCAATAATTTTATGGTACCGGTAACCATGAAAAGTGATTTAAATATTTTGGAAAGCAGATGATATGCGCATAATGAAGGGATAAGGAGGAAATGAAATGTTTGACAGTATTCATGAGCTCATGATTGATATAAGGACTAAGTAATATCATGGTTTGAGTAGATAGAATTTTGAGGATTTTGGTATGTGGAAAGTGTTAACTTTTAACTGCATTCATGTTTTCACTAAGGTTCAATGGGTATTCATTTTTCAATAGAATACATGATTAAAGTCATCGAATGTTTGGAATGTGACCAAAAAGACATATCTTATGATATATGGGGATCAATGATTGAATTAACATGCTTGTTATATAAAATATCTGGTAATCGTTTTCACTATAATATGAGAGTGGACTGCAGTATTATGGATAATCCTAAAGATTGGAATGGATTTTGTTGGAAATAAGTTAGTATTGTTTACAGATAGATGTTTTTTTCGATATTATTTACGGGATGTTATAGTAATGTAGTTTTAGAAAAAGGAAAATCTTCAGAACGGGCGACAACCCATTGCGTCAGATAAGGCTGTGGGAATCGAACCCACAACCGAAGTGCGACTGGCCTTTATCGCCTACCACTGGCCTACAGGAAGTCCCTATTTAGTAGAAACTAGTTTTATTATATTAAGTAGTATGATATATGAAGTATAAGTCCATTTTAGGAACCATATATGATTAATCTCACCATATATGGTCTTATGTATTTTTTGAAAACTTTTCTAACTTTTTTTTTGAGACAGATGGAATGACCCATCATTCTACCACATGATCTACTAACACATCACGAATGACAAATTCAACTTCATTTCTTTAAGAGATGAAGTGGAAATTGTCCAAAGAACGACCAACGGTGAGATTGTACCAAAATCACGAAAGTATTTCTTCTAACTCCAATTTATCAACTTTAGGGAAATGATCTTGAAAACCAAAAATGTTGTCCTAGTGCTCTTATATCCAATGAATCGGATGATACCTTATATCATCACAAATTTATGGCTTTGTGATTGATGGATTTTTCATAGCCATGTTCTCTACCACTCTCCATCAGAACTTGATGGTTAGATTTTTCTTCCATGTCTATATTTTCACCTATGTTCTCTTATGTGGAAACCCAGTGATTAGTTAATCTGGGTAACCGTTATGTTTCATAATTTAGTTTTTAAAGTTATATTTTGGTATTTCATTTTACGATGTGGGTTTCAATTAAAGAAACATCCAAGTAGCAAACCATGTATAACCCCGACGAATTTCGAGGGCGAAATTCATTTTAAGGGGGGTAAAATGTAACAACCTGATATTTTGTGATAAGTATTCTTTTTAATTTATTTGATTTCATGTGTTTTATGCTACAAAAAGATTATCTTGTGCTATACGCAACACCGTATTAGCTTGCAGTATACACAACACTATTCTTAGATTGTGTTACACACAATTTCATGTTCGTTTGATAATAGTCATTCTACGCTTCATTGAGTGTGTTTATATATATATATATATATATTCAATGTATAAATGAAAAATGGTTGGATTCTGTTATATGAAACAACAAATGAGTCTTGCACAACACGCAACTTTACCTTGTCTTGCATTACACGCAATCACGACCTTCCTCGATAGCGTGTGTTGTACGCAATACCGGGTTTTACTAAACAACTATATATTATTATAATATTATTATGAACTAGCCGTTATGAATAGTAATAAATAAAATTTAAATTTTATAAAATTATTATTCATCTTACATATTTTATAGAACATGGTATAAGAACAAAATAAATTTTTCTGTTAAAATATGTATTTTTAAAAAAATGCAGTTTTACCGCCTTTTGATGGCGCACCCACTTTAAATATAGTTGTTGAAATGTTTATAAGTTAAATTTGGCAAAATAAAATTCTTCTTTTGAATCAGGATATAAAAATTTACATTGGATAATGTTTTGATATTTTTTTGATAACATTCATATTTTAATGAATAGTAAAAACACGCACTATTTTAATTAAAAACAACTTTTTTCATCATAATTATTTATATGGTTAAATTATAATATTGAATGGTTTTAACATATAAATAGAATTTATTTTTACCATTTAATATAATGTATGTCATTATCAATGATTTTACATTGAATTCGTAGGTTAAATCAATCCAATCTTTTGCAATGTTTTAAACAAAAACTCGTTTTCATTCGACAACGGAATTAATTTTAATTTAATTTCTACAACTTCTGTGTATTGAAATTGAAAAAATGGATTCCATATTTGGAATAATTGGGTACAAATTATGTTAATAGGCTACTTTTTATTTTTGGGAATTATGAATAGTAACTACGGTAAATTTTATTTACCGTAGTTAAAGGTAAATCAGGTAATTAAGGGTAAATATAATATTATAAAATTACCCTAACACATGCCAAAATACTATTGGATGGATAAAAGAATACCAATATCACCTAAGGGTCATATTAGATTCATTTTATGGACTTTTGACCATGAAAATGATTTAATTATTATTAAAACCAAAGAAAGTGACAACATGTCACTCTCTTAAATCGTATAAGTATATTAATTTTAATTTAGTGATAAAATTCATGAAACTTCAAACATGAATAGTCTCCAGAAAGATAATAAAACTATATATATCATGATAATTTATTTACAATTTTTAGGGATTAAATAATTGTCATTAAAGGTGATACATTAATGATGCAGAAATTATTTATTAAGTGAAAAATCAGTAATATAGTTTTTATTGAAATAATAATACCCATTAAAAGACCCAAAAACCTGACCAAATCTTATTAGTTGTGTATATATACACCATAATCATCCAATTACCTAATATATAACTGTTTGGAGTCTTATAAAAGTGATTATGACACTTATATTATTTTATTTTAAATGATGCCAAAGTTGTCACCTTCATAATTTAATAAATATAATAATTTAAATATTGTGAGTTTAAGATTATAAATTCTATTAAAAGTATTATTATGAAAGTTAATATATTTATCCTAATCATAAGATTTTATTTTTAATTTTTATGCAACAAATAAGTATATTAAATAATTATACAAAAAATGATATAGTAATTATTTTATTAAGAGATATACCAAATAAATGGTTTTACAAATAATAAAATAAATATTATATGAACTATTTAATGTGCTCCACTAATTTTATAGATACACATGACATTTTATTAATCTATTAAAGCTTTTATTTTGAACATATCTTCTTTATATATTTTATTTAAATTCAAATAAATGAATAGTGTCAAAATTGACACTATTGTTATTTTATAAAAATAATATATTATAAAATTGTTTAAAAATCACAAAAATATTAAAAAATTATAAATTTCAATTTATACGGTATAAAATGTAATAACGTATCCAATTATGGACAATTCACAACAAATAAGTAATTATTTGTTATAATTTAAAATTTAGAATGTTATTACCACAAATAAAATAAAATTGATTAAATAAGGATAAATCAAGTTGATAATGTTTAAAATAAATTCATAACATGTCTAAATTTGATTGGTTGATGAGATTGAAACCCTATTTCATCTAATATTCGGATATGAGTCTTTTTTGGAGGTTTTTAAGTGGTGTTAGATTTATTATAAATTAATATTTTTTAGAATTCCAAAGGTGCCCCTCTCCTCCCTTATAAAAGGGAACCTCCTCCCTCTCTTCCTCACACCACATTGAGCCTTCAATCTCGGCCAACCCCTGCCAAATTATCTTCTACACTTCCCTAGAAACATCCTAGAGGTCCTGGTATTCTTCAAAGACCAATTTTAGTGCCCTAAGTGGAGGTCTCAAGAGGTGCTTCAAAGAAGAGGTAATGTCCGTTACCGATTCTTTCAACTTTATTTCTTCTTCCACATCTTCTTATTAGGTTGTTTCATTATGAATTAATAACATCAGTATCACTCATATACTGATATGTTATTATAAGTATGAAACCACCCTATTTCACCATCTATCCATCCTACGGAAAACAAAATCACCGCGCGTGCGTACGTACGGAATACCGTCTCCACGCCGCGGTGTAATCTAGTTTCCACCACCTCCTTACTTGGATGAGTATAACGGTGTAAATAATAAATATATATGATTATGGTAAAGTTATATTGATTATGTAATAGTATACATACACTCCAATAAAATTCCACAATCATGGGAACGATATCATCGCTCATGCGTACGTACGGACTACCGTCTCCACGACGCGATGAGATTCATTCTCTATGATAACCATTCATGAATGATTATAAAGTATATATAATGAATAATAATTAAATATATGACATTATAATGATACTGGATTTATGTATATATATATATATATGTATGTCATTTAATTAATTCCATTCAATTCAAAAGGGAAACGAAAACAACGTTCATGCGTACGTACGACCTACCGTCTCCATGAATGGTGTATTTCATTCCTTTTATCGATCTATAATATATATGTATATGATGAATATATGTTATATATAAATCATGTTTTACATTCTGGAATTAAGTAAATCAGGATATAAGTAATAATATCAAGAACGACAAGTCGAAACAGATAAGATAAATGAAATGATTTTAACCAAAACGCTTCTTTAACATGGAATTTACAAAAGAATGGGTAATATAAAGTAATAAGTGAAACATATATGATATTATAACAATTAATATGATTATTTAATGAGTCAATGACATTATTTGAATCATTATACAGGAGGTTTGGATACATATGATGCATATCAGACCTAAGGTAAGGGATACTTTTGCAAATTCCATTTTTATCCGAGATTGCTTATTCGTAAGTATTTACTGGGGGTTATTGTTATCATCCATGTCCATGTTTTCTAAAAGTGTTTTTATGTATGTTTAATGTCCTTTTTACCCATTTTTACTTTTACTACATGGTATGTAAGGAATCTTTCTTTTGTTTACGTTACGAGGTACTTTTTGACTTTTTCGACAAAAGTACGAGAAGAATGTTTTTCTTAACTTATACGGCATGAAAGAATTTTTACAGTTTTATAAAGCCTTATTTTCATGAAGCTTCATCCAAAATATTTGATGTCTATTTTCAACAAAATCTTTTTCTTTTAAAATTTCATGACGTTTTGTGAAAAGAAATTGATTTTGAAGAAGAAAGGATATTTTCCTCAAGAATTCATTTCAAGTGTTTTATCAACACCATTTTTTCCATCTAAGATGACATTATTTCATATGTGTATGTTTCAAGTATAATGTCTCTATTATTTACACGGTTTCAATTTTCTTATGATGAAATGTCCATTTGTTTTATATGGATTATGAAATGATGGAATGATGTTTATGAAACCCTTTTTATCCTTTGGGTTATGATGAATTTTTTAAGTTTATTTTACGGAACAAGTAAGAATGATTTCATTATGAGATGGGTGGGACCTATATCTCCCTCTAATGCATTGGGTAAAGATTTATATCTCATGAGATAGACATGACTGGAACAGAAATTTAAACCGGTTCTGTAATACAGGACTGGAACGAGGAGTGAACTCGATTCAGAGAGGGACTTTGTCCACTAAGATGGTCTTGGCAACAATGCCTTGGCTAATATGGAAATAATATCATGTGCTTAATGGTTTCCACAATTACATGTTTTATTCCCATGCTATTTTATCATGATTTATGTTCCATTATGATCTATGCCTTATGTACTTCCATGTTTTATGTCGTTGCTCAAGATTTTTAATGTTCATGTTTTTTTTAAGTTCAAATGTATATGGTATGTTTTATTTTATCCATGTTTACCCTTAATGAGCATTTGAGCTCACCCTTTTTATGTTTTCTTTTCCCCCAGGATTATAAGAAAGATTTTAGGTAAGGAAACAAAAATGGGATTATCTTTATGGGAGATGTTGAAGATCTTTCACCACGATTAGAAGATTACGTTCCAAGTTTCCAAAGACACTAAACTATTACGGTCCTTCTGTGTCTGTTTTTTGTTATGTACTGATTATTCCGCTAATGTAATGTATTGTCTATGTACGTCAAGATTCGGGTCTCTACAGATATGTTCCTCCTGTGTGGAGAAGAAGGAATACTATTTTTTTGTGGACAAAAAAAATTCTTACATAGATCAGTGTGATCTAATATCCTAGTTAGGATAAGGTAATGAAAAATACAATCTCATTCATGTTATTCCTATCCATATCTAAAAATAATGAGTACGTTGTATCTTTTTAGGAAGATAAGAAGTAGCTAAAAAGGAAAAAATTTTATTACTTTTATAGGAATCACACTTACTATGTAATGTATCATTATAATGCAAATTTTGATACTTTTAAAGTCCAATATTTCGAGTCTAGATATTGGAAAAGTGGATATATTCGGAGTTATCATCTCTTGAGGAATTTTACACAAGGACATGAGGTTTCACTTAGTAGAATATCCAGGAAAAGGAAATATGGTACACCCCTAACTAAATCCATATCTCTATAAACACATGATCCTAATCATGTGAGAGCTGACAATGATAGTTAGAAAGTTTGATCTAGTGCAAGTTAGATTGTTTCAATAGTGGTCTCCCTAGAACCAACTTGAACAATAATTTTAATTACCAATACATGTATACTGATTGATATATACACATACATGTTTATTAATACCATAATAGTGGTGATATTTCTATCTCCTCTATTTAATTGGTAATTTCCTTAGATTATCTATCATATCAAAGTGTTATAGAAGTTCCCACCTATAATGAGAACCTCAAGATACAATACGTTAATGTTAAATATATATATATATATATGTGTGTGTGTGTGTGTCCTATGGTCTAGATAGATCATACTTGTTGGACAGATATGATGTATGACTATCAGGTTACGGGGGATAAAAGAATTTAAGCTTATTTTCATGAAGTTAACACATGGTTTTCCCCAGTAGTGAGATCATGAGGACATACCCGCCAATAGGAACACCACATGTTTTAAGTTTCATTGATTGTTCCCATCTACAAACATATTTATTGGTCACTAAACATGAGATAATTACTAGTTTATGCCATTGGATTTCATACATTGATGTAAGGAGAAAACAATGATAATTAAATTTGGGTGAGGTAGTTTGTGTTGGGTGCAACATTAGTGGTATGGAATTATTGTAATGATCAAGATAAATATTTTCACTTTTGGATAAGGAAGAGAAGTCGCATGAAACAAGGTTTAACAAGATGATATTACCTTCATAAATCCACGACCATGGTACATTAAATGTAATTTTATAAACTAAGGTCATGAAATATATAAAGAAACAAAAGGACAATGACATAAGTGTGTATCCCACTTTAAGATATATCACAAGACAATGAAATTATATTACACAATTAGTGTTCATAGGGGGAAGTAGTAGCTATGAAATTCATTATTTCATTTAGGGAAATGATGTGTGGGTAGACTCTACTCTTGGTCTTTGGGTTGGACTCACTGCTATTGATATAAGTACCTAGAGGGTCACACACTTATTGTATCCACAAGTTCAACCTATTCTATTGATTATTTATTTAAGATGAAGGGGGAACCACACACAAGGCTCATTGAATGTATGAGTATGAATGATCAAGAATAAAACTAATTCAATTATATTATTAAAATTTAGAATAATGAGGATTTAATTATTTCTCAATGTATTCACAATTTGTTTGATCATAAATTTGAATATGAGAAAAATATAATTTTTCAAATGAACATAAGATGTTCAAAGATCATTAAATTATTAGGAGAGAATACAGGCCACGTTAATGGTTAATATATTATCATGTAACATATTATAGTCTTACAAGTGAGTGATAAAATCTTTTTAACATTAATGACAAGTTTATCAAGTCATAAATGTTTGCAAACATCTAAAATGAGGTTTACTAATTTCCAGGGACCAAAATGAAATTCTGGAAAGTATAAACTAACTTTAAAAGATAATTTTAACCTCATAAATTATAAGCTCCAACATTTTTAAGAAATTTTAGAGAGATGTTATCCCCTCCCATCCTCTAAAGTTCGTAGAGAGATATTCTAAATGAAGAAAAAGGATGGATAAATCCCTATTTTTCAATTAAGTCTATATTCTTCAAGTGATATAAGGTATTTCATATTGATCTTCGATTTACCAAGATAGAAACTGAGAAACATATATGAATAATACTTTAATTGTAGAGCACATTTCTATGAGTTAGAGGAAATCTATTTTGTAATCTTACAGCCATGAAACATCGATGATGAGAGAATCAATCCAACAAATTCAAAAAAATGAGTTAATATTTAAGCATTCATTTGATTTTAATTTTTGTGCTTAAATTTAAATACACACAATCTATTTAGAAATTAGGGAAATGGGTTAAGAGGACTCAATGATTTTAACATGGATTCAAACCCACATTTTAAATTGCATCTCTTTCATGATTCTGATATGCCCTGGGTTCCTTCAATGTTATCTGATAGTGATAAAGTGTGATAACATTATAAGTAGATCAACTAGAAAACAAATAGAATTATCCCCTAAAGATGTTTCTGGGAGTCCTATGAAAAAATAAGTGGTGATGTTTTTCAATTTCCATTAATGTATAAATAATGGTTGGAGAATCCAATTAAACATTTTTTAAGAATAATAATATTATAACACAACAAACACTGAGATATATACATATAAATTTTTGTCTTTATGTTATCATACTAGAAAAAATATTTCATATTAGTCAGTGATATGAAATATTTTCTTTTACCCCTTCCGTTCTGGTTTGAATCCCCATGGAATTTCGGGATGTGATGATATGTCACCCGGCATGTGGGTTATCTTTTTCAAAACTATTTTAATATAATTCATTTAACATTTAAAAATTAAAATAACCCATAATTACCCCAATATCAAAGATAAGATAAACCCTCAAGGTTACCATTACCTTTAATCTCATTTCCATAAAATTTAATGGAATTTCACAAAAAGTTGTTTTTTCAGTGAAACATAGCTAAATAGTTGTATTGCAGTACATATTTCACAAAATATCATTAATATTGAAAAAATATTATTATATAAAACAAAAAATGGGGTGTCTAAGACATTGAAACTTAAACCCATAAGCCCATGATGGTATCTATAAATGTTAAGTTAATCTTTTGAGGAGGCATATATAATTCCAATAGAAAATTCACCCTTTATTCTTTAAATAAGGTATTCTATTAGATAAAACAATTTCTATTTGAAGTATGGGTTCATCCTTGCATCGATAGAATATCAAATTTTATTTCATTAAAATATCTTTATAGAAAGAGATAATCAATTCTCAGTATCACATCACATTCTAATAGGGGATGAAAAATAATATTTTCATAAGGAATGTTCATATAAAATCTAATATAAAATTTTGAACAATGGATTGGAGGATAGGTTTCCCATGATTATCATAATACACATCATAAATTTTTTTCCTAATTTTTCTCTTTATCCTTTAAGTTTAGAGGTTATTTTGTTTTATATTCCTCATTAGACCATGGATTAGGGTATTTATTCAAATAATTAGCAAACTCCTTATACATGATGAAATGGAGTATGGCTAGTAAAATCTATATTGATTTATATCTATTTTCATTATTAGCTATCTCATTCACATAATTTCGGTATTCGACTACCTGATGATCTTATTTTCTACACATAAATTATTTTCTAGTACTCTTAAGAAAATATCTTCCATGTTTCCAATAACACATAATGCATGAAGAAAATCTCATCTTCTTATCTCTATGATTCTTATTGTTTATATTGAAATAAAAATAACATTTCTTATCAAAACCATAACATTGATGTGTATATACAATATTAATTTCTACCTTAAGAGCACATCAAATCATTTATTCATAGTTATTGAAGACCCTTATGTTTAACACCCTTAGATCACTTCGTTTTAATCTATTGAAGAATCAACAAACCTTACATTCACGTTAGATGATAATGAAAAAATCATACATCACTTATCTTGTAATATTTTCTTCATAGGTACCAATTTATTCACAATACATATTCTTTAGATAAAATTTTTCCTTATCCATTTTTGTACACAAAATACAAGGGATGTAGTAGTAAAAAATAAGATATTAAACTCATCCAACTCCATGGAGATAATTTCATCACATTTCCTCATATTCTTGATGAGATCACCCCATTGATTTGATCACCTTACAAATAATAGATAGAAAAATGAATTTTTCATATTCCACACATTGGATAATAGAAAACAAATTTTATATGGTAAATATCCATTGTTAAAAAACTAGCAGGTTATCAAAAACACTAAAAGATGGGGGACGTTTATTCTAGAAGGACTTGATCGAATGTTGTTTACTCCTTTTCTTGTTTGGAAGATTAACATGATTCATAGACTGAGAATTTTTTGTGAGAATAGAAAAGCGATATTTATTAAACTTCCCATAATATTATATTTCTCAAGAAGAAAAACATTTCATTATTTTTTTCACTCAACATTATCATGGATCCTTTGGGTTCAATCCATTATCTAAAACCAAATTAATATATTGAGTAACAATACTCATATTGGAAAACTACATAATCATTAATAATCACTTATATAATTTCTAAATAATGACACATTTTTTTTCAATATATTAAACATTAGACTTAAATTAATTCAATCATGGACATTATATAAATCCTTTATGGGGTTCGTAATGTTTTTTTGAATTTTTAAAGAATATCACCCCTAATATTAAAAATAGGTTTGGACTAATGCCATTTTCATAGACCATGTAATACTAGAGTGAATCTTTACATTAATTTTTAGAGTTATTATCCAAAGGTATATCTCTTCCAGAACCACCTATCCTTGTATTATCCAGATAGGTATGTATTTCTAGGAATCCACTTGCTCTATCTTACATCAATTTTCCTGTATATTTTTCTATATATTGAATTATCCTTAAACCTAGATATTAACATATACCCTGGAATATCACCAAGGTTTTAACATCCTAGTTTACAAAGGTTAACTATACTTATCATATAATACCAACTGTAGATACCTAGAATTTCCAAATAAACATCTTATATATATATTTTTATGAATTTTCGTTAGAGTACACTAACACATGCTTGAGGATCATAAATGTATAATGAATTTGGATACCAGTAAATATTAATCACTAGTAAATACGAGTTATATATAATCACCCACTTAGTTCCTTATAAATAGTACCCTTATTATAAATATCTCACATAATACATATCATTATAAATTGGGGAAAAGAATAATAAGAAAGGGTGATATTAGTTGTGCAGTAAAGGTAAAAAAGGGAAATACATCATCATAATTTGTGAGTAAGGGAATGAGAACATGATATAAACTTTTGAAAACCATACCCTACAAATCAAAGTTCAAAATAATAAGTCATGGAATTTATATTAGTAGTTCCAAAGGAATGAATTATAAAAAAAATTAAAAGACATGATCCATGTAATTTTAGTATTGAAAAAAGACATGGAATTTTCATATAAATATAAGCATTCAAAACCTTATGTCAAGGCTACCAACCAAGATATTACTGAAATGTTAGCAATGGACTATCCACCAGTGTACCTGATATGGGATCGGGATAACATCCCACATATGGTCTTCTTAGGTTTGGGATAATCTCCCATATACTAAATGAGCTCTTTGAACATTAATCATTACCCAATTAATTTGAGGTAGATATAGGTCCCACCCTTCACATATTCAATAAATTTTTGTTCCACAAGATTATAAAACATTCATCATATCAAAAACCATGAAATTAAATGGGTTTCATAAATATTTCATCATATCATTTTCTATGTAAAATAAATCTGTTCTAAAATAATTTCATCATTTCATGTAACACGCCATTACCCTCCTTAATTTATTATTTGTTTTTTTAATTTTAACCTTGTATTTTAGTGAAATATGGAATTCCTGGTAATGGATAGCCTTTATTGGGCAAGAAAACCTAATGTTTAGAGATTTATTTTTTCTAGGATTAATGGATTCTAGGAATAAATGTACAGATGGACTTATATGATTTTCCTTGGGATCAGAGAGCCTTATGTTTTGTTATGGAGGTTTCCAATATAAAACTAGGTAAAGCACTTACATCTAAAAACATTCACATTGGGAATGGGTTACGTGATGTAAATATATTGTGTGGAGTATTCCATGAATATTTTTAGGGACTGATAAATTTACAGGTCTTGAAATCTTTAAACATCATTAAACTACCGATTGATATTTAATTTAATTTGAGGTGTGTAATTTTTCATTATATTTTCAATATTTGATATTTCACACCACGAAAGGGATTCATGATGTGAATTCCTCTAAACCATTGGTTTTAAACACTCTTCATGACTAATTCATTATATTTTTTTCCATAATATTTTCTCTCAAACTCTATGGTGTTTTTGGAAGATCTAACCCCTTCCAAATAACTTTTATTGACATTTTATTCCAATAGTGGTTTCACAACATATCCTGGATAAGATATATTTATACTTCATTTCTATTAGTTTTAGTGGCAGTGTTACCTGTGTTTTTATTTCATAATCATGATCAATTAGTTTCTTTCTTTTGATCCATTTATATTCTTTCCATTCATTTTCATTTAATATTGGATCTGTGGTTTATTTATCCCCACTGTTAAAGAAATATATGATCCCATAATTATTGAGGTTGGTGTATCTATGAAAGTGTTTCTAAGTCATTAATTAACACATGTTCTTGTTGATACATTTGGGTTGTGCATTGAAATAAATTTTATTAGGTAAAAATGAGTATTAATTATATGTGATCATTGCTTTTCAATTTTTGTTGAATAGACATAGAACATTTGGAACCTTGGGTGCATCAGGAAATAAAAATAGGTGACCCTAGTGTGTGCATCAACACTAGATGTTTAATTTTTTAATATTTAAAGATAGTGGTAAGATATGATATCAGTTAGAACCAAATTATTCTTATTTTAATAATTTTTAAGCACAAGTAAATATTCCCACATTCAGGATCCCAAATGGCGTGTTATGTCTATTATACATGGACTGTCACATGATGGTTTATCACAAGAATATTTTCTCACATGTTTAATTTACTGTTTAATATTTTATGCCTAATATATTCCTTGATTTGGGGAATATAGTATGAATTTATTTAAATCAAAGGAAATTCATAAAAAATGTTTTTTAAAGAAAATTCTATATAAATGAGATTTGGTTTCAAAGCTAGTACTTGTGAATTATTGATATTAGAACTTGTATATAATTTTTGGTGGTATCATTTTGTGTATTTTTTTCATTCCCAAATATTTCCAATGGGTGTTTTCATAATTTATTTTTTATGACTTAGGGAATGGGATGGAAATCATGTAGCTTGTTATGGTCTCTTTTTATCTATTTCTTTTTTAGTGGGATTGATTGGAAGTGATACTTGGTTATATGAAGCCTTATTGGTCTTGTAATGTCATACATTCATGGTTTAGCCTATTGGATTATAATTTATGGATATTTGTGTATTTATTTATTCCAATTTTTACTATGGTTTTATGTATTATGTAGCTTATATTAAACAATTCTTTAGTCATCTTTTTTATACCTCAACATGTGACGACTGAATGAGGCATCGATTTAGTTGACCCGAGTTGGTTTGTTACATATTGGTATTAGAGGAATGTTTAAACTAAAGTGTGTTGAAATTTCATGAGTGTGGTTATATATCTTGGATGGATAGGAGTTATAACTATCAAAATTCAGATATAAATTTTTGTAAGTGTTTGGGTGATCTCACTTCCTTGTCTAAACTTGAGTTACCGTGGGTGGTCAGAAATTTTTTCCAGGTTTAATACGTAGAGTTTATGGTCATTTAAATTAAATTTATGGGATTTTTATTTAAATGAACATATTATTTTTTATAGATTCATATTTATTTTTTAAAATTCATAAATTACCTTATATTATTATTTCTTCAGATAATTGATGTTAGTAATTGAAGTTTGTCATATGATTTTAGAATCTTCTCATGAGTGATTGTTTTTTTCTTATGATTGTTGGATAGTGCCTCAGAGAATAGATCTTAAAAATCCATATGAGGATGCTCTGATATAATATTTTCATGAAAATACAATGGTGGACCCTTCATTAGAAGATTCTATAATCCTGAATATTGAGACTCTAGGTTCAGTATTTGTTGCAAACCCAAAATATGAAGTGGATCACAACTCAGAATTTATAAAGGACCATTCACCTACCTTTTATGGTGATTAATGAACATAGGAATATAAATAATGTATTGGGATGATTTAGATGAACTTCATCTACTTAAATACTCTTTAGGACTCTAGGGTGGGTTTTTAAATGTATATAACAGAAGGAATGAGAATGATATGGAAGGAATCAATTTTAAAAAACAGGTTTCACAAGGACCATTCCATGGATTTATTGAAGAATATATTCAACCTGTAGTTTTATCCCAATTCATTATATATAGAAAATACCCCAGACACTTTGACCTTAGAGTATTGATAGTGTACCATTCTGTATTATTGGAACCATTTTGTAGAGTTGTGGAACTTGTAACCATATCTAGTAACCAATGATTACCTAAAGGCTAAGAGGATTGAGTTAGGATTGTGGGGTGATATTTAGTTGATAATTGTTCTCATATTACTTTTCAACCATTGCAGAGGTGTTAGTTACAACATCTTTGGTAGAGGTAGTCATTTCTAGATAAATAGGATTTATAGGAGATTTAGTTGGTATCATCATTAGCTTAAGTCCATCTTTTGAGTAGAAAAGAAAGTGAAAAGGTAAGAAATTTTATTCAAGAATAGTTTTTGGAGACTATTTTGGATAGTAGAATGCTTTTTTTCTATTAGTGTGGGTATCTTGGTCATACAAAGGCCAAATTTTAATATCTACCAATTAATTTTCATTATTGAGGACAATCTATGCATCTTAAATGTTTTTGTTATAGGGCGTCCAAAAAGAGAAATGATGGATCAACAACCACCATTGACTCATAGGTTTCTAATGATTCTTCCAATGGTGGTGGTTTTTTTAATTATTTTAAGGGTGATGTTCATGTGGATTTAAAATATAATGGGGTATTTGAGACCTAATGTCTTTATGTGTTGGAGTATGCACCCGAGGAATTTGTAGTGGGGCCAACCATGGTTATAGGTATGGTGTTTATTTCTTATTTTATGGTTCTAGATTTGTTTGATATAGGTGATACTCATTATTTAATATTTAAAAATTTAGTTGATTCATTGGGATTTAATTTAGAGATTATAATTTTATTTTTTTATATTTACACTCCTCCGAGAAAGTGGCATGATTAGGGGTTCAATTACCCAGCATGTTGAGTGATGATAGTTTACTATGAGGTTGAGTGGGAATTATTAGTGCACAATCATGACATTAAAAAATTAATTAATGGAATGGATTTTATGATCATTAAAAAGTCCTATATATAATTCTATCTCCATTGAGTTCAGTTATTATATTTCGATGGGGCCACTAATGATTTTCAGGTCGAGTGGGACTCTTGATTGGGAAGGGTAGAATATTTTTTTCTTATGCGAGGGTATTGTCATTACAATTGTCAAAGATGTTTCTTGATACTATTGAACCTTCTTTGGGAAGTCATCTACCTATGGGGGTGTGTTCATACCCCAAGGTCTTTCGAGATAATTTTTCAAATTTTTCTATTAAAGAGAATTAAATATTATTATAGACCCACAACCTAGTATGACGAACATTTATATTCCATTTCACCATATGTTCTTTATAGCTCAGTATAAATTAAGGTCCTTATTGAAGATCTCAAGGTTAAGGGATTTAATCATCTTAAGGTGTCACTATGATCTGTCACTAACATCTGTATTGAGATGGTAAATAGAAGTAGTATACATTATATTGATTATCAAAAGTAAAATGAGACGAACTACATGAAAACATACATATTTCCAACGATTGATGATCTACTTGATCTGATTTGGGGAATAATTGGTTTTCAAAGATTAACTTATAGTAAGGGTACCACTAATTGAGTGAAAAATATGAGGATATACCTAAGACATCGTTTATGAGTCGGTTCAAGAATATTTAGTTTTTGGTTATTCTATTTGGACTTACTAACACTCCTATGATGTTTATGAAATTGATAAACCAGATCATTCATTAGTAATTGGTTAATTTTTTTTTGGTTTTTATGGATATTATTTTGGTTTAATCCTTGTTAATGGAGGACTACCTAGACTATTTGAATATCATTCCATGAACATTTAAGGAACATCATCTGTATGGTAGGCTTTCTAAATTTGAGTTTTGGAATAAAGAATTTATGTTTATCAGAAATGTTATATCTGAGTGGGGAATAGAAGTGGATCCTTAATAGGTATATATAGTCATATATTGGGAGTGGACAAGAAATGTGTTTGAGATCAAAAGATTCTAGGGGTTGTATAGTTATTATAGGTGGTTTGTTCAAGGCTTCTCCACGATTGAAATTTCAATGAAAAAATTAATTCAAAAGGGGATAAAATTTTAATGGAATAAAAAGTGTTAGGGAAATTTTGGGTAAATAATGGTGAGATTTAATTCAGTTTTAGTTTTGATTCTTCCAAAACTAGGTTTAGGTTATGATGTTTTCTATGATACTTTAAGCACGTGTTTGGTGTGTGAATTGATGTTGAGACGATAATTGGTAGCCTATAACACTAGATAATAATTCACCCATTTGAAAAACTACCCTACTCGTGATATTTATTTGTTAGTGGTTATGAATGTATATATTATGTGGCATCACTTCTTATTTGGGGAATAGTTTATTTCTTGGTCTGATCATAAAATCCATAGGTATATTTTCACTCAGAGGGAACTGAACTTGTAACATATATTCTAGGTGGCGTATATCTAGACATTTTATTTTTATATTTGTTATAATCATAGAAAAGGGAATGTGGTTACTAATGAACTGATATGGAAATTAACAACACAAGTAGTGATGGAATCAATGGTAGAGTGGTATATGAAAAGTTTGTTTCTAATATGAACATGGGAATGAAATATAATGGTCCATAACTAATTTTTTCTTCTATATGGGATGCATTGACATTTGATGAGTGAGTTCAAATCGAGAAGATGTCTGACCTCGAGTGCTAGAGATTTTGTAGAATAATGTAAGGAGGGGAGACCATTGGTGAGTGTCCTTATTCTCCTATTAGTGCTTTGGTTATTCAAAAAATGTTGTTTGTTCCTTTTTCTTTATGGTAACAGTGGATGGATAGCGAATACTGTTCTTGATGGTGTGTATAACCAAGTTGTGTCACCTCAATATTTTAAAAGAAGAAAATTATATCTGATATCAATAACAACATGAAATACTGAACTTGGAAGAGAATGTAACTCCTAGATAATTTATGATAAAATTATATTTAAATAAATTTAATCTATTTACTTTGTTGAATTACACAGAACTTAACGTTTTTTATTTTTATAGTGTATTCAACACACAACACTGAGCTTAAACAACCCATGATATATATAACCATTATAAATAAAATATTAATCAAGATGGTATAAATAATATTAAACAATTTAGGATATATATATAAATAAATTTAATAATCTAATTAAATCATTGAATGTTTTTTAGTAAATAATCCATCAGTTTTTAGTAATTTTATTTCATCCTTCAAAAATATGTTTTTTTGACAAATATTTTTTTTACTTTATTTCATAGAAATAATATTATAATAAATTTTTGGATCCTTTAGAAAATTAGTTCAATAAAATTAATTTCAATTTTTTGAATCAGAATATCGAAATTCTCTTTAGGTGAAATATTTGAATTTTTTTGAAAATATTTATCTCTCAGTGAATAGTGAAAAATAAGGGTTTTTGGAAATTATTTATTTATTTTTAATAAGTTATGTATTTTAAATATACCATTATATTTTCAATTAAAATAATTATTCTTTTGTAATATTTAACCCACTAAATTTCTTTTAAATCACCCTTATATTTTATTTTAGTTTAAATTATTTTTTGGGTTAAAAAAGGAAATTTTCTAAAAATGGTTTTAATGTTCATTATATTTTTATGTTATAATTAATAAAAATAACCTTTAATGTGGAATTATTTAAATGATATATATATATTTTATATCAATAAATTTTAATTTATATTCATATAATTATTATTATTTGACATAGAGTTCGTATTAAATCTTCTTTTGCATGAAAAAACAAGCTTCTTGAAAACCCACTTATTTCATCACGTATGTGGGTTTTTTTTAAATTAATTTTGGAAACATTTAGAAAATATATTTTAAAAAATAATTTCAATTTTTAAAATCATCATTTTAGAATTATATTAGGGTGAAACTTTTTGTATATTTCTTAAAATATAATTTTTTTATGATTAGTGAAATATACTGAATTTTAATTAAAAATACATTTTTTTAAATTATTCATAATGTTAAATTATATTTTAAATTAGTTTTAGAATAAAATTACTAATATTTTATATCAATTAAACAAATTTGGTTAATTTTGTTAAATTTCATGTCCAATTTTGATATAAAAACTTTTTAAACTATTAGACATTTACTCGTTAAAGAACCTCACTTTCTCATCACTTCTACATAATTAAATTCAAATTAAAATTCAATACATCTATTAGTTAATTTTATAAAAATTGATTCCATATTTATGATAGGTATAATTTATAATGTATAGTATTATTAGCATCATATTTTTTTTTACCAAAATTGATAGGTAAAATAGTAAAAATCATTTACCATAGTTAAGATAAAAATCCGTTTATCAGGGGGTTAAACTACAAATATGAGGTTAAAAATGACCTATAAAATTTTGAAAAAATTATTTTTTCCTTCCATATTTCTACCATAACACGTTTTAAGTTAAATTATATTGAATTTTGTGCTTTTTTTACATATAGAAAATGTGGGACCAGTAATTTATTTTCAAAATACTAAAGAGTGTCTTCTCCCCCACTTATAAAAGGCCACAACTCTCTTATCTTCTTTTCACCTTCAATATAATTGTATTCGAGCAAGATTTTCCCAAATCACATATTGAAATAACTCATATCATTTTGGAAGCCTTAGTTTTGGAATCAATACAAACTAAAAGGCCATTGGTGGAAACCCATAGAGGACACCAAAAGATGTGGTTAGGTACTTCATTGATAATTTTTATTGTATATCACTATAAAACTACATTAATACTTTTTTAAACCACTATTATATAAAAAAATCAGTATATTTTATATAAATAGATTTAATTTTTTAAATTTCATAAACAAAATATTTATCCTCATACCTCAAATGGGTTATGAAATCATCATTTGAATGTATGGGAGACTACCACCTCACGAACTGATGTCACTAATTTTTTGGTTACCACATTTCACAGTTGGTTATAGTGATGGATCTAAAGTATATATTCTATATTAATAAAATTATAATAACTTTTTTTCATTGTATCGTAGATAAATTTTTTACACAGCATTTTTTAGGGTATATGATAACGTCTCTCATGTGTATGAAAAACTACCACCAATGAAGTGATGTGATTTTTTTCACTAACATGTTATATATAATGAAATAACACTAATAATAATGAATATATGTTTTATAAATGAGAAAATTATTATATTTATGAAATACTTATCCTTATATAAATATACTATATCATTTTATTGTTTACACCAAAAATGTTGATAACATCTTTCATGTATATGTGGACTACCGTATTCACAAAGCATTGTGACTCTCTTCTCATCAGCACACCTCATAGATGATATATAAATATATTTAAATAAATAATATTTTATATTCTATATTATTATCACTATATAAATATAACATATCACTTACCTTTTTTCCATAATGATAATTGAAAAAATGGACATGTTACTCATGCATACGTACGACCTATCGTCTCCATTATTATAACATAACCCATTTTCCATACACATCATTCATGATTTGTTTTATATTATAATTGATGTATAAATATGATAATTATATCATGTTTAGTATTATATTGATGTTTACATGAGGAGCACATTAACCATAGTCAACTAACTAAAGTCATTTTTGACACATAAGACAAATATGGTCAAAACATCTGACATAAACCTAATTGATTAGGTAATCACATACAACATTGTAATAAGTGAAATAAAAGGAATATTAATCTTTTAAAAGGTTATTAATGATTTAAACAATTAAAATAAGTCTACTATTGAGGAAGATAAAGAACAAGCCTGATGAATCAAACTTGAAGTAAGGGTTTTAATGTATCAGTTTTATTTCTGTGAGATATATGTCATATTCACCACTTATTTATTATGGTGTATATAATGATGATTATTTTTTTGATTCTTATAATTAAACTTATTTAGTTTTACATATCCATTTTATTATAAATATTTCATGGGGTCTACGGGTTTAATATTACCAAAGCGGTAAGGGACATCTCCTAAATTTCTTTTTGTTGAGGCATATTCTCATGTTATTCACCTATATTCATGGATGAGGTGTACATACATATTAATTGAAATTTTATATCTGAATTTATATAATCTCATGGAATTTATTGTTTTATTAATTTTATTATTTCATTGGTGTTATGATTTAAATATTTCCAAAGTGATAAGAGACATCTCTTCTAAGTAAAACTACTTCTAAAGTTTTCTTTCAAACACTCATTCACAGTATGTTCATGTATCTAAAATGTTTTTTTAAATAATTTCATATGTAAAAAAAATATTTATAAAGTTCATTTTAATTTATTTCAAAGTGTTTCAAAAGGAAACCTTTTATGTGTTTTAAACATTAAATTTTGAAACATAAAAAAATGGAATATTCTATTTTTAAAGTATACACCAATAATGACCTTTCCTACCACCACAAATTTAATTTAATTTATAGATTCCACATAAAGTTAAAAAAAAAATTAAATGAAAAAAACTATTTATTCTTTTTTGGTATTTTTATTTTTAAAATGGATTTTTAAAAAAAATAAAAGATTATATTTTATTGAAAATGATTTTTTAAAAGAAAATGATATGTAATATGTGAAAGTTATTTGAAAATGAGTTTAGTTTTTTGTCTAATGATACCATTTTTATGAATTTTACGGTTCTTGGACATTATATATGATAGATGTTACCAGATTGTACAGGGTGATCTTGTTATATCTTATGTTATGGGTACACTTAGATAGCGCTATAATGTAGTGGGTAATGATAATATTCTCCATAGAATTATAGTTTATGTCATTCATATAGTCATTAAAATTATAAATGTTTTGTATGGGCCATTTATGTGTTATCTAATGATGATTTACCTAGATAAAAAAACATTTCTATGCTTTCTATGGTTTTATGATGTTTTATTTGATTCAGATTTATATCAAAAGGCTCATGATTATTGATTATTATGACTGTTTATTTTTTTTTAATTCTTATTCTATGATTTCATGTTTAATTATCTAGGTATTTGTGGGTATGAATAATATTATGTTATTATCATGCAATTTCATTATGTCATCATACCCTTAGTCTCTTTTTATGCCCACTGATGAAATCCATTTTCTAATGCTTATAGTTTCTATTACTAAGCATTTGAGCTCACCATTAATAGGTTTATTTTCCCCCCATGTTATAAGGAATGAGGTAAAAAAATTAGGTGTCAAAGGGATTTCATATGGATAACAACAATTTCTTAATTTTAAAAAATAAGATATGTGTTAAGTGAGAGAAATGATCATTTAAAGTCACGAGAATAGTTTCTGTAAGTGTTTTTTCTTAATTTTACAAAACTCTAAAACTAAAAGGTCCATGATAATGTATGTGATACCCATTTACCTTTTTAAATTGTATGGTTTGGATGAAAAAAACATGTTCATATTTACCTATATCAAATTTAAATAAGTAAGGTTTATGAATTTAGAACAGGATCTAGGAGTACGTGTTTGAGGTGTTATAGTTGGTATTATAATAAAGGATTAGATAACCTTGGAGATTAAGATTTTTTCATGTGTGGTTATCTTAAGAGTTATGGATTCCATAATATGTCCATAATATTAAGGTTGATCATATGTACAAAGTCTTAAACACAACCTATATGGGTTTTAATTAGTAAAAATTTTAGAGTTGCAAATGAAATCTTGGGACTTGTTTTTATTGGGTTGGGGTATTTGTAACCCCTATAGTCAATGTGAAGTGTTATTTAAGGAGAAATTGTTTTTAATGTTTAAGGAATAAAGTGATATCTTGAAGGATGGGTGAAAACACATTTCATTCAGCAAGGCCATAGGGCTTGAACCCACAACCAAAGGGAGACAAGGGTGTAACAATAACCAATAGACTACACGATGTCTAGGTTAGTCTAACATTTTTATAAGAAAAAATTATGTTTATTTCATAAAAATATGGGATTTTAATTTATCAATAACTGTTTTTTTATGTTGGAATAATATATGATGAAATAATTCTAATATTAGGGTTTAAAAATTAGTCAAAACAATTATTGAAGAATTTTAAGGATAGTTATTTATGGAATTATTTGGTTTAAACATTTTTTATTACTGTAGAAATATGGAGATTAATGTATGAAGGTTTATTTCTTTTGGAAATTATCTTACTATGTGAAATTTTTTGGTTCTGATAAATTTATAATGATCGGAAGAATATCTTGTTATGTTTTTCTAGATTATATTATCCTTTAAATGTTTATATTAATTCTACATGCATAAAAAATTCATCCTAAATTGACATTGTTTTGAGAAAAAGATAATATTGTGGTGGACATTAATTAGAGTATGAAATAATACTCATAAAGTATATTTCCATACACTACTAATTTATATTGTAGGATAATTCCCAAACTCTTGGAAAATGATATTGAAACAAAAATGTTATCAGAGTACCTTTATTTATTATAAATTGATGGTATTTTTGATCATCCTATATTTATGTTTTTGAGGCCCTTAACCATATATTGACCATTCACATTAATGTGATAAAATATCTTTACCAATATGTAATTATTTACGGTTTTAATCCTATTCCATATCATCACATTCCACCAATGATCTCCTACATTGAGACACAATGACGTGTTATTCTAGATAAACCTCATACTTCCATTTTTATTTTATCAATAAGATTTTTTACTAACAATTTTTATGATGTGGGTTTACAAAATTAGACTTTTCAAATATCCAACCATTGAATTTTGAGGAAACGTTCAAATTATAAGTGCACAATTTATTAAATGGGGGGGGGGGAAGACGTAATGCCATGAGATTTTAAAAGAAGAAAATTATATTTGATATCATAGATGACATGAATAACCAAACTTATATTAGAATATAACTCCCCATGAATTTAAGATATAATTATCTGTAAATAAATTTAAGTAATTCTATATCTTGTGGAACACAATACCCTGAGTTTTTTTGTTCGGTAGTATATTTAACACACAACACCGAGCTTAAAAAGCCATGATACATATAACCATTATAAACTAGACATTAAATTAAATGGAATACATATTTTTAAATATATAATGATATATATATATATATATAAATTTCCCACTCCATATAAATTATTTATAATTTTTAGAAAATAATAACTCATTTTTTATTAATTTTTTATCATTCTTCAAAAATATATTTTTATTAATTTTTATTTTATTTTATTGGAATAATATTATAATGATTTTTTTGAAAATTTAGAAAATTTATTTGATAAAATTAAATTATTTTTTTAAATTGGAATAAGAAAATTTACTTTCGGTGAAATTTGGGAATTTTTCTAAAAAACATTGATTTTTAATTAAAAAGTGAGAAATATGTCTCTATTTTAAAACTGTCATTTATTTTAAATAAATTACGTAACATAAATGAACCATTATTTTTTAAATTAAAATAATTATTCTTTAGTAATATTAAACCCAACTAATTTATTTTAACTCGACCTTATATTGCATTTCTGCATAATTTTCTTTTTCAGTTTAAAAAAAGAATTTTTCTAAAAGACCTTTTAAAGTACATAATGTTTATCAGTTTTAAATAATTATAATAACCCATAATTAGTAATTCATTCATTAAAATTGAAAGATTATATATCAATAAATACTAATTGATATCCATATAGGTATTATTATTAATCTTATAGTTAATATGAAATCCTCTTATGCTCGAAACAAATAAACTTATCGAAAACATGATTTTTCATCACGTCTACGAGTTTTGTTTTAAATGTCATTTTTATACTCTTTTAGAAAATATATTTGAAAAATAATATTTTTTTTAAAATCATGTCAAAATTATATTATGGTATGTTTTTGGAATTTTCTAAAAAGAATAATTTTTTTGATGAATAGGGAAAAATATTGAATTTTAATTGAATGATTTCCCTGATTTTAATTATTTATAATATTAATTAATATTTTAAATGAGATTTAAAGTAAAATTATTAAAAATTTATATCAATTAATCTAATTATGGTCATTATATTAATTTTTATATTGAATTATGATATATTTTTTTAAAAACTTTTGGACATTTTCTATTTAAAAAAATTGTGTTTCTCATCATTCATAGGAGATTAATTTTAATTAAAAAATTTTCCACTTATGTTAATTTAATTGGGAAAATGGATTCCATATTTGGTGTTATAATAATTTATAAAGTCTAATATTTCTAACATTTTTTTACCAAAATTAATAGTGAAAACATTAAAAATTATATACCACAATTAACATAAAAATGGGTTAATCGGGGGTTAAAATAAAAAGATAAGGCAAAAAATGACCTATACACTTATATAAAAATAATTTTATAGACATATTTAGACCATTTGACATAAAATTTTAAAAAATTAACAATTATTTACAATTGTAATATATGAAAAATGCGGGAACACTATTTAATTTTCAAAACTACCGAGAGTGTCCTCCCCACAACATATAATAGGCCACCCCCTCTCCTATATTATTTTCACCTACAAAATACTTTAATTAAGACAGTACATACATATATCACATAAAAAATTCCCTTATATAATACTAAAATGATTATTTTGGGTATAAAGACAACCTTAGAATGACTTTGGTAGAAACCCAAAGAAGATAACTGAAGAAGTGGTAACATTATTCAATGAGAATTTTTATTTTATATCTTTTTCCATGTCATTAAATTATTCCTAAAACATTAATATGTAATAAAATGAGTATCTTAAATATAATAAGATATTATTTTTTAAATTTAATAAGCTAAATCATTTCCCCCATATATCAAATGGTTTGGGAAATCATTATTCATGTGTACAATGAACTATAACCTCGAGAATAGATATCATTCATTTTTCCATTACTACTACTCATAGTTTTGTATGGTGATGGATATAAAGTTTAAATTTTATATTTATAACATAATTATTCCTATGAAGTCATTATATCATATATAAATTTTTTACATTCCATTCTGCAGGGGATCCAATAACATTGCTCGTGTGTATAGCGGACTACCGCCCTAGGAAGTGATGTGATTCATTTTTCCCTAACACATTACATAGAAGGAAATAAGGGTAATGATATGGAATATATGTAATATAAAAGAAATATTAATTATTTTATTTATATATTTATCATTATTTATATATAATATTTCATTTTTTTACATTAAAAATTTGATAACATCGTTCTTGTACATGTGGCTTGTCGCCTTTATGAAGCGATTTGACTCACATTTCTTCACCACACAACAATAATAATATATTTAATTATATTTAATGAAATAGAAACATATATATTATTGTTATAATTTTTTAAATATAATATATTACTTACATCCTTTCCATATTGATCATTGAAAAATTGAAATGTTACTCATGCGTATGTACAACCTACCATCTCCATGATTGTAACATAGACCATTTTGAAAAACATATTTCATTATTATTTTTAAAATTATAATTGATACATAAATATAATAATAAATACATTATTATTATTTTTGATATTTTTATATAATTACCACTTTGACCATATTCAACCTACCAAAGTCGTTTTTGACTCATAAGCGAAGCATTGTCAAAACATCCAATGTAAACCTAATTTATTAGGTAATAATATATAACATGGTTATAAGATAAATTAAAGAAATATCAAACATGGAGAATTTTCTTAATCAATTAAATAAACATCATAATTATATAATTTAGAAAGATATAGAACATGTGTAATGAATCAATCTCGAGGTAAAGACTTTCTCATATCACTTTTATATTTGTAATATAATTTTGATATTAATCACTTATTTGTTATAAGATATATATAATGTCTATAAATGATATTTTTATTATTATACATGAATTTATGGGGATTTACATATCCTTTTTAGGATCTCTCTTTCATGAGGTTTTTGGTGTCATTGTTACCATTCTGATACGGGACTCCATCTCAATTTGTTTACATTGAGACATATTTTGATCTTATGATCCTTTATACTTTTATTAGGTGTATATAGAATATATATAAAATTTTATACCATGAATTTATTTATTATCATGATATTTAATTTTTTTAATGTTATTGTTTCCTGAGTGTTATAATTTAAATATTTCTAAAGTGATAGGGGACTTTTTTTCTAAATAAATTTTTTTAATGATTTCTTTCACACACCCTTTCTCTTATGTTTTCATGTTTTCAATAATATTTTTGAAAATTTTTACATGTATGTAAATTATTTATAAATATAATTTTACTTTAAATCAAATGTTTTCAAATGGAATATTTTTATGAGTTAAATAGAAAATTTTATCAAACAAAGAATCAAAATTTATATTTTTAAAGTATACAATGACATTGAATTTTCCCAAAATCATAGATTTTATCTGATTTAAAGATTTAAATTTTACACGTTTTATTAAATGAAATACCATACTTTCTTTTTTTTTGGGAATTTTATTACTGAAAACGATTTTTTCAAAAGAAATGTTTATTTTTTAATGAAAATGGGATTTTGAAAGGAAATTGTATTTTAATATCTCAATGTTATATACAAAAAAATTTGAAAGAATTTTCTACAAATGATAATTTTTTTTATTCATGATGCGGTTATTAGAAATTATATATGATGGGTACACCCAGATTGCACTAGGTGAGATTGTGATAGCCAAAACGATGGGTTCTCCTAGATAATTCTTCAATGCATTTGGTAATGATTATATTATCCACCTAATTATATTAGAGGTTGGATGTATGGTTATTCCAATTAATGATTATAACTATTATTATGTTATACTCATGCACTTTTATTATATCATTATACCCTTATTCTCATATTATACTCATTGATGAAATTTATTTATTAGTGATTATGTTTTCCGTTATTGATAATTTCAGCACACTCTTCTTCTGTTTGATTTTCCACAGGCTAAAATGAATTTTGTTGAATGAAATTTCTCTAGAAGGTATTTCATAAGGATGATGATTATGTATTAATTTGAAGAATGAAAATATGGGTAATGTGGGAGAAATGGTCATTTAATGTCATGGTAATTATTTATATATAGGGTTTTACTAATTCAATGAAACTCTAAACCAAAAAGGTCCTTCAGAAAATAAGTGATAAAATATTACATTTTGATATTGTATGGAATGTATTAAAAAAGTAGGACACATTTTTCAGTATCAAATCTAGAAATGAAATGCTTATGGATTTAGCACAGGATCTAAGAGTACGTGTTTTGAGCTATTATATAGGTTTTTCAAAAATGTATCAGGATTTGGGATGTCAATATTGGTTTTTGGGATGAGATGGTTGATTTTAGATTTTTTATCATGGTGTTTTACTTGTAATAGAATTTAGATGGAACATCGAAGAACTTATGGTTTATTTCAGTCCTTACCCATTCTAATATGGAAATGGGATGAGAAATATATGGATTTAATTGTCAGTTTACCATAAAATCCAATTGAGGAGGATATGATTTGGGTGATCATTGATTGAATGATGAAATCATTTCATTTCTAACTCATTGACAAGATTATTAAGGAGTAACAACTTGGGGATTTGTTTATAGATATATTTCATGAATTCATGGGGTTCCTTTTTTGGGTTTTTATAACAGGGACTTGAGGTTCACATCCATGTCTTGGAAAGGGTTATAGGAGGTGATGGGATCCTAGCAGAAATTGTTCTCAACATATCATCTATAGATAGATAGATAGATAGAAAAGAATATCTACCCAAGTTCTTTAGGATATTCTCATGGATTGTGTTATTGATTTCGTTAGTTCTTGGGAATTTTTTTTTTTTTTGAGTTTTACTATAACAAGTTTCAATCAATATGGCACCCTTCAAGGATTTTTATAGAGTCCATATAAATCTCCCTTATACTGGTCAGAGTTGGGAGAGTATTCCTTGGTTGGGGTGAGTCTTTTCAGTACACAACAAAGAGGGTTTAGTTGATCCATAATAGATTGACCACAACACAGAGTTGTATGAAAATTTATGTGGACCATCATCATCGGCTGATGGATTTGGAGTTTATAGATTGTGTATTTCTTATATTCTCACCTCATATGGTACATCGTGAGTTTCCTATCTAGGGTAAGTTGGCGTTGAGGTTTTTGATCCCCATTTAAATTGATGGGGGACTTTTATAGGTGGCCTATCTGTTAGGCATACAGTATTGTTTGACATCCATCTTAAATTTTTTTCATAATTAATATCTAAATAGGTATTGACCATATCATTCCTATGTGATTAAATGAGAAAACATTGATAATTATTCAAAAATAATTATAGTTTAGCATTCGGTTCAGATTATAATTCACTGAGGGAATTTTTTTCATAGTAAAAAAATTCTACAGGCATGTGTAATAAAGAAGTGAATATGGGATAAACAAGATATGTGGGAGTGGGAATTATTGATAAATCCTCATTAGGGTTCATTTTTCAAGATTTTTGGATCTTGATGAATTTCATGGGATATAATGAATTTATGTTGGGGAGATTTAAAAATCTTGTTACATTCCTTTAGATATACATTATATTTTTGTTTATGGTTTTCATTTTTGTTTGGGTGCATTGAGGGATTCTTAGTATTGGAGATCCATTAATGGGGAATTTTAAATAGTGTTTGGGGATGTATTATTGTTTGGATTATTGGATTTTACTATAAATGTGTAAATTACATTACAAGGTTTTCCTGGGGAATATAGTTTCTTATGTTTTGTTTGGAGGTTTCGTATAGAAAAAATCAGGTAATCCCTACTTGGTGGACACATTCATATCATGAATGGGTTACATGACATAAATATGTTATTGGGTCGATGTTATGAAAATCCTGAAGGTCAAGAAAATTTTATTAGACATGAATGATTTACACGTCATCAAAATGTTTATCGATATTTAATTTAATCCAAGGCAATTATTTTTTGGAGTATTTGTCATATGTTCGATTTTATGCTGCAAAAGGGATTCACAGTGTGAATTACTCTCATACATAAATTTTAAATTCCATGAATGCCTCATTTTTTTATCATTAGATGTGAAAGCTTTCCTCTGGAACCCTATAATGGTTTTGGGTGATTTTCTATGATCTTCCTCATATTTGATTTCTTTTTTATTGTTTATTTTCTATAGTGATTTCACTACATATCCATGGTAAGATGTCTTTCAGGTTCTTTATTTCCTTTCTTTGTAGACTTGGAGTTGGCGATATTATTATTTCAAAGTTATGGTTAATTGTTATTTTATATTTATGCTTTGTAGTTTCTTGTCATGACTTGTCTTTCTAATATAGATCCATGTTTTTTATCCCTATTATCAAAGTTAGCTTGTTATCACTTATTCTTGAGGTAGGTGTACCTATAAAAGTGTTTCCAATTAATTAATTCCTTTATGTTCTTTTTAAACCTATTTTTTTCATTTAAATGGATTTTATTTGGAAAAAGGGTTTTATTTAAATGTGAGCATGGTTTTGAACATGGTTTTGAACAATCATGGAACATTAGGAACTTTGGGTGTGATTGTAAATATTAATCGGTGACCCTAGTATGAGTGTGACACAACTAGGGGTTACTTTTGTAATATAGGTAGACTATATAAGGAATAAATATTTGTTGGAACCATGTTATGTTTAGTTTAGGATTCTTTTATTTTGAGTATATATTCCCATAGGATTGATACCAAATGGTGTTCTATGTATTTTATACCTAGTTTATCACCTGATAAATTATCTCATGGATATTTTATCCAATGTTTAATTAACTTGTTTTTCATTTATACTAGATATATTAATATATTTGGTGAATATGGTATGCATTTATGAAAAAAAAAAGAAATTTTTACAAATTTTTTTATTTATGAAAATGTTTTAGACACCAGATTTTGTTTTAAAACAAATTTTTTTACATTCATGATATTTGAACTTGTATAGATTCTTTGGTGGTATCGTTTTGGGATTTGTGATCACACACTACTTTTTCCTTTGGAATGTTTTAGACATTGGTTATCAGAATTCAGGTACTGGGAAGGGAATAATGTTTTATTCTAAATTCTCTTATTGTTTCTTTCTATCATATCAGGATGGTTTGGAAGTGAGGATTGGTCCCATGGTGACTTGATGGTCCTATCATGTAATAATTTTTTTAATTCATCTAGTTGTCTTGGATTGTATAGAACTTGTTATTTTACTTTCTTCTTATTTTTAATCTTGTTGTATGTTCTATTTTTTTTATATTAAAGACTTTTTTATATTATGATTATTATACCACACCAAGTGATAGTCATCTTGGGTAGATAGTTTAGCTAACCTAGGATAGTTCATTACATTTCATCTTAACATACCACATGAAAAAAGAAATGGGTTTCAAATAAATAGATTCATCATATAAATAAACCATTCATTTAAAGAATAAGTATGATATCCTAGGATCATATATCTAGTAAACAATATGTTATATCAATGGATATCATGTTCAATTGAAAATTATTTTCAAAGTTCACATGGAACATTTATTAAGGAAAAAATCCTTCCACTTTGAAATACAATTTTTGAAACATAAATAATTTTCAAAATAAATTTATATTAAAATAGCCTTGAAGACTTATAAATTTTTATTTAATGATCAATTAAAATGTTTCTTGAGGAAAGTAAAATTATAAATTTAAAAAACAACATTTAAAACCTAAAACATTTTTCAAATAATTTTTATTAAAAAACCGTAGAAAAATATAAATTACTGTTCAATGAAAATAATTTTCATGATAGAAGGAAATTTCATCCATGTCATGTAATTTTTAAATAAATATTCCTTGCACATTTTCAGAAAAATCCAAATAGGTTTTTTTATGAAAAAAATGAATAATTTTAAATAATTTTGTAAAAAAAGTAAAACTACAATAAAAATAAATTTTAAAACACCTTTAAGAGGATTAAATTTTTTTTGAGAACATTTTTAGAAAACATAAATATGGTAGAATAAAAGGATTTCGACTGAAGACAGAAAGTAATTTAGTTTTCATTAATTTATTTTGGAATCATGAGTACATAAAGAGTAAAAAATAGTGGAAAAAAATATTCTAATATAATTAAATTAGGAGAATAAATTCATGAGTTTCATGAAATATAGTTCATAATATTTTATTGTAGCAAGCATAACCATAAACAGCCCTGATAAACCATGAGATTGTATCATTAAAACTTTACCACATTGGAAACATTGAATAAAAAGCCCCATAATAGAATAAAAATAAATAAAACATAAAATATCATGAGAATAAATAAATTCATTATATTAAATATAAAATGGGGTGTGTATACACTTCATAAAATAAGATAGGTATATAACATAACATATGTACCAAAGAAAAAACATTAAGACAAAAATCCCTTACATTAAGTATCAACATGCTTAATATATGTTAAAAACTTCTGTATAATAAATATAAGTTTATTTATTAAATAAAAATAATTATATATATTTCATACCGTATATTATTTTTTGATGAAATTTTATTACCCATTTTTTAAAAAAATTAATGTCAAAATCATTTTTTTGGCAATAACTGCTTTGTTTTTCTGAATGTTTTAGTTTCTTATTTGTTATCCTCCTATATTGATAATAGGTCTATTATATAAATAATTTTAACTATGATATAAATATCATATATATTATTTATGTTTCATTTATACTAATCCATAAAGAAAGAGATAGAAAATGAAATACACCGGTCATTGAGAAGGTATGTTATATGTTTGCATGAATGCTATTTACATTCTATAAACAAATGAATATAAAGAAAGATAAATAATATTTTATGTTTAAATAATCCTTTTATGTCATATATACCACATATATTCATTAAATATACCACAATTAATTTTTATGTAATTATTTAGTGAAAAATGAATCACATTGTTTCACAAGGTGCAGTCCACCATACACAAGAACATCGTTATCGTATCCCTCAAGGATTTCAAAGTAATAACGTGTATGAACTTTTTTAATTAAAAAATAAAAATTATTCAAAAATATCATATATGCTCTTATAATCTATCATATTTCCATCCTTGTAAAACAAAAATTAAAGACACATCACCTGGGTTTGCGAGGTGGTGGTCTTCCATACAATCGACTGATGTTATTATTTTCTAATGGGTTTAAAGGTAAGAAGGTGTAACACCCCAAGGTTTTTAAAAATAAATTAAATTATTAAAACTTATATTTAAGTAGATATTTATAACTAACCTTTAAACTTAATTTAGCAGCTTCTATGTTTTGAATTTCAAAAAATGGCCATCTACATTTGTGTTCAGGAAGTTATTTGGAGTCTCATAGAACCAACTTGATTTTTGGTGAATAGTAACACACCCCTATGAATAGTAATATGAATATTAATATGACCATAATGAATAGTAAATTGCATTATTATTTTATTTTCTCAAGGATTTAAGATAATGACATGTTTAATAATTTTTCAATGTGATATAAAAGTAGTTATAAATTTAAAATTGTTAATTTTAGAATTAATTATGACTTTATTTAAAAATTAATTTAATAATATTTTGAAAATTGTTTTCAAAAAATAGAGTTAATTTTTGAATTCTAAACATCAATAAATTTTAAGGGTGAATTTTTCGGTTTTTTTTCTGAAACAATTGAATTTTCCATGAATAGTGAAATATGGTAAAATACCATATGTTCAAATTATTAGTAAAATACACTATTTATGACATCATAAGTGATGTAAGGAAACTTGTTTCGAACTCACATACCATTTTTACTATTTTGGGTCACATGAATTAAGACTATTCATAGACTTGAGAAAATTTTTATAATAATGATTAAAATAATGTAAAATACCACTCCTCCTCCACTATAAATACCACCCTCATTACAATATTCCTACCACACCTTTCAAGACTTGATCATTGTATAATTTATAACAAATTCCTTCACCAATATTCTTCCTCACTTTCTAGAGATTCTTTTCTCACCAAAAGTCCAAATCCAAAGCCCTTAAAAAGGATCTCAAGGAGAAGAGATCAAGAGGTAAACATCCTTTTTTTCATTCTATTATTACATTTTATGTAATTATTTTAATTTCTATTGTATTATTTTGGAATATGTCATTCCATATCCCCCTTAATTCCCATATTATTTATGAATGATGAGTTACCCCTTTTCTCTCATCAAAATATTTTATGAATTTTTTAATGGCGCCGTTAGGCTGCCGAATTTTTCGTAAGGGGTTTATCAACTCTTCTTTTATTTTGACTTCCTTTATTTTATTCTTCTTTCCTCAACTCCTCTTATCTAATAGGCATGAAAGATCCAAAAATATTTTATATTTTTTGTGCTCTAGTTTTCATGGAAAATTCTACCTAAACATTTTTCTCCTCTCCCACTTATTCAAGGAATAAAAACATTGTCCATGATGTGTTGAATTACCGACATCATGGATGATGCGATTACACCTAGCTTTAATTATTTCAAGTCTAATCTTGAAACCATTTTTATGGTTGAAAAATGTTATAATATATGTGTTTTATATCATACATGTTTATGGTATTCTTTTTACACATGGTTTTAATTGATAAAACAAAACAAGGTCCTTATTATCAAAGAAACACTAAAATGATCTAAACAATCATCATTAATGTTTCAACTTATGAGTCATCATCATTTCCGAATTCAAAATAAAAAATCGTATAATTTATTATTCTAGAAATATGTATGCACCATTCCATTCTAATTATAGTCTTTCACTTCCAATCGACAAGAACATCTATCATGAACCAATCATGGAAAACATATAAAGAACGCACCCAAAACAATGCGAGGAACAAAATACTAACAATTAATGGTTGAAATGATGTAATAAAATAATCATATAAGGTATTATAAAGATGTATATGTTTCTTTAAGATATTAATAAAACTTTTTTAACCATTATACAGGAGGTTTAAACACTTTTTATGTAATAAGAACCCGAGGTTAGGGAATTCTTAACCCAATTTCCATTCTTTGGGTTAACCCTCTTCTTTATTCATTATGTGGTTTTAATATTTTTGGTGTGATTATTTTCTTGTTTATATTATATAGTATTATTTGTATTTATAGTGTATACAAATGTCCATTAAATTCTATTAATTCTCACTTTGATTATATTTTAAGCGACTTTCCATTGAAAATACTTTTAAAAGTATCTTTAATAAATTTCAAAGGAATCATATTTATATATATATATAGACTGAGTGATTTATTATAATTACAATATACTTTATTACCAATATATGTTCCTTGGAAATTATTTATGTTGGGTTGATTCCATTATAGCTCAAGATATGTTCGGTGGAGCCCATTATAGCTCAAGATATGTTAGGTTGAGCCCATTATAGCTCTAGATATGATGGGTGAGCCCCCTTATAGCTCTCCAATTCATTGGGACCTCTAGAGATGGAAGTTGACTAAAAGGTTATTCCATGTGAAAGGGATAATGTAAGAGTGATATGGTAAATATGTCCCAAGAAAACTACATGATTTTTCTATGCATGTGAGTTTTTATGATTATCAGTTTTACTATTTTTTATGTTATCACTTGACTAACGATTTATTTATTTATATCCCTTACCAAGTTTTATACTCATCCCAAGTTTTTAATATGTTTTTTTATAGTATATAAGGATGGGTAAGATAAATAATGGAGTCTTGATGAAGGTTTTATAGGGTTGTGAAAGAAATCATGTTTTAAGTTTTAATGTCCTATATTTTGAAAAATGGATACTGTTTTAGTAGTATCCTCTTGCATGAATGTGGTATGTCATGTGTGTAAGATATCCTAATTATTTAAATCTATAAACCTGAAAATATCCTCAATGTTTAATAATGTATGTTATTGTGTAAAATTCAATATTAAGTAATTTTTAAGGTTAGTTCTTTATAGTTGGTATCAGAGGATGGTTTAGAAAACATTAGGGGTTAGGATGATGTCAAAAGAATAGAATAAAATATTTTTTTACACTATAATTAATTTGAAATGTTATAGAATTTAATTATTACCATGTTTATTCCACTATGATATGTTTTTTTAGAATGGTTGTTCGTAGAGGAAACCGGGAAGCTGAAGTAAGAAGGCACAAAGAGGCTGATGTTTTTCCGAATTTGCAACCCGAAATAGAGGGAATCGGAAAGGAGCAGTTTGTGATAGAAATGGATTAGTTTAATAAAGTAATAAACGAGGGTAGTATCAATACTAGATAAGAACATGATAAAACATGAAGAAAGACGTCTTTTTTGGAGAATTTTATGAGGCAACATCCTCCATCAGTCAGTGGAACCATAGATCCCGTGATAGTTGGAGGATGGATCAATTCTCTAGAAAAGATATTTGATGTCCTGGGGTATTTAGAAAGTAAAAAGAAAATAATAACCATTTATCAATTGTAAGGTGAATCTGATCAATGGCGGTCCCTAGTTAGGAATACGTGACAGGGAGATGATCTTGACAGTCTGGAATGGGATGATTTTAAGAATGTTTTTCTTGAAAAATAATTTCCCAAAACTGTTTGACTTAGAAAGGAGAAAATTTTTTTAGAACTAAAACCAAAAAGATGTTTACTATGTGGTAGTATATGAATCCCATTTTACAGGACTGGCCAGCTATGTACCAGATTTTACACGGGATTTTGAAAGTAAAATTAATTGATTTTACTCTAGTTTGAAACTGGTTTTGTGAAGATATTTTTCTTAAAAAGAGTTTAAAATCTATGAGAATATTGTTTGTTGTGTAGAAAAAGTTGAGATAGAGTTTGCTGATATATGTGCCTCATGATGAAAAAATAAAAAGTGGCTAGGGTGGCAGACAATGAGGACGAACTCGCCAAAGAAGTATGGAGGTATGAAAATAAATTTCCTTTCTTGTGAAAAGTGTGGTAGAAGGCATCCTAGTGAATGTATTGTGAATTCTGGGAAATGCTACTGATGTGGGAAGTTAGGACACATGTCTCATGAGTACATGGAAAATGATATGAAAACTAATTAGAAGCCGATGGTGAGAAGATTTAACTGTAAGGAATTGGGTCATTTTGCTAATGTTTGTCTAAAGCAAGTTACTCATAGAAGGGATAAAAAAGATAGAATGTAGAAGGGTTTGTAATTTGCAACCACATCAGCCGATGTTGATCTGTCAAATGAGGTGGTATAAGGTACATTTCTAGTTTTTATAGATTTCTCAAATGTATTTTTTGATTCAGGGTCTACACATTATTTCTTTTATGATAAATTTTATGAAAATTTGGGAATTCATCTCATGAAATGAAACCAGATATCATGGTAAAAATACCTATAGAAAATGTTGTGGAAAAAGAAATTATAATAATATTCCTATCATTGTTTGTGGAAAGATTTTACCTGCAAACCTTTTTGTTTTCCCTCTAGTAGTGTTTGATGTTATTCTGGGTATGGATTTTCTTTCTTTTTATCATTCTAGGATAGATTGTAGAGAAAAAGAAGTTATTTTTTTAGAAATAAGTTTAGTTTGTGTACAAGAATGAACCCATACCATTAATAACATATCTGGAATCTAAGAAACTGATAAAGTATGGGAATAAAAGTTATATTGCTCATATTTTTAAAGATAAGGGAACTATCCAGATTAATGATGTACCAGTGGTATATGAATACTTGGATGTATTTCTCAATGATTTTCTTGGTTTTATTCATAATCAAGAGGTTGAGTTTACTATTGACTTAGTTCCTAATGCTAATCCAATTTATAAACCTCTTTATTGAATGGATCAAATGGAACTTCTGGAATTAAAATAGTTATTGCAAGAATTATTAGATAAAGGCTTGATCCGACCTGGCAATTCACCATGTGGCACTCCAGTGTTGTTTGATAATAATAAATAAGGTTCAATAAGAATTTTCATTGATTATTGGGTTGTGAATAACATTACTATTAAAAAAAGTATCCTTTGCCTCGTATTTATGATTTGTTTGATCATTTCTCGGGAGTACAATATTTTTCAAAGGTTGACCTGAGGTCGGGGTACCATCAGTTGAAAGTAAAGGATGGTGACATCCCAAAGACTGCATTCCATACTAGATACGGTTATTATGAATTTGTAGTTATGCCTTTTGGGTTAACTAATTCACCTATTGTATCCATGGATCTTATGAATAGAATATTTCACAAGTTCTTGGATAAGTTTGTGGTTGTGTTTATTAATGACATTCTAGTATATTCTAGAAATAAATAGGATAATGAAAAACAACTAAGGGTTGTTTTGAAAACCTTAACAGAAAATAAACTATATGAAAAATTCATCAAGTGTGACTTTTGGTTGCAAAAAATTTCTTATCGTGGACACATTGTAAGTAAGGATGGAATATCAGTTGATCCTACCAAATAAAAAGTGGTTGATGAATGGCCATGACCTAATAATGTTTCAAATATTCATAGTTTTCCTGGATTAGCAGCTTATTAACAATGGTTTGTTAAAAACATTGCACTTTTATCTATCTCGATAACTAGGTTAACACGAAAAGGGGTTAAATTGGTTTGGACCAAATAATGTGACATTTGTTTTCAGGAAATGAAGAATATATTTGTGAATGATCCAATTTTGGCCTTGCCCTCCAGAAATTGTGAGTTTTTCATCTACAATGATACTTCATTGAAGAGAATTAGTTGTGTTCTGATGCAGAATGATGAGGTAATTGTTAATGCTTTAAGACAACTAAAATTTCTTGAGTTAAATTATCCCACACATAATTTTGAATTGGCAGCTGTGTTTTTTTTTGAAAATTTGGAGGCCCCATTTATACAGAGCCAAATGTCAAATATATACTAACCATAAAAGTATGAATTATATATTCACTCAAAAGGAATTAAACATTTAGTAGAGAAGATTGATTGAATTGATAAAGGATTATGATTGCACATTCAATTAACATGTAAGAAAAGCGAACAAAGTGGAAGATTCCTTGAGTGAAAAACATCATGCATCATTAAACATGTTACATTTGGAACATGATCCCTTGATTAATGATTTGATAAATTTTGGATTAGAAGTTGTTAGTGCAGGGAATACATCTATTTTGTTTCAGGTTTCAGTGCAATCATAATTTTCAGATAAAATTAAGCAATCATAGAATGGAGACCATGAGTTATAGAAAACAGTAGAATTGGTTAAAATGGGTAAGTTTCTAGAATTTAAACTTGATAAATAATATGTTTTAAGATTTGGAAAATGTTTTGTGTGACTTGTGATTAAAAGTTAAAGAATGATTTGTTTTGTGAAGCTCAAAGTTCTGCCTTTTTAGATCACCCTGGAAGTACTAAGATGTATAGAGACCTACAGGAGTATTACTAGTGGGATGGAATGAAATGATATATTGCAGAATTTACTGTGAAATGTGTGACATGTAAACATGTTAAGCAGTGTGGCAGTTACCAATGGGGGTGCTTCAACCTTTTTCAGTGCCAGAGTGGAAATGGGAGAATATATCCATGGACTTCATGGTGGGACTACCTAAGACTTCTTGAGGTAACAATGCGATTTAGGTTATTATTGATCGGCTGACTAAATCTGCATATTTCCTTTCTATTCGAGATATATGGTCATTGGATACGATTTTTCAATTGTACCTCAAAGTGATTGTCAGGTTACATGGAGTTCCTCTTTCCATTGTATCTTATCAGGATCCTAGGTTAAATTATAACTTTTGGAAGGGTCTTCAGAATTCATTGGGCACCAAATTGAATTTCAGTACGACTTTTCATCCTCAATCAGATGGGTAGCCAGAAATAACAACTCAGACTTTGGAGGATACACTTCTTGCTTGTTCAATGGACTACCAGGGAGTTTGGGATCATCTTATTTATTTACTTGAGTTTTATTATAATAACAGTTTTCATTCCAGTATATAGATGTCACCTTTTGAGGCACTGTATGGGAAGAGGTTTCAAACTCAATCTTTTTGGGATGATATCAGGGAAAGGAAGTTGACGTGACTGGAATTAGTAGAAGAAGTGGTTAAGAAAGTGAATATGATCCAACAACACATGAGGAAATATCAGAACATGCAAAAAAGTTATGAAGATAACAGAAGGAAAGACTTCTCTTTCGAGGTAGGAGTCCATGTTTTCCACAAAATTTCTCCTTGGAAAAGTGTGATATGTTTTGGTATGAAAGGAAAGCTAAGTCTGAGATTCATCGGTCCTTTTGAAATCATGGAAGAAGTTGGAATAGTTACATACTGAGTAGCTTTTCCTCCGAGTTTATCTCAAGAATATAATGTTTTTCATGTTTTGATATTTAGAAAGTATGTGTCAGATTCATCACATGTCTTGAGCCCCAAAGCTGTTCAGCTAGAAGAGAACCTTTCTTATGAAGAGAAACCAGTTCAGATTCTTGATCGAAGGGAATAAGTAGTAAGGAATATGGTAATCCACCATGTAAAGATTTTTTTGGAGAAACCGCATTATTGAAGAAGCAATATGAGAATCTAAAAATTCTATGAGAGAATGGTACTCCCACTTGTTTAATGAGTAAATAAAATCACGGGGACACAATTTCCAGATTGTGGGGATAATGCAACACCCCAAAGTTTTTAAAAATAAATTTAATTCTTGAAACTTTTTTTAAGTAGATATATATAACTAGCCTTTAAATATAATTTAGCAGCTTAAATGTATTTAATTTCAAAAAATGGTCATCTAAATTTATGTTCAGTAAGTTATTTGGGGTCTGATGGAACCAACTTGATTTTTGGAAAATAGTAACATACCCTTATGAATAGTAATATAATCTTAATGAATAGTAAATTATATTATTATTTCAATTTCTTAAGGCTTCAAGATAACGACATGTTGATTAATTTTTTAAAGTGATATAAAAGTATTTATAGTTTTAAAATTTTTATTTTATGAATTAAGTTTGATTTTATTTAAAAATTAAATTAATAATATTTAGAAAATTATTTTCAAAAAATGGAGTTCATTTTTGAATTATACACATCAAAAAATCCTAAGGGTGAATTTTTGGGATTTTTCTGATACAATTGAATTTTCGATGAATAGTGAAATACAGTATATTACAGTATATTAAATTTATCAATGAAATACACTATTTATGACATCATAAGTGATGTAAGTACAATTAGTTTAAAATCACATTCCATTGTTACTATTTATGTTCACATGAATTATGAATATTCATAGTCTTGAGCAAAAGGTTATAATAATGATTAAAATAATGTAAAATTCCTCCCCTCCTCTACTATAAATACCACGGTTTCCCCCTCTTACCCCCACACTTCTCAAGCCTTTATAATTGTCTAATTTCATTCAAATTCCCTCCCCAATCTTATTACCACGTCCTAGAGATTTTGTTCTCATCAGAAGACCAAAACCAATGCCCATAAGAAGGATTTCAAGGAGAAGAGATCAAGAGGTAAACATCCTCTTTTGTTTTCTTTCTTTTATTTCCTTTTATTTTATTCTTTTAATTTACTTTGAATTATGTTGGGATATTTCATTCAATATCCCCCTTACTGATCATATTATGTATGAATGATGATATAACCCTTTTCTCCCATCAAAATATTTTATGAAATTTTAAGCGACACCGTTAGGCTGCGAAATTTTTTGTAAGGGATTTCTCAGTACTTCTTTTATTTTGTGTTCCTTTATTTTATTCTTCTTTCCTCACCTCCTCTTATCCAATAGGCATGAAAGCTCCAAAAATCAGGAATATTCTTTATTTTATCATGTTCATGGAAAATTCCTCATCTATCTTCTTCTCCTCTAACACTTATTCAAGGAATAAAAACATTGTCTGTGATGTGTCGAATTACCGAAATCATAGACGATGTGATTACATTTTTCTTTAATTATTTCAATTATGTTCATGAAACCATTTTTATGGTTGAACTAGGTTATAATGTATATGTTATATATAATCCATGCTTCTTTAATTTTTTTACACATGGGTTTAATTTATGAAACAAAATGTGGTCTTTATTATCAAAGAACCACTAAAATGATCGAAACGAACATCATTAATGTTTTAACTTATAAATCATCATAATTTCAGAATTAAAAATGATAAATACTATAATTTATGTTTTTGGAAAGAATTAACAAACATTCCATTCCAATTCTAGTGTTTCACTTTCAATCGACTAGAACATCCATCATGAACTAATCATGGAAAACAAGTAAAGAACACCCCCAAAACAATGCAAGGAAAAAATAATAACAATTAAAGTGTGAAATGATGTAATTAAATGATCATATAAGGTATTATAAATATGGATATATTTTTTTAAGATATTTATAACACTCTTTTAACCATTATACAGGATGTTAAAACACTTTTTAGGTAAGAATAACCTGAGGTAAGGGGATTCTTAACCCAATTTCCATTCTTTGGGTTAACCTTCTTCTTTATTCATTATGTGGTATTAAGATTTTTTGGTGTGATGATTTTCTTGTCTATATTATGCAGTATTATTTGTATTTACATTGTATACACATGTACATTTAATTCTATTAATCCTCACTTGGATTATATTTTAAGGGACATTCCTTTAAAAATCCTTTTAAAAGTATCTTTAATAAATTTCAAAGGAATCATCTTTATATATATATATGGAATGAGTTTTTTCTCCTAATTTTATGATACTTTATTACCATGATATGTTCCTTGGACATTATTTATGTTGGGTTGAGCCCATTATAGCTCAAGATATGTTGGGTTGATCCCATTATAGCTAATGATATATTGGGTCGAGCCCATTATAGCTCACAATATGATGAGTGAGCCCTATTATATCTCTTTAATGCATTGGGTACTCCAAATACGGAAGTTGACCAAATATTTATTCCATGTGCTAGGTTTAATGTAAGAGTGATATGGTAAATATTTCCCAAGGCTACTGCATGATGTTTCTATGCATATGGATTTTTTATGATTATGGGTTTTAATGATTTTTATGTTATCATATGACAAATTATTTATTTATTTATATCCCTTAATGAGTTTTATACTCATCCAATGTTTTTAAAATTCTTTTTACAAGATATAAGGATGGGTAAGGGAAATAAGGGAGTCGTGATGAATGTTTTAGAGGGTTGTGAAAGAAATCATTTTTTAAGTTTTAATTTCTTATATTTTGAAAAAATTGATACTGTTTTAGTAGTATCCTCTTGTATGAATGTGGTATTTTATTTAAGTAAGATATCCTAATTCTTTAAATCTCTATACCTGAAAATATCCTCAATGTGTAATAATGTATGGTCTCGTGTAAAATTAAATATTAAGTAATGTTTTAAGGCTGGGTCTTTATAGAAGTTAGATGTGGAATTATAATTAAAAAGGCATAATAATATAATAAATAAATATTAAATCAATTATTATATCTAATTGTGATAGGTGGTTATAGAAAAAGAATAACATCAGTTTGTAAGGCGGTAGTCTACCATACACACAATCAACAGTTTCTTTTCCATCTAATGGTTGATGAGATTTATATAATTTTTTTAATTAAAATAATAACATATCATTATATGGTAGATAATTCTTTATTATATTAGATTAATCTAAAAATATTTGAAGGAGTTATAAGAATAAGTAAAATAAAAAAACACAGTTTAAAACATTATATCTTCTTCTGACAACCTCTTAATGTTTAGCCTAAATCCTTCCATGATTTTATTTTTGATCTCAATAAGTAATTTAGCATGTGTGTATGAATTTAAGTATTATATTTGGGCATTTATTTTTCCAACCAAATGGATTTGGAACTATAAAAAGGAGAGGAGAGGGGTGTCCTTTTATATGTGGGAGAGAGTACACCTATAAAGTTTTTGAAATGACTAATGTGTACCCACGTATTTAACATTCCAGAAATATAAAAAAAATCCATTATCTATTCATATAGTGTATAAGGTATAAATAATTCTGTAAAATTGGTATTAGAGAATGTTCTAGGTCATTCTACCAATCACTTTTTGAGTTTTACCCTAGATAAAATATTTTTAACCTCTCCCATAGAATTTAATTTTTACTATTTTTACTCCCCATTTTTAAAAAATAATTTTAACATATAATATAATAATTATTATTATAGCACCAAACATTTAATCTATTTTTATTATTTCCAATCAAATTGGTAGAAAACTTTAATAGAAAATTAAACCTGTATGAATGATGGAAAAACAGTTATTTAAAGCAAATTTTTTGAAAAGATTAACTTTTTTATAAACAAATTCCATATGAAATTGATTCCGATGAACTAAATTTTATTAATAAATTTATAATTTACGTAAATTTAATTATAAAACCATAGAAAATAAAATTTATCTTTTAAGTGGTTTGAATGATAAGGTAGTGTTTAATTAAAATTATTATTTTTGACTATTCACTAAAAAAGTATATTTTCAGAAAATTATCAAATATTTACATTAATACAATTTAAAAATATTTATTAATAAAATTAAATTTATTTTATCAAATAAATTTTCAAATATTTTATTATATTATTCTAAACATAATTCCACAAAATACGACAAATCTGATTCTTATAAAAAATATACTTTTATGGGTAAAATTGGAATTCTTCTAATCACATGTCTAAAAAAAGAATAAGACAATTGTTAAATATTTTAATGAATATATATTATATAAATTTATTTCAAATGTTTCAATAAAATTGTTTTTTTAAAATTTATTGAGGTAAAACACGTTTACGTACAAAGACTTTTTTTTCTGAAACTGATTCCCTTTATATTCAAACATTTATTATTTTCATTTTGAATTAATTGGTCACTAAAGAATTAAATTTATATATGTGTGTTAACCATATATTTTCATAATTTATATAATCCTATTCATACATTTCATTCTAATGGCTAGAAGATAACTATCATATTAAATAATAATATTTTAATAGTGTGTTGTGTTTAATTAATACTCGATGTTGTGTATAACCCATGCCATTAAAGAATTTAAATTTAATCAACCACATATTTCATAAATTCATGGGGTGTCACAAGGGTTTTGATTATATGTAAATATGTTTGGTATGTCAACAAATTAATGTGAAACGACAATATCCTAAAGGAGTGATGCAACTACTACCCATACCTATGTTAATGTGGGATGAAATCACTATAGACTTAAGTATTGTCCTTCCTAATAAATAAAATAGAAACAATTCCATGTTATTAATCATTTATAGGTCAACAAAGAATTACCATTTTAGCACTACATGAAATGTTTTATACCTTTAGTGTTTTTATTGTCAGTTTAGGCAATAAGTAGTGGGTCTTCAGGGTAAACCACTATAAATTGTTTCAAACCATGATCCTTGATTTACTTCTATGGTTAGGAAGAGCCAAAAAATATCTATTAATATAGAGGTAATCATTTTAATAACCAATAATCCATTATATTTTGGGTAGTTTGGGGGGAATATTAAAAAATTGGAATAAGGGTTATGATCTAGATTAGTTTATTTATAAGGGATTTAGGGGATACATCTTCCACTATTTTAATTATCCCCTGAAAAAAGTTTCTACTTTAGTATTAAAATGGATCCTTATGATTCACTATAAATAAAAAATTTATAACATCAACATGTTTTAAATTTTTTATATAAGGAATTTTTTTTGGTACAATGCATTATTAATTACACTAAAGAGAAAATATAACTGATCTAGAAGTAAATTGGTGATTCTAAGAGTAAAATAATAGATATTCTAACTGTTGATCAAAATACATATCATATTGACTTTGGGATCATTTATTTATTTTTAAATCACCTTGTAAAGGATTTATTCCAATATTCATGGAGTCTTACACATGTTTCTTTTTAGAAATTATATGATAGAACCAATCTATATATAAATTATAAATGGTGTAAAATTTGATCATTTCATATCATATTAAAAGTAATTGATATATTTTCTAGATAAAAGGTAATACGTGGTGCTAAAAATAATAACCTAATTTAAGAAGTAATAGTGATAATTAATAATATCAAGGAAAAAAATTATGAGAATTAATAAGAAATGTAGGAAAAATATCCCCATTTATTTTTTGGTTTGATAGAATTTTATTGGGAAAAACTTTTTCAATTGGCGGTATGTAAGAACCTAAACAATTGAAAATATTACTAATAGTAGAACTATTATTTAACTATTATTATTTCATTATGAATGACATAGAGATAATTTTATATTTAATAGGAATTATCCCTATTATTAAATAATTTTGACAATAACAATAAATAATATTATAAGGATACACACACTAAATAATGGGGAAAACACTAAGGGAAACTCATTATGCCTGAATACTCCCATGAAGACCACTTATTCCAAGAAGGCTATAAAAATAATGAGAACGGTTAGGAATATGATAATAATTATAATGAGAAATATATAACCATTATAATTTATGTAATGAATAAATAATTATGGGATTTTTTGAAATATATTTAAGGTGTATAGGTCAATTTGACTTTTAGTATCTATCTATTACTTAATTATTACCTATTTAGTGAAATGTGACCATTATATGGCTAATGTAATAGTAATTATACGACATATAACAAAAAATTAATAGTTTAAAATTAAAATCAAAAGTATTATATATAGTAATTCTTTTCCACACTCTTTAAGAATCAATATCTATATTACTTAAAAATGTACTATTACTCAAAGTGAAAAAATAGGGTGTTTCTATTTAAATATAGTTTTTTATATAAAATATAACGTTTAAAAAAATAATTTTCTCATTTAAAAAAAATTAATTTCATAAAATAAACATTATATTTGAAATCATCACGTCATAATTTTTCTATTATAAATTTTTTGAGAATTCTCTAAAATAAATTATTTTTCAGTTAATAGTAAAAATATTGTTTTGTGTATTTATTATACTTTATGAATTTATAAATTTGTAAAAAATAAGTAAAAATTAGTGAAGTATAATTGGTATCCAGATATATGTTATTTCACTAATATAATGTATTTGAATTATTGAAATTAGGGTATTAAAATAAATATTTTATTGGAAAATTATATTCCTATGTATAATTTAAGAATAGAGAATGATTTTAAGTTAAGAATATCAAATATATAAAAACCCAATTTCATAATTTTCTAAACCATGAGTCAAAACCATCACTGGCCTGTGGAAAATGTATTTTCCAAAATATATAATCCCAATGGAAACATTTGAAAAATGATAATCAGTTATCTTTATTATCTATAAACTCCCTACTCTATATTTTATTTTATTTTATACCGACATCTTTAGAAAATTTATCTGTCTCTCTCTCTCTCTTACTCTATCATATTCTCTTATTAAGCATTTTAGTGGGGAAATCAAGCTCTTAAGGAATCAAACCTCTATTTAGGAAGTGATAAATAAGGTAAGGGACATCTTTGTATTTCCAATTCTTTATTTATATAGTTTCATTATAATAATCTTTTTTATTTCCATCAAAAAACATTCCCCATATGTTTATAATCATTACCTTATATTCTAAATAATTTCATATTAATTATATTCCACAATCCCACTCATTAATCTCATTCTTTAAACCATTATATATATATCTATTATTCTACCAATATCATTATTTTACCACCCATTCTATATGTTTATGTTATTAATTCTAAAACATAAATTAATTCATGAGGATTATATATATATATAACAATACTATATTGATTGGGGAATTTCATGTATGAAACCCACACTTCCAACTCATGGTTTAAAACGATGAAAACTTTTCCTATGATATATGTTATATTTGTCACACATACAATTCGATATATGAAGAGTGTGCCTTCACAGTTCTGCAATGCTCCAGATAAACAATTTTCACCTGAAGTAATATATTTATGATACATGGGAGTGAATACTTTGTAATGTTTGATGATACCATAGTGAATAAAAATTATAATATATTTTATGAAACCTCAGAGATATGAGCATGAATGTATCATTTTTATGTTATTGCAATAGTTACATGTTATAGATCATATACTCATGATTTTTATTTTATATTATTTCTCATGTGTTATCTATAATGATCAGATACAAACAATTTCCTTTTATAATAATTCTACTTATCTTTATTCGCTCCCTTTCCTTTTCATGTTTTTCCCTTGAAAATCATTTGAAAAAAGGTTACTTAGGATGAAGTAGTAATAAACTAATTAAATACTATTAAATAAATATTTTAATTTCCTTTTTATTCCATCAATATACTTCATTTATAATGTAATTAGTTTCCAACACAATAAATGTCCAAATATCCATGGATGATGTTAAGAAAATATTTTTAAGGAGTTATGTTAAAAATCGTGTATTAAAATATAGAATCACTATAAGAACTATGATTCATCTATATTTTAGATTATTGAAGTATTATTTCTAAAATAAGTACAAGTTTTAGTTTAATGAAATTTTTATTGAATCCCACCTTTTAATATGTAAATAATTCAATACATGGTAAAATATTTAATAAAACAGTGGATATTTAGAAGTTTAGATTCATGTATACTTGGAATGTAATTTATGAAAAACTAAAAATTCCATCATATGTTTTAGAAAGTATTCTCTATAGATTAATATAATTTAAATTTTACTACATCTCATATCTTAGGAAAATAAATTAAAATAAAAGAATGCGTATAAATCCTACTGAGAGAGAAAAAAATAGAAATATCTATCATTTGACCATGAGGAATAACAATAACGAATGAACATAAGAACATGTAGTATATAAAAATACAATGATGATGAATAATAACCTATAATTGTGACTACAACCAAAAAATTAAATCCTCACAATCATATCACAAAGTATTATTAAGAATGTGTCATAAAACATAATTACCTAAAGACATTCACCATGGTATAATAAAACATTCCATATCTGGAGATTAATTATTTTCTAAATGCATTTTATTGCTATTATGAATTACCCTTCATATTGATAAATTAATTTTCCCCAAATATATGATTTAGGAAAACATTTTACAATCACACTATGGAATATAACGAGTTGGATTAAATTAATGTCACGTATTTCAAAATAATTTTTCATAGATGAACATCACATCATTTTTATCCCCTGAAAAAGAAATTTGGGTTTCATATATAGAACTATACAACCATTAAATTATGATTACATCTATTTGAATAAAAAGGGATATAGAATAAGTTTAGGTATTCAAAATATAATAATATTTCATTTAAAATAGGGAAATTCATGAAATGATTTTTGTAACATGATAGGTATAGAACATGGATTATGGAAGGCTTATAATGACATGGAACAAAGGTATCCCATTGGTAAAAAATGATTTGGTAATAATGAGATAATAAAAAGTGTAACACAATAATTTAATTAAATGTTTATAAAACATATCACAAAATAGATACTTCAATTTAAAATCAGAAGAGTGATATATTTACTTTGGAAGTAACATTCTAAAGCATAGAGGAGGAAAAATTTAGACAATTAGAAAAAACATAGAGGGAATTTCTAGAGTAGAAATGAGTAGAATTTATTACTTAAGGGGATCATAGTAAGAAGGAATTTAGTGATATTTATATTAAAATATATGAAATTGATAAATAATTTTATAATATAGGTCATGGAATTTTATATTTTGAAATAATGAAAATCATTTTGTTTAATCATGGGTTTTTCTAATGGATTAAAAAATTTAAGTCATTTTTTCCATTATTATAATGAATTTGAACAAAATTCAATTTTTAATATTACATTATGAATGGAAAATTAAATATGTTTCAAAAGGTTGTTTTTGAAATCATAAATCCCATTTTCGACATTGGAATTTCATTTATAGGTTTGCAAAAATTAATTAAATCTATTAAAATAAGTAATACAATTAAAAAATAAATTTCTTATTGATGTATTTTAATTAATCATTACATAAATTTTATGTATTTATGATGACATAATACTTACCAAATATTAAACTGTATTTTATATTTTAAGAAAATAATTTATTATTTCAAAAAGTTATGCAAAATTCACTGTTTGATAATAGTGACTTGATGTTTGAAAAATTTTCAATCATTTTTTGGAAAAAAATTAGATTTTTGAGAAATTTAATTTTTAAATACATAATACTTGTTTTCTTAAAAACACCAATTTCTTTGTACATACAAATTTATATCCCATAGAAAGATTATGTATAACTGTATAAAAATAATTTTTATATAAATTTTTTTATTTTCACCCTCTAATAAACCTTATCTTTAAACAAAGTTATTATAATGGAAATTTAATATATATTGTTTCTAGAAATATAAAATCAAAATCCCGTTTTATAAAAATCTATTATATCATACTCTCTAATAATATACATATTATATATAGGTGTAACATCAAATGGGAATATGGAATAAATAAAACTGATAATTCAATTATAAATTAATTATACCTTAATAATACTCAGTATCAAAAAAATAACACCTTTTTACATTGGCATAGGATCTAATGGTAGTTTCGATAGGTTGTTCGTCCAATATTGAGAAAAGGTGATCTCCACTAGTTGGAACATCTCTTGTAAGAAATTTTGTTCAAGACATTTATGTTGAATCTATACATGGTCATAACCAAGAGAAAACCCCAATAATACCACCTCCCTCTAAAACACTAATGAATGAGTTTCATAAGTCATGATTTTACTGGTTGATTTCACCATTTTTTACTTTTATATTCAATTAACTCTAATAGATACCCTTAATACATACTAACCCTATTGGTCACATTATTAAATCTATATTACCCAGGTTATAATTTATAACAGTCTTATAAAAAAATATTTATATTGACCATTGGTCACATAATAGTTATGTAACTCTCATATATTAATAGCTACATTTCAGATTATATACTATATATGTACAACTAAACATAAAAATATACTACTTTATTCCCAAAGGTTTTTACAATTCTTTTGATAATGTATATCACATTCCTGACATTTCTTTTTTATTGAAACAGCATTCTTGGTAGCTATAAGATTGTTAGTAGAGTTTGATCCTATGGAGTGTACCATTCAATAGTCTATATTCGTTGGTTTATATATCATTTCTCTGGTCTTGTCTATAGTAATTGGTATTATTAAAAAACTTGTAATATTCTGTTTATCATAGTCTTTCTATATAAGTCAATTTTTTATATAATAAAACAGTTCTTATAAAAAAGTGTTCTTTTGTTATTCATAGAATATATTTTCAATATGTTATATTCTCCCCCATTAAAATTTTTTTCCCTCACAATTTTAATACTACATATAAATAAATAATATAATTATTCATTCATCTCTACTTCAGTTTCCAATGTTGTCTCTTCAATCAAATGACTTCTCAATAAAAATTTTATAATTTTGGTTCTCTTATTCCTCATTACTTTTTCGTATATATCTTGAATTGAATTTGTTAATATTTTTATGAAATGTCAGGTTATAATTTCACACCATTAATATCAATCATATGTGTTTGTGCATACATATACTTTCTTAATATAGATTCATGGAAGGCATATTGGAGAATGAAAATTTTATATGTATATATACTCAATAACCTGTTGCTAAAAAATTCCATCGAATATCAAGTGGTACAAAATAATTATTTGACTTAAATTCCCTTACATTTAAATTCTCATAACTCTATTAAAAGGTGAAACCGTGAGAAATAAATTATCCCTAACGTGAAATTCTATATACTTCTTAGGTTGTTAGCATAATTAATTTTCAAACTCTGAGCATCCTTGATGTGTTTCTAAATCAATTTTATATTTTCTAAATAATCCTTGTATGGTCCCAACACTTTACCAGATCAAACATCATCCCCACATGATGGGGTTCTATACCTTTTTATATTGAAATATTTCAAATGTCCATTTAAATACTAAAGTATAAACTTCTTTTGTAGGAGATTGAAAATGTCAAAGACGTGGGTCCCAAATCCCTTAAAAAACAAGAGACATAGCCCTTAACATATATTATAATGATTAAATTTTCCTCTTAGAATTCCAATTAGTATAAAGATGATAGTTTTTATAAGGTTTGATTTTGTATTCATATTATTTTAATACTTATAATTAATACCCAAGTTATTCTTAGACATCGTTTAAAAAATATTGAAAATAGTACTCCATGGAGTCTCATTACTTCTTAAATATTGATGTGATCTAGGAACTCAAGGTATAAATCCACTCTTTTTTTCATTTAAATGGAAAGATGTTTTCAACCTTTCAATTGTTACACATATAGAATTTTTTCTCTTACATATCTTAGGTAAGATGGTAAAAAATTCAAAATTTATGCTTTACCACTTCCAAATAGGTATGGTTATTTGTTTTAATACCCCTTTGGGATGTTTTTTCACCACCTCCATTTGTTAAAATACTAAGAACTAAACAATATAATTGACAATATCCATTTTCATATTATCCTATCAATAATGAACATGGATATCCCTATATATTCTAGTGATTTTGGGATGTATAGATAGTGTAGAGTAATAAGCATCATCTAGAATCCCCTTTTTTATCAAAAAATTAAATGGTATAAAAATAATTTTAGCAAATTTCAGTTACACATTATTTAGTATTATTAAATTTAATAAAAAATTTATTTTTAAGAAATATATATCTTATTTTGAATCAAATAATGATCTCTTTAATATTTTTTTAACCTTATCTAATAATGAACATTGATAAATAATTTTTAATAGTATTTATGATGTCCATTACCTTATGATTCACACACCCATTGTAAATACCTCAACCCACCCATCCAGATTTAGTACTAAAACATGTTGTGTATTTTATGTTTAATAAGAAACTGAAAAATACATAGTACATTATACAAATGATGACCTTTTTTGGTCTCAGTTCTGGAGAATTAGACAACCACTTACATATATTGTATTATAGTTCAAAAAAATATTTACAATATATCTAATTATATTCATCTGTTGTAGCACCTTAACTGTCCTATGATCATCTAAGGAATCCTATGAAAATATTTTAAAAACTTGGGATAAGCCCCATAAGTTCAAAAAGGCACATAAAGAATAAAAAAATGCTAGTCCAGTGGAAACATGAAAACCCTTTTAAAACACTTTTCTTGAAAACTCATAATCATAAATAGAAACATAATGTATTTTACTTGGGACATATTTACTATATCACTCTTAAAATCACCCTTACACATGGAATAACCATCCAGTCAAATTCCATATACAGAGTACTCAATGCATTTGAAATCTATAATGAGGATCACCCATAATATCTTGAGCTATAATGGGATAAAACGAACATATCTTGAGCTACAATGGGATTAATCCAATATAAATAATTTCCAAGGAACATATTAGGAATAAAACACCTCATAACTCATTTAAACCCTTGAGCGAAACACATTCACATTTCAAAATACCCTTTTTCATAAAAAAACCACTCTTATAACATAATCACTGCACAAAAGATAATGTAATATTATTATTAAAAAACATATAATGGAGAAAATATGGTAATAAAACAGTAATAAATCATAATATTTCACTCATGTCATAAAAAGGAACAATATCTTTGGATTTTATAAAGGAGACATTTATAAGGATTTTAAGAGGAACGTCCTCTATAAATACCATAACATTGAAGAGATAATTGAATAAATGAATGGAATATGTATATATCATATAAATACACATAATAAAACATAATATAATCAAATTAAATTTCTCAAGTCATCATAGCATGATGAAAACTCTTAAAGTTTAAGGTTAACCCATTGAATGGAAATTGGATTTAGAATTCAATTATGAAATTTCGGCATGGTATTGGGTGTACATGGGAGGAATTAATGAGAATAAAGGCGTCTCTAATCATTAATAAATCATAAGGGAAGTAAGTATTTGCTGCGAAAATATACCCCATCCTTAGGAATTAAAAACAAAATAGCACAATGTAGAAGAGTTTCTTGAATAAAATTGAGAAAAAGAGGATCCCTTACCTCAGGTTCGACTTCCCACAAATGTGTTTAAACCTACTATATGAAGATTAAAATAGTGCTATTTATATTTTATAGAAACATATTCATGTTTATAACACATTTAAAGATATTTTAATTAAATCATTCTAACCATTCATTAATAATATTTTGTTAATTCCATTGTTTCAGGTGCATGCATGACATGGCTTCCATGAGCAGTTTGCAAATGATATTCTTTTCGATTGGAAGTCAAATTACAGAATTACAATGGCATGGTATTTTAATATTTCCATAACTATAAATTATACAATTTATCATTTTGAATTCTTAAATTTTGATGATTCATAAGTTAAAACATTATTGATATTTTTATGTCATTTTGGTGATTTTTCGATCATAATGAAGTTATATTGTTTTTTAAATTAATAAAATGTGTAAAAAATTATTCAATAACCTTAAATAAGATATAATAAATAAATTATAATCTTTTTAAACCATAAAAATGGTTTCTTGACTATTCTTAAAGTAATTAAAAGAAATTTAAATCACATTTTCCGCGATGTCAGTAAATCGACACATCATTGACAATGTTTTAATTTCTTGAATAAGTGGGAGAGGAGGAGAAGTATAAGGTTTAATCTTCCAAAAACATGATGAATTCCATAATATTGAAGATACTCATCATCATCATTGTATATTTTATTTTCGGACGAAACAACCAAAGCCCAAGAAAGGGCGGCTGGTATCTAAGGGGGTCTAAAGTAATGCAGGCCGAGGGCATCCCCTCTAATCAGGTTCACCCCCTCAGGTTTAAAACAAGAGATGTTATGGAGACATGTGACCTCAAACGTTTGTCCCGCCTGAGAAGCAAGATGGTCTACTACTTTGTTCCCCTCTCTCCAGGTATGGGTTACTTTAATATTGTTGGATATGAGCATCTTGCACTGCCTAATGATGTAAGCTGTCAACCAAGGTGTGGGTCCTCTTCCAAGAAAGGCATCGTGAATGATCATTTAGTCAGTCTCTACCTGAGCGAGGTGAACCTGCTTTTACATGCAAAGATTGAGTCCGGTTAGGACTGCATTGGCCTCTGCTTGTAAAGAATTTCCCCTCCCGTAGTGTGCCATGAAGTCCAGAATCATACTTCCCGTGTAGTCCCTCACTACACCACCTCCTCGTATGATACCCTAGGAGAAGGATCCGTCAATATTCAACTTGAGCCCATTCGTTGGGGGTATCCAACATACCCAATGGCCCTGCTGCGTGGGGTGAGGGGCACGCGAAACACCGTGCATGAGCCGGAGTGAGGGTGCGTCTCTCCAGCTGCTGATGTGGGTTACCCAATGAGCTATCAGGTTCCTTGTGCACACAATTATTGATCTCCTAGTATACCTAGACCCCTCGTATCTTTCACGGTTCCTGGCATGCCATAAACTCTAGCATCCTGCATTGAGAATGATGGTTCTCGCCATTCTTTCCGGTCCTGCACTGTCCGCTCCCCTGTACCAGCGCTCAACAAAGGAGTCAACATGAAGGTCCCAATCCTGGTATGCAGTGAAGCCACCGAAAAAGCCCCATAGTTCGTGATCCCATCCGCCATTTAAGAACAGGTGATGTGTGGTTTCCTCATGGCTGTTGCTGTAGCAATGGCATCTTGAGGCTATCTTGATCCCCAATTTTTTAATGTTGTCATCCGACGGGATGGCTTGGTTCCTGATCCTCCATATTAGGAATCCGTATTTCATGGGTATTTTCATACAACATACGACCTCATCCCACCTATCGACCTGGGGCTGGGGGCGAAAAACCGTCTGAAATCCTTCAAGTTGAAGTGGCCCGAAGATGAAGGGGTGAACACGCACCTGTCTGCCTCTGAGTTGAGGATGATCATATCATAGGCCTCTTGTTGCTTTTTATCCAGAACAAGCCTGATGAAATGAGGGTGGAGGCTCGCCTCCTTGAAGCTGATGTTGGGAGCGGGGCAGCGGGGGAATCCGATCACGTCGCCGGCCCAATTGTCATGCCAGAACCAGATGTTTCTCTCTCCAACGATCCAATGGGAGTTCTGGCGAAGGGTCGGGATGAGGCTGCTAACTGAGGACCAGAGGGGGGGACCGTGGAGTGGGGATGTGTTTTCCGTGCTCCCGCCGAGGCAGCTCGACATGGTCCTTCCCCACAACGTGCGCTCCTCGATCATGGACCACTCCAGTTTTGAATGCATGCTGTGGATGGTAACTGCCAAACTCTTCACGCCAATACCTTCGTCCTGGATAGGGGTTTCCATCCGCTCCCAAGCGACCCATCATCTCTTACGTTCCGAAGCGGCATCCCAGATGAATTTAGAGAGCATGTTACCAATACTCTTAATGACCCCTTTAAGTACATTGGAGGCCGCCAGAGCATGGACATGTATCACGGATAGGACACTCTTGGTGAGCGCAATCCGACCTCCAAAGGAGAGGAAATAGTTTTTCCAGTTGAGCACCCGCCCCGCAATTCTGCTTACCACCTGGTCGAAGTCTTGAATCCGCGTCCTATCGGAGGATATTGGTATGCCAAGGTAGTCCATGGGAAAGACGCCCCGTTCCATGCCCAACCTGCACTCAGATGTGCAGCCCTCCTGTTGTTACAACTACATGAAATGTAGAAGTGGCTTTTATCCTTGTTAATAGTTTTTCCACTCCAGTGGCTGTATGCCTCTAGGATCCGGGTGATCCACCGAATCGACTTCTTGCCTGCATTCATGAAGATGAATGTGTCGTCGGCGAACATCAGATGTGAAACCGAGGGAAGATTCCCTTTCCTGTGATAAGGTTGGATGACACCATTAGAGATCTCTCTGTTGATCATCCGGCTGAGAATATCCTTCGTAAGGCCTTTGGTTTTGTCCTTTTGGTGAGACCAGAAACTCTAGGTTATAAGGAACCACCATGGGAGGAGTATTGGGTAGAAAATAGGTAAGTCTCAATTCTTGAGAGGTGTGGGAAGAATAGGGGAATTAGGGTGGTATTTATAGTGGAGGCGAAGAGGAATTTTACATAATTCTAATCACTATTATAATATTTTTTCTCAAGACTATGAATAGTCTTAATTCATGTAACCCCAAATAGTAATAATGGAGTTTATGTTTGAACCAAGTGGTCTGACATCATTTATGTTGTCATAAATAGGGTATTTAACTGATAATTTGAATATAAGGCATTTTACCATATCTCACTGTTCATCCAAAATTCTAGAATTTTAGAAAAATCCAAAAAATTCACCCTAACCATTTTTTGACGTGTATAATTCAAAAATGAACTAATTTTTTTAAAATAATTTTCTAAATATTATTAATTTAATTTTTTGAATAAAATCATCATTTATTAAAAAATAAAAATTTTAAAACTATAACACAATTTATATCACCTTGAAAATTTAATCAAGAATACATTATCTTAAATCCTCAAGCTAATAAAATAATAATATAATTTACTATTCATTAATGTCATTTTACTATTCATAAGGGTATGTTTCTATTCACCAAAAATCAAGTTGGATATATCAGACCCTAAATAACTTACTAATCACAATTGTAGATGATTGTTTTTTGAAATTCAAAACATTGAAGTGGAAAAATAATATTTAATGGTTATTTTATTAAGGTCTCATAGTTTTTCGGTTTTTATTTAAGAAAATTGGGTTTCCTTTTAAAATTTAGTAACGTTACATTATACTCCCCCTTAAATTAATTTCACCCGCGTAATTTGTTCATTTTACTTATATTTTTGAATTTACACATAGATAATTATAAAAATCTATTTTATTATTTGTACTTAATTAATTAGAAGATTAAAAGTAAAAACTATCACTTAAATTTTTCTAAAAAATGAAAAACTATAATCTCTAAAGTTGTCTAGACCATTTCTATGATACTAACTATAAATCCCTGAATCCACACTTCTGGATTCATTACCAAAACACGTTTTGTATTTTTATTATAATATATTACTAAAAAATATATAGTACATTATACAAATGAGGACCCTTTCTAGTTTATGTTCTGGAGAATTAGATTACAAAATACATATATTGAATCAAATTTTATAATAATACGTACAATATAACTAATTTCATTCATCTACAGTAGAACCTTAACTTCCCTTTGAACATCTGAGGAATCCTATGAAAAACATTTTAAAAACATGTGATGAGCACAAAAATCTCAGTAAGGTACATAAAGAATAAAAAAACATTAGTCCAGTGGAATCATGAAAACCCTTTGAAAAACCTTATCTTGAAAAATTATAAGCCTGTATAGAAACATCATGTAGTTTCATTGGGACATATTTACTATATGACTCTTATAATCACCCTTACACATGGTATAACCATTTATAAAACTTCTATATTCGATGTACTCAATGCATCAGAGGCCTATAATAGGGATCACTTGTCATATCTTCAGGTATAATGGGATCAACCCAAGATATATTGAGATATAATGGGATCAAACAAACATAAATAATGTCCAAGGAATTTATCATGAATGAAAAACTTTATAACTCATTTACACCCATGAGAAAAACACATTCACATTTCAAAATACCCATTTTTGTAAAAAAACACTCATAGAACTGAAACACTACACAAAAGATAATGTAATATTATTATTCAAAGAAAATGTAATGGGGACACTATGGTAATAGAACATCATGAAATTATAATAGTAAACTCATGTCATAAAAAAAGAACAATCACTTTGGATTTCATAAAGGAGGCATTTAAAAGGAATTTAAGAGGAAAGTCCTTTACAAATACCATAACATTAAATAGAGAATTGACTAAAAGAAGGGAATATTTATATATACTTTAAATACACATAATACAAAATGATATAATCAAATTAAATTTCAAAAGACATTTTATCATGATAAAAACCCTAGAAGATAAAGGTTAACCCAATGAATGGAAATTTGGATTAGAATTTACTTACAAAATTACGTCATGGTATCAGGTGTACATGGGAGGGCTTAATGAGAGGAAAAGGGGTCTATCATTGTTCATAAATCATAAGGGATGTGTTGGGGAGTTTCCCAAAAATACTCCATCCATAATAATTAAAAATAAAAGAGCACAATAGAGAGGAGATTCTTGAATAAAATTGAGAAATATTTGATCCACTACCACAAGGTCGAATTCCAAAATACATGTTTAAACCTACTGTATGAGGGTTAAAATACTGTTATTAATATTTTAAAGAAACATATTCATGTTTATAACACCGTTAATGATCATTTGATTACATCATTCCACCAATTCATTAATAATATTTTGTTAATTATATTATTTTTGGTGTGTGCATTACACGGTTTCCATGAGCGATTTGTAAAGGATATTCTTATAGATTGGAAGTGAAACTCCAGAATTGTAATGGAATGGTATTTTCATATTTACATAACCCTAAATTATACCATTTATCATTTTGAATTATTAAATTAGTAATATTCATAAGTTAAAATATTATTGATATTTGTTTAGGTCATTTTGACGATTCTTCCATAACAATGAACTCAATTTTTTTATAAGTTAATAAAATGTGCACAAAATGATTCAAAAAACATATATAAGATATAATAAATAAATTATAATCTGGTTCAACCATAAAAATAGTTTCATGAATAGTCTTTAAGGATGTAAAATAAATTGGAATCACATCCTCCACGATGTCGGTAAAGCGACATATCACGGACGATGTGTTAATTTCATGGATAACACTACTACAAAAACGGGCAATAACAGCACTAGAAAAGCGCTGTAAAGCTCAGCGCTGATAAAGGGGGGGGGGGTCCTTTAACAGCTCTTTTTTAGCGCTGTTAAATGTCACCTTTAACAGCGCTAAAAAAGCGCTGTTAAATGTCACCTTTAAGGGCGCTAAAAAGCGCTGTTAAAGGATACCTTTAACAGTGCTAAAAAGCGCTGTTAAAGGAAACCTTTAACAGCGCTAAAAAAGTGCTGTTATATGTTGCCTTTAAAAGCGATTTTTTAGCGCTGTTAAATATCTCCTTTAACAGCACTTTTTTAGCGCTGTTAAATGTCGCCTTTAACAGCGCTAAAAAAGCGCTGTTAAATCCCTGCCTGCTGCTAATAAAAAACTTGCACTAGTACAGCCAGCCGAGCAGACCTGCACAAAAACCAGTATATCAACCACAGACCTGCACAAAAACCAGTATATCAACCACAAGGATGTCATCAACTGATCACAACCCAACCAAACAGTGTTCTTACCATGAGTTAGCTACCATCTACCCAGAAACCAAAACTACCTCATTACATAGTATCACAAAATATTCCTACACAACTCAGAAGATAAATACTAGAACATTCCACTATGCATTGTTTCTCCTTGGATTGCCACTTGGTTTTGACAAATCGTGCAGAGCCCGTGCTCCTTGAATCATTCTGCAATACATAAAAAGGATATCCTAACTCTCCCAACCATCACCCTTAGTAATTATGTATATTAATACAAAAAAGGTAACATATCATAAATTGGGGGACTGTAATGAGACATCAAGATTAACATTCTATATATAGGATCGATGTCTGGTAGGATTTGTTGCGTTGATACATGACTCTACCTGGACCTCAAAAATAGATATATGATCTCACTCCAGGACTTTCAGAGAGACTCCAACTATGTCTAGGACGTCCTGCTGAAGCGATCGTACTACCGTAAGTCGGAAAAGATACCAAAACCATCCTAGGAAGGATCATGGGAGCCAACCCTAATGAAATATGTCCTTGATATAGTGTTCAAAGAGATCAATCATGGTACATAAAATTATGTGTCATTTAAAGGGTCACATGCCTTGTCGCTTTACCTTGGGTAACTCCAATGTTCAGCTGCCTGTGTGAATATACATGTCATATCAATAGGAAATTACATGGCATGTTAAAAAACATATACGTGTTACCCTTTGATCTTGTGTCCTCCTATGCACCCTTGCCCTATGTTAGTACATGACGTCGATCTCGTGTGATTCTTCCTGTGTATCTGTACAAGGGATAAACTGCGTAGCTGGCTCATTAAAGACGTGTAGTGGGATATATTCCATGTAGGAAAGCCATGTAATCCACCCCAGGTTTGACTCGTACACGTCACATATGACCCATGGATCATTGTACTAAAGTGTTAACACAATCCTAAGGCGTTTGGTCGGTTTCCCGTATGTCAGTTGTTGATTTCACTTAAAAATAAATCCATTTTGAACAAAATAGAGGCACTTTGAGTGGTGTCGGCCACACCGGGCCTCGGATTGAGTTGGGGTTGACTCTTACACGTCAAATTTGACCCATGGATCATTGCCCTTAAGTTTCAACAGAATCCAAATGCTTTTGGTCGGTTTTCCGCATGTCAGTTGTTGATTTCACTTAAAAATAAGTCCATTTTGAACAAAAGAGAGGCACTGTGAGTGGTGTCGGCCACACCGGGCCTCAGATTGATGCGGTGTTACGTCACACATGAGTCATTGATCATTGTGAAAAAGTATCAACGCAATCAGAAGCCGTTAGATCGATTTGGCGTATGTACGTAAAATATTGTCCATTTTAAACTAAATACATACACTTGGAGTGATACCGGTCACACCGCACCTCTGATTGAGGCGGGGTTGACTTGTACACGTCACATTTGACCCATGGATCATTGTCCTTAAGTTTCAATAGAATCCCAATGCGTTTGGTCGGTTTGCCGTATGTCAGTTGTTGATTTCACTTAAAATTAAGTCCATTTTTAACAAAACAGTGACATTGTGAGTGGTGTCGGCCACACCGGGCCTCAGATTAATGCGGTGTTGAATCGTACACGTCACACATGAGTCATTGATTGTTGTGAAAAAGTATCAACGCAATCAGAAGCCGTTAGATCGGTTTGGCGTATGTACGTAAAATATTGTCCATTTTAAACTAAATACATACACTTGGAGTGATACCGGTCACACCGCGCCTCTGATTGAGGCGGGGTTGAATCTTACACGTCACATTTGACCCATGTATATTTTTCCTTAAGTTTCAATAGAATCCCAATGTGTTTGGTCGGTTTGCCGTATGTCAGTTGTTGATTTCACTTAAAATTAAGTCCATTTTTAACAAAACAGTGACACTGTGAGTGGTGTCGGCCACACCGGGCCTCGGATTGATGCGGTGTTGAATCGTACACGTCACACATGAGTCATTGATCATTGTGAAAAAGTATCAATGCAATCAGAAGCCGTTAGATCAGTTTGGCGTATGTACGTAAAATATTGTCCATTTTAAACTAAATACATACACTTGGAGTGATACCGGTCACACCGCGTCTCGGAATGAGGCGGGGTTGAGTCGTACATGTCACATATAACCCATGAATCGTTGTCCTAAAGTGTCAACACAATCCGAAGGCGTTTGGTCGGTTTCCCGTATGTCAGTTGTTGATTTCTCACTTAAAAATAAGTCCATTTTGAACAAAACAGAGGCACTTGGAGTTGTGTCAGCCACAACAGGCCTCAGATTGAGGCGGGGTTGACTCGTACACGTCACATTTGAAGGTGAGTATGCATACATGATAGTTGAACTTCTTAGAGAAGGGTTTCTGGAAGAGTATAAAAGACATGAAGCAATGAAGATCATTAGAGTGTTGGAGCAAATGTGGTTGCTACAAACAATGTGGAAATCGGCTTGTGCAAAGCGACCTAAGTTACAACTTGCAGGTATTGTACTCTATTTTTTTATGGAAGGTTTCAGTTTAAATGCATTTTGGAATGATCATTTCTAGCCATTGTCTTTTAGGTTTTTTTGACAGCCGAGGGGAAAGGGTGGGGTCTGAAGACATTGTAGGATATGTCGAAGGGTGATTTTGTGTGTGAATATGTTGGAGAAATGTTAACTCCCGCAGTTCTGAAAAGAGTCACTATTTGAAAGAAAGTCACAAGTTTAGATACATCTCAAGATGGTCAGTTTAAAGACATTTTGAGGGACACTACTAAAGACATGCTCAGATATGCACACATCCCCCACTTTTAGATCGTTGTCTACTACAATGATCTTCCAAACAAGATATGCATTAGAACGCTCATGATACATAGATAAATTCACTGGCCACCTTCGAGAATGATCTGAAGCACAAACCATGACAGCATTATGTTTTTAACTTTAGCACCTCAATTGAGAATGTGACACCTTTCAGGACTTGGCGCCATTGTATGTAATTTCGTCCACTGAATGGGTCTATCCTTTTATTTAATTTTTTTTAACTTCAGTCAAATATTCTAGAAAGATGTCGCGGCAGATCCTTCACCATTTTGTTTTGCTGAACATCTCATTACATTGATAAAAAAAAGCAGGGTGTCTTGCATGGGCAATACGTTCCTGTATTGAAGATGATGCACTCCCATTTCAATGGACTAGGTTTACTCCCTAATCTCATACATAACATCTCATGAGACAATAGATTTAACCAATGAATTGGAGTCCTATCTGGGTACAACCATCATACGATTTTCATGATTATGTGTTCCACAATAATTAAATCAATCATTAGGCTTAAACAAAATAATTAACCATGTGGGTTCGAATAAATGGGAGTGCATAATCTTCAATACAAGAACGTATTGCCCATGCAAGACACCCTGCTTTTTTTAACAATGTAATGAGATGTTCAGCAAAACAAAATGGTGAAGGATCTGCCGCGACATCTTTCTAGAATATTTGACTGAAGTTAAAAAAATTAAATAAAAGGATAGACCCATTCAGTGGACGAAACGACATACAATGGCACCAAGTCCTGAAAGGTGTCACATTCTCAATTGAGGTGCTGAAGTTAAAAACATAATGCTGTCATGGTTTGTGCTTCAGATCATTCTCGAAGGTGGCCAGTGAATTTATCTATGTATCATGAGTCATTGATCATTGTGAAAAAGTATCAACGCAATCAGAAGCCGTTAGATCGGTTTGGCGTATGTACGTAAAATATTGTCCATTTTAAACTAAATACATACACTTGGAGTGATACCGGTCACACCGCGCCTCTGATTGAGGCGGGGTTGACTCGTACACGTCACATTTGACCCATGGATCATTGTCCTTAAGTTTAAATAGAATCCCAATGCGTTTGGTCAGTTTTCCGTATGTCAGTTGTTGATTTCACTTAAAAATAAGTCCATTTTTAACAAAGCAGTGACACTGTGAGTGGTGTCGTCCACACCGGGCCTCGGATTGATGTGGTGTTGAATCGTACACGTCACACATGAGTCATTGATCATTGTGAAAAAGTATCAATTTAATCAGAAGCCGTTAGATCAGTTTGGCGTATGTACGTAAAATATTTTCCATTTTAAACTAAATACATACACTTGGAGTGATACCGGTCACACACAAAATCACCCTTCGACATATCCTACAATGTATTCAGACCCCACCCTTTCCCCTCGGCTGTCAAAATCACCCTTCGACTATCTGGTTATGATTTTTGACAGCCGAGGGGAAAGGGTGGGGTCTCAATCCGAGGCGCGGTGTGACCGGTATCACTCCAAGTGTATGTATTTAGTTTAAAATGGACAATATTTTACGTACATACGCCAAATCGATCTAACGGCTTCTGATTGCGTTGATACTTTTTCACAATGATCAATGACTCATGTGTGACGTGTACGATTCAACACCGCATCAATCCGAGGCCCGGTGTGGCCGACACCACTCACAGTGTCACTGTTTTGTTAAAAATGGACTTATTTTTAAGTGAAATCAACAACTGACCATCTCGAGATGTATCTAATTTTGTGACTTTCTTTTAAATAGTGACTCTTTTCAGAACTACGTGATATGAAGGTATTTTGGAGATTTTACTGGTTCATGCATGATATGAAGGTATTTTGGAGATTTTACTGGTTTTTTTGTCCAAAGGCCAAATAAATATGGTCCATCATTCTTGCATGTTACTCGTACACGTCACCAAGGACCTGTGGATCGTTCTCCTAAATAATGAAGGCAATCCGGATGCGTCCGGTCGGATTTCCGTAGGTCAGTTGTTGTTTCCAATTAAAGTGGTGTCCATTTTAAACAAGAGAGAGACCCTTTGGGTGGTAGCGGTCACACCGTGCCTCGGATTGAGGCAGGGTTGACTCGTACACGTCACCAAGGACCCGTGGATCCTTCTCCTAAAGGATGAAGGCAATCCGGATGCGTCTGGTCCGATTTACGTAGGTCAGTTGTTGTTTCCAATTATAGTGGTGTCCATTTTAAACAAGAGAGCGACTCTTTGGGTGGTAGCGGTCACAACGTGCCTCGGATTGAGGCAGGGTTGACTCATACACGTCACCAAGGACCTGTGGATCGTTCTCCTAAAGAATGAAGGCAATCCGGATGCGTCCGGTCGGATTTCCGTAGGTCAGTTGTTGTTTCCAATTAAAGTGGTGTCCATTTTAAACAAGAGAGCGACCCTTTGGGTGGTAGCGGTCACACCGTGCCTCGGATTGAGGCGGAGTTGACTCGTACACGTCACCAAGGACCCGTGGATCGTTCTCCTAAAGGATGAAGGCAATTTGGATGCGTCTGGTCCGATTTACGTAGGTCAGTTGTTGTTTCCAATTAAAGTGGTGTCCATTTTAAACCAGAGAGCGACCATTTTAGTGGTTCAACATTCTTGCATGTTGCTGGTGCATATCATCTGTTAAAATGGAAAAAATGACTCATTGGAGAAAGAATGTTTTATTTAATAACAATTACAATTTTGCTACGAACATTTACATACAACAATATTTCATCTTTTGATCCCCTTAACCCCTCTCAAAAATGACCACCAATTGTACATGTCCCCAAGTCAGATCATCATTGTATTTGTGTACAATCTGTCATCAGGTATGCGGCCCACTCGTTTCTGAACACATCTATATCGTCTTGTGAGTATGAGGCTTTTCGGCAGTCATAGTAGTACTGCAAAATAAAAAAATAAAGAATTAATAAATAAATTAAACAAACTAGTAATTGTTTTTGAAAATACCTCTTTAGGGATGCTAGTTTGCTGATGAAAAACGATCTCTTTTATAAATTTACAAACATAATAACCGCAATCATTATCGTTTGTTTGTTTTGGACACTGCAAAAAAATTGATCATTAGGAGAATAAATAACTTGTGTTGAGGTGTGTTTGGATAGTGAAATTTTATTATATATACCCTGATATTTGTCCAGTCGTAGTACTTGCTCGGCTCCTTATGCTTAGCCCCTGTCCTCATACCATGATTTAGACAATATTGGTACACCGCCCTATCATAACAGAATCCTCAGTAAAAGATAATATATATTATATAAATTGATGTTTAGACCTAAAACGTAAGATGTAGTGTCTAACAGATTCACTAACTCCATCATGTATAGTCGGTTTGATGGATATCCTAGCTTTGAATCCAGAAAATAAATCTTCAGAGTATCCAAGTTCACCGCAATTAGCAACCAATGTTGCCTAAAAACACAAAAAGGAATAAGTAATAAAAAAAGTGAAAATATAATTGATATGCTTTAATCGTAGAGTATTACCCCTGCATGGTTGGTATTAGGAAAACTCTGTCATCTGTAATCTTGCGTTCAAATGTTTTCAGCAAGTCCTTCACTATTGCATCCCTTTTTGATGACTCTATTTTTGTTTGGTGTGTTGATGTGATATGAGGGCTAACCAGTCCAAATCTTGGCTCATGGGAAAATACCTTCAACTGTTTTTCATAAATGCGTCTGTCAACAATATAAAATGCATTTAGTCATAATTTGCACATTAGATCAGCTTTTAGAAAATCAATTCATGGAAACATACCTCATACATACATTTACAACAGTGACGCCTAACCAACCATTTTCAAGGATTTCATTTACATTTTCAGCAGCAACGAAATCTTGACTTTCCTCTCCGTATATATTATCTTCGAAAATCACTATATGACTATTACCATCTTTTAGCTTCGTATCCACATGAGTCTTCAATGCTAGTAAATGTGGAAAGAGAACAGGTGGTGTTATTGTGCTTTCAGTAGCTCCTTGGGATCGATTGGTCGATCCTTTAGATGGTTTCGAGCCGATGTTAGTCACCCCCTTTCCTTTCTCCGTCTATAACAACAATCATTGATTCAGACACTCTTTTCATAAATTTTTAAGGGTTTAGCTTGAATTTAAAAGGAAATAAATACCTCTTTGTCTGCATGTACTCTTACAAGTTGTGCCGGCCATGCAATGAATGTCCCAATAGCCTTTTCAACCGTATGAATATCATCCTCATCAAGTGGAATAGGTAGCATTGCATTTGGCTCATGAGCTACAGTAATCGTCACTTTCAGATGATCTTTTGAAAGTGGTCTATTATGCAGTGTGGCATCTGGGATATTGAACACTGTAGCCCTCGCTACAAGGTGATAGGTGGGTGTTGACAGATATAAATCAAAATCATTATCACCCTGTAGAAGATCAGTACAGATAAATTATCAGTGTTTTTTTGATTCATATTTCATGGGAACCGTTATTAGAATATTGATTACCACGGCTAAGACATTTTTTTTAGGTGAATGGCTCGCCTCAAAGCTGGTGGGAGGTGGGGCAGGATGTTCATGCGGTGGTTGTTCCTGAGTTGTGTCCTCCCTTTGCTTCCCACCCATAAAAGTTTCTAGCAACTCTCCCTGCCATTGCAATTGTTCTTCAAGGGTTGCTATTTTCTCGCTCATTTGTTCCAATTTTTTCTCTGTATCATCTATTTTTTTCTTCTTCTCAAAATATACTCGGGGTGTCACCCCAAACCCTGCACCTCTGACACGACCGTATTTTTCTGGCTGCTTCAAAGCCGTCGATAATAGGTCTGTATCAGCTACAGGAGTAGCTGATTCCTGTGACTGTCAGATATAGGAAAAAAACTAATTATTTTTATGTAATAGCAATTTTAAACAAATCTTTTTATCATCGTGTCATACTTACACATATTTCCCACACTTTTTGTGTGTTCTCATCTATTAACTTCCCTTCTTTGTTCACACGTGCCTCCTTCCATAGCACATGACGTGGGATAGAAGTGCATTTGGTTTTAGATTCATCAATCTACATATAAACATAGAAAGATAATTATGATGTTTTTTATTGGCACCTAACAATATTACTGTAAATTTACAATACGTACCATTTTCTTTTCTATTGAAGCGTACCCCATCCTTGCTTTACGATAGGGGTATGTTGGATTTGATGCACGTTCCTTATTTTCAGTACAGAGTTTCTGTTTCATAAATGAAATATTGACAATCAAAGTGATGAATACAGGTATCCTCAAACAACGTATTATCACTCACAATGTACCTGAAACTTCTCATCCCCACGACAGCCAATAAATTCATCCCATGCTTCTTGGGATATCAGGTGCGCATAGACAATGGGTGGGTGCGGGTTTATTTTACCTTTAGAATCTTTCAGGTGACATCTTGTTAAAATAGTACAAAAACCTCGATGAATCTTTCCTGCAAGCCTTAGTACATAATCCTTGTGTGAGTCGTCTACTATAAATGTACTCTGCAAGAGATTGAGAAGAGTAAGACACTGTTTCATCATTTTATTTTCTAGTTAATTAAAGAAATAAATTCATAATGTTACCGTAATTTCTTCCCAGATCACAGCCTTCAACCCGGACACAACATGGTGCCATGAATCTATGTCAATCGGCACGCGTTGCCGAGTGACAACTCCAATGTAACTGCTAAACATAGCCTTGTTGGGATTCACATGTTGGCCTCGTGCATTCCATCCGACTTCAAATTTGATGCCTTTGCTTTTCGCCTTAAGAATTTTGGCTAACACTGTCAAACTACGACGCACCTGTGATTTCTGCGACGTCGGTCCTTCATTCCCGACCATTTCATCGATATCAACATCATCTATATGTTCATCTACTATGATATCAACAACATGTGCTGATGGTTGTTGGACCTCAACACTAAGAGAAGGAGCCGCAACAGCAAGTGCAGCAGGAGGAGCAGTAGGAGCACCAGGAGCCGCAACAGTAAGAGCAGCAGCAGGAGCAGTAGGAGCTCCAGGAGCCACAGCAGGAGGAGGAGTAGGAGCCACAGCAGTAGGAGCAGCAGGAGCCGCATCAGGAGCAACAGTAGCAGCAGCATGAGCTGCAGGAGCAGCCGCAGCAGCAGCTGCTTGAGAGACTTGTTCAGTCTCAAGGTTAGGACCACCAGAATGTGCAGAAGTCATTATCTGCAAAAGTGGTTGAACAGTTCATTCAAATTACATAAATTCTGTAATGATAAGATAATAACATGAGATAACAAGATCTATATTACAAACAAAATATAACCTATTTACTGAACTCTCTTTCTTTTTTTCAAAGGTTGAAGAGATTTGACACCTCTATCGACAATCCAAATCCCTTCATTGTGGTCTCCTCTAACATACAAAACATCATCTGCATTGGGACCGCTCCTAATTGATTGTGACGTACCACTAAAAGGATCGTCCTCAACTGAATTTTCATCGGAACCCTCAATAGTTTTGGACGATAACAGAACAATCGACCACTTTCGGTTTGCGGGATCTGGAACATAAAAAACTTGTACCGCTTGTGATGCCATTATAAACTGTTCGTCTTTGTACCCTTCTTTACTAAAATCAACTTTCACAAATCCCCATTCATCTATTTTAACACCACTATTGTTATCAATCCATTTGCATTGAAAAATCGGCAATTGAAATGTCGTATAATCCAACTCCCATATTAGTTTGATAATGCCAAAGTATGACATATTTGCATAAATTGGATTTCTATCCTTACTACCAGAAACATGCATCGCTTCAGCCACTAGTGTAACTCCACTATTTTACATGGTACTCTCTTCATCATGTTCATCCGTATAGAATGTATAACCATTAATTACATACCCACTGTAAGATAATACATACACACTTGGTCCAGCGGCTAGCCATCGAAGTCGTTCTGAAATTGAATTCGGATTTTCATCCAACTGCTTAAAAATATGGTCCTGAAACCATCCTATAAACTGGTGATTATGTGTATCTGCTAACCATTTTTCAGCCCTCGATGGATTCAACTGCCTAAGAATTTCTTTGTGAGTTTCAATATATGGAGCAACCTCCCAACTGTTATGCAAAACATAAAGATGAGCCTGCTCCCGATCTGTAATACTGATTGTTACAACTTCTCTTCCAGAAATTCCCTCACCCTCAATGCGACCAGTGTGACGAGATTTCGGGAGACCAATGCTTTCCACATCAGATAGGTATTCAATACAAAATTCAATGGATTCCTCAACAATATATCGCTCCACTATACAACCCTCTGGCCGACTTCGATTTTTGACATATCCTTTCAAAATATTCATATACCGTTCTACAGGATATATCCATCTATAGTGCACAGGACCACAAAGTCGAATCTCTCTCACCAAGTGAATCATCAAATGAACCATCATATCAAAGAATGTTGGCGGGAAGAACATTTCTAATTCACATAATATGATGACAATTTCTTTTTCCATAGCTGGCAATTTCCCGGGGTCTAAAACTTTGCTACATATAGCTTTGAAAAAGAAACAAAGTTTGGTTAACGTATGACGAACATTCTTGGGTAAAATGCAACGTAAAGCTATAGGAATTAGATCTTGCATCAAAACATGGCAATCATGTGATTTCAAACCTTTAAACTTCAAATCATTCATTGACACAATGTTCTTGATATTTGATGAGTACCCCTCTGGAACCTTTACATCATTAAAGAAGTTGCAAAACTGATATCTCTCTGCCCTAGAAAGAGTATAAGCAGCAGGAGGAAGAAACATTCGATTTTCACCTTTCACGGGAGCCAACTCTTCTCGTATTCCCATGTCAACCATGTCCAACCTTGCCTTAATTCCATCTTTTGTTTTCCCAGGGGCATTTAGAAACGTTCCAATAACACTATCACATACATTTTTTTCCACATGCATCACATCAAGAAAATGTCTGACGTACAAACAATTCCAGTATGGTAATTCAAAAAAAACTGATCTCTTTTTCCAACCGATTTTCGTAAGGTTTTTCGAAAATGGTTTACCAAAAACAGTGTTCATATCTTTTACTTTCTCAAACAGCTGATCACCTATTAGTGGAGACGGTGTTGTGCGTTTTTCTGAACTTCCATTGAATGATGTCGTCCAAGATCGGTACTTATGCCGACGAGGTAGAAATCTACGATGTCCTAGAAACACAGATTTCGATGAATGTTTCAACCTAATTGATTCTGTATCTTCTTCGCACACGGGACACCCTTGATTTCCTTTAATGCTATAGCCTGAAAAATTTCCATAAGCAGTGAAATCATTTATTGTCCCATACAACATCGCTCTCAACGTGAAGTATTCACTTTTATAAGCATCATACAACATTACACCTGAGTCCCACAATAACTTCAAATCCTCGATCAAAGGAGTCAGATAAACATCAATATCGTTACCTGGTTGTTTTGGTCCTGATATAAGCATAGATAACATGATGAATTTTCGCTTCATGCATAACCAGGGTGGCATGTTATAATTTAGCAACATAACTGGCCATGTACTATGAGTGCTGGTTTGAAAACCAAAAGGATTCACTCCATCTGTAGATAACGCAAGACGAAGGTTTCTCGTCTCTTTTCCAAATTCGGGATACTCATGATCAATTTTATTCCATTGAGGAGAGTCGGCCGGATGACGTAATAACCCATCTTTATTTCTTTTATCTTCATGCCACGACAATTGTCTTGCAGTTTCTTTACTTCCATATAAACGCCTAAACCTTGGAATGATTGGAAAGTACCATACAACTTTCGTAGGATTGGATTTATCTTTCTTGTATCGAGAAGCACCACACTTTGGGCATTCTGTAAGTGATTTGTTCTCCTTTCGAAACAATATACAGTCTTTCGGGCAGGCATGTATTCTTTCAGAAATCATTCCCATCGAGCGTAGCATTCGTCTAGCTTCATATGTCCGGCTTGGGAGCTCATTATCTTCTGGGAGCATGTCATTCAAGAGAGCAAGTAGTTCCGTAAAACTGAAATCACTCCATCTATTTCCTGCTTTCAATTTATACAACTTCAGTACAGCTGACAATGTTGTATACTTAGTGCAAGCAGCATACAATGGCGTCTTTTCACAACTCTTTAACTTCTCAAACAATTTTGGGCAATCACGGGGTTCATCTTGAATTGTATTTGTCATTTCCTCAATACGATCTTCATCATCATTGACATCTGTAATCACATCCTCCATACGGTCTTCTTCATTATCTATATTTGTATTCATATCTGACGATCCATAAAACGCAGTTTTATCCCAGCCAGTACCTACATTCGCTTTTTCTCCATGTTTATTCCAACATTTATAACTCCGATCTATTCCGTGAAATATCAAATGTTCTTCCAACTCCTCTGGAGTAAGTAGTCTAGAATAACAACAACGTAAACACGGACAAAGGATTTGAGAAGGATCCTTTGTGTGATCCTTTGCAAACTTGATGAACTCTTTCACTCCGTTCTCGTACTCTATTGTTAAACGATTAGAATCCATCCAATCTTTATTCATCTTCATCCTATTTGAATCTCAAATATTAGTATTTATGGTTCAAGTACACAAAAGAAGACTTCCAAATACAGTAGAAGGGAACCACTTCCTTGGAAGGAGATCAAGTAGTCTAACCTATAATCAAGATTTATAAAAAAGAATATTAGATTCACTAAAAAGATGATTATCTATCACTCTATAAGGAGGATATAACAGGAGATAGAGGATTTCCAATCGATGAGAGATACCTTTATCAGAGAGAAACCAAACGCATCCACTAGAGCTTCAATCTGATTTGTATAGGCACTCAGGATACAAAAACTATATTTAAAATTCATGTGAGATAAAGAACGAATAATTAAAATAAATAATCCATTATACAATTTAAAATTCATTATAATCTCTATTATGATTTGTATAGGCACTCAGGATTCATTCTAGTAGTGGTATAGGTTCCCCCATTAATCATGAGTGATAGAGGGAATAGTAGTTTTTGGATTACCTTTCTTGTTTTATACAATTTATGAAGAAATGACAAGGGTTGGAAGTGCCGACTGTGTTTGACTTGAAAATAGAGGTTCAGTTGCAACACCCTCTAATGTTTTCTGGAGAGGGTGGACCCAAGGTAGATAAGTTATAAATTTAGTTCATCTAGAATATTCTAGATAACTTTTCTACTCCTTAGTAGAATAGGGTAGAGTTGGTAGCGTATATGTTATGGGGGCCAACAATGATCTACTGTGATATTTAGTCTTGGGATGAGCATATGGAGGGAATGACTTGGAAGAAAATCTAGGATATGTTCATGGAGCACTTTTAACCTACGACATTGAGGAAATGAAAATATGAATATTTAATATGTTTGACATAATTATGTTTGATAATGATAGATTATGTTAGATTCTTCACATACCAGTAATGTTTTTATCTAATGTTGACAGGAGATAAGGTATCTATGAAAAAAAATTAGGATGGACTTAGATGTGAGATTAAGTCCCAGGTAAATATATTTTTTATGAGGTTTGTTGAGGTGGTGGATCAGGTTCTCATTTCCAAGGGGAACCTAAAGGAGACTTGTAGTGATGGTAGGGCAGTTTCAATTGAATGATCTAGTGGTACATATTATGATAGTAGGTTTCACCATTATGATATCTTCCACTAGGGTGGTGGTGGATAGAGTATCTATGTGAGAGGATTTTTCTCTTAGAGAGGTTTTTAGTCATCTTCAATCAATGAGGTAGGTCTGGTCACATGTTAGGCCTATGACTTTGACCACTAGTGAAGTGTCAATCATGTATCATGATGGTTCATATATATAGGTTCTACATGAACACTTGTAATATGGGTAGTGATGGATGATCTATATTGGTACAGAGCACCGAATAGGGGAACCTAAAGGAGACTTGTAATAGGGGATCCTCTCATTATTTTATATCTTATCTCTTGGTAAATGGATTCTGTTTTGTGTTAGAGTAATTTTGTGGGATCATGTTGGTCAACACACCATTGGGGGTGTGATTAGAAGGCATCTGTCTTCGTAAGGGATGTTCCCTCATGGTTTGTGAGTATTGTTTCATTTTGGATTTATACATGCTTGATATGATATGTATTGAATAGATAGTGATGATGTAATTTTTGGTATTTAATCAATATCACATTGATTGTTACCATAGATGAGTGACCGTCATGCCTCATAAGGGTAGAGCCCATGTCTTTTATGGAGAATGGGATATCTTGGTAGACCATGTAGGACCAGTTCTTCCACAACTAGGTGAGAACATAGACCAGTTTACGAATATTTTTCTTGATGATAATGGATTGAAACAAGAAATATTTCCCCCAGTAGTAGACTGGTTCTAGGATGTGTTTCATGAGAATTGATCAGGGCTACCACCTAAAAGAGACTTTGAGTTCATGATTGAGCTGATGCGTGGAGTTGAGCCATTTTATATAACGCCTTTCAGAATGAAACAAGAATAGATTCAGGAACATAAAACTCAATGAGAGGAGTTAGATTATGAATGGTGCATCTGCTCGAGTATGTCACCTTGGGGATCTCATGTTTTATTTTCCAAGAAGAATGACAGAACATTACATATGTGTTTCTATTAATAGAATATGAATCAGATGAAAATTAAGAATAGATATCCACTTCTTTGTATTTTTGATCTATTTGACCAGCTGAGGGGTTCCATATTGTTCTCTAAGATTGATCTAAGGTTTGTTTATCATCATTTGAGGTTGAGAAATTCTAATATACTATAAACTAATTTTGAAATAATGTATAGTTTTTATGAATTCTTCATAATAAAATTTGTGTTGACGAATTCCCCATGGCATTTATTCTCTTGATGAGTTGAATATTTCACTTGTACCTAGACCAGATTGTAGTTGTTTTATGGATGACATATTGGTGTAATACCAAAATAATGATGATCATTCCCAACATCTGGACATCATCATGAGTACACTTAGAGAGAATCAGCTATACACAATCTATCTATATGAAAACATATACATCTTCTTCATAGATTGTTACCTTAAGGCGGCGGCCGAGGGCGTTGCGGGTTGCGGAAGGCGGCCGCGGAGGGAGACCGAGGGCGGCCGAGTGAGGCGGAGGGCGACGGAGGCGGCGGAGAGCGGTGGAGGGCGGCGGAGGGCGGCCGAGGGCGGCAGAGAATGGTGGCCGAGGGCGTTGCGGGCAGCCGAGGGCGGGAGGCGGTGGAGGTCGGCCGAGGGTGTTGCGGGCGGCGGAGGACGGCGAGTGTACCGAGGGCGTCAAGCTCCGGCGAAGCGAACACAGCAGCGGTATTCGGGAGAAGAGTAGCAGGGTTACGGTTCCGCGAGGGCTTTAGCTGCGATAAAACGAGGGCACTGTGCGACCGAATTTATAAAAAAGTCGACTAAGGTTTTATCAGCGCTAAAAAAGCGCTGATAAAGGCTACCTTTATCAGCGCTAAAATTATAGCGCTGATAAAATCTAGCTTTATCAGCGCTTTTCTAGCGCTGATAATATTATGATTTATCAGCGCTAGAAAAGCGCTGATAAATATTCCCCGTATCAGCGCTACAATTATAGCGCTGATACCGAGTCTCTTTATCAGCGCTTTTTTAGCGCTAATAAAGGATACCCTATATCAGCGCTGAAATTTGAGCGCTGATAGAGGTGTTCTGTATCAGCGCTTTTTTAGCGCTTATATAGGCGAACCTTTATCAGCGCTCCAAAAGCGCTGAAAAAGACCAACTGTATCAGCGCTAAAATTTTAGCGCTGATACAGATCATATTTATCAGCGCTTTTCTAGCGCTAATAAATATTACTATTATCAGCGCTAAGAAAGCGCTGATAAACATTAGCTTTTTCAGCGCTGTAATGTTAGCACTGATATAGGGTATCCTTTATCAGCGGTTTTGCTTAGCGCTGTTATAAGGGCGCGCTTCCCTTGCCCGTTTTTGTAGTAGTGTAAGTGGGAGGGGATAATAAGTATAATGGTGAATCTTCCCTAAAAATGATGAAATAAATAATATGTAATATACTAGATAATTCATGCATTTTATATAATGGGAGGTGAGTAAATAATATGAATAGAGAAGAAAATTAAATGAAAAGAATGAAAACAAAAGAGGATGTTTACCTCTTGATCTCTTATCCTTGAGATCTTTCTTAAAACCTTTGGTTTTATCCATTTGGTGACACAAAAATCTCTAGGACGTTGGGAAACACCTTTGGAGGATTATTTAGATGGTCATAGGTAAAGTAAAGGGCTTGCGAGGTGTGAGAGGAAAAGGGGAATGCGAGTGATATTTATAGTGGAGGAGAGGAGGTATTTTATATTAATTTATCATTATTATAATATTTTTGTTCAAGAATATAAATAATCTTAATTAATGTGACCCAAAATATTAATAATGTCATTTGAGTTAGAAAAAAGTGGGATTAAATCACATATGATGTCAAAAATAGTGTATTTAACTGATAATTTGGATATACGGTATTTTACCGTATTTCACTATTCATCCAAAATTCAAGAATTTCAGAAAAATCCCTAAAATTGACAGAAACCATTTTTCAACATTTAGAATTAAAAAATGATATAAATTTTTAGAAAAATAAATTTCTAAATATTATTAATTTATTTTTTTTTAAATAAAATTATAATTTATTAAAAAAACAATTTTAAAACAATAACTCAATTTATATCACCTTGAAAATTTAATCGAGATGTCATTATATTAAATCCTTAAGAAAATAAAATAATAATATACTTTAATAATCATTAGGATCATATTATTATTCATATTACTATTCATAAGGGTATGTTACAATTTACCTAAAATCAAGTTGGTTCAATCAGACTCCAAATAACTTACTGATCCAAATTATTGATGATCGTTTTTTGAAATTCAAAACATAGAAGTGGAAAAATTATGTTTAATCATTAGTTTATATAGGTCACATAGTTTTTATTAGTTCCTTTAACCATATTGTGTTTCCTTTTAGAATATCAGGATGTTACACCCATTCTAACTTTTTCCTTGATCATTATGTATCCTTCAATCCTCATCACTGTATGAACACCAAGATATTTCATACTCAATGAATACATGACATTGATTTCTCTTATAAGTTTATAATGAACTGAATGATCATAGTATTTATAATGCACTATACATCTCATATGTCTCATGTTTAGTTCATTTTGTTTGAATATATGATTAGAATTTTATTGGTCTATATATATTTTACTCTTTTGTCCATTGAGATAGTTTCTTCTTAACATTAAAAAAAAAATGATTCCACCAAACAATAGGTCATGAGTTGGAAAATTCCACTCATGGAGATTAAAATTTCAATATTAATTGGTGTTAACCTTGTCATTTTTCATGAGAAAAAATCTAGGAATATTTAGGGATGCATCACAATAAATATCAAATTATTCTCTAATAGAGGGTAAAGCTAGAAAAGATGCATTTTTAAACTACTTTATTAGTTCCTAGAATCTTTCATCTTAATATTGTTTCCAAGTTAACTTTATCCCATTTTGAGTTAACATAGTTGTGGATTTGAAATACATGATATTTTTTTCAAAAAACTCTTATAATGTGCTGCTAAAGTAATTAAAATTGAACAATAGTTACTTGTATAGGATGAGGAAACTCATAAAAAATTATTTTCTTCATAGGATCTACTAAGATTCTTTCACTAATTATAATATTCTACAAAAATGAAACATGTTTTAAAAAACTCACAATTTCTGAATTTTTAAAGGATTATCATTCCTAAGAATTTCCAATACAACCCTAAGATGATCCTCATGTTCTTTAAGGAATTTCAAATATATGAATATGTCATCTTTGAATACCACTATGAATTTTTAATGATACTCTCTAAATTTATTAATGAAATCAGTAAATATCATAAGAGAATAAGTCAAAAAAAATTAATGATAAAAAACTAATAATGTTTATATATATTTTGAAAATTATTATTTGGGATATTTTCCTTATTCACCCTCAACTGGTGTTACACATATCATTGATAAATCTTGGAATGTAATTGATCATCGTGATATTGGTCAAATAAATCATCAATAATTGGAATATGGAACATTTTCTTACTATACTCACATTAGGTTTTCCATAATCAATCTATAGATGCATTGATATACCCTTGTTTCATATAAATAGAATTGTTTCTCTCGAAAAACACACATGTGGTCAAATAAAACCTCAATATAAATGATATTTATGTTTATTATTTAATTCTTTTAACTCTACATATTATACTATATATGCATGAGGTATTCAATATTATCATGGTGATAGGTATTATTTACATGTAAAACTATAACCCTTCCTATGGAGGAGGTCATGGTAAATATTTAAATTATAAAAAAATATTTTTTTAAAAGGAATATTTTTTATGTCTTTATTTTTTTCATTTTCTCCTCCATCTTCCCTGATAATCTATGTAAGGAAGGCTATAGGAGGAGCTTCTTGATAAATCTTAGGCTGGGATATTTCTCCTTTGAAAATGACTCTAATTTCTCCATTCAAGACCCCTAAACATAACTGGTTTATAATTTTAATCATAACATTATACTTTTATATCTTATAAAACCCTAATGTTGTGTCAAATTTTTCAATGGGAATCATAATAGATTTTCATTGAGTTTATACTCACCAATGCTGATAATAGAGTTTTTACACACCACTGATTCTTGTATAATCCCACCGTTATTCTTAACTAATTAAACTAGTTATAGTATTTAGTTTCAATTATAAATCCTTTATAAACTTTTATGAAATAAAGGAATGTGTAGAATATGATTTGAATAATGAAACTGTAATATTGGAGAGAAAAATGAGTGTACCTATCTCAAGCTAATTTGGAGCCTCCAATTTAGCTGACATGATTGTGAATGAATAACCTTTAATCCACAGAAAAGGGCGAGGTTGATGGGGGTTACCCTCTTTTATATTCTTATTTTCAAATTGAATTTTAATTTTCCCATGTTTTATGCACATAAATATCTGAACATGTAGGATTTCTTGCACAATATTGCCTTTTTTTCATTGATATATTAAGTATTCACATCACCATTAGTTTTCTAAGATATATTACCATATAATCTTCATATTTATAACTTTACACCACCATAAAATCAGTTCAGTAAATATTTCCTAGATGATTTTTGTTATACTAGAAGCTATAGTCTCTTTAATTCTCCTATAAGATCAAAATTCAACCTTGGGTTGGGATTATTTTCTCCATTCATTTAATCTGGATTATGTGACCACTGTGTATCTCCAATATTAATTTTAACCATAATATTACTCTTTACTCTCTCCTCATATATTTCATAATATTGATTCTTTTGATGCCAATATAGATGGGGTCTTAGTCTAATAATGAACTTTTTAACCTTTCCCTTATGATCTGTAACTATGTCAAAGGTGTATCAAAAAAATATTTTAGATTTTACTCTATGTTTTCAAACGAATTCAATTACCTCATTATTCATATTAAAGAATTACTTATTAATTTTTTCACACTGAATGTGGAAAATTCATATTGAAAGTATTCAATTGAACTCTTTCCCATTCCAATACATTAGTCTCCCCTATTGGATTTAAGTTTTCAATCAGTGTCCCCTATAGGAAAACTTATACTAATATGTAATATACTCACATGGTGAATTCTGATATCTTTGAATATAAAAGTATCAAAAATATATTTCCTATAGAGTTAATCCATTTATTTGTAATCAATGGATCAACATATCCATAAATAGAATGAGGTCATTGACATATGAAGGACTCAAAATGAAGTAGTCCCCTTTGCGATGATTTTAGATTCTCATCATGAATCATTTTGTCAATCATAACATGATATAGTTTATTCATTATCCTCATGATGTTTTCCATTCTATATTTTATTATTTTATGAAGGTCATTAGTGCATAGCCTGTTTCTTTCATCATTTATGTGGTTCCTACTATTACATACCATTTTATTAAATGAAGAAAACAAATGTGAGAAAACCTTTACTCATAGTAAAATTGGGATTTTAACTGTAGATTATTTTTAATATATATAAATATATTCAAAAATATTCTTCATGGATGTTATTCTTTAATATATTCTAAAAAAATAGATTTTCTATACATACTTCATAATGGTTCATAAAAACCATATGATTAACAAAACATATTACTCAGGAGTTTGAAACTAAGTGTGAAAGAAGGATTCATTGTCATACAATAGAATATAGAAAATATAATACCCAATATTCACTTTTGGGATTATTCACCCATGATGTAACTTTTTCTATGCCACATCCACTTGTAATATCAAAACTAGGAATTCATTTCTTGAATAAAGCTCGCTTTATACTTCTGAAAAATATCAGCATGATTTCTTAAATTTATAATTATCTGTAGTTTTCTTTAATAATATATTTTAGTTAGTAATTTACTAAATAAAAAAAACTACCATTGATATCAATTATGGAATTAATAATTTTTAATTCATAAAAACTTCATTACATTGTACCCCATTTAATAACATTGTGGTTATTTTAAGGTTTAGTCCCTTGGATAATAATAATGTAACAAATAAAATAATAATATTTATTTCAATATACATGAAAGGATATTTTATAGATTCATAAATGTTTTCTTTCACTATAAATGATATCCTAGAGCCATATATTTAATTAAACTTGGGAGTGTAAATCCCAATGAGAGAATAAATAAAGGAAAAATTTAACATGTGATCATGAGGCAGGAAAGTAAGTAATGGTCTTAATAATATGAGTCATATTATTATAGTAGGGTCATGATCCATAACTTTTCAGTATTACTACTATATAAAATTATACATTCATAGAAATATTACCAAGTTATATCAATAAGTAGTCATTTAAAATAATTTCTATGGTTATTCATCTAGGTAATATAAAACATGTCATCTCTATAGATAGATTCGCTTCCCAATGCATTAGAGTGCTATCAGGCTGTACCGTTCAACTGTATAATTTTTTTTCACATAGATCATGTCAAAAACCAGGTTACTAATAACCCATTAAAAAAATGAATTAGTTTATGTAAGGTAATTTATTTCATTAACAATTTTTTCATATATGAACATTAGATCATTTTTAACCCATGAAAAATAAATATTAGTTTCATATATGTAAAACAAAATATATAAAAAATAATTACATATAGATGAACCCTCATGGATATTGAAGTGGTTTGTGTATTCACAATATAACAATATATCACGTAAAAGAGGTAAATTCATGATATGATTTCAACGGCATAATGGGAATAGATTGTTGAGTATATAAAGGGATTAATGGGAGTGAAAAAGGGTCTTACATTGGTAAAAAAATATTTTGGAAGTAATGTGAAAATTAAAATTGTAGGAAAATAATGCAATTCATCATTGATCAGATAGAACAGAAATGTGGTACATGAATTTAAAATTATAAGAGGGGATTTCCCTTACCATTGTAATTGAATTTCTAAATATTATAGAGGGAAACCTTAAGATCCTATGGGAACCTTTGAGGTAATTCAGATAAGGGAAATGAGATTAACATAATTCTTATAGGATTTAGTTTGGAGAGGATTTGGGGGATAAGTAGGTGTTTGTAGTAAAATTAATTGATTAATAATGTCTAAATATAGGTGATGGAATTCTAGGTTCTGTAAAATGAAAGTCCATTGGCCTCACTGTGTTTATTTCTCATGGAACTAGAAATTTAAATCATTTTTATAATATTTTAAATTATTATAATGAAAATTTTTACTTAATATTAATTTGAAAATAGAATATAAATTTTCAACCAAATCTATGTTTTTAAATCATAATTTACATTTAAAACTTTTGAAATTACATAATAGATATATGAATTTGACTTTAATACAATAAAATTCATAATATTAATAAAATAATAATTTTTTCATTCATGTTAACATTAAATTATTTATTGAATCACATTTATATATTTATGACGTCCTAATACATAATTCATGTTATATAAATTTTTTTATTTTACCCAAATTTTTTAATATATAATTTTTTTAAAAAAAACTCATTTTAGGATAATTTCAACTTTCTAATTTTGAACTTTTCATCCATTTTTGATAAAAAATTTATAAATATGATTAATTAATTTATTATATATAAATTATTTTTTGGAAACTATCATTGTTTATTATACAAAAAAATTCACATCCCTTAGAGATACAATATATAGTTGTATAAAAATATTTTACAAATAAATAGTTTTGTTCTAAAACATTTATAAAAATTATGTTTTATAAATAATGTATTTTAAAGTAAATTTAAAGAGTATAAGTTTTTGAAAAATGAAAATGCATGACATTTTTATAAAAATTAATTTTATCATATTATTTAATAATATGAATTTTATATAATGTTGTATTACCAAATAAGAATGAAATATTAATAAAACTACTTTTCATTTTTAAAAAACATAAACCATAATACTACTATGTCCTAGATACATAATACCTTATTACACTGGAATATTACCTAAGGAAAAGGTATATGATTGTGTGATAGTTTCATGATGTGGTTTGGCCAAAATGAATCCAGTTGTTATCTTGTAATTGATGGAACTTCTCTCATAGGATATTTCATTTGAGCCTTGATTATTGAACCTCTACTTAGGCTGGATCAAAATGAATCCCCAATGACGTTACCACCCACTATAAATATTATAACTGAAAATAATAATTCACGATTATACTCGTTGATTCCATAATTTATGTTTCCCTTCGTAATGTAGGTCCGGTCCTGAATAGCCATAGAGTCAGCATGGTGGTCACACCAATACCCTCTCCTCCTGATGTTGGGGGGGGGAGGGTGATTCCTTGTAGGTTCATGAAGTTATTACTCATCAATTATCTCCTTTCACATACCACTTTTCTCTCCCTCTTTTCCTAACCATCTCACTGAGCATTAAGGTCCCTACGCTTTTTAATAGGATGCCTTCATTTCTGATATCCCCTATGGAGATGGAGGAATAATATTCCTTGATAAAATATTATCTAATTGAGATAAATATATGGAATCAACCCTCTATTAATGATTTATATAGGACATAAATTTTCTCATGGGGTTTGCAAAAAGTGGTTCATTTTGAGACTTCTTAATTCTTGAAATAATATGGTTTGTTTAAATGACGAAGATGACATGATTCTAAAAAGTTTTAGTTATTATCATTTATTTTACTTGACTTTATTTGTCTTCATTGTTGGTATTTTTATATCCATATGCACCATGAATCACCTTCTATATAGATTTTGGGTTCCCACCCCTCTCTCCCACTATATTTTCAAAATCCATATATATTGAAAATATTTGTTAACCTTATAGGGAGATATCATTATTTTAATGGTAGAACCTAATATCTTATTCATATAGTCACCCTCATATTTACATAGAGGTTGTTACTTCAAAAACCTTTGGGTTTTTTCTTTATTTGGATCAAAATTATATATAATTAGAAAAAATAGGAATTCACTGAATAATTTCTTGAGTTTTGTTAAGAATGTAATAGAAACTGGAATTCATCCCTAAGGTTTTGTCAATATAACCCTTTAGGGTTCATCACTAGGGATCTATTGGATGATTGAGTGGTTTTTCTTTAAGGTTAGATGAGAAAATACATATCTAAATCCATTCCATCATGTTCTTATTTTCTCTATAGCTATATGAATTACAATGTTAAGAGGAGATAAGAAGAGGATTAAGGGGACTTGAACTATTCGACAACCTATAAATCTATATCCTCTATGGAGGCTAGATTGAGTCAATTTGTTGTTATGGCATCCTATACATAAGTAATGAGAAACCGTCATATAGTGTATGAAACTATTTTAATCCTCCATGGAGTGGTTTTACTCTATTTTATTCCTAGGAAACCATATCCATTCAAAAAGTTATGATGAATTAGGGGCCTTGGGACGTGGATAGGTGTATGAAGGTTGTGTTTGGAGTGCTATTTATATCAACTAAAAAATCTTCCAATACTAGTACTTTAAACATACAGCTGAAACCAATAGATACAATAAAACCTCTAAAGGTCTCCAGTGGTCATATGGATTCCAGTGAATATTCTCATGTATGGGATATATATAATGTCATAAATATTAAAAATAGTATTTTTGTACCTGAAAAAATGGTTTTGGATAAATATTATGATAGTAGATAAAAAAACTAAAGTAAAAATAAAAAAGGAAGAATACACGAGAAAAATATGTTAAAGCTATTAAATAATATAAGTATCTTATAGATGGAAAAAACCGATAATGTTGAGGTTGAAAAATGTGTAATTTTATACATTTTATGACTCCTTATATTATGACTTAGAGTGACATGTAGTGAAAAGTTTTCTATGATGGGAATAAAAATGAAGAAATTGTTGTTTCGACTTGATAATTTTCTTGTGAAGAATAAAAAGAAAATCATAAATAAGAGAGTATAATTATAATATGTTCAAGATGATGCTCAATAGAATTAAATGAGAGGATTACTGGTCAAAAAATAATAATATATCATTCATTTCAGGGGAAGGATCATTAATAGAAGAACTAGAAGATAATATGTCTACTCTTGAAGCTGAGACAGAAAGGGTGGAGGAGAACATTGTGGATTCAGATGGAATAAGTAGGGATGATGGACTAACTATGTCTTACCCCAACACCATTGCACCTAATTCTTGGGATAGTAAGGTCCACCCCTATATAGATTATAGATTTTTAATTAAAAATCCTTGGATCTAGTACCACATCCTAAGGAAGAGATTATTGAGGATCAAACTGATCATAACTAAGATGTAGTGGCTATTTATAGTAGTACAAGGGACCTGATTCAGATTTAAATTAGTGGGATGATCTAATAGAGGTGAAAACTTTGAAAGAAACTAAACCTCCATTGGACTTACTACTATACTCCAACAAAGTGATAATTTAATAGTTTATGGTAATAAACAACTATTTGAGGGATATAAATATAATATTTGAAATAATAATAATTTTCAACTCTAATGATGACTGGTCAGAATGGATTGAAACCCAAGATCATTAATTTGTAAGGGGATTTAATGATTTAAAAATCCCCTTGAAAAAAATGATCGCAATATAGGAGAGGGTGAAATCCTAGTTCAAAGACCTAACAAAACATGGAAAATAAAGAAGGGAATGCTCTATAGAATGGATCTTACACTTGATGCAAATATCAAACATTCCCAATACATTTTATAATGATATGATAATGATATATAATGCATATATATATGTGTGTGTGCATGTCTATTCATGTTCTCACTTAATCTTTAAAAGTAATTTTTTTGAAATAATATATATATATATTATAGTCCTTCATTTCTTCCTTCTACATATAATTAAATCTTATCATTACCCTCAAAATATAATAACTCTCTAAAATTATGACTATCATAATTCCCACTGGTCATATTGACCAACAATAAAGTAACAATGATGTAACAGTCATATCTATACTATCAAATTTCCAACAATAAATGATATGTATTCAACTAAACATCATCATTTAATACATCATTCTCAATTTTATTTAAAATTCTATTGATAATGTCTATAATATTCAAAACAATTCTTTGTAATTAAACAATTTTCATGGAATGTGTAATCTTCCTAGGAGTGTTCGACCCTATGATGTATAACATGGTTTGACCACTATTCATTAGTTAATATATCCATGTAATATTCTTAACTATAGTAGTCAGTATTATTAAATGACATGTAATATTCTTTTTGTAATAGTTTTTTATACACTTCTATTCTGAAACAAAATAAAATATTAATTTTAAATAAAGGATATATTATTAATCATAAAATGAATTTTTCGGAAATTTCAATTTTGATGGGATCCTTGGACTGTAAAATAAATGTATGGACACTAGAAATTGAGATCACCATAAGTTGATTTTAGAGGAAGTAACTGGAAGGATAAAACCATCATATAAAGTGTCACAAACCAACCTAGGTTGTCCTTGAATCGGTCACCCAAGCCGGCCCACACAAGGCCCGAGAGGTATTCCCGATCCCCCCGGGATGTCGACTAGTTACAAGGTAATCAACAGAGTGACAATGTGAATGATTGTTTCCAATATAAATAGTCATAATGTAGCAGAATAATAAAAGGTTTACCAATCCAGGAAACCAAAAAAATAACTAAATAAGAACTTAAAAACAAATCTAGCTGAACTTGATGACCACTAAACTCCATGTGACCCTACGGGTCACTCTCCTATCCCAAGACTCAACATCACCCATGAAAATAAAGATCAAACTAAATCCTACACCTTAGTCTAAAAATAAGAATGATGTATAGGCTTGAGTTTTAAAACATAGTAGGTGTGCCCAACTAATATATTCCCAATTCATTTCCATTAAATAAAGAGGCATTAATTTCACATTTTAAGTATAATATATAAATGTAATTTTTTCACAAATTTTCCAATTAAATCAAATCATGGTTTATTACACTTCTTACCATTCAAAACCATATTATTTTCTTAGGAGGAACCATATAAATTGTAATGTAGATATTACTTTTAAGTTATAAAGGTGATAGTTAGTATAAAACCTTTCCAAAACCTTTTTTCATAACCATTTGAAAACACTTTATCATTTTAGTTATAATACAAACTATTCCAAAATCATGCTAAAAAATCATACAACTAGGGAAATGGGAAATAACACACAAGGTCCTCTAGCAAACAATGTATCAAAACAATTTTTCCTGTAGACATGGGTGAAAACTAGGTGCTCGTGAATTGTCTAGAATGTACTATACATGCGACTCATACCAAAGGCATGCGCTACCTAATGAGGTCATAATGCCCAAATTCATGATCATCACCCTACATGGCCTGATTGAGGGGCTTAATCACACAGTAATAATAAAAAAATACCCCCCCTACTATGGGCCAATAGCCAATGCATAATCTAAACTTGTGCGACAATCATTTGCCAAAAATTCACTTGTTATGCTAGGTTCTCATGTCAAAAAAAATAAGGTGGTGATCCTACAATATCAAAAAATAAATCCATCAAATATATATGAATCAAATATAAGAAACACACACAAAAGTCACCCATGGATCACTTCATTGGAGTTTTATCCCTATTTCAATCAACTAACAACACACGAGAAAAGTCACATCTGAGGACCACCCATTCCATCATCAGATAACAAGGAAAGTCGTGCATCCTAAGGACTATTTTTCAAAGAAACATATTTTATAACACTATCAAACTGGTCTCAAGTGACCATTTAACACATAACCATTTCCAAAAAACCAATGCATGCAAATTCATTACTAAAGAATCAAATAAACATCACCACCAATCTCAAAATCATTTGGAATACCATTTAATAAATCCATTTGAGGGGCCCAAGCACATTTGAAACATGAAACCTTCTTTAAGAACCACAATTTACATATAAATCACTGTTAGGAAATTTTATAAACATTTGATAAACACATGGTATGAACATTTAATAAAATAGTTTCATGAAATAAAACACAAAGAGGAATTAACATTATTTCACTTCAAAAATTTATAATAGAAACATACCTATATCACTAGATACCATTTATTAAGGGTGAAAAAAGAAAGAAATAAATTTATCAATAATTAAAAGGCTAATGTATAGTGAAACCTACCCCAAAATGGTAGCAGACAAAGATGAAAAATTTCACACCTAACACCTTTGACGAAGATAACCCCACAAACATGCACACATACACTCCTATATATTTATATACAACTTAATGTAATACACATATTCCCCACACCATTAGGGAATATGTGAATGCAAGATATATATATATATATATATATTCATACCTATGTATGTGTGTAGAATTTTCCAAAGAGCCACCAAATATTCTAATTAAACCAAAGGGAAACCAAAGATTACCAAACTCTATATAAAATTGATACAACAAAAAGGGGTAGGACCAACCAAAGAAATCCATGGACAAGACCCATTGTAAAACCTTATATAAACCAATATAATTTTGAATACATTACTTTCACTATTTATATCCATCTACAATTCATATTGAAATGTTCACATAAAGTTCAATATGCCAAGTGAACACACTTTTCATTAAATATCCCATTTCACTCATCAAAAGACCACTTGCCTCTTTAAGACCATTTTATTTTTCAATCAAAATGAAAACATTTTAAACATCCAAGATATATATCATTAATCCTCAACAACTATCACAACATTTTCATGCAAATCATGCCTTTACACTTCCTTTTAAAGAAACCCTTTGAAATTTAATTTCAATACAAAAAACACAACATTTGTTTAAAAAAAAGTCATGTAAAACTTTTACAATACATGAAATATCAAGTATGACCTGAAAATTAATTCCCTCATGAATTCCTTTTTAAACATCCAAACCAATTATTAAAAACCAAATACGATTTTAAAGGGCTCTCCAGACAACGTTATAAACCACTAACACATGATGTTATTTAAAAAATTAATTCAACCAAATATTTAAAATAAAAACACACACTATTTTCATGAAAAATAATTTCATATTCTATTTTATCCATAAAAATCCATAAAACATGATTAATAATTACAATAGTTAAGTAAAAAATCAATTTAAATTCCAGGAAATATGGTTCTAAAATTAAAGGCCATGGCATGGGAAAACCTAGCTTGAATCAAACATGGATGGTGTAGAGCTTTGAATATGGGTTGAAGGGGACTAAAAAAATGAGATCTCACACCCTAATGACCAAAATAAAATTTATCTAGAACCCAAAACCCACATAGAGTTTGGATGGAATCACAATGCAGTGAAATGGAAGGATGAAGCCATGGGAAAGGGGGAGGAGGAAAGGAGAATAATCTAACCCAAGGAGATTTGAATGGAAGAACGGTTACAGTTCCGGAGGATAGAGGCTGAAAGTTCGTGGTTCCAGAGGAGGGTCAGACATCAAGGGAGGGGCACGAGCAGAGGGAACCAGAAGGGAGGGGAGAGGCTGACCAATGGAGGTCACCAAAGGGGAGACTGCAAGCAGCACAACATGGGTAGGAGGCAGGGGGCACATGGGGGGGGGGGGGATAAAATAGGTTTTTTATTTATTTTTAATCCCATTTTTATTTTTATTAAATTAATTTTGTTTTAATATAACATTAATTTAATTAACTTCATCTTAAAAAACCCAAAAAAATAAATAAAATAACAAGAAAGTGTCCCTTTTAGGGTGTGACATAAAGAATACTAGATTCAAAGTACAAGGATGTTGACAAGGATCATCCAATACCTATACTTAAGAGAATTCCAAATTTTTGGATGATGGAGTGATGTAGGTAAGAAGGTAATATTTTGGATTCTAACCAAAAATTCAATGGTTGGTGAAAGTTGTGTGGGTGTTCATGACCTAAACTATGTCACTGATTGTGATATGTGGAAGACATTCCATGTGGACAAGGAAAATAGTTATTCATCAATGTCATCAGTGTTAATTGTAAATAATAGTGAAAAAATATCTTGGATATGGAGGTAAAATTAGTGAAAACTATATTCAAATGAATCTTTTTAGTTATTATGGAGACTCAAACATGATATCTGGTTGGTGTTTATAACCATATTACATACTATGGTGACAATATAAGTGGGTGTACTTGATATGTATAATGAAAAAAATGCTCAATAATATATCACTGAAGTGTCTATAAAATAAAAGATGTGGATCGAGATGTAGTGACCCTAATTACATATAGATCCTTGAGGTTGAAGTCCCGTTGGAAAAATTTTGAGGTCAAAAATTTGGAAAACAGAAGGATCAAGAGTAGAGGATGAAAAAATAAAAATAAGTTATTGAAGATAAATCTTTTAGAAGCCTAATTTGGGAATCAAAATCTTAGTTTTTCCTTATAATAAAAAATATAACATTTTTTATGAAATTAAAGGTATTTCCCTGATCAACCATGGATATTACACTCAATATTAAAACAAAATAATCATGATATGAATATTTTTTTAATGATTTCATGTGTGTTTTTATCATGGTCATTTTATCGTGTTATTTATCAGATGGTCTATATGATGTGAGATGAACTATATGGTTGATGATAACTAAGTGTGGTTTTCAATGAGACTGGCCTTCCCATTTCCGGTCTTTGATTCCATTATGATTTTTTTATTAAATGAGGGAAATTTACAAGGTTAATGTTTATCTACACATGGTTACAAGAAAGGGGATATTATAATGATTTGGAATGGTACCTCTATTCCCATTAAGATGTATCAAATATTGTATCCAATTATTTGCGATATATTAGGGGATTAGTGTATCTGATGGAGATGTTTATCATAGTTCTGAAATTATTTCATAATAAAAATAGTGGCGGTAACAGAGAAAATTTGGGATGTCTAATTTACCCAAAGATAAATATATTCATGAAGAACATTTAGTTTTTTGAGGATAGTTAGATCTTAATGTAAGGACACCGGGTTCTCATGGTTAGGTGGCTAATAAAGATAACAAATGGATTCCACCAGAATATAAAGACCATACTAGTAGTGGTTTGGGAATATAAAAATTTCAATTTACTAGATGGTTTTAATTAATGAGTTTTATATATTTTTATACCATTATAGAACCTCACGAAATTAATCATAAATTCTTAAAAAATTAAATTATGAATTATGGTTTCAAGATTTAGTGGGAGCCTATGATTCAAGTGGATAACATTATAATGTTTTATGAATGGTTCAGTGCTAATATGGTGGAATATTACAATATTTTAGGGTATTTATATTAATAACCCTTGGGGGTTTCTAATTACTTTGGGTGAAGAAGATAACTAGATCCATATTGAATTACTAAGAGTCCAATATAATATGTACATTGGTTGTTTCAAAATTTTTAATTTTAGGGAATGATGTGTCTTGTTCAGAGAAGGAGAAGTTAGTGAAAAGTAGTCGATTGATAGTTCAAGTACAAGAAATCTGATTGTTGTTCGAATTTATTTTCAATATTTTATACATTTTTAATGTTCTATTAATTAAAAGTTAATGGGGTTGAATAAAATTGTTTCGAAATGTTCACCAATTCCTACCATCACTCAAGACATTGGCTTATGGTTTTCATTAATACAGATTCAAAGGGAAGTAATAGGTGGAATATTTAAAAATATATCCCTAATATTATGGTTCAAAATTAAAAATGGATTGGATGATTGTGTAGTGTAACATGGTACCAGTTCATCAAAATATGGTAAGTTGGAAAGTAGGAGGAATTATTGTAGTGTGTGGTAATTCTAGTTGAGGATGTTTGTAGTTATAATACATTTTTATAGGTTTCAATATCTTTAAGAATATATTTAGAAGGTTTGTACACATTCCATGGATTATATAAGTATATTTGGGATTCAAATTACTAGTTTTCAAGAGTATATGAAAAAGATATATGAGTAAGGATGATAATTCAGAGTCCAAGAAATTATTTTTGAATCTCAATTATAGAGAGTGAAATATTTAGAGGTAGTGGTTGGTTTTTAGGTTTTGATGTTTTATCCCACGATAATAATGAATTTTATATGTACATTTGAAATAAGGATAATAACAGTGATATAGGTGACCTGGAGTAAATAGTATATAAAATGATATGTGAGAATAAGATGAAGTTCTAAAAGGATACTTGTTGAGTTTTCTTTAATTCAATAATACTGGCCTAAAACATTAGAATAAGGGTTCCATAGAGTCGATGTTTGTATGATGTAGTATTTTTTTAGATCCACAGTAATTTAAACAACCAATTTATTATTGATGGTGTTGATAGGTGATGAGTTTTGTAAATTATGATACTTTATGTTGTAGTTCCACTAGAATATCTGGTTGGGTGTTTTATTTCAGTTAAAGGAATATATCTTCAAGATAATACTTAAATAGTCAATAATAATGGATATTGAGTTCTATTTTCTATAATGTAAGGATAATATGTTGAAATTGGATACACTAAAGATATAGATTGGAAAACCCTTAGTATTAGAGCCTATCTATTTTTATGGTTAAAAAATACAATTCAATGATTATATGATGATTTCTTCAGTGTCATAAGAATCTTAGTTATAGAAGAGGGATCCACAATAGGTTATAACTTATGTCTAATGCAATGGAATCAAAGGATAATGGATCTATTGGTTTCACTAATCATAATTTTAGTATGATTTCAACATGCTGATGACATAAGACTTTCTAGATGTTCTTATTAGATGTTAGATTGGATTATGTCACTGGAGTTCATTATAATATAATTATATGGGATTGTAAAAGATTAAAGATAAGTGTGTCTAAATCAGTCATCTGAGTGATTGTAACTATTGAACAACCATACAAAACATTTATTGATTGATATTTTTATTAATGTTAGGGGATGGAATAATGATGAACATTTTCCTTGTAGGATTCCATGGAGGTTTTTAGATGATTATCATTGATTTATTGGAATCAAAGTTCAAGGTTTTGAAGATTTATGGAGGAATTATTTCCCTAGTATATTGGTTGATTAGATGGAATCATGGATTAGAAATCTAAGAATATACTACCAAATTATTGTGATCAAAATATGATAAGTGGGACTTTGGTGTGTGCATGCATATATAATTTTGGTGAAATATTATTGGTCCCAAGAATTCAAATCAATTCCTAATTCATTGTTTTTTGGTTTGGTGAGAGAATTATTTTTTTGGTTATGTGTCATATATTTTTGGAGTCAATTAATTATAATATACCCTTATCTTCACCAAAGTAGAGGTAGTGTTATAGTGAGGTGAATCATATATATTTATTCCGAATGTAGCACATTTATTGGAAGTAATAGTAGTCTCAATTTATTGATAGTTCAATGGTATTCATGGATTCTATGATATAAAAAAAGACTATATAAAATTATATCATAAGAATTTTAGTTTAGTTAAAGTACTGGGAAAGATTTGATAAGTGGAAGAGAAGAATAGAGTCCAATTATAGGAATGATTAGAATGACCTTTTGATTCAATTAATCAGGTTTCAATTATGTTTTTATGGAATGAGTTAAACAGATTCATGGGGAAGCTTCATGATATGGGGAAAGAACTAGTGGTTAGTGAATGCTGTGTGAATGTTCTATAAATACACTATTTAACTAATAGTGTGATATGTAAGTCATTACTATTGTATTTTATAATGTAAGACTCATTAAAGACATTATTCTAGAGTATAATGGTGATATCATCAATTCACTAGGAGTTTGTTTTCAAATCAATGAATGTCACTTACAATCAAAAGTTACTAGTGTCATTAAAGGGTTTACATTGAAATCTATATGGAAATTCTAATTTCATAACTAATTATACCCTATATATATGTGGGACTAGTTTCCATATTAAAACCAATTTATTATGTCTGATAGATATATGATGATATAAAACTGAGGCTGAGGTGAGGTGGATTGAGATTGGGTGCACCTGGGAATATATAGTTATAAGAGGCTGATGTACTAAAGGTGAAGTTAGAATGTTAGATAAAAGAAGCAGGATAAGAGGATGATTAAATAATCATATGTTTGGAATGGAATGAATTCATTCTGTTATCTAGGTAGAGAACTAGAACTAGGGTTTTCCAAGGCAAGTAAAATATATCCTATTTTTTGTGGAATGATTGATGTGGTTAAATTCTACCATGGATATAGGACTCATTATCATAACCAAATAATCTTTGTGTGCATTAAATTTTTCTTTAGTCTTTCACATGTGTGTTCGTCATATTCTTAAAAATTTGTTCATTTTATAAAAATTATTGTTTTGAGGTTATATGAACAAGAGGGAGGTTAATGTATCTATAAAATGGTTGGCATTATCGGACAACTAATTTTTAGTCATAGAAATCATGGGGGATGTTTGATCATACATAGGCACTTATAATGGTTGAGGTTCCAATGTTTTGGGTTATCAAAAAGATAATCATATGGTGATGATTAAATGTTTCCTCATACCTAATAAGTGGGATTATATATATATATTTTTATAATTAATGGTGTAAATTAATGATTATAGGTGTCTATTAGAGTAGTTAATCAAGAAATCAAATTGAAGTTACCTGAAAAAAATGGTGTTACCAGAGGAAGTCCAAGATATTGAAGGCCTCTTGACCAATAGGCATATAAGGGTGAATTAATCTTATTGGAGATAATTAGAGCATATTTTATGGATACATGGTTATCATAGTTAGGTTTGTAATTTGGTTTCCCAACAAAATCAATGAAATATGAAGTTGGAATATATATATATATTTTTTCAAATAATATATAATTCTAATGTAAAGGATGGTGTCATGTATCTTATTCCATTCATTGTGATATCATTCTTGGACTAATTTCAAGGGTATTAAAATTTGAATGAAATATTATGATCCCATAAATTAACTAGACTCAGTGGGATATCATGTTTATAGTTGATCGAATTACAATGCCATTGTAAAAAAATTAAGAACATATAGTGGATGTTTCAAATCATGGAGGGTGAGTAATTTAATACTCCATGATAGTTTTTAATTAAATTAGGTCAATAATTATGTTAGATGTCAATTATTGAAATATAAATACATGAAAGTAAAAAATGGGATTCTTTTTTTTGTTCTAAGTTAGGTGTCATATGACCCATGTTCCCTATAATAAATGTTATAACGAAATAATTTAGTTGATAGAGAATGTTGAAGATAATAAACAGTGAGAAAATAGTATATTCTTATATGGATAAATTATATAGGTTCCACAAACCTATAGCTAAGAGGAGGTGACTAAAACTAGTACAACCTATTATCTTAATTATTTATTAAGTGAACAATTTCACTTTGGTCGTTTATCAATTAACATTATTGGATATATATTTAGTGGAATGTTTTATGGAATCTATAAAATGTCATGGTTACTACTAAAAAATGGATCTAAATTAGGTGTTGGGTGAGACAATCCAGGTTCTTAATAATATGGTCAGTTGGAAAGCATGATCAATTTTAAAGGGGAGTTGGAATTCACACTAGGGGGATTCATTTTTATAGAACATATGGGTTTTTTTCTTTCTCAATAAGAATAAATTTTTATGGATTCAAAACATGTTAGGAATTATTTGACTATAAGATATAATTTGAAGAATTTTTATCATGATAATACAAAACTTGGAGTGGATAAAATTGGGAATCAGAAACCATAAAAATAATTTCTAAAACTCTGTGTAAGAGAGTTCAATCATCGGTAGAAAATTTTGGTGTTCACATTCTAATGGTTGCTCTTATGGAAATTTATTGTATGAAATTTAATTTCAAATTGGTGAAGAACCATATTTTAGGAAAAATATATTCCCTTGTTTGAAACAAGGGAGATAGGAATAAGTGAAAATTTTGAAAGACAAAAGGATTTTTTTCTTATGTGATGAAGAGTTACATGGAACATAAAAAACAGTGGTGTCTTGAGAAGATATTTTTTTAAAGAAACATTTCATATATCAATATGAATTATTGAATTAAAATTCTTCTTTATGGTGTAGTTATGTGTAATGTTGTACAGATTATTAAACAAGATGTTTATGTTCAGTTGGAACAAATGATTGGTGTTTTATTTATATTCATAGTAGATATATTTTATAGGATACATAAATGATTATGAATCATGACCTCTATGTTCTCTCATATGTAAATTAATTTTAAATATTTAAAATTAGGTTTTATTTAATTTGGAGAAAGAAAAACCCAAATTCATTAGAATAATTTATTTATAAGGGATTCTATCTCTGGAATGGATGTGAGACCCTGAGAGGGTTAGAATTGAGGGTGGATGTTTCTTTTGGAATGGGAAACACATTCCTTTGTTTAACTGATCATATTTTCAAGGACATTTTATCATTATAATTAAATAAAACATTTTAAAAGTTTTGGATATATGTTATTTTCAATGATGACATCAAAGATCGCTATTTAGGTAGGCTCTTAGATTTTGAAATATTAGAGACTGGAGTTCAATAAGTATATGATAGAAATATCGAGTCCCTTGAATTAAATAATAAAAAAACTTTTTAAAGCAAATATTAAAAATGTAAATGGATGGTTGTTATTAAATGTTTCCCATAGAGGAATCAATATATTCATTGAGATGAGTTTTATAGATTCATTAAAATGATAGATTGGGTTTCTATATATCTAAAGATGAATTCATTTAGTAATGTCCTTGATGATATGAAGGAAAGAAAGAGTGAATTTCCATGATGATTTTGTGGATGGTGGCTGAATGAATGATCATTAGAGGGAAATAAATGTTAATATGAAATATTACTTTCAATGTGTGATTATTTGACTCAATATATTAATTTTTTTTATTTTTTGAACTGTAGGGTTTTGTGTGATAAATATTTTCTTGTTTTAGGTGTGGGGTGCTCTGGAACATTATTCAATAGATGTTAAACATAGTAGAACCTATGTAGAGTTACTTAAAATTCCCTATGGGCCATCTAGATTAAGTCCAAGTGGAGTAGATTTTATGGAAGATAGTGATATGTCAGTTGAAAGGATTCGTGAGAATTTCATTCAGGTGTAATAAATGATAGGATTCTAAACCATATGATCATCAAAATATGAGTTCTTCTGATTCAACTTAACAAATTAGTTCTATAGATTATGAATTGTGAATCATGATTGTTTAAATGAATAAGAATAATTTATATGTATGTACGTGAGGAAATATTGTTTTATTTACAATGTTTTTATGTATATGTAATTATAATCATCCTAATATTTAATGAAATTGTAGAGGATTTTTAAGGCTGTGTGAAATTTAATGAATTTCCTAATGGAATTATTGAAAGGATTCAGATGTCTTTTTTATATATTAATGAAAAAGGAGATTAATTAAAATCCTCAGTGAGGAGATTAATAGATATGTTTATTACTCAAAAGGGGTTGAAAATTAAAAAATAAATGGTATAAGTAATAAAAAAATATCAATGTTGGTTTTACCGTAAAATTCATATGATGGTGATGAGTGGATGACAGTTTAAAACCTCAATATAAGTGGGAATGTTCTACATGTGTAAAATGACTAACTATGATAAAAATAGTGATGAGGAGGACATAATAATTATAAAGTGAATTAAAAGGGATCACATAAATTTGTATAAAGGTTCAGGAGGCTAAAGTGATAAAGAAGAAGTTTGGATGTTAGATAGATGAAGACTAGAAATAGAAAATGTAGAGTTGGTAGTCACTAGAAGATAAAGTTTATGAGAGTTATTTCATTAGTTTGAGTAGAGAATCAGATCATAGAGTTATAATTATTAATTATATGTATTCTATATATAATATATTAATGATATTACATCATTATCCAACCGATTTTGGGCTCCATGTCTGATCCACATAATCTTTGTGTGAGTTATGTTTTTCCTTGTGCATTCATGTGATTATTCATCTTGTGATTGTTCACTTTTTCATTTCTTTAAAGTATTATCATGATATGACAATAACCAAATGTCATAGGAGTACATGATGTGATAGTTGGGTAGTCATATATTCCATGTACTATCCTTGGATGTATTTTTGGGATGTTTGATTGGATGGAGACACTTCCAATTGTTGAGTATTTTATACTTTGGATTATTAGAAGGAATAACTTCCACTAATCTAGAAAAATAAACTCATCCCCAACATTTACACTGTAATTTATTTTTCCATTCCATTATTTAACCTTTTAGGAATAATCACTTGGTGTCGATTCATTATCACAGGTCATCCAAAGTAATTTCTTAGAAGAGGGTATTTAGGGGGAGAAGTGTTAGTATCCTACCAGGAGGTGAATCGAACCATAGAGTCCAAGATCATGCCATAATAAGTAGATGAGTATTCCTTAGTCCTTAATTAGATAAGGGTTTTGTAGTGTAAAACTTATAGTCTCATTGTAATCAGTTCACTGAGGGTTAATTAATCTATTATCCCCTTTCTCATTCTATAATGTACCCCATTTTGGGTTTTCTAAAATTTGTTTAGTCATTTTAAATGAATCACCTTCAAACTTTCTTTATTACTATCGTAGGGGATATCCATCCATCTCCTTCCATAAAATGTTGGATGTTTCTCTTAAAAATGAAAAGGTTTATCCAAGATTCGTTCTCAGTATAACTCTTATTTCACCACTATTTTGGCATACCCACCATTTTATGGACAATATGTATGACCCATCAATTTCATGAAAGTGGGGTTGGATCATGATATCATACTAAATTATTTAAAACCTATGAACATGAGGTAGGTATCTATTTAAATAATTTGTCTTATTATACATATTTGTTTTTGAAATTTGAATTATCATTCATATGGTACCATCTTCAGAAATTTTTTAAAGGGGTAGAGATATTACCCTTTATGATATATGATAGGGAAGAGAATCAATGGTATTAATTAATTGTATCATGTGTTAGTTGGTGATTTTATGGGATCTTAGAGGCTATTTCACAAATGAGAGTGATGTATAATTGGGACCAAACGACCCATAAGTGAATAGAAGAAAATGTGATTGGTAATGAATTTCCATGGTTTATCCTTGAAATATGGATTGTGGTCTCTTATATGATGGGGAACTTAAATAGAGGTTTCCCAAACTGTATTTATTCAGTTATTTTATGGGAAGAGGATAGAGTGTTCTATATTGTTCATGAAACACCTTATTGGGTTTTGGGTGATGCTGATGTTGGTCCATGGGTTAAAGTCTCTATTCTCAGAGGGTTTTTGGATGTATAAGGTCTTAATCCATAAGAAGGTCTTTGGGTATGGTGTATTTGGGGAATTAATAATGGATGTTTCAATGTATATGAACCTATAGTGGGTTGATTGGTGAGTTATCTTAGGAATTTATTTTTGTATGGAATGTGGAATGAGTATTTTATCTTGGGTATCCCAGGATAAGGGAGAAAACAAATAGTGAATGTTTAAATACCCTTTAAATTAAACATTGACTAGGGGAATAAGATTTATAAAAATATTCGTATGTGAATTGTATTACTTATAATTACATTATGGGTGATAGATGTGTCAGTGGTAATAATGTGTTGTGTTACTAGTATCGTTAGTGTTTAGTGGATGTACTAGAGGGATGTAGTGAATGGGTTGGGCCACATATTATTTAAATGAATCATTGTTGATAGAACATATTCATCGAAACTACGGAAATTTTTAGGTTATTGTGTATCTATGAGGATCTATGTGGTCATTGAGTATAGGTTGATGGTTTAGGGTAGTCTATGGTGAGATTTTATGTAGGTTATTGTCTATTTATGTGCTAGGTATGAGTTAGTTTTCCGAAAAAGTCACGGACAAGGGCCATGTAAAAAATATTGTTACTGTATTTTTGTGCCCTAATGATGCTCCCATAAATGATAATATATGGTCTAACCTCAAGTGATAGGTTTCTATCATAGTACACCTTGAGTGAGTGGGTATCAGTTCATTATTTTGATAAATGGTAAAACCATAAATATGTTGGTATAAGAAAATAAAACTCTACATGCGTGTGAATTATCCCATGATGTTGATCTATAGGCATACCTCAAGTGAGATGATGCTAGAATAAATATTTTTGAGTGATAGGAAAAGGGTATATGGCCTGTTTATGATGCCTTGAATTGAGTAAGTGATTGCTATAATGATCCATGCTATGTGAGGGGTTATCAATAAATGATATTGTTATAAGTCCATACTCTAAGTGAGAGGCTGTTTTTATGTTATGTGGAAAGATATGAGGGCCGAATCATGCAATTTGACATCACCTTAAGTGTGTGATTAGTGGTATCTTATAGTATAGATGATCAAAATATGGTTCCAGGCCCATCCTGGAGAGATGGGTTAGTCATTAAAACTCTGTAGATGTTCATACCCTTGAGCGATGTGACATATGAATCTATCATGATGAGAGATGTATTTTTCCTCCATTATTGTCTAGAGTATGTGATGTTATGTATCTTAGTAACTTGGTTAGTAAATAATAGAATAACACATATTCTTATGTGTTATTATTTGTTTTTTATGCATAAACATAATTTTTATTCATAAAATCGTTATATTTTAAATTAATAACATTTTATTCGATAGTGTATGCAACAAGAAATACCAAGTAAAAAGAACCCAAAAAACACATTCCTTAAATTTAATATTATTGAGATATTTATAAACAAGAACCCTCTAGCCTAAATGAATAGTAATTTAGTATATCATTATAGCCAAGAATTTAAAATTTCATGTATGAATAGTACTAATTAAATTTCATAATTTTTTGTTATCCATTGATTAAAAATAAAATAAAAACCATTTAAAAGAAAATAAAATGTTCTCTAAAAATGTATTTTTGTAAAAAATTGTTTAGTTGTGATTTAAAAACAGAATTTAAAATGATTTTTTAAAAAATTTGAGAAATTAATTTTATAAAATGAACTTTATTTTTTAAATAATCATAAATAATTATCTTTGGGACAATTTTTTGGGTTTTGACATAAACTTTTCATGTTTCGTTGAACAGTAAGAAATATTGATGTTTTATTGAAAAATACATACTCATTTAAATTATTTATAATGTTAAATTACTTTATATTTAGTTTGAAATTAAAATTAGACAAATTAGATTATAATTTAACTAATTTAGGTAATTTTTATAAGTATGGTGTTCAATTTCAATGTATAGACTTTTAGTATTTATGATCATTTTTTCATTGTAAACATGTTTTCCATGGCACCTGTGACTATAATTTTAAATTGGATTCTATAAATTATGTTAATTTAACTCTTAAAAATTGGATCAAAATGTTAAATGATTTAAATTTATATTATATAATACGTACAACTTGATTTTTTAAATCTATGAATAGTAAAACTAGTAAAATTTAATTACCGTAGTTAATGTAAAAAAAGATTTATCATAGGGATAAACTAAAACTAGAACAGTTAAAATTACATACCAACTTTTCAAACACCAATTTTATCTGAATATTTCAACCTTATAACCTTTAAGGGTTGAGAAATACCCATTTAAAGGCTTGGGGAATAGTAAAAATGTGGGTGTAATTGATTCTTTAAAACGTTCCTTGTGTGTCCTATCCCCAGTTATAAAAGGCCACCCCTTATCCTCCCATACTAATAATTAAAAATATGTTTGGTTAATCTAGAACCTATCCTAATAAATTTATTATTCGCCTACCAAAATACTAGAGAGGTTTTTTATCATAAATACATCATAGGAATGGATTTGGTGCATGCCAAAAGAAGTAGTCTAAAGGAGAGGAAAAATTCTAAAAAATTGTTTTATATAATGTATCTTTATAAAAAATTAAAATATAATTAAAAATTTATAATATAATATAATCACTATCTTCTATTTATTTAGATTTTATTTTATTATCAGAATTAACTATATCAATTTCCTCTTCCACAAACATGGAAATGAAACCATCAATTATGTATAAGGAAAACTATTACATCCTGAACTAATGTAACATGTTTTCCATAACCACCTTAAAAGGTTGGATATCATGAAACATGTAACTAATTTATAGAATTATTATGATATAATTATAATTTAAAAAAAACTTATTTCTTTCCAAACCGTTTGAATTATGATAACATCGCTCGTGTGTATGGAGGACTATCATCTCACGAAATGATGTGATTCTTTTTTTAATTACAATTTATATAGAATGTAATAAGGATTAATTTAATTAATATTATATATATATATTAAATGGTATTTATTCTTAACAAATAATATATCACCAACTTCCTTACCCTTTCACATGTTAAGGAAATGATAATGTCGATCGTTCGTACGTACATATTACCATCCCCATGAAATGATGTGATCCATTCTCCATGATCAAATTTAAATAATGAATCTAAAAATGAAAATAATGAAAAAAAATTATATTTATAAAATGAATATCAATCTTGAAATTATGTAACTATATAATATATGTTACAAATGGAAATTTCATGAAAAAAACACGCATAAGAAAACATGGAAATTAACACCCAAAATAATCAAATTAATGACATATTATTAACATACTCATGGTAAACTGTTATATGGGATCATATATGATATTATAAATTTTTGTATAGTTTTATTATAAATTATTAACATTCTAAAAACCATTATATAAGAGGTTAAATTGTTTTCAACCAATTGCAAGCATAAGGTAAGGGACATTGCTTCAATTTCCCATTCATGAGGCATACTATAATGTTATTTACATAAATTATTTTATAAGGTGTTTATAATTCCTCTTTCACATGTACTATCACTATTAATCCATAATTTAGGGTATATTACGTTTCAATTTGATTTATTTCATCCAATGGTAGTTGAAATAAAAGTTACCAAGTTGTAGGAAATTTTATAACTCATTTTCTTTTCATTGGGTTGTATTACTTATTCAATATATTTGATATTATATGATTATGTATATGTTTAATTTTAGATAAATTATGTTTTATATCATCTTATTTAATGTATATTTTAATTTAATACACATAATCTATTCATTGGCCAATTCTAACTTCATTTTTATGATCATTATAAGGGTTTATTTTACAATCCCATTTTAATTAAGATTATTTTTAAATGAATTTCCATTAAATGAAATTATTTTATAATTTTATAATAGAACCATTTATTTTTTATCCTATAGTAATTCATTCTTTTTCAAGTAATAGTACCATTTTTTCACTCTTTAGTACTTAATATTATTTATAATTTTTTTAATAAGATTTGGATTCATTTCTATCTTCAATCGAAAATCCATTTTCATTGAAAACCATGTTTTCAAAAAATGTTTTCCAAAATGTTTTAAAAATTTTAAAAATGATTAATAAATAAAATTTTAACCTTGTTTTATTGTTTTAAAATTTTTTCTAGGGAACCTTATATTTGTTTTCCAAACAAGGAACATTTGGATTTTACTGAAAATTTAAAAGGAATATTTTATTTTATCTGTATGAAATGTATGGAATTTACTATCATAATTAGCATTAAATGTTATAATGATTCATTTTTTTGTTCCTAAGGGTAATTTCAACAAAAAATATTTTCTAAATATTTTGGAACTTTTAGTTTTAAAATATTTATTTTCAAAATGAAAGGAATATTTTCCTCAAGTATGTTTTAATGATATTATAATGGTATCTCTATTTATCATCAACGAAAATAATTTATTTCACTCTTACTAAACTAGGAATATTTTTTTTATAATATCATTATTATTTCTATGGATGATTTATTCTCCTTTTGACGAAGAAAATCATTAAAATATATTTTATTGATTTATTTTTATATTCAGAAACATTCCCTTGAAACATTTTCTTTCCTGTAATCAATGTGAATTGAATTCCACCTATATATCCATAATATTTATCATGAAATGTTTATTTTTAAAACTTATACAATTTATACATATCGTTTTCTACATTGGAAGTTATTTTTTATCCTGTTAAATATTGAAAATTTTTTATTCTTTGTTGAATATGAATATTTAATGATACAACACATTTATTAGGAATTAAATTGATTATTCATTATATGTGGATTTCATTGGACACATAGTGATGGGAAGGGCCCAAAATCATATTACCCATTGATGAATAGGTAGCCTCATGAGGAGAATTAGTAAGATATAATTAAATAAATTTCAACCTTTAGTTTTAAACCATCTTGTGAAATATCATTATGGTAGAGATATCATGATGGATGAGATCATAATGTCCAATAATTAATCATTTATTTCCTTAATAAGTTAGTTATTATTATCCATGAGATTTTCATAATGATATTTTATCAAGATATGTTTCATTATCTATTCATTGATTTAATTTCACTTGTATTTTTTTTATTTAACTTTCCATATTTATTATTCATTATCTTATTACCCATGATATTTTTCAAGTGATATTTATCTCTATATGAATTTAATTATCAGTTTATTGATTAAATGGATTTATTTTTATTAATTTATTTATATTTTTATGTTTATTATTCATTATCTATTAATGATATTTAGATTATTGGTTAAACAATATTTGTGTCAAGATATTTAACATACCATATTGATTATACCATATTAATTATTCTGAATTTCCATTTGATTTCTTCCTCTTTACATAAATCTTACTGAGCATTCAATGTCACCCTTAGTTTTTTACATTTTTATGAATCTATGAAGAGTACTATGAATATTCTAAATGGATGTTCTTGTATGAATAATGATATTATTTAAAAGAACTATGTTTAAATGTATATACCCATTTGTAATATGAGAATCATGCATGTATCTAGTTAACCAAGATTACTAAACTATTCTATACTTCAGGATGTGATTCATTAAACCTTATTGAAATGTAATAAAGGGTTCCCTGAATCCAGGTTACTGGAGTCAAGTTTTGTACAATTGGTATTAGAGGATGTTTATTTGAGACATTTGTAACTATATTTACAAAAATATAGATTAAGGAACATTACCCTATGACACACTTTGATTACAAGTATAGAAGAACACCATAATGTTTTGGTAAGGTTGAGATTATGTTGGTTTTCCTATAAATACATGAGTGTCTAGATAATAGGTTTTGATGTGGTTCTGACACAAATATACATAGGGGAAATAACTAAAAAATAAAGTTTGGGATAAAATAAATAGGAAATACTACACATATAGTTTTAAACTCTTAGGGGTTAGGATTTAGATAATTAATATTTTCATTACAAAACCATTATGAGGGATCTGAATATATGACATTAATGAATGACCTAGTTAAAAAATAAGGTGTCTTATATTGAAAAGAAGGTGTCAACATTTATGCATCCTCTATATTATTATATGTTTTTTTAAAAAAATGATAAATGTATATCACACTATTATTTTTTGTTTTAGTAAATGGTTGGAACCTGAAGGAATTGTGATAACATTTAAACTGAAAGACAATGTGGAGTCGATGAGAATGAAAATTTGATGATGACTGAAGTTAAATAAGTCTTGTTTATTACTAATAACATGTCCTGAAATTTGATTAAAAAAATGTAGATTAACATACTTTCCAAAATACCAATGAATAGAAGGATGGAGTTCACTAAGAGCATGAGTTATGGATACCATGAAGGTAATAAGGATCAATTTCATTTATGTTATAAATTTTGAAAGAGAAACTTAAGAATGTTAATCAATGAAACTATAAAATGTTTTATATATCAAAACGAAGGTCATGTATCAATGAATCTTTTAGGAAAAATGAAGATTATGCTATATGCAAATAAATTCCATCCTATAGATAAATTAATAGCTCTCTTTAATAAATATAGGGAACCTGGGAATTGTTTGAGTGAATTCCATTCACTAAATTTCAAAAAATATATCAAGTAAGGTCCAATGTCGGGAAAAAATAGTTGACATATTTATATATTTAGATTACAAAATTATAATGTTGAATTATTTTTTACAATGATATTTTGGTTGTAAGAATCCCAAATCTTTTTAGTGTTGTGTTAAATCCTAAAATCCAAAATTTAATCATTGATATTAGACCTAAGGAAAACATAAGGGGTATTTTAGTTTAATATGGATCATATATTAAAATTATTAAACTTCCCTTTTAGCTTTTTTGTGATGGGATTCTATTAAGATTTATGATATGCTGGGAGACATATATTGAAATCCAACCAATTAGTATAGTTTATGTTTTAGTGAAAATGTTTTTTAAAGATGAATTATCTTATTATTCTGGAAAAATGTTTAAAATTATTGGGAACCATTAGGGTATATCTTATAATTGAGGTTGTGGTGATTTTTGGTTATTAAACAATGTAATTTTTTTGGAATTATATTAAAATTGTATTAGAAAAAATAAAACCTGCATACTTGGTGAGAACCTATCATTCAGTGTACATATCTTCACTTACAACTAATTTTATCGAACATGAAAACATATTAATGTTATATTTTCTATGACATCTTTACTTACCTTATCTCTTTTTAAGAGTATTTTTATTAACCCTTTTTTCAATTTGGGTTCTTTAATAAAGGAAATTTCAAATACAAATCCATTATTTTATAAGATCAACTTCAAATTTTGAGGATGAAATTTATTGACGGTGGGTAGAATGTAACACCAGAATATTTTAATATAAGAACATTATATTAAAAAGTGTATGTGACACAAAACTCCAAGGTTAAAAACCCATGAAATATATTTATTTTAAATTTATTTTCCAATATAACCTGGGAAACAAGCAACCCCAAGCTTAAATTTTTCAATTTCTAGATTATTCTGAACTCTTATTAGGATGGATTATGCAACAGTTCATTTGTCAAAACCTTCGGCTGCTCGAATTTTTACTGAATTAGATGTGTCAAAGAAGCTTCGATCTAGCTTTTGGATTCAAAATGGTGACAATGGATTTATTCAGGAAGTTTTTTTTGATAATCTTTCTTATTTTTGTAATATATGTTCTAGAATTGGGCATCCTAATTGTGATTGTGAAAAAAAATCAGCTCCCCCTCCTCCTAGGGTTAAATCGATTTAGATGGAAAAAGTTTCAATACCGAAGGAGGACTTTAAAAAGATTCAAGCTGGAGTTTTCCCCACTGATGAACCTAGAACCTATGACCCCAATTTAGGGGTTAGAGGGGATTTTGCTCTTACTGATCACTTTGGTAATAAGGATGTTGACCCTCTTCCTCCTGTTCATGAATCTTCTAGAGTTGTGGCTTCTACCCACAACGTTCAGCCTTTTGATAAGGACAAGTGGTCCCTCAGAATTCCTGAGAAATTTGCTGTCACAGATGTTTCATAAACCTTGAATGAGGATGACAGGAATGCCCACTCAGATTCCTGTACTTCCACACATGATGACTATGATCAAGCTTACAAGACTGAAGAAGCCTATTTAAAATAGAGTGCAAAGAAAGGTAAAAAATCAATGATTGATACGGATGTATACATTACACCAAGTGCCAAAAAGACTCGGAGACGTAAGGATTACTCCAACCTTGAGAGGACAATTGTCACTAGATCCCTTGAGGCCTCTCATCAAGAACAAGCAGTGCTTCCACCACAACCGATGGTTGCAGAACAACACCTAACACCCCCTGATGATGGAAACATAAACAATTATACAAACATTGATGATGATGACCCTGCAGAGAGAGATCCTTATCAGTATACTGAGGATCTCAGTGATGAATTAGAAGCTTGGAAGGAGGAGCAAGATGAAATAGTTTTTCAAAGATACGGGAATGGAGAAATCACTGCAAATACCTACCTTCAAATCAGAAAGCAAATTTTCATGAAGTTTGTGGAAAAATTTAAACAAAATCCTGATTTTCTTTTTAGGGACATCCCATGGCAATGAATTTCCTCTGATTTACTTTTTTTTTATGCTTAAGACTGGTGTCTTGCACTGCTTCTCTTAGGCTGGTAGCTGTTTTTCCATGAAGTCTGGCCTTATGGAACCCTGTTTTGGATGATCTCAATCTACATGGGTTTTATGGTTATGTTTTAATGTTTTATGTTGATTTTGAATTTCTGTTTGAAGTCGAAAGACTGCTGAAGATGGTTGGCATGTTTGCTGGATCTGATGTCCAGATCCGTGATGTTGTTTTCACTGGAAAGCAGAATTACTGCTTTCTCCTTCACTGTTTAATGAATTCTGGATGTGAATAATGTCTCTGACTGGAGAGGAACATTCAACCTTTCTATACTAATTTTTTTGATCTTGGTTCAACTATTTAAGTGGTGTTTTGGAAGCTTCTCTTGGATATTCTGCTGGCTTTGATTCTAGATGGTTACATGTTTTGGTCTGGACTGGGCAGGAGTTTCTTGTCCTATTTTTATTTTCCTATTTTTTTTATAATTATGAATCTACTCTTGAGGGTTCATTCAACTTGATCATCTCAGATATTTCTGATGACCTGGATTGGAGGGAAAGACCTCTCTCCTCGCTATTTGGATTCTCCACAAGCCTTACAATGGATAACATTGAGGTAAGCCTAAATTTGATGACCAATGAAGGAAGCCTGCTTTCAAGAGGATCCAATCTTGATTTGGCCGGAATGCTCAAGTTCTATTTTAGATTTTTTCTGCTGGTCTTTCCTTGCACCTATATGGTTGCGGACTTGCTGAGATGATGTGATGATTGAATCATATATGCTTGGACAAGAGTTGATCCTGCACTGGATTTTGATGTTCCAGAATATATGGTGGGGTTGATCATGCAGATCTTCTTCTGGAATCTTTTTATGATTCTTACACGATTTATAAAGTTGTATCTTTGTTGGTATTTTCTTTTTTTAAGATGGTGTATGCATTTTACACCTCGAGATTTACTTGTAACCTTTTCATTTAATAAATTTCTTTTGGAATGGATTGGGTAACCAATCCATGTCTCCTCTTTAAAAAAAGAATAAAATAAAAAATAAACGCAACCCCAAGCCTAAATGACCCATATTATATTATAACATTATATATTAACTATTAAACTAGAAGGAATGAATATTACGTATTAAATTATGAAAATTATAGTTATCATTTTATTATAAATAAAAAAAGATTCACTTAAATTAAAAAACAAATGTTTTATAAAAGAACAATATTTTTTTAAAAAAAATTGATTTTTATGTTTGAACACATAATTTAAAATTATTTTTTAAAAATATAGTTTTTTAAAATTTAATTCATTTTTGAAATCAATACATTGAAATTAACATAGGGTTAATTTCTTTTATTTTTCTAAAAACATTCATTTTTCTATGAATAGGAAAAAATATAGATGATTTTTTGAAAAAAAAATTCATTTCGATTTTTTACAAAGTTAAATATTTTTTTTAATATTTTTTAATAAAATAAGATAAATTATATTAAAATTTTACTAATTTAATTCATTTTGATCATTTTTATGTTTAATTTCAATATATACACTTTTAATATTTATTAGAATTTTTCATTTGGAAACATTATTTTTTCATCACGTTTGTGGGTATAATTTTAAACGACATTCCACAAATTTTGTGAATTTAATTTCTAAAAAGGGATTAAAATTTTATAACCCTTAATATTTTTATTCTGTAATATAGTCAATTTTTTAATACTATGAATAGTAAAAGTAGTATAAATTAATTTTCACAGTAAAGTTAAAAAATTATTTACCATTTGGTTAAACTAAAAAGATAAGGGTTAAATTGACCTATCACCTAGTCTAAAACTAATTTTATATCCATATTTCTACCATATTACCTATACGGATTTATTATGTCTTATTTTAAACTCTATTCTGATGGTTAAACTTTGGTTTAATTGATTCAGTTCAAAAATTCCATGTGTGTTGTCTCTAGCACTTATAAAAAAAACCTAGTTACCTCCCCTCTTAATAGTTACAAATACATTTAGTTCATCCAATACCTAGAAAAATATCATTATTAATTCTCTATAAACATAATAGATCCCTCTTTTTAACCTAAAATCCATCATAGGAAGGATTTTGGTCCAAACATAATAAAGTTGTTTGAAGACGAGGAAAGTTCTTGAACAAGTGTTTTTATTTTGTTTCTACTTAAAACTCCTCCAAATACCATTAAAAAATTATCATATAATAATTTAATTATATAATATATGACAAGATTTTATAAAAAAAAGGAATTAAATATATCCATATATTCTTCCATCAAATGGGAAACAAAACCTCCAATCTTGTGTACGAAGAACTAAGTCCTCGTGAACCAATGAAGATCATTTTTTATAACCACCAATGATGTATTTAACTAATTTATATATTTATTATGATTTAATTATACATATTTAATTATAATATCACATATTACTTCATACCTTCGATTTATTTTAAATTTTGATAACGTTAGTTGTGTGTACGACGAACTACCACATCGCAAAGCAATGAGATTCCTTTTTCACTTACTATACACATGTAATGTAATAAGGATAAATTTTATTAATATATTTGATATATATTAATAGATATAAATTTAATAAATTTAATATATCACTCAATTCCTTACCCTTTCACCCATTAATTAAATTATAATGTTGATCATACATACGTAAAACCTACCATCTTTCCGAAGTGACGTGATCCATTCCCTAGGTTCGAATTTCAAAAAAAATAATATAATGAAAAAAAATTATATTTATAAAATTTATATATTTAAATATTTTAATAAACTATATATTATTTTAGTAAACTATAACATTCATGACAGAACATAGATTAAAAAAATAAGTAAATGAACTTCCATGACCATGAAAATAATGAAATATTATTATCAATGTGGTGGTAAAATGTTATAAGGGGAAAATTCATGATATTTTATATATATGGTTATAGTAAAAATTAATAAAATTCTTAAAAAAATTAATTTATTTTATATGGTGTATATGACACACCTTTGACATGTAATATCATTAATAATTTATAATGAAAGACATTTTAAGTTTTTATATAAATTATTTCATTTATGGGTAATTGACTTAAATTTTACTAAGTGGAAAATATTTTCCTAACTCAATTTATTATCATTGTGTTACATTAATTATTAGTTATATTTGATATGATATGGTTATTTATGTAATTAAATTTTACTGTATAATGTTTTTATCAAATTTTTTTATATGATTTACATTTATTAAACACAATCTATTCATTGGTTAATTTTTCACTTCAATATTTTTCTCATTTTAAGGGTTTACATCACTATCTCAATTTAATTAGGATTGATTATGTTTAAATTACCATTGAAATTAATTATTTAATTATTGTACACTAAAACACATAAATTTTATTGAAAACTACTTATTCATGATTTTTTCACGTAATATAACCATTTAACAAATATCTTATACATAAAATAATTTAAGATATGTTTTTAATAAAATATTACTTTATTTCCCTCTTCGGTCAAAAATCACTTTTCTTCTAAAAAAATATTTTAAAAAATGTTTACCTTTTCAAAATGATTTAATAAATGAATTTTTAACCATTATTGACTTTTTTAATAATTTTTATCAATGAAATATTGATGTTATTTCCCAAATAAGGCATATTTTTATTTTACCAAAATTGTGAAAGGAATCATTATTTTAATGTATATGACATGTAAGGAATTCCCTACCATCCTGAAAAATCAATGTTTTAAATATAAATTTATATGTTTCAATGTTTATATTCAAAGAAAAGTATTTTCCAAATACTTATTTCAAATTATTTTAAAGAAACATTATTTTTTTAAGAAATGTTTATTTTCCTCAAGAATGTTTACAGAGATATTTTTATGATATTTCTATTCATAAACGACAAAAACCCATTATTTTACTCATAATACATCATGGATATGTTTTATTGATTCAATAATTTTTATTAATATTAAGGGTTTATGATCCTATTGATGATTGAAATTATCTCTATTTACATTCTTGATTCATTTTTTTAGTCATTAACATTCTCTTGAAATACACACATTCCGATTATCATTAAAAATTAAATTTACCATAAATATAAAAATTATTTATCATGAATATATTTATTTCCTAAACCATATATCAATTATAAATATTTTTTTTCAATAATGAGGGTTATTTATTTATCTATGGAAATATTAATAAATAAGTATTCATTACTCAATATAGATTTTTTCTCATAAGGTGCATTGATCAAAAATTAAATCAATTATTCAATATATGAGGAATGATTTGGACATACAAGGAAGGGTGTACATCAACCTGATATAGCCCCTCAATGCATAGGTAGTCTCATGAGGTGAATGTGTAATATAAAATTAAAGGGGTTTCTACCTATAGTTTTAAACAATCTTATGAATGGTCTTGAGGGTATATATATATATCATGATTCTTGTTTCCATGATGTCTAATAATTAATAATTTAATTAACTCCAAATCTTGTTATTATTTTCCATGATATTTTTACAATGATATTGTCTCTTGATTCATTTCATTATCAGTTTATTATGAAAATGGAAGTGTTTTATATTATTTTCCTTGGCATATTTTTTATGCCTTGTCATATTTTCCATGATTTTTTCACAACAGTTTTATCTCTGGATTCATTTTTTTCTTTATTTTTGTTTTAAATGGAATGTTTTTTCATTTATTTCTCTTTCTTTATTGATTATTAATTATCTAATCATGATAGTCATACTATTGATTAAATGTCACGTGTGTTCATATATTTACTATGAAATATTGATCATTATAAATTGATTCATGATAGATCTCACTATACATAACTATCATTAGGAATTAAAGATCACCGTTATTTTTTTTCCTTTTCTATGAATTTAGTAATTTTATTTCAAATGATATGCAAGGATACGGTAGAGGGAATAATGATACTCTCAAAAAAATATTTTTTAATTTATATATCCTTCCACAAATAACATGTTCAGGTTTATGGGAATTAAATCCTCTGATATCACATTCCAATGGTGTTTATACCATAAAACCCATGTAATGGATATGTAATAGTGTGAAAACATGAATATATAATGTAAATTTGTACAATATAACTAAATACAAAAGTACCTACTTCATCCCTCAACTGGTGTCTGAACATGTCCAAAATTCATTATTGTTTTTACCAATTTATATATATGTCACATGTTAAAAATATTGAAGGTTTTAAGTTATAACAAGGAAACCTATAATGATATTTAATAGTGAAGTCCCAAGGTAATAACCAAGGTGACATAAGCCTCTAGGGTCTCCAACTTAGTAATAACTCTAGCCTGGCTTGGGTAAGAGTGTAGTTCAAGGAGAATAGTCAAAGTAATTCCACAATGAGATGTCTACCGAGTCCAATGAGTTCATTCAAGGTAAAATGGGGCTATGAAATGACTAAGACCAATGGGATTTAACCATGGAACCTACATGTCCATGTTGGATCCAAGGAGTGCATCCAGGGTATCTGGTTTTTTAATGTTGGATCTAAGGAGTGTATCCAAGGAATAATAATTTTGAATGCTTGATCAAAAGAGTGTATCAAAGGATTCCTTTAGTAAAATGTGAGGGTTCCTACATTATAATATCTAGTATCCAAGAATAAACAAGGATCAAGATCTAAGTGGGTATCATACTAAGAAACCCGTATCCTTGAATCTGAATGAGGTTTCCAAGTTCTCATGGAATTATTTGATGAAAAAATAAGGTGAGATTGAGTCAGGCCATTTTTATTTGATTATGAAGCCATGTAATATCTGCTTCAGTTCAAGAATTTCCTTTCATTAGTGATATAAGGTCAAGTATCATGCAACATTTTTATCAAGTAATCTGGTTTAATCATTTCCATTCATTAGTTTGACAAGGAAAAGTGGCATGAAATTGCTTAATCCATTAAAGGCATATTCCATAATAAAGGTTAATTCTGATAGATTCCATTAATGCGGTAACGGGTTCTAAAAAATGAAACCTAATTTTCATTTTCATTTACGAACAAGTCATATTCTTAGTATACTTTCCAATTCCTGTTTTTCATTTCGTTTCAAAATTAAACCACATACCACTGGTAGGAGAATTTGTGAGAATACCTGGTACTTTACATTATAAAATTCACAATATAGATCAAGACATTTTATATAGGAATTCTTACCCTTAGGAAGGTCAGTACAAGGCACACTAGAACGATGGTTCTAACGTGTCAAAACACTAAAACAATAACTATGGAATAACATCATTCATGGAATGGATAGAGTAGTGGTAATAACTACCAAAATTTAATCACATTAATTGAAAGAGCCTAACGATATGGTTCTAATGCGCATAAGAATTGAATCATAATTCAATAAACTGCAGCAGTTGAAATCGGTGGGCCCCACATGACAATTCCAAATTCTATAAACTATAGGGATGAGTTATAAACCACCCACCTTAGAGTTGTATGACTATAATCCTCTTGTATTGGCCTTCAATTTGGCTCGGATTAGAGTAGATATAATAAAAAGATAAAAAAACTTATACCTCAATAACTTTGTCGAGAGAAAAAGAGAAAGAGAATGGATCAAGAGGACTTTAGTACATACCATTGCTCATCAAACATGACAAAAAAATCTATATTGGATCCCAGATGATTTAAATATCTTGATCCCAAGTTTATATCTTCAAAAAGCTCTAAATTGATATAAAAAGGGTTTAATCTTGCTACTTCTCATATTAGAAGGAAGAATGAGGACTAATAGATAATTAAGGGAAATTTTGTAAAATTACCCAGAAAAATGGAATGTGCATAGTTTTTCAGCATGGTTTAAAAAGCTGTTCGCAAGCCCTGTGAGGTTTTCTGGATAGACGTGCAAATTGCGCGGTTAGGCTGCATGGTAGTGTACAACCCATGTGGATTTTTTCAATTCGTAAATTTCAATCTTCATGGTAATCCAAACTGTGCACCAATCATGCGTTAACCATGTGACCTATCAATATTTACCAAAAATATGGGTTCTATGTTTCAAACATTCCCAAAACACCCCTGAGACATTTAATAACTCAAAAGGAATCCATATTAGGTCCAAAGTATATTTTTTAACCAAAATATATAGGATCCATACTTGAGTAAAAAACTGGGTTCTTACAATCTTCCTCCATTAAAATAAATCATCCCCATGTTCACCTTAAAAGGGTTGAGAAATACTGTCTGAGAAAAATTTTGGACACTTAGCATGTATTTCAACTTTTGCCTCCAATGTTTCTTCTTGTACTCTGCCATGCTACCATAGAACCCGTTTTAGAGGGATAGAACGAACTCTGAGAACCATTGTTCTCTGGTCAATGATATGCACTGGATACTCCTCAAAGGTATCATCGACATCTAACTCAACTTCCTTAGGTTAAAAAGTATGAGATGGATTAGCATGATATCAGACATGCTGTGAAATAGGAAAGATGTCATGCATGGTATGCCAACTCTGAGGTAGTAACAACCGATAGGCCCATGGAGAAACTCTTTCTAATATCTCAAATGGAAATACATAATAAGAAAAAATATTCCCTTTTTTCTATAACCATCTATGCCCTAGACTGGGCGATACCCACAGGAAAAATGATCCCCAACCTCAAACTCTAGATTTCATTAACAGTGATCAACATACAATTTTTGTCGATACTGAGCAGTAGTTATACACTTTCTGATCAGCTGAACCTTCTATGTATCCTTCTAAACTATACGATGACCTAGTAGGGCTACCTCAACTACCTCTAGCTATTATAAGGGAAAATAGAACAATGTACTATATAAGGCCTCAATAGGTGCCATATTAATTGTCCCTTGAAAGATGTTATTATAGGAAATCTTGATGATATGGATATGATTCTACCATGAACCTTAAAAATCAAGTACACATTATCAAACCATATCCTCTACAACCTATATTTTTTGTTTTTATTTTCTATCATTATGAGGGTGGATAGTTATTCTTAGAAGCACTTGAGTCCCTATAGCCTTCTGCCAACCTTCCCATAATCATGATTTGAAATGAGAATCCCAATATGAAATGATATTAAGAGAGACCCTATGGAGTTGTATGATCTCACAAAGACACAGTCTTCCCAGCTCATCAACTGATAAAGTATCCTGAATAGGAATGAAGTGTGATTATTTCATTATTCGTTCAATGACAACTCTTATTACATCACTACCCCTCGATGAACTTGGTAAGCCAACTACCAAATCCATAGAAACATTTTCACATTTCTATTACGGGAATAGAAGTGGAAATAACAAGCCTATAGGTCTCTGGTGCTCCACCCTCACCTGCTGAAAGATAGAACACCTAGCGATAGGGACAGATATCTAAAATTTCATCCCAGGACACCAATACTAAAGTCGCATGTGTCGATACATCATTGAGATTATTCGATAAACTACCCACTGAGAAGTGTGGGACTATTTTCATAAACTCATATATCATATCTGTTGGATCCCAAATATGTGTACATAGGTATAGGATTTCGTATCTCTCAACAGACCAATCTAGAGGTGGTTTATCTCCTGATGTATTCTCATGGAGAACCAAGCCGTCAAGATCTGGAAATTGTCTACTCTTCAACCTCTCAAGGAGGGAAGAGGTAACTATCAAGGACGATAGTTAATACTGCTCATGAATATCATGGAAGACTAGATTATTCTTAGAAAAGAGTAACATTAACTTTCATTCATCACTGGCTTCCCATACGGTCTGTGATTGATTTTTCCGACTCAATGCATCTGTAACCACATCTCACTTCCAATGAATATTGGAAAGCTCATAATAAAAGGATTATATATATATATTCAAACCATCTCCTCTTTCTTAGGTTCTAGTCATGATGAGTAGATATATATTTCTTTCTCTTTTGTTCAGTGTACACCACAAAGAACACAACCAAAATACAGTGTCTCCAACAATGTAAGGCATGGAAATATATTGCTATCTCAAGGCTGTGCATTGTGTAATTTCTCTCATGAGGCCTCAGATGTCAAGATCTACATGCAATGACTATGTCTTCATACATTAGTACTACTCCTAGGAAGATGCCTAATGCATCACAGGAGATAGTGTAACCTATTACTGGCTCGGGAAGAATCAAAATAGGTGTTGAGACAACATCCCTTTCCATTTATGAAAGGCTTTCTCACATGCTTCAGACCAAAGGATCTTGGAAAACTTCTTTGTAAGACCAGTACGAGGTGATGTAAGGTGAGAAAAGTACTATATAAAACACCTATAATATCCAGTCGACCCCAAGAAACTCTGTATATCATACAAATTCTTGGGATTCTCCCAATAATCTAAATCAATCAGCATTTTTGGGTTAACTAATATTTATGATTCCAATATTATATGACCCATTAAGTGAACCTTGTCGATAAAAAATTGACACTTAGAAAGAATGATATAATGCTGATGCTCTCTCAGTGTACTCATAACAATCTCAAGATGTTTGGCATGGTTGTTATGAGTGTGATAGTGCACCATGATTTCATTTTAAAAGACCATGAAAAATAGTCCAAATAGGGGTAGAAAACCCTATTGATTAGATCCATTAAAATGGAAGGTGTATTCGTAAGAATGAATGATATAACTAGGTACTATTATAGAACTTACCTACTATGGAAAGTTGTATGAGGTATGTCTGATGGTCTGTATTTCACCTGATGATAACTTAATCTTATGTCGATCTTAGATAAGACCTTTTCTCTTCAGAGTTGGTCGAAGATATCATCTATTTGAGGAAGTATATTTTTTTATTGACCATAATCTAGTTCAACCTTATGTAATCCACGCATAGATATAAGGTTCCATCCACCTTCATAGCAAAAAGTATGGGAAAACCCAAGAGGATGTACTAGGCTATGTAAAACAAGTGTCCTCTAAATCCTTTAACTACCTATTGATTTCTTGAAGCTATTTAGGTTCCATCCTATTTGGAGGAATGTAAAATATAGTTGATCCTTGAATAAGATCAATTGTAAACTCTACATCTCTCTCGAGAGGTAAGCAAAAAAAATATATCCAGAAAGACATCTCTAAAACAATCCACTACAGGGGGAAATCATCTTGTCATAAAACCTAATCCTCTATGAAGACATTTTCTATCTAGGTAGTCACTCCACCTAGCCCATGATGCTCTGTTCCAGCTCTATTAGCTTGAACATCGCACTAACACTTTTGTAGATAACTGTTTCCCTATGGTGATGTAAATGATACACTGTAGTGGTAGCAGTCTACAAAATCATGATAGTTAACCAACCAGTATATCTCGAGAATTGCATCGAATTCCATCGTCTTGAGAATAAAAGACTCTATAATAAATGACAACTTCTTACCTCAAGGAGAGAGTCCCAACAATGGAATACTCCATCTATTTCTACCCATTACAGTGTATTTAGGTTCATTACACCATAGTAATATTGTATATCTAGTCTGAGACTTTACATGAAAGATATAGAGATAAAAGAGTTTGAAGAACTTGTATCAAATAAAGTAGATACTATAGTAGAGGCTACTTGAATAGTTCTTTGTACTGTAGATGGTCCTCCAGCCTAATCCCTGGGTATTAGTTGTAGTGCATTCAACTAGATTGATCCCTGATCCTGTGCAACTGATGGACTACCACGATCATAACTACTCTGTAGGAACTACGAGTGATCAATGGTCCAGTTACCATGACCACGACCTCAACCTCAGTCAAACCTACTGGCGTTATTCAACCTCCCCGCCTGACACAACACAAAAGAACTCTCTTCTGAAGGTGGATATGGTGTGGATCCTTTTCCACTCAATGTTGGTTGAATGGTCCTATAGAAACGCTGAGGATTCCCCATATGACCACAAGACCGACAGTCCAGTGGGTCTCTTGTAACGACCCAATGTTTTATCAATGAAATTATCTTCTTATAATTATGTCATGAAATCACAACACAATGAATTAATAAGTAAAATATGACCTTAAAACATAATATTGTCAATTCTATGATTTGAATTCTAAAAATCTGACTTACACAGTTGTCATCAGTAAGTTATTTGGAGTTTGATAGGATCAACTGAATTTTTGGTGAATATTAACTTACCCTTATGAATAGTAATGTGACCATATGAATATTAAATCTTCATAGTGAATTGTAACCTCACCCATGAATGTATAAGAAAAATTTAAGCATTTTATAAGTGACAATATGATCAGAGTATAAGTGTTGGTTTTTTAAGTCATGAATATTTAATTGCAATTTTGTGATTAACTAAATAATTTAAATGAAATTCTATTTTCAAAAAAAATATATAATCATTAATTTTTATTTTTTTGTCTTATGATTATGTGAAAATTTTATGTGACCTTAATTAGTTTTTCAAAGTGTTAAAAAAGTAGTTTTAATTTTAAAAATGTATTTTTCAAGTAAATTTTGATTTTAATTAAAAATTAAATTTTAGTATGTAGAAAGTTATTTTTGAAAAATGGAGTTCATATTTAGATTCTACATGTTAAAAAATGGTTAGGGTTAATTTTTGGTATTTTTCTAAAATCCTTGATTTTTTTGAATAGTGAAATTCAATAATTTACAAAAAATGCCAAATATATAAATTACTGCGTCCTGCTTGAGTTATGGATGATGTAAATTATCATTATCTCAAACTCACATTAAATATTTACTGTTTATTTTCACAATAATCAATACTATTAATATTATAGAGAAAAAAATATTAAACTAATGATTAAAATAATGGGAAACCCGTCCCCTCCAGCACTATAAATACTACCCATATTTAACTCTTCTCATCACTCCTCTCAAGCCATGTTCATTATCTAAATTCTACCCAAATCTCTCCATAATCCCATATCCCATGTCCAATAACCCTTGGTCTCTTCAAAAGAAAAATTTCTCTTCCCTAAATAGGTTCTCATGGAAGACATATTCATGGGGAAAATTTCCCTTTTCATTTCTTTTATTTTCTTTCAAGTTCCATTATTTTAATTTTATTTCCTCACATACTTCCATAAAATTGTTATGAAAACACTAATATCTTACATGTACTATAATGATGTTATGTTAATGTAATAATTCATCATTATTTCTACTTCTCCATCCTTTTATACAAGAAATGAAAACACCATCCGAGATGTGTTAATTTATCAAATTCAAGGACGACGAGTTTTAAATTTCTATTACAATTTTTAATTCTGGTTTTGAAACCATTTTTATGATTGAACCATAATATAATATATTTATTATGTCTAATTTAAGGTTATGGAATCTTTTTTACACATGCTATTAATTTATAAATAAAAATGCGTTCGATGTGATCAAAAACTGCCAATTAACCAAAACAGTTATCATTAAAGTATTATATAATGATTCATATTCACTCAAAATAAGAAAAGGAATTTTATAAAAATGTAATCTTCTGTATGTTCACTAATAATATAAAAAATCAATTCTATACAATCATTCTCATCTTACATGTTTATCATTACATGTATATACGTAAACCAATCATGAAAACCAAGGAAACAAACGTTCCCAAACAATGAAATTGAATCTATTAACCCATAAAAAAGGTCATGAACAAACTTAATAAGGTTATAATAGATAAATTACACGTATAATAGGTTTTGAAAATACTAATTAATAAATGTAATATGGTTATCCATGAAATTAAGATCAGTAGAAGGACACTATTAGATTTAAGGTTAGGGATTATACTCGAACCTCCATTATTCATTCAGGTTGGTATATCATTATTTTTACCCAAATTAAGTTATATATTCTTTTTATTTTAATATAATAAATTATATTTACATGCTCAAAACTCATGTATCCATTTCTATTCATCATTCTTTTTTTGGGATATGCCTATTTTTCAATGGTTACTTCCTTAATACTTTCTGAAAAGCAAACTGCTTTTAAGGGAACTTCTCGAATTTTTACAAAATTTCAAGAGAACTATATAACATGTTTTAAGAAACCATATTTATTTATAAAATAAATATTTTTATTATTAAAACTATCTTGGTTCACTTAATGTTTTATATAAAATATTATTCCTTTTTCTTTTTTAAATGCTCTTTAGCATTCTCCTTAAAACCGCGCTAAAATGTTTTAATGATAAAATTTATCGAATACTATTGTTACATGTTTTCAATTATATTTCAAATCACTTACCTTGATAAGTAATTATTTTTCCTTATGAATTTCCATTTATTTTTTTATTTCTTTCTTTCATAGACACTTGTATGATACACCCATTCATTGTGCTTTATGAAAAGATTATGATACCCATTTTTTTCAAGGGTAGCATTATGTTTATGTATGATTGATTATTTATGATTATTTATATTTAAATAATATTAATAAATATGTTATGATGGGTTCACCTAGATAACTCTCCAAATCATTGAGTAAATTTGAGTCTCATGAGAGCTTATGTGTAATGGTCTTTGTGGTTAGCTTTGACTCATGGTACCATGTGCAACAGTCTTGGTGGTTAACCATGAAATGTGATACTCTATGTGTAATTATCCTTGAATCATGCTAAATTCATGTTTTATGTTGCTACCAAATTATAAGGAATCCTTTTTTATTTGATCCCATTATTATATGTTATGATTTCATTTGTTCCATGCCTTTTTATATCATTATGCCATGCCTTCTAACCCATGTTCTAAATATTTGTTCTTATTTTTATTCCCTTACTGGGATTGTTAGCTCATCCCTTTTTTCATGTTATCCCCAAGTTATACTATGAAGATGTACGAGCACAATGTAAGTTTGGATCATTTTATGAATATTACATAATGAAATGTTTAATTTAGTTTCATGTTTTCAGTTTTATGTACCTATTATTCCAAGACACTATACTTTACAATCCATGGATTGTAAAATAATTATTTATTATGATTAATGTCATGTATTGATATGTGTTAAAGGAAATGGTCTCTATAATTGGTATCATAGAATGGTCTAGTTATTTTTGAGATTAGAAATACAACACTATAGTAATAACCATTGGGGTGAGACTAAGTATAAGAAAACTTCCCTAAATTTTGGTGAGTAGAGAGTAAGTGGTTTATAAAGAAAATACATTCCTATCTAGATATGAAAAATTGGTTGTGGTTTTGGCACAGATGTATCTAGGGGTAAAACCCAAAAACACCACTTTGATGTTGACTCGAATGGGAACCGGTGCATGACAATGGTACTTGCTAAACTCCTAGTTTGACACTTCTATGGGATATGCTTTGGTAAATTCATATGGTCATTATAAACCATTATTAAGGGAATAAAAAAAATATCCCATAAGAATATGAGTTCTGAAATAGATCAAGGATAACCTAGATTGAAACCTAGAGAATCACAATATTGTATATTATTTTCCTTTAGTATTTTACCCTTTTATGTTTAAAATTTACATTTTATTCTTAATGGGTAAGTATTAAATCCCACTAACTATATGTTCATTTTAACAGTTAATGGAGAGAAATAGAATAACATGTGTCAAAAGTAAATTTGATATAGAATGTGAAGATTTCCTTAATTATATAACAAATATATTGGGTATGGTTTCTCAAAACATCATGATAGTACTTCCTTTGATGGATCATGTTATAAATAATAAATTGAATCATGTGGAATGACCTACTCTTCCATGGAAAGAGAAATTTTATATTGAATCCTTCATCCAAAAATGACCTCCCATGTTTAGGGGATCTTTTGATCCCATCTTCATGGAACAGTGGATTAACACCTTTTAAAAAGATATTATATGTCCTCTAGTGCTCATAGAAGGAGAAATTCATGATGGTGAACTATAGTTTTGATGGGGAAGCTGATCAATGGTGGAAATAGATCAAGAATACAAATTACAAGAAATAAATTGATTCCATGGATTAAGATGAATTAAATAAAATGTTTTCCAATAAATATTTTCCCAAAACCCTCCATCCCAAGATGGGAAGAGATTTCCTCGGACTTAATTAGAAGGAAGATGATTCCATCTGGGTATATGAAGAAGAATTCACAATTCTTGAATGATACACCTCTATATTTATCATGAACATTGAATGAAATGTGGATAACCTCTTTAGAATACTAAAGTCAAGTCTACAAAAAGCGTTGGAAATTCACAACTTCCATAGTTATGAAGTGATTTTACCTTATTACCTCAAGTTTTAAAGGAAGATGAAAGACTCTCATTGGAGTCATGGTTTCAGTGAAAAAATTGTAATATGATGTCTAATATGGGTGGTTTGGAAAATAAATTACATGATGGAAGGAACATCGAACATCCCAAATGTTAAAATAGTGAGAAGAAGTATCCTAAGAACTATCTAAAGGGAACCAAGTATTGATTCAAATGTGGGAGAATGGGAAATTTGGCTATGTCCATTCGATGGGATATGGAGAATCCCACTAATTTGGAATAAAAACGGATTTTTTAGATCAACACTCGTAATGTAGTGGAGTGTTACAACTGAAATGTGCATTGGCATTATGCGAAAATTTTTCCTAAGATAAGGGCTGTAAAAGGAAATCAACAAAAACCACCAAGGAAATAAGGAAGGGATTATTCTATCACTAATGATGAGGTGGAGGTAGAAAATGATGTGGTTATAGGTATGCTAGTTATTCATTCAAGAATAGTGAACATAATATTTGATTCTAGTTCTATGCATTATTACATATCTTGAATGTTACGTAGTACTATTCAAACAACACATAAAAATTTGGAGGATATGTTATATATAAGAATAGTGAATGGTGAAATTATTTCATCCAAGGTCTATAACTCCTCCCTGGTAAAACACTATGGACTGAACCTCCCAAAAAAATCTCATCATACATCTTTTAGTGGAGTTTGGTGTTATCTTATACATGGATTGGATATCTTTATACAAATCGAATATCAAATGTTGGGAAAGAGATATCACTCTTCACATCCGGAAGCATTATAATATTATTTAAAAGTGTAAGGAATAAGTTCAATATCATTTATAATAATTCTCCCAAGTGTTGATATCACTTGTTTATGAGCAAGAATGTCTAGATCAAATTATTGAGACAAAGGAGATAATAATTCTCGAAGATATTCCCATCGTGAGGGATTACATTATTGTATTCCCTAAATAATTTCTTAGTCTTCCACCTGATTGAGAGATTAAATTCTCAATTGAAATTATTCTTGGATACCTACCTATATCGAAGACACCATATAGAATTCCCACCATTGAGATAGAACACCTGAAGAAGTCGTTATAGGATAATCTGGATAATGGTTTTATATGCTTGAGTGCTTCATCATGGGGTGCTACAATCCTCTTTTTCAAGAAGAATGATGGTTCAAAGAACATCCTAATTGACTATCATGAGCTTAATAAAATCATGATAAATAACAAATGTCCCCTACCTCAGATAAATGACTTGTTTGATCAGCTTTTTGGTGCTAGTTATTTCTCTAGGGTGGACCTTCGGTCCGGATATCACCAATTAATGGTGAAGAAGGAAGATATTCACAATAATTTATTTCAAATGAGGTATGGATACTATGATTTCATAGTTAGTTATTTTGTACTCACTAATTTTCTATCAATATTCATGGATTTAATAAATAGGATATTTAGAGATTACCTTGACAAATTTGTGGTAGTCTTTATTGATGATATTATCATATACTCCAAGAGCAAGGAGGAACATGAAGAGAATATGAATATTGTTTCAAATACATTAGAAAGATAGAAGAAATTTGAAAAGTAAATTAAATATGGGTTCTGGATGAAGGAAGTATCATTTTTTGGCATGTTATCACTAGAAAAGTAATATATGTGGACCCTTCCAAGACAAAGATAATCGAAGAGTGGCCCATGCCAATATCTATAATAGAGATCCACATATTTCAATGTCTCGGTATGTGTTATTGAAATTTCTTGAATAACTTTTCATGATTTTTAAAACCCAATGACCAAGATGACATGGAAGGGAGTAATGTTTTTCTAGACTCAAGAATGTGAAGACTATTTTATGGAGTTGAAAAAGAGTCTTATCACTGCGCTAGTACTTACACTCCCAACTAGTGGAGAACACTTTCTATTTTACAGTGATGAATCAAATAAGTTCATTGGTTATGTTCTGATGAAAAATGATAAAGTGATAGTCTACACCTTAAGTCAGCTAAAAAATCCATTAGCAAAACTATCATATGCATGACCAGGAGTTGGCAGCTGTGATCTTTGCGTTGAAAATCTGAATAAATTATCTCTATTGTGAGAAGTGTGAGATATATACTGATAAAAATATTATAAATTATATATTCAAATATAAAGGGCCTAATATCCACCAAAAAATATGGTTAGAGATCATCAAGGATTATGAATTCTCAATCCCATACCTCATTGGTATGAAAAATAAAGTGCAGATGCTATAAGTAGAAAGGATCCATCATCATTATCAATGGTGAGAATTGAAAAGGATCCAACCTTCTTAGATTTGTAGAGTATGGACATGGAAATAATTAATTTATGAAAATTATAAATCCTTTCTCAAATAATTTCTCAACCACCTATCATGGAGAAATTAAAATATGCTCAAAGAAATGGTGTCAAAATTATGAAAAGGCTGCATGCTATTAGAAATGGAAAATACTAGAAGTTCAAGATTGATGAGGAAGGAGTTTAAAGATTAGGGTTATAAATATGTGTACCATCCGATCCATATATAAATAAGGATATTTTTAATGAGACAAATAGCTTAACTTTATCTATTTACCCAAGGAGAAAAAAGATATATCGAGATCTCAAAATGAACTTTTGGTGGGACAATATAGAAAAGGTAATTTATGAATAGACATCAAAGTACCTGCTATGTAAAAAAGTGAAGGCTAAAAGATATATGTTTAAGGGGATGATTAAAACACTTCCCATACCAATACGGAAGTCGGAGAACATCCCCATAGACTTTGGCATTGGACTTCCAAGGACCTCTAGAGGAAACGATGTTATATGGGTCAATGTAGATTGTCTTAAAAAACAATTCACTTTATCACAAATTAAGAGGACTTATCATTGGATAAAAATTCATGGATATATATCAGATAGGTGGTAAGGATTCATGGATCACCACAATCTATTATATTTGATATAGATTCAAGATTCACCTCGAAGTTCTGTAAAAGTCTCCAACATGCTATAAGCACTGAACTGATCTTCATTACAACCTATCATCCTAAAACTGATGGCCAATCTGAGTGAATTGTTCAGATATTGGAATATATATTGAAACCATTTTCTATGGACTTAAAAAGTTTATGGGACCAACATCTTCCACTGGTCGAATTCTCCTACAATGACAATTTCCACTCGAGCATCCAAATGGAACCATATGAATCCCATTATGGGAAAAGGTGTAGAACACCGAAATGTTGGAATGAAGTTGGTGAGCGTAAGATTCTAGGACCTGTAATAGTTAAATAAATGTTGAGAAGGTGAAAAAAAATCAACATAAAATCAAGGTATCCCAAAGTCGATAGAAGAGTTATGTAGACAATCATCGACATGGCCATTAGTTCATAGTTTGAGACCTGATATTCCTCTACATATCTACGGGGAAGAAGGTACTGAGATTTGGGAAGAAGGGATATATAAGTCCTAGATACATTGGTCCCTTCGATATTCTTGATCATGTTGGAGATATGGCCTATTGACTAGCACTTCCACCTACCATGTCCAAAGTACATGATGTATTCCATTTATCCCTCTTAAGGAAGTATATATGATACCCTTCACATGCACTATCTTAGGAGGTCGTACAGTTGGAGAATGATATTTCTTAAGAGCAGAAGCCAGGGAGTATATTGGATTGTAGAGATAATGTTCTACATAGATAGACTACTCACCTAGAAAATGTACTATGGCAGAACCATAAGTATGAAGAGGCAACATGGGAACTGGAGGAGGTAATGAAGGAAATGTACCTACACCTGTTTATGACATAGAATGTAAAACAAAATATTGGGGGTGAAATTTCATTAGGGGGGAAGAATTTAATGGCGTAATGCTTTATCATTGAAATTCCCTTATTATAATTATTTCATGAAATCAACAAATATTGAACTACTAATTATTATGTAACCTTTAAACATAATATTTTCACTTCTGTGAATCGAATTTCGAAAATCTAACGTACATGGTTGTGATCAATAAGTTATTTGGATTTTGATAGGATCATCTAAATTTTTGATGAATAGTAACATACCTTTATGAATAGTAATGTAACATTCTGAATAGTAAATAATTATAATGAATAGTAACCTCACCCATGATTGTAAAAAAAAAATATAGCCATTTTTTAGGGGACAATATGATCATAGTAAACGTGTTGGTTTTTTAGTCATTAATATTTAATTAAAATTTTATGAATAATTAAATAATTTAAATAAAAATCTATTTTGAAAAAAAAATTATCATAAAATGTAATTTTATTATCTTATGTTTATAAGATAAATTTATGTTACCTATATTAAGTTTACAAAGTCTTAGAAAATTAGTTTTAATTTTAAAACTGTATTTCTCAAGTAAATTATGATTTTAATTAAAAACAAAATTTCCCATATACAGAAAATTATTTATGAAAATGGAGTTCATATTTGGATTCTAAATTTCTCAAAATGGGGAGGTTGACTATTTAGCATTTTTCTAAAATAATTGATTTTTTTGGTGAATAGTGAAATATGATCATTTATGAAAAATGCTATATAAATGAATTTATGCATCATTCTTGAGTCATGGATGATGTAAATGAAAATTATCTCAAACACATGTGGACTCTTTAATATTTTTGGTCATAGTAATCAAGGATATTCATAGTCTTGCACAAAAATATTAAACTAATAATTAAAATAATGGGAAACCCCACCTCTCATCCACTATAAATACCACACCTCTTTTCCTCTTTTATTCACTCCTCTAAAGCCTTGTGCATTTTCGTAATTCTTCCCAAATATATCTATAAGTACCCCTCCCACATCTTAAAAAGACCAAATCATTTTCCCAAAATACTTTCTCAAGGAATACATATTCAAGAAGCAGATTCCACTTTTCATTTCTTTTATTTTCATTGAAGTTCCATTATTTTCTTTTGCTTTCCTTACTTCCTTTAATCCAAATATTATGGGAAATCCCATAAAATAAATATTCTTTAATGATTTTATGATATTAGAATAATTTATCTTCATCTCTATTTTCACCTAGCTTTACACTAGAAATGAAAACACCATCTGAGATGTGTTAACTTCTCACATTCAAGGATGACATGTTTTTAGTTTTTGTTAACGTCTTCAATTCTGGTCATGAAACCATTTTATATTGTTCAAACATAATATACTATATATATATATATTATGTGTAATTTAATTTTATGTATTCTTTTATACACTTGATGTTAATTTATAGTAGAAAATGTGTTCTATGTGATTAAAAACCTCCAATTAACTAAAACGGTTATCATTTATGTTTTATATAATGATTCATCTTCAATCCAAATAACCAAAAGTATTTTATAACCATATAATCTCTTGTATATAAACTTATTACATAAAAATTTAATTATGAATAACCATTCTCATCTTACTTTCTTATCCTTAAAAGTAAATAAGTAAACCAACCATGAAAACCAAGGAAACAAACGCTCCTAAACAAGGAAATTGAACCTATTAACCCCTCAAAAAAGTCATGAATAAACTTAATAAGGTTATAATAAATAAATGAAATGAAGAAATTTTTTTAAACATATTAATTAATGAATTTAATTTGGTATTCCAGTACATTAAGATCAATAGAAGGACACCGTCAGATTTAAGGTAAGAGATTCTACCCAAACCTCCATTATCCAGTCAGGTTTGTATATCATTATTTTTACTCAAATTAAGTTATCTATTATTTTTATTTACATATTATAAATTCTCTGTAAATTCTCAAAACTTTTTGTATCACGTTTCATTCATCATTCTCTTTTAGGTATATACATGTTTTAAGTGGTTCCCTCCTCAATACTTCCCGAAAAGCATACACATTTTAGTGTAACTTCCTGAATTCTTACTCAATTTCAAGAGCACTTTATAATCTATTTTGAGACACCATATTTTTTTTATAAAACAAATATTTTTATTATGGAAAACTTCTTGTTTAACTTTTATTTTTATAGAAAATATTATTCCCTTTTCTATTTTAAAATCTCTTTAGTATTTTCCTTAAAACCATGCTATAATGTTATAATTCTAAAATTTCTAAAATACTATTCTTGCAAATTTTTAGTTCTATTTGAAATAAAATACCATGATATTTTATTATTTTACCTTTTTAATTTCCATTTATTTTTTAATTCCTTTATTTCGGTAACACTTTTATGATACACCCATTCAATATACTTTATGGCATGATTATGATACCCATCTCTTTTATGGGCACCCTTATTGTTATGTATGATTGATTATGTATGATTAATTTTATAGAATTCTTATTTATGAACATGTTACGATGGGTGCGCCCATATAGCACTCCAATGCATTGGGTAAAGTTGAGCCTCATGAGATGTTATATGCAACGGTCTTGGCTGTTAGCTTTGACTCATGATACCATGTTCAACGATCTTGGTGGTTAACCTTGATCTATGCTCCTCTATGTGCAACAAGACTTGACTCATACTAAAGTCATGTTTTATGTTTCTTACACATTACTATGACTTTATGTTTATATGATCCCATTACTATATGTTATGATTCCATATGTTCCATTCCTTTCTATATCATTATGTCATTCCTTTTAACCCATGTGCTAATGATTTATTCTAATGTTTATTAACTTGTTGGTCTTATTAGCTCATCCCTTTTTTCATGTTATCACCAGGTTATCCTATGAAAATGTATGATCACAGTGGAAGTAAATATCCTTTTATGAAAATTAAATAATTAAATATTTCATTTTGTTTTATTTTTTAAATTTTATGTACATAGTCTTCCAAGACACTAGACATTATGATCCTTATCTTGTAATACAATACATTATTATGCTTAAAATCAAGTAATGATATGCATTAAAGGATAGTGTCACTATATCTCTATCACAATAAGTATTTGAATTCCCCCATATTCCTCACTAATGACACACTTCGGAGATATCAAAATGGACACTCTGGTTTACACTGCTCAGACGAGAAACTTCGATAGAACATTTCCTGCCATCGGAAGAACTACTAGCCTGACACATCACTTGTTCTCTATGACCAATACTATTTCCATCCCTTAGGTTGCATTGAAGGATATGATACTAATTGACTATGTTATAAAAAGTAGGATGGAAAAATACATTGACTAGCGTACAAATGACGTACTAGATCCCTTCCTCAAAGAATATAGAACACACAAGATCATCACCAGCTAGAAGAAGTGAGAAACACTACAACTATGTGAAATGAGTACAATACTACATAATAGAAATTGAACCCTACTCGAGATGCATGAACTCTATGTATCTTTTGGATCTCAACGTATGAGGAAAGAACTGATCATAGAGTTAGTCTAGAAATCTACCCATAACAGGCCCTAATGATGACTGGCCTAGATAATCACATCCCACTAATGTTGGGATGAATCCTGAAGCATGTATGTTACAAGAATGGCTGTCTGATCTTAAGGCATCTTCAGATGATCAAATATAGATAAGGTCACTTCTAGCCAAGACTCAGTAGCCTTTGGAATGTTATCCCCTTAAAATGAAGGAGGATGTTGCAGCTGGAACTCACGAGTCAGATTATCCATCATAGGTGCTAGCCGTGAAGCACCATGCATGGAATGCATCAGACATATGAAACTATCAAGAAATTGGGTACCAGTTCCCAAATTAGGTACAATAGGAATTTCCTCAAGTGGTACTCTTCAAGGTAAGACTCGCAGCTCAGGGCGCACCATGTATGGAGCGTGGTTGTTGCTGCCTTCCTGGCATATGATAAAAGGACGTTCTAATATCATTGGTCTAGAATATCCAATAACATGTCTCAAGAAAATATTAAATTGAAAGATAAAATAACTATAAAAAGCTTATCATAATAAAACTCACTACCCAAACTACCTTCTTAGATGACCAATTATTGGTATATTCTCAAGTATAAGTCTCATTTCATTTTACATTTAATTTTCTATTTCACTTCTATACCTTTCATAAACATGAAAAGGCGGGATAGAGATGTGAATTTAATTCATTTTAGATGTCATGATTCACCTTATAATGGATAGTCATTTCCGTTGAATCAGTCACCATGCTTCTGTCACTAGAAATGACACCAATTTATTTGTAGCATAATGTCTAGACTCAATAAATTACTCATCCCAAACCATGAACGCCCATACACCTCATGAATTGAGACATGAAATAACTCAATAGTAACAAAAATTAATATGAGCATAAGCTAACAACTACAACATCACTTAATAATCATAGGCATATCAAGAAATGTAAGGAAATGGAAGGAACCTTTATAACCTAACAATATGAATGACATGTGAATTATAGGTGAGAATAATGATGCATGTAACAATTCTGCTTGGCCTTATACCACTGAGCCAAGGATGAAAGAAAACCTTCAAATATAGTAATAATCAACAACACCACAGAACATGTTTATCAACCAATGGTGAAATAATATCAACTATAATTATAAAAAGAAGAACAAAAATTATATTTCAGGTAACAGGATTTTTACCCCAAACATGGGTTTCTGACACCCAACCCTAGCTTATGGCCATGTCTCAAGAATTCCTAATCTCTAATCTATTGTCTCAAAATTGTAAAGAAAGAAAAAAACCTACTCTGATACGACTTTGTGACGTCCCAGATGAAAATTCCACTTTATAGGTGCCCCGATCCTGGTAGGCCACATCACCTCAAGCGCATCTCCCCAAATGCTAGGGGCTTCCGACTACCAGCAAGGGCCTAGGGTGTGTCCATGAGGAGACTATTTCCTCATTACCGAAGTGTAGCATAATGTTTAAAAGTAAACATAGGTAAAAAATATATCAAATACAATATAAGTAAACATAAGGTATATTGGAAAATAGATACAATAGTAAAAATAACTGAAACAACTGAAATAATATTTAAAAATTGATGATATGTCATGTCATAAGAAAACTAGAAAACATGGATACAAGATAATAGGCATAACATGTTACAAAAAAGTATGAAGGAATAAAAATACTATCCCAAGCATCGAAATATCTCACTTGGCCATCTTATATCATGATATATACTAAACAGTAAGCAATTAAGTTTTTGAAGTCATATAATTACCTTTTTCAACACGAGTGACCATGTAATCTACTCCGGGTACCAAACACTACCTGGAGAAGGTGTGAGATAAATCTCAGTGGGCCACCAAGAATGGTTTATATAGCATCCGACCCATGAAAAGGAAGTGAAACAATATGAATTCATTCATATATAATGTAAAGAAGTACAATGAAACAAAATACCCAAGTACCTGCTTCAGCCCTCAGTTGGTGACTTAACATGTAAATAATTCATTATTTTATTATTTCCCATTTATAAATATATAAAATGTTAAAAATAGTGAAGTTTCAACGTTATAAAAATGAAACCTATAATGATATTTAGTATTAAAGTCCCAAGGTAATAACCAAGGTGGTGTATACCTCAAGGGTTGCCAACGTAGTGATAACTATAGCCTTAAATGGGTAAGAGTGTTAACCAAGGAGCATAGTTAATGTAATTCCACAATGAGAAGCCTACTGAGTGAAGGGAGTTCGTCTAAGGTAAATCGATCAAAGAAACTACTTGGCCCTATGGACATTAACCATAGAACCTACTTGTAAATACTGGATCCAAGGAGTGTATCCAAGGAATATTATTTGTTAATGTTGGATTCAAGGAGTGTATCCAAGGAAACCTATTTGGTAATAATGGATCCAAGGAGTGTATCCAAGGCATCCTATAGTTCTACACGAGAGATCCTATTTTATCATACTGAGAATCCAATAAGATACATGGATTGAGATCTGGGTGGGTCTCATCCTAAGAAAGATATATCATTGAATCAGAATGGGTATTCCAAGTTCTTATGGCATTCTATGATCAGAATCCAAGGTGAGATCGAGTCAGGAAATCCTTATTTAATTATGAAATCATGTAATATCACCTTCAGTTCATTCCTTTCCTTTCATTAGTATTATAAGGTCACGTAGCATGCAATATTTTATCATGTCATCTGGTTCAAACCATTCCTTTCATTAGTGTGATAAGCACAAGTAGCATGCAACCATTTAATCCATTCAAAAATATTATTATTCAAGGTTCATTTCACTACCTTCCATTAATGTGGTATGATGTGCTAGGTATATTCAACCTACTATTCATTTACATTTAAGGACATGTCATATTATTAGTATACTTTATAATTCACATTTCACATTTCATTTTCAAATTGAAGCACTTTCCTTAGGAAGGTCCAGTGGTTAGCATACATGGTAGTTTCCATTACGAAATTTAAAATATAGATCAATCCATTTACTATTGAAAATCTTAACTTTAGGAAGGTCAATACAAGTCACACTCGAAAGGTGGCCTAAACGTGTCAAAACACTAAAATGACAATTATGACATAACATACGACATCAGATGGATAGAGTTGCCGGAATAACCACCAATATTTAATCACATAAATTTAATGATCATAATGATATGGTTCTAATAAGTATCATCATGGAACAATAATTCAATAAACGTCAATAGATGAAATCAGTGGGCCCCACACTACAATTCCAAAATCAACGAACTTTTGGGATGAGTTATAGGCCACCCACCTTAGGGTTGTATGACTATACTCCTCTAATATTGGACCATTATGTAGATAATATTTTATTTGACCTATGAAAAGAATAAAATTCTCATACCTTGGTAACTCGGTCGAGAGAAAAAGAGAAAGAGAACGACACAAGGGGACTCGAGTGCTTACCATTGCACATCCAATGTGACGAATAGAATCTTGAGCATATCTTAAATGATGGAGATATCTTGATCACAATTTTAGAACTTCAAAAACATATAAATTGAGAGATTTTTTTAATCCCTCTAGTTCTCGTATTAGAAAGGAGGAGGAGGATTAATAGATCATTAAGACAAATTTTGTAAACTTACCCAGAAAAATGGTCTGTGCATGATTTGCCTACACGGTTTGAAAAACTGTGCACAAATCGTACAAGGTTTTCTAAGTAGAAGGACTCACTACATGGTTAGGCTGTATGTTCATTCCCAACCCATGCTATTTGGTTTTGTCTAGAAATTTCAATTTACACATTAGGCAAACCGTGTGCCAATCATCTGCAAACCGTGCGACCTGTCCAGATTTCCCAAACATATGGGTTATAGGATCCAAACATTCCCCTAACACCCCGAGACATTTTCTAACACAAAACACATACATATTAAGTCCAAATTAGTTATTTAGTTCGAAATTTAAAAGATATATACATGATTTAAAAATTGGAATCTTATAATTGGTAAATTCTATTTTAATGATTCGTCTTGAAGACTCTCTAAAGATGGCTCAACTGACCAAAAATATGTCACCACTTATATTTTTTTATAAAATTGATGTTATTATACATATAGATCCCACATAGATAAAATTAGGATTCAAGTGTTCTTAAATTAAGAGTAAAAGTTTCATTTCACCCTAGATAATCTAATTCAATATACACTCTCTATTATCTTCATGACATCACTTTACCACACTAGAATATTACTCCAAAATAATTATTCTGAAAGGAAATTAAAAAACACTTAAAAATCTGTTAAAAAATGTCTTGGATAAAATATATTTTATTATAAAATTAGAAAAGGTGAAAATATTGAATAAAATCACATGATTCTAAAAGTCTCTATCAATCCCATCTCAATTTTGTTTTCTATTGATACATCATACATATAAAAAATGGATTCAAAAATTTAATATTAATTAATTTATTAATATATTTTATAAATTTCATTACATATCCCTTGATTTTATAATTTCAAAATCCCTTACATAATAAAAGGGTTTCTAGGGAGTTTTTATAAAATATTATATCTGAAAAGTGTTCTTATGATGATCTTTTATTTTATCTGTAATTAAATCTCACGAATGAAAAATTATTTTTTGAGACATCGCCCTAAATGGTTATGAGTGTTGAAACTAAAAATACTCTATGAATTCAAAAAAAGAAATTTTTATGAGATAATCCATACCACATAGCCACTAAAAATTTGTCAAGGACTTCTAAGGTATTTATGCCAACAATAGGATTTGTAGGAGAATCATGCTAATAATCCCATATTACATTCATATTGGTGGTCAATATATAAGATTTATTGGTATTTAAAATAGATAATCACAATATATCATTCACCCTGAGAATGAAAATTTCATAGAATCCAAGGAATGATTTTAACAATTAGAGAAACCCCCTAACACTCTCTAAATTATAAATATTTTTATACTCATAAACAAATTAAATCAAAATGTGCAAAGACTTTAAAAGTATTTGTAACAAAAACTAACCTTCCTAAGGATATCTATCATACCTATGAAAAAATATAAACAACATACTTTTTAAATACTAATTCAAGGAAACCAAAAATTTAATATATTAGGGTCCATTAGTTATACACAACTACAATGTAGTCTCATTGATAAAAATCCTAAAAAATTAAAAAAACATCACTAGTAATGGGTTAAATAAATCCCACAACATGAAAAAAAAATAAAAAATAATAATCCTAATATCCATATATATAATATTTATCCATTTCCATAAAAAAAAAATTGTGACACTTATAACATTTCTTAAGACCTATATTTTATCTAGATGCTTCCCTTACATTATCTATGAAAGATATTATCTATACACGTATTGAGAGGACACATGTAGAATTTTAAAACATTTTACCTAGTAGGTGGTCACAACCCAAACACTTCATATCTATCATATGACCATGTTCATATAATAGTAGCATTTTGAAGACAATTAATCATAGTGAAGATATATATATATATATATATATTTTATTATATAAGTAGAAATAAAAATTATAAATCCACCAAAATTATTATTTTCAATGTCAATGATATGAAATGATGGGAACATACCATACCTTATTCAATACATTATTATAATCCATGTTGATCGAATAAACATGAATTATAGTGGAAAAATATGAAAAATAAATCATTTTCAATAGGAATATCAATACAGGGAATATGATTGACACTCATATAACAAGATAAACACTTTTATATGAGAAGTTAAGAACATATTTGGTATGTTAGTGAAGATATAATATTAGTTTATTCATTAATTAATGGAATATGGTACCTTTAAAGTGTTATTGACACTATTTATTTAATTATACTTTCATATAATAACAATAAAACACACACAAGTATACATGCATTAAAAATTATAATACCAAGTATAATATATTTTGACATTCCATGAATAATAATGTATAACTAGTAATTAAAATAATGTAAAACATGTGTGTTAAAGGATACAAAAAAATGATATAAAGTGAAGTACTTCTCAAAAAGAGTGAAATAGAGATTAAACTATCTATTTTAAAAAAATTATTAAGAGGAGAATTTTTTTTGGAAAATTATTACACTACCAAATTACATTTACAACCATTAAAATATTATAATATTTGATAATGGAGTGTCCACCTACTAATTAAATTGTAGAAAAACAAATATATAAGATAGAGTAATATGTGATTGAACCGTTGGATTATTTTATGATATATAGAGTAGCTAAAATTAGGGATTTCCCTTTCCCCCGTAAGGATAATTTAAATCCATGGTAAAAGAGAGAATATCCTACCTTATATTCGCTAAAAAATCAATCATATAGTTCACTTAGGAAAACATAAATTAAGAATATTGGAAAATAAATATTTTAGGAAGTGATGATACTAGAGAAAACATATGAGAGGAGGTTCTTAAGATAGATAATGAAAATTTTAAAGGTCTCATTAGAAATAGAACTTATGATTTATTATAAACGTCCAAATTCCATATTAAAAAAAAATGGGTTTGTAACATAAAATATATATGGTAAGAGAAAACTTTTAAAATAGTAGCCACCAGATACCCATTGATATCTATTTGGGTTCAATATCTCTTAGTTATAATTTTCTATAACTTAAAAATCATTACTCATTACTAACCCACTAGGTAATTGGTGCACCCTTTTTACCCATAATAGCTTTCATTTCCACTATTTTCCTTAAATTTATTATTTTAACTATTTTAACTTAATTTATATCAATTTTAATGAAATTAGACTTAAACATAAGGGTAAATACAATCTCTTATGACATGGGACTTTTTATATAAACATATCCAATATGAATTTTCAATTATGATATCATCATGTGAAGATGAAAAATGAGATATTGAATTTTTTTTACAAATTATATAAAAACTACAAGTTCATAATTATGAAATTTATACATATTTTTAAGGAATATATTATTAATGAAAAAAAATTAAATAATGGAAGGATGGAAAAAAATACAACTAAGTATATCCACTTTAATAGTGGCATATTGTGTCACCAATAATGATATTATTATAATCTAGTAAGGGGAAAATGATGTAATATTATTGATACATTCTACTTCATCTCTTTTAAAAAAATAGAGTCCAACCGTGGTTACATTTTACACCATTTGTATACTACCTTGGATGATCATCAATGAGATTTATCCACCATCATATAATAAAGGATATCTTTTTTTGTTAAGAACATGAATTAGAAATGAATCTAAAAATCGTCTCAATGTCAAGATACATATTGTCAAGCCTTAGTGCTCATCCTTTACACACTACCAACATTTGTTGGAGATCAATTACTTCCATGATGTAAGGGATTCACGATACAATATTATCATTAGGTGAAACAAAAATCAACCTCTTATAGTAAAAAAGAAGCATGCCTCCTCTATTTACACCATTCACACATGAACCATCAATGGTGAGTTGGAGTTACTAACCAGGGAAAACAAATGAAACTTTCTAACACTAATGATCATGTGATAATGACTAGATACATGCTAGGATTCCCTTCCTAGAAAATTAATTGGTAAAATATAATATTACCATTGATGTTTGGTTGTTATCACAAAAATTATAGTGGAAAATATGTACTTTAGTTAACAAAACCCGACTGGAGTACCATTTTATCATAAGATATTGTGCACCACCTTGATGGTTCCTCACTATACTATGAAAATGATAATAAAAATACGAACATCAAATTAGTTCTTGATGGATTTAATATTACAGAAAAAAATAAAATAAATCAAATGAACCCGTGATAGGATGAATATCCATTATACTTCTAAGAATATTATAGTTCAGAAAAACAGATGCTAAATATAGAAATACACATTTTATATTTTCCTCCTTATCATTGTTACAATAACAGAACATGGGTTCCATTATTTTTAGATAATGTAGATTTTCATTTTCAGTTTACATTACCCTATTTAAAATCATACTAAATAAGAAGTCGAACCTATTTAGAATACCACCCTCCAAAATTATAGTTCCTAGGTATCTTAGGGTTTATTATTTTTGTTTATGTATCATTATGCCAATGGATTAAAAGAAAACATACATAGTAACTATGAAAATTATGCGATCATTATCTCTTGAATAAGAAAATTCATTGAGATTTATATGATAATAAATATTTTTAATTGAAGTTATTAGAACATGAAATTTAGGAGGTGATTTATGGTCGGTATCATTGTATGAGAAACCTAGAATGCAAATATGTTTCACAAGATAGTTTCATTTTAAAAAATTTTGTCTCATTATATAATGATTCTATACATTTTTTATAGGTAGTTTTAATACTCTTCATTATATTATACTAATGAAATGAAGGATTAAGGATACATTTACAGATGATAACCATGATTTCCTTATATTTTCTCTTGTATAAGAGTCTATAAAATATGATACCTTTATGAAGATCCAAAGAAAATAGATATTATTACTTGTGAATCATTTATTCTAGACTAATTTTTTTGATGCTACAAAAATATCCCCAATTCACATTTCTTTTACAACTATTATATTGATATTACATCTCTTCTTATTAATCCATCATTTTTTAGAAAATATAAGTTTCATATATTTACCAAAATCGTTAAAGATTTTAGTCAATATAATGATATTCTTAGGAGTAAATGTGAAAAAATATCTATAATGTTAATCCTTCTACCAAAAAATATAATATGATTCTTTCTATTATTCATTAACCCAAATATTTACCTAAAAATAGTTAAAAATCTAAATATAAATCAACCCGATTTATACCAATCCTCTAAGATTAGTCACTAAAAACAAAATTATTTAAAATAAATTTTATATTCCATGTATTTGGATTATCATTGAAGTCATCCTTGGATATATATATATATATATATAATTCATGTTAACCTTTTTAAAATTTCATGATTTATAATTTTCTTTCCCTTTAATATATTTATTAAGTGATTATAAACTACCATTAAAGAACAATATATTATCATACATAAAGAGAATTAAAAATATAAATGGATTTTCATTCCCCCACCACCATGATGTGACCTAATGAATATATTGATAAAATTGAGTTCAAATCATTATTTATGTACTATTTAATTAATATAAAAAATTTAGTACAATGATTATATTTTTGTATCATGATTTAAGTGCAATTATGAAATCCAAAGAGATTATTTTATTGAATAGATAGAAATCCTTGTTAGGGGAAATCATTGAAAGAGGAAGTCACGCATTGAAGGAGTAATGAAAAGGGAGCATAATACCTTATATATGGAGATCTTATCCATTTGGTTATATATAATTTCCTTGTAAACCTTTTGTATGTTGTTCATATCAACCACATTTCTATCAACATATAAGATTATTTTCTGAGATAGATCCAACACATCATAAATTTCACTTCCAAATATAAATTCTTGTTATTTCATAATGAAAAACCTTGGTTAATTTCTTAAATTTTCATAAGATGCTGAATCCTCATCAGTAGGCACAAGACTATTCTTCATACTTGGTGATCGGAAAACATAGTAAAAAACATTATTAAATCTAAGTAGTCTCATGTGGCTAGCTATGACAGCCCTGCTTTCTATTACAACTTAAACATGCTTTATTACATATAACTTCACTTGATACAACAAAGAAGATCGAGATGTTTAGTGTCTTTGGGGCTTAGGATCATTACATAAAAACTTTAAACATGAAATAAAACATCTTTATTGAAAACATCCTTTACATGACCACTACATTCCTTCGTACTTAGCATGGCATGGGATAACCTGAGGACATGCACAAGAAAAGGGTGAGCTATAAAGCCCAGTAAGGGAGTACACAATGAATAACATGAGGATTTCAATACAAGTTAGGAAATAGGAATATCAATAGAGCATAAGAGTACCATGAAAATAAAGGCATGATAAAGCATGATAATCATAACATGGAAATGTGGCAACAACACTTAACATTGAATTAGCATGATCCAAGGCTCATTGCACATGGAGCATGAGTAAACCCTCATTGCACTTGAAGCATGAGTAAAACCTCATTTCACTTGAATTAGCATGATTCAACACTCATTTCACATGACTTATCATGATACTATACTTTACCCAATGCATTGGAGCTCTATAAGGGCACACCCCTCATAAACATTTCATTTCATGCATAAGTGTGCCACATGGATCATAAAACATGGATTCATAAAACATAATAATTTATTATACGATAAAAGAATGTGGATTTAATACATGAAATTTTATAATAAATAAGTAAATATGCATAAAGGTGAATACCCTTGATGGAGAAATGGGCAAGGTATTCACTACACAATGATATTGGCTTAGAAAATCAGTGTGATTTCGGCAGCGTAAGAGCGTGACATAAGAATTCATAAAAATGGTTGATGAGAGAGAAAGGGGTTCCTCATCATATTTACATGTAATGGACAGTAAGGAGGTCATATAGATACATGTACCAACAATTTAAAAGGAATTTAGATTCATGATACAAAATTATTGCTTGAATATAAAAGAGGAGAAAAATGTTCCTTTCGGAATTTTGGCATAGTAACGGGTGTACATGGGAGGAATTTAATGAGAAAAAAAGGGGTCTACCATCATTCAAACAATAATAGGGAAGTATGGAGGAGGTGTGAAACCATAACCCAACATTCATAATTGAAATTAAAAGGGAAATACAACTTAACGAAAATTGACAAAAATGAGAATGGAAGAAAAAAACCCTTACTTGAAAGTCTGCTTCCAAAGGCTAGAGAGAGGCTTGTGAGAGGATTCTTGGGAGCTTGGGACACCTTGAGAGGATTCTAGAGAGAGTAGGGCAGAGGTTGGACGAACTCCAAGGGCTTTGAGTGAGGAGGATGTGGGAGCTTGGGTGGGTTTATATAGGAAAGGTGAGGGAATTCTTTATTATTTAGGTTTGGGACCCCTTATATTAAAATAATCCAAACCACAAACCATCCCATGGTATTTGACCATGGTTTCTAGAAAAGGAAAGAGGAAAAAAATATTTTACAAGGCCAATGTCTGAACTTATTAAAAATTTAGGGTTGCTTATGTGGAGCTGAGTCACACTCCCATGGAAATTAATTTAAAAAGGAAAAGTGTTGAATAAGTCTTGAGGGCTCCATTAATGCTTTGAAAAGTAAGTCAAACAAACCCAAAACCTCATTATTTTAATGATAAAACACATATTGTCCGAACATAAGGATTATGGTATTTTTTTACATCACCGTTGGGTCATTATGATGTCATAAAACACATTATATATTTAATTGGTATTTAATTTTTACCCAAAAATTTGACTGTCTCAGAAAATTATGAAAAATTCACCGTTGGATAATTTCGGCGTCCTGATTCCAAAAATAATATTTATTTTATCTAACTAATTTTCTAAATAGGTTAATTTTTAGATTTAATATAAAAACCAACATTTATAAAAAATTCTCGGGTTTTGACAGAAATGGCTTTCAAACCTTAATAAAAATTTTCATTGCATTCATAAAATTATAAGATCATCTATATTTAATAAAAAATATTTTTATATTAATAAAAATATTTTATCAAAATATTATTTAATTCAAAAATCCTTTAATTTAATAAAATATAATTCTTAATTAAATAATAACTAAAAACACCATTTGTACTTTAAAAACTTATTACAATGTATCAAAAATGACTAGAAATTATATTCATTATTATATACAAAAATAATGTACATAAACATGGTGCTAATTATTTGTTACTTAACCCCTTAAAATAGCCGCATAAGACCTAAGGGTAAGGTGTGCGATGGTGACAGACTCTTGGGGCGACTCGGATAACATCGCTCGAGTGGTAATATCTATCAACTTCCACTTTTCCCATAGATGGTCCCGTTCAAGCTTGACATAATGAAGCACAGCTTGGGCTTGGTCAAGGGCGAAGTCCAAAGATGCCACCTCTTTTCCGAGCTCTGACAAATGGGCTTTGTAATGGGCAATTCTTCTGGATGAGGCCATCACTTCCTTTGTTCGAGTAGAAATGGGTTTGTTAAAGCCTTATATTTATACTACTCAGATGATCACTGTTCAACGACTATAAAAGTAACGGTCAGAAATCTTAACGTAAAACTAAAGAAGTTGACATCTTATAAAAACATTTTTCATAAAGAAAAATTTAACTGGATCAAGAGTTATTTTCCATTAATGAAACATTGGGTCGTTGCAATATTCCCCCCTTAAGAAATTTCGCCCTCGAAATTTTCCTTATCCCACACTAAAACAAATGTGGGTAACTCAGCTTCATCATATCCTCTGACTCCCAAGTTGCTTCTTCAAACTTTTGGTTTCTCCACAACACCTTGATGAGTGGCATTGTCTTATTTCGTAGAACTTTTTATCTATGATCTTCGATCTTCACTGGTTGCTCCTCATAAGAAAGAAAATCTTCCAATTGTACCACCTCGGAAGAGAGTACATGTGAAGGGTCCGGTATATACTTCCTTAAGAGGGATACATGAAAGACATCATGCACCTTGGCCATAGTAGGTGGATGTTCTAGTCGATAGGCCACAACCCCAACATGATCAAGAATCTCGAAGGGGCCGATGTACCTTGGACTTAACTTCCATTTATTTCCAAACCTCATGACCTTCTTCCACGGAGATATCCGTAAAAACACCATGTCTCCGACTTTAAGCTCAAGGTCTCGTCGACGATTATCTTCATAACTCTTCTGTCGACTTTGGGCTGCCTTGATATGCTGCTGAATGGTTTTCACCTTCTCCACCATTTCTTCGACCATTTATGGTCCAAGCAGCTTACGTTCACCGACCTCATCCCAACATGCCGGTGATCTACACCTTTTCCCATACAGGGCTTCATATGGTGCCATTTGGATGCTCGAGTGGTAACTATTATTATAAGAGAACTCAACCAGAGGAAGATGTTGGTCCCATACTCCATTAAAGTCCATTGAGCACACTCTCAACATATCCTCAAGTGTTCGGATAGTCCGCTCGGATTGGCCATCAGTTTGAGGATGATAGGCCGTACTGAAGTTCAGTTCAGTATTTAGAGCTTGTTGAAGACTCTTCTAAAACTTAAAGGTGAATCTTGGATCTTGGTCAGAAACAATAGATAGTGGTACTCCATGCAACCGTACCACATCCCTGATATATATCCGTGCCAGTTGATCCAAAGAGAAATCATATTGAATAGAAATGAAGTGTGCAGTATTTATAAGATGATCCACAACAACCCAGATTGCATTGTTGCCTTTGGATGTCCTTGGAAGTCCAGTGACAAAGTCCATGGTGATGTTCTCCCATTTCCATTCTTGTATGGGCAATGGTTGCATCATCCCCTTATACTTCTGCCTCTCTGCCTTCACTTACTGACACACCAGGAACTTTGATGTATATTCAGCGATCACTTTCTTCATAATATCCCACAAAAAGTTTTCTCGAAGATCTCGATACATCTTTGTGCTCCCTGGGTGAATAGAGAAATTTGAACTATGTGCATCATCCAAAAGTTCCTTCTTCAGCTTCGAACTTAAAGGAACACATAGTCTTTTCCCAAACCGCACAATTCCTTCTTCATTAACATTAAACTCTGATGATTTTCCCTTTTTAATAGCTTCCACTTTTTCTTAGATTCCGGGATCATCCTTTTGAGCATCCTTTAACCTTTCCAAAAGAGATGGTTGAGAAATCATTTGTGAAAGGATTGATGATGTTCCCTTCTTTATGATTCCCACATCCATCTTCATTAAGTCTAAGAAGATTGGATCCTTCTCAATTCTCATCATTGATAGAATCGCTAGATCCTTTCTACTTAGGGCATCCGCCACCTTGTTCTCTTTCCCAGGGTGGTAATGTATTGAACATTCATAATCCTTGATGAGCTCTATCCATCTTCTCTAGCGCATATTAAGCTATTTCTGTGTGAATATATATTTAAGACTCTTGTGATCAGTATATATCTCACATTTCTCTCCATAGAGATAATGCCGCCAGATTTTCAAGGCAAAGATAACCGCCGCCAACTCCAGATCATGCGTTGGATAGTTTCGCTCGTGGATTTTCAACTGCCTTGAGGCATAGGATATCACTTTTTCATTCTGCATCAGCACACATCCTAAGCCCTTCTTCTAAGAATCACTGAATACCACAAAAAGCTCCCCACTTGTGGGTAAAGTGAGCATGGGTGCAGTGATATGCCTCCTTTTCAACTCCTTGAAGCTTTCTTCACATTCATCACTCTAAGAAAACTTTACTCCCTTTCGAGTTATCTTGGTAAGAGGGTTGGACAATCATGATAAATTTCTCACAAATCGTCGATAATATCCAGCTAACCCCAAGAAGCTACGGATAACAGTTACCGATGTTGGCCTCGACCATCCCTCAATTGCATCTGTTTTGGAGGGTTCCACAGATATCCCATTGCTTGTGATGATATGTCCGAAGAATGAGACCTCCTTCAACCAGAACTCACACTTTCTGTACTTGGCATAGAGCTTCTCCTTGCACAAAGTCTCCAGTACAGTTCTTAATTGCTCCACATGGTCCTCCTTGGTTTTGGAGTATATTAGAATATCATCTATAAAGACTACAAAAAATTTGACTAGGTAATCTCTAAAGACTCTATTCATCAAGTCCATGAATATTGATGGAGCATTGGTGAGTCCGAAAGGCATTACTATGAATTCATAGTGCCCGTACCTTGTACGAAAAGCAGTCTTGGGGATATCTTCCTTCTTCACCCTTACTTGATAATATCCCGACCGAAAGTCCACCTTGGAAAATTATTGTGCTCCATGTAGCTGATCAAAAAAGTCATCGATTCTTGGGAGAGGATAATTGTTCTTTATCGTGATTTTGTTAAGTTCACGATAATCAATGCAAAGCCGCATTGACCCATCCTTATTCTTGACGAAGAGGACTGGTGCACCCCATGGTGATGCACTTGGGTGTATAAACCCTTTATCTAGATTCTCCTGTAGTTGTTTCTTCAGCTCTTGAAGCTCAAAAATAGCCATTCTATATAGAGTCTTGGATATTGGTAGTTCCCCAGGTATAAGTTCAATTGAGAACTCAACATCTCTTATTGGAGGAAGACCAGGAAGTTCCTTGGGAAATACTTCAGTGAATTCCCTCACAATAGGCATTTCTTCAAGGGTGGTTTCTTCCTTGGACTCAATCATCTGAGCCAGATATGCATGCTCATAAGGCACTAATATCCATGCTTGAGATGATGGAGATAAAGGAGATTCATCTTCCTCCTGACACTTGTAAAGAATTGGGGGTCGATTCTCCATATGGAGTGTGATTTCCCTCTCCCGACAATTTATGTTGGCTCTATATAAGGAAATCCAATCCATGCCCAGAATTGCATCAAATTCCACCAAAGGGAGTATGATGAGGTTCTTCGGGAAATTTAATCCACAGATTATAACAGGGGAGGACTTATACTCATGGGATGCAATGATTTTGCCATTTTCCGTACTCACCGATATCTTTACTTCCATGATTTGCGGTGGTGTTGGGATTGTTCTACTAAACTTTTGAGATATAAAAGAATGCGTAGAACCTGAATCAAAAAGTACATTCGCTATTCTTGAATGAATAACTAGCGTAGCTGTCACCACTTCGTTGTTGGGGTTCACTTCGGCAGAAGTGATGGCAAAATCTCTTCCTTGTTGTCTTGGAGGTTGTTGGTTGCCTCAAAAAACCCTTAGATTAGGGCAATGATTTACAAAATGACCCGGTTATTTGCATTTTTAGAATTGAACAACACATTGAGGTTCGAACGGAGCATTCCTCTCCTCTGTCGCAGCTTCGGGTCCTTTTTGCCGATAGTTAATAGCTAGGTGCCCTTCTCTTCCACACTTGAATCATTTTCTCGTCCCCTTAAGGCAATTTCCAGGGTGCTTCTTTCCGTACTTTTGGCATGTGGGGTGCTGGAACTTCTCAGCACCGTTGGATTTATCCATCAGACCACCAGCATTGAAGTACACCTTATGCTTCTTGTCCCCATGATACCCCTGTGATTCTAAGATCTCCATTTCAACCTTGAGGGCACATCGGACAATTTCCTCATAGCTATCGAAGTCACGGATCGCTAATGCTTTCCGCAAGCTAGGCTTAAGCCCACCAAAAAAGCGGTCAACCTTGCATTCAGGGGTAACGACAAAGCCATAAGCGTATCGTGCAAGCCTTGTGAAGTTTTCCTCGTACGCTCCCACGGATTCTTCATCCTTCTGATTGAGGTAAAGGAAGTCCCTTTTCATCTTAAGATGGAGGGTGCGCGGAAAATATTTATCGAAAAACATCTTCCAGAATTCCTTCCATTACAAAGCCTCGATCTCCTCCTCAGGATTCGTATTTTTGATCAACGTCCACCATTGATCAGATTCACCCTCCATACGATAAGCCGCGAGGAGAACCTTCTCTTGTTCAGAGCATTCGAGGATGGAGAATATTTTTTCAATGGAGTTGATCCATTGTTCAGCGATCGTGGGATCAGATGATCCACTAAAAGTAGGATGTCTTTGTCTCATGAAGCTTTCAATAGACACTTGTTCTCTCTTAGGGGGGGGGGGGGGGTTAACGTTCCTCTTGACCCATGTTTCTATTCAAAACTTGAGTTAGCTGAGAGAGAAGCATGAAAAGGTTCGCGATTCCCGCTCCCATTGGATTGGGCATCTCATTAGTACGATCATCACACTGATCTTCACAACGGTTGTTAGCCTAAGTTCTCCTATTACCGTCCATTGGCTGGAATAAAAGGAAAGTTAGGGGTACCACATAAAGGGTAATCCAAAGACAAAAGTTGATGACTTATAAATAAACTTTAATCTCTTTAACTCATGAGTCTATAGGATTCAATTCAAGCTTTTCATGATCTTCCTTCTAACATATATTCTTAGGGGGATTTTTCCCTTAATAAGGGTTCATACTAAGATTGTGAATTTATCAAAACATATCCCCCAAGAGTGTCGTAACCAAGAGTGAAGCAAGGCCTGTTGTCGTGCACCAGTTCCTGTTCGAGTCTAGCTCAAAGCAGTCTTTTCGGGTTTTACCCCTAGGATACATCTGTGCCAGAGCCGCCTCTACCTGATCGTATCCAGACAGGGATGTATTTGTTTGATAAACCACTTAATTAGTATTTACCAAAACTTAGGAATGTTTTTATTATACTTAGTCTTGTATCTAAGGCTTTACTAGGGTTTCCTAATCCCAAAAAAAACTAAACCTATCCTCTGATACCAACTATGACAAACCTGCTTTCTATTACAACTTAAACATGCTTTATTACATATAACTTCACCTGATACAAAAATGAAGATCGAGAGGTTTAGCGTCTTTGGGGCTTAGGATCATTACATAAAAACATTAAACTTGAAATACAACATCTTTATTGAAAACTTCCTTTACATGACCACTACATTCCTTCGTACTTAGCATGACATGGGATAACCTGAGGACATGCATAAGCAAAGGGTGAGCTATAAAGCCCAGTAAGGGAGTACACAATGAATAACATGAGGAGTTCAATACATGTTAGGAAATAGGAATATCAATGGAGCATAATAGTAACATGAACATAAAGGCATGATAAAGCATGATATTCATAACATGGAAATGTGGCAACAACACTTAACATTGAATTAGCATGAGCCAAGGCTCATTGCACATGGAGCATGAGTAAACCCTCATTGCACTTTAAGCACGAGTAAAACCTCGTTGCACTTGAATTATCATGAGTCAACACTCATTGCACATGACGTATCATGATACTATACTTTACCCAATTCATTGGAGCGCTATAAGAGCACACCCTTCATAAACATTTCATTTCATGCATAACTATGCCACATGGATCATAAAACATGGATTCATAAAACATAATCATTTATTCCACGATAAAGGAATGTGGAATTCATACATGAAACCTTATAGTCAATAATTAAATGTGCATAAATGTGAATACCCTTGATGGAGAAATGGGCATGGTATTCACTACACAATGATATTGTCTTAGAAAATCAGTGTGATTTCGGCAGCGTAACGGCGTGACGTAAGTATTCATAAAAATGGTTTATGAGAGAGAAAGGGGTTCCTCATAATATTTACATGTAATGGAAAGTAAGGAGGTCATATAGATACATGTCCCAACAATTGAAAAGGAATTTAGATTCATGATACAAAAGTATTGCTTGAATATAAAAGAGGAGAAAAAAGTTCCTTTCGGAATTTCGGCATAGTAACAGGTGTACATGGGAGGCATTTAATGAGAGAGAAAGGGGTCTCCCATCATTAAAACAATAAGAGGGAAGTATGGAGGAGGTGCGAAACCATACCCCAACATTCATAAATGAAATTAAAAGGGCAATACAACTTAATAAAATTGACAAAAATGAGAAATGAAGAAAAAACCCTTACTTGGAAGTGTGCTTCCAAAGGCTAGAGAGAGGCTTGTGAGAGGATTATTGGGAGATTGGGGCACCTTGAGAGGATTATAGATAGAGTAGGGCAGAGTTTGGACAAACTCCAAGGGCTTTGAGTGAGGAGGAAGTGGGAGCTTGGGTGGGTTTATATAGGAAAGGTGAGGGAATTCTTTATTATTTAGGTTTGGGACCCCTTATATTAAAATAATCCAAACCACAAACCATACCATGGTATTTGCCCATGGTTTCTGGAAAAGGAAAGAGTTAAAAAATATTTTACAAGGCCAAGGTCCGAAATTATTAAAAAATTAGGGTTGCTTATGTGGAGGTGAGTCACACTCCCATGGAAATTAATTTAAAAAGGAAAAGTGTTGAATAAGTTTTGAGGGCTCCATTAATGCTTTGAAAAGTAAGTCAAACAAACCCAAAACCTCATTATTTTAATGATAAAACACATATTGGCCGAACATAAGGATTATGGTATTTTATTACGTCACCATTGGGTCATTATGATGTCATAAAACACATTATATATTTAAATGGTATTTAATTTTTACCCAAAAATTTGACTGTCTCAGAAAATTATGAAAAATTCACCGTTGGATAATTTCGACGTCCTGATTCCAAAAATAATATTTATTTTATCTAAATAATTTTCTAAATATGTGAATTTTCACTTTTAAAATAAAAACCGATATTTATAAAAAATTCACGGGTTTTGACAGAAATGGCTTTCAAACCTTAATAAAAATTTTAATTGTATTCATAAAATTATAATATCATTTATATTTAATAAAAAATAATTTAATAATAATAATAATATTTTATTAAAATATTATTTAATTCAAAAATCCTTTATTTTAATAAAATATAATTCTTAATTAAATAATAACTAAAAACACCATTTGTACTTTAAAAACTAATTACAATGTATCAAAAATGACTAGAAATTATATTCATTATTATATACAAAAATAATTTACATGAACATGGTGCTACTTATTTTTTACATAACCCCTTAAAATAGCTGCATAAGACCTAAGGGTAAAGTGTGCGATGGTGACAAACTCTTGGGGTGGCTCGGATAACATCGCTCGAGTGGTAATCTCTATCAACTTCCACTTTTCCCATAGACGGTCCCATTCAAGCTCGACATAATGAAGCTCAGCTTGGGCTTGGTCAAGGGCGAATCCCAAAGACGCCACCTCTTTTCCGAGCTCCGACAAATGGGATTTGTAAGGGGTAATTCTACTGGATGTGGCCATCGCTTCCTTTGTCTGAGTAGAAATGGGTTCGTTAAAGCCTTATATTTATACTACTCAGATCATCACTGTTCAACGGCTATAAAAGTAATGGTCACAAATCTTAACGTAAAACTAAAGAATTTGACATCTTATAAAAACATTTTTCATAAAGAAACATTTAACTGGATCAAGAGGGATTTTCCATTAATGAAACTTTGGGTCGTTACACTAGCTCTATTCATTGGTATACCTTCTATCCTCTTTAAAGAGTTAACTTTGTCATAAGAGATGCTTGTGATCTTCAATATTTGAATCCCCCTTAAATCCATTCCCCTTTTAATCCCTTCATGTCTATTATGTTAGTTTTTTATCATTATTAATAAAATGATGATGATGAGGATATGGGATGTTCTACCACTTTGAGATACTAATAAAATTATTTAATAATATTATATTTTATAACCTCATATAAATATATATATATATATAATTTACCTAGGAACAATTTCAAATATGTTGTGTTATCCATTTTAAATGAAGAACTATTTTGTAAATAGCTATTTCTTCTAAGACTATTTTAAGGATCTCATTGTTTGAATCCTCAATGATTTTTAGGATTCCATTGATGATGGTTTACAATATTAAAACCATATATGTCCCCTTATTATAATATTTATTTCTCTTTTACACTAATATAATATCATGATAGAATTTAACTATATTAAGGCCAAATATATGAAAATAATTAGTGAGGAGTCCTTCCATTGGTTTGAGGATAAGGATTCAAATGTATTTATTTTATTTAATAAATGAATGAAATGAAGTTATAATCTAATATACCTCTATGATAAATAAATCCATATAATATTATTATAATATCCATTATTATATTCTCAATATTATTGAAAGAATATTTTATTTATTAACAAAGTAATCAATACTTGTATTATATCATATTAATTGAATGGATAAATACATTTCTTATAATTTGAATAATACATCAACAAGAGAAATTTTATCTATAAATTGGTCCAAACCCCATTAATTATGGACATATTTAAGATACATGAGTTTGTTTTGAATTTTTCCATGGTTTCTTTCTATAGGAATATTATATGAATAACTAACAACTCAAAAAATAAAATTTCCTTAGTAAAATTATAATAGAAATGAAATGTTATATACATGGTAGTTTGATCACCCCATATTAATATCAATATAGAGTTTTATGACAAAATCCAATTTATGTGATCCCCATTAAGGTTGGGAAATTAAACTATCCCTTTAATTTTAAAAGGAACATATGTAATCTGACAAATGTTTTCTTACTTACTTTTATAATGTTTAACTTAGTGAAATTGCCACTAGAAAATCCACGGTCCATAAAATTATTATTACTCTATCATAAACCAACCTATCGAGGCCCAATCCAAGGAAATAGTAAATTAATTATTACACCCCAATCCCGCTTCTTATAACCTAGGGGCTAGTGACAAGAACTCTATAATCCTATCAAGAGATATGAGAGACCTTTTCAAATATCACACGATAATAAAAATGCATTATAATTTCAAAAAGTAACCACCAACCTAAGAAAATTTATTTATATAATGAAATAAACTATATGATTAATTGAATGGTGTATCCAATATATAATCCATTCCATTTTGGAAAATACTATTGGTACTAACCATTAAATTGACTATCAAATTTGATTGAAATTATGTTTCGGAAATATCCCCCATTTGTGTGTACTCTTAGATCAATGTCCACCTACAATGGTCATTTCCATCACAACAAAAAAACATACTTCATCATGAATTACTATATATCAACATGAATTAGCTCAAAACAAGACATACTATCTGCACATCCACTAAGACTATCTTAAAAATGTGAATCATCTTCATACACATAAAATGTGCCAGAAAAAATTCCCATAAAATGGTGATAATAAACATACTATATAAGAAATACATAGACTAAAAATAAAGGAAAAATGAACTAGTAATATTAAAACCATTGTCTTGGAAATTAAACTAGAGGAATAACAGGAATTATTCATATATTCTAAATCATTATACTTATTTGAGATACAAAAATACCTTTTAATTATAGCTAATCCTAAAAGGGAACATGTCTCATAAAAATTTCGATACTCAAGAATATAAAATCTAAAAAAAAAAATCCAAAATTCAATAAACCATAGGTACATTTAATATTAATTGGATCCATGTGGTGTCTATAGTGTCACAAATATCAAAGAATATGAACTTCTTGACCCATTGTTTACACTAACACCAGAATTCAGTAATAAGAATTCTCTCCTTGCCTATACATGTGAATTAGACATGGTCATATAACACCTTACATTCCACAAATACCATGTAAATAATATACAAACCTATAGGTAAATATATAACTTAACCAATTATTGGAATTATGGATGTGAGAACAGACCCTTACCATCATACAATTTAGTAATGTGAAATCCCACTTCACTACATTAAAACAGTTGGTAAGGACCTCTTTATTTACTAGTAGAATACAATATATGTGGGGGCTTCTAACTCTATATATATATATTAGGGTGTACTTAGTAGAAAAAAATAGTTGATATAGGACCAAACTCTATAGTTAGAATACATGCACCCCAAGTACCACACAATAGAAAAGGGATCACCGACCTCTATCATAAATATAGGGGATTGATGCCTTATTGAGTAAAATATAACATACTTTTGAATAGATAACCCCTATAAAATCTAATCTCCATGTTCATCTTCATCATAATCCTGATAGACATAGTGAGACTAATCTACATGTATCGCCAGTCATCTCATTTCAGGAGTGAACTAAATGAAAATTTTCATGTTTTATGAAAAAGAATTAAAAGGATATACTTCTAAAATGTGTAAATGCTTGTCTTGAACATGGATACATGAATATATAACTTGTATGGAAATCAATATGACATATAATATAGGTAAGGCACCCCATAATGAAACTCCAACCTTCAGTGTATTAAGAAAATTTATTAAAAAGACATTGCTAAACATTTCAATGAAACAATTTTTATTTTATAATGTTTCAGTAATATAAACATTAAAACTCAAAAATAATGTCACAAAACAAATAATTAATTGTTTTGCGTCCTTGAGGATCAACTATATAAGTTCTTTTTTTGAAATACTTATGAATATTTCTACACAATTGGACTACATAGTACTCACTTGTAGTCTTCTCATAAGTTATACTCGTCTTCATAACCCATTGAAGGGAAATAGAAAAATGGGTGAGATCAAACACTCGTTAGTGGAAAACATATCAATATATCCTAAAGGTTAAAATTAAATGTATATGGGGAAAAATGATCTAGGGAGAAATATCTTATTAAAAGAAACTTGCAAAAATTATAGTTTTATATAAGTAATGATTAATGGGCATGAAATCTAAAATGTAAAAAATATACCATTGAATAAGTTTGTGGAGTAATTTTAAATTAAACATGATCTATGTAATATAATCATAAGCACAAGATCATGGCATAAGTGTGTGGAAAAAATATAATCCCATAAATTATATGTGAAGGCTACCACACACGATATTCATCGTATAGTACGCTTGGTTTAATCACCAGTGTAACCTCTAGGGTTTTAGATAATCCTTTCGTGTACCCTAACTATTGGTATATTCCTCATGTGCACCATTTTTCTTCGGATAAATTCTACCATGTTCCATTTGACTTGAGATAAATTATCTCATATACACTTTCTCTTGGGATAATTCATCTTGTGTACCATTTGGCATGGGATAAATCCTAAGGTGTTTTCATTATCATTGAAAAATACTATAATTTTACATTGGGATTGGGATAATCCTATTATGTACACTTAACCATGGGATAATCCACCCATGTACCCTTGGTCTCGGGATGACCCTCTCGTGTACCCTTGGGGTTTGGATAATCCTTTTATGTATAATTTGGATTGAGATAATACTCCCATATAAAGTTTTGAGATCAAGAGATATAATCATTTCCAATATGTTGAAGGGAGATATAGGATAAATCCCATTAATAAACCATACATATGTGAACCACATCAAATAAATCATTAATTTCATTATCAAGAACCTATAGAATCATAAATGGGTTTCATAACATTTATATATTATGCCATCAATTTTTTCCTCAAGAATCTACATGGATGGTAACTAAAAATAAACAACCCAAAAAAGTTCATATGAAAAGATTATTTTTACGATGATTCGTAAATGAATAATTTACATGGAGATAAATCCTTTAATGAAAAATGGGATGTTATAGTTAAGTAAAAAAATTTATTTTAAAAGTAATTTAATATTTGGTGTAAAAGTTTAATTTATTTTCACATCGATAATTTAGTTCTGAAAAGTTATCTTTTTAGTTAGTGAAAGGAATGAATATACAAAATCAATAATAAAAAATAAATCTCAATGAGAATTCTTGAAAATAAGAAAAGGTTTCATAATTTATAAATGAAAAAATATGAACAAATTATTTTGAAAAAAATAATCATTAATAATTTATCCTTGAAATGAAATAATGTTATTAATAGAAATATAGAGCAGGAGATAAAACATTTGATTTTAAAAGGATGTACAACCATTTTAATATTTTGAAATAAAATTTTTTAAAACTCACATCATAAAAAGTGGTAGTAAAATATAAAATTGAAAATAGTAATAGAAAATATTAAGTTCACATGAGTAAACAAATATTTTGATATAAAATATGAAATTAAAATATTTTTCAAGAATAGGAAATAGGTAAATGGAGGGAAAGATATCATTATTAGAGATGCTAATTTTTCATTAAAATGTTGACATTTTATGAGAAATAAATTCATTGAAAAAATATTTGGGTTAAGAATATCATTTTACATTATAAAAAAGTGTGAATATATTATAACATAGGAAACTGGTGAATTTATCAAACATATAAGAATTTTTGTCAAGGAATAACATTTTAACTCATAAAAAGGATATTTGAGTCAACTAAATCCCTAAAAAATTTCATAATTCATTAATCAAGGAAAATTTAGAAAGGGTTTTATGTTGTATAAATGTGAATTCAAATAAAAAAATCGAATAATAGGAAATAAAATAAAATAATATATTGTTATCACCTTATATGGAATAAAATCAAGGGAAAATATAGTGCCCTGACCCCATAATCTCAGATGTGATGTCTAATACCATTAAATTGACATTACTACAAGGGAACAAATATTGATAGAATTAAGAGTTTACAAGTATTGGTAACGAGATACATACCTGAGTATTGTTTTAAGAATTAATACACTAATTAAAACATATATTTTTATTATTTTGAGTGTAAAAACTTTATTCCATATAGTTTTTTAAAGACCTGGAAATTTCAAGGATTTTTTTTTTCATAATTTATTTGGAATTTTATGAGTCGGTAGCCTCTGATGACACTTGATTCCAAGGCCCGGTGTGCCCGGAATCAATTTCCGAATTTTAGCTCGAGTATGTTTAGTGAAAAAACGAGTGGGTTTTTCCATATTTTGAACTGGTTATCGAAACTGAAATTAGAGGGCATTGATGAACTCGCAACACCGGTAATTTCTTAATGGGACCTTTACTGCAGATGCGTTTGCATGGCAGGAGAAGTTAAAATTTATGGATTAAATAAGAAGTGAATAAAATTGTGGAACAATTTTATTTTATATCTAATGTGTTTATATCCTACATGGAGGAGTTGGGGTGGGATCCATAAGCACCTAACTACCCATGTGAGCATATTTCTGAGGTGGGGCCCACATGAGCCCCAACCTTTCATTTTCCCCAATAAATTCCCTTGATTAATGTTGAAAACTTCCCTTCTTAAAGGGGAGCCTCTCCACCTCCCAAGATTAATGAAGCCAACTAAGGTAATTAATAACGTTATTAATTATTTTTTTTACACCTCTTTGACTTATTTTGAATTGCATGGAGATGTTTTAAAAGGATAATTAATGAAATTTTTTCTTGGAAAATATTTTGGGAGAATTAGAGGACATCTTTCTTCATCCATGAAGAACGACTTCCTCCATCAATGAAGAACGACAGTCCCATGAAGAACGATCAACGTGCTTTCCTTTCTTTTCCCAACGACACTGTCTTCTACGAAGCCCGACGTGCGACGTTAATTATTCGAGGTAGGGGTTGCTGTTTTCATGTTTTAATATAGTTATTCATCGTTCTTCAATTCTGGAGTTTCGTTTGGCCGCATGATACCTTATTGATGAGGAAGGGATCAGATTGCATGAACATAGTCCGACCCTTCCCCTCTCGTTTTTTGTTTGTGGAAAATGGAGTCAGAATGTGAAGAACCGGCCGACGATGGGCCAACCACGAGTGGGCATGGGGTATTCATGGCACAGACCCCAAGGATGAGTCGTGACAAATTGGTAACAAAGTGAGGTTCTACCGTAGAACATAGGACTCTGATATTTTCTTTTCTATGAAGTAATAATGTTCAGCGTACTAAGTGTGGTTTTCAGTTCAGGGAGTCTAATGTTGGTGCGGCGACCGATGTATCCATATACCATGACCCTGAAATCTGATTTACGACTTAGTGTGCGAAAACACTGATTGCGTGTGTGTTTCCAAAAGTTTTCTTTCAGTCAGATCAAACTAGGTCGGATCACTAGGTATAGTCTTTTGACCGTGTCGCATCTATTTCTTTTAGGATGCCTCCCCGCGGACGACAGGCTAGAGCCCCGAGAGTTTTACGTACTGACAACCCACTGAGCAATGAGGCCTCAGTACAAGGCCCTCTTCTAGTTGAGGCACGAGAGGAGGCACCAGCGGTACTACCACCCATTGGGCCACCGATTCCACCAGCCCCAGCAACAGGCGATGCACGCTGCTTGAGCGCGCTGCACGAGTTCCAGCACCATAGGCCACCCAGGTTCCGGGGAGATACGGATCCACATGCAGCTGAGGATTGGATAGAAGCTGTGGTGAGAGTCTTCAAGCTAGTAGGTACACCAGCAGACTTCATGGTGATCCTTGCTACCATCCTCCTTCAAGCAGCAGCAAGAAGATGGTGGAGCCTGATTATCCAGATACATGACGAGGCGTCACTTCTATGGGAAAACATCGAGAGCCTTTCCCAGGCAGATTTTGTGCCATCCACCATTCGAGCGGTGCGGATAAAGGAGCTACTTCATCTACAGTAGGGAAGTATGAGTGTAGCTCAGTACTCAGCGAGGTTCATATACCTATCGTGCTACTCCACAAATATGGTACGGGACCCGTTCTCCAGGGCCCGAAAGATCGACCAAAGGCTCAGGCGGGAGATTAGAGCTTTAGTTCTTTCTCACAACATTCCGACGTAGACAGGAGTGTTGGAGCGAGCCCTTCTAGTGGAAAGTTTCCTTGCTGAGTAGTCTCCAGTAACAGGACCCACCACTAGTCGACCTGCAGCGGAGTATTATGCAGCTGTCAGTAGACAGACGAAACAGGGGTCCAGGAGGACCAGACCCTCCGGTGGCTGACTACATGACTCAGGTTCAGTTGTGCAGGGAAACCAGAGTGGAGTCAGAGCCGGTCGTCCCAGGAGCGGGCAGTGTTACTCCTGTGGTGGGCTTGGTCACATGGCATGTGACTGTCTGACCCACCATACAGACGATCCACAGATAGATGAAGAACCTCCCAGGCAGATTCATAGGTTCTATTAAGGCGGACCGCAAGGAGAAGGCAACCGTGGGAGGGGAGCTGGCCATGCAGCTGGTGGTGGACGACGCTTCGGGGTGTTGCCACCAACACCACCAGAAGGACCACCCCGACCACAGGGAATAGGTGGACATGGGAGAGCACAACTTTAGGCAGCTGAAGCATAATACTACAGAGCTCTGGAAGCAGCTGGACAAGAGCGAGACTAGTTTCAGGCATGGAGGCCTTTGTTCTTGGTGCTTCTAGTTCCATGTTGTTGTTGTTTGTGGTAGTTGTGTGTCTTTGTACTTGAGCTGAAGTAATAAAAGACACTTATCGTTGTGATGTTTTCTTTCCTGTCATTTTGTATGGTTGATACTAAGAGGTTTTGGTTAAAACTGTTGACTTGACCTTCACTTGTGATATTCTTACTAGAGGAGACCCAGTAACCACACATTGATGCCAACAGTGTGACTCAACCCCTGGAGGTGAGAGTAATGTTTGGATATATTGGTAGTAGTGTCTAGGCCTTACAACTTCATCCATGACATGAATTTTACCATTCAGGTTAGGATTGACTGTATTAGGCATAGAACACGGTTCATCCCGGGGATGAGACCAGATTTCTCTTTTCGGCAGAGGACAAATTTCAGCAGCTCTTGAAAAATGTAGACAATGAAGGGTGGAGATGAGTTCTTATAATTGGCTAGTCTCACACATTTTTCGTTGATCAAATGATTTAGGGTTATCTCCAACTCAAATAGTCTCAGGTGTATCTTCTCTCAGAAGGAAATGAACCTGAGACAACAGTGATGGATTGAATTCCTCCAGGACTATGACTTAGAGATAGTTTATACTCTTGGGGAGGGGAATGTTGTAGTATATGCTCTTAGTAGAAGATTGGGCATTCAGCTGTTAGGAGTGGCGAGACAGCAGTTGGACGCATTTTAGATATCCTTTGTGGACAGTAATGGAGTCAGCACGTGTAAAACCAGAGATGGTTCAGGCTATGACGAAAAAGGTGAAGATCATCCTGGAGCGGATGAAGACTGCATAGAACAGATAGAAGTCCTATGCTGATAGGAGACGAGACCACTGGAGTTCGTGGGTGATGACCACGTCTTTATACGGGTCTCACCTTGACGAGGTCAATGAAGATTTGGCCGGGGTAGCAAGTTATCTCCGCGTTTAATCAGACCTTTCCAAGTCCCCAGCGGAGTAGGCAAGGTGGCTAACTGCTTGGCCTTTCCACCTCAGATGCACCGGGTGCACGATTTCATCGACGTATCTCAACTGATGAGATGTGTGCACGACCTATCTTTCATCATCGTCCACAGAGAGCTGGACATAGATGATGGGGAAACTTTCACAGGGTTCCAGTAGAGGTTGAGGATTGACAGAAGAGGGTCCTACGAGGATGGATGATTCCTCTTGTGCTTTTTCACTGGTAGCATGAGAACCTCCAGGAGAGCACATGTGAGTGGGAGGCTCAGATGCATGCTCGATACCTAATTTAGTTTACCTAGTTTGTGTTATAGCTTTACGGGGATGTAAAGCCCTGAGGTGGGAGTAATGTAAAGACCAAAAAATTTGAATGAATTTTTTTTTCTTAATTTCATTGGAATTTTACGAATCTGTAGCTTCTGACATCACTTACTTCTGAGACCCGGTGTGCCCGGAATCAATTTCTGAAGTTTAGCTCCGGTACGTTCAGTGAACGAATGAGCGGGTTTTTCTATCTTTTGAACTAGTGCTCGGAATTGAAATTCGAGGGTATCGATGAACTCACAGTGCCGTTAATTGCTTAAGGGGACCTTTACTGCAGATGCGTTTGCACGAGAGGAGAAGTTAAAATGTGTGTATTAAATAAGAAGTGAATAAAATTATGGAACAATTTTATTTTATATCTAATGTGGTTATATCCTACATGCGGGAGTTGGGGTGGGACCCAAAGCACCTAACTACCCATGTGAGGGTATTTGTGAGGTGGGGCACACATGAGCCCCAACCTTTCATTTTCCCTAATAAATCCCCTTTCTTAATGTGGACAACTTCCCTTCTTAAAGGGGAGCCTCTCCACCTCCCTAGCTAAATGAAGCCAACTAAGGTAATTAATAACCTTATTAATTATTTTTGCCACACCTCTTTGATTTATTTTGAATTGCATGGAGATCTTTTAAAAGAAGGATACATAATAAAATATTTTCTTGGAAAATATTTTGGGATAATTAGAGGAGAGATTTCTTCATCCACGAAGAACGACTTCCTCCCTCGATGAAGATCGATGGTTCCACGAAGAACGATCGACGTGCTTTCCTTTGTTTTCCCCACGACGTCGTCTTCCACGATGCCCGACGTGCGACATTAATTTTTCAAGGTAGGGGTTTCTATGTTCATGTTTTAATATCGTTCTTCATCGTTCTTCAATTATTGAGTTCTTTTTGGCTGCATGATACCTTCTTGATGAGGAAGGGCTGGGACCGAACGAACATGGTCTGACCCTTCCCCTCTCATTTGTTAAATGTGGACGATAGAGTCGGACTTCGAAGAACCGGCCGGTGACGGGCTGACCCTGAGCGGATCGTCAGCGCATGATTGCCGGGTCGCCGCAAAGGCATGGCACCATCGTGCTATGCGAAGTAGAGCATGACCGCAGGAGGGACGGGCCGTGACCGATGGGCGTGGCGCCGTCGCGCCACGCCGGAGCCACTGAAGCCGCGAACGGGGCGGTCCGCAGTGGCGGTGCGCGGGGACGTCGCGCTGCGCCGGTTGAGCAAAGCCAAAGCCTAAGGCCGCGACATATCAAGAAGGGATGCCGGCTGTGCCAGCCGCTGGTGCCACAAAGAGGTGGGACTCGAGGGGGTCCCGCAGTTACCCAAGGATCATCCATCATGGCCGGCCGTTTTGAAGAAAACTGGGGGGTGTAACCCCCCCGGATCAGCGGCTAGGGCGGGCCCCACTAAGCACCGCTGGCCCCCCCTGGTCGGCCAGCCACGTGGCCAGCCGCATGGGCTGCCCAGGCTGGGCCGGGCCGCGCCCAACCGGGCTTGACCCGAACCCGAATTGGGTTGACCCGGTTTGGTCTGACCCTGGGGGTTTTGTGCCGGGTCGGACCGGGCCCAGACCCCCTATTTTTGGACAGTTTTCAGTTAAATAGAAATATCATGAGATACAGACCTCTGATCGATGCACCATCAGTTGCGTATGATTCCTTGGATTGATACGGTCGTTTCGGTATATTACACTAAAATTTTCAGCAAAGTTTGGGTTTGGCCGGGTTGGTTCGAACTCAAAACCAACCGGGCCCTCGGAGCAGATACACTTATAACTTGAGGACTGGACGTCCAATTGACGTGCCACTGACTATGTTGGATTCCACTTGGTGAGATAGTTCTTCTGGAATACTTCACATGAGATTTCAACTTAGTTGGAGTATGACCGAGTTGGATTGTATCCAAAATCCAACCTGTCCCCTGGAAAAGAAAAGCTAATAACTCACAGACCGGGCGTCCGATTGACGCGCCGTCTATTGCGTTGAGACCCATATGATGAGGCAGTCCTTTTTGTTACTTCTTCGTGATACTTCGTGACACTAGGAAGTAATGACCAGTATCTCGTGGAGTGGACCCTCCCGGAGACGAGCGTACGGAGTGCGGAGACCGAGTAGCTGTAGTCCTAACGACTGCTTAACCGATTCAACTTGTAGTGATTCTGTTTTCCCAGTGGATGGAGCGCCCAGTATTTCGAGGCATACCCATGTTGGAAGGAGTGACTGGTAGTTGGTAGTATAACCACGATACTCGATAGGAGGAGTACCTCTGTAGGCTATTAGGGAGAGAGCCCGGTATTCGGTGGCAGACCCTCAACGGACGGAGTGCCCGGTATTTGGAAGCAGACCCGCAGTACTCGACAGGAGGAGTAACTCAGTAGTCTAAGGTTAGTGAGTGGCACCTCAGAGTCATGACAGGACTACTATTCTTGACAGAGGAGGAGTTCTACAGCAGCCGTGTTTTCGTCAATGTGAATAAAAATCCTGGTTTTGAGCTGAGACAATGACCATTGTGTTTACCTCATGATTGAGATGGGTTACTTGATAACTTATGTATATGTATGGGCATATATTTATGTAAAGGTTATCTTTTGAGATATTTCTTTGTGGTTTATCCTTGTTGGTTTTAGTGAGACCTTGAGGGTATCGGGTTCCCTAGTGAGTATCGTTATACTCACCACTGCACAGGCTATGCCCGCACCTCATTATGTTGGTTGCAGATGACAGACATCACTGATTGTGGTTGTGGATTGTAAAGATGGACGGTACCCGGAGGTGTACTTGACGATGAGATGGTACCCGGAGGTGGACTTCATGACGAGACGGTACCCAAAGGTGACAGACCGACGTGGAGATCTGAGGTGGCCATCTGTACCTACCCTTTAGGTAGGAACTCTGGAGGACGATCCAGGAGCAGCTTGACACCATCCTGCTATTTTGTCTGTACCTTGTACTTTACTGTTGGGCTTGTATTTCTGGCCCCTTTACTTTCTAGCACATCTTTTGTTGTATACTGTTTACTTATTATTTGCTTCGCTTTTACTCTGATTGTGTGTGTTTACGTTTTGTAAAGGCAATGCCTTCTCTTATTATCGGGATTTACGCCTTTGGTGCTAGTCGCCAGCCCTTGGCCTGTGGAAGGTGGGCATGGGTTAGTCACAACACATGCCCTGAGGACAGGTTGTGAAAAATTGGTATCAAAGTGAGGTTCTACTGCAGAACTTAGGACTCATATATTTTCTTTTCTATGAAGCAATAGTGTTAAGCATACTGAGTGTGGTTTTCAGTTCAGGGAGTCCAGTGTTGGTGCAGCGGCCGACATATCCATACACCAGGACCCTGACTTCTGATTTCCGACTCAGTGCATGAAAACACTGATTGTGTGTGTGTTTCCAAAATTTTTCTTTAAGTCAGCTCAAATGAGGTCAGCTCACCAGGTATAGTCTTTTGACCGTGTCACATCTGTTTCTTTCAGGATTTCTCCCTACGGATAACCAATTAGATCCCCGAGAGTTGTACGTACTGACAGCCCGCCGAGCGAAGAGGCCTCAGTACATGACCTCTTTCAGTTGAGGCACCAGAGGAGGCACCAACGGTACTACCACCCGTTGGGCCACCGATGCCACCAGCCCCAGCAGAAGGTGATGCACGCCGATTGAGCGCGATGTATGAGTTCCAGAACCACAGGCCACCCAGGTTCCGGGGAGAGACAGATCTACAAGTGGCTGAGGATTGGATGGAGGCTGTGGTGAGAGTCTTCAGGCTAGTAGGTACACCAGCAGACTTCATGGGGATCCTTCCTACCAGCCTCCTTCAGGAAGCAGCAGGCAGATGGTGGAGCCTGATTTTCTAGATACATGACGTCGTGTCACTTCTATGGGCAGACTATGAGAGCCTATTCCGGGAAGAGTTTGTGCCAACCACCTTTCGAGAAGTGTGGATACAGGATCTACTTTATCTACAGCAGGGAAGTATGAGTGTAGCTCAGTACTCAGCGAGGTTCACAGATTTCTCATGCTACTCTATAGATATGGTACATTACCCATTCTTTAGGACCCAGACCTTCGACCAGGGGCTTAGGTGGGAGATTAGAGCTTCAGTTCTTTCTCACAACATTCCGATGCAGACGGGAGTGTTGGATCGAGCCCTACTAGTGGAGAGTTTCCTTGGTGAGCAGTATCCAGTAACGGGTCCCACCACTAGTCGACCTGCATCAGATTATTATGCAGTTGGTAGTAGACAGATGACACAAGGGTCCAAGAGGACCAAACCCACCTGTGTCCAACTGCACAACTCAGGTTCAGTTGTGCGGGGCAACTGGAGTGGAGTCAGAGCCAGTCGTGCCAGGAGTGGGCAGTGTTACTCCTGCGGCGGGCTTGGTCACATGGAACATCACTATCCGACCCACCATGCAGATGATCAGCAAGTAGATGAAAAACCTCCTTGGCAGAGGCAAAGGTTCGATCAAGGCAGACCAGAAGGAGTAGGGGACCGTGGGAGAGGATCTGGCCATGTAGCTTGTGGTGGATGATGCTTCGAGGTGTTTCCACCAACACCACCAGGAGGACCACCCCGACCGTAGGGAACAAGTGGACATGGGAGAGCACAGCTTCAGGCAGCTGAATCATATGACTACGGAGCTCTGAAAGCAGGTGGACAGGAGCGAGACTAGTTTCAGGCATGGAGTCCTTTGTTCTTGGTGCTTCTAGTTCCATGTTGTTTTTGTTTTTGGTTGTTGTGTGTCTTTGTACATGAGCTGCAGTAATAAAAGACACTTATTGTTGTGAAATTTTATTTCATGTCCTTTGGTATGGTTGATACTAAGAGGCTCCGGTTAAAATTGTTGACTTGACCCCCACTTGTGAAATTCCTACTGGAGGAGACCCTGTAACCACACACTAATTCCGACTGTGTGACTCAACCCATGGAGGCGAGAGTAACGGTTGGATATCTTGGTAGTAGCATCGCGGCCTTACAACGTCATCCATGACCTGAATTTTACTGTTCATGTCGGGATTGACTATATTAGGCAAAGAACATGGTTCATCTAGGGGATGAGACCAGATTTCTCTTTTCGGCAGAGGATAAATCTCAGCATCTCTTGAAGAACGTAGACATGGAAGGGTGGAGATGAGTTTTTATACCTGGCTAGTCTCACCCATTTTTTGTTGAGCAAATGGTTTACGGTTCTCTCCAACTCAAATAGTCTTAGGTGTATCTTCTCTCAGAAGGACATGAAACTGAGATAATAGTGATGGCTTGAATTCCTCCAGGACTATGACTTCGAGATAGTTTGTACTCCTTGTGAGGGGAACGTTGTAGCAGATGATCTTAGAAGAAGATTGGGCATTCAGCTGTTAGAAGTGGTGAGACAGCAGCTAGATGTGTTTCAGATATCCTTTGTGAACAGTAATGGAGTCAGCACATGTAAAAATAGAGATTGTTTGGGCTACGACAGAGAAGGTGCAGATCATCCTAGAGCGGATGAAGATTGCATAAAACAGACAGAAGTCATATGCTTATAGGATATGAGACCACGGGAGTTCGAGGGTGACGACCATGTCTTCTTACGGGTCTCACCTTGATGAGGTCAATAAAGAATTGGATGGGGTGGCAAGTTATCTCCGCATTTCATCGGATTTTTCCAAGTCCCCAGCAGAGTAGGAAAGGTAGCTAACCACTTGGCCATTCCACCTCAGATGCACCGACTACACGACGTCATCCTCGTATTTTAGCTGAGGAGATGTGTGCACTACCTATCCATTATCATCGACCATGGAGAGCTAGACATTGATGACGGGGTGACTTTCACAGGGTTCCAGTAGAGGTTGAGGATCGACAGGAGCAGGTCCTACGAGGATGGTCGATTCCTATTGTGTGATTTCGCTGGAAGCACAGGAACATCCAGGAGATCACATGGAAGCGGGAGGCTCAAATGAATGTTCAGTACCTCCTTTAGTTTCCCTATTTTTTATTATAGCTTTATAGGGATGTAAATATCTAAGATGTGAGAAATTTAAAGACCCGGAAATTTCAAGGGATTTTTTTTTTCTTAATTTCTTTGGAATTTTACAAGTCTGTAGCTTCTGACGACACTTGATTCCGAGGCTCGGTGTGCCCGGAATCAATTTTCAAAGTTTATCTCAGGTACGTTCAGTGAACGAACTAGTGGGTTTTTCTATCTTTCGAACCGGTGCTCGGAATTGAAATCTGAGGGCACCGATGAACTCGCAGTGCTAGTAATTTTTTAAGGGGACCTTTATCGCAGATGTGTTTGCACAAGAGGAGAAGTTAAAATCTTTGGATTAAATAAGAAGTGAATCAAATTATGGAACAATTTTATTTTATATCTAATGTGGTTATATCCTACATGGAGTAGTTGGGGTGGGACCCATAAGCACCTAACTACCCATGTGAGTATATTTGTGAGGTGGGGCCCACACGAGCCCCAACCTTTAATTTTACCCAATAAATTCCCTTTCTTAATGTTGACAACTTCCCTTCTTAAAGGGGAGACTCTCCTCTTCTGAAGCTTAATGAAGCCAACTAAGGTAATTAATAACCTTATTAATTATGTTTGTCACATCTCTTTGATTTATTTTGAATTGCATGGATATCTTTTAAAAGAAGGAGACTTAATGAAATATTTTCTTGGAAAATATTTTGGGAGAATTAGAGGAGAGATTTCTTCATCCACAAAGAATGACTTCCTCCCTCGAAGAAGAACACTGGTTCCACGAATAATGATCGACGTCCTTTCCTTTCTTTTCCCCGCGACACCGTCTTCTGCGACGCCCGACGTGGGATGTTAATTATTCAAGGTAGGGGTTGTTATGTTCAAGTTTTAATACCATTCTTCATCGTTCTTCAATTCTTGAATTCCGTTTGGCCGCATGATACCTTCTTGACGTGGAAGGGCTCGGACCACACGAACACGGTCCGACCCTTCCCCTCTCATTTTTTGATTGTGGATAATGGATTCAGATTGCGAAGAACCGGCTGATGATGGGACAACCAATATCTCGTGGAGCGGACCCTCCTGGAGATGAGCATACGGAGTGTGGAGACTGATTAGTTGTTGACCTGATGACTGCTTGACCGATTCGACTCGATGTGTTTCAGTTTTCCCAGTGGACGGAGCGCCCTGTATTTGGCGATATACCCACGGTGGATGGAGCGCCTAGTAGTTGGCAGTAGACCCGCGGTACTCGATAGGAGGAGTACCTCTATTGACTATTAGGGAGAGCGCTCGGTATTTGGTGGCAGACCCTCAGCGGATGGAGCACCTGATATTTGGTAGCAGACCCGCATTACTCGATAGGAGGAGTACCTCAGTAGTATAAGGTTAGTGAGTGGCACCTCAGTGTCATGACAGGACTACTGTGCTCGACAGAGAAGGAGTTCTCCAGCAGCCGTGTTTTCTTCATCGTGAATAAAAATCCTAGTTTGAGCTGAGTCAATGACCTTTGTTTTTACCTCATGATTGATATGGGTTACTTGATAACTAAAGTATATGTCTGCAAATATATCTAAGTAAAGGTTATCTGTTGAGATCTTTCTTTGTGGTTTATCCTTGTTGGTTTTAGTGGGACCTTGAGGGTCTCGGGGTCCCTACTAAGTATCGTTATACTCAACACTACACGGGGTATGCCCTCACCTCGTTGTGTTGGATGCAGACGACTGACAACACTGATCATGGTTGAGGCTTGTAGAGATGGATGGTACCCGGAGGTGGAATTTACGACGAGACGGTACCCGGAGGTGGACTTCACGACGAGACAGTACCCGGAGGTTACAGATGGACGTGGAGAGCTGAGGTGGCCATCTGTAACTACCCTTCAGGTAGGGACTCCGGAGGATGATCCAGGAGCAGCTTGACACTATCCTGTTGTTTTTTTGTACCTTGTACTTTACTGTTGGGCTTGTATTTCTGGTCCCTTTACTTTCCAGCACATATTTTGTTGTATAGTGTTTACTTAGTGTTTTCTTCTGCTTGTACTCTAGTTGTGCGTGTTTACATTTCATAAAGTCAATGCCTTACCTTATTATCGAGATTTACAACTTGGGTGCTTGTCTCTAGCCCCTGGCCTAAGGAAGGCGGGATTGGGGTAGTCACGACATGGGCCCCGAAGATGGTTCGTGACAAATTGGTATGAAAGGGAGGTTCTACCACATAACTTAGGACTCTGATATTTTATTTTCTATGAAGAAATAGTGTTAAGAGTACTGACTATGGTTTTCAGTTCAGGGAGTCCAGTGTTGGTGCGGTAGCCGACGTATCCATACAACAGGACCCTGACTTCTGATTTCTGACTCAGTGCATGAAAACAATGAATGTGTGTGTGTTTCCAAAAGTTTTATTTAAGTCAGCTCAAACTAGGTCAGCTCACCAGATATAGTCTTTTGACCGTGTTGCATCTGTTTATTTCAGTATGCCTCCCCGTGGACGACCAGCTAGAGCCCCGAGAGTTGTATGTACTAACAGCCCTCTAAGCAAAGAGGCTTCAGTACATGGCCCTCTTCCAGTTTAGGCACCATAGGAGGCACCAAAAGTACTACCACCCATTGGGCCACTGATTCCACCATCCCCAGCAGCAGGTGATGCATGCCACTTGAGCGCGCTGCATGAGTTCCAGCGCCAGAGGCCACCAAGGTTCCAGGGGAGATATGGATCCACAGGCGGTTGAGGATTGGCTGGAGGCTATGGTGAGAGTCTTCAGGCTAGTAGGTACACTAGCCGACTTCATGGTGATCCTTACTGCCAGCCTCCTTTAGGCAGCAGTAGGCAGATGATGGAGCCTGATGCTCCAGATACATGAAGAGGCATCACTTCTATGGGTAGACTTCGAGAGCCTTTTCTGGACAGAGTTTGTGCCAACCACCCTTCGAGCAGTGCAGATACAGGAGCTACTTCATCTGCAGTAGGGAAGTATGAGTGTAGATCAGTACTCAGCGAGGTTCAAAGACCTCTCATTCTACTCTACAGATATGGTACGAGAGCTGTTCTTCAGGGCCCGATCCTTCGACCAGGGGCTCAGGCAGGAGATTAGAGCTTAAGTTCTTTCTCACAACATTCCGAAGCAGACGAGAGTGTTAGAGCGAGCCCTTATAGTGGAGAGTTTCCTCACTGAGCAGTCTCCAGTAATGGGACCCACCACTAGTCAACCTGCAACGGAGTATTCTGCAGCTGGTAGTAGACAGACGACACAAAGGTCCAAGAGGACCAGACCCACCGGTGGCCGACTGCACGACTCAGGTTCAGTTGTACGGGGCAACCCGAGTGGAGTCAGAGCCAATCGTGCTAGGAGCGGGCAGTGTTACTCCTGCGGAGGGCTTGGTTACATGGCATGTGACTATCCGAACCACCATACAGAAGATCAACAGATAGATGAAGAACCTCCCAGGAAGAGGAATAGGTTTGATCAAGGTAGACTGCAAGGAGCAGGCGACCATGGGAGACGAGTTCTTATAATTGGCTAGTCTCACCCATTGTTCGTTGAGAAAACGGTTTATGGTTCTCTCCAACTCAAATAGTCTCAGGTGTATCTTCTCTCAGAAGGACATGAACCTGAGACAAATTTGATGTCTTGAATTACTCCAGGAATATGACTTCGAGATAGTTTATACTCCTGGGGAGGGGAATGTTGTAGCAGATGCTCTTAGTAGAAGATTGGGCATTCAGCTGTTAGGAGTGGCGAGACAGCCACTGGACGCATTTCATATATACTTTTTGGATAGTAATGGAGTCAGCACGTGTAACACCATAGATGGTTCATGCTACGATAGAGAAGGTTCAGATCATCCTAGAGCGGATGAAGATTGCACAGAACAGACAGAACTCCTATGCTGATAGAAGATGAGATGACTGGAGTTCGAGGGTGACGACCACATATTCTTACGTGTCTCACCTTGACAAGGTCAATAGAGATTTGGACGGGGTGGAAAGTTATCTCTAAATTTCATCGGACCTTTACAAGTCCCCAATAAAGTAGTCAAGGTGGATAACCGCTTGTCCTTTCAACCTTAGATGCACTGGGTGCACGACATCATCCATGTATCTCAGCTGAAGAGATTTGTGCATGACATATCTGTCATCATCGACCATAGAGAGATGGAAATAGATAACATGGTGACATTCACGGGGTTCCAGTAGAGGTTGAGGATCGGCATGAGCAGGTCCTACGAGGATGATCGATTACTCTTGTGCACTTTCACTGGCAGCACGAGAACATCCAGGAGAGAACATGGGAGAGGGATGCTCAGATGCATGCTCGGTACCTCCTTTAGTTTACCTAGTTTGAATTATAGCTTCACGGGGACATAAATCCCTAAGCTGGGAGTAATATAAAGACAAAAAAATTTCAAGGAAATTTTTTTCATAATTTATTTGGAATATTACGAGTCTGTATCATCTGACATCACTTGATTCTGAGGCCCGTTGTGCTCGGAATCAATTTCCGAAGTTTAGCTCGTGTACGTTCAGTGAACGAATGAGTGGGTTTTCTATATTTTGAACCGGTGCTCAGAATTGAAATCTAAGGGCACTGATAAACTCGCAACATTGGTAATTTCTTAAGGGGACCTTTACCGCAGAAGCATTTTCAAGAGAGGAGAAGTTAAAATTTGTGGATTAAATAAGAAGTGAATAAAATTATGGAACAATTTTACTTTATATCTAATGTGGTTATATCCTACATTGGGGAGTTGGGGTGAGACCCATAAGCACCTAACTACCCATGTGAGGATATTTGTGAGGTGGGGCCCACACGAGCCCCAACCTTTCATTTTCCACAATAAATTCCCTTGCTTAATGTTGACAACTTCCCTTCTAAAAGGGGAGCCTCTCCACCTCCCAATCTTAATGAAGCAACTAAGGTAATTAATTACCTTATTGATTATTTTTGTCACACCTCTTTGAATTATTCTGAATTGCATGGAGATCTTTTCAAAGAAGGAGACTTAATGAAATATTTGCTTGGAAAATATTTTGAGAGAATTAGAGGAGAGATTTCTTCATCCACGATGACCGACTTCCTCCCTCGATGAAGAATGCCAGTTCCATGAAGAACGATCAACGTGATTTCCTTTCTTTTCCCCACGATGTCGTCTTTTGTGACGCCCGAGGTGCGACGATAATTATTCGAGGTATGGGTTTCTATGTTCAAGTTTTAATACCGTTCTTCATCGTTCTTCAATTATTGAGTTATGTTTGGCCACATGATACCTTCTTGATGAGGAAGGGCTCAGACCGCATGAACACGGTCCGACCTTTCCCCTCTTGTTTTTTGATTGTGGATGATGGAGTCGTACTACGAAGAAGCTACTGTTGATGGGGCGACCATGAGCGGATCGTCAGCGCATGATTTCTGAGTCGCCGCAAAGGTGCATCATTGTCGTACTGCGCGAAGCTGAGCTAGACCGCGGCCGGGATGGGCCGCGGTAGAGGGGCGCAGTGTCGTCGCGCCATGTCGGATCCACTGAAGCCGCGACCGGGGCGGGCCGTGGCAGAGGGACGTGACGCCATCGCGCCAGTTCAGAGTTTCAGGGGTCGCGGCTGGGGTGGGGCATGGCAGCGGGGTGCAGTGATCTCGCGTCGTGCCGGTTGAACAAAGCCGCAACCTAAGGCTGCAGTGGATTAGGAAGGGCTTCCAGCTGTGCCGGCCGCCGGTGCCACCAAGAGGCAGGACCCGAGGGGGTCCCGCGGTTACCCAAGGGTCGTCCATCATGGAAGACCCTTTAGAATAAAACTGGGGGGTGTAACCCCCCCCAGATCAGTGGCTAGGGAAGGCCCCACTGGGTTCTGCCAGCCCCCCTGGTCGGCCAGCCACACGGCCACCCACATGGGGCGCCTGGACCGGGCCACGCCGGCCGGGCCGGGCTGTGGCCAGTCGGGCCATGCAGCGCCAGCCAGGCCAGGATGCGCCCAACCGGGCCGGACCCGGACCCAAGTCGGGTCGACCCTTTTTGGGCCGACCCAAGGGGTGTTGGGCCGGGTCAGACTGGGCCTAGACCCCCTATTTTCAGACCGTTTTCTGTTAAACAGGCATATCATGAGCTACAAACCTTCAATCGATGCACCATCAGTTGCGTAGTATTCCTTGGATCGATATGGTCATTTTGGTATATTACACTGAAGTTTTCGGAAAATTTGGGTATGACCGGTTTGGTTCAAACTGAAAACCAACCGGACCCTCGGAGCGGAAATTCTTATAACTAGAGGACCAGACGACTGATTAGCATGCCACTGACTATGTTGGATTCCTCTTTGTGAGAAAGCTCTTTTGGAATACTTTTCCGGAGGTTTGGATGCAGTTGGAGTATGGCTAGTATAACGACCCATACTTTACATACATTGTTAATACTTCAAAATTGAAGCACACTTATTACAACATATAACAAAACCACAAAGGACCGTATAGGTATAGTGTCTTTAGAAAATGGGAATCATAAACAACTGGTTCCTAAATCTTCTACAGTGTCTCCCATTTATTTCATCATATCTAGGGTCCCTTTTAGCATATTTTACTTAATATCCATCTTCCTAACCTGGGGAAAATAAAACATAAAAGGGTGAGCTCAAATGCTCAGTAAGGGAAAATAAAGGAAATAAAAATCATATCATATCTTTTTGAAAATCATAACCTGCAAAAGAGATCATAATATCTTAACATGGAATAAATCATAGAAGTGAAAATGAGATCCCCATAATCATAACATGAAACTTTAAACTTTGTGGCATGCACACATAATCATGGAAAATCATTTCTTGTTAGTCATGACTCATTGCCAAGACTATCTTAGTGGACAAAGTCCCTTTCTGAACCGAGTTCACTCCTCATTTCAGTCCTGTATCACTGAACCGAAATAACTTTCCGTTCTAGCCATGTCTATCTCATGAGATATAAAATCTTTACCCAATGAATTTGAGGGAGATATAGGTCCCACCCATCTTATAATTAATCCTTTCTTATGTGTGCCACATAATCATAAATCATACATCATTGCATAACCCATGTAATACAAATTGGAATCTTAAACATCATGAAATCATAAAAAAATTCATACAAGATAAAGGAATTCATAAAAATAATTCAATCACAACATGATCAAATCAATGTAATAATAGGGATAAAAACAGAACCCTTTATTATCTTAGATGGAAAATAATTTTGATAAAACACTTGAACTCCAATCTTGAGGGAAATATCCTTTCTTCTTCAAAAAACATTTTTCCTTTCATAAAATGTCATACGACTTTAAAATTAAATAAGTTGATTAGAAATAAACTTGAAAACTTGTAAAGGAATCTTCATGGAAATAATTTTTTAAAAATCCATACATACCGTATAAGTTAAAAAAAACATTCTTCGTACCTTTGTCGGAAAAGTCAAAAAGTACCTCGTACGAAAAAAACGACAAAAGATTCCTTTCATATTCTTTACTAAAAACTCACCGAAGGGTAAAATTGGATTTAAACTATTGTAAGTGGATGGAAACAATATTACATATTGAGGTAACATGGATGTGGATGATAAAATACACCCCAGTAAATACTTACAAATAAACAATCTCAGATAAAAATGAGATTGTGGTATTTTCCCTTACCTTAGGTCCGATTTGCTTTGTACGTGTCCAAAGCTCCTGTATAATGGTTTAAATAATGTTATTGACTTATTACACAATCATAAATATTGATATTATATCATATATGGTAATATTCTTAGCTTCTTGTTAGTAATATTTCATTGTTACTTGTTACTCGGGTCTTTATTGCCTTTTGTTCTTATGCGTGTTTTGCCGAATAAATTCTTATTCTTATTTTAAGGTTATAGATACCTTATATCCAAAATGGTATTAGTGTAACATATATCATATTTATTCATTAAATTAATTTATATAATTATTATGTAATGATGATCATGTAGAACGAGTCGCTTCACATCGTGGAGACGGTATTCCGTACGTACGCACGCGCGGTGATTTTATTTTTCCGTAGGATGGATAGAAGGTGAATTAGGGTTGTTTCATATTTATAATAACATATCAGTATGTAAGTAATACTGATGTTATTACCTTATCATGAAACAACTAAATAAGAAGAAGTTGAAGAAGAAAGAAATGGAAAAGATCGGTAATGGATATTACCTCTTCTTTGGAATGCTTCTTTGAATCCTCCACTTAGGGAACTAATATTGGTCTTTGAAGAAGACCAGGACCTCTAGGATTATTATAGGGAAGTGGAGAGGAGAAAATGGCAGGGTTTGGCCGAGCTTGTGTGCTCAATTTGGTGTGAGGAGGAGGGGGAGGAGGTGCCCTTTTATAAGGGAGGAGAGGGGCACCTTAGGAATATCTCAAAATATTATTTTATATTAAAGTCAAAATCGGTTTATAATGGTTCCAAAGGGTCTTATTTTCGAAGCTAAAGTGGGGAAGGGTCTAAATCCTATCAACCAATAGGATTTAGACAAGTTTAGGGTATTATTTTAACCTTATCAATTAGATTTAACTCTAAGTTAAATAATTTATCTTTTACCATGTCTTTTTGTTTTCTTTCACTATATGGTTAATACACTTACTATAACATGCCAAACGAACCCCAAATTGTTTATTATTAATATATATATCTTTATCTAAGTCATTTGGTTGAGCCTTAAATTTTTAGGAATAAAATAACAATTAATAATATAATATTTGATTTAAAATCTATTTTGTGTCAATTTTGACACTATTTGATATATAATTTTTGTGAAAGTCATAACAGAATTATATGTTCGAACCAAGTTGATTAAATCAACACTAATATATCTTAGTAACCTAGAAAATTTGTGTAATTCATAAAAAGTCTCAAATTACATTTATTTTGGTGTTTATAACATCAATTATGTCAATATTTCATAAATAAGATAATTACTCCATCATAATTGTGTCATACATAAATTAAATTATTTAATGTATAAAAATTATAAATAAAATACCATTATATAGGAAATCGTTTTATCTTTCTAATTAATATTTATAGTAGAATTTATATTATATATAGTCCCATATTAAAAATTATTTACTTATTAAACTTTGATTTTAACTATTTTAACCCTTCTTTAAATAAATTAATAATAAATGTCCTAATCTAACCCAAGTGGGCCTAAATGGTCATATTTTATTCATAAGGTTGTTTTTGGTCGAATTACACTTATCCAATAGAATTAGGACATGTGTTAGGGTAATAGTAATATCATATTTACCCTTAGTTACCCTATGTACTATTAACCACGGTAAAAAAAGTAAAAAGTTACTATTCACAAAAAAATTATTTTTATCTCATTGAACCACATTTTACTTACTGATATCAACCGTGTCTGTCGGATTTTCAAAATTCCATTCACAGAAGCGGTAAAATTATGTTTTATGCAAAATTCAGTTTTTAACCTACCACTTAGTGGTTTCACTATTCATCAAAAATTGAAAGTTTTCAGAAAAATACCAAAATTTCACCGTAGGCTAATTTCGATATTCCGAATCCAAAAATGAAGTCCATTTTAAAAAATAAAATTTATAAAATTTCAAAAAGTGGTTATTACTATTCATAACGGCTAGTTTTAATAATATTTTAATAGCATATCGTTGTTTAGTGAAACTCGGTATTGCGTACGACGCAAGCTATCGAGGAAGGTCGCGATTGCGTGTAAAGTAAGCCAAGCTAGTATGTAGTGAAATATTCCTTTGATGATATATAAAAAACAAAATATTACTCATAAAAATCTCGGGTGTTACAGCTGGGTTGGATTGTACCCGAAATCCAACTAGGCCCTTGGAAGAGAAAAGCTAATAACTCACAGACTGAGCATCTGATTGACTCGCCATCTATTGTGTTGATACCTCTTTGACGGGGCAGTCCTTTGTGTTACTTCTTCGTGAGACTTTGTGACACTAGGAAGTAATGATCAGTAGCTCATGGAGCAGACCCTCCCAGAGACGAACGTATGGAGTGTGGAGACTGAGTAGCTGTAGACCTGACGACTGCTTGACCGATTCGACTCGTAGTGATTCGGTTAGCCCAGTGGATGGAGTGCCTGGTATTTGGAGGCATACCCACGATGGAAGGAGCACCTGGTAGTTGGCATCAGACCCGTGGTACTCGCTTGGAGGAGTAACTTTGTACTCTATTAGGGAGAGCGCTCGGTATTTTGCGGTAGACCCTCAGCGGACGGAGCGCCTGATATTTGGCAGCAGACCCGTGGTACTCGATAGGAGGAGTACCTCAGCAGTATATGGTTAGTGAGTGGAACCTCAGAGTCATGACATGACTACTATTCTCGATAGAGGAGGAGTTCTCCAGCAGCCGTGTTTTCGACATCGTGAATAAAAATCATGGTTTGAGCTCAGTCAATGACCTTTGTGTTTACCTTATGATTGAGATGGGTTACTTGATAACTTAGGTATATGTATAGGAATATATCTAAGTAAAGGTTATCTGTTGAGATACTTATTTTTTGTTTATCCTTGTTTGTTTTAGTGAGACCTTGAGGGTCTCGGGGTCCCTACTGAGTATTGTTATACTCACCACTGCACGGGCTATGCCCGCACCACGTTGTGTTGGATGCAGACGATAGATAACACTGATTGTGGTTGAGGCTTGTAGAGCTGGATGGTACCAGAGGTGGAATTTAAGACAAGATGGTACCTGGAAGTGGACTTCATGACGAGATGGTACCTGGAGGTGGCAGACGAACATGGAGAGCTAAGGTGGCCATCTGTACGTACCCTTCTGGTAGGAACTCCGGAGGATGATCTAAGAGCAGCTTGACACCATCCTGCTATTTTGTCAGTACCTTGTACTTCACTGTCGGGCTTGTATTTCTGGCCCCTTTACATTCCATCACATCTTTTTTTGTATAGTGTTTACTTAGTGTTTGCTTCTGCTTGTACTCTGGTTGTGTGTTTTTACGTTCCACAAACGCAATGCCTTCCCTTATTATCGGGATTTACGCCTTTGGTGCTAGTCGCCAGCCCCTGGCCTATGGAAGGCGGGCTTGGGGTAGTCACGGAATGGTCCCTGAGGACGGGTCATGACAAGAGTATCCTTTCATTTATTTCTTATTATACTTCATGAATTCATAGGGTAAGGTAGCATAATAAGGGTGAGCTAAAACTCATCAAAAGGATAAATTATAATGGAAGAAATAATAAATCAAAGAAAATAGTCAATATGGAAATGTAATAAGTGAAGACATGTGATATATTATCATTAAATTGAAAATGATGTGGATAAAAAATATGGAAATGTAAATAATTGAAAATAAATTACATTTTAAATAACAAGATAAGGAATAATCAATATGGAAAGGAAAATAATTAAAATACACGACATTAAATCAATGAACTGAGAATTAAATGAATTCATAGATTTTTCAATGCAGAAAATCATGGATAAAAAATAAATTAATCCAAATATGGGAAATTATTAATTAGTATACATCATATTTTCTAGGTACATAGATCCTTTCCCATCAAGGAATTTCACAAGTTGATTAAGCTTATAGGGTAAAAACCCATATAAGGTAATGAAACTGACTCATTTCGTGAGGATACTGATGCATCGAGGGGCTATCTGTAACTTGGACCTACCTATGTCATATATTTCCAAAACATTCATCATATATAGAATAATAAATTTATCAATGAGACTTATCAAATATTCATATAGAGTAGAAGATATACCCAGGAAAGCTCAGTCCGAGGAAAATCCACGAACCATTTATTAAGAAAATAAAAGTTCAGTGAACAAGCAAACAAACAGGAGAGACCAATTACATGTCATAAAAGTCATACCCATCTCCGCACCCATGGAGATCCTCAACAATGACTGATTCACATTATGATCTCTCATAATGCTTAAGGATCTTCGCGTACTTCCTTCTGAGGTTCAGTTTCTCCATATATATCAATTCCTTAGAGGATTTCTTGATAGATGTCCTCATCGCCACCATCTTTGGAAAAGTAGAGTAATCCTTCCTCGGCCTTCTCTTGATTGGAGGAGGTTTCTCCATTCTAGAATTATTCTTTCCGTCCTTAACAACATCACAATAAAAGGGTTTAATGGAACCCTTCATATTTTCTTTGTCACTCTATGACACATCCCCACATTTTCCAGTGACAGGATCAATTTGGTAACCAGCTTGCCCCTGCTCATATCGTCCATTACTGTCAATCAAAGCCACACATTGTGGAGGATCCAAAAATACAAGACCATCATCAACCTCCTTCTCTAATGCACCCTCTAAAGCAACCTGCATACTTTTATTCCTCCTTGAGGAGCTCCCCTCCTCTTCAATATGAGACAGCTCCTGGAATGGATTGCAAATGTCAGTTGAGACCTGCAAAACTCCATCAGATGTAGGCTGCACCTCCTCCTGAATATCCAGACAGAGGGTTCTTTCTTCTTGAGCTATCCCATCATCGACTAGACCCAGCTGAAACTCTCCCTCCTTATACTGATCATCTCCAGAACCAAATGTCCCACTACCCTCGCCAGAATCATCCTGACTCAGCCAATGCACGCGATGCAGATCCTCCCCAGAGGACTCAAGCACTCCCGAGCTACCTCCAGCACCAATACTAGGACCATTCACACCATTTTCCAGTTGAAGATATTTCTTCAATCTGTGAAAAACCCCAGCTACAAATGGATTAATGTGTGCCCCCACTTGCATTCCTAACTCTGATCCACTGAGATCAACCACACTTCCAAACTTGCCAGCATTTGTACCTCTTATCCCATGACCAAGAAACCCACCGGGTCTCTTCAACACAGCAACCGACCATTCGTTCCTAGCTCCACCCAGACAATGACTGGCCGAGTGACCCAAGCGGCTACAATTCGAGCAGAAATCAACCCAATCCTCAAAAAAAATAGCCTGCCTCCAATGAAACTCCTCCCCTACATTAATCTATACCCAATCGATTGGTGGCCTCGATGCATCCACTTCAACAAAAATGTGTGGATTTACTGGGTGGCTCACAGAGGATGTGCGGGCGTCAGAGCATAAAAATCGACCAACTATGTTACTTATAATACGAATTATAGAGGGATTTTTAAAGGGAAAAGGGATATTCGGCAAACTTACCCATGTCGCAACCGCAGGGGGGGGGGGTCCTAGTTCATGCAAAGGTCGAAAGACCATCGAAGAAGGAAGAAATTGCATCCTCTGCATCTGCGAGGAGCACTGCACCAAGCATGGATTAAATCATCCTCTGAATCGAATTGTATCATCATGTGATGATTATTAATTAACCCTATTACTGCGCGATCCTGTAGATCCCACTTGCTGAATACAAAACGGTCGAAGTCTTCAACTGAAGCCGCCGATTTGAGAACCGGGCAACCAGGGTCAGATCTAAGAAGCTTGAAGCTGCAAAGAATTCTGATAAAGTGATCGAGAGTTGAGGTTCCCCAAGGTGATGATCTGGGACTTTCGGGCTTATGGAAATCGACGGGAAATCAGGGAGGAACATAGGGTTCGAAAAAGGTACAAAGGGCCTCTACGCCCCCAGATGCGGTGAAGCAAACCCGTCCTCCCCCTCCCACCGCCAGGGAGGGGAATAAAAAAATAATCAAGGAAGTTAATGTCAATACTATCCATGTTCAAATAATTCAAAAACCATATAGATAAAGAATACGGATGTTATTGATATGAAATATACCAACTGTAGTAAGAATAAGTGTAGTTGTCCTTGAAGAAATATAAAATAACCCTAAAATATTTCTTGAAGAAAATATCCTTTTGTTTGGAAAAATATTTTGAAATAATTTACTTTGAAAATAACTTTTAAAAAGAAAATTTTCTTTAAAAATAATCCCTTAAAACATTTATGAGGTTCTTTAAAGGAATGAGGGTGAGTGAATCTATATATGATATACAAGGTAAACATAACATTATTTTTGTAGAGTAAAAATGTTATAAAATTTCATAATTTGTAAATAGAAAAGGATATTAATTTAAAACATTTGTAAAAAATGGTAAACTTTTCTTTAATATAAATTTTTTGAAATAGTAAAATCATGTTTGAAATAATTTTTAGAAAACATCATTTTTAGAAGAAAACAAGCTCTCTAACCAAAGAGAGAAATGGAGTCAGATCTTCTTAAAAATATTATCTAAAACATTTTAATTAAAAAATAGTTAAAAAAATTATAATATTACTTGAAAATGGTATTTAATAAACATATGATAATAAAATTAAAGGGTTTATTAAACAACTATAAAATAATTTACTTTGATGGATATTCATTTGTAAACAATCTCGAGAAAAATGAGATTGTTAAGTAAAGCCCCGAAAATATCATAAAATTTATGTGAGAATAAATAAATGAAATTATTATGTGGGTAAAATATAAATCCACAAAAAAATTACAAATAATACAATATATAGTAAAAATTTATTACACACATAATCTTATAATAATAATAACAACAAGGAAGTAATATAACCCAATGAAATGTAATCAAGTGATGAAATATTTTACCCCTTGGTATCTTTTAACTCAAATCCCCATATAAAAAATAATTCAAATTGAAACAGAAAAATACCACAAAGATAAAAATATAAATTATAGAATATATCAAAATGTACAGTCGATACACCATATAAAATAAATTAGTGATGAAAATGAAATTCATCTCATGGATGTAAAAAGTGAGATGAAAATCCCCAACCCTATGTTTCATTTTGGGTGAACATCCTTTAACCTCATGTAAAGGGTTTTAAACAATTTAATATCTTATTAAAGTAACATATTAATATTTATGATATAATATATGTTCTTATTATAATATCTTATTATACTTTTTTAGTAATCATTATTTATTTTCACTATTTAATTTGGTAATTACCTAGCTTTTCAACTATGTTTTTGACTAGTTACTTATTGTTCGTATTACATAGATAATGATTTAATCATATCCAAAATTTAAAACATTATTTAATTATCATATATATTTAGTATATATGTATTTAGAAGAATTAATTAATTTTGGAGATAAGAAATTAAATGCACCGTTAATGGAGATGGTAGGTCATACGTACGCATAAACACTACCTTAATTTATTTGTTATATTAAAAGAATGAAAATTAAATAATATATATTTGAATTATAGTTTCAGTATCGTAAATATATCATATATGTTTCATTGGTTTAATAAAACAATCATTTATATGTTTCATGAATAGTGTTAAATAATTACATCATTTTGAGGGGGCGGTAGTCCACTCTTTCACAAATTATGTTATCATATTTACACAAAATATAAATCATAAAGTTTTGTGTTATATAAAAATTAAATAAGTATAAATAAATTATAAATATCATATATATTATATGTAATAATGTTTTCCATCATAATTTCCACCATAAGACGAGGTAAGGAAGAACATCCTATCATTGTTTTGTGAGGTTGTAGTTTATCTTACACATAACTAGTAGGTTCTTCACCCATTTTATAGAAGTGTGTGTAAGTTTAGGTATAACCCTTTGTTTAAAAAAATATAATTATATTTTCTATACTGAGGTTATTATATATTCATGCAGTAAAAATATTTTAGGGTGTGTAAAATGAAAATAAAATAAAATAACTTGCGGGAGGATGTTACCACTTCTTTGTGTAACTACTTTTGGTTTTCACCAAAGGGATTACTTATAAGGATTTATGTAATAAGGGATGATTCTTGGATTAGGGGAGGGATATTTAAGAGCTATTTGGGAAGATATTGGTTGAAAAAAAATTTCTTGAGAGGTGTTATGAAGAGGTATGGGTGAGTTCCATTTTATAGTGGATGAGGAGTAGCATTCCTGAAAAATTTTGAAAATAAAATTCTACCTATGTTTTTATGATGAAGAATATCTCAAAAAATGAAAAAAAGTTTCTAGAATGTATTATAGTGATGAAAAATGACCATAAAATTTATTTTTACATGTTTCTAGGTCATTTTTTCTCTTATGTTTAAGGTTTAGTCCCCTGTTAATTTAATTTTTCTCTTAATTACTGCAATTAATTTTCATTTAATTCACTAATAGTTTTTGTAATAAACTAATATTAACTTATTATAAATTATATATTATTATTATTAGAAAATTTTAATCCAATTTTCCAAATTACAATAATATAAGTGGTGGAAATTAATTAAAATTTAATCCCGCAGATGGGACAACAATGTAGGTTTTTAAATTAAGAATGTTCAAAAGTTTGATATGTTTCTATATTCAATTTCAAATTGAAATTGATTAAAATTAAATAAAGAATTTTGAGTGATATAAAATTTATCTAATATAAATTTAAATATAATAAAACATATAATTTATCCTTATAAATAAATTTCACCAAAAATAATTGTTTAATTAAAATTCATCATTTTTCCCTACTCATCAATTAAGAAACATTACACAATAATACAAAAAATTCACCCAAACATAATTTATATGTTTCAATATAAATAATGAAGTTTATTTTGTGATAATATATATATAACTTTAAAAATTCATATTAAAAGTAGGTGCTCCATTAAAAGGCAGTAAAATTGTCCCTATAAAAATATAGGATTTTATGTGTAAAATTGGGTTTGTTCTTTTCTTATGAGTATAAAATATATTGGATTTATGTAAAAAATATTTTATTTAATATATAAAATATATATATTAAATTAATATCACTTAATAATTCAAATTAATTTAATTTATTAAGATAAAATAGCTTTGTGGGTATACAAGTAGTTTTCTATAAAAATAGCCATTCACATTCAATTGGTTCTTTTATAAATGTATAATTAATTTTTAACCAATAAATTATTTTGATATTAGTGTAAACCATATATTTTATTAATTTAGTTAATAATATTCATAACCTATAATTTATAGACTTGGTTATATTTTATTATTTGAAGAAATTATATTTTTAATAATATATTATTGTTCGATAAAACATGGTATGAGGTTAAATGAAAGCTATCGAACAAAGTCATTCATGCATGTATGGAATGATAGATTATTGTTTTTGTTCATTGAAGCATATACCCAAGATTTAATTTATACAAAATATTAATTATATCTTAAAGTCTCAAGATATTGTATTCCCTTACATTCTTGGTGTCGTGTCTCATACTTTCCATCAAATAAAATGTTCTTACATTATAATTCCTGGTAGTTATAGGAAGAATATTAAGTCAACGAATGAGAATTGAGTTTTATAAAAAAACCTTATGGTAATGGTAACATAATAATAATATGATTTATATAAAATGGAATAAAAATATCATGAAACAAAATATAGTCACTATAATTTATTTCAATGGGGGTAGAGATTACCCCATATAAAATAAATGATGGTGAATAATATAAATCATCTCTCTTATATTTTAAAATGAGGAAAATAAACCCTTACTATGTATTCCAAGATAGTTAAAAACAATATATTCTCCTATATAAAAAATATAAATATATTAATAGAAAATTTATAAACTATATTAATATCTATAAAATTTTGTAGTCATCAATTTAAATAATTTATTATACACTTACTACAAAGATATGATTTCTTTTCCTCATCAAATTTTAACAATTATATTTGATTCAAATGTGATTTATAATGTTAATATTGATACCCATTATCTGATACAAAGTTTATCATCCATATATAATTTATGTTATTATAATAGATAACTAATACTGATTTAGAAATATCATATATCCTTTGATAACAATTTCAGCTATGTTTTGTGAAAGAGGATCCATTATCAGCATATTTTAGTAATTTTAATGACCAAATATTATATTTTAATGAAATGATATATATATAAATATATTGAGAACTAAATATAAACATATAAAAAATTTTATTTTTATATTATCATATTTTTATTTTAGTATTTATGTTCCCAAAGTCTTTCATGATGATGTTTTATTTCACAAATCATGTTTAAGGTTCAACCGATACAAATAAGAACATAATATAACTTGTAGTGTGATAATGATCACAAAAGTGTATAAAATTATAATAAAAGAAACATAATGGAATTATTTTAATTTTTTATACTGGTGAATCATATTTGAATATTTCTAGGAAAATAATCAAAATAATGGTGAAAATCGAAAATGTTACTTTTTGGAGGTGGTTGTCTGCACGTATTAACGATTAACATCACCATTTCTAAAACAATGAGAGGGTATGAGGGTATATTAGAATTTTTATCATTAAATAAATAAATAAATTATATATACCATATTAAAAAATCAATATAATAATTAAAACTAGTCATGATGGGTGGTTATGACAATTAAAAGACTTCTGTCTATGGAGGCAGTAGTCCACATAGATGCATGATTGGCCTTCTTTGATTTTTCTAAGTTGATAGGAAGGAATAAATAATTTTTGGTAAATTAAAATTATAATAAATTAAGTATATTAATTACATTTAATTCATTATATTACAATATTTAGGATATTTTTGGATGTGAGAAATTGAGATTAATATATTAATGGTTATGTAATACACAGGTTAGGACCTTTACCATTCTCTTGAATGTTTCATTCTAAAATAAGAGATTAAAGAAACTAATTGATACAAGTGTCTTATAAAAATGAGAGACAATTTTATTTAAATATTAATTTATTATTTATATAATTTTATTATAATTAATAATTAACGAATGAATGGGTGGATGTGTTCCCATTTTATAAGTGAAGAAAATGGGGTTTTTTGGTAAAAATAATTAATTTTCAATAATTTCATAAAATTATTCATGGGTAAATGGATCCAAAACCATGAAATAATTTATTTTGGTGTTATATAATGTCTATAAATCCTTAAATAAAATTTTCACATGTTTCAAAAAAGTTTCAAGCCATTTACTATTATATTTGTTTTAGTATTTTACAATCTGGTTACTACCTTCGTAAAAAGTTTTTACCCAAGTAGTTTATATTTTACTAAAAATATACGTGTAACATCTTAGGAAGATGAAGAATAAGATATTTTTATATTTATTATTGTTTCTGAATTAAATATTAATTTTACTTTATATGGGTTGCTATGTTCGATAGCGTACCCGATACACAACAATGGGTTTCTTTGGAATCTTACATTGCACACTAATAATATAATATTTTTATTTTAAACGGTAGTAAACTCCTAGAAGTTGTATTGGAGGGAATGAACAAAAATAACTACAATATTATTATACATCTTTGTTAAATGTATTTACATTTATCAAATAAAAGTTAGCGGATTAAAATGCGAATGAATCTAATTTTAAGCATAATTTACATTAAAAGGCCGATTTATTGCCATTTAATAGAGAACCCTTTTTAAATCTAGTTTTGGTCAATTTAATACATTATATATGAACAAATAAAATCCTTTTTTAGAATGGGGACATCCAAATTTACTTTATGCAATTTTTTGGATTTTTTCCGATAAAGTTCATTTTTAATGAATAGTGAAAAACATTGTATTTTAATTCAAAAGTCCCTTTTAATCTAATTTATTTATATGGTTATATTATATTTTTAATTGGTTTTAAAGAGAAATTGAAATATATTTTTACCATTTAATCCAATTTTGGTCATTGGAATCAATTTCACTTTGAAATTGAACATAAACAAGTATCAATCTTTTGATAGTTATTGTTTCTTAAAAACACCCTATTTGTTTTGATAACAGGAATTAATTTTAAAATTAATTAATTCCACTTCTATTTTTTGAATTTGTAAAAATGGAATTCATTTTTGAATTTGGAATATCAAATATTGTTTAGGCTGAATTTTTGGTATTTTTTTAAAAAACGTTAATTTGTGATGAATAGTGAAACCAATTAGTGGTAGTTAAAAAAACTGAAATTTTCATTTAAATGAAATTTTACCTCTTAAGTGAATTGAATTTAAAAAATCCGACATAAATGGTTGTTATAGAAAAGTAAAATATGGTTCATTAAGATGAAAATAATTTTTGGTGAACAGTAACTTTTGACTTTTATTTACCGCGGTTAAAGGTAAATAGGGCAATTCAAGGTAAAAAGAATATTTTAATAATTGCAATTACCTCAACACTTGTCCAAACCTTATTTGTTGAGTCATTAACGACCATTTTCATCTTTGGGTCGATTTTGAGATCCCATTGAGCCACTTAGGACTGAAAATGACAATTTAGATTAATTAATTTAATGTGAAGACAAAATTTACATTAACAAAAAGCTTTCAGTAATTGATTTTTATATGGTGTTATATAAGTCCTATTTTCGACTATAAATATTCTATGGAAATATAAAAGGAATTTCTACATCATGGTATATTTTTATAATTTTTAGACATCAAATAAATTAAATTATTGATGACACAATAATGATGCAGTATTTACCTCATTAATAAATGATTTAAATAAATAAGATTATAATGAATACATTATTATCCAAAAAATGTCCAATTCTGATTGGATGATTTTATTTAGAATATGAGTCATCTTATATTTGACCTTAATGATTTTTTGACCATTAGAACCTGAATATAAATATATAATAAAATAACATTTTCACACTTTCCTAAAGAGCCCCTCCTATCCTTTATAAAAGAAGACCACTTCTAACCAATTCCTCACACCTCTCAAGAAATTTGGATCGTCCAAACTCTTCCTAATTACACTCCCTACATTCTTATCCTCCTCCTAGAAACCTTACCTTAGGCCTAAGGCCCTTGAAGAAGTCCTTTTGGTTCAATCCAAAGGAAGTTACCCAAATTAAAGGTAACAGTTTCTCTTAAATTATTTTCTTTTATTTTACTTTTCCAACCCCTAAAATCTTTTTATTTACATTATTTTGTAACAACACTAGTATCCTCAATATACTCGGATGTTGTTATGAGAAATATTCTAACTAAAATTACACACAACTCCATCTAATGGATGACGAACATAATGTTTCTGTGGATGGAAAACTAACGACTCACGAAACAATGATAGTTCAATTACATCTTACCGCCTCTCATGGTGGCCATTATGATGGAATAGTATTTATATATGATATATATTATGTTTATGATTTCCTTATTCTTATTTACTTCCCCATTTATATCAAGCCTTTATGGTTTCCATAGTGGGTAAATACGATAATCTCATCTGAGGAAGAACGGACTACCACCCCCTTAAAGTGATGTGACTCGTTAATGCCTTATATGGGATGTATAAAGGATAGAGTTAATGATATTATATATGATAGTATACTGGAATTACTATATAACTATGTATTATTATGTTTTAATTCCATAAAAATAAGAAATAGAAATGAAAGTAGCGTTCATGCGTACGTATGACTTACCATCTCCATGAACGGTGCATTTCATTTCTTACCGCCAAATGTTATGTACTATTATAAATACATCTATATACTGAGTATATATGATATATATGATATTTAAATCATGAATATCATTCTAGATATAATGGACTATTGACTACATGGAAAACTTGTAAATATAAGGTGTTCATTTTGGACTCATGTACCAAATATCGACAAAATGAAAGTTATTAACTTAAATCATTACATAATGTTTATAACATCATAATAAGTTATATAAAAGGAATAATAAACTTGAAAAAGGTTCTTAATCAAGTAGAAATTAACTTTAGTTTATTATTCAGGATATTAAAGAACGATCCAGTCAAGTCGGACGTGAGGTAAGGGACTTCGTCTCAATCTCCTTTCATTGAGGAATATTTTGTTTTAAAACCTAACTTTCTTTTATATGTTGTATAAACACCCTTGACTTTTCAAAGTGAATCTTTTTATTCAAAGCATTTTACTAAACAAAAAAAGTAATTTTTATTTAAACGAAAGTGGTGACAATGACCTTTTCGCTACCGCGAGTATTATTTGATCTTTGGCTTCCTCAAGAAGCCATAATGTTTTTTAAAATAAAATAAATACCATATAATCTTTTACATATTTTTGGTATTGAAAATGGTTTTGAAAATGTATTTGCTATGTCAATATATTTAAGTGATATATTGTGATTGAAATGTGAATATGTTTTCTTTCCTTTATATTTGTTTCATGTATTATGATTTTATAATGGTACTTGGACATTTGACGGGTGGTTAATGATAATACAAATGAAGGGTGGTGCCGTGAATACTAGGACGGGTGGTTACGTTATAACCTCCAATGCATTGGGCATGGAAGTCGGTCTAATGGCTATTCCATTTAGTGATATTTGTGGAATTCAACCGTATAGTTATTCTATTTAATTTTATTTATGTCCCAAGTTACCTTTATATGTTATGTGTTCCTTATATGGGTTTTATGGTAATCTTTGGGTTACAAAAATGGTATGTAATGATATTTTATTCAGTGAAGAGTAATTACTACTTCATAAAGGTGAAAAGTATTACTTATGTTAAAGTATTCATGGTTTAATTGTTGTTTTGAAAAACTAACAGTTTTACTTCATTGTGTATCCCTTACTGAGCTTTTTATGCTCATCCCAAGTTTTTGAAATGTTTTTCATAGGACATAATGTAGAATAGGGTCAAGGATGGGATCAAGTAAAATTCATGCTTTCTTAAACATGGAAGTAGACATGACTCTTTTATTTTCAAGAGTTCATGTTTTGTAAAAAAATGGATACTGGGTAGAAGTGTCTACTTTGAAATTTTTTTTGAGATGTAATAATAATGTCCTAATTCTCTAAAACTCTAAACCTGAAAAGATCCTCAATGTGAATTATTTATTTAATTAAATATTATGTAAGGTTTAAGGCAGGGTCCTTATAGTTGGTATCAGAGGTCGGTTTAGATAACTTTAGGAGGCAGGGTATTGTTAAATTAATATCCATAAAGTAATTTATGTTAATATTGAAATCATATAGCATTTACAGATTACCATGGTGCTTTGCATATGATATTTCTATGTTCATAATGGTTTTCTGCAGAGGAAATAAGGCTGCTATATTGGGACGACATGAGCAGGAAGAAAACCTTCCAAATCAGCAACCTGAGATGGTCGGAATTGGAACTGAACAGTTTGTTGCAATGATGGCATAGTAGACTCAGGCGATAAATGGTGGTGGTATCCATGCAAGAGATCAGCCAGATCAACCACATAGGAATATGTCAGTAGTGGAGCATTTCATGAGGCAACATCCACCATCATTTAGAGGATCATCTGATGCGGTGCCAGCTGAAGGGTGGATTAAAGCACTGGAGAAGATTTTTGATGTCATGGGTTGTTCATAACATCAAAAGGTTAGTCTCGTTGTTTACCTTTTTGAAGGTGAAGCTGATCAGTAGTGGTTGATGGTGAAAAATATTATGGATAGTGAGAAGATTGATGCTCTTGAATGGGATGAATTCAAAGGTATGTTTCTTGAAAAATATTTTCCTAAGGTGGTTCATCTTAGGATAGAAAAACAATTCCTATAATTAAGGTAGGAGGATGACTCAGTGGATGATTATGAAGCAAAGTTAACTCGACTGGCAAGGTATACACCAAATTTCATCTGATATCTTGATAGTAAGATAAATCGATTTTACTCAGGACTGAAGCCACGATATCAAAGAGCGTTAGCCTCTCGGGAGTTCATAAGTTATGAAAAACTTGTTTGATGTGCGGAGAAGGTGTAAATAGAGTTTGCCGATGATGAAGTGTTATTTGAAAAAAAATAGAATAAGAGGTCCAGTTGGCAGGCAAAGGGGAAGAATTCATCCAAGAATCATGGAGGTAAGAAAACTAAATATCCATCTTGTGAGAAGTGTGGTAAAAAGCATCCTGGAGAATTTTTATCAAAGACTGGAAAGTGCTTCCGGTGTGGTAAGTCTGGTCATATTGCTCGTAACTGTAATGAGGATGAATAAGCAGGTAATGAAAAGCCATCGATAAGATGTTTTAAGTGTAATGAAATGGGTCATTATGCAAATGAGTGTCCAGCGAATAACTCAACCGAAGGAAAGCAACCAGAGTACAAGAATAAAGTGGTGGTGAAATCTTTTTCAGCTACTTCAGCAGATGTTGGGCTATCAAATGATGTTGTATTAGGTACACTATTGTTTGTTCAGATTATGCCAATGTGGTGTTTGATTCAGGGTCTACACATTCTTTTATTTCTCAGAAGTTTTATACTAAATTGGGAATTCCATATCATGATATGAATACTAAACTTATGGTAAAAACACCTAGAGGAAATGTAGAGACAAAAATAAAACATAAGAACATTCATGTCCTTGTGTGTGGAATGAATCTACCTGCAAACCTTATTGTTTTCCCATTAGTAGATTTTGATGTTATTTTTGGCATGGATTGTCTTTCTATTTATCGTGCTAAGATTGACTGCAGTGCTAAAGAGGTTTCTTTTCAGAAATATTTTCAGTTTTTGTACAATAATGAACCCTTGCTGTTGATAACATATCAGGAAGATGAGAAACTAGTAAAAAATGGAAATGAATGTTACCATGCACATATTTTTGAAAATAAAGGAACAATTCAGATTAATGATGTGCCAGTAGTAAATGAGTACAATGATGTTTTTCCTTATGAGTTTCCTGGTATTATACCTGATCGAGAATTTGAATTTGCTGTTGACTTAGTTCTTGATGCTAAGCCAATTTCAAAACCCCCTTATCGAATGGCTCAAATTGAACATTTAGAGTTAAAGAAGAAATTGCAAGAGTTATTAGATAAAGGATTCATTCGTTCGAGCACATCACCATGGGGTGATCTTGTCTTGTTTGATAAAAATAAAGATGGTTCAATGAGAATTTTCATTAATTATAGAGCATTGATTAACATAACTGTTAAGAACAAGTATCATTTGCCTCATATCGATGACTTGTTTGATCAGCTCCAGGGAGCTCAGCATTTTTCGAAGATTGAATTGAGTTCGGGGTACCATTAGTTGAAAGTAAAAGAAGAAGATGTTATGAAGACCACGTTTCATACCAGATATGGCCATTATGAATTTTTAGTTATTCCTTTTGGTTTAACCAATTCACCTGCTATATTCATGGATCTTATGAATAGAATTTTCCGTGAGTTTATGGATATGTTTGTGGTTGTGTTCATTGATGATATTTTGGTTTATTCAAAAAGTAAATTGGGGCATGAAAGTCATTTAAGGGTTATCTTTCAAACCTTAAAAGAAAATAATCTATATGGTAAATTTATCATGTTTGAGTTTTGGTTACAACAAATTTCATTCCTTGGTTACATTGTTTCAAAAAATGGCATAACTATTGATCATGCTAAAACAAAGGTTGTTGATGAATGGCCAAGACCCACAAATATAATCGAGATCCATTGTTATCTTGGTTTGGTAGGTTATTACTGATGTTTTGTTTAAAATTTTTCACGGTTATCTAGTCCAATGACTAAGTTAACTCAAAAAGGTGTTAAGTTCATCTGGATAAAATAATGTGATGATTGTTTTCAGGAATGGAAAATAGGATTGGTGAATGCTCCAGTTTTGGCACTGCCTTCCAGAAATGGTGAGTTTTTTTATCTACAGAGATGCTTCGTTGAAAGGATTGGGTTGTTTCCTAATGTAGAATGATCAGGTAATTTCTTATGCTCTACGTCCGTTGAAACCTCATGAGTTAAATTACCCTACACATGATTTGGAATTAGCTGCTATTGTTTTTTCTTTAAAAATTTGGAGGCATCATTTGTATGGATTGAAGTGTGAAATATATACTGATCACAAAAGTTTAAAGTATATATTCAATCAGAAATAATTGAACATGGGAGAGAGGAGATGATTGGAATTAATCAAGGATTATGATTGCACGATCCATTACCATCCGCGAAAAGCAAATAAAGTGGCTGATGCTTTGAGTTAAAAAAGTAATGTCTTATTAGCCATGCTACGTTTGGAACGAGATCCATTAGTTTTTGATTTGAATAACTCTGACATAGAATTGGTTGGTCCATGACATTCTTCTGTTTTGTTTCAGGTGTCAGTGAGATCATCTCTATTAGACAGAATAAAGAAAGCGTAGAAGGAAGACAATGAGTTGTAGAAAAAGGTAGAATTGGTTCAGAAGGGTATGTTTCTTGAATTTAACATCGATAATGATTGTGTTTGTAGTTTGGAAAGAGATTATGTGTGCCTTGTGATTCATATTTGAATAATGAATTGTTATGTGAATCTCATAGTTCTCTGTTTTTAGTTCATCCTAGTAGTAATAAGACATACAGAGATCTTCGGGAGTATTACTGGTGGGATGGAATGAAAAAAGATATTTCTGATTTTACTGTGAAGTGTTTGACTTATCAGCAGGTTAAAGCAGAGTAATAGTTTCCAAAAGTAATGCTTCAGCCTTTACCAATGCCAGAATGGAAATGGGAAAATATATCCATGGACTTCGTTGTGGGATTACCAAAGACATATTGAGGTAATAATGAAATCTGGGTTATAGTTGATCGATTGACTAAATCTTCTCATTTCATTCCTATTCGAGATACATTGTCTATAGATCAACTTGGTCGGCTGTATGTTAAAGAGATAGTCAGGTTTCATGGATTTCCCCTCTCCATTGTATCTGATCGTGATCCCAGGTTCAGTTGGAATAGAATCTCTCTTATGAAGAACAACCAGTCCAGATTTTTACCACATAGAGCAAGTGTTACGGAATAAGGTAATTCACCAGGTAAAGGTTTTGTATAAAAACCATATGGTTGAAGAGGAAACGTGGGAATCTGAAAATTCTATGAGGGATAAATACCCCCACTTATTTTGATAATTGAATAAAAATTGCGAGGATAGAATTTCTAAAAGGGGGGAAGGATGTAACATCCCAGGTAAATGAAGAATATGAGATTTTCATATTTATTAATATTTGTGAATTAAATATTAATTTTACTTTATATGGGTTTCTATGTTCGATATCATACCCGATACGCAACAATATGTTTCTTTGGAATCTTACATTGCACATTAATAGTATAATTTTATTATTTTAAACGATAGTTAACTCATAGTCGTTGTATTGGCGGGAATGAAAAAAACTAACTACAATATTATTATACATGTTTGTCAAATGTATTTACATTTTTAAAATAAAATTTAGAGGCTTAAAATGTGAATGAATCTAATTTTAAACATAATTTACATTAAAAGGATGATTTATCACCTTTTAATGGAGAACCCTTTTTAAATATAGTTTTGGTCACTTTAATACATTATATATGACCAAATAAAATTTTTATTTAGAATGGGGACATCAAAATTTACTTTGTGAAATTTTTTGGAACTTTTCCGATAAAGTTCATTTTTTAATAAATAGTGAAAAATATTGTATTTTAATTCAAAAGTTCCTTTTAATCTAATTTATTTTTATGGTTATATTATATTTTTAATTGGTTTTAAAGTGAAATTAAAATATATTTTTACCATTAAATCCAATGTTGGTCATTGGAATTAATTTCACTTTGAAATTCGACATAAACAAGTATCAATCTTTTGATAGTTATTGTTTCTTAAAAACATGCTATTTGTTTTGATAACGAGAATTAATTTTAAAATTAATTAATTCCAATTCAATGTTTTTAATATGATAAAATGGATATCATTTTTAATTTGGAATATCAAATATATCTTAGGCTGAATTTTAGGTATTTTTCTAAAAAACATCAATTTTTGATGAATAGTGAAACCACTTAGTGGTAGTAAAAAAAACAGAAATTTTCATTTAAATGAAATTTTACCACTTCTGTGAAGTGAATTTTAAAAATCAGACATACATGGTTGTTATCAAGAAGTAAAATCTGGTTCATTAAGATGAAAATAATTTTTGGTGAATAGTATCTTTTGACTTTTATTTACCGCGGTTAAAGGTAAATAGGGTAATTCAAGGTAAAAAGAATATTTTAATAATTCAAAATTACCTTAACACTTTTCTAAAACGTATTGGTTGAGTCATTAACGACCATTTACATCTTAGGGTCGATTTTGAGACCCCATTGAGCCACTTGGGAGTGAAAATGACAATTTAGATTAATTAATTTAATGTGAAGACAAAATTGACATTAATAAATATCTTTTAGTAATTAATTTTTATATGGTGTTATATAAGTCCTATTTTAGACTATAAATATTATTTGGAAAGATAAAAAGATTTTCTACATCATGATAGTTTTTTTATAATTTTTAAACATCAAATAAATTAAATTATTTATGACCGAATAATGATGCAGTATTTACCTCATCAATAAATGATTTAAATAAATATGATTATAATGATTAAATTATTATCCAAAACATGTCGAATTCTGAATGGATGATTTTATTTCGAATATGAGTCATATTATCTTTGACCTTAATTATTTTTGGACTATTAGAAACCGAATATCATTATATAATAAAAGAATTTTTTCACACTTTCCTAAAGAGCCCCTCCTCTCCCTCATAAAAGGAGACCACTTCTAACAAATTCCTCACACCTCTCAAGCCATTTGTATAAGGCCCCAGCCTTAAGCCTAACTTAATCTTGAGTTATTACAAGATTACACATTGAGGATCTTTTCAGGTTTAGAGTTTTAGATATTTAGATCATGAAACATGCAATACATTCCAAATTTAAACAAAGTGGTTACATAAAAGACAGTATTCATTTTTTTCTCATCAACGGAAACATATTTACAATAAAACATGGATTCTTTCTTGAAACTTCTTTGACACTATCATCACATCATATACCTTTCCCTTGACCTATGAAAAACATTTCAAAAACTTGGGATGAGCATAAAAAGCTCAGTAAGGGTTATAAAATTATGGAATGGAAACATGAGTACATATATATATAAGAATGAAATCATACATTACCCATAAAGCATAAGAACATTAACATACCTCATAAAATCATGAATAAATCATTGAAATCATAAGACATAAAGGTAACTTGAGTCATTCATAACATTCTTACGTAGGGAGTAACCCTCTTGGTTACGTTTGGAATACCCATCACAGTATATTCCCTAAATCTCTTTGGAGAAACCTTAACGTTTAACCCCTTCGCCTTACCCAATGCATTGGAGAGCTATATCGGGCTCACCCGCCCTTAGTTTATCATAGAACCACCCGTCTTCATAATAATACCCAAGAACCATAACATCATCTTATCATATAAAACATGTATAAAGGAAACATAACATTTCCACTTTTCAATCACAAGATATCAATAAAACACATTGATATACAAACCTTATGAAAACCATTTTCAATACCAAAATAAAAGAAGAGTAAAACATGGTATTTATTTTTCATTCAAAAGAAGTTATGGCTTGTAGAGGAAGCCGAAACTCAAATAATGGTCACGACAGTGGAGTAGTCATTGTCGCCGCATACATACGACAAAAACATTCCCTTTTGTCGTTTAGTAGAACTCTTCGTATTAAAATATTCCTTTTGGATAAACATAAAAGTAAAAGGGTTTTATACACCATATAAAAGTAGGTTTTGTATAAAACAAAATATTCCTCAATGAAAGGAGATTGAGACGAAGTCCTATACAAAGACGGTATCATTGGATTAAGGATAAATCAATTACATAATTATGTGTGACAAACGAATACAACAAATATAAGTGAATATTAAGTGAAAAAAAATCAGAGGACATTCACAAATATTCATAGAACAACATATTAATGGAGTACACGTTTATCCCAAAGAATCAAAATTGGGTTAAGAAGTTCCCTTGCAAAAATTCGACAGCCTAACGGCGTCACTTCAAAATTCAAAAAAAGAGTTGATGAGAGATAAAAAGGTTATCTCATCACATGGAAATAAAATTTACATCAATAAGGATATATAAGAACATATCCCAACATAATATTATGTGAATTAAAATACATAACAAAATAAGTCTTTTAAAAAGAGGAGGGTGAAAGGTTCCCTTACTGACTTGGGTGGCTTTCGAAACGTACACCCCATTGAAGAAGGGTCATAAAATGAATATGTAAATACCCATAAATGAAATTATATTACACAAATATTATAATAATGGGAAGTCCATACACCAATCAAAGGAAATGGTGGAAAATGTAGCATAAATCTCAGGGGACTAAAAGTGAGATGAAAAATCCCTTACGAAAACTCGGCAGCATAACAACGCCACTTAAACCATCAAAAAACTGGATTGATGAGATCAAATAGGGTCTCTCATCATATTAAAATATAATTTATATCAATAGGAATATAAAATAACATCCCCAATCATAACAAAGAGGAGCTTAAAATAAGTGAGATAAAGGAGAGTACTTAAAAAGAAAGAGAGAGGTTAGATCTCTTACAAAAATTTGGCAGCCTAACGGCGCCACTCAAAATTTCCCAAATGGATTGACGAGAGAAAATAGGGTCTCTCATAATATGAACATAAAATTTACAGTTGGAGTAATATAAAAGAACATCCCAATAATAATAAATATGAGCTTAAAAGTAATGACATAAAAGAGTGTACTTAAAAAGAAAGAGAGGAGTATGATCCCTTACCTCTTGTCCGACATGACTCAATCATTCTTTAATCTCCTGAATAATAAAATTTTCTCAATTTATAATTTCTTAATGAACTCCTTTAAATATTATTATTCAGTTCATATCACATATTATAATGTTATAATAATTGGTTAATAAGGTGAGTCCATATGAGACGTTTTTGTCGATGTTCATTACATGAGTAAAAATTGAACTTGTTGGAAAAGAATTTTCCATGCAGTTATAGGTACATCATCTCTAGAATAGTATTGATGTTTAAAATATCATATATATCCAGTATATATTTATTTTATACTATTCCATAGCATTTTGAGATAAAAAATTAAAAGCACCGTTCATGGAGACGGTAGGCCGTACGTACGCATGGACGCTACTTTCATTTTTTGTCATATTAATGGAATTAAAACAAAATGAGAGATATATATATTATAATTCCAGAATGATATCCATCATTTATATGTAATATATTACATATATAGCAATTATATATATGTACTTATAATAGTACATAACATTTGGAGATAAGAAATGAAATGTACCGTTCATGGAGACGGTAAGCCGTACGTACGCATGAACGCTACTTTCATTTCTTTTTTGTATTTAATGGAATTAAATAATAATTATATAAAGATATATTATAATTTAAGTAGGATAAAATATTTAATACCATTAATTCCATCCTTTATACGCCCCACATATGGCATTAACGAATCAAATCACTTTGAGGGGGCGGTAGTCCGCACTTCCTAAAATGAAGATATCACGTTTACCCATAATGGAAACCATAAAGGTATGACATAAATGAAAAATACAGAAGCTTAAGGAAAACATAAACATATTATATATCATATATAAATATAGTGACATCTTAATGGCCACCTTTGAAGGCGTTAAAAGAATATTGAACAATCACTGTTTCGTGAGGCAGTAATTCGCCATCCACAGAAACAGTATGTTCTTTAACCATTAAAGAAAGGTGTGTGAATGTGTAGCTATAATCATTCACATAAAAACATACTAGTATATTTAAGATACTGGGGTTCTTACAAAAGAAAAGAATAAAAAGAGTTTAGGGGGTTGGAGAAGCAAAATAAAACAAAAGAACACAAGGGAAAACATTACCGTTAAATCGGGTAACTCTCTTTTATTTGAGCTCAAAGGCTTACTTGGAATGGATTCTGACCAAAGGGAGGATTCAATTATAAATAGAGGGATATGGATAGATGATATGGGCATGGTTCGGTCGAGAAAAAGGCTTGAGAGGTGTGTGTAAGGTGGTAGAGGTGGGGGCCTTTTATAAGAGGAGAGGAGGGGCACTCTTGGAAAGTTATAAATTATTACTTTATTATAAAATGATTTTTGGATTTAAAAGGTCCCAAAAGGATATATTTTTAGGTTAAGGTGATAAGGCTTATAAATCCACCCATCCAATAGGTTTGTGTTAAGTGTACGTTATAGTTTTAACATTATCTTTTCATTTTATTTAAATCCCTTATTGATGAGGTAATTGCGGCATCATCATGATGTCATAAATAATTTAATTTATTTAATGTCTCAAAATTATAAAAAAAATATAATGATGTAGGAAATATTTTTATATTTCTAATTAATATTTATAGTGAAAAATATGACTTGTATAACCCCATTTAAAAATTGTTTTAGTAAAACATCTCAGGTTTGTGACATTTTAATTTTAACTTTAAATAAAAAAGGTATTTATGTCATTTTCCAACCAAAGTGGCTCCATGGGGTCCCCAAGTTGACCCATGGATTTTCTTGGTCTCCCATGACACATAAAATGAGGTTAGGACATGTGTCAAGTTCATTTCATATTATGAAAACATTATTTTTACCTTAAATTACACTAATTACCTCTAATCGCAATTAAAAACATAAAAGTTATTATTCACCAAAAAATTATTTTAATCCCATTGAACCACATTTTACATCTGAATGAAAACCATGTTTGTCGGATTTTTGAAATTCAAAACACAGAAGTGGTAAAGTTTCATTTAAACAAAAAATCAGTTTTTTAAGTACCACTTAGTGGTTTCACTATTCATCAAAAATTGAAGTTTTTCAGAATAATACCAAAACATCACCCTAAGATTTATTTGATATTCCAAATTTTAAAATGATGTATATTTTACAAAATTCAAATCGTATAAGTTACATTAATTAATTTAATAATTAATTCCCGCTGTCAAAACAAATAGCGTGTTTTTAAGAACAATATCTATTAAAAGATTGACACTAGTTTAAGTCCAATTTCAAAGTGAAATTAATTACAATGACCAGTATTGGAATAAATTATAAAAATATATTCTAATTTAACTTTAAAACCAATTAAAAATATAATCTAATCATATAAATAAATTAGATTAAAAAGTGGTTTTGAATTAAAATACAACATTTTTCACTATTCATTAAAAAATGAACTTTATCAGAAAAATACCAAAAAATTTACACAAAGTAAATTTTGATGTCCCAATTCTAAAGAAGAATTTTATTTTGTCAAATATAACACATAAAATTGTCAAAAAATGGATTTAAAAGAGGTTCTCCATCAAAAGGAGGTTAATCGACCTTTTAAAGAATATTAGAATGTTTACGTTTAAAATTGGATTCATTCACATTTTTAATCCTCTAACATTTATTGTAAAGAGTAAAAATATTTGACAAAAATATATAATAATTTTATAGTTAGTTCTGTTCATTCCTGCCATTACAACGACTAGGCGTTAACTTCCATTTAAAATAATATTATTTTATTATTAGAGTGCAACATAAGATTCCCAAGAAACTCGTTGTTGCGTATTGGGTACGCCATCGCGCATAGCCTCCCCATTAAAGTAATATTAGTATTTTATTCAAAAATATGGATAAATGTGAAAATTTCATATTCTTTATTTACCTGGGGTGTTACATCCTTCCCCCCTTGTGGGAATTGCGTCCTCACAATTTTAAAATTGGGCTTGGAAACTTCATTGAAAATCCCACATCGGAACAATAGTCATCAAAACAATAACCTTAAAATAAAAAAGAGAAGTACAAAGGTCACCCGAGTTAACCCATACTAGGATTCCATATAAGAAAATATGGATATGGAGGAGAAAATAAAGGTTCATGTTCTAATGGAGAGTGATAGTAAACATGTCTAGGAGAAAGTTAACCATAAGAAAATTACAAACTTGTGATGGGTTAAACGGTATTCGATTCCCGAGTAGGAAAAGTTAACAGACAAAATTTTTGTTTTAAGTTACTCTTCATTGAGGAATTTATTTTTGAGCTTAACTAAATCATAATGAAACATACTTACTTGTCACATAGACTTTCAACTTTTACTAGATTCCTTAATCAAACTCATATTTTCTCCAAAAGACGAGTATTTAGGAAGACTTGTTTGCATTAAGAGTACTATAATGAACTTCTTGAGAATCACCTAATCCACAAAAGAGAACTATATATTTCCCATGTCTTTAGACAAAATCCAAAACCAAAATTGTTATTATGAGGTCATATAATCCACAAAAGTATAATCCTTTATAAAAAGAAAATATATTCTTAATCTCCAAAATTTGTCCAAAAAACCCAAAGTTCAACGAAGACCATTCGATAAACAATTGTCCATAAAATTCTTCAAAGTAAACCAAACTAAGATTGAAACCCAAATATTTGAAGGATTTAATCACATAGTCTTCCAAGGTACAAATTAACTTTTATCTCCGAATAACATCAGTTGCTCTTAAATTCTCATATTGAAAAGTAATTAACCTAATCACATATCCTCCATGATAGGTTAATCATTTCCATAGATAACCCAAAATAAACTTACTCTTGATTCCTAAAATCATCTAACTAAAAATAGTTAGTCAAACTAACCAGGGAATTCACATAGTCCAGTGGCAGGTGATAAAAATACCAGTCGCACTTTGGTTGTGGGTTTGATTCCCGCAGCTTTGTCCAACGCGATGGGTTGTCACACGGTCTGCGTGTTGTCCTTTTTCCAAAACTATATAATTCATAAAACATTCCCCAAAATGAGTTAAAATCTTAAAAAATAATCATAACATATTTTAACCTCATGTTTATCTCATGCCTTTTATTTTCCATCATAACATATAATAACCCATAATTACCTCATAAGTAAGGATCATATAAACCCTAATGGTTACCTTTATAATTATTACCTAAACTTTCACATCGAATGGTCATCTCGTACATGATGCATTACAGAACATACCAAGGTTCAAGTGGTTGATCATGACTCCTTGACAGTTGGTTTAGAACAACCACGAGTTTCCTCATTGAACCCCCCATTTCATCCAGTCTCTTAATCAGAGAACCACCACAGTTTCCTTCAAACCTATTGTCACTTTGGTGCCTACTAGATCCATCCATTCACTAAAAACAGAAATGTCATTGTGATAATATCAACAAAACCATCATGTACTAATGAGGAAGATATACTTACTCATTCACTTTATCTAAAAACTATGACTCTTTCTGAAATCCTAACCATTATGGTAATGTCACTTATGCTTAAAGAATACCCTAACCTCTAATGTTATCTAAACCGACTTCTGATACCAACTATAAGGCCCCAACCTTAATCCTTACTTAATATTGAGTTATTACAATATTACACATTGGGGATATTTTCAAGTTTAGAGTTTTATAGAATTAGATCATGAAACATGCATTACATTCCACATTTAAACAAAGTGGTTACATAAAAGACAGAATTCATTTTTTCCCATCAACAGAAACATATTTAAAATAAAACATGGATTCTTTCATGAAACTTCCTTGACACTATCATGACATCATGTACCTTTCCCTAGACATGTGAAAAACATTTCAAAAACTTGGGATGAGCATAAAAATCTTAGTAAGGGTTATAAAAAGTATCGAATGGAAACATTAGTACATATATACATAAGAATGAAATCATACGTTACCCATAAAGCATAATCACTTTAACATACCTCATAAAATCATAAATAAATCATAGAAATCATAAGACATAAAGGTAACTTGAGGCATTCATAACATTTTTACGTAGGGAGTAACCCTCTTGGTTAAGTTTGGAATACCCATCACAGTATATTCCCAAAATCTCTTCGCAGAAACCTTAACGTTTAACCCCTTCGAGTTACCCAATGCATTGGAGAGCTATATCGGGCTCACCCGCCCTTAGTTTATCACGGAACCACCCGTCTTCATAATAATGCACAAGAACTATAACATCATCGTATCACATAAAACATGTATAAAGAAAACATATCCTTTCCAATTTTCAATCACAAGATATCAATAAAACACATTGATATAAAAACCTTATGAAAACCATTTTCAATACCAAAATAAAAGAAGAGTAAAACATGGTATGTATTTTCATTAAAAAAAAGTTATGGCTTGTAGAGGAAGCCGAAACTCAAATAATGGTCACAGTGGCGGAGAAGTCGTTGTCACTGCATACATACGACAAAAACATTCCCTTTTTTTGTTTAGTAAAACTCTTCGTATAAAAAGATTCCTTTTGGATAAACATAAAAGTAAAAGGTGTTTATACACCATATAAATGTAGGTTTTGTATAAAACAAAATATGTCTCAATGAAAGGAGATTGAGACAATGTCCCATACAAAGACGGTATCATTGGATTAAGGATAAATAAATTACATAATTATGTGTGAAAAACGAATACACCAAATATAAGTGGATATTAAGTGTAAATCAATCAGAGGACATTCACACATATTCATAGAACGACATATTCAAGGAGTACAAGTTTATCCCAAAGAATAAAAATTGGGTTAAGAAGATCCCTTGCAAAAATTCTACAGCCTAACGACGTCACTTCAAAATTCAGAAAAAGAGTTGATGAGAGATAAAAAGGTTATCTCATAACATGGACATAAAATTTACATCAATAAGGATATAGAAGAACATATCCCAACATAATAGTATGTAAATTAAAATACATAACAAAAGAAGTATTTTTAAAAGAGGAGGGTGAAATGTTCCCTTTTACATCAATAAGGATATAGAAGAACATATCCCAACATAATAGTATGTGAATTAAAATACATAACAAAAGAAGTCTTTTAAAAAGAGGAGGGTGAAAGGTTCCCTTACCGACTTGGGTAGCTTTCGAAATGTACACCCCATTGAAGAAGGGTCGTACAATGAATATGTAAATACCCATAAATGAAATTATTTTACACAAAGAGTATAATAATGGGAAGTACATACACCACTCAAAGGAAATGGTGGCAAATGTAGCATAAATCTCAGGGGACTATAAGTGAGATGAAAAATCCCTTACGAAAACTCGGCAGCCTAACAGCGCCACTTAAAACATCCAAAAATGGATTGATGAGATCAAATAGGGTCTCTCATCATATTAAAATAAAATTTATAGAAAGATTAATATAAAATAACATCACCCATCATAACAAAGAGGAGCTTAAAATAAGTGACATAAAAGAGAGTACTTAAAAAGAAAGAGAGAGGTTAGATCTCTTACGAAAATTCGGCAGCCTAACGGCGCCACTCAAAACTTCCAAAATGGATTGTTGAGAGAAAATAGGGTCTCTCATAATATGGACATAAAATTTAAAGTAGGATTAATATAAAATAACATCCCAATCATAAAAAATATTAGGTTTAAAGGAATGACATAAAAGAGTGTACTTAAAAAGAAAGAGAGGAGTAGGATCCCTGACCTCGTGTCTGACATGACTCGATCGTTCTTTAATTTGATGAATAATAAAATTTGGTCAATTTATAATTTCTTAATGACCTCTTTTAAAAATTATTATTCAGTTCATATCACAAATTATAATGTTATAATAATTGGTTAATAAGGTGAGCTCATATCAGACGTTTTTGTCGATGTTCAGTACATGAGTAAACATTGAACTTGTTGGAAAAGAATTTTCCATGCAGTTATAGGTACATCATCTCCAGATAGTATTTATGTTTTAAATATAATATATATCCAGTATATATTCATTTTATACTATTTCATATCATTTGGAGATAAAAAATTAAAAGCACCGTTCATGGAGACGGTAGGCCGTATGTACGCATGAATGCTACTTTCATTTTTGTCATATTAATGGAATTAAAACAAAATGAGAGAGAGATATATTATAATTCCAGAATGATATCCATCATTTATAAGTAATATATTACATATATATCCATTATATATATGTACTTATAATAGTACATAACATTTGGAGATAAGAAATGAAATGTACTGTTCATGGAGACGGGAAGCCGTACGTATGCATGAATGCTACTTTCATTTCATTTTTTTGTATTCAATGGAATGAAATAATAATGATATAAAGTTATATTATAAATCCAGTAGGATAACATATTTAATACCATAAATTCCATCCTTTATACGTCCCACATATGGCATTAACGAATCAAATCACTTTGAGGGGGCGGTAGTCCGCACTTCCTAAAATGAAGATATCGCGTTTACCCATAATGGAAACTATAAAGGTATTCCATAAATGAAAAATACAGAAGCTTAAGGAAAACATAAACATTTCTTATATCATATATAAATATAGTGTCATCATAATGGCCACCTTTGAAGGTGTTAAAAGAATATTGAACAATCATCATTTCGTGAGGTAGTAATTCGCCATCCACAGAAATAGTATGTTCGTTAACCATTAGACGAAGGTGTGTGATAGTGTAGCTCGAATAGTTCACATAAAAACATCCTAGTATATTTATGATACTGGGTTTTTTACAAAAGAAAAGATTAAAATTAGTTTAGGGGGTTGGATAAGAAAAATAAAACAAAAGAACACAAGGGAAGACATTACCTTTAAATCGGGTAACTATCTTTGATTTGAGCTCAAAGGCTTCCTTGGAAAGGATTCTGCCCAATGTGAGGATTCAATGATGAAGAGAGGGATGTGGAGAGATGAAATGGGCAGGGGTTGGCCGGGACAAAGGCTTGAGAGATGTGTGTAAGGTGGTAGATGTGGGGGCCTTTTATAAGAGGAGAGGAGGGGAACTCTTGGAAAGTTATAAAATATTACTTTATTATAAAATGATTTTCCGATTTAAAAGGTCCCAAAAGGCTATATTTCTAGGATAAGGTGATAAGGTTTCGAAATAAACTCATAAAATAGGTTTGTGACAAGCGTATGTTATAGTTTTAACATTATCTTTTCATTTTATTTAAATCCCTTATAAATGAGGTAATTGCTGCGTCATCATGATGTCATAAATAATTAACTTTATTTAATGTCTAAAAATTATAAACAAAATATCATGATGTAGGAATTATTTTTATCTTTCTAATAAATATTTATAGTCAAAAATATGACTTGTATAACAGCATTTAAAAATTGTTTTAGTAAAACATCTCATGTTTGTGACATTTTAATTTTAACTTTAAATAAAAAAGGTATTTATGTCATTTTCCAACCAAAGTGGCTCCATGGGGTCCCCAAGTTGACCCATGTATTTTTTTGGTCGGCCATGACACATAAAATGAGGTTAGGACATGTGTAAAGTTCATTTCATATTATTAAAACATTATTTTTACCTTAAATTACACAAATTACCACTAATCGCGATTAAAAACATAAAAGTTACTATTCACCAACAAATTATTTTAATCCCATTGGACCACATTTTACTTCCTAATGACAACCATGTATGTCGGATTTTTGAAATTCAAAACACAGAACTAGAAAAGTTTCATTTAAATGAAAAATCAGTTTTTTGAGTACCACTTAGTTAGTTCTGTTCATTTCCGCCATTACAACGGCTAGGCATTAACTACCATTTAAAATAATATTATTTTATTATTAGAGTGCAACGTAATATTCCCAAGAAACTCGTTATTGCGTATTGGGTACGCCATCGTGCATAGCGTCCTCTTTAATGTAATATTAATATTTTTTTTCAAAAATGTGGATAAATGTGAAAATGTAATATTCTTTATTTACCTGGGGTGTTACAATTTGGCTCATCCAAACTCTGCCCAATTACACTCCCTACATCTCTCTCCTCCTCCTAGAAGCCTTACCTTAGGAAGAAGGCTCTTCAAGAAGTCCTCTTGGTTCAAACAAAAGAAAGTTACCCAAATTAAAGGTAACTGTTTCTCTTAAATTGTTTTCTTTTATTTGACTTCTCTATCCCCTAAAATCTTTTTATTTCCTTTCTTTTGTAACAACACCAGTATACTCAATATACTAGAATGTTGTTATGAGAAATATTCTAACTAAAATTACACAAAAATCCATCTAATGGATGAAGAACATAATGTTTCTGTGGATGGAAAACTAACGCCTCACGAAACGATGATTGTTCAATTACATCTTACCGCCCCTCATGGTGGCCATTATGATGGCACTGTATTTATATATGGTACATATTATATTTATTATTTCCTTATGCTTCTCTACTTAACCATTTATATCAAGCCTTTATGGTTTCTATAGTGGGTAAATACGATAATCTCATTTGAGGAAGTGCAGTTTACCGCCCCCTGAAAGTGATGTGATTCGTTAATTCCTTATGTGGGATGTATAAAGGATAGAGTTAGTGATATTTTATATGATATTATATTGGAATTATAATATAACTATGCATAATTATGTTTTAATTCCATTAAAATAAGAAATAGAAATGAAAGCAGCGTTAATGCGTACGTACGCATTACCGTCTCCATGAACGGTGCATTTCATTTCTTACCTCCAAATGTTATGTACTATTATAAATACATGAATATACTGAATATATATGATATATATGATATTTAAATCATTAATATAATTCCGGATATAATGGACTGTTGTCCACATGGACAACTTTTATATATAAGTTGTTCATTTTGACTCAAGTACCAAATATCGACAAAAAAAAGTTATTAACTTAAATGATTACATAATGTTTATAACATGGAAATAAGTTATATAAAAGGAATAATAAACTTGAAAAAGGTTCTTAAGAAAGTAGAAGTTATCTTTAGTTTATTATTCAGGAGATTGAAGAACGATCGAGTCAAGTCGGACGTGAGGTAACAGATTCGTCTCAATCTCATTTCATTGAGGCATATTTTGTTTTAATACACTACTTTCTTTTATACATTGTATAAAAAATCTTGAGTTTTCAAAGGGAATATTTTTCTACAAAGCATTTTACTAAACGACAAAAAGGAATGTTTCTTGAAATGTAAGTGGTGACAACGACCTTTCCACCGCCATGATTGTTATATGATATTTGGCTTCCACAACAAGCCGTAATGTTTAAAAAAACCATATACTCATTTACCTATTTTTGTTATTGAAAATGGTATTGAAAATGGATTTTCTATGTCAATATATTTATGTGATATATTGTGATTGAAATTTGGAAATGTTTTCTTTCCTTTATATTTGTTTAATGTCTTATGATTTTATAATGGTACATGGACATTTGACGGGTGGTTACATGATAAACCAAATGATGGGTAGTGCCGTGAATACCAGGATGAGTGATTACCTTATAACCTCCAATGCATTGGGTATGGATGTAGGCCGTATGGTATTCCATTTAGTGATATGTGTGGAAGTCGACCATATGGTTATTCCATTTATGTATGTTTGTGTCCCAAGTTACCTTTATGTTGTATGTGTTCTTTATATGGGTTTTATGGTAATATTTTGGTTTCAACAATGGTAAGTAATGATATTTCATCCAGCGAAGAGTTTTTACTACTTCATAAAGGTGAAAAGTATTACTTATGTTAAATTATTCATGGTTTACTTTTTGTTTTGAAAAAATAATAGTTTTAATTCATTGTGTATCCCTTACTGAGATTTTTATGCTCATCCCAAGTTTTTGAAATGTTTTTCACAGGAATTAATGTGGAATAGGGTCAAGGATGGGATCAAGGAAAATTCATGCTGTCTTAAACATGGAAGTAGACATGACTCTTTTTTTCAATAGTTCATGTTTTGTTAAAAAAAATGGATACTGTGTAGAAGTTTCCACTTTGTAATTTTTTTGTGAGATGTAATAATTATGTCCTAATTCTCTAAAACTCTAAACCTAAAAAGATCCTCAATGTGAATTATTCATTTAATTCAATATTAAGTAAGGTTTAAGGCCGAGTCCATATAATAAGGCCATCATTATATAAATGATATTATAATATAGATTTATAATTTGGTTCCATACAGTCAAATAAAATCTCAAAATAATATAAAACATAATTTTAAGTTTAAAAATTTATTAAATTGAAAAACGTTTTGTAGAAAATTTCTTTTTACCATTTAGTGTTCATTATATATTTTAGAATTGACTAAAAACATAAGGATTGATAATAAATTTTTGTAATGTATTAATAATTATATTATAATCATTTGTTAGAATAAATTAACCAATTTTCCTTGTTATAATTTTACAATTTTAATGAATCAATTCATTAAAAATAAAAATTTTACCCTTGTCATTTCAATTACATTCTATACTAGTAATCATATTATTTTCTCTAAAATAAAATTAAAATTATTAAAAAAATGAAAATTTAGATCTATAATATTAAATAAATTTTGTTATATTTAATTTATAAAAGTGAAAAAACTTATTTTAAAAATAAGTGGATAAAACTAGTTTCTAATGTAAAAATATTTTTTAATTTTATAAAATATTAATGAGAGGTTTCAAAAAATAAGCCGTGTTTTAAATGATTTATTTTAATTTATAACTATATATTTTTATATAAAGATCTTTCACCTACTTTTATGTTGTTATGTTATTATGATAATTTTATAAATATCATGTTATAAAAAATCTTTATTTTTTACTATTCATTTAAAAATTAATAATTTATGAAAAATATCACAAATTCACCTATTGGCTACTTTTTGTATGTGAAATTTAAAAATTATTTCCATTTTTTAAACATTATATTTTAAAATTTTAAAATTTATTTTTTAATTTAAATAAATAAATAAATAAATATAACTTCTTTAATTGAAAATTTAGTTTTTAAAAAGTTTTTTGTTTTTAATCAAATTTTGTATTACTTTCTAACTAAAAATATTATTTTTATTTATTTAATGTTTTTATTATGATAATTGTTTTTATAGAATTTATCAGATATGTTGTGGCATGTTATTCTTTTTTCTTTGAGTCTTTAACAAGCTGGTAAAAAAGAAATTATATATATATATTAAAAAATATTAGGTTGTCACATTCCCTAAAAATAAATTGTGATATGAAAGTTTAAATTGTCATTCACTAATGAAAGAATACATGGAAGCGAAATGAATTTCATGATAATTCATCTGCTGAGATATCCACCACAATATTATTAGTAATAATTAAAAACTATTTTATAAATATGTTTCTTTAAAAGTTTTTAATGGAATTTATTTAATAGAATCATAAATATGTTTTAGTTTTGAACTAATTACCACAACCAAAAACATTATGATAATTCCAAATAAAATTTGTGTAAATGATCATATGAATATTAAAAATAAATTATAAGATATATTATATAATTACTCATTCATTTCAGCCTATGATTATATGTCACACATGGTTCATCATATAACTCTCTCAGTTTAATATAGGATATCTAAAGTCATGTTCTCACACACATAATTACCTAATCTTTTCCTGTAATATGAAAATAAATACTTCACAAAGGATTTTATATAGAATTTATTTAACTAAATCATATTCCTCGAGAGTGTCTATCTTGGAGTTTAGTCTTAGGTCCATTCATCATTCACCTCATTGATGATTGATATGATACTCAAATATGATTTTTAGGATGATTTACTCTTTATGTGTCTATTATAGAACTATAATCACATTCCAATATCGATATTAGGATGGACTTTCCAAGAAAGCAAGAAAACATATCTATTTGAAAACATTAGGATGTTATCATATAATTGGATCTATCAATAGACTAATACATAGGATTTTCAATAATTTTCTATAATCCTAGTACCCCAAAAGAACTAAAATAATCATAAAAAACAACTAAAACCAACTCAAATACAAACTATGGTTTCCCAGATCAGCACTATTGAGACCAGTGATGTATGAACACTCATTAAATACTTTATTGTATTCACATTTTGATAACCACATGTTTATTTTTTAATATCTACATAAATTAAAAAATATAACTCAAAAAATATTTTTATAATCCCATGATAAATTTTTTTATCCTTTAGGATAAGATATATAAGAATATTAATTTACTATAATTGTTAAAATTTATCCATGATCGACCTATACAATAATCCCTTATAGACATCTCAAAATCTATAATCATCTTAATAACCAGTATAATTTCAACATAAGAAAGGTCTAGGAATAAAAAAATAGTATGTGAATGTATATTAAATATTCAATAAGGTTTATATCATTATCATTTGAGAAAAACATGATCATTAGAGAAATATTTTTTTAACATGGAACAATTATATTTTTCCATAAGTCTTAATGGAAGGACATGTAATCTCAAATATACAAACATATACTGTGTAAAAAATGTGAGGAATCGTGATACATTACACATGAGTAAGGGATCATAATAATATTTACATGATTATGAAATAAGTGTGTTTAATAAACAAAATTATAGAAATCAAAAGACAAGGATACCCACAATGACATTCAATATATAATAGCGTTAAATAATAACCTGTGTAAATTATTGGGATTGGGATATTCACCCGGTGTACCCTTAGTCAAGGGATAATCCTTTTATGTACCATTTTTTATGGGATAAATCTTCTAGTGTAAAATTTATAATGGGGTAAATCATCATGTGTTCAATTAAGCTTGTGATAAATCCTTTTGTATACCATTTAGCTTGGGGTAAATCCTACCGTGTAACCTCTGTGTTGGCATAAATCCCTTAATGTACCCTTGGTCTTGGGATAATCCTTCCATACACCCTTAGGATTAGAATAATCATCTTGTGCAAACATGGGGTTCTAAAAGTCATTCTATGTACCCTTTCTTATGTGATAATATTCTTATATATAATTTTCCTTGAGATAATCTTCTTATATATTCTTCTTAACTTATAATATATCAATTTTACGGATTCATTGAAGGGAGATATAATACACCACATATTATTCATCTATTCATATGTGTTCCACTTCAAGATAATATTTTTTTATCATTAATAATTCATTATATGAAAAAATGGGTTTCATTAATTTTTTAGATTGTTTCACAAAAATTTACCTCTAGAATATAAAAATTTCATTCCCAAAATTTTATCACCCAAAAATATTATTTTATAAGAACATTTAATGATTTATTCTTAGTAAATTAATTTCCAAGGAAATAATTCCACTATAGACAAAAATTAAGTTGTAATAAAATAAAAAAAAAGTGTTATTAAAAAATTCATTTATCTTTGATGTAAAATATAATGCTATTATCTCTTTGTAATTTAATTCTTTGAAACATAACATTAGAGAAATTGAAAAGAAATAATTTTTCAAAAAAATATTCAGAAGTAAATGTAAATAATGAGTTAATTAAATGACATAATTTTCAAAAAAAATGATGATTTAAAACATTGTAAAATATTTAGTTTTGAATAACAAGCTTTATTAATAGATTCTTGAAATGACTTAATGTTTATCAAAATAAATTTGGAGATGAAGATAAAATATTTGATTTTAAAAATATGGATGACCTTTTTAATATTCCCAAACACGTTTATTGATAACCCATATCATAAAAAGTTATAGTAAAATTTCCCAAATAAATGTTGTTTGGGAAATATAATTGTCATATAATTAAACACATATTTGGATCTCAAAATAAAAAGTGAAAATATTTATGGGAATAATAAAATGGAAATGGATGTAAAACTAACATTAAATAAAATAAACAAATTTTTTAAAAAGGATGAAATTTTATAAGAATGAAATTCATCATGAAAATATCTATAAATCAACAATATGATTTTAAAAGAACTCCAAATATGGAATATCTTATGAAATAGTGAATTAAAAACTTTATCAATCATAGATGATTGGTTCTCAAGGAATAAGATTTTAAAATAGGGAATGTAAAATTTATTTAACAATATACATTATGTTTGTCATAATTCATAAATCATGTGAAATTTAGAAAGAGATTTATATGGTCAAAATTTAAATCCCCAAGAAAAAAGGGTAAATTCCACATAAAAAATAAAAAGAATAACGTTCCCAATTTATTTGGAATATGTTAAAGGAGTAAAATAATATCACAATGAAGGACACTTTAATGTTCAAAATACTGTTATAACAATTGTAATGTAATAATAATAGGGTTATCATATGGTGGAAAAAAACAATCGTAGTTGAATCATATTCTACAAAAAAGATTATAGCTCAATAAGGGAGTTGAATTTACAAAAGTATTTACAACATTGATATCTTTTTAAATAGAATCCATTTAAATAAAAAGAATTATGTTGATCATCAAACCCCTTAATTTCAAAAATTTGTAAAAATTCAATTAGTTGAAAGTAATCACTCAATGTCAATGATATTATAGTTCACAATATGAAATATATCTTAGAAAATTAAATTTGAGGCAGGGAACCCATTATGACATTAAAGAATTTCATATCCAATCCACTTGAATGATATGATTTAAAATAACAATTTAAATATCATTAATGATGAGAGGATTAGGATAATAAATATATAATGTGTAGTAGAAAACTCATTTTAAATAAAACATGGTGTATAATTTGAAATATGTATCAAGGGGAGAACATTTGGGACAATAAATACTTACCTTGTATTTCTATTCAATCTCACCCTAACCTACTTTATAATAGAAATAAATATATAAATATACTATTTCACAATAACATTATATTTATAACCTTTTATACTCCTCACATACAATCATTGATTAAGCATTTAAAATATAGTAACGATTTTTTCATCGTCAAATGTTAGTAATTCTAAATGATTAGAGTATTAATTATAATTTATATATTTATAACTATTCAATAATACTAAATTCATCATTACTATATCATTTTAGTACCTTATTAGAAAATATATATTGTTTAAAAATGAATTTTTTTAGTTTGAAATTTTTTAGTAATGGTGTGTGATAATGGAATAAATTTTGGATTATTTTTGTAATTTTAAATGTCAATGATATTATTTTTATAAAAAGTTAAATATATGATATATCCATTACAAATTAATAAATAGTAATTATTTTAACAATAACATATATTTATATGATTATCTATGTTCCCATATTCATCCATGATAATATTTTAGCTTCATTCATATAGGTAGCTAAACCAACCCAAATAAGAATATGCTATAACTCTATTGATGAGAATGGTTAATGATGTGTATGGAATAATTATAAAATAATAATAATGATATTTTTAGAATTTTTTATTTTGGAGAATCATGTTTTATTAGTTTCTGTTAATATATAAAAATAATGGTAAAAAACAATAAATGTTACTTTATGGTGGTGATTGTTCTTATATACACATAGTTAGGGTCATCATTTCTCAACTAATGAGAGAGGATGAGGGTAGATAACAAAATTTATTTTTTACAATCATAAAGAAATTAATGTTTTCATATTTATTCATCAATACCATCATTAAAAACAGTCTTAATATGTGAAGAAGAAAAACAAAAGATGTTGTTTTTTGGAGATATATTTTCCATATAAACACATGATTGGCATTATTTTGTTTTTCTAAGTGTATGAGAGGTCATAAATAATGGTTTTTACATTTATATATTAACAAATCAGTACTATAATTATACTTTTATTATTAATATATTATGTTTATGATATTTTTGAAAGTGAAAAACTAAGAAGATAGTGGGAAGGAATATATAATTCAAACTTTGGGACCTGTAACATTCTACCAATGTATCCTGAGAAATTTATGTTGAAATCAAACTAATTGGGAGAAATATTTTATTGAAATAATATAATTTTATATTAGGATAAAAAAAATAAGGATGAAATTTGAAAAAATAACGTGGAAGGAATGGATTGAAGTGTTGTTATTTTATTAGTAAAGAAAAATCCACTTTTGGAAATGGTAGTTATTTTTTCAATAATAGAATTAAAATATTAAAGGATCAGTGGGTCAAAAAGATTAATATTATTTATTTTTTTGGGAAATAAGGTTGTAAAATCCTCTAATACTCATTATAACACATGATTAAAAAATGTCTCAAACATTTTAGTACTTCATTTTTTGTCAAATTTATCATTTGGTTTTTACCATGGTAACGAAGGTTTAGCATATTAGTTTCTACTTAATTTAAAATATAATTTATCAATTCTATTTTTTTATTTTATAAATACTAATATTCATTTCATATAGTTTGATTAAATTTATAAAAAAATAGGGAATTCCCATAAAAAAATTATATAATAATATATAGAAGAACATTTTTTTTTGAAAAAAGTTGATTTTTTCATTTAGTGTTCTTAATCTTATATAGTATTGATTACGAATTTACTATGAATTCGAAAATTTATATATATATTTTAAAAAATATTAGATTTATTTTTTAGAATATATTAATTTTTTTATTAGATATAAAATACACAATGTTATTAAAATAAATATTAAAAAATGTTTTGACCATAAAGTGTTTTTGGGTTAATAATTTAGTGTTATCAATCAATAAGATCTAAGAGTATATATGAATAATATATTACCACTCATAATCCATGATTACTGTGTACTAACATTGATATTTTGTATCCAAATAATGATATTTATCCTTTTAGGTTTAAATTAACAACGCATAATTTTGAGGGATAGTAACATGTTAATCCAGTTCTATATCATGTTTATTGGTCATATGTTTTTTTAATTTGAAACTAAATTGAAATTTTTTCCTTAATATTTGATTCATACATACTTTTATATTGATATTGATACACCCAAAAGGTTTTTCACGATGAGGCTTAAATTTTTATTAATATGATTTATGTTTACTAAAGTTATAATGTTGAGTTACTACTAATATACAAAAGTTAAAAAAAGATGAATAGGCGAGATATTTATTTAAGGATTTTAGAAACACATAATCAATTTAATATACCTCCGATGTGAGGATTTTTAAGATAATATTAATCAAAACAAAATAAATGACCTCTAAAGATGATCCTACAAGTGGTGCCACTTTTCATGGGTTTCCCCTATCTCTACCTTCCTCTCATTTTTCTCATGTTGGATGTGGATCCTCTCCTCGATGGTTTTTCTCGGTGAGCTCATGGTGTGTAATTCCTCTTTTACCAGTGGTGTGATACGAATTTGTGGGCTCAATTTTCTCAGTGATACTCACCATTTTCGAGCCTATTTCACACCCCATTCCACCTTTGCTGGATATACATTCCCATGGGGGTATGTTGATGGTCTAGTGGTTGAGATGCAGATTCTACGGTCTGAGGGTTGTTGCCTCATTTTTTATTATATATGAGTGTGTTGGGGGGGATCGTTGTGTTCTCCACAAGTGATCTGGATGCTTTCAATGTTATTTTTGATATTTCTTATGGGGGGGTGGTTCTTCCGGTGGTATTTTTGGTATGGGAGGAAGATAATGTGGTGATGGTTTTTTGAACTTTGATTTTTGCCTAAGTATTTTAGAATTTGATGTGAATATTCTATTCATGATTTTGATTTGGGTGAATAGGCTATAAAATATTGCTGGGATGTTTTGGTGTGCGAATATGTTATAGTGGCATGTTCTATAGTGAGGCCCATTGTCTACGGTTCAAGGGCCTTGGAATCCATATCTTCTTTAGGGGCTTCTCAAGATGAGGATTAAGGTAGAGAGTTTTCACCAGACTATTGCTATCTGGAATTGGATGTTTGAGATGAAATGGTTTTCTCCATCTATACTAGACCCATGCATCTCTGGATATGATAGATATCCGAGAAGCGCTGAGAAGGTGGAAGATGGACTTAACATTTTTTATTATTGGGTGGGGCTTCCTATTGTTTAATTGATATAGTTTTATGGCTTTTAGACCATTGGGGAAAGGCTTTTATTATTATATCATTCATGTCATGTTGGGATCCCCCTCTGTAGAGACCCTAAGCCTGACGTACATGGAAATTTCATTACTTTTGCAGAATACTTAGTACATAACAAAAACACACACACAAGGACCGTAATAGTTTAGTGTCTTTGGAAACTCGGAAAGTAATCTTCTAATCATGGTGAAAGATCTTCAACATCTCCCATAAAGATCTTTCCCCCCTTTTCCTCTTACCTAAAACCTTTATTCATATCTCGGGGAAAAGAAAACATAAAAGGGTGATCTCAAATAATCAGTAAGGGTAAATAAAAGAAATATCAATCACATCATATTTATAAGAACATAACATTTTGGAAATCTTAACCTGCAAAAGAGATCATAATATCATAACATGGGATAAATCATAGCAGTGAAATGTAATCCCAATAATCATAACTTAAAATATGAAACTTTGTGGCGTACACACATAATCATAGAGAATCATTTCTTATTAGTCAAGACTCATTTCCAAGACTATTTTAGTGGACAAAGTCAATTTCTGAACCGATTTCATTCCTCGTTTCAGTCCTGTTTCACTGAACCGGTTTAACCTGCCATTCCAGCCATGTCTATCTCATGAGATATAAAATCTTTAACCAATGCATTTGAGGGAGATATAGGTCCCACCCATCTCATAATGATACCATTCTTATGTGTGCCACAAAATCATAAACCATACATCATAGCATAACCCATGTAATAAAAATGGGAATCTTAAACATTGTGACATCATAAAACAACTCATATGAGATAAAGGAATTCATAAAAATAATTCCATCACAACATAATCAAATAAATTTAATAATAGGGATAGAAACATAACCCTTTATTATCTTAGATGGAAAATAATTTTGATAAAACACTTTAACTCCATCTTGAGGAAAATATCCTTTCTACTTCAAAAACACTTTTCCTTTCTTAACATGTCATACAATTTTAAACTAAAAGAAGTTGATTAAAAATAAACTTGAAAACTTGTAAGGGAAGATTCTTGGAAATAATGTTTTAAAAATATATTCATGACTTATAACTTAAAATAAAACATTCTTCTCATACTTTTTTCGGAAAAGTCAAAAAGTACCTCGTACGAAAAACGACAAAAGATTCCTTTCATATCTATTACTAAAAGCTCACCGAAGGGTAAAATTGGATATAAACTATTGTAGAATGATGTAAATATTACATATTGAGGAAACATGGATGTGGATGATAAAATACACCCCAGTAAATACCAATGTATAAACAATCTTGGATAAAAATGATATTGTGATATTTTCCCTTACATTAGGTCCGATTTGCTTCGTAAGTGTCCGAACCTCCTCTTCTTTGAAGCGCCTCTTTGAGTCCTCTTCATAGGGCACTAAAATTGGTCTTTGAAGAAGACCAGGATCTCTAGGATGTTTCTAGGGAAGTGGAGAAGAGAATTTTTAAGGGGTTGGACGATCATGAAGGCTCAAAGTGGTGTGAGGAAGAGGGGGAGGAGGTGCCCTTTTATAAGGGAGGAGAGGGGAACCTTTGGAATAACTAAAAATATTATTTTATTATAAAGCCAAATTCGGTTTTAAATAGATCCAAATTGATTTATTTCGAAGCTAAGGTGGGTATGGGTCAAAATCCTATCATCCAATAGAATTTAGACAATTTTAGGTCATTATACTAACCTTATCTTTTAGTTTTAACTCTTAGTTAATTAGATTGACATTTACCATGTCACGTTGTATTTTTATATTATATAGTTAATAAACTTACCATATACATCCAAGAGACCCAAAAGTGGTACATTAATGATACACCTTTCATTATATAAGTATCTTGGCCAATCCTTAGATTTTTAGGAATATAATAACAATTAATAATATAATATTTGTTTTAAAAACTATTTTATGTCAATTTTGACACTATTTGGTAATTGATTTTTGTGAAAATCATAACAGAAGGATTAGTTCGAAAAAAATTAATTAAATCAATAATATCATGTCATATTAATATATAAAATTATTGTAATTCATAAAAAGTCTCAAATTATATTTATTTGGGTATTTATAACATCAATTATGTCAATATTTCATTAATAGGATAATTACTGCATCATCATTGTATCATAAATAAATTAAATTATATTAAGTCTAAAAATTACAAATAAAAACCCATTATGTTTGAAATCTTTTTTTCTTTCTAGTTAATATTTATAGTCGAATTTATCTTATGTATAACCCTATATTACAAATTATTTAGTTATTAAACATTGATTTTAACTATTTTAACCCTTCTTTAAATAAATTGATAATAAATGTCTTAATCTAATCCAAGAGGGCCTAAATGGTCATATTTTATTCATAAGGTTGTTTTTGGTCAAATTACACTTATAAAATAGAATTAGTACATGTGTTAGGGTAATAATAATAACACTTTTACCCTTAATTACCCTATTTACTTTTAACCATGGTAAAAAAAGTTAAAAGTTAATATTCAAAAAAATTATTTTCATCTCATTGAACCAAATTTTAGTCCTTGATATTAACCGCGTCTCTCGGATTTTCAAAATTCCACTCACAAAAGTGGTAAAATTATGTTTTATGAAAAATTCAGTTTTTTTAACTACCACTTAGTGGTTTCACTATTCATCAAAAAATGAAAGTTTCCAGAAAAATAACAAAAATTAGGCCTAAGCTATATTTGATATTATGAATTAAAAAATGATGTATATTTTTTTCAAATCCAAAACATATCAGTTACATTAACTAATTTAAAAATTAATTCTCGTCGTCAAAACAAATAGCGTGTTTTTAAGAGATAATAACTATCAAAAGATTGACACTTGTTTATAACTGGTTTAAATGTGAAATTACATCCAATGACCAAAATTGTATTAAATTGAAAAATATATTCAAAATATACTTTAAAACCACTCAAATTATTAATTTATCACTATTAATTATTTCGATTAAAAAAGTTCTTTTTTATTAAAATTTAGTAATTTTCACTATTCATCAGAATATGAAAGTTATCCGAAAAGTACCAAAATTTCACCTTAGCCTAAATTAGATACTCCAAATCCAAAAATGAAGTCCATTTTGAGAGATAAAATTTCTATAATTTTAAAATGTTATTATTACTATTCATAACGGCTAGTTTTAATAATATTTTAATAGCATATCGTTGTTTAGTGAAACTCGGTATTGCATACTACACACACTGTTGAGGAAGGTAGAGATTACATGTAATGCAAGTCAAGTCAAAGATGCGTGTTGTGGAAGATCCTATTGGTGTAGCGTACAACAGAAGAAATTAATGAAATTAAAAGGAATATTTTTCATAAAATCTCGGGGTGTTACATTCTACCCCCCTTAAAATGAATTTTGCCCTCGAAATTCATCGGGGTTATAAATGGTTCACTATTCGAAAGTTAATTTAATAGAAACCCACATCGTAAAAAGGAATACCAAAACCAATATTTGAAAACAAAAGTATGAAACGTAACGGTTACCCGAATAAACTAATCACTGGGTTTCCACATAGGTGAAAATATGGATATGGAAGAGAAATCTAACCATCATGTTCTGATGGAGTGTGGTAGAGAACATGGCTATAGAAAAGCCAGCAATCACAAAGCCATAAATTTGTGAAGATCTAAGGTACCATCCGATTCATCACATATAAGAGCACTAAGACAACATTTTTGGTTTTCAAGATCATTTCTCTAAAGTTGATGAAATTGGAATGAGAAGAAATACCTTTTTGATTTTGGTATAGTCTCACCGTTGGTCATTCTTTGGACAATTTCCACTTCATCTCTTAAAGAAATGAAGTTGAAATTTTCATTCATGATGTGTTAGCAGATCATGTGATATAATGATGGGTCATTCCATCTGTCTCAAACAAAAGTTTATAAAAGTTATCAAAAAATACATAAGTCCATCTATAGTGAGATTAATCATATATGGTTCCTAAAATGGACTTATACTTAATATATCATACTGCTTAATATAATAAAACTAGTTTCTACTAAACATGGACTTCCAGTAGGCCAGTGGTAGGTGATAAAGGCCAGTCGCACTTCGGTTGTGGGTTTGATTCCCACAGCCTTGTCCGACGCGATGGGTTGTCGCCCATCCTGCAGGTTATCCTTTTTCTAAAACTACATTACTATAACATCTCATAAATAATATCGAAAAAACTTCTATCCTTAAACAATAATAAATTATGTCCAAAATAATCCATTCCAATCTTTAGTCTTATCCAAAATAATGTTGTCTAATCTCATATTATAGTGAAAACGATTACCAAAGAGTTCATACAACTAGCATGTTAATACCATTGTTGATCCCCATATATCATGAGATATGTCTTTTTGGTCACATTTCAAACATTCAAAGGCCTTAATCATGTATTCTATCGAAAAAAATGAATACCCATTGATCCTTATTAAAAACATGAATGTTGTTAAAAGTTAACTCTTTCCACATACCAAAATCCTCAAAATTCTATATACTCAAACCATGATAACACTTAGTCCTTATATCAATCACGAGCTCATGAATACTGTCAAACATTTCATTTTTTCCTTATCCCTTCATTATGCGCATATCGTCTTTTTTCCAAGAATATCTCAATCACTTTCCATGGTTACCGGTACTATAAAATTATTGAAAACCACAATACACTAATACATAAATATTCCAATACTCCACGATACTATATAAAACATTATTTTGGAATCCCTTTACATAAACACTTAATCATTCCACCACATTGTTGTCATATTCAACATCGCCAATGGTGATCACATGTGACTTCCCTTTGTCCTTTGCCTTAAGTGGTTTCTCATGTTGATCATCACTAACCCTTGGATTAGGGAATTTATTAGCATAATGCTCCATTTACTTGCACTTGAAGCATTGAAGTGTAGTAGGTTTATTCTGTTTATTCCTTCCTTTGTTTGCATCATTAGACATCTTCTTCCCATCGTTGCGGCATTCAAATGCCTGATGACCTTCCTTTCCACATTTGAAACATTTACTTGTCCTTTGAAGACAATCTCCACCATGCTTCTTTCCACACTTTGAGAATAAGGAAACATTCATCTTCTTTTCACCATTATTCTGAGATTTCTCCTTGAACTCCATCATTCGTTTCTTATCAAAAATATGAGATGGATAAGTAACACCAACTTCCATTTCTACCTTGATAGCACAACACAAAATTTCTTCATAGCTATTGAAGTCTCTTATAGCTAATGCCCTTCGAAGACTTGGTTTTAAGCCACTGAAGAATCGATCAACATGACTTTTAGGTTGGATGATAAAGCCAGATGCATACCTTGCAAGCCTTGTAAAATTCTCTTCGTATATACCAATAGATTCTTCATCCTTTTGATTTAGTTCAAGAAACTCTTTCTCCATCCTTGTACGAAGAATATGAGGGAAGTACCTGTTGAAAAATAAGTTCTTGAACTCGTCCCATTCCATGGACTCAATTTCATCTCTTGGCCTTGTATTCTTGAAAAGATTCCACCATTGATCAGCATCAGCTTCCAAACGATACACTACTAAGATGACTTTATTATGTCCCGAACATTGAAGAACTGAAAATAACTTTTCAGTAGTACTGATCCATTATTCAGAAACAAGTGGATCAGAAGACCCACTGAAAGAAGGTGGACGTTGCCTCATGAAGGACTGAATAGAATATTGTTCCCTTCTCTGCTCATTTGGAAGTCCAGAATGATTCATATCTTATGTAAGTATAGAAATAAGATTTTGCACTCCATCTCCCATAACATTTGTTTGTTCAGGAGGACAATCATTACATTTTCCATTACATTGATCAACATGGTTCTTTCGGGTTCCAGCCATCGTCTAAAACCCAGAAAGAATATTGCGAGAGGCAAAAATCATGCTAGGGAAAACAACACAATAAAGGAGGATTACCTTCAATATCTAACATCTTAGGTTTAATTATAAGATCGTTACCCTAATTATAGGACTATAACCTATACTTATACTTAACCTTAGGGACATCCCTAGACATACCTTAGAAATATCTCTAGGGATCTCACTAAAGTTCTCGCATCCTAGTTTCCAATGGTTGACTAAACCTCCCTCTGATACCAACTGTAGAGACCCTAATCCTGACGTACATGGACATTTCATTACTTTTGTGGAATACTTAGTACATAACAAAAACACACACACAAGGAAGGTAATAGTTTAGTGTCTTTTGGAAACTCAGAACGTAATCTTCTGATCATGGTGAAAGATCTTCAACATCTCCCATAAAGATCTTCCCCCCCGTTTTTTCTTACCTAAAACCTTTATTTATATCCCGGGGAAATGAAAACATAAAAGGGTGAGCTCAAATGATCAGTAAGGGTAAACAAAAGAAATATCAATCACATCATATTCATAAGAACATAACATTTTGGAAATCTTAACCTGCAAAAGAGATCATAATATCATAACATGGGATAAATCATAGTAGTGAAACGTAATCCCAATAATCATAACATAAAATATGAAACTTTGTAGCGTACACACATAATCCTATAGAATCATTTCTTATTAGTCAAGACTCTTTGCTAAGACTATCTTAGTGGACAAAGTCCATTTCTGAACCGAGTTCATTCCTCGTTTCAGTCCTGTTTCACTGAACCGGTTTAACCTGACGTTCCAGCCATGTCTATCTCATGAGATATAAAATATTTACCCAATGCATTGGAGGGAGATATAGGACCCACCCATCTCATAATGATACCATTCTTATGTGTGCCGCAAAATCATAAACCATACATCATAGCATAACCCTTGTAATAAAAATGGGAACTTTAAACATTATGACATCATAAAACAACTCCTATGAGATAAAGGAATTCATAAAAATAATTCCATCACAAAATAATAAAATCAATGTAATAATAGGGATAGAAACATAACCCATTATTATCTTAGATGGAAAATAATTTTGATAAAACACTTGAACTCCATTCTTGAGGAAAATATCCTTTCTACTTCAAAAACACTTTTCCTTTCTTAACATGTCATACAATTCTAAACTAAAAGAAGTTGATTAAAAATAAACTTGAAAACTTGTAAGGGAAGATTCTTGGAAATAATGTTTTAATAAACCATTCATGCCGTATAAGTTAAAAGAAAAAATTATTCTCATACTTTTGTCGGAAAAGTCAAAAAGTACCTCGTACGAAAAACGACAAAAGATTCCTTTCATATCTTTTACTAAAAGCTCACCGAAGGGTAAAATAGGATATAAACTATTGTAGAATGATGTAAATATTACATATTGATGAAACATGGATGTGGATGATAAAATACACTCCAGTAAATACCAAATTATAAACAATCTCTGATAAAAATGAGATTGTGATATTTTTCCTTACCTTAGATCCGATTTTCTTCGTAAGTGTCCGAACCTCCTCTTCTTTGAAGCGCCTCTTTGAGTCCTCTTCTTAGGGAACTAAAATTGGTCTTTGAAGAAGACCAGGACCTCTAGGATGTTTCTAGGGAAGTGGAGAAGATATTTTGGCAGGGTTTGGCTGATCTTGAAGGCTCAAAGTGGTGTGAGGAAGAGGGGGAGGAGGTGCCCTTTTATAAGGGAGGAGAGGGGTACCTTTGGAATAACTAAAAAATATTATTTTATTATAAAGACAAATTCGTTTTTAAATAGATCCAAATTGTTTTATTTCAAAGATAAGGTGGTTATGGGTCTAAATCCTTTCATCCAATATAATTTAGAAAAGTTTAGGTCATTATACTAACCTTATCTTTTAGTTTTAACTCTTAGTTAATTAGATTGACATTTACCATGTCACTTTGTATTTTTATATTATATAGTTAATAAACTTACCATATACATCCAAGATACCCCAAGTGGTACATTAATGATACATCTATCATGATATAAGTATCTTGGACGAACCTTAGATTTTTAGGAATATAATAACAATTAATAATATAATAATTGTTTTAAAAACTATTTTATGTCAATTTTGACACTATTTGGTAATTGATTTTTGTGAAAATCATAACAGAATGATTAGTTCGAAAAAAATAAATTAAATCAATAATAACATGTTATATTAATATATAAAATTATTGGAATTTATAAAAAGTCTCAAATTACATTTATTTGGGTATTTATAACATCAATTATGTCATTATTTCATTAATAGGATAATTACTGCATCATCATTGTATCATAAATAAATTAAAATATTTTAAGTCTAAAAATTACAAATAAAATACCATTATGTTGGAAATATTTTTTTATTTCTAATTAATATTTATAATCAAATTTATCTTATGTATAACCCGATATTAAAAATTATTTAGTTATTAAACTTTGATTTTAACTATTTTAACCCTTCTTTAAATAAATTGATAATAAATGTCCTAATCTAATCCAAGTGGGCCTAAATGGTCATATTTTAATCTTAAGGTTGTTTTTGGTCGAATTAAACTTATCCAATAGAATTAGGACATGTGTTAGGGTAATAATAATAACACTTTTACCCTTTATTACGCTATTTTATTTTAACCATGGTAAAAAAACGTAAAAAGTTACTATTCACCAAAAATTATTTTCATCTAATTGAACCACATTTTAGTCCTTGATATTAACTGTGTGTCTCGGATTTTTTAAATTCCACTCACCGAAGCGGTAAAATTAAGTTTTATGAAAAATTCAGTTTTTTTTACTACCACTTAGTGGTTTCACTATTCATCAAAAAAATGAAAGTTTCCGGAAAAATAACAAAAATTAGGCCTAAGCTATATTTGATATTATGAATTCAAAATGATTTCTATTTTATAAAATTCAAAACATATCAGTTACATTAACTAATTTAAAAATTAATTCCCGTCGTCAAAACAAATAGCGTGTTTTTAAGAGATAATAACTATCAAAAGATTGACACCTGTTTATAACTGGTTTAAATCTGAAATTACATCAAATGAAAAACATTGTATTAAATTGTAAAAATATATTCTAAATATACTTTAAAACCACTCAAATTAATAATTTATCACTATTAATTATTTCGATTAAAAAAGTTGTTTTTAATTAAAATTTAGTAATTTTCACTATTCATCAGAATATGAAAGTTATCCGAAAAGTACCAAAATTTCACCTTAGGCTAAATTCGATACTCTGAATCCAAAAATGAAGTCCATTTTGAGAGATAAAATTTCTATAATTTTAAAAGGTGGTTATTACTATTCATAACGTCTGGTTTTAATAATATTTTAATAGCATATCGTTGTTTAGTGAAACTCGGTATTGCGTACTACACATGCTATCGAGGAAGGTCGCGATTGCGTGTAATGCAAGGCTAGTTAGGGATGCGTGTTATGCAATCTCCTTTTGGTGTAGCGTACAACACAAGGCATTAATGAAATTAAAAAGAATATTTTTCATAAAATCTCAGGGTCTTACACCCTCAACCCTTAAAATGGGGGTTATGATAACAAAAAAATTTTATTTTTAGCAAAGACTAAATAAATGTGATGTTAAATTAATAGAAATAATTATTAATAGTTTCATGGGTGTTTGAGGGAAACAAATAGTGAAAATAATTGAATGACTAATATTTGGGAATAAATTGGGTTTATAATGTTGTCAAAGACCATAAAAAGGCATTTGGAGGAAATTGTTACTAAAATAAAAATAATAAATTTAATCATTTTTTGGAGAATTTGAGAATCCTCAATTTTCAATTATGGTTTTTTAGAGTTATCTCAATGAAGTCTATAAATATTTTATTCATGTATTTCATAATAAATCAAAAGATCTTGATGAGAATACATCAAATGAATAAAATTGGATATTGAACCATTTTAAGATGGTAATAAACATTGTAAGAACGTTATTCGACTTATAATGATATTAGATATATCTTGTACAAAATTACATACTATATAAATTAAAAATGGAAGGAAATCACACTATGAGCATAATATATTGCAAGTAAGTCGGTAAGGTTTTATTAAAAATTTATAATGGTTTAAAAATTCCATTATAATTTAGAGGAATCCATCAAAGATTACCAAATATTTCATAGAACATTAATAGAGGATATTAATAATTTATAAGGGGAATTGTAATGATGATTTATATGAAAAAAGTTCATTTAATCTCATTAGATAAAAAACTGAGTAAGTATAAAATAAATAAGATTATCATAATTATGTATTTTTAAAAAATTGAATTAAACCAGTCAATGCATGATGATATTTTATAAATTTAATAAAACCAAAATAACATATTTTTATTGATTATAAACATATGTTTCATGCCACATGGACCAATTGCACGTCCTTTTACATCGGGTCATGCACATGTTCAAGAATATTTAAATGGAATTTATATTTCAAAAATACATGGGTTTTATAGTGAAAATATAGATTCAATATTTGAAATATTTCACTAAAGAAATCCAAGGTCTTAAAGATACCAAAAATTAATTATTGTCCATGATATTTTAATGAGTTTAAAATTTAATCAATATTAAATAATTATTTAATATTTTAAATTCAAATTTGGGAAAATATCTGTTACTTAAATTCATTGTTTTGGAATAAGTATTATGGAAGTTAATTAACCATATTTCATGCAAAATTTACAATTTCATTATAACATTTTAAAAAGAGTCCCCTACTATAATATATTCACTCAAAATTACCTTTAATATTATATAATTTGATAAAAATCATTATCAAATTTAGTGGAGAGATATATGGTCTTATTCTCACTATCTACTTAATTTGAACCCTACAGTTGTGTTCCATAATATCATAAATAAACATTCATGATTTCATCACATATTAATTAACCCATGGTAAATAACCGATTTTAATAAAAGAGTCCTTAATACATCATAATCATAATCCATTACGAGAAAAAAAGTTAGTAGAATCATTATATCATATCCACAGTAAAGTAGATTATTCTTTAATTGATATAAATATATTTTAAAAATACTTTTACAAAAGCATTTGAGAAATGCTATTAAAAATTAGAGAAAAACACTTTTCTTTTAGTATTGTTTTTAAAATACATTTACAAAAAAAATATAAATAATATTATCATTGAATTAAATTTTAATGTTTGAAATAAATATTAATTACTAATAATAGTCAACATGGTGGGAAAATGTGTTCTAGTGGAAAATGTTTAAAAATAGTATTTAACACCTTTCCAATTGAAGTAAAAATAACCCATTATTGAAATGTAGAAAATATTCCCTTTAGAAAAATTGTAAGTAATGAAAAATATAATTCAAAATAATCATAAAAAATATTTGAAACATATGGAATATCATTATTAGAACTATATAAATAATATGGATAAAGAAAAAAAATGAATCACAACCTAAAAAAGGCATATGTTCAGCTTCTGTTATAAATATTCTATTTGAACATTTGAGTAAAAAATAGACGGGAAGTGTAAATAATACTAGATAAATGTAGAAAAAACCATTTAAGAAGGATATATATGAGGATTAAAAGATAATAAACATAATATTTTATGTACTGGAAATTGGAACATAAACAAACTAGATAAAAAGATAGATTATAATATAAATGTATACCTGAAGTCCAGAATAGCTTCATACATTCCCAAAACTGATAAATAAAAAATATATATTTATTATAGATCACTTATAGAGATACATTAACACTTATCTTATGATATTTAATTCTATTTTTGTTTCCAACTTACCATTTATTAACAATTTTTCATTAGACATTGTATTTGGGTGTTAATTTTTATTTTTTTTCAATATTGTTTCGGTTATGTGATTATGGTCCTTGCACCTCAGACAATGATTGATCATTTATATATTACTAATTATTTCATAAATATAATTTTTTTCTTATATATATTTTTAACCATCCATTTAAGGAGACGAATAAAAATCAGATATAATGCTCCATAGAAGAGGTTGTATCTACCTAAACATGAGAGATAAATTTATTTTTTACCTAAACGAAAGAAAGTTAAATGATAATTAATATTCATAAAATACTAATTATGTTAATAATATAACATATATAATCTTTTAATATATCAATATATCTATCCATGAGTGGTAGTGAAGAGAATTGTAATATGCTTCTTTTTGGCGGCAGTAGTCTTCCTATAGTTAGGGGTGACTGTTCATATTCCATAAAATGAAAAGTGGGTAGTTACTTATTATTAAATCACTATAATTATAGTGATATATTTTTAAGAAACATATTTCAACATATTTTTAGATATTTAATCTATTTTACGGAGGTATAAGAAAAAATTAAATGGAAAGGTCTTGGTTAAGATAATTAACACTTCCTCATATATTGTCCTTTGGTTTACAACTTATGAAAACATATTTTAGTCTATTTTTGATGAAAACACATTTAAGATTTTGGGAAGAGAGTTTAAAAGTGATTTTTTCAGATCTATATTGGTTTAATGGGATAAAATTGTTCAAAGAAGTAAAAAGAGGAGGTTCCCTTTTATAAGTGAAAAGAATAACACATATATAAATACCCATAATATTAAAGTCATATAAAGTAGTTTTATAATGAATGTGGAACCTAATAAAAATATAAATTTTATTCAATAAAGAGATCTTTAAAATCCACTCAACTAATAAAATAATGATTTGTATTTTTTGTGATATTTTAAGCCTTATCCCTTGGTTTAACACCTATTTACCATTTAATCCATTATTGTAATGAATTATCATTTACCATGGTCAGTATTATTTATGAATAAAAATAAAAAGGGAAATATAAATAAATTTTATCATTTCTTCAAAAATATGTAATTCATTTTTATTATATTATATTTATAAAGGTGATAAAAATTAATTCTATTATCTATACATAAATTATGTAGAAACCAATTTTTTTAACATGCATCTTTAAAGATAAAAAATGATTTTTATTTCTTTCTTTTCCTAGTAAAAATGGTTTATTGAATTTATATTTATATTTTTTATTATGTTATTGATATATTTAATTAAAATATTTGATCAATAGTAACTAGTATAAATTATAAATATAAAAATTAATTTAAAAGATTAATTTTTTGTAAAATGTATATTTTTTAACATAAAATGGTGTTATCTTCATTTATAACCATTTAATAATTCTTTTATGATTTATTATTACTTTTAATAGATGTATAAAAAATATTATTCCATATTTTTAATATGAAAAATAAGGTGAATTTTCATTTAATTAAAATAATTTTAAAATAATTTTATTTTATAAATAAAACATTTCTGTTTATTGAAGAATTATTTAACTAGTTTTAGGTAATCATTTTATAGATGAACATAACTTAATTTAATAATTATTAATTAAATATAAAAAATAAGGTGTATTTATGTTGTTTTGTTAAATTATTAAATATAATGAAAATCAATAATTAAAAAACTATACAATAAATTTTCTTTACAACAAATAAAACGTCTTTAACTGAATTTAACCTTTTGTATCTAGTTAATTATTTTTTCAATTTCATTTAAAAATATATTAATTTCATTTTTTATTATTTTAATAATTATTTATAAAATTAATATTAAGTTTCTATCATTATAATGAATCAATGATTCATATTTTTAAAAGATATAAATATTTTAAATTCCCTAGGTGCTATATTATACACCCTTAAAATAATTTCACCATGGAAATTAATTAATTATAATGGAAATTGATGTTGAAACTCATGACTTATTGAATATATGGTTTCAAATTCATGATCCAAAAATTTATATATTTCCTATTAAACTTTGATAGAGTTAGTAGTATAGTTATGCATCTTTTTGTCTCTTTAATCAAGAATCTTTATCAGTTATTCACTATTAGAATGATAATACTACAACTATAACATCTCTACGTTTAAAGCATTTGAAGGATCTGGTATGTACAACCTATAAAGAGAAACATGGATCACATTATGAAAATAGTATATGTTATTTTGTTAATAGGATCATGAATATCACATAGATAGAATTATTCGGGTTTTAACATCCCCATCTTTCCAAATCTCATTACATTAATTAAAGTAGATATTAATTTGAATATCATATAACCAATGTCACATATTATATCTCATTAATAATGAAATTAAAATAATTTATATAAAATCAATAAAAGTGTGATATATAATTTTATTTATCTATCTTTATCCTCAATTTCTACTTCTGTCTTAGGTCCTAATAGATTTCATTCTCAAACAAATTCACAATATGTTGGATTTCTCAAATTTTTTCTATAGAGATCCTTAAAAAAAGGCATATGAATACTTGACAAAAAGTTATTATTTTAGGGAACTTTTACTAGAGAAAGGTATTAATATTAGAGACCTCTATAATTAATAGAGAATGATATATTGGTTAATTTTTTTCTTATATTTAACATATATCTAAGGATGATATTTGATGATAATGTTGAAAAATCTATTCAAAAAATTCATAAGAATTATATATAAATTCAAGGAATTCAATGGATATAAATTAGATATAATACTTTTTTTACTCCCCGCTTCCTTGAAAAGTCCCTAATCTATATCTAATAATGATGATAATGTGACAAATCTTATCTGATAAAAATGAAATTCACTAGCTTTGTAAGGTGATCAAATACAACCCAAATGAAGTTATGGACTTTACATGTCATTGGAAGTCCATGAATAAAATTAATGTTGTGTTCTGTTCATTTCTATATAAGTATGGGTAATAGTTTCCTAATCACATTATACTTATTCCATTTATCATTAACATGTTAACATACAAAGCATTAAGAAATATAATCCCAAATATCCTTATTAATGTAATCCTACTGAACATTATGTATGATATCTCTATACATTTTTTTCTTCTACGATATATCGATATAAAATAACTATTTTCTTCAAACTATATGACTATGTTTAATTATGTTTATAAAGGGACACATATTCAATTTAGAAATCATATTATAACATTATGGTGAAAATTGAACTACAAAAAAATCTATACCTTCTTTTCTAGCTCCATATCTTCCTTATAAACATCATTAATATTTTAAAGGATTGATAGCTGAGAATCTAATATAAAATATAGTATTTCACTGATTCCTCCAATATTTTATGGTTTATGTTCAATAAATCTATTATTATGGTATATCATTTAGTGTTCATCATGGGGAAATTGAGAGGATTTATTAGACTAATGGCTTCATACACATTATTTTTCATCATAGTGTGGTAATTAATTGAGTTTTTATAATACTTAATCAACTCAATACATGTCCTCCGATTCATATTAATCACTTTCTACGTGAATATATACATTAATATTTTATCATCAGTTTATATATCACACATTTCACAATATAGATAATGCATATATATATTCGAAGAAAAATTACTATAGCTAGTTATTAACCATGGTTTCAATGATTTTCTCATAAATAAAAAATATAAATTATAAATATACTACATTCATGTCATTTTTCATGATTTATTGTGTATATACACTCTTTGAAACCTTGATTGATTAAATCTATATTGAATTATAGATTTTGATAAGTATTGATATCCTTCTAGATAAGAAAAAAATGTAATAAATATGGGGTAAGGGATACTTTTAACTGATCATGATCCTATTAATTTCATGATAATCAATTCCGAGACATAATTCCTCATTTTTCCTCTTTAATAAAACAACTAGTCAACTCCATTTTGATTCACTAGTGAATGTTAATCCATATTTTATAATCTATTTGAGTTTCATATTTATTTTCCTAAACTCAATTGGGACCATTCTATAAGGACTCTAGGAAATATTCTACTACTAGGTATGAGATGTACTAAAAACTAATCATCACTATTTGTGTGAAGACTGTGAAATGTTTCATAAAATACTTTATCATATTCAAAAATTGTAGGCATATCTTAAATGTTGAGTTTCTACCCAACCATTTGAGTTAAATATCAATCATTAATATATATAATGACCCATATAATGGGAAAATTATCAATTGGATGTTCATATTCACAATAAAACTAGTAGACTATTATAGGTTTATTCTGAATATTAAATATGACTTCACTTTAAAAAAAATTGATATCAAATCAATATTGAGAGAGCTAATAAATTCCCAAAATATCATCTAATATGACTATAATGGGAACACAACTATTTTTTGGAACTATAATACCATGAGTTTTTATTATATAAGAGATACAGACTTGAGATTCAATCATCATACCATCAAAATAGTTCACCAATAAAGTATTATATAACCTTTTAGATTGTGATGTAATACTATTCGAAAATTATTCAAATATAAAATTGTGGGTAGAAAAAAAATCAGATAATAAATTTTTATTTATAGAATAGATGATAATTTTATCATTCACTAATTTCTTATTGTGAACCACTTATGTAGTTGTGATTACATAAGGCTTACCATTACATTTTGGATTAGGTAGTTTCTGACATATATTATAATCCTGAATCATTGTATTCTTGTACTAGTTTTCATAACTTCTATTCTCTATTTAATTATAAAATTTGAGTTGATTGGAATATTCAATTGTTGTTTTCTCTATTAATTTTATTGGATTACATCTTCACAACACATTAGTATTCATTTTCTCATGGATTTTCTTCTCTTCAAAAAACAATTTAGAACGCCATTATGTAAATTTAAACGATTCATATTGAGAGACATTCCACATAAAATTAGATTAATTTTCTCTCTTACATGGGTGTTATTTATTCAATATCCATTAAAATACATTTTTCTATTTATACCCCAAAAAATATGAAAAATAGAGAGTCACCTCTCTCTATTTCTACCTTAAGAGTAAGAGTAATAATTTCCTCATAGATATCAATTATATTTTTAGCCAATTAATTTTGAATCCTTGGTTTTCAGGAAGTAAATGATTGAGTAATTTTCATATCAGTATTAGCAATAATACTAGAATAATGAATTTCAGGTCTAGTGAAATATATTTTCTAAAATATACAAAGACAAAATTACCATATCATTTTTTGTGCATTATAGATTGAGAAATTAATTTTCTAAATAATTTATCCATTTATTAGTAATAAGTGTATCATTTTTCCCATTGAAGTAAATTGGATTTTTTCAAATAAAAGACAAAATGTTGTGTTTTTAATGCCTTTAAATTTTTGGATTTTTAGCATGACTCAAATTACAATTCATAAATTAGGAAATTTTGGGGAGAATAAAAATAATATTTTTTATAAGATCTCCAAATATAGTTTATTTATCATGTGTAATATCATGTAATTTATTATCACATTCATTTTTTATATAATTAATCCTTTTTATCCATTCACTAAAAGCAAAAGTCATTATGTGAGTATAAATCATTAATAATTTGAGTGGTAATCATATGATAATTTGAATAATTACTAATATTTCCTAAATTACAAAACATTATTTCCTAACACTGATACTTCAGGTTCTTCATATATCACTTTGGATTACTTTAGGATGTCGTAGGTTTGATTACCTGATTTTATATAACTAAATATCCATGAATAATAAACCTTCCTTTGATACCAAAAAATTTTACCCAAGAATAACATATATACATATCTAGTCATTTGTTAGGAAATAATAATACATCTCACAATAACCAATTCCAAATAATCAAAATGGATCAGTGTATTTTGTAACTAGATAAATAATAAACATATTTAAGGAAAATCTCTAATATCTCCCAAAACATTCTTCACACTTGTAAACCTTATATAATTTCCACACCTAATAAATTTATTAATAATTAATGAAAATTTACTCATAAGAATGGGTGAGATTATATGATTGGTAATGGAAAACACAAGAGATAAAAATAGGGGATACCAAGTGATAATAAGTAAAGCAGTTATAACAATTTAATAACTTTCAAAGTGATAAAAAACAATATATCTTCCAAAAATCATGAGTCCTAGAATATGAGTTTTTCATGAGAAAAAAATGAGTTATAAGAGTGTGGGATCATCAACAATCAATCATGATCCTTTAGGGAACATCCTAAGAATAAAAGATAATTTTTTAGCAAACATATAATAATTAAAAATCATTTCCATAGTTAAGGTGAGCTACCATGATCATCATTACATAGTGGGTAGAGTCCCATAGTGGGTTGAGTTCACTCCCCATTCCTGTAAACAACGTTGACATAGTCCCATAGTGGATTTTATTCACCCCAAATACTTTACATATTATCTCACATGATATTAAACATTACCTGATTCATTGGTGGGTAATATAATTTCATACCCATAAAAAACAAAATTTGAACCAAACATATTTGTTCCACCAGGTCCTAAAAACCTCAGTTACTCAATCACTGCATATTTATCCCATGGGAAAAAAAGATACATAAAAATCCCATTATAATATAATCATTATATAACTTATAGAGAAATAATTATTTATGGAATCACTAACACATGTCCACATTGAAACATGATATTTGTTAAATTTTGTTCTTATATATGAAAAATAAATATATTTTCATATGAAATATTTTTTGGAAAACAATAAATAACCTAATTTTGATTTGTTAAATTTTAAAAACAGAAAATTCATTTAATTATAAGAATTTAAATTTCATTTAAACCCCATTAAAACTTTTAAATCAATATATTTAATTAATTACAGTCATGAAAGAGGGAAAATATTATCAAGTAGTTAATATTAAAAAACATTAATTTTCACACATTTGGAAAAAAATAAAAATGAACCATAAGGTAAATGTGTAAAATATCATCCTTTAAAAATATGAAATAAAAATTCTCTCTAAATAGCGTCCATGATGGTTATAGAAGATGGTCCATCAATAAAAATTGAAAAAATATTTCACACCAATGGAAAAATGTCTGAATAACTCATGAAGAAAATCTGAAAATTATTCCGTCCAAAAAATTTGTAATTAATGATAAATATAGTTAAAAATGAACCTAAAGACAATTTAATAATATATAATAATGCTTTTGAATCAACATAAATAATATTGATATTGAATAAAGTATTATCATCCTAAAAGATGAAAAATGGTTGGATTTATAAAAAACAAACATTCTGTGTCTGTTAGTACCCGACATGGGGAAAATGGAATGAATACTTAAAAATATATAAATATAAATTTCAAATGAAAGTATCTTTGTTTTAAAATATAATTAACATATAATTTTTTATTATTGGAAGTTGAAATATAAACATTCCAATTAAAAAGTGATATTATAAAACAAACCCTTACCTAAAGTGCTTGCTTTATAAAAAAATATCCAAACACCTATATAATAAATATTCTTTTATTATTAATATATTTACAAACCATATTTAAACTTCTCATACCATATATCATTACATTTACATTTACTAATTTATTAATATTTCTTCCTTTATAAAATTTTGTGTGTTAACAATATTTTTTTTCTTGCATGTTTCAATTCATATATTATTATCCTTACTACTTTATCATTTCATCATCAAAGAATAAATAATAATTTAATTAATATCATTTATTATTATATACAAATTTAGAACTATCCATGAATAGAGGTGATGAATAATATTATATGTCACTCTATAGAGGTGGTGTCCTACATGTACACACATCTAATGTTTTTTAATTTTCAATAGATAGAAGAAATGATGATAAAGAATAATTTACCATTATATAATAAAAATATGTTATAAATATCATAATAATTTATAAATTCATTTTTATAACCTTATATAATAAGAGATGTTGAAAAATGAAATACATCACTTTATGGAGGAATTAGATGGTGTGTATGCATGACAATCAAATTCATTTTCCATTAAATGAAAAGGACACATATTATAACTACTAAATAAATATAATGAAATTTATGTATATTTATTATAATTATTTAATCATATTATTATGGATATAATAGACTTATTAGAGGTGGAAGAGGATATAAACATGAGATAACTATGTTAATGCAATAACTAATCCCTCAAGTATAATTCTTTTACATACATCTAAAACCTTGTAGTTACATATTTTAGTGATACGAAAACCTATAGGACATGGGTATGATAGTTGGGATGTGATTTTTCTAAAGTATGGTCAATATAACATACACATAATGTGTGGATAATTATAGAGAGTATGCTCCATTTTATATGTGTTGGGAGTGGAACCGTTATAAATACCTTCAACGTCAAGATAATATAAATTCATTTCCTTTGGAAAGTAGAAATAATAAGAAAAAACTAAAATAAAAGATGATTTTATGTTTAAATAGACTAATAAAATCAAATAAATATTAGGTTTTAGGATATTTTAATTCTTATATTATTGTTTATCCCATATTAACCATTTTAACCTTTACTGAGATGAGTTTCCATTTAACATAGTACCCATTATTTATGAATAAAAATAAAATTAAACATATAACTAATATTTTAAATTGTAATTATAAATATATAATTCATTTTATCATAATAAATTTATTATTTTGTGAAATATTAATTCTAATATCTACACACAAAATGGAAGAAACTAGTTTTTTAGAAAAAAAATGCATATTTATGTGTAAAAATGATTATAATTTAATTAAATTACATATAACAACCATTAATTAAATTTATATTATTTTTTTGAATACACTATTTAAAAATTTTATTATAATACTTCATCAGTTTTTATTATTTTCATTTATTACGACATGAATACACTGTACACAATACAAATATTTTTCTAAATAATATCTCATTTTACCATCAAATGATTTTATCTTCACTTGTAAACAAATGATAAATTTTTTTATTTATTATTATTTTATATTATTTAGGAGAAAATATTATTCGATATATTTAATGCTAAAAATATGACACATTATATTTTACATAACATAAATATATAAATTAATGTTTGTAAAGAAAATATTTTATTTTACCTAGGATACTTAAACTTATATTACATAACCATTTCATTGATTCCATCAATATAATTTCAAATTATCAATTATAATGTACCAATATTTTATTATTGATATCATTTTTCATAATTAAAAAATTTATTGAAACTGTACAATTTAAAAACAATTCAAAATAATCTCTTCAGAATCAATGGTATTTCAATAAGTGAATTTGACGATTTTTGAGAATCCAATTATTTTACCAATTCCATTTAAATAATTAATGATGTATTTTATTGTGTATTTTAATAAATTATTATTCAAAAATGTTTGGTGTCATATTCTTGAAAATCTATCAAAAATATAAAATTTATTAAAGAGATATATGTTATATAATCTAAGGGTTTGAAAACTAAAGTGCATCTTGATTAAGAACATATAATAATTGAAGTATAATACTGACAACACATGTATTGATCAGTGTAAAAAACTATAAATTTTAGGCTTTTCCATTACATATGAACCTTTTAAAAATCCTCTCGTATTGTTGTTGTTGTTGTTCGTTATGTATTTTATATTAAGGTAAGGTTTTAATGTGCACCATTATATATATTTATCTTAATTAGGACTTAGGATTTGTATAATAGGGGAAAATTGAGGATAAAGATAAAACCTAAAATTATCCATGTGCATTTATTTAACCCTACCCCCAACCCTCTAAGTTTCCTGGAATGGTCCAATAGGAACACATGTAGTACCGGATCTAACCATGTATCATTTGATTAGATTGTTATTTTTACCCAGTTTTTTTAATAAATCTATAAAATGTGTATATTTCTTGATGATGTTGTGATACCTCAAATGTATTAAAAGGAAGTTATATCTTATAGAACCAATGTGGAGGTATTATTCCTAACATTAATGAGTAAAATGAAAATGGGGGAAAATATTGAGAAAAATATCCAAAGAAATTGAGGATATATCACTAATTAAATATTATCAAAATGATAATTTTTAATGAACTAAATTTATTGTGAGTGATAATTTTTGAAAGGATATTTAATAATTTATGAGTATTAAAAGGAATAATCCATACAAATAGTTCCAGGCCACTACCTTGATGTTGTTAAATATTTAAAGAACATTTTTATTGATGTATCCATTAACTTGTTTCGTTTTATCAGGGGATTTCTAAAAGAAATGATAGATCTATACAAGAAAGAATAAATGATGGAGTGGGATTTGGGGAAGAAATTACAAAGCCAAAAAAATATCATAAGACTAGTGGAATCTAAATATGAATTTTCCTACTTAAATATAAACATATTTATATCCTGGGGAAAAGAAAACATAAAAGGGTGAGCTCAAATGCTCAGTAAGGGTAAAAAAAAGAAATATCAATCACATCATATTCATAAGAACACAACATTTTGGAAATCTTAACCTGCAAAAGAGAGCATAATTTCATAACATGGGATAAATCATAGTAGTGAAATGAAATCCCAATAATCATGACTTAAAACATGAAACTTTTTGGCATACACAAATAATAATAGAGAATCATTTCTTATTAGTCAAGACTCATTGCCAAGACTATCTCAGTGGACAAAGTCCCTTTCTGAGCCGAGTTCACTCCTCGTTTCAGTCCTGTTTCACTGAACCAGTATAACCTACCATTCTAGCCATGTCTATCTCATGAGATATAAAATCTTTACCCAATGCATTGGAGGGAGATATAGGTCCCACCCATCTCATAATGATACCATTCTTATGTGTGCCACAAAATCATAAATCATACATCATTGCATAACCCATGTAATAAAAATGGGAATCTTAAACATCATGACATCATAAAACAATTCATATAAGATAAAGGAACTCATAAAAAATATTTCCATCACAACATAATCTAATCATTGTAATAATAGGGATAGAAACAGAACGCTATATTATCTTAGATGGAAAATAATTTTGATAAAACACTTGAACTCCATTCTTGAGGAAAATATCCTTTCTACTTCAAAAACACTTTTCCTTTCTTAACATGTCATACAATTCTAAACTAAAATAAGTTGATTAAAAATAAACATGAAAAATTGTAAAGGAAGATTCTTGGAAATAATGTTATAAAAATCCATTCATGCCGTATTAGTTAAAAAAACATTCTTCTCGTACTTTTTTTTCGGAAAAGTCAAAAAGTACCTCGTACGGAAAACGACAAAAGATTCCTTTCATATATTTTACTAAGAACTCACCAAAGAGTAAAATTGGATATAAACAATTTTATAAAGATATAAATTTTACATATTAAGGAAACATGGATGTGGATGATAAAATACACCCCAGTAAATTCCAAAGTATAGACTATCTCAGATAAAAATGAGATTGTGATATTTCCCTTACCTTAGGTCCGATTTGCTTTGTAAGTGTCCAAACCTCCTTTATAATGGTTTAAATAATGTCATTGACTTATTCCAGAATCATAATCATTGTTATGATATCATTTATGGTTCACTTATGACTTTATATTACCCGTTCTTTTGTAAATTCCATGTTAAAGAGCGTTTTGGGTAAAATTGTTTCATTTGTCATCCGTGTTTTGACTTGTAATTATTCATATGATTACATAGATCATGATTACTTAATTAAAGAATATAAAACATGATTTATATCTAATATATATTCATAATATACATATATATAATAAATCAGTAAATGGAATGAAATACACCGTTCATGGAGACGGTAGGTCGTACGTACGCATGAACGCTGTTTTCGTTTCCTTATTGAGTTGAATGGAATTAAGTAGATGACATACACATATATACAAATAAATCCAGTATCATTAGTATGTCATATATTTCTTGATTACTTATTATATACACTTTATAATCATTCATGAATGGTTAATGTGGAGAATGAATCTCATCGCGTCGTGGAGACGGTAGTCCGTACGTACGCAAGAGCGATGATATCATTCTCATGATCGTGGGAATGTATTGGAGTGTATGTATACTATTTCAGAATCAATATCACTTTAAAATAATCATATATAGTTATTATTTACACCATTATACCCATCCAAGTAAGGTGGTGGTGGAAAATAGATTACACCACGGCGTGGAGACGGTATTCCGTACGTATGCATGCGCGGTGATTTCTTTTTCCGTAGGATGGATAGATGGTGAAATAGGGTTGTTTCATACTTATAATAACATATCAGTATATGAGTGATACTGATGTTATTACTTTATAATGAAACAACCTTATAAGAAGAAGTGGAAGAAGAAATAAAGGTGAAAGAATTGGTAACGGAAATTACCTCTTCTTTGAAGCGCCTCTTTGAGACCTCCTATTAGGGAACTAAAATTGGTCTTTGAGGAAGACCAGAATGTCTAGGATGTTTCTAGGGAAGTGGAGAAGAGAATTTGTCAGAGTTTGGCCGAGCTTGAAGGATCAAAGTGGTGTGAGGAAGAGGGGAAGGAGGTGCCCTTTTATAAGGGAGGAGACGGGTACCTTTGGAATAACTAAAAATATTATTTTATTGTAAAGAAAAATTAGGTTTTAAATAGCTCCAAATTGATTTATTTAGAAGCTAAGGTGGGGATGGGTCGAAATCCTCTCATCTAATAGAATTTAGACAAGTTTAGGTTCCTATTTTAACCTTATCATTTAGACTTAACATTAAGTTAAATAATTTTACTTTTACCGTGTCTTCTTGTGTTCTTACACTATAAGGTTAATAAACATACTATAAGAAGCCAAACGAACCCCAAGTTGTTTATTATTAATATATATAACCTTATCTATTTCATTTGGCCGAACCTTAGATTTTTAGGAATAAAATAACAATTAATAATATAATATTTGTTTTAAAAACTATTTTATGGCAATTTTGACACTATTCAATAGTTGATTTTTTTGAAACTTATAACAGATTTATTAGTTCAAAAAACATTAATTAAATCAATAATAACATGTCATATTAACCTATGGAATTACTGGAATTCTTAAAAAGTGTCAAATTATATTTATTTGGGTATTTATAATATCAATTATTCTAATTTTTCACTATTATGGTAATTACTGCATCATCATTGTGTCATAAATAAATTAAATTATTTAATGTCTAAAAATATAAAATAAAATACCATTATGTAGGAAAACGTTTTATATTTCTAATTAATATTTATAGTCGAATTTATCTTATGTATATCCCTATATTAAAATTGATATACTTATTAAACATTGATTTTAACTATTTTAACCCTTCTTTAAATAAATTAATAATAAATGTCCTAATCTAATACAAGTGGGCCTAAATGGTCATATTTTATTCCTAAGGTTGTTTTTGATCGAATTACACTTATCCAACAGAATTATGAAATGTGTTAGGGTAATAATAATATCATTTTTACCCTTAATTACCCTATTTACTTTTAACCGTGGTAAAAAAAGTAAAAAGCTACTATTCACCAAAAATTATTTTCATCTCATTGAACCACATTTTACTTACTGACATCAACCGTGTCTCTTGGATTTTTGAAATTCCACTCACAGAAGAGGTAAAATTAAGTTTTATGAAAATTCATTTTTTTACTACCACTTAGTGGTTTCACTATTCATCAAAAAATGAAAGTTTCCATAAAAATACAAAAAATTAGGCCTAAGCTATATTTGATATTATGAACTCAAAAATGATGTCTATTTTACCAAATTAAAAACAAATTAGTTACATTAACTAATTTAAAAATTAATTCTCGTCGTCAAAACAAATGACGTGTTTTTAAGAGATAATAACTATCAAAAGATTGACACTTGTTTATAACTGGTTTAAATGTGAAATTACATCCAATGACCAACATTGTATTAAATTGTAAAAATATATTATAAATATAAATTAAAACCACTCAAATTAATAATTTATCACTATTAATTATTTTTATTAAAAAAGTTGTTTTTAATTAAAATTTAGTAATTTTCACTATTCATCAGAATATGAAAGTTATCCGAAAAGTACCAAAATTTCACCTTAGGCTAAATTCGATACTCCGAATCCAAAAATGAAGTCCATTTTGAGAGATAAAATTTCTAAAATTTTAAAAGGTGGTTATTACTATTCATAACGGGTAGTTTTAATAATATTTTAATAGCATATCGTTTTTTAGTGAAACTCGGTATTGCGTACTACACACGCTATCGAGGAAGGTCGTGATTGCGTGTAATACAAAGCAAGTCAAGGTTGCGTGTTGTGAAAGATCCTTTTGGTGTATCGTACAACACAAGACATTAATGAAATCAAAAAGAATATTTTTCATAAAATCTCGGGGTGTTACAGTGGGACCACCCCACCTTAACCTCCCATGAGAGGTTATGGTGGTGGGCCCCACCCAAACCTAACCTCCAGTGAGGGGTTATGACGTGAAGACCAAACGGGGCTAAAGTCCCCTATTAATGGTTAGAGTAGAAAACCTCTCAACTACCCTCATTAATGAGGGAGAGTTTATCCACACCCTCCCTCCTTTATGGTGCCACCTTCCCTTTAATTAAATTGTGCCAACTCCCCTAATTAACTTGTGCCAATGCTCCACATTAATTAGGTAAAGCCAATTAATTTATTTCACCATTTTTAATTCTGTGCCAAAAAAATAATAGATAAACCTATCTATGATTATTTTCTTTGGAATCTTGGTGGAAACTTGGGAGAAGAGGGAAGAACTCTCCCAATGAAGAATGAAGAACGCCGACCATATTTGACTTCTTCCTCAGAGCTTCTGCAAACATGGGACGTCTTCAAATGACTTACCCTCTACATCGTCGTCAACAAGCCGGCACATCTCAGGATTGGATGCATGCAGTGGATGTGACAAATGACGATCATCTTCGTCTACTTTCCGCGACTCTGTCTACGAACGATGAATGACAATCAAAGGTAGGGTTTTTTTTAAAGTTGATGCATTCCTTGAATATTGTTCAATGGTTGGAAATTAATTGTTTGCGGGTGAGTATATGTTCATCTTCTTACTTCTTGATGAGCCAATTGATACCAACCTAAACGCGGAGGGTGCGGGCCAAACCAACATGAACAGAACCCTCCACCGTTCTTGTTTGTGACGATATTTGGCATAGAGATGAGGAGACGGAACAAAGAAGATGACGAAAACAAAAGTCGCACTACCCGCGGCCTCCACAAACTGCACCACCCCCCGTGACGCTTCGTTGCTTTGGGCCGAACCACGAACCTCCGGACGAGCCACCCCGACCACACCACCGCCAGCCCATGCCACCCAGCTCCCGGTCATCGGCCCATATGGCGGAGCCCAGCCCGACCACCCACCGGCCTGCCGGCCCGCCCGACGCCTTGCCCGACCTCCCGCCGGCCCGCCCGACGCCTTGCCCGGCCGCCCTCCGGCCCCCCCGACACCCTGCCCAGCCGCCAGTCCGCCAGCCTGGCACCCAGCCCGACAGCCCGATGGCCCGCCCGGTGCCATGCCCCGCTGCCCGCCCGCCCACCCGACACCTTGCCCGGCTGCCTGCTGGCTCGCCTAGTGCCCTGCCCGGCGCCCCGCCCGGCCGCCCGCCGGCTCGCCCGGCGCCCTGACTTACTGCCCACCGGCCCGCCGGGCGCCCCTTCCGGCGCCCTGCCCTGCCGCTGGCCGGCCTGCCTAGCGCCCTGCCCTGCCGCCCACCGGCCTGCCCGGCCACCCGCGGCCCGCCCGCCGGCCGGCCTAGCTGCCTCCCGGTCACTGGACGGCCCACCTGGTCTCCACCTGACCAAACCAGTGCTTTGGCCGCGCAGAACTCCCGATCCAGCCCACTATCCCCCTCACAGTGCCCTGGCCGAACCGGCCCGGCTGCGCCCTCCTGGCCGAGCCACGCCGGGTCGTGCCCTTGCGACGCCCGGGCCCGAACTGGCCCCGAGCCTGGGCCGAACCTAACTGGCTGGCCTGCCCAATGGGCCGGGCCAGACCCAACAGGTCTGATCAGGTCAACCCAGACCGGTGCGTCCCCGAAGGGGGCGGACCGGGTCGGACCGTACCCTGGTCCACTACTAACCCTTTACTTTCTTTGGCAATATCTTTCGCAATGGACGTCTTTTTGAAGAACCTTCAGGGGCCCTGGTAATCTTGAGGATAGATGGTCCCTTTGATTATACCCCACTGGAGTTCGGGGTATAGTTGAGATATGGTCAGGTTGGATCGTACACGAATCCAACCGGGCCTCGGGACTAAAAGGCTAATTACTCACAGACCGGGCGTCTGATTGACGAGCCATCCATTGCGTTGAGACCTATATGACATGGTAGACCGTTGAGATAATTCATAGGGTTACTTCGTGATAGTTGGATTATCGAATAGTATCTCTTGGAGAAGATCCTCTTGGAGACGAGCATGCATAGTGCGGAGACCTAGTAGCTGGCCGAGACCTGATGACTGCTGACCATTTTGACTTAGAGTGACTCTAGTATCCCAGTGGGGAGTGCTATGGTGTCACGGTAGACCCACAGTGGGGAGAATCTTGGTGTCGCGGGAAACCCACAGTACTCGACAGGAGGAGTACCTCAGTAGGCTATGAGGGGGAGCGCCTTGGTGACGCAGTAAAACCACAGTGGGGAGCGCCTTGGTGACGCAACAGACCCACGATACTTGATAGGAGGAGTACCTCAGCAGTCCAAGGTTAGTGGGAAGCACCTTGGTGTCGCGGCAGGCCCAATGTACTCAATTGCGCAAGAGTTCTCTAGTAGTCGAGGTTTCGATAAAAAAATCATGGTTGAGATGAGTCAGTAACTTTTGTAATTACTGTATGACTGAGATGGATTACTTGATAACTTAGGTATATTTATAGTCATATACCTAAGGGGGGTTATCTATTGATTTCATACTTTGTGGTTTATCTTTTTTGGTTTTTGTGAGACCTTGAGGGTCTCAGAGTCCCTACTGAGTATCGTTATACTCAACCATACACGGGCTATGCCCACAACTTGTTGTGTTGGATGTCGATGACGGGCAGTGCTGACCGAGGATGAGTGTACTAGGACTAGATGGTACCTGGAGGTGGAGCATGCAGCGTGACGGTACACAGACGAGATGAACAGATGTGGATTGTTGTGGAGGCTATTTGTACCTACCCTTTAGGTAGGATTTCCCAATTGATGATCTAGGGGATTTTTTCCCTTTTCCTAGTCCTTCTACTTTCAGTTCCCTTTAACATTCCTATTGGGATTGTATTCTGGCCTCTTTACCTTAAACACTCTCTTTTGGTTAAACAGTTTTCTTAGTGTTTTGTATCCAGCTATGTGCTCTGTTGTGTGTGTTTATACTTTATAAAGGAAATTCATTCCCAGTTTTAGGTAATTACGCCTTTGGTCCTAGTCTCCAGCCCATGGACTATGGAATGAAGGCTTGGGGTAGTCACAGCACGGGCCCCGAGGGACGGGTCGTGAAAAATGGTATTAGAGGAGTCAGTTCAACCACAGAATATTATACACTGATCTTCCTTTTTGGTGAAGCAATAGTGTTAAGGGTATTGAGTGTAGTTTTTAGTTCAGGGAGTCCAGTGTTGATATGCCGGCCGATGTATCCATACACCAGAACCCTGACTACTGATTTCCAACTCAGTGCATGAAAACACTGATTGCGTGTTTTTTTCAAAAGTTTTATTTATGTTACCTCAACCAGGTTAGCTCACGAGGTTTAATATTTGACCATGTTGCTTCTGTTACTTTCAGGATGTCTCCCCGTGGATGACCAGTGAGAGTCCCAAGAGTAGTACAGACAGATAGCCCACCGAGCGATGAGGCCTTAGTGTAGTACCCTTTTCTAGCAGAGGCAGCAACGATACTACATCTCATCGGGCCACTGATTCCAACAGTCCTAGCATCAAATGATGAACGCCAATTTAGCGTGTTGAATGTGTTCCAGCCCAGAGGCCGCCCAGGTTCAGGGGAGAGACAGACCCACAAGAAGCTGAGGATACACTGTAGGCTGTAGTGAGAGTTTTTTGACTGGTAGAGACACCATCCGACTTCATGGTGATACTTGATGCCTGCCTTCTATAGGAAGCAGTGGGAAGATGGTGGAGCTTGATTATCCATGTCCATGATGAGATGATGCTTCTCTGGGAAGACATCGAGAGCCTGTTTCGGGAAGAGTTTTGTTCCATCGACTCTCCGCGAAGTGCGTATTCTAGAGTTACTTCATCTGCTGTAGGGCATCATGACTGTAGCTCAGTACATAGAAAGGTTCACAGAACTATCACGTTACTCCACAGATATGGTGTGGGACCTATTATTCAGGGCCCATACCTTTGAGAAGGGGCTCAGATGGGAGATCAAAGCTCCGATGATCTCACTCAGCATCCCGACACATGCATGGGTGTTATAGAGAGCCCTCCTAGTGGAGAGTTTCCTTGATGAGTAGTCTCCAGCAGCGAGATCCACCACTAGTAGACATGTAGGGGAGTCTTTATCATCTGGTAGTAGATAGATGTCACAGCGGTCCAAGAGTACTAGACTCATGGGTGGATGACCAAATGACTCATGATCAATTGTGCTGGGTACCCGGAGCAGAGAAAGACATGCCAGGAGCGGGAAATGTTTCTCTTGCAGTGGGCAGGGTCACATGGCTTGTGAATCTCTGACCCGCCATTCAGATGATCAACAGATGTTCGAAGTACTACTCAGGCAGTGACATAGATTCGATGGAGGTGGTCCATAGGGAGTAGGTAGACGTGGAAGAGGAGATGGTCAAGCAGCTGGCAGTAGGTGACCTTTCGAGGTGTTACCACCACCAACACTAGGAGGTCCACTCTGACCACATGGAGCATGTGGAAATGTGAGAGCTTAGCTTCAGGCAGCTGAAGCATATGACCATTTAAATCCATAGATGATTTGAGGTACTATCTGTGTCTACTCCACCTTACCTGTAGCTTTTATAGACACAGGTGCCAGTCACTCTTTCAATTCCACTGCCCTCGTTCGGAGCTCAAAGATTCTGACAGATCGGTTAGCTCGATCCTTAAGGATAGAGGCTCGTACAAGAGTAGACTCGATGATTACACACTGGTTCCGGTAATGTGAGATTACTCTAGGAGGTGAGAGCTTCGGCTTGGATCTCCTTGTAGCGGCGTCGAGGCCTAACGACATCATCTGGGGTATAGACTGGTTATCTACAGTCTATGCTCAGATCGACTGTATTAGGTGCAAAGTGCGGTGTGTCAACATGGATCAGACCGGGTTTAACTTCACCGACAAGAAGCGAACCTTTTCAGCACAAGACAGAATTACTCGGAAGAGGGTGCAGCCGATCACTCATCAGTTGGCCTACCTTACGCTCATAGTGGAGGATGTGGAGAGTTTGAGCTATCCTGTAGTGGTGGAAATGTACGCGAATGTTTTCCCTGATAATGTCCCGGGTCTACCTCATCACCGAGAGGATGACTTCTATATTGACCTATACCCTGGGATGATACTGATATCTACACCAGCGTATCAGATGGATCCCACAGAGCTTCACAGGCTACAGGTAAACTAGTGGACTTGCAGGAGATAGGATTCATCCGTCCCAATGTTTCTCCCTAGGCAGACCTGATTCTGTTCGCCAAGAAGGCGGATGGGAGATTGAGGATTTTTTTCAACTACTATCACCTGAACTAGGTGACCGTGAAGAACTGGTCACCACCCCCTAGGATTGAGGACCTATTTGATCAACTGAAGGGAGCACAATGGTTCTTGAAGATAGACCTCATATCAGGCTATCACCATCTCAGAGTTTGAGATAAGGATGCGTAGATGACGACTTTTAGATGTCGGTACGACCACTACAAGTTCTTGGATATGCCTTTCAGCATAACCAATGCTTCAGAAGTTCTCATGGGACTCATGAATAGTATTTTTATCCATTCCTCGATTGCTTTGTCGTAGTCTTCATTGATGACATTTTGGTCTACTCAACTACTGAGGAGGAGCATGCCTTCCATTTGCGGGTAGTACTAGACACACTCTGAGAGCACCATCATTATGGAATGCTCTCTAAGTGCCAGTTCTGGATCCGAGAGGTTCAATTTTTAGGACACGTCATCTCGAAGGCTAGAGTTTTAGTGGATCCAGTGAAGATTGAGGTGGTACTAGCTTGGGAGCCACCCAAGAGTATGACAGAGGTACAAAGTTTCATGTGTTTGGATAGTTACTACCAAAGGCTAGTTCCATACTTCTTCAATGATGCAACCCCATTATCAGCCATGACGAAGAAGGGGAAACCCTTCGTGTGATCAGAGAGATGCCAACAGAGCTTTCAAGAGCTGAGGCAGAGGTTGACTCGTGCCCCCCATCTTGAGGCTTCCATAGGAAGGCATAGGGTACGTAGTCTACTGCGACTCATCATGGACTTGACTAGGGTGTGTCCTGACGCAGGAGTGAGAAATTATCGCGTATGGTTCTCGGTAGCTGAGACATCACGAGCATAATAATGTTACCCACGACCTGGAGTTAAGAGTAATGGTCTTTGCCTTGAAGATGTGGTGACACTATCTGATTGGCGAATGTTTTATCGTGTACTCTGATCACAAGAGTATTAGGTATATCTTCTCTCAAAAGGACCTGAACATGATATAGTGGTGATGGCTTGAGTTCCTCCAGGACTATGACTTAGAGAGATTCAATACTCCTAGAAAGGGGAACGTTGTAGCATATTCACTCAGCAAGAGATCTGGTATACAGCTGCTAGGTGAGGCGACGGAGCAGCTGACCGCTTTGTAGATATCCATTATGGATAGGGATGGAGAAACTTTCCTTCAGTCCCTTATAGTCACTCCCCCACTTCTTCAATGAGTAAGGGAGACACAATGGGGATGCAGACTGCGAGACATGGCGTGCTCAGAAATCCACAGGGGAGGCACCTGATGGATTTTATCAAGGTGGGGAGCACGTCATCCTCTTAAGAGGACGTGCTATGGTACAGATGTCTCTTCAGGAAAAAGTGTTAAGGGAGTTCCACACATCCCCTTTAGTGGTACATCCATGAGTGGTGAAGATGTACCAGGTCCTTCGATGACAGAACTGGTGACCGGGTATAAAGAAGTTAGTTGCAGAGTTTATCTCTCGGTGCCTCACTTGTCAGCAAGTGAAGGTAGAGCATCAGGTACCAGCAGGCTTGGTTTAGCTTTTAGAGTTTGTAGAGTAGAAGTGGGATGGGATATCCATGGACTTAGTGATGGGTCTTCCATGTACATCCAGGGGCACGACTCGATTTGGGTGATCATTGATTAACTCACCAAGTCGGTCCACTTCCTACCTACCAAAGACCAGGGATAAGCAGAGAGCTTGGGAAGCCTCTATGTGTAAAATATTATGTGGCTACATGGAGTAACTTCATCTATTGTCTCAGTTCGTGACACACGGTTTACTTACTGGCTATGGAAGGGGTTTCAGGAGGCTTTTGGGATGCAACTTCGTCTAAGAACCACCTTCCATCCTTAGACGGATGACCAAACTGAGTGGACCATTCAGACCCTCGAGGACATGATGCGTGCTTGTTTCCTCAACTTCAGTCGTAGCTGGGAGGACCACTAACCTTGGGGGAGTCTTCATACAAAAATAGGTATCACTCCATGATAGGGATGGAACGTTTTGAGGAATTATATAGGAGACCTTGCAGATCAACCTTGTACTGGACAGACCTGGGGGAGTAAGAAATGGTGGGACCAGAGATGGTATAGGCTACCATGGAGAAGGTTCAGATCATCCAGGAGCAGATGAAGACTACAAAGAGAAGGCATATGTCTTATGCTGATAGGAAACGAATACCTCTGAAGGTCGAGTATGGCGACTACGTCTTTCTACGAGTCACACCTTGATGAGGTCTACAGAGATTTGGACGAGGAGGAAAGTTGTCTATGGGGTTCATTAGACCATTATAGGTCCTCAGTTTAGTTGTTGAGGTGGCTTACCGCTTACCTCTTTCACCTCAGTTGTACCGGGTGCACGACGTCTTCCACGTATCTTAGCTGAGGAGATACAAGAATGACCCTTCTCACATCATCGACCATGGAGAGTAGGACGTCGATGATGGGGAGATTTTTACGGAGGGTTCAGTGGAGATTGAGGATCGACAGGAGCAGGTACTACGTTTATGTTCGATACCTCTATTGCGCATTCCCTGGCAGCACGAGAACCTATAGGAGATCATATGGGAGTGGGAGGCTCAGATGCGTGTTCAGTACCCCCACTTGTTCCCTTAGTTCGAGTTCTAGATTATGAGGACGTAAAGACCTGAGGTGGGGAGAATGTAAAGACCCAGAATTTATGTGGATTTTTTATAAAAAAATATATGAGAATTTTCCGAGTTCTCAAAAAATGACGGCACATGATTCTGAGGTCAGGTTTTCCTGGAATTAATTTCTGATGTTTTGTTCGGGTACATTCAGTAAACGTACGAGCGGGTTTTAATAACTTTTGAACCGGTGCTCGGAATTGAAATCTGAGGGCACTGTTGAACTCACAGCACCAATATTCTCTTAAGAAGACTCTCACTTCCATAGAAGTTGGTCGAGAATAAAAGATAGTTTTGGGGGTTTTTAGAGATTGAATTAAATAAAAATAAAGTGTGTGGATTTATTTTAATTTTATGGTTAAACTCTCATCAAGGAAGTTGGAGGTGGGACAACCACACCTTATCCTCCCATGAGAGGTTATGGTGGTGGGGCCTACCCAAACCTAACCTCCCACGAGAGGTTATGAAATGGGGACCACACGGGACTAAACTCCCCTATTAACGGAGGGAGCGGAAAAACTCTCAACTCCCCTCATTAATGAGGAAGATTTTCTCCACACCCTCCCTCCTTTATGGTGCCACCATACCTTTAAATAAATTGTGCCAACTCCCCTAATTAACTTGTGCCAATCCACCACAATAATTAGGTGGATCCAGTTAATTTATTTCACCATTTTGAATTCTATGCCAACGAAATAATAGATAAACCTATATATTATTATTTTCATTGGAATCTTGGTGGAAACTTGGGGGAAGAGGGAAGAACTCTCCCAACGAAGAACGAAGAACGCGGGCCTTCTTCGACTTCTTCCTCGGAGATTCTACCAACGTGGGATGTATTCAACCGACCTACCCACCGCATCGTCATCAACGAGCCGACACAGCTCAGGATTGGAAGCATGAAGTGGACGCGACGAACGACGATCTTATTCGTCTACTTTTTTCCACTCTGTTAATGAACGAAGAACGACGATGAAAGGTTGGGGGGTTTTACATGTTTATTCTTTCCTTGAATCATATTCAACGGTTGGAAAAGAATTGTTTACAGGTGAGTTGTTGTTTATCTTCTTACTTCTTGATGAGCCAATTGATACCACCCTCAACGCTGAGGGTACGAGCCAAACCAACATGGCCCGACCCCTCCTCCATTCTTGTTTGTGACGATCTTCGACATGATGTTGAGGTGATGGAACGATAAAGGTGGTGATGATAAAGACCGCGCTACCCGTGGACTCCGCAAATCGTGCCGCACCTGCGATGCTTTGTTGCTCTGGGATGAACCATGACCCTCTGACTAAGCCACCTCGACCGCACCACCGCTAGCCTGCACCCCTGGCTCCCAGCCGCCGGCCCTGCTGGCCGCACCCTGCCCGACAACCCGCCTGCCCACATGGCGCCCTACCGCTCCCGCCCGCCGGCCCGCCTGGTCGCGCCCTGCCCTTCCACCCACCGGCCCACCTGGAGCCCTACCCGGCCACCCACCGGCTCGCCTTGCGCCCTACCATGCCACCCGCCTGCCCTCTTGGGGCCCTGCCCTGCTGCCCGCCGGCCCACTTGGCGCCCTACCCGGTCAGCCGATAGACCCTCTGGAGCCCTTCCCGGCTGCCCACAGGCCCGCCTAGCGCCCCGCCCGCCTGCCCGTCGTCCCGCCTACGAGCGTGCTCAGCTACCTGCCGTCCTATGCGGCTTCCTGACGGCCTGCCTTGATGCCTCCTGGAAGCCTTCTAGCCTGCCCAATCACTAGACGACCAAACCAATTCACTGGACGAGTCGTCCTCCCGAGCAGGCCCGCGGTCTCCCTCACGACACCCTGGTCAAACTGGCACTGCTACGCCCTCCGGGCCAAGCCGCATTAGGTCATGGCCTCATGATGCTCCAGGCCAAACCAGCCCCGAGCCCGAGCTAAACCGGCCACGTGGCCTACTGGGGTGGGACCATTAGGCTGGGCTGATCCTAACAGGCTGGACCGCCCAATGGGTCGGGCTAGACCCAACAGGTCTGATCAGGTCGACCCAGACCAGGATAGCCAAGACTGGGACGAACCATGTCAGTCTGACTAGGTCTGACCGGACCTGGGTCCACTACCGACCCTTTACTTTCTTTGGCCATATCTTTGGCACTAGACATCCCTTTGAAGAACTGTTAGTAGTTCTGGTAATCTTGAAGAGAGATAGTCACTTTGAGTGTAGCCCACTAGAGCTCAGGGTATAGTTGAGATATTGTCAGGTTGGACCATACACAAATCCAACTGGGCCCTCGGGACTAAAAGACTAATAACTCACAGACCCGACGTCTGATTGACGCACCATCCATTGAGTTGAGACCTTTATGATGTGGAATACCACTGAGATAATTTTTCGTGGTACTTCGTGATATTTGGTGTATCCACCCGTAGCTTGTGGCACGGATCATTCTGGAGATGAGCGTGCCTAGTGCTGAGACCTAGTAGCTGGGTGAGACCTAAAGACTGCTGACCGTTTTGACTCGGAGTGACTCTACTAGCCCAGTAGGGAGTTCCATGGTGTCATGACAAACTCATAGTGGGGAGTGCCTTGGTGTCGTGACAGACCCACGGTACTCGACAGGAGGATTACCTCAGCTGGATACGAGGGGGAGCACCTTGCTGATGCATCAGACCCATAGTGGGGAGTGCCTTGGTGATGCAACAGACCCACGATACTCGACAGGAGGAGTACCTCAGTAGTCCAAGGTTATTTGAAAGTGCCTTGGGGTCGCGACATGCCCCATGTACTTGATTGAGCAGGAGTTCTCCAGCTGCTGAGGTTTTGATAAAAAAATCCTCGTTGATCTGAGTCAGTAACTTTTGTATTTACCTCATGATTGGGATGGATTACTTTATAACTTAGATATATGTATTGGAATATACCTAATTGGGGTTATCTGTTGATTTCATACTTTTTGTTTTATCCTGGTTTGTTTTTGTGAGACCTTGAGGGTCTCAGGGTCCCTAATGAGTATCGTTATACTCACCCCTGCATGGGCTATGCCCACACCTCATTGTGTTGGATGCAGATGACAGACTATGATGACCGAGGCTGAGTGTACCAGGACTGGATGGTACCCGGAGGTGGACCATGCGGCGTGATAGTACATGGGGGAGACATACAGACGCGGAGTTCTGTGGAGTCTATCTATACCAACCCTTTAGGTAGGATTTCCCGGTGGACGATCGATGAGCTATTTTCCCTTTTCCCATTCCTTTTACTTTCAGTTTCCTTATACTTTCCTATTGGGATTGTATTCTCGCCCCTTTAATTTCATCACTCTGTTTTGGTTATACGGTTTTCTTAGTGTTTCGTATCCAGCTTTGTACTTGGTTGTGTGTGTTTATACTTTATAACGGTAATGCCTTCCTAGTTTTAGGGAATTAAGCATTGGGTGCTAGTCGCCAGCCCTTGGCCTATGGAAGGTGGGCTTGGGGTAGTCACGACACGGGCCCCGAGGGACGGTTCATGACACTTTTCTTAAAAACTATTGTTTTCTATAGGATCATATTATTAAAAATTATATTTATGATCTGGTTCAAATGATCAAAACATAACATTTATTATTATAGGGCAAAAAACCTCTTTTCTAATATCAAATCCATCCTAAAACAATAGATGTTTCTTTAGGTGATGATATTTTTATAACATTAATACAATATAGAATCAATAAATTCAAATAGAACATTGTTTTTTATTTGTTTTAAAATTATGGTAATGTTCTTGTTATATTAAATATGTTGGTTTTGTAAAATACATGTGATGAGATTGGAAATATGATTCATAATAAGGTTACACTTCTTATTAAAGTGTATAATCATGAAATTGGAATTGAGTGTTGGGAAACTTTTCATATACACGAAATACACGAGTATGTATAAATATTATTAGAATTTTTTTGTGACATTAATTTAATTATATTTCAAATGTAGGTTTAAAATGGATTTAAAAATATATATTTTTTGCTAGATGTTTAATATAAAAACCCTCTTTATTTTTAAAATTCACAATTTTGGGATCATCTTATAAGAATACCAAGTCACTACATGGAGATAAACAATCATTAAATGCCGGGTATAATAGATTATCTAGGTTTTTATTGAAAATAAATCATCAAAATTAATGGTGGATGAAACTATTATTGTAAATAATATTTTTAAGGATATATTTTTTATTCAAATTTATATAGTTTAAAATATCCAATCATCCAAAAAATAACTTGTATAAATATTTATTAAAATAATGAATTTTAAATTTGAGATGAGTATGATGGGTGAAAAAAGAATAAATATATTTTTTTTCAAAATTCACAATTGTTTTATGTTAAAATTATATATTAACATAAGTACATCAGTTATGTATTAAAAAAATATGATTTTGAAAATGAAACTAGTATTTTTCTCTAGTAACTACTTCTTGAAAAAAAATCTTGTTGAATCTAATAAACCAGTTAACCAAAATATTTATAGTAATATTATTTGATGTTTTATCAATATAACTACATGTTGATTATTCATAATGTTATATTTTTTTTATTTTTGTATGATCCAATACAAAAATTTAAAAATTATAAATAATTTTTATAAATTTAATCTCTAGTTATTGAATTTAAACATTTGATTCTGGGAAATTTTATCTTTTCCAATAAGAATATATATTTAAATATTTTTCAATTAAATAATTTGGAGGAAATACAATATATTGAAAAATTATTTATTAAACATTTGACTTATTAGGAGTATGATTAGATTCATTTCTTAATGAGAATAAACATTGTAATAAACATAAAATTGAAAAATATGAATATAAATTAGTTCTGTGTTTTTTCCAAAATTATTTTGGATGTAGTATAATTTAAAAAATTTCAGAGCAAAATTTAATAAAACACTGATTATGTCTGAAAGAACTATTGAAAACACATTTTTTATGAACTTGAACCATCCCCCATGAGATATACATGTATATATAATACACTAATTTCTTCATTATCATCTAAAAAAGTGAGCAATATGTCATTAATTAATCTGAATTAATACACCACTTTATTATATTTTCACAAAAAATGTATGCTTTGAATTATTCAAGTATATCATCCTAAATATCAGATATTTCATGTAAAAATTTTATTCCTATCATTTATTTGATATAATATTTATAATGATAAACTCCATGAAACGTTGGTATTATAATCAATTCCAAAAAATTATGATTTTATTTATGTACCGCATTATGGAAGAATACATTAAAAAAATTCTTTATCAATTGAACGATATATTAAAAAATTTTGTAATTGAAGAACTAAATTATAATAATGAAAAATAATAATTTTTTAATTCATAATTATTATACTAATATCAATTTAAATTATTAACTTTAAATAACAAATTTTATTATTATCGATATACTTTGAAATAGGGAATTATTATTAATTGTAATCTTGTCAAAATAAATTGTTACAAATTCCCATCACCATTATAGAAAGGAAAAAATATGACCATATAATTTTAATTAGATCAATATTTCCAATTAATCCACACTATCTATATAAATTATAGTCGAATCCTAAAAACCTATATTATTTTTTTATTATGAAGCTTGGCCAAATCCATTCTACACCCTTCTATTTTTTTCTATATTTTCTTATTTTTCAAATTTATCAATATCATTCTCCTATGAATTCAAGTATACTACTTTAAAATAACCAAAATATTGAGAATAATGATGAATTCAAGAAAAAATCATGGTAATACAAATTATGAACTATTAACCACTTTATACATCCATTATACATCATTTTTATTGAAAATTAGAATATGATATTGTCATATGATTCAATAGATATTCTTTTCAATAAAAAATTATTATTTATCATTACTAATATTTCATTTTTTTAAGAAATAAAACATTAATTATTAAGGGAACCATTAATATCTTAAGAAAATATATAGGATACCTATTGATGTTTTATAGATATGGATGAAATAGATAAAGTATTTAAATTTAATGAAAATCCCCACAATATGTGTAAATAATGATATAAATAATTTTTTTTTATTGTATGAATTTTTTTTTGTTTTAAGAAAATATGATTTGGATACCATTATGGTTTATAATCTTTTATGTCATAACATTTTAAATGTTGTGTAATTAAAAGTAGTTTAATTTAAGTGGGAATATGTCGAATAAATCCCTTATATATTTGTAATGTTAAATATTTTACCTTACAATCAAATCATAAATATGACATTGATAAGGATTTAATTAAGAAATATATCTTTTAAAACCATTAATTATTTATGAAACTATAAATAATGGAGATTATATAAATAATATATATATTTTAATAATTTGGATATTTCCTTAGACTCCAGTCAGTTGTATCTATATTACTCCAAGAATATTGTATAGTGTATATCATGGTTGGGTCATAATTATATTCACCCAAAGATGCTAATATTAATTTTACTTTATTCATTTTTGAGAAATAAATTCAACAAATTATGAAAAATAAAACATGTCGCATGGTCATAAATGATACATGTGAAAATGAAGAAAAATGATACCAAATAAAAAGAATTAAGAGAAACATAGAAGAATTTTGGTAGTAGCTATTCCATACATAATACATTGTCAGCATATTTTGAAAATCATTCCTAATATAAATCAAGGATTATGACTAAATTGTTCACATATTTATCATTACAACATTGATTCAATGCCAATAATATATATATATATATATATATAATATAAGGAACTCAAGATTACTACATGGAACTATCTCAATGATTGAAATGATGGAAAAAACATAACCATTTATGAATCCTTTAAAATATGTATTGGAATTAAATGGTATGTTAATCATCACCCATGCATCAATTTCAATATATAATAACCTTTGACTGAAGGGGGAGAAAATAAATATCCATCATAAGAATGAAATAATGGGAGACAAGGAAAAGGGTATCTATTACAAACACCAAATTTAGCCTCAATTGAGTTCCAAAAATTATGAAAAGTAAATAATATTGGATGGACCTTCAAACTCATTATACATTGGATATATACCTAATAAAAACCCCTCATGTTTATCTCTAATAATCATGAGTGATGTAGATTAGAGATCAGATAAATAGGAACTGAAAAAATTGACTAAAAAAATAAAATCCTGTATTAACCAAAAAAATAAACAAATATATATCTAATCCATTTATAGGGGAAAAAAAATTCAATGTTGGATTCGAAAGTACATAATGGGATTTCAGGTCTTCCTATAAAATTTTTAACCATCATCTCAAGTCATTAATCCATTGGATTCAAGGGTTTTGGTTCTATTATTCTTTCTTTATCATAGGTTAATTCTATGTCACCAATTTGTTAAATTATTATCCTACATAGTTCAGTAATGGTTATTTGGAATCCTTAAGGGTCCCATCGTGTAAATAATATAGAGCATATGGAATTCGTTTTTCATCAATGTTTAATGATTCCTTACTCAATAGCTGATTTAGAAAAAATTTCAACGTTTTCACACACCATAAGATGATTGGAGAATAAGTCACTCTTTGATATGTTTTGGTTATCCTTTCATGAGAACCATGTAATCATACTTGATTTTTAGTATTTTTTATTTAATCATACACAGAATTGAATTTGAACATGTCAGTATTATTTATATACCACTATACTCTTTAATGATAGTTATTAATTCGTAGAGTCACACTTACATGACCTATAATTCGTACAATTTTAATGACTATACTTGTAACCTGAAAATTAAATTTTTATTTCAAAACACTTTTAAGGAAAAAGTGAGATACCCGTACAAAGTCCATATCTAAGGGGTTATCCGAAAAATGATCCCACAATGTTATCAAAAACAAGACTAAGGATGTTTGAGTCTACCACCCTATAAAGCTTCCAATTTAGAGTTTTACCTGAGTATTTGGATCATTTTTTATAAGATATTCTAAATAATCTACCATCTTCTCCCAGGTTTGGATAAATTATTCCATGTTGAACTTCCTATCATTGAAGCCTCACGCCAGGATGAGGTTCAGTTTGGTGATCCACTCACCTTGTTCTTCATTAGTCTCAACACTTAGCATCCACTCATACATTTTGGGGACAACATCCAGTGAGGCATTGATCTTGATAGGTTCTTCAAGCTGGTCCCCCTCAGAATCTATGAATACCTCCAAACTTCCCCAATTCCCCGCTACCACCTCAACTTCCAATCTGCTTTCGGCACCATCTGGTGTTGGCTCCACGTATGGAACCATGGTCCCGCCATCGGAGTTCTTGACTTTCTTGCATGGGATTGTCTTGTCCAACTCTTCAGATAGCTGCTGACCCTTTTCAACAACTCTTGGGTCACCCAGTACTTTCTCAGTCCCATTTTCCTTGGACTTCCATGAGGATCTAGTAACTATAGTCTTTTGGGTGTTTGAGTAGTCTTTACGGGGTCTTGCCTTTTCCACCCTTATTTGCTGGGAAATAACCAAAGGGAACGCTCCCTTGCTTCCCCTTTTTTGAGCCATACTCGGCCATTATTTGGGATTCCTCCTCATAATATAATGACACCAAAGATTCTGCTTCGATGTCACTTGGTTCGATGTCCTCGAGAGACCTTTTCATGACCTGCTTGCATTTCCACTTTGACGTGTGTGTTTTCCATCCTTCCGGGTCAGCATTTTCCTTTCCATTAGAACTCAAGCATTTGAATCGATTGTGAATCTGAACTAGACCTATAGGTTATTGAGGATGATGAACTGTGTTCACACCTAGGTCACCGGGAAACTCAAACAGAGCAGCATTCGGACCAGAGGAAACAGACACCTCGGACAAACCCCTTGCCTCAACAAAGGCAACATCAGCACTGGGAACAACAAAGGGGATGATCTCCTATCCATTAACCAAACCACATGACTTCACCTTATCAGCAAAGGAAGTACTAGCCTAGCACATGACTGGCTCTACCCTCTTAGCACTTTCCATATCACTACTTAGCTTAGCAAATACATCCACCACACATGGTTCGGGGATCCTAATACAGGGTTTAACTAGGAGGACATCATGATTACGGTTGATCTCACACCCCAGAGCATCAACGGACACCATTGGCGCCTCCACATCCTTCACTACAGCTGAAGATCCTCCACTGGCATGCCCCACTGTAGTGATTGTCATCACCAGTGCAATATTAGTCAAAATTGGTTCCTCCAAGCCCGCCGAACCAGAAGCGTTGCCTTCCCTAGCTTCCACAGCGATCATCGGCCTCTATCCAGTGGTCATGCCTAGCCTCTCCCCCAAACTATCGAGCCTCCTGTTCATAATTACACCATGGCAGGTGGATTCCATATGGCCCAGTCGACAACAAGTGGAACAAAATTAAGTCCAAGATTCAAAAACAACGGCTTGCATCCACTTAAACTCCTCTCCTACCGAAATCTAGATCCATTCGACCGGTGGCTTCGAGACATCCACCTCAATACACAGCCGCAAATTTATCGGGTGACTCATAGAGGATGTACGACTATCCAAACAAAGAAAATGGACCACCAAATTCCCGAGCATACGGATGATTTATGGATTTTGAAAATGCAGGGGAAGATGAGGAAAACTTACCCATGTCGCGATAGAAGGATCATCCCTATTCATGCAGAGATCAAATGTCCATCTAAGAAGAAAGAACTTGCAGCCACTACACCTGTGGGGAGCCCTAGACAACGCACAAATCAGGTCTTCTTCCAAAGAAAAATGGATCATCAGGTGGCGTTTGTCAAGAAGAACCATGACCGCACAGTCTTACAAGTCCCAATTACCGAAAATGAAGTGATCGAACTCATTAACCGAGGGCCTTCGATTGCTGAGGCGGGCCACCAGGGTCAGATACAGATGACTCGAGGCTGCAGAGAACTCCAAAAGCGAGATTGGGAGCTGCGGATCACTAAAGTGAAAGTTTGGAACCTTCGGACTTAAAGAAATCGCCGGGAAATCAGGGAGAAAACTTGGGTTAGAGCTTAATGAATGTGGTAATAGTGGTAACTTTGTGATGAGAATGAATAATTTCATGGATGTGATTGTAAAATCAAGAGAATAAGGAGATTAACATAGAGTAAATTAATATACAAATAAAGTGTGTGATTAGTTGATGAAATAGGGGGATTCAATTGGCATGTTTATATATATATATATTTTTTCCTTCAATCAGGCATTTTAATTAAAATACATTTAACAAATTTAAATTGCTAACCTAATTCATCATCAATTTATCTTTGGATTGAAAAGATTCAAGATATTTTCAAGTGAATAATTAAGATTGTAACTAAGAGGAACAAATTATTTATTACTTAGATCCAATTATGAGTTGAAGTCAGTGTGAAACACTCCCTTGGGGTTGATTTAATTTTTAGTAAAATCATCTGATTGAATATAATTTGAATTTAAGCATGATCAAGATCAGTTTTCCCATATGCATAATATTTTGTATAAAATGGTTATAGACCAATCCATGTATAAAAAAATCAAAAAAGAGCATAGAATAGTGGTTCAATATCATTATCGCATAGTTCCCACCCAATTACCAGCAGCTCATGATCTCTGGTTTTCCAATTTTGCTCGTTTTATACAAATAGTGTGTTTTAATCTCTTGATGGTTTGTGTGTAACCTCTCATCAAGATTATTAATAGTTTACTAAAATTCATTTTTCACATTAATCCATGCATCAATATCATGGTCATGACTACAAAAAAACTCTATAACATCCACATGGCATGATTTAAACTATGCATCATCCTCACTTAGTAACTAACTACATGATCCCTCTAATATATTGTGAAAATCCTTGAAACTATATTCTATGGAAGAACAAACATCCCAATTTTCAGCTCCCTTCACATGGAAGGATCAATTATTAGAATCATCTGTTGAGGCCTCTTCTACGTTCTATAATTGAGATAATTTAGAAAATAGTTGTAATCTTGCATTATGGGTGGACTAAAAGTCATTTATAAAATTATATAAGTCAATAGAGCCAATTGAGTTAACATATCAAATTTCTGACATATATGATTAATGAAGTTGATGAATAAATCACCATGCTTGATTTTACAAATAGATGATTTTCATATATCCAATTTTATATCTCAGCCTTTTTGGCTACAAATATAAGATATATTGATAATATGATCTAAAGTATATGTTTTCAATGCCTAAATTACAATAGGATGGGAGAATTTTAGTTTAAAAAAAATATTAGTTTAAAAGTGTTTAAAATAAAATAATTCCAAAATAACTTTAATTAAAATGATCAGATTTGGATTTTGAATTTAGTCTGATTACTTATGTATCATAATCAAGACTAACATTGATATATCAGTGTAAATGATCATAATAAGAGTAGATATGATTATTACCTATGGAAATAATCATAATCACATAAGATTAAGTTATAATTATATAAATAGATCATATTCATATAAGATATGATTAATAGATCAATATTTATCATATTTAAATATGTTATGATAAAAAAATTACAAACAATGAGTGGAAATAAATGAATTTTAAGAAACATATATTAGAATAGAAAAAATATAAGAACTACTTATAGATATTTAATAAGAAATGATCTCCTTTTAAATTAAGGTAAATGTAGCCCCAGGAATTAGGTAAATGTATCCCTTGTACTATGGTTACAAGAAAGTCTATCTTTAAGTAGAAAATAATTCCCTCAATATGATGATTGGATTATCTATTTTCCTCTTCTTGGTATCCCTTGATCTTATAAATCATCTCTGTATTGTTATCCCCATAAGTCTTTGATCAGAAGATCAGATTATCTCTCTACCAAGACTGATATACATTGACCCCATGGATCAACCCTATGTTGTTATCCCAACAAGACCTTTATCAGAAGATCAGATTCCCTATCTTACTATCGCTAAAATCCCTCGATCATAATCACAAATTGAACATAAGATCACAATGAAAATAATTATTAATAGGATAACCTAACAAGGTCCCCTTAAGAATAAAAAACTCTAAAAACAATTAAAAAAGACCAAGAAAAAATTGTTCATGCTTTGTAATCTTCATAGCTCTCGTACAAATGAAATTGGTCACCATATATTAAATATCCTCTTAATCTTCAAATGACTTGGTATTTATTGGTGAGCTTCCCAATGGTCAAATTTTCTCCCAATGGTCATAATTTCTTTTAGTTATTCACAATGACATGGACACTTGGAATTTGGCAACTCATATCATTATGGAATAATAGAATTTTGGATGTCATATTGGTTTTACACCATCACAATGTTAATTATATTCCATTATGATTGAAATTAGTTTGCATATTCAAAATTTAAACGTGGTAACTCTGATGGAATTAATAAAAAAATTTATTATGACAACTTGTTTGACTGTGAATCATATGTTTATCAGTTTGGAAATCAGTTTTATTATGAAGACTTTATTAGTATGGAGATAGAATAGATGTCTAAAAGCTAATTTGATAAAGGTGAATATGATGTTTATCAGATATATACTTGTTATGATAATCATTATGAAGAAAGTTATTTTATGTTCATGATTATTTTAGAACTATTTTTATATACTATAAATTTTATGTTTTCTACAAAAACATTATAAAACACCTTGGGAATAAAATGTTATAAATCAAGTATATAAGAATGCTTTTTGATTTCCAAAAAAATTAATGGAAAAGTCATAAGAATAAATTTTGATTCAACAATCTCCACATTTTTTTAAATCAAAAATGAAAAACTTAAATAAAAATAAATCTTTTAGAAACATACAGTCCATTTACATTAAATAACTTTTTTTTTTCAAAATTATGCATTAATACTTATCTCTTCGTGATTTTATAACTCATCTGAATATGATGATGAATACGAATAACTCCCCTTAGGATACAAGTTACAATTATGGATTGTGTTCTATTATTAATAAAAGACTACTATTTTAAATATATAATTTCTTCTTTATCTATATAAGTATACATTATAATTTTTTTATCCAACTTAGAAAAATTTCTCCCTCTTTTGGATTTTGAAATAAGAAATCACAAAGTCTTAGAGTTTCCAAAAACATTTTAGATGGAAAATGATATGAAACAATATAATGAACTCCATAATAATCTAAGAAAAATGAAAGAATATTAAACCAATCAAAATTAGAAAAATTCAAACAAATCATAATGCGATAAAAAATTCATTTATTTATAAAAATGTTCACAAAATATAATTAAAACAAGATTTCAAAATAGAAAATATTTTAATCTTTTTTTATCAAATATTTCACAATAGATTAAATATTATTGAATTCTTTTCTCTCTTCTTCAATATTCTCAATTAATTCTTCTAGATATCAATTTTCCTCTTATTGGATCTAAATTCTTTATTCAGATGAATCAATCTAAGTCATCAAATAAATGATTTCAAATTTCTAATATTTGCGTCTTGGTATCCTTAACAACTTATATTTTTTCTTCCGAGTTAACTATTTCACATATTCAATCAGGTTTCCAGTTGAATCATGGAATTGTTCTAACAATTTTAGTATATACGTCAAAGAATTATATATATTTGATGTCTTCTATTGATTCATTCAAAATATTCTTCATATCTTCAATAGTTTCTTAATGTAACATGACATAAACATCAGTATTTTGAGATCATTTAACAAAATTATTGAATTCCTTCTTAATTACTCGAGAAATTTATTTAATAACTTTGATTTAATCCTCATTTTGAGTTATGTTATCTAATAAATATTTTATGGATTATATTTTTTCAATTTTATATGAATGAATTAGTTACACTTTGTCTTCTATTCTTGGAAAGTAAGAAATTTTTCCTTCAAGACTTTGTAAAGACTGAATAATATAACCAACCAATTACACTCTAATCATGTTAATCAAATCAAATAATTAAATATCATGGCATTGAGGATGTCTAGTTCGAGGTTCCACTATTTTTTCCTCCCTTGTATCATCGTTATTTGAGATGGATTTTTCAATTATATAACCAACTTGATTTCCATTATAAATTTCAATGATTTAATCATTATCATTATCATTTTTATTATCTTATACCTTTCAGTTTTTATATTTCCGGACATTCTCATATTGAGATTTTGGATTTTCTTTTTAATGTAGTTTTTCATTCTAAGAACATTCTGATTCACCATCCTTATCAGTCTTGGAAGGAAGATTCTATGGTGAAACATCTACTAATTTTAATAAAAACATCTCTGATTCAACATTTTGTCTTATTATTCATCTTTTTTTTTCTTCATTTTCATCTTTAAAATCTGGAACTTCATTAACAATATACTCTTATTCTTATTCACTTTCTTCATTAAAAAATTCTCCATTTTTGCAAACATATTAATTGATAAAATATCTTCCTCCATGGATTTAAAAAAACTCCTCATGGATTTGTTATTTTGGTTTTAAATTAGCCTTACCAATTAGTTCCAATTTTGATTATATTTCTCAGGATGGTGATCATTCCTCATCAATTACTCCATCCTTTCACTTTTCTATAATTGGGGTATGTTTATCATTATAAACATCACTTTTATAACACACTATCGTGGTATTCAGGTTATGTTTATTGGATCGATATGATAGAAATACATAAGAAACATTTCCTGAGGTAATTTACTCTCCTTTCATCAATATATCTCTTAAAAGATCTTATAGAGGCTTATTATTATTATTATCACAATTTTTATTTCTTTCCTATTTAATATAATTAATAGCATGAATTTTATTTTACAAATCTTTTACTTGGTCGATTTTGATACCAGGATCTAATTCTTTCATTCTTTCAATTTTTCTAATCCTTTACTCTCATAATTCTTCAAGAACTTCATTTTTATTCTTTTATTTCTTTGGTGGGGAGGTATTAACATTCCTTTTATTACCGTGATTACCTTGTTTATCTTTCTTCTTAGTTTTCTGAACACTTTTATTTTATTTATTAGAGGTTTATACTTCTAGATCAGTTCCACCAGAAATGTCAATAAACACCTTTGTTTTTTCATAAAAACAAAATCTTATTCTCATAAGAGTATTATCACCTATGAATATAAGAAACATTCTCTTTAAATTTCACTTATTTATATTGTTTAAATATTTCACGCACCTCATGATTTACATTCTTAGAATACCAAAAACAAAACTATATAAGAATTAATATTTATTGTCTTTATGTTTTTGATGGTATATAAAATGAATTTAAAAGATATATTTTTATCAAATTAAAAATATAGTATAATACATAAATACTAGATATATTTACAGGGTCACAATCCACTTTCCTTATAATGCGGAATCCTTGCATCCAAATGGAATCTACTCATTTATTCAGAGTGAGATGAGTCACCTTCTGACATTTTTTATGGTGATTAGGTAAGGAATCCTATAACTTCTTCTTATTAAAAAAACCTATGAAATATGGAATATTTTTAGTAGGAAAATAATCTTCTTTATTTGATGAATTTTATTTAATACCCATATATTTATTATATTAAATGTTTTACCATTTTTTCTATATCCTGAATGAAGTTTTTTTTTTCATAATTCTATTAAAAACATAATTGTGGTATAGAAATTCCTAACAGGACCATGATAAATTAGGTCAAATTAATATCATGATATTTTACACATATTGAATATCATCCCTTGAACTCCATAATATCCATTAAAGAATATTTATACTTCTCATATAAATATATTTCAACTAAACTTTCCCAGAAAACATACTAATGGATAAAATACGTATCAATGGGTATCATATTCAGAGATAAAACTAGGGATTCCGACATAAATAAATTTTTTGGACTACTGACTTTTGATGGAGGACACATTTAGTAGGAGAAGGACATAGATTTATGATGTGGGACTTGGGGGGCGGGGTGCCCATTATATAATAAATGAAATAAATAGTTCAAATTTCAAAAAAATCCAATGAATAAAATTTTACTCAATATGATCTGATAGTTGAAAATGATCGGAAGAAAGATTTAATGATTTTTTGATCTTTTAAGGTGGAAAATATTTTTCCTATTGAAAGTTAATATATATTTTTTTTAAATATAAAACACAAATTTTTTAAGAAAAATAAAAGAATAATAACAACAACACAGATAAAAAATTATAATGAAATAATATAACATTTTAAAAGAATAAGAAAAATAACTTTCAGTGTTGGAGATTTATATCAATACAAACAATAATTTGTTCTTAATTTTTTAGTAAAATTACTTTATTATGATAGTTTTAAAATATTTAATATGATAATTTTAAAAAAAATATATTTAAAATAGTTTTTAGAACTGAATATGATATTTTCTAAATAAATTATCATTGAGAAAATAATTTTTGAATCTAAATTTCTTTTAAGAATGAATAGAGTCTGGAGAATTTAATATATTTTATTATTTTTAGGATTTATTTTATAATACATACTGTAAAAATTTTATAAAGAAAATATGAGTACGGGGAGTCATTACAAAATTATAGTTTTTTTGAATACCACAATGTTCTCAAAAATAAAAAACATATGTAATCCCCCAATGAAAGGGAGTTTATTTATTTAAGGACATGGGTAAACAAGAAGTATATATGAAATATCATTTTACATTGATAATTTATATCTTCTATTTAATGTATTCAAATCTATCATAAGGTATTATGTTTGTAAAAATAAAAATAAGTTTATCTTTTGTTCTGATAAATTATAAAATGATTTATCCTTTAAGTGCGTGATCCCTAAGAATGCGATGCTTAATATTTAGGTTTTTTTTACATGAGTGATGAGTAGGGTTATTACATATGGAAATGGGACTAGTATTATCTCATATAATTTTAGTTTGATTAAACCCCATTCCATAGTCAGTGAGTGTGTGTTTCATCCACAACACTTGAGCACAAAAATATATAACTTCTACATATTCTTCTTTTGTAGAGGAAAGTTATATGGAGCGTTCTTTCTTATAAAAACTTGAAACTAATTAGTGTTCTATGAAATGAAAATTTGGTAATGTGATTTTCATATCTATTCTACATCCTCAAAAAGAGTCATTAGAATAACATTTTAAGTAAAATTCATTTTTTGAAGAATAAAAATACCCTCAATCCATAGTTCACTTAAGACAATGAAAAATTATTTGTACAAATTTTAGATGTGATTTTTTTCGATTAACATGATATATTTCACATAAGAATACAAGAAAAAAATTAAGTATGGTCAACTAACTATTAAGTAAATAAAACTTTTTTATCATACCTCTCAATGTTTTTTGATCAACATGTTTCCTAGCCTCATAAATATCCAGTGTATTTGAGGTACCTATGGGAGTACTAATTCTTTTTTTATTATAGCATATAAACATTTAAAGAAGCTATTTTATATACTTTTGTTGATATGTATATAAGTTCCTTCTAGTTTTTATGATATTTTTGAACCATGAAAGAAATGATTACTCGCTAATCATACTCATCTCATACTCATGTTTCATAATATTCTAAAATGAATATATTAAGGATTTTTGAGTTGATCCAAATATAATTTCATCATCTTTGATTTGAACAATCATAATATTTTTGTTAACTTATTCTATACAATTTTTTGGATCTTTTTCCCCTTAAAAAAATAATTCTGAAATGAAAATCATGATCATTTATCATAAAATGATCTAAGAGCTTGTTTAATTATATGTATAGAATTTTTATTTTATTTAATGTTAGGATGTTTTTTTATTTTCAAAACTATGTGGTTATTTAATATATATTTACACATGAACATATTATTTAAGGTAAGCACACTACACATCTATTTGAATAATATAGAAATTAAATAATGGTACAATGTATATCAGAATATGAATATATTCTATTATTTCTACATATGAATATGTCTCTTCATAGTCTATTACCTCTTTTTGATTATATTATTCAACAACAAGTTCTTCATTATATGTAATAATAATTTCATTTTCATCACATTTGTTTCAAAAAATAAATATTATTCTAATTATAGATGGTTATAATGTTGTTAAATTAGAGTCTAGAAAGTTTTCCATTACAATTTATTTACTTTATATTTTACACCCTTAATATAATCCTTATCATGTAAATCCTCGTCAACATTATTTTGTTAAAACTGGGAATGGAAATATATATTTTATTTCATTTCTTAAGTAAATTCTAGTGCTGATTGACTAATCAACATCACCAATGATACTATCAATAAGATTATTTCTAAGAAAATATTGATTTATTTGTTTTTGAAAACACTTTACATAAACATAAGGTATAAAATATTCTTTAGTAAATACTTAAGAAAAAATTTGTTGGGTAATTTCCTTAAAAAAATAATTTCACAAAAAAGGATAAAAATTAGTTTTTGAAATAACATTTGAAGAGAATGTAGGTTGGGGTTATTTAAATATAAATGGTTAAATTTCATAAAACCTAACATGTAATATTTCCTCAATATTATATTAATTTTTATTAAAAGCACTATATGCCTCAGAAGTAGTGGAATATCCTAAAAACATACCTTAATGGGATTTTGGTGAAAATCTTTGTAAGTTATCTTTATTACTCAGTATGAATACATAGAATCCAAAAATTAATAATTAATTTACTTTTGGATTCCCACAAGTCTACAACTAATAAAAAGTTTAATTAATAAAAAGATGAATTAAATCAAAAATTATAGTATAGTTGGTAGTACTAACTGCTTCAACCGAAAAATAGAAATTAAGTATTCACTCAACATGGTTACTCTTATTTTATGAAAAACACGAGTTATTTATTCAACAAAACCATTTTAGTGAGGGGTTATAGGGTATTAAATATTACATTATAGACCTTTCTTACTAAAAAAAGTTTCAAAATCAGAATTTAAAAATTATCCACCATGCTCACTACGAATTATTATCACGAGAATGTTACTCTATTTTTTTTACCTTGTCTATGAAAGTTATGAAATAAAAAACATATCATATTTCTTTGTAGGGAAATAAACCCATGTATATCTAGTATAATTATAAATGAAGATTCAAACATAGTATTTACCACCAATAATCCAGTTTGTGCATAACTAAGTAAATCTATGTGCACAAATTGTAAAGAATTAAAAGTTGAGACTTCACTAAAATATATAAAACTATATAAATGTATCTTATCTTATTGACAAGGGTCATAAAATGTTATAGAATAAATACTATGATATATTAGATCCTTAAAAATCCTTTTTTATTCAAATTACATTATATTATAGGATTAAAAGTTTCTAACCTTCTATTCCATAACCTAGCTTTATCTTTAATTTCACTAAGACAAGGTAAGTATTTATTCTTAATTTCTTCTAATTCAAGTGTATAAATATTCTCATGCTGATTGGTACAATGAATAAATTCATCATTATAATTGCGTAGTACAGATTTATCATTTGTAAAATTTTCAAGGTAACCTTTATCAAAGAATATACTTATTCTTATAAGACTATGTTTAAGACATCTAACAAATAAAGCATTTTAAATAATTGATTTACCATGAAGATCTATGTAAACTATTCTGATTATATATCCTTGTGAATTATCTCAAAAAGTATCCTTTCCACATTTCAATATGATATAATTTCCAAAGAAATATTTTTCACCATTAATTTTCTTCGAACAACCACAATCGGTATACCATTTATTCTTGTTGCTGGTAATTTCTTTGTTTTTGTGTCAACAAAAGCCCAAACCTTCATGGGTTTTATAGTTTTTAAAAAATAATTTTTTTCCAATCCACATTTTTTTAGATTTATAATTTTTGAAAACCAAAAGATTGAAATTTATTAATTGAACAATTATTTTTTAATTCCCACTACTTTTCATTTGGTGAAAATAGGTAATTTTTAGGAATAGAGTAATTATTACTAAAGGTTGGTTTTTTATAATTATATCCAATTTTGGAAGTAGTTCAATTCAAATTAACTTATTTAGAGATCATATTGATTTTTTATTTACCATTTTTAATGTTTGATAAGTGTTTTCAAAGAGAATAAATTTTAGACTTAGTTTTATAACTAAATTCTTATCCTATTTAGTGGTAGTTTTATAATTGATTTTATGAAAACCAGTTTGTAAATAAGTTTTCTCAAAAATTTCTTTTTATAAAATATTTAGAAATATATTCTTTTTAAGAAGTTTCCTTATCAATATCATTACACATAATTTATATTTTTTTTGTCAAAAAATATATCATTGATTTTTTTATAATTTTTTATTTACTTTCCAAACCTCATTTTCAAAGAGTTTATAAAAAAAGAAACTTTATTATAAGATGTTGGACATTATATTCCACTAAGGAGGATTAATCATCATAAGATATTGAATCCTTATCATCAGGATAATTTTAATTTAGAGATATATTTTCAAGGTTTTCATTAGTTCATACCTTATCCATTAAACAATGATTTTCATTAAGAATTTTATTAACAATACCTATGTTCCTCTATCCAGAACATTCACTGTCAAAAGTACTATTAAAGGAATCACCCCCACTTCCTCTCCATGAATCATTATCAACGAGAAAATTATTTTCAATGGTTTTATAAAATCTCTAGTAATTTCTTTCTAAATTCTTATATTTCATATATTTTCTTTTCAGCATTTAACAATCGGTCTTGATATGTCCAACTTTCTTGCACTCATAAAAAGTAACATAATACTTCTTATCATTTATATCCTTATAAACTTTCTTATATATATATATATTAAAAATATTTCTGACCTACAATATTGTTCATCCTTTTTGTGTTATTATCCAATTCATTTTCATATTGCTCAGAAGAACATGAATCAGATTCTATTACAGTATTCTTCTTTATTGAATATCTAACAACTCTTTCAGGAGTTCAAGATTTAGAAGGAAAAGTAGTTGTAGAAAAAGAAACTACCCCATTATTCTTTTTCATTTTCTTTTCATCACTTTGCAGTCTAATCTCATACTACATCATGGTTCGAATATGATCATCCAGGGGATATTTTTAACCTTCTATGTTTCATAAATTGATTTCATCTTTGATTCCCATTCATTAAAAATGATATAAATAATTTTCCCAATTTGAATCTAATCATCGAAACCATTTTCACCAAAACATTGTAGAATATTTATTATATTTATAATTAATTTAAGTATCCTAGTGATAGATTATCCATGGACGAAATTAAAATCCTGATAATCAACTCATAAAATACACTTCTAGTTTTAATAAATTTTTAGTTATAAAAATGTGTAATCCAATTATTTTTATAGACACTCAAATATATTCACCTGATGATTTTTTACAATATATTCTTATTGTCATGGAACATAAATAAGTGTTCCTAACTATGAAATTCACCTGATATTCATATTTTTCATGATGTGTGAATGTAGTGACATTGTTATCAAGAATTTGGTATTCTATAGTGAGCATCACAAAGTTTTCATCTCTTATGATGATAACAAGTGCCCTCATTCTATCTCTCTAATATTCATAGTTACCTCCTTCAAAAATAATAGTTGTATTTGTATTGTTTCTGTCTATGGATTTGACTTTAAAACCCTCCATCTTAATAGAAAAAAAATATTTTCACAGAACTTTTAGTGTAACAAAGTTTTATAAATCAAAAAGTTTATAACAAAACATAATAGAATATCAATAGTAAAGAAAAAAAATCTAAAAATGTATTTTAGAAATGGAATCCTTTTCTAATAACAATTTTTTGATATCAATATGAGAGATATTTATGATAGGATCAAATGAATATGTTCTTGATGTATCAATTATAAGAGGGATGTGAATTGTAGTTTTGAAAACCATAAGTTTAAAATAGTTTATAGTAAACCAATTCAAAAAATGCTTTAATTAAAAATATAGAATTTAAACTTGGCCTCCAGTCAGATTACTTTAGTATCACAATAAGGATTGATTTCAATATATTTGATTAAAATATCATAATCATAGGAGATACGATTATATAACATTTAAATAACCCTAACCACATAAGATTCAATTATACCAAATTAAAAAAATCATATTCACAGAAGATCCAATTAATAGATTAATGTTTTTCGCATTCAGATCTGTTACGATAAAATAATTACAAACAAAAAGTGTAAATATTAGACTTGTAAGAAACAAGTTATAAAATAGCAACAATATAAGAATGACTTATAGCTATTTAAAAAGTAATCGTCTATTTTAACATTAAAAGTAAGGTATCCAAAAACCATGGATAATGGTATCCCTTATTTTATACTTACTGTAATGTTTTTATTTCATTATATAGAAATTAACTTGATATGATGATCAGATTATTTTTCTGCGTTGCATTGGTTGCCCTCAAACAAATGGAATAGATCTATATTGCTATACCCAAAAGCTCTCGATTATAAGATAAGATTCTTTGTCTTCCATAATCTCTCAATCATAAAAAAATATATGACACTTGATTACAATGAATAACAATTATTAACTTGACAACTTGACAAGGATCCCTTAAGAAGAAAAAACAGTAAAAACAACTACAGAAGTCTTAGAAAAATCCATCCATGCCTTTTAATCTTCAGAGCTATCACAAAAATTAAATAGATCAGCACTATTGAAACACGCTTCAAACACTTTGAATGGATGAGTATTTATATGTGAGATTCCCAATGTTAATTTTTTTTCCCAATAGTCAAAATTTCTCTGATTTTATTGTAGGGACATGGAAACCTAGGATTTGAAAACTCATATCATTTTAGAATAATAGAATGTCCGATGTCATATTGGTTTTTCACCATCATAGTATAAAATATGTTCCACTATTATATAAATTAGTATTATAGATTCCAAATTTAATCATATTCAATCTGATGGAATTTCTTATAAGTTCCTTTATGATAATTTTATTGAGTGTGAATCTAATGCTTATTATTTCTAACAATAGTCCGATTATAAAGACTCCGAAATGTCTAAAATATGATATGATAAAAATAAATATGATGTTTAATTGATCTGTACTCATTACGATAATCATAATGAATAATGCTAGTTTATAATCATGAATAATTTAGATATATTTCTAGGTATGGTAAAAGTATGGGTTTTTTCTGAAAAAAAATTATAGGAATAATCCGGTCAGGTAATGTTAAGAATCAAGTATATAAGAAAGTGTTTTTGATTTACAAAATAAAAGGAAGAGAAAATTGAAACGTATATATTTTTACTCAAAACCTTTTTTATTTATGTATATTATTTCCCACATATTAAAGTTTGTTACTATAGACAAATATTTTCATAATTATTCCTTTAAAATATAGTAATTTTTGTAAATATTTTCCAATCAAATGATGTATCCCAATATCAATGAATTATTATAGCTCAAAGAAATGATTGGGAATCCACAAATTATATTGAACCAGTACTATCTCTCCCCTCAAATTAGTAGCATTGGATTTCATATTCATCATTGGAGGACTGATCAAGATGATCTCCTCACTACTACATATCGACTCATCCTCTAATGTTTCTCCCACACAATTCCTTATAAAACACTCACCCAAAATCCATGGGTGGAGCAATATAAATATTCATCAAGTCGTGTAAAAATGTAATCTTCAGTCAAAAATTATCTCAAATAGTAGTACATTTGAGTGATGAATTTGGAATTAAAATTAACAGACAATAAATGAGCCATCAAATTCTAGGGAGGGTAATGGATTCAATTACTCAGGACACCTATTTTTTCAAAATCCTCTTTAGATGGGACATCCCATGAAAGTGTATAGGACAACATATTTTCCCTCTTTAGCAAGGGTTGGTCATACATAATCGACTATAGAAACAATGCGGAGTTTACTCTAGTGATAATCTATAATCATTAACTAAAAATTCAATTATTTTATATTTTCTTTTTTATAGGACCATAAATAACTCATAAATTATTGTACAACAAAAATTGTTTTCATCTATTATGGAATCACTCAAATGGGTACAGCTAGAAGTTCATAATTAAAAGAGAAAAATTAATTAACTAAAAACCATTAAAACATTCCCAAAAATATTAAATCCTGATGGAAAAAATTGAGAACCAATAACTATCAACTCATTAAAAATAAAATAATTCCTCATTATAATCATAATTATCAACCAAAAAATATCATCAAATATAAAAAAATATATTTTTAAAAAATTAATGAAATAATATCCATATCAAACTCCCCAAATATAATTATTTGTTTTTCCTCAAAAAAATTCATATATTTTTTCATTATTGTAATGAAAAAAAGAAAAATCATTTTAAGATCAATATGAATCATGTTAAGAAATTTATTTACAAAGAACAAAATCTTGGGCATTTCATGATTTTTAATAATTAACTATAGTAGGTCCTACCTAATCTCAATAAAAAACTTTAAAATAAATAAAACACATACTCATTCACCATTGAAGATGTCCTGCATCCTATATGAAGTAACTCACTGCCTAATTTCAATATAAACTCATGTTCCAATGCATAGAGTGATGACGAGTAAGATTTAAGTGGGAATAAAATGTTAATAGGTTTAAATTTTAATTATAACTTTCTCTAAGGTTCATATAATTATAATTTCATTTTTATCTCCTAATTGATTCAAATCGGTTAATATTCATGTAATTTATGTTTACCCTTATTCATTTGTGTTAAAAATTCCCCTTATAGTAACAAGATCTTTTTAAATAGGGCCTTTAGTTTTTAATTTTTCCTCAATCAATGATTTGTGCATAATATTTTCCAAAACACTTATTGAGTTTAACTTTTTTTTAATACAAAAATATACATAATTTCTTTGTCTCAGAGACACATCTTTGGATACAAATTTTCCATTTTACTCCAGATTGAAAGGAATTATATGATTATAACTTTCATTGTCAATATAAGAAGATTGAGTTTCAAAAGGGTGATTACCCTATGATGGAATTAAATTTTATATTTTCCTCATATTATGAAGATAATTTGAAAAAGATCTGTCGTATCCCACTTCCTTTTTTCAATTACTTAAAAATATCCATAAATAATATCCTGAAACATCACCCATTAATATTAAACCCCCAAAAATTTAGAATAAATTAAAACCCCAAAAATTAGCATTTTAATATATTCAAAGAAGGATATAAATTTGTGAAATTTAAAACATAAGACCCTGAGTTTGGAAAAAAATTAAATAAACTTGACAATTTTATATAATAAGTTTAATGGTATTTTCTATTTTTTACAAGAAATTTATGGGATATTCTAATGTTTATTGAATTTCATCACAACTCGGAGCCATAGAAGACATCCAAAACACACATAAATCCCATTATTATATCCAATTTTGGATCCAAATGTGAAAGATAGTTTCTATAAAAAAATTCTCTTAAGTATTAAAAATAATGTGAAAGGGTGGGTATATAAAAGTTCAAAATTCACTTTTTTGAGACTATAAATGACATAGATAATAAGTTAAACGAAATTTATCATAATTGGTGGAAACATGATCCATAATACTGCTCAACTTAATTTTAATCTTTATAGAAATCAATAATCTTACACCCCAGTAATAATAAATGAGAAATCCTTTGGTAAAATAATTGGGGTATTCTCCAATACATAATTTACAACAGAAGGTGGTAAAATATAATACACGTATTTAAATAGAAAATGAAAACCAACACTTCCCAAAATGTCTGGCCTTTGAGCATTTTAGTTTATTCAAAAGTTCATTATCTGTAGTATTGAGTGAATTCCTCTAGTTGGTACATTAAATTTTCCATATGATTATGAAAATAGAAGTAGAATATAGAGATTATTGTTTTTGAAAAATTTCAATTGAACATAAAGTATTAGTGGTTTTATTAATAGGATCTTATGTGTTTCTGCATTATCATTTGAAAAACTATTAAAATTCCATATAGTTTTATACCAAGAAGACCAACTGAAGTAAGATTTCAAGGTATCACATTATAGATAATCTACAATAGGGGTTTTTACTAAAAACTGAATTAAAAAGAAAATAGAAAATGAATCATTGGTTAGATCCCATGAAACACTAGAATTATAGACCTTGGTTCAACTTGATAAAAACTAATCTTTCAATGAAAGGGATCACATCAAATACCTTGAGATTCCATTAAAATAATTTGTCGATTTTTATTTCATAATAGGATGGGAATGGTCCCATAAATTCCAATCCCTATACATTGAAAAATTCAACCAACCATATTTTTTTAGAAAATCATCCTTTATACATACATTTCTATAAAGTTAGATATTTATACATCTAATATTTAACATCCTTGTATCCTTGAATAGTGTTTCCCAGTAGAAATCATCAAGCTAAACTTTATATACCGTATTTTTTCCTATATGGTTTATACCCCAAGTGGATAAATGAATGCTCTCAAGGAGGGGTAACATTTACACCTAAGCCAAAAACCTCCTCAAAAAAAAATTTCTTCATTTTATAAAAAGAAGAGAGTCATCCCAGAAGTAGTATTAACACCTAGAAATAAACCAATTACTCTGGTTATGTGATATATTATTATAAATAATAAAAATATTATAAAAACTAGAAAAATATAAAAACCAAGAAGAATGCTTCATGGAAGTAGTAAAAAAATTAATTTTGGATAGATGTGTTGATATCAATTGGATCCGAAATTTGATCGTTGGGAAGCGTATAAAAATGATTAGTGAAAACATTTTCAGGACCCTTTTATACTTAATCATTATATCAAATACCCACAATTGAAGATTTTACCTCAAGAGTCTTGTCGTTATGTCCTTGTCCGCTAGCAGGTACTTGAGGGATGCATGGTCTGTGAAAATGATCTCCTTAGATCCTATAAAGTATTTCCTAAATTTTTCAAGACCAAACATAATATCATCTAACTCATTTTTAGTGTTGAAATGATTCTTATTACTCTTATCTTGATTATTTACAAGATAATTGATTGCAAATAACGTTTTATACTTCCTAACTCTCAATATTATACCTAAAACTAGATCACTTGCATCACACATCACTTCAAATGAGACAACTAGTCTAGGGGAGGTGATCACTAGTGTGGTGGAGAGTTTTTTTCATAGGAAAGGATTTGCGATCCTGGAATTTTTCATTAAAAAAAGGCATGTCCTTAATAATAGGATATCATAGTTGTCTACCAATCATGGAAAATTCATTAAAGAACCTACACTAAATTATATTCTGCACTAAAAAAACTATATGCCCATTTACATTCTCATGTGGTTGAAGCATAAATTTTGGAATTATCAACATCTTGACCTTTATTTATATGTTTTTACAGAAACAATTTCTTTGATATATGTAAACATTCACTTCTACCAATTTAATATAATGTGTTTTCTTGACATATATATAAAAAATACCTATATTTTCATGGTATTTTTAAAAAGTAAACCCCACAATAGAAAAAACATACATTAATACTTCAATGTTCAATTCATTCACATTAATAAATATTTCCATCATGCATCATTTAAAACATTCTAGAGCACCAAACAAGCCAAATGGAGTTCGATGGAAGGAATATTTCCCAAAATGTTAAGTGAAAGTGGTCTCCTCCTAATCTTTAGGAGTAATAGAAACTTGTTTATAGAAAGAGCATCCCACAAGTAAATAAAAACATTCATTTCTATACAGTCTCACTATAATCAGGTCCAAAAAATGTAATGGGTGAAAGGAACCTTCCTTGTGGTAATATTTATTTTTCTACAATCGATACAAACTCTCTATTTATTCACAATTAATTTTTTAATATTCACATTCCATTCATTTTTTATCCTAGTCACTTCACTTCTCATAAGTTCTACCTAACAAGAACATTACCAAGGAATATCCTAAATAGGAAATATTATCCCAACATCATGAATAATGATCACATCCTCTTAGAAAATTTCCTTCATAACATGATTAAGTATTCTCTTGGATTCAACTATGGATTTTTATTTAGACTCCATGCAAATTTTGTGGATAAATAATTATTTAAATATACACTTGATATAGAAAATTTAAAAGAAAATAATAGACTTATACTTCCTCGTGACTCTTGGAATATATTCCTCTTTAATTTCCTTTAAATTGGATGAGTTAATTAGATTCAGTGTGGAGCACTCACAAAAAAATTAATATTTAAAATTGTATGTATGGGGATTGAGTTACATATTGGGTGGTTCTTTTATTAAGGGAAGATACTTGGGTCTAGGTGGGCCAAATTTATTAAGTTTTATATTAAATATGGAAGTGATTAAATCTTCATCTTCATAATTAATAATTTCAGAAATATTTCACTCAAATATAGATTCTTATTTTAGGGTTGAGTTGTGTTCTAAGTAAAATTCATTTATATGTTCCAATAACTCCCCCTAGGACTCTTGAAATGTATCATTCTATTTACTAGAAAAAACTCTCATGATGTTTTCATAAGGGATATTAAGTTCACCATTAATTTATTTCATCTTCTTAAAAAACTAATCTTCAACTTCATTTATATATTTATCATATTTTAAAAGATCATCTCTATAATGGTTTGGTTATTGGAAGGGTTCTTCTTCTTTTTTTGAAAACATTGAATTCATCTTTTTTCACCCAGGTAAAAAATAATTTTCAGTTTGAGACATTAATGGAAACTCCCCTATATCTAGAAAGGAACTAATATGGAATATTCATACCTCCTAGATATACTCTATATCCACTTTCTAAAAATTATTTTCCAAAATTTCCTTCATTCATGTAGTAATAAGTCATCTACCATACTAACTATGAGAGGGATGGATCAAAAAGTATGCTGTAAAAAGATAGTGTTGTGTAGTTGAACTCCAATGATCAAGTGTTGGAATAATAATAATTGAATTAAATTAACTCAAGAGTCAATATCAAAAAATTTAACATGAAACCTCTATCAATAATGGTTCAATTGTTGAAAAAGCTCCCTATATCTTGAATATTTAGTGGTATCTAGATCTGCAACACAAGACTATAATCATTTGTACCCATCACATTCATTTAATTTTCTTGAATATGTGTCAAAAATAATGAAATTTATCATGAGGTATAAACCAAATAATTAACAATCACATGAAAATATTTTACCTAGTCTTACATCATATCGTTATCTAAATAAATTTATTCCAGAAATAATTTGAGAAGTGATCATAAAAAATGTACTACTTCATCAAATTAAGGGAGAATAAACAATTTAATTTATTTGAGATACATAAGTATATAATTTAAAATCTATAAATAACATCACCCATTTTTTTATTTTCAAAAATAATTTTAAATGGAATAAAAAATTTCATTAATAAAATAACATTTTCACAATGAGTAACATCAAAGGATGTCATCACTGATGGAAAATTATTTTGAAAGATCACATTAAAAATTTAATGAGAGAATTATCATTTCAATTTTCTAAACACATATTTAGAAACTAAAAAATTATCAAACATTTAAAAAATTAATTAAAAATAAAATTGGAAAAATAAATAGGATGATTTAGAACATTGTGTATTCATAATGGAAATAGTGTTTTGTTTAAGCTCAATATGTCAAAAAATAGGGTCTCCTTTTAAATTCTTGTATAATAAGTCAAAAATTACCATGTTTAGAAAATTATCTAAATTATAATTATAAGATTTTTTTTAAATTGAATTAACTATAACAAATAATTTAAAAATAAAAAGGAAGATTTTTTGAATTTTTTTTTATAAAATATTTATTTAGAAGAAAAATTAGTTTGGATCTAAAAGATAAATAAAGTCATATTTCCTAAACAATTTCATTAATTTTACATAAAAAAGAGATCTAAATGAAATTTTTACATGAAAAAGTAATTACTAACTAGATGAGAATAAAATGGAAGGGTTTTATTGGATAATTATAAAATAATTTCAATTGTGGAAAAGTCCAGCATAAGCACTCCGGATTGAAATGTTATTGAAACGTAAACCCTTACATCTTTGATGAATTTTAAATAATTGATTCCCATGAATTTAGTTAATGAAATTTAATATAAAATATCATTATTTAGGAAGGAATAAATATATTTTATGCATAAATTTAGTATTTACACACTACAAATTAAAATTGACGTGTAAATGAACGTGTGCCCCATAAAATGATGTTTAAGAAAAAATCTTGACATGGTTCATCTAATTGTAGTTATAGTTAATAAATTTGGTGATTATGTGTAAAAAATTCAGATCCCAAAAATGAAAAGTTGAAATATAAAAAATTTAATAAAAATTCACTACATGTAAAATATTTCATAATATAACCAATGAAGTAGATATATAACCATATGGATAAAAATTGAGTTCAGGACCCCTCTTCCCCATGCTTTCATTTAATTTCGAAATATTTAAAATCTTGTATAGTGTTTCTAAACAATTTATTTAATTATAATATAATCATATTATTTTTTATAATATCATATATTATCCCTTTTAGAATAAATTATCACCCATTTATTATCAATCATTCATTTTCACTATTATTTCATGTGTTTAGTTCCATGATTTTAGATCTATGTTTTGTCATTTGTGTTCTAGATCAAAAAGAAATTATTATTTTTGTATCATCTCTTTATTAATATTATTTTTATAAATTTAATTTTTGTTAATTATATGCCTCTTTATAGTCATTTTTTAATTATGAACAAAGATAATGAATAATACCACTTTGTGGAGTTGATAGTTCATACGTATCCACCAGCGACACTATCATTTCTATAATGGATGAAATACTGAGAAAGTGGATAGTATATTAATTTTAAATATTCAATATAATTTCATATATATCCCTTATATTCATTAAATGTTTCCTTATTTATATTCCATGTAAATCATTAGTGAAAAAATAACCAAATCTCTCCATGAGGAGGTAGTCCACCATACCCAAGAATGCCATTATAATTTATACAATGAATGATAAGGTAAGAATAATATGATATATTTACTTTATATAAAAATTAATTATTCATTAATATCATTTATAAAAATAGAAATAATCCTTATTAACTTATTCTTAAAGTGAAATTGAAAAACTAGTCACATCACTATATGAGGCGATAATCCACTGCACACACAAGTGGAGTTATAATATTCACTATAGAATTGTGTTTAAGAAGTTAAATGTGATATTATTAATAAAAAAATATAATTATATATATAAAAATAACATATTTATTTTAAATATTCCATTTATTAAGTTGTAAGAATCATTGATGAAATATAAATTATGTAATTTCATGAGATAAAAGTCTCTCATAAGCACGATCAACAGTTTCACCACCCATTTTAAAGAATGAGGAAATGGTTTTATTTAATGCATTTAAAATAAAAAAAATTAATTTAAAATTATTATTATATCATCATGGATTAATAATATTTTATGGAGGTGGACGAAGAAATAGAATAAAATGCTCGGTGAAAGATGTTATATATTGTACAGAAAACAACAATAGGTTTTTAAAAATACCCTTTAAATGTTGAATATACAATAAATAGATGGATTCTAAGATGAAGTTATGGAATTTAAAGAAAATAGTTGGGTTGTTAATTTCTGATGAAATTGGTTCCGTAATAGTGTAAATGAGGGGATTTGGGGTGGCCATTTATAAGTGGTGGAGACAACACATTTGGCAATATGGACAAGAAAAAATTCAACCTTTGTTTGTAACATAGAGAAAAGAATAAGAATTATTTATTTTTGAACCATAAAATAAATAAGAAAGATATATGTTTAGATAATTGGAATTATACTTGCTTTGGGATATTGTTTATATCTATATTTTTAGGTCAGCCCCTAGTGAACCTATTTTTACGATATACAAGATAAATATTATTTTAATATTTAAACTATTCATAATGGTAAAAAATTTAGTTGACCACAAAAGATAATATAAATAATTTTAGTTAAAATATTTATTCACTTTTCAAAATTCAACTCACATAATTATTTGAATTTAAATTAATCTTTAATATGAAGATATTGCAAAATCATTATTTCAAAAAAAATATTTTTATGGATAAGACAATGTAATATTAAATTTAAAAATAATAATAATAATTATATGAATTAAAATTAATTTTTATTGAAGAATTATTTATAAATTTCATTTAAATTATTTCTAATTGGGGTTATTATAATTATTTAAAATTTATTGACATTATACACATTAAAATTATTTTCTGAGAAAGGTTTATTAAAGCCTAAAAATAAAATTATAAAAAATATAGTCTAAAGGTAATTTAAATTCAATTAATTGGATTTAATACAAATAAATAATAAATTATTTAATTTTATATCAAATTAAATTATAATTCAAGTTAATTTATAAAAATTGAAACCTTTATAAAAATATGTATTGTAACTCTTCACAGAAAAAACTTATTTTTTAAAAAATACCAAAATTGAACCCTAAGTTGATATCGATATTATAATTTCATAAATGAATACATTTTTATAAAATAAATTTTATAAAAGTGGTAAATAAACATTTGAAATTTTTGTCAGAAGAACAACTAAACCAAATTTTGAAAATAAAATCTTTTTATATAACAGTTATTTTTCTTTCAAATTATTCTTATTTTATTTTCAATCAATAGATAAACACTGTAAACCATATAATTTTCAAAACATATTTAGTCTTACTCATTAACATCATCAAACCTTTGAGTTTATGATGGTAATTCTTAATATAATATTCAAATATCTTATCGTGTTTTGATTAAACATGATGTTGTATGCATCACAATCTATCGAAGATATTAAATTTATTTAAAAATAAATTTAATTGAAACTATTGGGGTGTTATAATATCTTCTATAATATGTGTTTCATGTCATATAAACTTTCATAGAGAGTATTATTCTTTAAATTTTTTTTATTGGAGAAATCAAATTTATGTTCCCTTAAATGACATTGTGGTAATTTTAAAAGATATGAAGTAAATAAATTACCATGAATACATTGGAATGTTTAGGTTTTTATATCCTTGGATATCATATCTAATGTTAACCAAAAAAAATTAAGTGGAAAAAATCAACATGAAAATGTTTTAGTTGTCTGTTATTTGTACTAGAAATTCACATTGATATGTACAATGGACCATTGTTATTAGTGCCAAAATATTATATGTATTATCATATATGGGAATTAGATAAGTTTTAGAAATTGAATAAATTTTTACACATGATCAATCATTTGAGGCACCTGAGGTAGATTATAAAATATAGTTAAATTATAATATAAAATAAAATTATTTTTTATTACAGAGTTTAGGATCATTTTTTCTTCATATCATTTAATGTGTTTTTAAAAATGAAAATAAATTTGATGCTTTATTGCAACTATTAATCACCTAGTATAGAAACACTAAATAAAAATTGTGATAAAACCCTATAAAAATATCTCAAATAAATTGAAGTTATATATATATCTCCTTCATTCCACCTCTTATCATCATCTTTTATTATCTCTTTTATATGATCCTATGGTGTAACAACCCAAACTATTATTAAAAAATACCATTTTTATTTAATTGATTTTTTTATTATTTAATATTATTATATAATGAATATGAACAATTTTTGTTTTATTATATCAAATTTTATTTAAAATACCATCAAGTTTCACTACTATTGATAATATATCCATTAAACAATGATCACATTATTAGTATAAATATTGGGTTTTAAAAAATCTAATTGATACCAAAAAATGACATGATGGCCTCAACCAGTAGGATTTTACCCTATGAATCCCATTTATTGGATCGTCCATGGGAGATAGAATCACTAGGATTTTACCGTGAACAATCTCTATCTAACATCCTATAATTTATGAATGAATGACAGAATTTAAAGGAGAACTTCAAGCTCATCGAGATCATGACCTAAACCTTGTGCACCAAACCACCCCAAGAAATTATCTTCGTTGAAAGCCATCCTCTTAGGAAATTTTATGCTATATTAATGGGATACATATCGTGAACCTAGAATTAAGAGTATGTACATTATATTTTATATAATAATGAATATACTTTCATCCTTTTATAGTAAAATTATAAATGATTTTCTTTCAATATAATGAAACACCAAAATAATTTTAGGGTAATATTAAAATTCAATTAATAAATTTAATTTGAGGAATTAATGGAATTTTCAATTAAGTAAAATTTTAAAAAAATGTTATTATTAAATATTTATTACTAAATATAAATTAATAAATAATTTTTTTGAAGTCAATTGTAATTATAAGGGTTCGAAAAATATTATATTAAAAAACCCATCATTTCTTAATAAATGTAACATTTTTGAAAGTTAAAATTAACATATTTAGAAAATTAATAAGATCAAATGAATATTATTTTTGGAATTAGAATATTGAAATTATCTAACAGTGAATTTTTCATTATTTTTTTAAGACATTTGAATTTTCTGATAAAAATTAAATAGCATATAAATATAATTTATGTATTACGACATCATAATGACCAAAAGTGATGTAATAAATACTATGAAAGTTATATGTGACCAAACCTATGTTTCTTTTTAAAAAAAACAAGATTCTCTTTTTATTTGGTTAATTTTATGAGGCCTCTATAAATCCTGAAAAAACATTAATATATTTTGGGGTTTTAAAATCATTTATTTAAGAGTATGACTGGCCTCCATATAAGTAAAGGAATTATTTTTTTATGATTATCCCTTGGACTTGTAAAAAATGATAATCACTCCAATTTTTCTGAAACTATTTTCAGAAACCATTATATTTTTTTGTGGTTTTGGTTTGGGTTATTTTATTATGTAGAGTCCAAAACCTAAATAATAAACAAATCCCCATATTTTATTATATAAACCAACTCAATCTACCATTTCTATTAGAAATCTCCTTGGAGCATGTACATACTCTATCTGTAATGCCCCGACCCTAGTTACACAGAGTCGGTGCCTTATTACATAACGTTGGAATGATCAAGAGGAAATGATGTCTCGAAAGACAGATCAGTTTAGTATTATTGGAAATAATATTCATACATAAGTTCAACATTACAACTTGAAAAGAAATACAACATGAATTTATTCCATTGGAAACATCCAAGCCTCTTAAATAATTATTGCAAGTCACTCATAACTAACTTCTTCATATCCTGGTAAAATGAGACATAAGAAAGGAGTAAGCTCAAATGATCAGTAAGGGTAAGAAATACAGCGGAAGATAACATAAATATTAAGCACGGTGAATAATTGAAACCACATGCCTTTACCAATAATAAAAATGATTAATTTTATGGCTAAAATATGAGCTGAGTAAATAATTCCATAATAATACATAATCATTAGTATTATACTAATCTAATGACCACATGAACTATCAATATAATTTTCATAATGAGGAAATGTATTATGCCGGAAATTCTGAAACATTTTATCAAGGCCTCGACCAAGACATCTAAAAATTATTAAGGCCTCGTCCAAAACCATATATCAAATTGGGAATGTGCCTCGGCCAATTCAATGTCTAGTTGTCTCATGAGACCTATCGATGAATTGAGGAGCTATAGTGGGCTCCACCCATCACTTACTAAGCCCAATACATTCCTCATATGAAATGGTTTACACATATCATAAAAATTCGTATTAAAACTAGTATACGAAATGTCAATACTTTAACCATAAACCATGAATGGTATAAAAATATCATATCCACAGTCAAACATTCATAAAACCTTCAATACAATATGGATGTTTTGAATTATAATAAATCAATTTCAAATATACTTAATATCCATCAAAGGATGTTGACATAGATGAAATCAAGACCCTTTTTAGAGAAATATCACTTTCTATTTTGAAATCATTTAAGAGTAACATAATTAAAAAGAAAAAATTTATTTTGAAAATAATATTTTAATCTTGTAAGAGAAGCTTTGATGGTGTTATAATGGTGGAAAATAGTCGCACCCACTGCATAAGTTAAAAAACATTCTTACCTTAAATTTGTCTAAAAGGTCAAAAGAACCCTGTTTGGAAAACGGAGGAAAGATTCCTTTCAAAAAAAATAATGTTATAAATGAATTTAGACCATTCTCCAGTAAATAATAAAAATGTTTTGAAATATATTTTTAAGAAATATGGATGTGGATGATGAAGGAGGTCTCAGTAAATTCTTACGTAAAAAGAACCTCGGATAATTAAGAGATTGTGAAATTAACCCTTACCTTGTACTTTTCTTTGGTTGAGGGTAGGTTAACCTTCTGTATAACGGTGAAATATTTTTCATTAAATTATACAAGAATCATATAAATTAATATGATATCATATATAATCTTTTAACATTTCTCTGTTAATAATATCTTAGTATTATCATTGTTTCTGGTGATAACTTACTCATTTTCTTTTATTTATTTTGTTACATAATTCATGTTTTTTATGGATAGGTTGTATGTTATTCATATACTGAAATATATGAAGTCTTTTAACATTATTTTTAATCATCAAATGACAATTAGTATTGAATGGATACGATGGGGAAGGAATCTCATCATGTTCGTGTAGATGGTAGTCCGTACGTACACACGAGCAACAATATCATTCTTTTGATATTATAATCATATATAATTCGATGTTATATCATATATACATAATAATTATAATTTTATATTTATAATTTACTTCAATTAAACATCATTATCATACCCATCCAAATAATAATGTTTGGATAACAATTACACCACGACGTGGAGACGGTAAGCCGTACATACGCACATATGGTGACATGTCATTCAAAGGATGGATAGAATAATGAATACAGTTTTACCATATTTATAATAACATAATAGTATATAGAATATACTATAGTTATTACTTTATAATGGAAATAACATAGAAATAAGAAGTGGAAGAAAAAAGGAACTTGAATGAGGGTGGTGAAATCATTACCTTTTCTTCAGGTTATTCCTTTTGATTTGATCAAAAGGGCTCTTTAGGTTGGATTTCTGATCAAACTAAGGCCTATAGGTTGTATTTAGGTAATTTGGGATGATATTTTGGTAGAGGTTGGCTGATCCAAATGGATTTGATGGTGTGAATTAGTGAGAATGGGGAGTGCCCTTTTATAAGAGTGGTGAGGGGCACCTTATGAAAAGCTAGAAAGAATATTTTATAATAAATTCATATTCAGTTTATAATGGCTCACAAGTGAATTATTTAAATGATAAGGTCATGATAGTTCGAAAAACACCCAACCAATAGGTTTTAGACAGTTTTTGGTGACTTTATTAACCTTATCTTCTATTTTTAACTCTTAGTTAATTAGTTTGACATTTACCATCTCTCTTTGTATTTTTATATTATATAGTTATAAACCTACTATATACTTCCAAGAGACCCCCAAGTGGTCTATTAATGATACACATATCATCATAGAAGTCTTTTTCCCGAACAATATATTTTTATAAATATTATATCAATTAATAATGTAATATTTGTTTTAAAAACTCCTTTATGTCAATTTTGACACTATTTAATTATTAATTTCTGTTAAAGTCTTAACAACATTATTAATTCGAAAAAATTTAATTTAATCAATTATAAAATATAATATTAACCAATAAAATTATTTTATGGTATCAAAACCATCATATTACCTTTATTTTAACATTTATAATACCAATTATTTGATTCTTTCATTAATAAGGAAAATACTGCATCATCATTGTGTCATAAATAAATTTAATTATCCAACTTCTAATGATTGTAAATAATATTCCATTATATAGGAAACCATTTTATCTTTCTAATGAATATTTTTTGTTGAAAATATAACATATATAATCCTATTTAAAAATTGTTTTCTTAAAAGATATTTGCATATGTCATTTTTGTATTTACTTTTATGTAATTAATATAAAGTGTCATTATCACTTACAAGTTGCTCCATGGGGTCCCAAAATTGACCCAAAGATGATCGTGGTCGGACATATATCATCCAATAAGGTTAGGACACATTTTAGTGTAATTAAATATTATTATAATATTATTTTTATCCTTATTTACTGGAATTACCTTTTAACCATGGTAAATAAAATATTTACCGAAGTAATTATTCAAAATGTCTAAAAGTAAAAGTTAAATATTTAAACAATTTAGAACTCCTGATTATAAATATGCAATAAATTTTTCTAAATTCAAAACACATAAGTGGCAGAAATTAATTTAAAATTAATTTCCGTTGTCAAAACAAAATTCGTGTTTTTAAGAAATAATAACTATCAAAAGATTGGTACTTTCTTATGTCGAGTTTAAATGTGAAATTATGTACAATGACCATCATTGGATTAAATAGTAAAAATACAATCTAATTATACTTTAAAATCACTCAAATATATAATTTATCACTATTAATTATTTTTGATTAAAAAAGTTGCTTTTAATTAAAATTTAGGAATTTTCACTATTCATCAAAATATGAAATTTATCAGAAAAGTACCAAAAACACACCCTAAGCTAATTTCGATATTCTGAATCCAAAAATGAAGTCCATTTTGAAAGATAAAATTTATAAAATTTCAACAAGTGGGTATTACTATTCATAACAACTAGTCTGATTGGTTGTGGTGTGTTAGAACCCGAAGTTGCATTGAACACACACTATTTTATTATTCAAAGAGAAGAATACCGTGGAAGCTTGGTGTGTTAAATTCTCCCCTCCTTAAAATAATTTCATCCTAAAAATTTCAAGAATACTACCACATGAAAAGACTTAGGTGGTTCTTCATCATAAGTTCCTCGGGTTCCCACGCTGCGTCTTCCATCTTATGGTTTCTCCATATAACTTTTACAAGACGAGTCGTCCGGTTTTTCAGCACTGGTTCTCTGGTATCAAGAATACATATGGGATCTTCACAATAATACATATTAGGTTCTAGTTATACTTCCTCATATGTAAGTTCATGCATTGGGCCAGGCATGTATTTTTATGAACAGTGATACGTGGAATACATCATAATCTTTGGAGAGATTTGGCGGCATTGCCAAACGATAAGCTACAACCCCAATTCGTTCTAGACTTTTGAAAGGTATTATGTACCTAGGACTCTATTTAACTTTCTTACTGAAACATATAACTCCCTTCCATGGATATACCTTCAATAAAACATGCTCTTTTACCTGAAATTCCAAATACTTCCTTCGGTTATCGGTATTGATCTTCTTCCTACTTTGAGATGCTTTGATGTGGTTTTGGATTACCTTCACCTTTTCCGTCATTTCCTCCACCAGTTCTAGGCCTATGAGTTTTCTTTCACCAACGTCATCCCAACAGGTTGGTGTGCGACATCTCTTTCCGTATAATGCTTCATAGGGTTCCATCTGAATACTTGAATGGAAGCTATTATTGTAGGAAAATTCTACCAAAGGTAAATATTGATCCCACATACCCTGAAAGTCAAGTGAGAATGATCTCAACATTTCTTTTAAGGCTTGAATAGTCTATTCTGAGTGTCCATCGGTTTGGGGGTGATAGGTAGTGCTCAAACAAAGTTCAGTATCCAAGTCATTCTGAAGACCCTTCCAAAATATTGATGTAAAATGTGGATCACGATCTGAAACAATTGATTGGGGTACTCCATGAAGTCTCACAACTTAATTAATATATAACCTTGCTAGATGTTCAAGTGGTAGATCTTATCTTATAGAAAGAAAATGTGCTGACTTGGTAAGACGATCAACAATGAACCATATTTCATCGTTCCTTCTAGGAGTATTTGGTAGTCCCATTACAAAGTCCATCGTAATATTATCCCATTTACACTTTTGTATTGGAACAGGTTGCATGAATCCTCCAGGATGTTGCCTTCCAACTTTCAATTGTTGACAAACCATACATCTTGAAACAAAATCAGTAATCTCCCTCTTCATGTTGTCCCACCAAAAATGTTCCTTCAAATCTCTATACATTTTGGTTCTCCAAGGGTGTATAGAGAAATTGGAACTGTTAGCATCATCCAACAATTCCCTTTTTAGATTATGTATATCGGGAACACAAAGTGTCTTCCCAAACATCAAAATTCCATATTCATACACAAATTCACTCAATCTCCCATCATTCACAACTTTAATCTTCTTTTGAAACTCTTCATCACCATTCTAAGAACTCTTTATCATTTCTAGTAACGATAGATTGGAAACCATTTGAAAAAGAATTGATGTTTCACCTTCCATGGTAATTCCCATATCCATATTTACTACAACCATATATATAGGATCCTTTTCAACTCTCATCTTGTTCAAAAATCTATTATAATTTCTACTCAATTCATCTGCCACCTTATTTACCTTCCCAAGGTGGTAGTGTATAGTGCAATCATAATCCTTGATTAGTTCAAGCCATCGCCTTTGCCTCATGTTGTGTTCTTTTTGTGATAAAATATACTTCAAACTCTGGTGATTGGTATATATCTCACATTTTCACCATAGAGATAGTGTCTCCAAATCTTCAAAGAAAATATTACACCTACTAACTCAAGATCACGAGTATGATAGTTTTGGTCATCAATTTTCAGCTATCGTGATGCATAGGCAATAACTCTATAATTCTGCATAAGGACACAACCAAGTCATTTCTTTGATGCATCACTATAAATAACAAACCCATCATTCTCTGATGGTAGATTCAAAATAGGATAATTGACTAATCTTCTCTTCAGTTATTCAAAATATTTTTTCACACTCTTTTGTCCAAACAAATTTAACCCCTTTACGTGTGAGCTTTGTTAATGGGTTAGCCAATCGGGAAAAATTCTAGATGAAACATCGATAATATCCTACTAAACCAATAAAACTGTGTACCTCAGTTATACTCGTCGGTGCTGGCAATTCTTGGATTGACTTGGTATTAGAAGGATCAAAAAATATTCCATCCTTTAATACAATATGGACAAGAAAAGAAATCTACTGAATCCAGAATTCACACTTTCTAAACATCCCATATAATTCATGTCTTCAAAGAGTCTTCAGGATAATGCTCAAGTGATTTTAATGATCTTAGTAAATTTGGGAGTATACCAAGATATCATCAATAAATAACACCACAAAATCATCAAGATATTCCTTGAAAACTCTGTTCATTAGATCCATGAAGATAGAGGGTGCATTAGTCAATCCAAAAGGCATTACTATAAACTCGTAATGCCCGTACTCGATTCAAAAAGATGTCTTCAAAATATATTCCTTTTTCACACACAACTGATGGTATCTAGATTGAAGGTCAATCTTTGAAAAGTATTGAGCTCCATGTAGTTGGTCAAATAAATCATCAATGTGAGGTAGGGGATACTTGTTCTTTATTGTTATAAGATTAATTTCCCAGTAGTCGATACATAAACTCATAGATCCATCTTTCTTCTTACCAAAAATGATAGGGGCTCCCCATGGAGAAACACTATGGTGAATAAATCCCATATTACTCAATTCTTCTAGTTGTTTCTTTAGTTCAAATAATTCCACAGTGGCCATTCTATAAGGGGTCTTCGATATGGGCCTTGAACTTGGAATTAAATCAATGGAAAACTCAATTTCTCATTCTAGAGGATGTCCCGATAAATCTTCAGGGAACACATCAACATGTTCTTTCAAAATAGGAACATCCTCTATTTGAACATTACTTTCCTCACCCATAGATATTTCATTCTATTCCACCCCAATAATTTAATTTATTTGAGCTACTGGGGGTGGATCTAGATAAGAATCAGGTGGTGATGATTCTTCTCTAAAGATAAGGTGTTCCTTATCATCATCTTCAAAAATCATAATCTCATTATTCTTATAATAAATCTTTGCATCATGGTCCAAATTCCAATCCATACCAAGGATTATATCAAATTCAATTATGGGTATGACGATGAGATCAGTAGATAAAGAACATTTATATGCCCTAATGGGAACATATTCAAAAGAACCTTTTAGCAATGATACTTCCCTTAAGAGTTTTGACTGACAACTCCCTTGTAAATCTAATAAGAAATATCTAATTTTATTATCAAACTAGGAAGATATGAAACAATGCGACGATCCAGAATCAATTAAATCATTTTCTAAACATGAGGAAACCATTAAATTACCTGACACCATGCCTTTAGAAGCTTCAACCTCAGCAATAGTGATAGCATAAGCTTGACCTTGATCCCTTGGCCTTTTCTGAGGTATGATTCCCTGACGCTTAGGACATTCATTTTCATAATGTCCCATCTCCCTGAAATTTTATCATTGAACATTGGTTGTGTCTTTCTTTCCTTTACAATCACCAGCTAGATGGCCTTTCTGTCCATATTTGTAGCATACTCCATTTCCTTTTAGACAGGCACCAGGGTGATTCCTTCCATAATTATCACAGGGTGGAAATTCAATTCATCCCATATGAAAAGGTTTAAACATATCATGAACATTCGTATTAAAACTAGCATATGAAATGTCAATAATTTAACCATAAACCATGAATGGTATAAAAATAGCACATCCACAATCAAACATATCACAAAACCTTCAATACAATATGGATGATTTGTATCATAATAAAACAATTTCAAATAAACTTAAAATCCATGAAAGAATGTTGACATAGATGAAATCAAAACCCATTTTAGAGAGAAATATCTTTCTATTTTGAAATCATTTAAGAGTCACATAATTATAAAGAAAACATTTATTTTTAAAATGTTCTTATAAGCTCGTAAGGGAAGCTTTGATGATGTTATAACGGTGGAAAATAGCCACACCTGCCGTATGATTAAAAAAACATTCTTACCTAAAATTTGTCAAAAAGGTCAAAAGTACCTTGTTTGGAAAACAACGGAAAGATTCCTCTCAAAACAAAAAAGAGTATAAATGAATATAACCCATTTTCTAGTAAATAGTAATTTTTTTGAAATATATTTTTAAGAAATATGGATGTGGATGATAAAGGATGTCTCAGTAGAAACTTACGTAAAAACAACCTCAAATAATAAAGTAATTATGAAATTAACCCTTACCATGTACTTTTCCTTGGTCGAGGGTAGGTTAACCTCCTATATAATTTTTAAATAATTGTTATTAAATTATAAAAGAATCATATATTTTAATATGATATCATATATGATCTTTTAACATTTCTTTGTTAATAATATCTTAGTATTATTGTCGTTTTGGGTGATAACTTACTCATTTTCTTTTATATATTTTGTTACATAAGTCATGTTTGTTATGAATAGGTTGTATCTTATTCACATCCAGAATTATTTCAAGTCCCTAAACATTATTTTTAATCATCAAATGAGAATTAGTCTTGAATGAATACGATGGGGAATGAATCTCATCGCATTCGTGGAGACTGTATTCCGTACGTACACACGAGCGAAAATATCATTATTTTGATATTAAAATCATATATAATTGGATGGTATATCATATATACAGAATAATTATAATTTTATATTTATTATTTACTTCAATTACACATCATTATTATACTCATCAAAATAATAATGTTTTGAATAACAATTACACCACGACATGGAGACGGTAAGCCGTATGTACGCACGTATGGTGACATGTCATTCAAAGGATGGATAGAATACGAAATATTATTGTACCATAAATATAAAAAAATCATAGTATATAGAAGATACTGTAGTTATTATTTTAGAATGGAAATAATAAAGAAAGAAGAAGTGGAATACGAAAGGAACTTGAAAGAGCGTAGTGAAATCATTACCTTTTCTTCAAGTTATTCCTATCGATTTGATCAAAAGGGCTCTGTCGGTTGGCTTTCTGATCAAACTAATGACTCTAGGTTTTAGTGAGGGAAGTTGGGAGGATATTTTGGTAGAAGTTGGCCGTGAAAAATGGCTTTGAATGTGCGAATTAGTGAGAAGGGGGAGTGCCCTTTTATAAGAGGGATGAGGGGTACCTTAAGAAAAGTTAGAAATATTATTTTACAATAAATTCATATTCAGTTTATAATGGCTAAAAAGTGAATTATTTAAATGATATGGTGGGGATAGGTTGAGAACCACCCAACCAATATGTTTTAGACAGGTTTGGGTCAAATTATTAACCTTATCTTTTATTTTTAACTCATAGTTAATTACTTTGACATTTACCATGTCTCTTTGTATTTTTATATTATATAGTCAATAAACATACTATATAATTTCATGATACCCCCAAGTGGTCAATTAATGATACACCTATCATCACATAAGTCCTTTGACTGATCCTTATATTTTTAGGAATAATATATCAATTAATAATATAATATTTGTTTTAAAAACTTTTTTATGTCAATTTTGACACTATTTAATAATTGTTTTTTATTAAAGTATTAACAACTTTATTAATCCGAAAAAAATTAATTTAATCAATACTAACAAGACATATTACCAAATAAAATTATTTTATGGCATAAAAACCATCAAATTACATTTATTTTAACATTTATAATACCAATTATTTCATTCTTTCATTAATAAGGAAAATATTGCATCATCATTGTGTCATAAATAAATTTAATTATTCGATGTTTAAAAATTATAAATAAAATACCAATATGTTGTAAATCCTTTTATATTTATAATTAATATTTATTGTTGAAAATATAACTTATAAAAACCTATGTAAAAATTGTTTTTCTAAAAGATATATGCTTATGTCATTTTTTGTATTTACTTTAACTTAATTAATATAAAGTTTCATTATCACTTACAAGTAGCTCAATGGGGTCCCAAAATCGACTCAAAGATACCCATTGTTAGAAATGTATCATCAAATATGGTTAGGTCACGTTTTAAGGTAATTTAATATTATTTTAATATTATTTTTATACCCTTATTTTCTGGATTTACCCTTTAACCATGGTAAATAAAATATTTACCGAAATAATTATTCAAAATGTCTAAAAATAAAAGTTACCTATTTACACAATTTTTACCGTATGATTAAAAATGTGGAATACATTTTTATAAATTAAAAACACATAAGTGGTAGAAATTAATTTAAAATTAATTCCTGTTGTCAAAACAAAAAGCGTGCTTTTAAGAAATAATAGCTATCAAAAGATTGGTACTTCCTTATGTCCAATTTAAATGTGAAATTATGTCCAATGACCAACATTGGATTAAATTGTAAAAATATAATATAATTATACTTTAAAATCACTCAAATTCATAATTTATCACATTTAATTATTTCGATTAAAAAAGTTGTTTTTAATTAAAATTTAGTTATTTTCACTATTCATCAAAATATGAAAGTTATCAGAAAAGTACCAAAAATTCACCCTAAGCTAATTTCGATATTCTAAATCCAAAAATGAAGTCCATTTTGAAAGATAAAATGTATAAAATTTTAAAAAGTGGGTATTACTATTCATAACGTCTAGTCTGATTGGTTGTGGTGTGTTAGAACTCGAAGTTGCGTACAACACACACTACTGTATTATTCAAAGAGGAGTGTACCATGGAAGCTTGGGGTGTTACACTATCATCCACTCTCTATAGTACACCTAAGGCACCATAAATCTATTAACAATCCCCTCCCATGCATTTGGAGTCACACACTCAAATAAGGATTTCTCTCTTCTCATTTCCATTGAATTAATTTATTAATTTTATGTCTATTAAATTCAATTTTCTTATTTTTGAATATATTATTAAATTTCCCCTTACATTATAATTAATTTATAAATTCTTATACCCCATTTCAATCTCATCAAGACTAATTATCCTTTATGGACATCCATTACCATGCTGAAATATAGTTATGTTTCTTTTATTTATTAAAGTTTCTTTATTAAATAATTTATTATATTTCTAATTTATAATTTTGGTATATTTATTTGTTGTACCTATTAATTCCAAAGTGATTTTTATGTTATTAGATACTCCCTTATCTGCCATCTACTAATTTTTATGAGTCTTTAAGTCAGGCCATTATGCTACCAAAAGATTACCACAATTTTGTATACAAAAACAATGGTGAACTGAACACAATAACCATTTCCTAAGAAGGGTGTTCCCACTTAGGAACATATACATATTTTTAGAGTTACATATATTTATTCTATTATCCTTATTCATGGATAAATTATGACGAGAATGAATCCATTTTGTATGATCCATATGACACACATAAGCTTGAGAATGAAATAAAAGTGATGAGTACACTAAGAATTATATAGAAAACCAATGCATTGGATAGGATTTGGTCTCATGATACTTCATTTAGGGATATATATTTTACCTAATTCATTTTTGGGAAATTTCTCACTATGATGTCATGGTGGTTTAGTCTTGGCCTTTGTATATGGAGTAGGGTAATAAGTTGTTTCTTCATTTCCCATATTATGACTGTCATGCTATATCATCTCTCATTGATCACATTTATTATTCCTTATATTTTTATTCCCCATTGATATTATTATTATATTTAATGTATCACCATATTTCATAGTTATTTCATTACATGACTTAATAGCTCACCTTTTCTTTTGTATCTCTCTAGGTTATCCCATGCAGTTTTAAATATGAGCACGTTAAAGATGTTTTCAATAAATATGTTGTATATCATGTTTTTGGTTGTAATGTAATGTAAATAATTACCAATGACCTATAATTCACGATATTATAGGTTGTATTATGTTTCATTTTATGTTCTAAATAATGTATTGTTGTGAAATAAAGAGAAGGTTTTTTATAGTATGTATAAACAGAAATGTTTGGTTTTTTTTGGGATTAGTGTTATATATTTCTAGAAAAAGGATTAGGGATAAGACTAATTTTAATAAAATATAACTAAATTATGGTATTTATAGGGTAAGTGGGTTTTCAAGAAAATAAATCCCACTATAGATAATAAAAGAAGATGTGGTTCATGAATAGATGTGCCTAGTTGTAACAACTTCGACAAGGTGTGTGAGGCCTGACTCAACATACCCTGGACCATGACAATGACCCTTTCTATGTACCATATTGGACACTCCTGGGATGATATAAATTGATAAATTAATAATATTATCATTAACTAATGTTAGGGGACTATAAAATGAGCATAAAAATATATGTTAAAAAATTGATTGTGGATAACATAGGCTGAAGCCTAGAAATTCATACGACAATGAATTAAATAAGTTAATCCTTTAATATCAATAAACTACCATTTATCTTTTTAATAGTTTTAAAATAATCATACCTAGTTTCTCATTCATCTTTTCCATTGTTGGGAAATTGTAGGAATTAGGTAAAAAGTCAATGTGAAGGGAAATGTGATGACTACCAAAATGAGTTAACCAATTAGACCAGAGCTCAATTTAGACTTATTGTGATTATGCCAATCTAGATATAAAAAAATCACAATTAACAAATATAACTTTGATAAATTCCCAAATAAATAAATGAATATTAAGATAATGTCTCAAATAATTTCATCCGATAATGGTGATACTGGAAAGAACAACCAATTTCCTTTGTGAAAATCGATGGAAAGAGGCACCAAGGGAAATGTTACAATGGGATTATGAGATGTTTTAAGTGTGAAAATATTGGGAATAAATTTTCTAATGGCCATTAATAAATGGATAAGTTTATGGATTAAAATAATGTTCCATGTAATGCACCTTATACAGTTCTATGTTATATGTGTTATGAATTTGGAAATTTTCCAAGCCAACACTGTATTCCAAGTTTTGATAAGCATGATGAGCATTAACAATCTCCAAAAACTAGGGAACACGGATAATATTGTGTTAATATTGATCATGATGGTTGAATTACATGTAACCTATTGTAAATAATTTTGTATTTCATTTTATATTTCAATTCATCCCCTTCTAGAATATCTTTTATGTTTTCTAAGAAGATCGATTCCCCACTATAAATGATTTTATATAATTAGGAAAAACATTTATGATTATGATTCATATATTGAACTTTGTAAAAGTGTTATTCTTAAAAATAATACCAGTCTAACTTTTTTTAATTTGATTACATTTTTGTTATGGACATGATTTCCCAATATATGCCAAAATAAATTGCCACAAGAAGGAAATAACTCTCGTTATTGAAAATTGACACCCAGTTAAATACATGTTCAAGGAGGAGGATGAATATACACTAGCACCAGCATCAAGAGCATGGATATTATTAATGTATGAGGAGGTATATCTAGCTCAAATGATTATGTCTAGGGAAATAACTATCCTAAACTACATGCCTACTATGAGGGAATACATAGATATGTTTCTCAAAGGATTTTTTGGTCTTCAACCAGACCGAGAGGGTGCATTTAAAATTGAACATATTATTGGGGTGATTGAATTATCCAAAACACTATATAGGATGGTTAATGTGGATTATTAGGATATTAAGAAAAAACTAAAAGATAATACAGATAATGGGTTTACATGACCAAGTGATTCAATATGGGATTCAACATTTCTCTTCGTCATGGAGAAGGATAGTTCAATGCACCTTTGTATTGATTATCATAAGATAAAAAATTTTTATGATAAAGAACAAGTATCATATACCATATATTGATTAAATTTATTTATATCTTTTTTTCACAATATTTCTCCAAGGTGGTTCTATGGTTGAGATATTACTATGTTAGGGTGAAGAAGGCAGATATCCCCAATACTTCTTCTCATACAAGGTACAGAAACTATAAGTTCATAGTGAGGCCCTTTGGTCTCACTAATTGTCCATAAATATTCATGTAATTGATGAATATATTCTTCATGGAGTTCCCAGAAAAAAAAAATATTTGTAATAGGTGAAATTCTTATATACTTCAAAACCAAGGAGGATCATGAGGATCATCTGAGCAATGTGCTAGAGACATTGAAAAAGGAATAGCTTTATGTGAAGTAAAAAAATGTGATTTTTTTGTAAAAACTCCGAGTCTTTGGGTATATCATCAAAAGTAATGGAATATATATATACCCTTAAAATATTGAAGCAATTTAAGGATGGTTGAGTAAAAAATAATTGATTGATATGGGTTAGCTGGGTACTATCCTCAATTTGTGAGAAATTTATCGTGACTACCAAGCCCCTAACCAAGTTAAATATAAAGGGAGTCAATTATTATTGGAATGAAAAATATAAATATATCTTCATGCTGTTGAAAATTAGGATTATCATTTCCCCTATTCTCACACTAACCACAAGTGGATAACTTTTTGTAATATTTGGTAATGCTTTGATGAAGGGATTGGGTTGTGTGTTAATGGAGAATAACAAATTCATATCCTATGATTCCAGAAATGTGAAGGTTTATTAGGAAAACTAACCAAATCATGATTTAAAGTTGGATGCACTGATATTATCTTTGAAAATATGGATACATTATCTCTTTGGAGAGAAGTGTGAAATATATATGGATCAAAAAATCCTCAGGTATACATTCTCATAAAAAGAGCTGAAAATGCACCAATAAAGTTGGTTAGAGATGATCGAGGAATATGAATTCTCACTTCACTCTCATTTTGGGATAGTGAATAAATTAGAAAATTATCTATCTAGAATGAATCCAAAAATTAAATCCTTGATTGGAAATTAAATGGATCTGATTGTCTTTGATTTGAAAATGATGAATTTGGGAATAATAATTGAAATAACAATGTCAATCCCTTCAAAAATGATTTATCAACCATATCTTCTTAAGAGGTTAAAGGATGATTAATCAGATGATGTCAGAATTCAGAAAAAATTGAGAAGTATTAGAAAATAAAAATCCTCATTATCTATTATTAAGAAAGAAAGAGTTGTCAAATTTCGGTCATGACTATGTGTACCATAAAATCCTGAGTTAAAGAATGAACTATGGGGTGATGCATATAGTTCTAATATATCCATTCGCACAGGTAGTAGAAAGATGTATTGAGATATCCACATCCCTATTAGTGGTATAATATGAATAAGGAGATCACCAAATATACAACAATGTTCCAGGTATGTCAAAAAGTGAAGGCTGAAAAGAAGAAGTCTTAGGGGATGATGAAACCATTACCCATAGAAAAATGGAAATGAGAAAACATCACCATGGACGTTGTAATCATACTTCCAAATATAACCAATAAAACAATGATATATTGGTTTTTGTGGATTATCTTACCAAGAGAGGTAACTTTATTTTGATTCGGGAGGATTTATCACTCGATCAACTTGCATAGATATGAATCATATTAGTGGTAAGGCTGCATGAAGTACCACTCTCGATTGTATCTAACTGTTTTTCAAGATTCAACTCCATGTTCTATAAAATTCATACACATTCTATAAAAAAATAGATGAACTTCAGCGTGACTTCTCACCCTAAAAATATGGGATAATACGAGAGAAATATTTAGAAACTAGAAGACATGTTGTGAGAAAGTTCTATGGACTAGAAAGGAGGATGGGACTAACATCTTCTTCTGGTCGTGGTCTCTTATAACAATGGTTTCCACATAAGAATCCAAATGGATACCTATGAATACCATTATGGTAAGAAGTATACAACATCGACTTTTTGGTATGATATTGGAAAATGAAAATGGGTATATCTTGAAATGGTTGAGGAAATTGGGTAAATGGTTAAGACAAAGCAGTTTCACATCAAGGCTAATCAGATTTTATAGAAGATATATATTGAAAATCATAAATGATACTTAGAGATATATGATAAAGAAAATATATTCCCTCATATATCTCCACGGAAAAATGTGATGATATTTGGGAAGAAGGGAAATCTTATCCCAAGGTACATCGACACCTTTGAGATCCATGATCGCATCGAAGTGGTGGCCTACCGACTTGCACTCCCATATAACCTATCTAAATTACATGATATATTCCATGTACCCCTCAAGATAAAGCACATACCAAACCCGTCACATGTACTAAATCCATATTTAGTACCACTCGAGAATGACCCTTCCAATAAAGAGAAGTAAGTGAAGATTTTATATTATAGAGAAAAGGTTCTACGATATAAGACAATGCACCTTTTCAATGTACTATGGAGAAAATAAATTATTGAAGAAGTGATGTGGGAATGAGAGGATATTAGGAAATATTGTTACCCTCATCTGTATTAGGGTAGGAAGTGAAAATTCTAGGGGAGAAAGTTTTAAAGGGGTGAAGATTGTAATGTCCTAAATGGTTGTAGATTAAATTCAACCTTTTATTTAATTAAATGTATTATAATTTAATATGGTTATACAAAACACATGAACTAATTTTGTTTTGTTCTATCTAATTGAATTTAAAATACTATTATGTATTATAATAGTAGATAATGTCTTTATTTATCATTGATCACATGATTCTTACAAATATCGAGTTTTAAAAAATCTAATTAACAGAGACAAAGGAAGTGATAGCCTCAACCAGTAAAATTGTACCCTATAAATCCCATTTATCAGCGAATCTAATGGAGATATACTCTATGGTATTTTCCCTTGACTAATCCCAAGTTCATATAAAAAAACATTAGCATGAGAGAAACTATTTTTAGGAGTATTTTATGCTCATCGAGATCCCTAACCAGCCCCTGTTTGTTGAACAACCCCATGAAAGTCTCCCCGTCACACAAATTACTCTTAGGGAATTTTTGGTGTATACATGGGATATGTACTAATACCATTTAATTTTGAGTATAAACATTATATTTTATATAATAATTGATATATTTTCATCCTATTCTGTTTACATTATAAATGATGATTATTTTGATATATTAAAAAAATAAATAGAATTTTTGGGAAAAATTAAAATTAAATTTAGGAAATTATTTAGTTGAATTATTGGTTTTTGTAAATAATTAATATTTAAATAAAATATCATTATTAAATTATATTTTTAAATATAAATGATCATATAATATTTTAAATTCAAATGTAATTATATGGGTTAAAAAAATATAATTGAAAAAACCCAGCATTTCTTAATAAATATCGATTTCATTTCAAAATTTAATGTTAACATATTTTTAAAATCATTAAGAAATAATAAATATTAATTTTTTAATAATAATGAATATATTATCCAATAGTAAATTTTTCGTAATTTTATTGGACATTCGATTTTTCTCAAAAAAAATTAAATACCATATAAGTATACTTTGTATATGTGGACATCATAATGACCCAAACGTTATGTAATATGTACAATTAAATGTATCCATGACCAAATATATGTTTTATATATAAGAAATTTTGATTTTAATTTTATTTGGTTAATTTTATAAATCCTTTATGTATCCTCTAAAACAATTAATATATTTTTTATTGTTTTAAAATCATTTATTTTGGAGTATGACTCACCTCCACATAGTAATGGGAATTATTTTATTATTATAGGACCTAGTACTTATAAAATAATGATAATAAATACCATTTTTTAGAAACATTGGTATGGATTATGGTTTTGGATATTTTATTTTTTGGAGAGTAAAACCTAAATAATAAATAATTCCCCCTCTTTTTCTTTATAAACCCACCAAAATATCATTTATATTTATTCAAACTCCTAAAAAATTTCTATACTCTTACCTATACTCTATAGAGTCCTCCCAAGGAATCCCCATGATATCAAGATGATCATCGTAATCATTTTGAGTCACATACTCATGTAAGGGATTTATCTCTAACAATTTTCATTCAAGAACTTGTTTTATATTAGGTCTATTAGATTCATTTTTTTATAATGGGATATGTTATTACCTAAACACACTATAAATTTAATATATTAATTATGTGGTACCTATTTCACCCTCATTATTCCTCCCATTATATGTTATGTACACCCATTAACATGCCAAGGTATAGTTAGGATTATTTTCATTATTCAATTTTACTAATTAAATAATGCCTTCTATTTTAAATTTCTAATATTGGGACATGTTTTTTCATTTCCATATTACATACCCTTTTATGTATATGTGATGAAATACCCACTTCTCTCTCATAAAGCTATTTTTATGAATCATTAGGCGACGTGGTTATGCTGTCGAAATTTCACCACAATTTCCCATACCAAAAAATTGTGTTTTGAATACCAAACTATTTTTCTATCATGGGTGTTCAAATTTAAGAACCAATATTTTTTATTAGGTAATTATATATATATCTATTTTGTTATTCTTAATTGTGTAGTAAATAATGATGATGAATGAATCCATGTTGTTTGATCTATGTGGGACTCTTAAGAATGATAAATAAATGATAGTGACAGGTGTGCCCATAATTATATACAACTCCAATGCATTGGGTAACATTTAGTATCCTTAGGCATCATGTTGGGATATGGGGAGAACCTGATTAATTTATGGAAAATTTCTTATCATGATGTATTTTTAGTTTATCCTTGACTTATGTTTATGATATTATGTTTGAATTTGTGGCCACATTTCCCTTATTTTTACTATCATGTTATATCATGTCTCATTATTCATAATTATGATTCATACACGTTTTGTTTCCCCTTGATATGCCTATAGTATAATATTTATTACCTTATATGATGTTTATTCCCATACTGGGATTTATATCTCACCCCTTATATATATCCTAAGGTTATCCCATAAGTTTTAAGTATGAGGTTGTTGGGGACATTTTCAATAAGGATGATGTATTTCTTATTTTAAGTTGTAATGTAATGTACCTAATGCACAAAGACCTTATATTTCTTGATATAATGAGTTATATTAGATCTAATATGATTTCATAAATCACATATTAATGTGAATTAGAGATAAGGGTTGTTATATAAGGTTTAACAGATATGTGAATAATTTATAAATTAATTTTAAAAGTGAATGAATCACCACCCATATTTGTTACCATGTATCTTTCAGCAAGTAAAAATATATAAGATATAAAAAAATATCTACAGAATTTAGAAAAATCCCAAAACCATATGACAGGTTTATTCATCATAGAATAAATCTATATCATCTATTTCATTTTCAATCAATTAATTATCTTCTATGTTTTGGAAACATATAAATTAAGAAATAAATCATATATATTTTAAATGAGAAGGTTTTTATTATTAAATTAGAAAATATATTAAATAAATTATTATAGGTGAAAATTGTATCATTCAATAAGAGATCTTTTAGAAATGTATAGACAGAATGTGTAACAAAATATCAATTTTTTTAAAGGCACTACAAAAACAATGAGTATTATATTTAATTTACTATGAAACAGATTCAAATAATGTAATGTAATTTTATATTTCATTCATTCATATATATATAAATATAATTAATTTTAGATATTCGTAGTAACCTTTATTTTAGTTTTTATACTAATTCTCTGTTGTGTATGTTAAATTAACAGAACCCATACAAAGAAGGAATCTTGTTAATGCATATTTTAAAACAAAAAATTGAAATATTTTACATTAAATATTGAGGATATATATTACTATTTTGATAAGAAAAGTATGAGTTTAGATATAATGGATATCTGTTTATATTATCCATAAAATATACTACATTACTAATAATATTTATACAAATAAGGGTATATTTTTTCCTAAAAATAGATTAAAATTTAACAATTAATTCACTCAAAAATAAAATTATCCTAACAAAACTAAAAACATATCATTTTATAATTTATTATTATTAATGGAATATTAAATTTTATCATGTTTATGCACTTAAAACATATCATCAATTTTTTTTCAATTATTTTATTTTCATTCGGTTAATTTTTTTTATTATTTAAATGTTTAATATTGAATTTTAATTTATTTTTTGTTTAAATAAATTTAGAAATAATAATTATTTTGATATTTTTTAAAAAACATAATATTATTAGTATAATAAATATTATATATTTAAAAATAAATAATTGTTATTATAATTTTTTCAAATGTATTTTTAATGATAATATTTTCTTACTAATTACAAAAAATAATTTCATTTACAATATCAAGGTGATCAATTTTATAAGTCTTTGTATTATAAATTTGTACTCAAAATATAATTCTACATTAATTTCACTGTCTAATTAATATTTTTATAAGAAATATAAAATAATTACCTCATTTTTTTATTTAGTAAAATTAATGGCCAAGGATTACATATATAGTCCAACATTTTATTACATATACTATCTTGAACTAATTTTTCATTTCCCATTATTTCATTACAAATATTAGATTAAATCATTTTTATTAATCATAATTTTTTTGATATAATATAATTCATAAATAGAATAATAATATATTATCATATTTCATTAAAAAATTAAATAAACATGAATTTAATGTTAAAATATAGTGGTATGAAATTTGAACAGTATTATTATTAATCAGAACATATATCTATGAATTCATCCTAAGGGATTCCTAAATCCCAACTATTATATTACTTGACCGCACAAGTATATTGTAAAGAGTATCCAATATAATGTATTTTATAAATCTCTTACAATATGTGGTGTGTGGGAATTGATAGATATAAATCATTTCAATTCAAATAAATAAATATTTTAAGAATCTAAAAATTAATAATAGTTTTTAAAATAGAAATAATAAAATGGGGGGAAATGTTTATTTCATTAGTTATGTGGTACTATATATAGTTCTTACTAATTTATTGGTTGTTTATGTTCATGATCAACTAGGATGGTATCTTATATAAATTTATTATATTTTCTTAGATACTGTTAATACTCATTTAACACATCACCTATGATCTATACCTTATCTGTAATGTTTTAACTTCCCTATCAGAGGCATTCCTTTTAATTTTCCACTAATAATGTCTCAATAGCTAACTGAATATGGAAATACTTTCCCAATACAATATCAATGTGTCTATAATTATAAAATAATGTTCCCAATATCTATATAAAGACAAATGATTTAAGGGTATGAAATATAGGTATTAAAAATTATTTCCCTATCCTAATCAAAGAATTTTTTTCCTTTATGAAACCCCAAATTGAAATATTAATTTCTTGGAATTCTATGTTAAATTAGATATATTTATTCAAATATAAACCAAACCAAAAATTTTGTAATCATACAAAGTTAATAATATAATTCAAATTAGAAAATGTAAACAAAATATTATTATGGTTATATATGATATCTCATAATATAAGGGTTAATTAAATAATGGATATGATTTTTAATTTAGTTTTTCTCAAAAAAACCAAAAACATCCAATAAGCAAAAAATTAAAATATCATACTCCATATAATATACTATAACCTCCCACACATCATCAGATTAATATCCCAAAAAAATTAACTATATAAACCTGTAAAAGTGGATACAACTTTTCAATTTCACAGTATGGTACCTTAGAAAATAAATTCAATACCTTATATAAGACCAACAAAAAATAAGATAGTTTGAACATAAAAAAATATTATTCAGTATTGTTGATAAATAAAAACGAGAAAAATTATTTCATTATTTTCAAAAAAACATATATAATTTTATTAGAATAGAACTAGTAATAATAAATTGAATGAGATCTATAGAAATAATAGATATATATATATAAATTATTACATATCGTAGGATTATTACTTGGGATTATGCATACAACCAAGGACCTATGTTCCAGGGAACCATAATAATAGTGTATTAATGTTATCCTAAGAGAAAAACCTTGACTATCCTAACCTTATTAAGTGTGAAATCAAAACCTACTGTATAATTAAAATCAGGGGAACTAGAATTAGGTTATATATGTGCTCTAATTTTGGTCACTAGTAATCCCCATTAAAACATCTAGATTCTCATGTAATTTACTCAAGTCTAAACAATATGAAAATAAATAAAATATAAATTTTTCTCATATCACCAGTAATAACCCTTCACTGAAACAATAAATTATTGATACTGGTTTCATGTCAATAATAATTACAAGAATCAATAACTATACATAAAATGAAGAGAAGGAATAATAAATCATATATTGAATTATAAACATAGAATCAAAACCCCACTTTTGTTTTCAATGAAATTATAATAAACCTCAAAAAAACAATTCAAATGGATAGAGTGCGTAAAATAATTTAATGTGAAATAAAAAACCATTATAAGAAAAACAATTATAAAAAATATAAAAAATAAAATTTACATTGAAAAAATTTTCTAGTAAACCAATATTATTTTTAGAGAAGCATTATATTGTTAGGGGAAAAAATAAAAAACAAAATAAGTAACCATATTTTATTCCAATCAAATGGAATAAAAAATAATTTCCTCAATAAGTTATTTAATCAACAAAAATCCTCTGGATAAATGAATAATATGTCTAGAGTAAAGCTTTACACAACCAACATATAAAATTCCTTAAAATTTAGATGTACCATTTTTGTTTAAATAGAATCTGTGATTATTCTAGTTTGTGAATGGGATGAATAAGAATAAAAAAGATAACTTTTAGGGGATAATATGATTATTAGAGGGATTAAAATATAGAATAAATGTAGTGATAGATATAAAATCACAACTAGAGTATATTGGAAGTGTGAAAGTCAGATATATAACTTAACAAATGATCAAAAAATACCCTGTAGAGAAAATTATGTAGAACATATTTTTGAGGATATTAGAAAATAAAAAATAACTTATTACATGGGAAATTTAGGACTCAACCACATTGTCAATATTACTATTCAAGGGTCTAATAAAACACAACAGAAAAATTTACTTCAACATCATGGTAAAATTTCATGGTTTCCATCGCTATACAGGTTGATTTTAATGTCTAATATTTTTTTTCTATGTCTTATCTGTTTCCATCAAACCATTATAAATATCCTGAAAATAAATAATTTATAAAATCTATCCATTGATTTAAAATCATGGATGTTATAATTATCCTATCATAATACTTACTACCACCAAAATTTATATAGTATTTCAAATTATAAGAGAGATGAATTCAATTTATCTTTATCAATGATTCATACTCCCATGTATCATGGATATATGTTATATTTTTATAAATCACACAAATAATTGGAATGAATTTTCCTAATATTACCTTATTCGTATGTTTAATAACTCTATAAGGTTTCTCTACCACAAAAATATATGGTTAAAAATAAAAAAAATTCCAACCAATCACATGTAAGGTTTAAAGAATATTATATGTCAAATATAATGGAAGGGTGATATTATAAATTGAAAGAATATGATGCAGTATAGCTAGTTGATATGCTTCTTTTCCATGATATTACATTATCATGAATGTATCAATATACCTTATTAGATGATTAACCTTTTCACTAAAACATATATATCCAAATCAAGGAGAATCTCTTAACACAATAACCAACCAGAAACTCTACGTGTATCAAATATAAATAAACATATGTTTTTTTTGACTTTTATCCATTTAAAATATTTAAAAAATCAGAAATGTCTTCCTCATTATCTTATATATAATTATTGGTCCAAAAAATAAAATTATCCCATTTCAGTACAATATATAACAAGTCATAATTTTTAAGCATAAGAAAAAATATGTGGAGACATATTAAATGATTAAAGATAACTTTAATTATATAAAGAATAAATATATGATAAATGGTTTTCCTATATACACCAAAATTCATGAACACAAGCACATGGAATATCATCAAGAATCAAAATTGATCACTCTATTTATCAATTGGTCAATATATGATATGTTATGATTTTTACTAATTTGTAGTTATAGGTTCAAGGAGACCCATTTAAAAATGAGAATTGATAGGTTGGTTACTATAGGAATTTTTTTAATGATTTATCCAAAGTAACATCTTCAATGATAGTTTTAGCCCATAAGGGCGTAAATTTTGAAAGGAATGAAAATTGGTAGATATATTTTGAGGATCTAAAGACATAATTTAATTCGTCACCAGTTTTGAATCTTCTGGAACTAGGTTTGGGTTATGATGTTCTCTCAAAAACATTTGGAAGGGGTTCGAGATGTGTCATGATGTAGGGGAAGTAGGTGGTGTCCTATGTATCAGGAAATTTACACCATTGGGAGAATATATTCCCTAAACCTGATCTAGATTTGGTAGAACTTATCAATTCAAACAAAAGGTAGATGAAGTGCCTCTTTGGGGTGAATCTTACTATTTATTGTGATCACAATAGCCTAAAACAAAATTTTATTTAGATGGGTCTATACCAGAAATACATTTTTTAGGTGGAGTTCCTTCAGAATATTGAGTTTCATATTTCATATACGCCTTCAAAAGTATTTTTTTTCAATACGTTGAGCAGAAAATTACTAACATAAGCTATAAAAAAATTGGTTAGGAGTGGTATTTTGTTTTTTTGATAGATGAGATGAGCTTGGTACTAAAAATGGATGGTAGAAACGTGTTATTTTCATAAATCAAAGAGGTATCCTCTTTTGTTTAATAATTTTAGCTCGAGGAGGTGATAAACATCAAGTGAAAATGCTTGGGAAAAATCATTTATGGTGGGGAGAACTCAGGTGAGTGTTCCTAGTTTCCCAGTGGGGATGTGTTCTTTTTGTTGGATGGTTGTTAAATTTTCCCTAATGTGGGATTTGATGGACTGTATACATTGGTATTTTATGGTATATTCACCCTAGGGATACCATGATGTAACATAATTTCATATGTCAGTTTTTCTGATAGGGGATGAATCAATCGATTGTGTATTTGGAACGCGGTGTCTTATATGTTAGAGGATTAATGAGTAACACCAGTGGCATTCATATTTTTTTTACAACCCTTACCCATTCTATTATGGAAGTTATATGAGATTAATATGTATTTCTTCATAGTGTTACAATGGAATCATCATGGGATGGATAAGATTTTCGTTATCATTGATGAACTCATGAAATCATTACCTTTTCTCTCCATTATAGAGACAAAGATGTAAAAACATCTTGAGGACTAGTATTTATAATATATTTTGGGACTTCATGGGGTTAACACTATGTTTGTGTGTGATATGTACCTAAGGTTCACATATATGTTTAGGAATGTATTTTTTGAGTTGATGTGTTCCCATATTATATTGATCAAGTCTTATCATCCACAAATAGATGGACATATAGAGAGGTATATCCTGGTTCATGATGATATTATTTGAGATTTTGTGATTGTTATAGGTGGATCATTAAAAATTCAAGTTCCTCTAGTATTGTTTTCCTAAGACAATAGTTATACATACTTGATAAATATAGTTCCCTTTGAGGCATTTTATTAGCAACCATATAGATTTCCTCTATATTGGGAAGAGTTGGAAGTGCAGTATTTGGTTTGGTCAAGTCTTGTTCAGGAGATGATAGAGATGTTGTGGTTGATCTAAAAAAGATTTATCATGGATAATAGTATTCATAAATATTTTGTGGATTGTTATCTATATCCTCTGGAGTTTGAGGTTGGTGATCTAGTTTTTTAGTGTTTCACCTCAGTTGGGACAACATCAGTTGGGTATGTTGGGTAAGAAGGGAATGTTATCACTGAGGTTTGTGAACCCCTTTGATATCATTGGATGACAGGGAATGGTGTGATATTAGATGGAATTTTAATCTTATTTGACATCTATTTGGGATATGTTTAATGATTCCCATACACGGAGGTATATACCCGATCCTTCCTTTGTGATTAGATGGGAGGATGTTGATCTTGATACCGACACCATAATGGTTAACCATCCAGTTCTAATTATGGATCACTAAGGGAAGGTACTATGTGAAAAACTAATTCCACCCATCCAAGATTGGAAGTCCACATGAAATGAGAGAGTGAATTATTAATGAGGCATCACTAAATATCCGTTTATGAAAGTCTAAGTATATGATGAACTTCTAGGGGATTGGTTTTACTATGGGGAGATTGTAACACCATGTTATGATTTTCAGGTACTTCATTTTTCATGTTTTTTATCATATTTGTTTGGTAAAATTTGTGGGATTATTGGAGATAGAGATCCTTTACTGGGTAAAATGACATATTGTTCGATAATGTAAGTGAATTTGAATAAATGTATTATTTTTGTAAATGTGTTAATGCATATGAGGGTTTCTTCTTATGTTTAGAGAACATCCTAGGTTCTTTAGTGTTTTTCTACTGAGAACTCACATGTTTACTATTTTTTTTGTAATTAAACTCCATGTAAATGGATTACACATCAGGTAATGGTTGCTGAGTGATTCCAGAAATTTTGTTTGGGGAATTAATTGAGCACATCATGTATTTGGGGTGGATGTCATTATTTCAGTTCGGTCTCGAAACGCCCAATAGTTTCGTATCCGATGATGTGTGGACCTGCTTTCCAAAGGTAGGTGTTCACCGGATGGTCTGACCAACGATGCTTAAGAACTCTCATTGGTCGAGAGGATGGGAATTCGGGCTCATTTCACCCTTTTGGGGGGAATTATTGCCTGTTCCGGGACTCTCTTATAGATTTAAGACCTATTTATATGTTCACGAATCTTTGGTTTATACCCAAACATAGTATCCATAGATTTAACCCTGGTGGTAAATGGTCAACTGGACGCAGGGGGTTCGGAATCATTTAGGCATGAGGTTTACCACCCCTCTTTGGATTAATGACCCCATGGAGTCAGAACTCATTGAGGCGGCACTAGGAGTGGTGCGGTGAACCGATGTGAATATAGTATGATCGAACGGTTGTTGGGAATGAACCTCATGGGGGCTTCCTATGTACCCTGCCTAGGGGACAAGGATCAAAGTACACGTAGTTTGAAAGGGGAGCGTCAGAGAACCGACATGAAGGTGGAACCGGGGGTCTTTTGGTGATCGGGCTATAACCTCATTGAGGCTTACTATGTATCCATGTGGTAGGGAATCAAAGTCCTCGTAGTTATCATTGGATTGGGACTTACACTCTAAGGCATCCCATAAGAGGATGTCATGGTTGATGCTTACTCTAAGCCCACGTGAGTCATGCTCGGTTTGAGAAACAAGAGGCAGCAGGGACCAGAGGATCACGTCGCGAAAGGTGCGTCCGTGAGAAGTGGAGTGGGACTTATGCTTGAGGGTGGCCCATTAATTCTGGGCTTACTCCTGGTTGGACTCCCATGGCGACAAAGCACAGCGGGAGAGGTAAATGGTGTGATTTTGTGCCCATATCCTCTCTTGTAGTGCATGAGGGCTTCCTTATGGTTGGTATTTTACTACCCCCGAGGAGCCCTTAACAAGTGGAGGGGAAGAAAGGGGACTCACGAGCTTAGACTCCACATTACCGTGGGAATGTGAACCTAGGAATGCTTCAAGAATCTGCTCAAGGGTCAGGGAAAACCCTTCGCCTCAACTTACCGTGCGTATGTGAACTCAAAACGGCTCACTGATGCACCTCAAGGTTACACCACACGGATCCGGTGGCTCTGGTGGAGGCCTCGGCTCGGAGCCGATGAGTAGGCCAGTGAAGGAGTCACAGAGGACCAGGCCGGATCGAGATGATATTATGTGGCTCGGGGAATGGGAACTCCGAAGGATTCGACGAACCACATAGGGGTATGGGTGGTGGCCCCATCGCGTAGGAAAGTACTACGCGGATGGAGAGGTCGTCCGCGAACCAGGGTGGTCTGCAGACTGAGAGGCCACCCACGAACCAGGGTGGTCCGCGGACTGAGAGGTCGTCTGCAAACCAGAAGGTGCCGCAGACTGAGAGGCCGTCTGCGAACCAGGAGGGTCTGTGGACTGAGAGGCCATCAGTGAACCAGGAGGGTCCGCGGATTGATCGGAATCCCACGAACCAAAAGGGTTCGTGGCTTCAGGTTTGGCCCGCATACAAGGTTGATATGCAGAGGGTTCCATGCGAGCAGTGTCGGCGAAGGTTGGTGTCGGTCGGGGGTTCGTCGGTCGAGGCTTCACCCGTGTAGGGCGGTTCTACATGGCGCGACAGATTAGAAAAGAGGAATAAACTCCATGGTCCGCAGGGAGTGAATCCGCGGAGGGTCTATGGTTCGCGGTCTTCTCTTTTTATGTTATTTTAAGTCCGTTGTTCACCAAATTATTATGTGTTTTTGATTCCTTATTAGTTCGTTCCCAGGTTCATACCTGCTCTGGTTCGCGAACTGGAACTTTCGAAATCCTAATCCTTCCTTCGAAATCCTCCCACCCGAATCTGACCGATCTCCTCTCCGTCCCCTTCTTCCGAATAAAAATTCTACTTTTATTTCCTTTCCCCCTTAGTCTCCTTTTATAGAGTGGGGAAAGAAATTTAGCTATGGTCATGAAACACCTTTTGCGGAGAACCATGACCAAAAACCCGGTTTACGGATAACTTGGTCAATCTGTAATTCACGGTGGGCATTGGGCACTTCTCTTCCCCCCCCCCCCCCGCCCGTGAATCGAATGAGGGGACTTCTTCGCGGATGCGGAGGGTTCCTCCACCATTTCGGGAACGACAGTGGAGGCGGTTCGGGTCGACTGACATGGTCACGGCTGGGGCAGTTTATGACGGTGAACCAGATTGGTGCCCACACTACTTTGCGCCTGCAGAGGATCTCTTCCTCCATTTCTCGAATGACAGTGTAGGCGGTTCGGGCTGCCTGACAAGGCTCGCTGCTGGGGCAGTTCATGCTGGTGAACCAGATTGGCGCCCTCCATGCTTTGCGCCCACGGAGGATCTCCGCCTCCATTTCACGAACAACAGCAGAGGCAGTTCAGGCCGGATGACATGACTCGCAGCTGGGGAAGTTCATGATGGTGAACCGAATTGGCGCCTTCCCTCCTTTGCGCCCACGGAGGATCTCCACCTCCATTTCGCGAACGATGACGGTCCATGGAGGAGGGATGATTTGCGGAACCAGCCATGCTTCGTTAACATTAGGCCGGTCCGTGGACCGGTTCCTCCTTCGCCATCCTTGAGTATTGTCAACATTTTACCAATCCTTTTGAGGGGAAATTGGGATGAATCTCCATTGAGTTAAATGGGATCACCATTCTCCTTTGCAGATTTTTCAGGACCCTACAAATGCCCCCCATCAGAATGGGATCCGATCGGAATGAATAGGAGGCTATTACGATGCAGAGTGATCCTCGAACTCAGGTAGTTTTCAGTAGAGAGGTGGACCTAGTAGGGGACCACGCCTATAAATTTGGGGGGCCCTTCATTTTTCCTTTTACCGGATTCTACGCAAAACCATATCGTTTCTGTGTGTGCGTGCTTGTTGCTTCGTGAAACACTTCGTCCGCGAACTGGCTGTTACTTCCGCAACACATTTCTCATCCGTGCTATTATTCATCCACAGATCAATGTCCCAGACATGAAATAACACTTTTAATTAATTAAAAAATAAGTTACGACGGGCCGCGTAGGAACTCGCTTCGCAGTTTTGGTGCTCCGCTATTTCGATGCTCCGTGGTTCCGATGCTCCACTGTTCTGATGCTCTGCGGACTAAAATATATTGATCTTTAAAAATTTCTAAGTCTTCTTGAACTTAACCACATAAATCTGGGATTGAAATTCCTCAGAGCAACCTGGTCCACGGTTTCCTGGCCAATGCTCCATGGGCCAGGGTTTCACGAACTACTTTCGCAAAGGGATGGTTCGCGGGATGGTGTCATCGCGAATCATCCATCGAGGCATCCTCCCGGACATTGCTATGAAGGATCGTCAACAGATCCTCATCCATATATTTGGTATTTTTGTCCGAAAAAAATTTATTCCGGAATAACCGCTTGTTGGCTCTCGTCATGCAGGGAGAAAATATGGTTTCCTCGTTCTGCACCGAGGCCCGCTGTAGATCCTCTCCCAATTAGAGATCAACGCCTGAAGGACATATCCAGCTCTGTTGTTGATGGCATCCGCCACTCCCCACCATCTTATTTTCTTTCCGGTCGGCTCTCCAAGTCACATCAAGATTACCCCTTTTCCAACATCCTTCCTACCTATGTGTTTGGTTTGTTGTCTGATACCCCGATTCGGGTACCATCCCGTGATAACAATCCTGAAGCATGTATATTTACTGCCACTATCCCTCATTTTGTGAAACCGCCCCGAGGGATACAGCTATCAGATCTGTGTTGAATCACCTTCCAGTATCTCTGACAGGAGAACAACGTCAATAGAAAGGAATAATTCACTACTACCGGAGCATTTCCCGCAATGCCATGGTATGTGACCAGCATGGCTGGTCATTGAATCAGGACCTCCGACCTGGAGGAGCATTTAAGTCCTTGGATTGGGGGTGGCCCTTTTGGGTCCACCAAAGATGTGCAGAGATAGAGGTAGAACTGCAAGCCGTAGGCTTGTATGAAGCTCCCTGGGTGACCCAAACCTATACCTACCGGCCTCAAGACCTTTCCAAGAAACTTATGAGCCATTGTTGCCCGGACGCCAACACCTTTCATCTGGTCCATGGGGAGGTGGGCATTAGTCATTGGGATGTCTTTCAGATTTTAAGGGTCCCCATTGTTGGGGGTATGTATGACTAATTTCTGCCTCCCCCTTCTGTGTGGGATGACGAAGGGAAAACCCCTCCCTTGGTGAAGCAGCTCATTGATCAGGCACAGGAACGTTCGAAGGATTCATCTCCAAGAAATCTTGTCCCTGGTCGTGAGGATCATTCGAAGGATACGTCTCTAAGACAACTTGTCTCGTATCACGACTGGATCAAGGCTTTTTCCAGAGAGATCCAGTCTGTAGCTCTTCCGCGTAGGCCCACGACCTACCCTAAAATAGAGTCCCAAATGTAGAGGGGAAGCTATTGGATGAACATTGAGCAAGGCCAATTCAACGACTGGGGCTGGGTGCTTGTTCCAGATGTCGATTGGATGCTTCGTCTGGCGGTGTTTCTGGCCATGTTATTGAGAAGCTGGCTATTTCCTGTATGTGAGTCTAGCGGCGTACGGGTCTCTACATTTTTCATGGCGGCACAATTTACTACCGGCAACATTATAAACCTAGCTGGGCCAGTACTGGCCAGGATTTTCCAGTTTCTTAGTAATATTTCTGATGGGAGCCGTCCAAACTGAGTGCCCAACCATTATCAGATTCTTTAGGGATGGCTAGGCGTTCATATCAAGAACTTCTACACCTTCATCAACCCTCTTCAGATTCCAAGAACCACATTTCGGCCATACTTGCAACTGACCAGCAGGGTTATGCCCGAAGAGTGGGCGACCCAAGAGAAGGATAATCAACAGACAGTTCAAAACATGCGTCTATTATCGATTCGAATATCGTGTTATGATCATTTCAATTTCCATCCATTCTCTTCCCCAACTGGTGCATTCAAGAACACCATAACAGAGGAGTTTAGAAAGTGGGGCTACCTCGTTTCGCTTCGAGAGAGTATTCTGGTAGCTCGTATTGGCGGGGAACTGATCTGCGAGGGGTACGCACCATGCCGATTCGGGCACCAATTTGGCTGCGTCCCGGCACTGTGTCCTTCCGCACTTAATGGTTCCCATTAGAATCGTCATTTAATGGTGGCCAGGAAACTGTGGTTAATGTTTACCAGGGAGGATATCAGCTGCGAGGTTATGACCCCCATGCTTGCAGACTCCATACCCTTCTTATCCAAAAATTATGCTGACTCTTGGGTACAATCATACCCAAATGGCCATCTAGGGATGTTGGTGCCTACCATCTCAATTCCCAAGCCATCAAAGGGAAAGAAGAAGAGAAATGGGGATGGTGCTTCAACTAGGCCGGGCAAAGTCCTTCGCCACCCTGCTGGTCCCGTGCTCCCGGGGAAGATTTTAACAGACAGAGGTGTATCCTCTCATGCCCTCAAAGCCACCCGAGGGGGGTTGGTTATTCCTACAGATGCTTACTTCCCAATGTCCTGGGGCTAATGGGATGAATTCAAAGGTCGGTCATCCTTTCGTAGATAGTACCCCTGTTCTCTGTGGTAGTATCTTCAAGAATCAGAAGTGGTATTTGATAGGTTGGCCTACATATCTGCCCCTGTTGACATCCTTTATGATGTGGACCCAGAGTGGGTCAATCGTTATCTCCAGGGTCTCAACGCCTATATTTTCACGCGCTAGGTTTACACAGTATTAACCCACCGATTGCAGGCCATACTGCACCTAGTGACTGATGAGGAGGGGGAAGGAAGTGACCACTCATTAGGGGGAGATTATTTCAATGATCTCCCCGTCATGGATGATTCAAGGGAATTCCCCTCCCTACCTGTGAGGTCCTGTCCACAGGTATCCCCAGAGAGTTCTAAGGCGGTGGAGAGATCTGGAACACAAATACGGCCATTAGCACCCCTACCAGCCCCTTCCCCTACCTAACCCTCTCAAGTTGATCCTTCCCAGCTAGCTGTTCCTATTACGACCGCATTCCCAGACACATGGAGGATCTGGGATAACCTGAGGGCCAGGGGCTCAGATGAAGAGGTTTGGGCATAACTCCAAAGGATCCCTCTCAAGCTCCCAGGTATTGGGGTTATCTTCGCTCCGCCACAACTTCAGTTGGAAAAGGACATGGGAGACATAGTTGTGTCATTGAAGTAGATGGATGCATACGTGCGCTCACTCCAAAATCAGCTCCATGGGACCACCCAGGTGTCCAACATGATTAGACATCCCGAATTGTCCGACCCTGAAGAAGAGGTTTCTCTTCTACCCATTCTGGATTTCTTCTTCTATTATGGAGGTTCTAAGGTCCCCCCCCCCTACTTTTTTATGCATGGCGCCGGGGAATCCCATGGGTAAATTCCCTCCCTAGAGTATTCTCCCCATGGGACCGTGGTAGGTGAACACGCGGTCTCGACCACAGGGATCACCAAGGAGGGATCTCCTGGCGTAGCTGAGCTTATGGAGGAGACCATTGCGGACCCAGCTAGGGCCTTCCCTCCCCCGGCTCCTCCCAGTGTTCCGAGCAAGGAATTGTCCCTGGGGCAGATCCAGAGGCATCAGCAGACACCCTGTTTTTCGGAACGTCTCAGGCAGGGGACGTCAGGTAATCACAACTTCCCGTTTCTTTGATTACCGACTCATGTGCTCTGATTCTATCAGTTGTTGACATTTTTGGCACTACGGTGCAGGGCCATTCGGAGACCTGGTCGTGGCTACCCAAGAAAAACTACTTCCTGTCCCTTCATCATCTGGGGGAAAATTCGCAGTCACCCCTGAGCGTGATGAGACAATGGGCCCCACTGACGGGGAAAATGACATAGATTCTCTCCTTACCCCTTCACCTACCAGAGATATGTCTGAGGAGGGACAGATGGAAGGTGAGACTCCCACTGATCCTACAGCCTCTCTAATTGTGGGTGAGTATGGGGTGACGATGATTACCGAAGAGGCCTCAGATTTGAAGGGGCCAGCTGCCTCAGACCTAGTGGGCCCCATAGCCACGGAGGAGGATCCTTCCATCAGGCCGGTCATCAGGAACCTCGAGCGGGCTATCATTTTATTTACCGGGGGAGTAATTTCCCAGGGCTTGATCTCTGTAGCCGATCGCTTGGGGGCAGCTTTTGGAGTTTCTGGCCTTGGGTATGGTCATAGGTCCTGGACGCCACTGGTGATTCCAAGGACTTCTCTGCCTTTTGAGGATATAGCATCTTCCTCGAGTGTCTATCGTGGCAGTGCGGAGCTTTAGGATTCTAACTCTTTGACGATCAGGAGTATGCTTACCGATCCTTTTCCACTGACTCCTTTTTCTTCACTTTTCTAGTTAGGGGTACTTATCTGTCTGATTGACTTTCGGGCTTCAAGACCACAACCTTAGGAGCTGGGGATTGTGTCATCAGACCCAACCGTGCCAATGACCACAACTGCCAGGGGTGAACTTTCCGCAGTGCTAGAGTTTGCGGGTGGAACCTCATCGGGTCCACCCTTAGTGACGTTCATCCCCGAGTATGTGTCCTCATCCAGGAGTGATTCCGAGCCCGATAAACATGTCCTTTCCAGTCTTCGGACTGCTCACCAAATGGCTTAGGAGAAAATATGGAGGCTGATCTCTCAAATGCCCATGGTTGAGATGCCGACCAAATTACCGAGGATACAAAATTTGTTTATGCTGCTGGGATTTGAAAACATTGACGATCATGGTGTTTATGACATAGTCAAGCAGGTGGTTGCTAATTGGGAAAGACTAGGTGGTTTCAAATATCGCCTTTTTTCTGCCCAATCTGAAGCCTACCTTTCCGCAACTCGACAAATTTTCCTAACAGAGGCTCATGATCACGTCGGGGTAGTTGTGAGGCTCCAGGGAGAAGTTATTGAGAAGCGTTCTCACCTGGAGGTTCTGAGGAACGAGATACATCGACTACAGTAGGAAGAGGCCAACGTTGTCTCCATAATTGAAGATGGGGAGCAATGGATGGAGGAGGAAATGATGGCGAGCACAATGGTGGCCCAGGAGGTGGAAGAGTTGCGAGCTGGTGCAGAAGTTGAAACAGCCTTACTGCAGAATCTCTCTCAAACCATCGAGGATTCTCACCAATGCCTGATACACCTTTGTGAATCTTCCAAAAACCTCATGTAATAATTTTTCCTGCTAGAGGAGGCCTCAGATTGTGGATTCCCTTCCTACCAACTTTGTTTCGGAAAAAAGAAATATTTCTCCTCAGTGCTCTTGTCGTCTTCTCCTGTGATAGAAATTATTTTTCATGATCACTGCATATGTTAATTCCCCAAACATAGAATAATTAGAGTCTAGGACCATTGATAAAAATAAAACAAGCTCTAAATTATTCTTGGACCATGGGATCCAGCGAGCATAGTTTGACTATTTCTAGGGTTTTGTAGAAAATCCCTACAAACATTTTGTCTCCTCTATTAATACCCTGATTTTTCCTTGGCTCATTTAGTGAAAACCTAGCGAGTATGGCCAGACTTTTTCATAGGTCGCCCTTTTCGGGTTTTCGGCCTAACAGGCTTTGTGCCTCGTTTTGTGAGTAGTTTAAAGTCCTACTGACAAGACTATCATTACGGATGTTTTAGGTTAAATAGCTTTGACCAGACATTGTGGGGAAAGGGCCCTAATGGGGTTTGGTTGATTAAAAGATGTCTTGGTGTCCTTCAGATGCATTGGGAGGGAGTGTGTTTAAATTAGAATGACATGCTGGGCATGTCTCAAGGAATGGGAGCCGCGTCGACGTGCAGAGGTGGGAGGAGCATTTTCTAAGGAAATCCTGCCTTTAGTAGATAGGACAAGGGTGATCAATATGCAGAGTCGCTGAGGGCATGGTATGCATAGTTGTCCAAAGGTGTCCTTAATTCAATGACTCTCCATTTCTGATGGCCATAGGACTTCTTGAATGTCCGGCTTATGGAAACCACCATGGGTGGAATTGGAGAATTATGAAAACCATCGGGGGTGTCTCGGAAAGGGTATGTGACGTCTGAAATGTTTTGATAACATCTGTATCAATCAGGAGTGTGGGAGCAAGGTTCTTATCGTGCACATTTATCTAGCATAAATGACTGTTAGGGGTTGGAGCAGTTTAAAGTCATGCAGCTGGGACATCATTTGGAATGGAATGGCTTCTCCAGGTCCTCAGTGATCTTGTTAGGGACGTTCTATCATATTCAGGAAAGGTTGTGAAAGAGGTTGGTAAACTATAACTCAGAGGGTTTCCAAATCCCAGGATAGACATGGGGGCTCAGAATCCAAGAGGCATACGGAGAGAAGCATTGCCTAAGGAAATACATCCTTTGGTAGACGGGCTAGGGGCGATCAATATGCAGAGCTGCTGAGGGCATGGTATGCATAGTCATTAAAATGTGTCCTTAGGTCAATGATTATATTCCCCCGATATCCATGAAACTGCAGGGAAGTTGGGATTTGGGACCACCAGGGGTGGCTTATGCGAGTCCGGCTTTTACTGAGCACAGAGTATGATTTATGATGAGAGGGTTCCTGGATACAGGGGAAACATCTAGACCGAACTTCCTAAGAATGTTTGAAGTAATACCTTCTCTTGCAGGTGAGAGACGCTGAATTGTGTCAGTCTGACCCGTGCACTGAAGGACAGAGAAAAGCCTCTGTTCTTTACTGAACCCGTGACGGGTTTGACCGTGCAATTTAGCATCTTTCGGTAAAGACGAAGAGCATTATTAAAGGATGATATGCATTTTAACGTTATGCAGTGAGAAAGAGGGGAATTTTTCTTTCCTTTTCCAATGCTGTGAAATTTAACGTCGTACATCATGGATGATTGACCGTGCAGTTTAACGTCCCGCGGTGAGGACTTGGAGCATTATTAAACCAGTGAATTTTTTGTTGTTGGAGGCATTCCCCTTGATGTTTAATGCTTGGTTTTTCCAACCTTACGCCAAGTGGCTAAGATGTGCTCCGTGCTGTTTGACGTCATGTGGCAAGGATGTAGTTAAAAAGGCCACTCTTGATTAGAATGTAACTAGGCCCAAGTATCCTGTCATGTCCAAGATGTGGATGGGGGGGGTGATGGTGTAAATCATGGTTCTGAGGCTTCTTGGATCAGGAGAGATGTCACGGAGGCTCTGAGGCCAGTAAGCGTACGGAGCTTGGAAGAGTATTTCCCAGGGAAATCTTTCCTTTGGTAGATGGGCCATGGGCTATCAATATGCAGAGTCGCTGAGGGCATGGTATGCATAGTCATGTAAAGGTGTCTTCTGGTCAATGAATTTCCACTTCCTATGGCCATGAATGGTTACGAAGATCTGCAATTTTCCAAGCCACAAAGTCTGTCATCGGGGAAGGAAATGTCGGAACATGTCAGGCATACTCGGCCTTGGTTGATGATAAAGCTTAGAGAGCTCCCTACACTGATTTATTTTGCACGCGGGGTCTACCTTTACTTCCATGTAGTTTAACGTCGTGCGGTAAAGACGAGGTACTCATAGTGTAGAGGTCATGGAGATCAGACCATTGGGTGACTATTACTACAGTCTCTCAAAGGATAACTGAGTCAACATGTTCAGATATACTTGGAAAAAGTTGGGGGATGATGGTTGTAAACTAAAAATTTGAGTTTTCCTGGATCAGAAAGTGTGGCATGGGGGTTCTGAGGCCGGTAAGCATACGGAGCTAGGAAAAGTACCGCCCAATGAAATATTTGCTTTGATGGACGAGCCAGGGGATATCATTATGTAGAGTCGCTGAGGGCATGGCATGCATAGTCGTACAAAGGTTTCCCCAGGTTGATAACATTCCACTTCCGATGTCCATGAATGGTTTCGAGAATCCACGATTGCTCATAGTGCAGAGTTCGACACATGGGGATAATGGTGTCCGAGTATACAAGAAACATCTTCACTGCAATTGTCTGATGAGTCAAAGTATCCTAGTCCGGGCTTGATGTTTGTTGACGCAGGTCACTATGTGAACCACCTGCGGACACATAGGCTAGCCAGGTTAGGGGTACCCTGGAAACATTTGGATGTGAAAAGTGGAATGAAATTGTAAAACACTACTCCATAAATTTTGGGATCGGGAGATGTGATACAGGGTCTCTGAGGCCGGTAGCCGTACGGAGCTAGGAGGAGTGTCGCCTGAGGAAATCATTCCTTTGGTAGACAGGCCAGGGGCTATCAATATATAGAGCCGCTGAGGGCATGGTATGCATAGTCATGAAAAGGTGTCCACGGGTCGATGACTTTTCACTTCCGATGGCTATGAGTGTTTATGAAGATCCATAATTATCCGGGTCGTGGACTCTGATGTATGGAGAGGATGCATCCAAATGTGTAAGGAGTATCTCCATCTCGTATCTCCTTGTGTCTTGGGTGGGTCGCGATGAAGTCAGTGCAGTTTAACATTATGTGGTGAGGATGAGGTCTGTGCAGTTTAACGTCATGCAGTAAGGACGAGGAATACACCCCGTGCAGGTCTGGTCCGTACACAGGGGAAGTTGGAATTTTTAACATTATTGTCCATGCAGTTTGACATCATGCAGCAAGGATGAAAAAATAAACCCAGTGCATGTCTAGCCCATACACGGGGAAAAGGGGCCATTTTTACATCTTGCTATCCATGCAGTTTTACATCGTGCGATAATGACAAGAAAAACACCTTGTGCTGGTCTGGTCAATACATGGTGGGAAAGGGAATTTTTATCTTTTATTCAGGGGGCTGGGCCAGGACGGGGAACCCTGGCATCACTACGTATCCTGCAAGGGAATAAATCAAGATGCCCGTAGTTCTCTGGAAGAAGTACACCCCATTCAAGGTGGATCCATACACAGGGGAAGGGGACATTTTCTAAATTCTATTTTAATTCATTTGGAGGTGGCTAGGCTGGGACGGGGAACCCTGGCATCACTACGTATCCTACGAGGGATGGAATCAAGCCATATGTAGTTATCTGAAAGAAATACATCTCATGCAGGTCTGGTCCATACACGGGGGGAAGAGGACATTTTTAACTTCTTGTCCATGCAGTTTAATGTCGTGCGGTGGGGACGACAGATACACCCCATGAAGTTCTAGTCCGTACACGGGGAGAAGAAGTAATTTTTTAACTTTTATATAGGATTGGTTGGTCCAGGATAGGGGATCCCGGCATCACTATGTATCCTTCAAGGGCAGAAATCAATCCGTACATAGTTCTCTGGAATCTGTGCAGTTTAACATCATGCAGTAAGGACGAGCAATACAACCCACGTTGGTCTAGTCTGTACACGGGGGCAGAAGGAATTTTTAACATTTACTTTCCATGCAGTTTAACATCGTGCGACATGGATGAAAGCCATACAGTTTAAGGTTATGTGGTTAGGACAAGGGGTATTATTTTATTCTGTGAATTTTAACGTCATGCGGTGAAGAAAAAATGCTCTTAGTTTAAGTTCATAGAGTTTGGACCATTGGGTGCTTAGTAGTTTATCTTCACGCAACTCGGATGAAGAATAATACACTTTTAGTTATTATGAGAAATAATTCTTCGGGAATCTCGCATTTGTTGGAGCAGTTGTAAATTGTCCGTCCATGGAGATCAGGGTATATGCTCTGTTGGAGTAGACCTTTTGTACAACGTATGGTCCCTACCACTTGGGATATAGCTTTGGAGGATTCTTGCAGGGTATCATTGGGGTCTGGAGGAACAACACTAATTCTCCTTCCAAGAAAGACCTAAGACGAACCTTTTTGTTGATGGCTCGTGCGATCTGGTTCTGGTATAGCTCCAGATGGTGCAAAGTGTGAAACCACTTCTCGTCCAGCTATTCCAATTCACCTAGCCTCTTTTCTGACTGCTCTTCATTGGATAATTTATCACATATGGAAACACAGAGTAAGCGATGTTGGAGTTCAATGGGAAGGACGGCCTCTATGCTGTACACAATTGAGTATGGGGTAGCCCGCGTAGTGGTGCATATTGTGGTTTGATAAAGCCACAATGCATGGAGAAGTTTATCCATCCATGAATTCTTGTATTTGTCCACCATTTTCTGGAGAATGTTGGACGTGGTCTTATTAAAATCCTCTATCTGTCCCTTGACCACTGCATGGTAGCGGGATGAGTGGTTAGCTTTGATACCATACTCGTGGTATAGTTTCTCCAATTCAGCAGAGCAGAAGGTGGTGATGTTGTCCGTCAGTATGGTATAAGGGACACCAAATCTGGTGATGATATTGTTCATCACAAAGATGACGATATTTCTTGCCCTGACTTGCTTGAGGGTTATGGATTCTTCGCATTTGGAAAAGAAGTCGGTTTCCATGAGGATATACTTCAGCTGTTTGGTCGTGGCGGGAGGATATGGTCCCACAACGTCCATTCCCCAGATGGAAAACATCTAGGAGTACTTGGCTTGATGAAGTAACTTAGGGGGTTAGTGTATGAATTTGTCATGAATCTTGCATGAGTGGCATTTCGCGGTAAAGCACTCGCAATCTCGTGCCACTGTGGGCCAATAGTACCTAAGCCTCCGAACATGATGAGAAAGCTTGGTGCCTGGCTGATGTGCTCTACATACTCTGGAATGAACTTCAGTCATGACTGTGGAGGTTTATTGTCCGTCAATGCATATGAGGAGAACTCTGTTGAGGCCTCATTTATGGAGGACCTCTTTCTGACCTGTGCCGCTATATAGGACAAAATCGATTTCCCTTCTCCGCATTTGCTCTCATTTAGCCCTGTCTGATGAATGTTCTCCCAGTTGAAGGTAGCTTGTAATGGGGGTCATCCAACTGCTGCCAGGAGCATATGGCTCAGGGACAGGAAAAACTTCACGGATTTCTTTTGTCTTGGTCTGAACAAATGGAAATACCATTCAATGGTGAGCAACACTAATAAATGTTTCATCCCAGCCTGGGTCATCTAGGGTTGTGGCCACATTGTCTAATGCATCAACCTGAGCGTTTTATACCAGGGAATATAGGTCAATGTTGGTTCTGTGGAGAATTCTGCCATTAACCCTCAGACATGGTCAAACAGGGGGATCAACTCCTCATTTTTAATAGTATAGTCACCATTGACTTGCTTGATGACTAGTTCCAAGTCACCTTTTACCTTAAGGTGTTGTACTTGTGCCTGGAGTGTGAGTTCCAGGCCTGCAATGAGATCTTGATATTCCGTTTCATTTTTCGTACATCCTTTTAATAGGAGGAAGGAATATGGAAAGACGGCCTTTTCTAGGGACATGAGTATTATTCCCAAACCCACTTTATTGAATCTGGGATCCTCTATCCTCTTCCTGGATATTCTTCGAGATGCGCCGTCGAAGTACATTCCCCATGCCGGGAACTCCTCTTGAACCGAGAAGATATCCTCATCAGGTAGATCAGTGTTCTGTGTAGTGGTCCCTGTCGAAGGGTGCTCTTCCAAAAATTCTGCTAATGCCTGAACCCTGATGGATTTTTGAGGCCCAAACCGGATGTCAAACTGTTGCAGGATGACCGCACATCAGGATAGGCATCCGGTTAGCATTGGGCAGTTGAGGATGTACTTGAGCGGGTTACTCCGCGATATCAAATGGACCTCATGATGCGGCAGATAATGTCGCAACTTATGAACCCTGAAGACAAAGGCTAAACAACTCTTCTCAATATTTGAGTATCGATTCTAAGCATCAATCACGATTCGACTGAGGTAATAGAGACTTTTTTCACGGCCCGCTTCATTATTTTCTACGAGGAAGGCTCCTAATGATCGCTCTAAGGCTATCACGTACAAGATGAGAGGTCTTCCTTCAACCAGGGGCATGAGAATCAGTGGTATTAAGAGGTACTTCTTCAATTTGTCAAATGCCTCTTGGCAGTCATCTGTCCATTTGTACGTGACCCCCTTCTTCATTAACCTGCTGAAGGGAAATCATTTTCCTGCCAGGTTGGCTATGAATCGACTACTATAATCCAACATCCCTTGGAATGCTCTCAAATTAGTGAGGTTGTGGGGTGGTGGTAGACCAAGGATATCCTTTGTCTTCTCAGGGTCGACTTCAATGCCACGATGGCGTATGACGAAGCCACGGAATTTCCCTGAGGTAACCCCCAAGGCGCATTTCAAGGGGTTCATCTTCAAGCAATGCTGTGAGAGTTTGTTGAAGATGGTATCAAGTTCTGACAGGTGATCAGAGCACTATATGGAATTGACCACCAGGTCATCCACGTAACATTCAACGAATTTCCACAGGAACGGTTTAAAGATCCGATGCATGGCACACTGCTATGTGGCACCAGCGTTCTTGAGACAAAAGGGCATGACCCTATAGCAAAATACCCCTTGTGGGGCCCTGACGGTAGTAGAATTTTCAACTTCTCGAGCCATACTAATTTGATTATATCCAAAAGATCCATCCATTAAGGATAAAGCCTCGTACCCGGCCATCACATCGATTAATTATTCGGTGATCGGGACCGAGAAATCATCTTTCAGACAATACCGATTGAGATCTATGAAGTCAATGCATACACATATTTGTCCATTCAATTTCATTATAGGGAAAATGTAGTGCAACCAAATGGGGTACTGGACCTCCCGAATTAAGCCTACTTTAATGGGCTTATCGACTTCAGCCTCTATTTTGGTGGCATGTGAGGGATGCATCCTTCGGGTGGCCTGTTTATAACCCTAATGGTCTTCTAGAAGACCCATATTATGTGTTGCCACTTTGGGATCGAGTCCCGGAATTTTTGTGTAATTCCAGGAAAAAACATCCCGATGTTTCCTCAGGAAAGAGGTATATACCTCGTGCTCCTCGGGGGCCATGGCTGCACTAATGAGAGTATGCCTCAGATCTTCCTCCATACCCAGGTTTATTTCCCTAAGCTCGTCCACCATGGGGGAGATACCCTCCTCAAATGCAGGAGGTGCATACCTGAGATCTTCCCCCTCTTCTTCTCCAAAGTCCTCATCTTCTGGATTCGACGAGGAGAGATACTCCGGTCTGAGCCTTCGAGGGTTTGAGGGAGAGGCATCGTGGGAATCCCCACTTGAGTATTCGTCCCCAAATCGAGGGTTGGCGGATGTTCCCGCATTGTCGTGCTCAACCATTAGGGCTGAAGTCATGAAGATGTATGAGTGTGGGCCCGGACTTGAACTCATACTCTCAACATGGTTGATGGGCAGGACATAATCTCTGCCAAGCTGCCTGAGGGGGTCCTCAGGAACCATTCCCAGGACATTTGGAGTGGGGATCTAGTCGACACCATCGACCAAAGGCTTCTTTTTCTTTTTCTCATAGAACCCGACGTCAATGTAATGTGACTCGGAGAGCTCGAAAGGGGCCTTGTCGGTGTGCAATGTTCCACATTGTCCATTGACCCAGTACTTGATACACTAATTGTAGGATGAAGTAACGACCATATTCTTATGGATCCATTACCATCCCAGTAGGGAATTGAATGTTGTGCTCTTCCGGACCACCAAGAATTCTGTGTAGGCCACTAAGTCACCAAAATGGGTCTATAGATTAATTTGTCCCATTGGTTTCTGCTCAGTTTTTTCATAACCCAACAGAGTTGTGGCCTAGGGAATTAGGTTGTCCTCACTATAGCCCAACTTACGGAGTGTCGGTAGGGGAATGAGGTTAACTCCACTGACATTGTCTATAAAGAATTTCCTGATCTCAATACCATTTAGTCTTCCAGACACATTTAGTGGTCTAATGTGTCCTTGCCTGATGGAATCTTCATCCTGATCGGTGAAGGAAATCACCGCATTGAATTTAGCCGACTCAGTCTCCGTTCTGTAAATTTCGGCAACAGCTACCTCGGCTTGAAACTCTTGGGGGATGATCAAAGATTCTATAAGCGCCTCCCTGAGGTTTGCTGACAGACTTAGGGCATCGAGGATTGACAGCTTGGCTCGTACCGATGCCAGCTGCTTAAGGATATCATATTTCTGCTTCAGCAGCCGACACTTCTCTGTCAGTGGGAGAGTCTTAGCGGGTTCTTTAGGGGTTGGAGCATTTGATGAGGAGGGACCAGCCGTAGGGTCAGATATCGATGGAGTTCATGCATTTTGAGGACATGGTCTGGCCGGTCTGTTTGTGCACACTAGGTGGCTAGACACCTATTCCTCATCTGGTGGGTATCGCAGAACAACAGGGCCAGAGTGGCTGCTTGTGGAGGTGGAGTGGCATTCTTTCTCCTATTGAGTCCTTTGAAGGGCTCTCCCATGGGTTTCCATGATACTAAAGGTTTGGGCCGGGCTCCAACCATAGGGTTGGTTTCGCCCGTAGCTACGCCTCCCCTAGTATCCCCTACCTTTGTGATTCCTCCTCATGGCTCCTCGTGCAGGGAACTCGGGTTCGTAACCATACCCTTAGTCAGGAAATGATTCCATAATATGGATGACGTTAATATAACCCAAAATTGGCTATTCATCATCTGACAGGTCAACCTGGTCGGTTGTCCCTAATGGTGCAGTTTGGTGGGTCAGTGCCCGTGGCCCCAAATTCGAGGGCATATAATCTTCCAGGTTCGGGACTAACTTTGGCCCCATCGCAGACTGCTCCTCTTGCGATTTTTTCCTCCTTCTTCGATTATGCTCGGATGACCAGCTCGTGGAGGGTTGTGAGGTCGATACTGTCGGCTCTGCGGCTTCAGGGGCTGTCGGTGGCAACACTGGCTGCTGTAGTTGAGCTTGGAGTATGCCATGGGCTTGGTTGATAGTCTTCCAAGTCATCCAGTTGTCAAACTTCTACCCCTTCTTGCTGGTGACTTTCTGCTACCCCTCCTCTTTGTAGGAGTTGGTGGTAGAGATACATGCCACATGTGCTGGGGGTGGTCCTAGCTCGACCTTTCCAGAGTCTACCATCCTTTACAGGAGGTCTTTGAATACTAATCATTCTCGGATACTGTGTCCCAACATCCGATGGTAGGGGCAGTAATCTGGCCTGTCATCACGGATAACCTCTTTAGGTTTCCTCGGCTCCGGGAGGTGGAGAAAGTCGCAGTTCATGGAAGCAAGGATTTAGCCGTGGACTTGATCGTCTTTGAATGAGTATCATTTTTTTCTTCTTTCCTTAAAATGCTTCCACTTCAGTCCTCACTGATCGTCCCGTTTAAGCGGAGGAGACCGCTGATATGTCGGAGGCCCTTGACGATTTGGTGGAGGCCTGAGCGGTGGAGCGGGCACAGGGGGCATCTTGAATGTGACAGCGGACACTTCATCTCTAGGGGCTCTTTTCGCAGGAGCCTGCATGGCTATTTGGGACTTCTAATTAGTCTACTGCAGGGAGTCCTCAATTCTCTGGGCAATGTCCGAGAGATGGAAAAAGCCAGTGGTGCACTCCACTGGTATGAGTGGTGTTCGCAGCTCATCTCGAAGATTATCGATGCATATGGCTAGAATCTCATCTTGAGGCATTGGCCTATTCAGGGAGATGGTCAGACCCTTCCATCTAGCTATGAATTCTGAGACCCTCTCATTCTCCCTCTACATGCAGTTCATGAGATCGTTTACCATTGTTTTATTAAATGTTGAGCTGAAGTGGAACATGAACTGTTACAGAAGGTCCTCCCAGCTCTTTATTGACTGGGCTGGCAGACTCGTATACTAGAAGAAGGAGGATCCTTGCAAGGTCCGTGTGAAACATATGAGTTTCACTGCTTCTTACTATTCCAGAGTCCCCATCATAGGGTCTCAATAGGATGCGTAGTGCATCAAGTGTTGTTCCGGATCGCCTGATCCATTGAAGATATGGAATATAGGGCTCCCAAAATTTGGTGGAGGTGGTGTGTTGCTCACCCAATCTAGGTAGGGTTTCCGCTCTGGTTGTATCGGAGCGCGTCGACCTTCCATCACTTCCAATCAAGCTGTTAGTGCCTCGATGGTGTTGGTGAGACCCTATTTTACATCTGTTGGGCCCGGTCCTGGGCAGGCATAGCCCGAGGAATTTCCTGAGGATCTGGATTAGCCGGCACCAGGGGTGCGTGTGCCGTTTGTGGCACCTTCAGAGGGTTCAGGCTTATTCTCTCCGGTTTCTTCTTGAGTGGAGGGAAGTCTTGGTATTCATCAGACACTATGTTTAGGTAGTTATACGGGCCGGGCACCTCGTTGGATGGGATCCCTGACCGTGTTTCATTTTCTGGGGAAAACCTTAGTCTTTGAGGTTCACTTACTGGGAGTGCATGATGTGGCTCCTCCTGGGACGCACTTTCAATAAGGCGGTTCCTCTGGAGTTGCTCAGCGTTAAGCCACCACAATTCATTCATCTCCTATTCCTATCAAGCGAATCTCTATTTGAGTGTGAGTGGCTCATCTTTGTTGAGAGAAGGAGGCGGCATAAGGGTAACCATCCCATTGTTCTTATCCTTGTTGGAAACTCGCAGGGTAGGTGAAGTAGGGTTGGCTGAAAGGACGACCATATTTAGGGCAGCCCTCTGGTTCCGAGTGTGCACACCTGGTGGTTCGTTGTGAGTCCCAGCCTGACCGGAACTATCGTCTCCCGATCCCTCCAGATTTTCAGTATCTCTGGTGTCACCTGTGGGGTTAACCTCAATGATGTTGATAGATGCATATCGTGGGGTGGAGGAGATGTCATCTTCCAAATGGGAAGAGTATCTCCCACGTATTCTGCTGGCCTTCCCTTTCATGACCTTGGATTGGCTTCGGACTTCTTGACGAAGGGTCGCACAGAGAGTTCTCTAATGCGACCATACGGTGCACCTTCCTCTTTGAGGGGATGATGGTTCAAATGACGAGATAGGACGAGAACCTCCTCTTCTGATTTTCCTCCCTAGATGAGAGAATACTGACTCTCGTGGGGGAGGTTGTTGTTGAGGGGTTAATAATGCCCCCATCCCAGAGGGATGGGGTTGGATCCATTCTTTGGACATTGAGTCTCTTCCCTGTTTTACTGGTCTTATGGGGGCATTTGTTGTCAAAAATGCCCCCAGCCCTGTAGGCTGGGGTTGACCCTGGATTGCGGTTGTGGCTGCGGCTATCCCTACCTGCCTAATCTTACATGCCCCCATTCGAGGGTGAACTGGGTTTGGTGTCGAGTCCTTCTGTGAATCAATCCCTTCTAGGTAGGCTGGAAAAGAATGTTGATTGGACTCTCTTAGGCGAGAGGCCTATTTTATGCTCTCGGTGGCCTGATTCAGGAGTTCTTGAATAGATCATTCCTGTCGGGCCTGATGCTTCTAGGACTTATTCACGACCTGACTCAGTTGGGTGTGTTTCCTTTTTTGAACAGGAATACCACTCAATTTCCATCTTGATGTGATGACTTTGCAAGACACAATGACGAACATGTTTTTCTAGGTGGGGAGCGGAGTAAAATGTAGAGGTCCATGTTCTCCCCATCCCCTGATATAGACTCTCGTCGGAGCATCACCAATGAGGCGGTGCAGCTGGTGCAGTGCACTGAGGCAGGCTATCTCCATGTTTCCCTTATGCCTCTCGGGTTGTTGTTTCCATGCTAAAGGAAGTGCTTCCAGGTTGATGTGGCAAAAGAGGTCTCATATTGTCTTGACGTGGTCTGCATACCCTTTGTCGGTCTGAAATCTTGATTTTAGTTGGCCTAGGGTTGTCCATATATTATGGCGGATGTCGTGCACAAATTCTTCTGACAACTCGCTGGGTATGTCGAACTGAGAGGTGGACATAGGCCAAAACATAAATGGTATATCATCCATGGCCAGTTTTTTCCTCAGGTGCAACATATCAGCATACTCCTCCGCTAGTGATTCCTCTACCTGGTCAGCCCAACTGAGATGCTCACTGTCAGTGTAGTCAGAGGTAGTGGGACCGGTAGGTGCCGAATCATTATGTGGGTGATTCCGAGGTGGTTCAGAGGATGAACGCGTCCCTGTACAGTCTCCTGATTGCAGAAGGATGTCTTCAGCGACTAACAAAGAATCTGACATGCTTGATCCCGTCCTTCTGAGTGCCTCAGCATACGAGGGCTTTTCAGTGCTTGATTCGGTAAGAGGAGGACCTTCCAGTTGATATGATATGTCATCACAGGGAGAACCTCCGCAATGGCGGCCGTAATGGCGAGGAATACCATTACTACTTGATGCTTCACTACATAGAGGACTTTTGCCATGCACACCCTGTGGAGGAGCTCCAAGGAATGTCGCAACAAGTGGAGGACATTCTCGCTGCGTAGCGTCGTTATGGGGAGGACCTTCGCAAAAATGGACATCATGGTGAGGATGACCATCATGGATTGACATTCAATGTGCATCATGGGGAGGACCTTCCGGACACACATTTACAAGGGGAGGACCTTTTTGTTTCTTTGGGCCTGTGTGAGGAGGACCTTCACAATGGTGGCCATGGTGGCGAGGACTACCATTACAGCTGCGTCAATGGTGAGGAGTACCATTACTGCTGTCGTAGGGAGAATATCTACGGGATACATCCTGGGGAGGGCCTCTAGAATGTACTGCAACGAGGGGAGGGCCTTCTCGTTGATTGACGTCTCTATGGGGAGGACCTCCGTTATTAGGGTGGAGAGGACTACCACCGTGATCTGATGCCTGGCTGCGTATAGTTTCAATGCAGCGTACCCCCTGGGGAGGACATTCAAGGCAGGCTATGACAAGGGTATGTCCTTCTTGTCATGATGAGAAGTCACTGCAGGGAGGTCCTCCGCAGTAGAGACTATGATAGTGATGACTACTATCATAATCTGTGGTCCCACTGCATGGAGAGTGATTACAGTGTATACCCCAGGGAGGACCTTCAGGGTGGATCAGATCAAGTGGAGGACCTTCTTTCTGCATGATCTTCTGGCTACGTGGAGGGTTTCTGTGACTCACATCAAAAGAGGAGCTCTCAGGATCAATCATTATACGCCCATAAGGGAAGCCCCCATGGGTGCTCTGGGGAGGACCTTCAGAGCTGCTGGTAGCGACCTTGAGGGGAGGACCTTTGCAACTACTACTGCCACTCCCATAAAATGGTAATGGGTGGGAAGGGTTCTCAGCCTGCTCTGTGTGCTTAGTAGTGTTGGGAACCCCAGCTCCCAGCAGAGTGGAGTCATGAACTCCCTCTATATTTTCCGGCTACCTTTGGCGCGCTCGGGGTGCCCTTTTGTGTGCAGCGGGGATGGTCTTCTGTTGACAACGACCTTCACCTTTGGGTCCCTGTCTAATAGGGTCCCTTGATGCTTCCAGGATATGCTGACGAACATCTAACTTTTAGCAGGGATATATGCCTGCTCTGGAGCATCCACCGTGATGGATGGGTTTCCCAAAGTTGGAACGAGTGAAGCTGCTCGATCCGGTTGCCCTTGTGTCGCAGAATATGGCTGGCGACCCTCCAAAGTAGGAGCAGGGATGCAGATCTTCTCTGAGGTGACTATCTCGTCTCTTATATGAGTTTCCAAAATTAGGGGGATGGGCTCACGGGCTCGAGTCCTTGCTGTTTCCGCCGATGCAATTACATTCTGGAAAGTCTTCAAGATATGATCTGGGATCGATACCTTCTCCTCCATCATTTCCATGATATGTATAGAGACATCTTTGGGTGGAATAGTTATGAAGGCCCATTCCGGTATCGGAGTAGGAATATCCTGCTCTGGTCCTCCGATGGTCAGTGGGAACTGACAATTCTCCTGTGTTGGGACAGTTGAACGAATGTGCCCCTGTACCGAGATATGCCGGTTTATCTCTCCATTTTCCGCCACATCCGGATGGAAGAATTTACTTGCATCCACAGGGAGCTGACCCTGCATATATTGGTTTCCCACTGTCTCGAGTCGGTGGCCTTTGTTGGCAGGGATATGTGCCCGCCTATGATTTTCCTCCACATCTGGGTGGCGGGCATTGTTGATCACCACTATATCAGGATGGTGGGCATCAGAAGCATCTGCTAGGAGTTGGTTTTGTAGGCGTCGGGTCGCCACCATGTCGAGCTGGTGGGCTTCACGACCCTGGGTAGGGAGAGGTGCATTCCTGGTAAGTGTCGTCCTGTGTGAGCGACGAGCTTGATGGAGCTCGGTAGGGATGTGTGCCTGCTCATATGATGCCGCCATGTCGAGATGGCAGGCTTGGGAGGAGAGAACATGTGTAGGTGCCTGTTTGTGGTACGTCTCTGTGGCCAGGCAGCGGAGCTCCTCCTCAGGGACCGGGGTGATGACAGGTCCCTGATTGTATGTCTGCCACCCTCGTCAGGTGGTCGAGGGGCCGGAGCTTGGGGAGCATGGGCCTAAATCCTTGGGGAGACATCCTCCTTGGCGCGAGGATGTTGAATCGCGGCGTGACCACGATGACGTCTGTCGTCGGGGGCCTTGGAGTGGAACCCCTATTTGGTGGGGATGAATTCCTCAACGTCGACCTCATCCGCCTCCCTAAGATAAGGGTGGCACGCATTGTCCCGTTCCAGGGATAGACTCATGAAATGGTTGGAGACAGCAACAGGGGCTGTCTGGATCTGCCGTTTCAGCCACTGCTGGGCAGGCGACCGTCTGGTTCATGCGGATTGGTGGGCATGCATGGCCGCCTCCACCGTTGGGAGAGTACCTTTTATGTGGTACTCTCGGATTAGTGAGTCCGAGACCCAGCGTTGAAGACGATGGATGGGTGACGGGGTCCTCCTTAGGTGAGGATTTCTGGTCATTGCGTTGTTGGAAGCACGTTCTTGTGAGTTCCTTCAGGACACCATTGGATCGAAGGGAGTTCTGAAGGTAGTACCTGCAAAACATTTTAGCAAATACAAGCACCAAAACCGTCAAGGCAGCATCTCATGATCCCATGCGTAATTAATGACCTATCATGGCCCTCCTTATGAGTAAAAGAGGGCACATGGTGGGATTAAGTTAAATCTATCATTCTTGGTTAAAGATTAACATCGGGTTCAACATTTTTGTTTCGGGTTGGTCTCAAAACGCCCAAGGGTTCCGTATCCGAGGACGCGTGGACCTGCTTTCCAAAGGTAGGCGTTCGCCGGATGGTCTGACCAGTGACGCTAAAGAACTAAAATTGGTCGATAGGATGGGAATTCGGACTTATCAAACCCTTTTGGGGGGAATTTTTGCATGTTCCAGGACTCTCTTATAGATTTAAGATGTATTCGTATGTTCGTGAATCTTTGGTTTATAACCAAACATAGTATCGACAGATTTAACCCTGTTGGGAAATGGTCAACTGGATACAGGGGGTTTGGAATCATTTAGGCCTGAGTTTTACCATCCCTCGTTGGATTAATGACCCTGTGGAGTCGGAACTCATTGAGGCGGAACTAGGAGTGGCGCGGTGAACCGATGTGAAGATAATCAGATCGACCAGTTGTTGGGATTGAAAATCATGGAGGCTTCCTACATTCCCTGCCTAGGGGACAAGGATTAAAGTCCACGTAGTTTAAAAGTGGAGCGTCAGAGAACAGATGTGAAGGTGGACCCGGGGGTCCGTTGGTGATCGGGCTTGAACCTCATGGAGGCTTACTACGTATCCCTGTGGTAGGGAATCAAATTCCTCATAGTTCGCATTAGCTTGGGACTTACACTCTGAGGCAGCCCATAAGAGGATTTCATGGTCGATGCTTACTCTAAGCCCACGTGAGTCATGCTCGCTGTGAGAAACAAGAGGCAGCAGGGACCAGAGGATCACGTCGTGAAAGGTGCGTCCGTGAGATGTGGAGTTGGGATTACGCATGAGGGAGGCCCGTTAAGTCATGGATTACTCGGGGTTGGGTGCCCATGGCGACAAAGCGCAGCGGGAGAGGGAAAGGGGGTGCTCATGTTACCATCTCCTATCTTATAGTGCTTGATGGATTCCTTTTAATGGGTATTTTACTACCCCCGAGGAGTCCCTAACAAGTGGACGGGAAGAAAGGGGACTCCCGAGCTCAGATTCCACATTACCGTGGGAATGTGAACCCATGAATGCTTCTGGAATCTTCTCAAGGGTCAGGGAAACCCCCTTCTCCTCTACTTACCATGGTTATGTGAACTCAAAACAGCGCGCTGATGCGCCTGAGGGTTACACCACATGGATCTGGGGGATCTGGTGGAGGCCTCGGCTCGGGGCAGATGATTAGGCCAGTGAAAGAGTCATGGAGGATCAGGCCAGATCGAGAGGATCTTATGTGGATCGGGGAATGGGAACTCTGAAGGATTTGGTGGACCACACAGGGGTATGTGTGGTGGAAGCCTTTGCGTAGGGAAGTGCTACGTGGCTGGAGAGGTCGTCCGCGAACCAGGGTGCTCCGCGGACTGAGTGGCCACCTGTGAACCAGGGTGGTCCATGTACTGAGAAGTCGTCCGCGAACCAGGGGTGTCCGCGGACTGAGAGGCTGGCCGCGAAGCAGGAGGGTCCACAGACTGAGAGACCGTCCGTGAACTAGGAGGGTCCGTGGATTGATCGGCATCCCGTGAACCAGTAGGGTTCACAGCTTTGGGTTTGGACCGCGTACAAGGTTGGTATGCAGAGGGTTCCACGCTAGAAGTGGTGGCCAAGGTTGGCACTGGTAGGGGGTTCGTCGGTCGAGGCTTCGCCCGCGTAGGGGGGTGCTACGTGGCGCGATGGATCGGAAAAGAGGAATAAACTCCCTGGTCCAGGGAGAGTGCATCTGTAGAGGGGATATGGTTCGCGGTCTTCACTTTTTATGTTATTTTAAGTCCACAGTTCACCAAATTATTATGTGTTTTCGGTTCCTTATTAGTTCTTTCCCAGGTTCATACCTGTTCTAGTTCGCGAACTGGAACGTTCGAAATCCTAGGCCTTCCTTTGAAATCCTTCCACCCGAATATGACCGATCTCATCTCCGTCCCCTTCCTCTGAATCAGAATTCTCCTTTTTTTTCTTACCCCCTCAGTCTCCTTTTATAGAGTGGGGAAAGTGATTTATCTATGGTCATACTACACCTTTTGCGAGGCCTATGACCGAGAACATCATTTACGTCTGACTTGGTCAATCCGTAATTCATGGTGGGCATTGAGAGCTTCTCCCTCCCCCCCCCCCGCAAACGGAATGAGGGGAGTAATTCGCGGCAGCGGAGGGTTACGCCACCATTTTGCGAACAAAAGTGGAGGCAATTCGGGCCGGATGACACGGATCGCGGCTACGGCGGTTCGTGATGGTGAACCGGATTGGCGCCCACCCTGATTTGCGCCCGCGGAGGATCTCCGCCTCCATTTTGTGAACGATAGTCGAGGCGGTTCGGGTCGACTGACATGGCTCGCGGCTGGGGCGGTTCATAACGGTGAACCGGATTGGCGCCCGCCCTGCTTTGTGCCCGTGGAGGACCTCCACCTCCATTTTGCGAATGACAGCGGAGGCGGTTCAGGCTGGCTGACACGGCTCGCGACTGGGGTTATTCATGATGGTGAACCGGATTGGCGCCTGCCCTGCTTTGCACCCGCGAAGGATCTCCGCCTCCATTTCACGAACGATGACGGTCCATGGAGGAGGGACGCTTCATGGAACTGGTCGTGCATCGTTAACATTAGACCGGTCCGCAGACCGATTCCTCCTTCACCATCCATGAGTATTATCCACATTTTCCCAATCCTTTTGAGGGGGAATTGGGAAGAATCTCCTTTGAGTTAAAGGGGATCACCATTCTCCTTTGAAGAATTTTCAGGACCCTATAGTCATGTAATAACTAAAATCAAGTTTTTATAAAAAGGAAATGTTATTTCTTAGTATTTTTTGAATTCACATCATATAATGCAATCACATTCCATGTAATTATCATGAGTTCTCTTTATTAGGGATTCATATGATTGATTTTTTTCATTCAACCAGGAATCTTCCCTCTCTTGACCTAGATCTAACCCTACGATATTTTGGAGATCTCTTCTTCTTTTAGATTGTTCTTTTAGTAATTTATCCCCAGGGTTGTTGTGATGTTCCACTATGGTTAATAATTCATTATTTATTTTATTTCCATTTTCATGGATATAGAGTTTTATGCAGTTATGTTTTAGATAAATGATTAGATAGTTCTTTCTATTGATTCTTCATAGTTTCTTCTCATGTTTTTTCTTTAGAAGGTTGATCATAGGGTTTCCAACCACCATTTTCAAAGTTGGATAGGATTATTCTGTATTGAGGTAAGTGTGTCTATGCAATAGTTTTATTTTATTAATTTAATATTTTATATAGAAATTACATTGGCTTGTTAATTTAATTTATGTGATTTATGGTTTCAATGTATTTCTTGTAATGATAAAATAAATTAAATGTTTTTTCATTAAAATAGTGTTGTTTTTATTTGGAAATGGTTTTTCAAATACCGATGTATGTTTTCATGGATATGAAAATTATATATAAATGCTGATAGTGGTTTGGAAAATTATTTGAAAATTGTGGCAATTTTAGAACATTGGGTGTGTTTGTTAATAGAAATATGAAACCTTAGTGTTTATGGAACCCCTAGTGGTTGTTTTATCAATATCAATAGAATATGGCATGACTCAATATCAGTTGGATGAAACATTTAACCTAATTTAGGGATATTTTCTCTCTAGAATGTATTTTCCCTTAGTAAAGAGCCAAGATTATTCTGTTCCTTGTAATTTATGTATTTTTATAACATGATGAATTTTATCATGGATTTTTTCTCATGATTTGTTATATGAGGTTGTATCAAATGGAATAAAAATATGGTATTTCATATACTTGTGTTTATTTTTTTACTTTACGATGCATATATATATTTTTCGTTTTTATCACATATAAATTTGTGTTTCTTTGGGAATATGAAAGTCCTTTTTAATGAACTAAAGGAAAATTATTTTCAAGTGGTTTTGGACTTGTTAAAGTTATTTGTAGAACTATTTTGTTTCCAAAGATATAACTATGAAATTATGGATATTATACCTTTTATAGAATCTACGGTTGTATCCTACTATTATTTGTGAACACAAACTACATTTTCATTTTGTCAGTTCTTGATGTTGTATTACATGATCTAGGAAATGGTAGGGTCATGTTGTAGCATGTAGGCTTCTCCTTTTATCAATGTCATTCGCATGTGATTTTTTAGAGAAGGTGGCTGGTCACATTAAGACTCTATGGACTTGTATTATTCATACTGTTTGGTTAATTCTATATGGATGGGTTTTTATGGATCAAGATGTATCTTTTATTATAATTTGTAATCCATTGGTAAGCCTTGTTTTGTTGACAATAAATACACCTATCATTTTTCATCATTATACCTCACCATGGAAGGGATATCTCTGGTGGCCTGTCCATCTCACCTAGGGTTTTCTATTACATTGTTTAATATGATTTATGAAAAATTTAGTTTTTCAATTTTGTTTACCCATAATAGTTTATTTTTTCACGAATTATCATTTTAATCACTATATATAGGATATTATTATATTATTTATTTTGGTAAATGGGAGTTTTAAATTTTTGTGATTTTATAAGATCATGGCATGCCATGTTTTTTGAAATTTATAGGGAAATAGTTCTTTTTTTCCATGGGTAATTTAAGAGATTATGAATTTTTTATTTTCAAGTGGAAAATAAATTTATGGATTATGATATGGTGGGACCTATATCTACCTCTAATTCTGTTGGAAAAGGTATATATTTCATGATACAGAAATTTAATGTTAACAGGTTTATGAGTACCTTGGTTTAGGAAGAGAAAGTGAGATGGAATTTATAACTATTCAAAGATTTATGTATGAGTAGGTTGGTAGGTATCCATGATTATAATGATAATAAAATCTATGTTGATAATTGTTCCCCATATTCAATTTTTTTCATGTCATACAAATTTTTCATGAATTAAATGTATTATTAATGTATTCTTAATTTTTACTCGCATTTCTTTTTTAATATATATTTTTGAGCCATGGAATATATTTTATTATTATTTAATGATATTTTTTATGATCTTATGTTCTTTTATCAAGTTTTATGACTATCGTCTGTGGTCTTATGATCACAAATTAAGATACTTAAATCTTTTTCATGTTTAATATCCTATTTGCAATAATAAACACTGTGATATGTATTCCTATTATTAATCATCTAATCTCTCCCCTCAATTTTTATTCCATTCTCTAGGTTTTGATGTTTTTTATATCATGTGAGATATATGGGAATGATTCTATATGGTTTTATGGTGAATAAATGATAATATTTTTATAAATTAACGTGTTTATCTACTGATATATATGAAACTAAACCTTCCATTATTTTGGTTGTGTGACAATTTTGGCAATTTTTTATTTATATTATGATATTAATATATTATAAAAAATGTGTATCTTGGGTCAATTCATATAGGGGCTATTATTTCCCCCAACCATCACTAGTTATTTCTAATACAATTATAATTTGAAGAAATTAATAAATTATAGAATACATAACCAACTTCTTTTGTGATCAATTCACATTCATATTTATATATCAATAATATAAATTTTAATTAATTCCCTAATGACTAAATCAGATAGTTTTCTATGTAATCATCCTTCAAACTTACAACTTTTATAGTAATGGTAATTTGGTTATGTAAAAAATTTATTCAATCAATTAATCGAATAACTTTTGATTTATCTATGCCTCAAATAATCACTATATAGGCTAATGGACTAAGTCTAATTTGATAATTTTATAAATGGAAAGAGGGATAGAAAATTTACAATACATAAATAGTGGATTTTGATAAACCTATATTGTCTCACTAATGAATATAGCATGTGACCAAATGAAAATTAATCATCTAGAGACCCTTATGGATTTGAAAATTTTAATTTCAAATGAATATGTGGGTGAGATAATGATATGACCATAAAAATAGAAACATAATAACTTTGATTAATGATAAATAATTTTTTTAATTTGAAAATAATAAAAGAAATATTTAGTGCGTATTAATAAATATTTATTAATGAATCAACATTGTGAAAAATTTCACTTACCCCATTGTAATATTAAAAATATATAATACGTGAAGAAAGAACATGTTATGGATTTTTAAATACCTTATATTTAATGAAAATTAGTGTATAAATTTCTTTATATCCAATAAATACAACACAAAATGAAATAATTTGTGAATATAAACCAAAATTAAAAATAATAATGATATAAAAACACTAATGAAATTTCAAAAAATTCCAATAAAATCCCTTTAAAGGATGTTGTTTCAAATGAAATATTAACTAAAATAATTATTTGAGGTTAATTATAAATAAACCAATTTTTAGTATATATATGATTCAAAATACAAATGGTGTATAATAAAAAATATGTCTAAAGGTGTGTAAACTGTGATAAAAAACATACCTTAGAGGTGATTAACACTCTGCATTAACATAAATTAAAAAATATTGAAATTATGTTTATTATATACCTTTTTATGAACTTTATTAATATATATTTATTTTTAAAATGGACAACTATTTTCATATTCTATTATATATTATATAGTTTTTTATGTTCTTTATTTATGATAGTTTGGTTAATTTATTTATACATATTTTATTTATGTTCAACATGATTAATAGTGTAGTTAAATAACCTTAATATTTCTATATATTCATCTTTTAATTCCATAATTATTCTATTATAATATTATTTATAAAGTTATATAGGTTTTTAAATAGTGAACTTGGATTAAGAAAGGAACTTTGATATGTTTTTTTAATGTGGATAAGTCTCTTATAATTTTTTTATAATTAAAATCAGAAAGAAAATATCCAATATTATATAACAATAATATTAATAGTGTCCTGAAAATCATAATTGTACCTTCAATACATATCTTTTGTCATTTTTGCATTTTTTTATGAAAAACAATGCATGATGGTTCGTGGTGGTGGTAGACTACCAAAACTCACAATAGATGCTATTTTGTTTTTATTAGTTGATGGAATGTAATAAATAAGGGTTGTTATAATAATATAATAGCAATTTATTATAATAAAAACACTGACCACATTATATCACTTTTATTAGAAAAGGTTTAAAAGTAGTTTATTAATAATAAAATCATACGGATCAATTATTACTCACATTGTAACCCTGAACTTTTTCATCAATGTCTTATTATAAATAAAGATATTAGGTTTACTCATGGTGACCTAGGAATTTATATTGTGCAAGGGGCCTCTAGTAGGGTGAAAATTGGTAGGGTTTTAAATATCATTCTAAGGGGATGTGTAAAGTTTTTTTCAGTGGAAGGGATTCCATTTTATATTTTCAGAAATGAGAACATTTTTGAACAACTATTATTTTTTCAATAATGGAATGAAACTATTTAAGATTTAATTACTCTAAATTGAGTAATAATGGAGTGTGGGTATGATATGGTCAATAATTAATCTAAAACCCAATTCCACAAATGTTATTTTGAGGAAATGGTTTAAATATTGTTTCCTTAGTTATTTCATTTTATTTTTTTGTGTATCCTGAGTATTGAGGAAAAATTCCCACCTAATGGTAATTAGTAATGAATTTATAATATATTTAAGGGAATCTAACATGTATGGTTTATATCATGTTATATTTGAAGGTTTTATTCCCTCTAATATTATTGAATAAATATTCAAATTAGTTTGTGATATAATAGTCCAAGTGGGAAAAAGATGATGACTATGAGATTATGTTTTCATGTAAAATAAATAAAATACTTTTTATCTCAATAATTATCAAAAAAATAACTTCTATAAGAGTATAAAGAGGAAGTTATTTTTATTAAACTACAAAATTAAATAGGATAAAAATACCAATTCAATTTTTAAATAATGATACATAAAATTCAAATTAATTTTGGTATATGTGTTAGTTCCTATGGATGATGAATATAAAATCAATAAAATGGATTAGAAATGATAGTGGTTGAGAAAGGGGGTGTAGATACATATCTTTATTTAAAAATATTTTTTTTATGAATATAAAGATATTTTCCTAAAAATTAAATTAATATAATAATTTTATTTAGTATCTAATCACTAAAAATGTGCAATCCGTATATATAAAATAGATGGCCTGAGAAGATTTAGAATATATCGATAATATCAAGTTGAATACTTAAAAAAACTAAGATGATTTATATTATTAATGATTAAAAAATAAATAGATTATTGTATTGAATATATTAAGAAACAAATGGGAACATTAAAAAATGAATTCAAATATTGAATTAAAATATATAATTACTAATTATATAAGATTTTATTCTGAAATTGTTTATAAAATATTAAATTGTGCCTTAAGGAAACAAGATGAATTGTCAATTAATAAAAGAATGAAATCTATATTGAATAGTATAATTTGATATAGTGGAAAACCACTAAAGGAATCCACCATGAAGGTGAATTTATCTAGATTTATAGATAAAGTAAATTAAGAGAAATAATAAAACTCTAAAAGACATCATTAATATCGTAAAATTATGGGTTCTATATAAAATATGAAAACATGGAGATATAATAAAATCATAAAAATTATGATGTAATAAATTTTTTCTATTTAGTTCATATAATAAAATATTTAAATGGTGCTAGAATTTATTTGATTGGTGAAATAGTTTCAAGAACCCAATTAAAAAAACATGTCCTACTCAATGAAGGATAAGTACCTTTAATTAATATTTATTCCTTTTATTTTTATTATTTTCACAAATCATATGATTTAACATTCGATAATACTTGAATAATATATTTTCATGTTCCAAATATAAGAAAAAGTATTTCAATAAATTTTATTCAATTAAATATATCATTTATAATACTCAAGGAAGCGAAAGAAAAGTCCAGTGATCATGATCTCAACAAAGAAAAAGAAGTCAAATTTAAATTTAAAAAATAAATCATTAAAGGAAAATAATGTATTGATTAGGAAAATTTAGTTGAAGTAATATTAATTTCATGAAATCAACATAACACAAGGATCCCTGAACAAATATGTAAATCTCATATGAAAAGTTATAATAATTTTATAATTATTTTAGAGAATCTCATAGATAGAATTGTGTAATTTTTAAAATTATATATTCATGAATATATAATTGAATATCAAGAAGACGGTAGATATAGAAGATTTAATGAGAATAAAGTTACTTTCCATGGATATTTCATTTATAATACATTGATTTTAAGTTATTTCTGTGAATTTGGGCTTGACACATCATTTAATAAGTGAGGTTTCTTTATCAATGTAACTATAGTTGTCCATTTAATTATATAACATGGAATAATAGAAATATATATAAGGTGAATAGAAAAAAGATACATGTTTTCTTATGGCTGAAGAAGGGACTACCTTATTTAATTATTGTTTCTTGTGTTCACATGACTTTTTTTTATAAGTCATTGTAGAACTAAATTCTAGTGCAAGGTAGTCATCGATACTTTTCTAGGGATACTTTAGGATGTGGGTCAGCTGAGAGGTTAAGAGTTTGGGATTATATAGCCGTTTAGGACAGAATTAATTCCTACTCTATAAGACTCTTATATATTTAATATATGTTTATGAATCCTTACCAAATCTCATTGTGGGTGTAGTTACCACCATAATAGAGACCATTCATCAACACACATTGATGTGAACTTCTTCATGTATCATAGTATCTCTTTCAGTATAAACATATAAATATATATAATATTATCCATATATGGGACCATATGTATGAATCATGGGTTCTATATCCTTCATTTAGTTGGGGATTATATTATTTTAAATACATAGAATTGGGAACACTAAATTTATAACCATCCCGAAAGGTGGAGGAATTATGAGGTTTTTATTAGGACCATAAAAAGAGAATCTAAAATATCCTTATAAAAGGAATCAAAACTGCATAGTTCAAGGAAACGTAATAGGAAACATTGTAACTTTTTTTGTCTTCTAAAAATGATTCTGGTTGTTCCATTTAAGGTCTTACGGTCAGGAATAAAATAATTTTATTTTATGTTTACACATCTAGGACCTATTGGATGTTTATTCTGAACCTCAAATAGAAATCACAAGTATAATAGTGGAAAAGAATAAAATACAATGTAGTTTTGTATGTAAATTTAAATTTCATGTGTTTGGTCTAGGATGTCCATTTTCACATCATTTAGAATGGATGGTGTTATGTTTTCTAGAGTTATGCATCAAATTACTAAAGGTGAAAGGGGACTAAAATTTTTTTGGGGTGTGAATTACATATAAACATCCCTTTATAGATCACCTCCCAGAGAATATAGACTATTGATGGATTATTGGATATAATGGAACATTTTCTATTGATGTAGAGTTGTTCTTATAAAATATAGAATATCAAGGATGGTTTCATTGGGGATTTAGCTACATGAGGATGATTTGGGTTACAAACAAGGGTGATAAATATGTGTATGGGTCACCAATAGATATTAGGGTTGATTTCATTAATTATATAAAGTTTGGGGTTGAAACCTAGTAATGTTCCCAAATTTGTGTTTAATTCTGGTTAATTGATTTGTGGACAATTAACGATGATTGGAGTCATGGGTAACATGGCCTCATGGGGAAGCAGTCAGTGCTTATACATTGACTACCCATTTTCTATTTCCTATCACTATGTTAGGAGACTACGATGGGTGAATGGAATCAAGAAAGACATGGACCAATAATGAAGAAGTTTAGGCATAAACCTGATTAGATTTTCTTTCCATAGTACGAGAATAGTAAGAATATTTGTGGGACATATGAATATAATTCATAGAAATTATTGACTAAGATAGTCACATGCGTGATGCTATAATTTTTGGGATTAATCTTTTTATGATGAACATTAACTCTACCAAGAACATAGAATATACCAATGGGATGCACTATCTATTTAAGGTGATCAGATACAAGATAAGTGTTATTTAATCTGTACAACATGAGTTTTACAATGATCTTTTAGTATCATTTTGATAGATACCCTCATTATTAATGGGATAAATTATTTTAAACCCCCTAAGAGCCCCAACGGTTACATTGGATAATTAGGAGAGTCCAATTATCAATGTAATGCATGGAATAATGTGTTTATGATGATATTCATGGGTAAATCATGCATGTCTATGGGTTTTGGTGGAATCCTTGATGGAATTTTCTTTTTATTTATCATAATTTGGTTTCATCATAAATTATACATCCTTGGGTCCAAGGTCCATACCTTAAGGACTGCTGGAAGGATAAAAAGTATATTAAAATGACTCATTCATGCATATAATATTGTCAGTAGTGAAAATATACATAAAATTGAATATACATATTCTAGTTTATGGTAATTATTTTAACATGGACCACTCTAACTTGTGATTTTGGGGATACAATATGAATGAGACATTCAAGATTCCCCCCCCCTCAAACTGTGTTTTTTAGATTCATAATATAAATGAGACTCATTATCTTCCCCCAAAAAACAATGTATATGGGGTCACTCAGTGAGGGATCCTCACACACTACCCTTGCTATAGGGGCTTCATGGGAGTGGGTTTTGAGAATGATCTATAAAGTATATTCACGAATTATTATTTACATGATGTGCTTCATAAAGGGATACGTTGGTACATTTCTTTATTCCATCTTTAGATTTATCCTAGGAATTTCCCATGAGATCTCATTGCATGAAATGCGATCACTAAGAAATCATATATTTCTTTCACAAAGAAAAATTTTCTCTAAATGAAAATGTTTCTCCCATTTTTATGGTGTGATGAGTATTTTTAGTGAATAATTTTATAAATTATTTGTCCATATTGGACTCACGCAGCTATATAGGAATCCTTTGTTGGAATGGAAAAATACATGTCATCAATTTTATTATAAATGTGTTCACAGATCTAACCAATCCATTAAAAATTATGTTCATATACAAAGAATGTATGAGGATTCAAAGGTGTGAAACCAGACCTCTTCAAATGATTTTTTTTCCCATTAAGGATGCGTATTCTTATAAAAAGCATATATGACCATGAATGAGTGTATAAATTTTTGATAAAATTTACTTTTCAAAATTTGAAGACTATATTACATTATCCTAATTCAAATTGATCAATGGGGTTTCACAGGTACTAATACATTCCTCCAATCAGAATTGGGAATAATTATTATTAATATATGAAAATTATTAGAAAGAAAAGTCTACATGTTATTTAATGATGTTATATATATTTCTCCCATGTTATTTATTTTATAAGTTGACCAATTTATAAATGCATAATTATAGATAACATTTTTACTTTATGGAAATTTCACTATCAAGTGCCTCATGAGAGTACATTGTCTTCAAACTAAGCTTCTCATGAAGGTTCGCTCTTGTATTGAATTACTTTTTGAATGACCTATTGCAAAAAGGAGTTAATTTATCCATGTAAAATTCACATGGAACAAAATAATAAAACATACATATGAAAATTCAATTAGAATATGTTCATTATTGTAATAAAACCACTCTGTGATCACATATGTTCTTTATGATTGTGTAGGTGATACATGATTGCATAATTGCAAAGGGAAAAATCAAGATTTAATCCATTTCTTCCAAGATCTATCTGATGTAGCCACAATATTTTTCTCTATTTATAGATATGAATAAATAATGGAATGTTCATTCATGTTAAATTACTTTAAATTTAACTAAAATGTTCAAGATCATCGAAGATGGATAGTTCTAACATGTCCACTAGAAGAATAATTTTTTTGAGACCTAATTAGAGAGGGTCAATGAGATAATATTATATTAAATTGTATTAATATATAACAGTTTTGGCTATTAAGGGAAACACCTGGCTATATAATTTGGTACTTGGTTTAATGAATCATCTAGATAAATCTCTAGTATTAGTTAACCAAAGCTAAAATTTTATTAGAAAAATGTTCCATAAAAGAGTATTGGTACATATAAGGTCATATCATGGGATACAATAACCTGAAACATGATTAATTAAGATGAATAATTGAGATATAGGTTCATACTAATGAATCTATCATGAATAAGCATGTGGTATTTTTTTGACCAAGTTGGCTGGACAAGGTTTTTGGAAGTAAGAAATGTTTTTTTGAAATTGTGTTTCCTTTGATGTCAAAAAGAGTAAATCAATTCACATTATGAAAGATCATGAAAATATGATGATGATTTTATGATTTTTATATAAAAAATATCATTTTTTGAAAACATGTGATTTAATACTTATGTTGGAATGATGGAGTAATGGTGTTTCCAGTCATATACAGTTTTGATTGGCATGAATGATTTTGGTGGATGATAGGGATGTTTCCATATTTTCCTTAGAAAATCTAACAATGTTCAATGTGGTCAATAAAATTCCATATATCATGGTAGATATGTTTTGTGATGAAGGAAACATATTTTTAAATAAGTGTTGTGACAAACAAAGCAATGTAAGAGTGATATGGTGTGGTGAAGAAAAATCGACAAAGGAAGGATTCCATAAAGAAGCATTATACAGACCATGAAGTATATCATGAAGACTGTGTTGGGGAAATAGTTCATGGGAGGACTAATGTTCTCATCAATGTATTTTTTTTGGAAAAATAGAGGCAATGATCTATTCACAGATTGAATATACCACTAAGGGGAAGGATGAAAAACCGTATGAGGTTTGGGTAGTGGAAACAGTTCGTCACATGATCATAGTATGTAGGGAAGGCAGTACTACATTTAAAAATTGGATAAATCAGGTTATAAATTTTTTTTCATTTATTTTCTTATATAATGGGCCATGATCCTATAATTATATAGAGATATTTTTATGACATAAAATCTTCTCTTGGATGTATAATTTGGATACATCTAGAAGAGTTCATAGAGGAAAGAATCTGCAAAGGAAGAAGTTGTCCATTGAAGATGACATAGCCTACAGAAGAGGAGATGATCCATGAAAGAAGAGATGGTTTGAAGAACATTAGATGGTATGAGGAAGAGGAATCAATTCATGAAGGTATAGTATGTACATAAGGAAATATGTAGTTTGAAAAATGTAAGGTGACTCACTAAGCAATGACCATCCATAGATAATGGGAAGTACACCAAGAATTAGCAGTGCACATGGAATTTTCTAACTATGGATTAGATACAGTTTACAAAAAACAATATACCTATAATGAAATCGCGCTATATGGTGCAACTCATTGTGCAAAGGACATAGGCTATTCAGGGAGAAAGAAGAAGAATTCTTGGAGGGCTGAGAAAAGTTCCTACCAGCTTCTGTGTATAAAAGATAAGAATTGTATTGAATAATCATATTTGTGAATTCTAACAAAGATGTTCCATAATATTGAATTTCATTATTTTGTGCTAAGAAAACCACATGCACTTTTGGATTGTTTTCATAGATCTACATGAGTGTAAGGGAATATCCAACTCATTGTATTCCATAAAAATGATTATATTGTATTGTATTTTATGGTTTTGGATCGTTTCCAAACCATGACAATGAAATAGATACTCTTGTTGAATGGTGAACCTTTTAAATTCATCTGTTCCTATGTATCTAGGTCTAGATTGTTTTTAGTAGGGACAAAATATTAAACTGGAGATGGAGGTTGTTTCGTAAGGAAATGTAAAATAAGAAGATATCACTGATTCACCCCTCCCTCTCTCAGTGATACTTGAATCCTGACTCAGCATCTTCAGTTATTCTAGAGGTTAGGATGGGCACAAATTTTGGATAATTTATCTAGATGAGAATTAATTAAAAATTGGGGTATTCCCTTCTATGTATGATAAAAAAACTCAATTTTTGAATTGGATATCAATGAAGTGTGGTTTAATGAGGTTTTCTAGGTCCTTACAACCTTATTAAATTACCATAAGAGTATCATTCTAGATATTATCATCATATAGAGCCTTGATATAAATTTATTCTACCTTGTCCAAAAAGAGGCTAGAGGAATCCTATGGGCTGTTTAGATAATTTCTATAACCCTGGTTTTTTGGGGAATATATGATAAGTAGATTCTCCCAAATAATGTATATGAAGATAAAAAAAATACTCCCCTCTATCAAATTTAATTATTTCTTCTTACGAGTAACATATGAGGTCCTATAACTACACACATGGATCCGATGATGGAAACAAATACATTTCATAGTGTCTTCAATATAAAATATTGATTCACAAACATAATTAACCCATAATTAAATTTCATAATTTAAATATAGACTTACAATATTTATAATGATGTTTAGATTTATAAATTAATTAAATAATAAAAAATAATAATATGATATATCTCCATTATTTATAATCTAATTGATATTTATCGATCTATTTAAAGAAAACATAAATATAGAATAAGTCCTCAACAACCCCCATATATTTATTTACAATCAATTTTGTAATACATATATTCTGAAATAAATTTATTCATAATATACATTAATGGAGACATAATAAGTGGTTTTCTCAAATTAATAATAATGGTAAATATATAGGATAAAAATTAATTAACATATTAGAGAATAATAGTGGAATAAGTTATATGTCAGGAATAGATAACAAAAAATAATTCCATAATATATTGAAACTTAAAGTATAATATATACTTGTATAACAATAGAAATGAAATGATCACTTCAATATAGAGTTACTTAGAGATGAAATTCATGTTGTAAGATAGCTAATTTCATCCCATAATCAATGAAATCATGATCATACACATCCTGATATTTCACTCAAGGCCCCTTGTTTAGGAAATATTCTCTTGTAAGTAAAAATACCAATTGTTACCCATTCTAGTTTGTCTTATGAGGCATATTCTTTAATTGTGTGTAATGACCCATGATTTTGGATCATTTAAACATATATTCTATGTTCTATAACATGTGTCACATGTACCCCCAAAACCAAATTAATATTTACTTTTATATGGTATCCATAAAATTAGCATTTAGAAACAAAATTATCTTAATCATTATATATATATATAATGAGGATAAAATAAAAAAAAAATTAAATTTAAATATCAATATAGCTAATAATAATTTTTACAGATACTATAGATATTTTTTTAAATTAATATTTTTAAGAAAATTTCTAATGTTAAATGCAATGTTAATATGAAAAGATATTGTTTTCTTATAATTTTTTTTGATATTTTATTATTTATTTAAAAAATTAAATGTATTAATATATAGAAATGAATTTTGAAAATTAACATTATATATAGATTTATGATTCTCATATTCCCTTAAGAATATAGTTTTTGGTATTTTCATGAAGTAATAAATTTTCAGGTGAAGAGTGAAGATACTAATTTTATTAATGACATAACTTTTATGAAATTTTTATATTATATTAATTAATTGATTTTTTAAAAACAAAATTTGAATAAAAAATATATATTGTGAAATAGTGCATCTAAAAGAACAATTTTAAATTTATAAAACTCCTAAATATCAATTAATAAAATTTAGTAATGCTTTATGAAACTGTTCCTTGTTTTATTCTATAATGAAATTTATGCTTGAGGAAATTAGGATATGGATTTATTTTAACATCACAATAATAGTCTTCAAAAAATATTAATATATTAAATATAAATATAATCAACATCATTGATAAGTTATTTTTATATATAAACATTATTCTTAAAAATAAACTCTTCCTAAAAAATGGGTTTCTTCGAGTTATATGCACTGACATTAATATAATTCTCGCTACACGAAGAAATTAAATTTGATAAAATGCATCTTATAATAGAGAAAATAATTTATTATATTTAAAATTTAATTTATTTGGTATTAAATTTTTATTGTTATGATTATTTTAAATTACCCCAATAATGGTGAGAAATTATTTTAAAATTATTATTTTATTAACATATGTGAATTTACACTTAATCAATTAGAATAAAATCATTTAAATTACTAATATAACTTTATTTTTAAAGAAAAACCTAAATAAATGGAAAAAATTTAATTGGTAATATAAGTTAATTTAGATGAAAAATCCATAATTGGGAAAATAAATTTTTTCTACTAAAATAGTTTTTCTAAACCCTTATATAGTAAAAGTGTGTAACCACAGGAGTAAAGGAAATAAAATGATTAAAACTATTTATATATGAATGGTAGAGGTTTTTATAAACTTTACCACCTCTCAAATCCATTATTTATCAATTTAAGAACCAAATTCCTTGAGAGTGACTTCTCATTTTAGAAAATATTTGGATATTTAAAAAAATACATATAATTTTCACTAATAAAATGGAAACTTCTATCCACAACATTTTTCACACATACACTCCCAAATTTTGGCACAAAATCTACCTAAAACTCTTTTAAAAACTCATATAAACCATTAATAATTTATTCAATTCTCAAAAAATTAACCATTAATGGTTTAATTCCCTTCGAAAAAGGTGATAATCCAAGAAGTGTGATATAAGTTCATAAACAACTATTTAATTTTCTATTTTTATGTGATTTTATTCATCCTAAAATTTAATTTTACCTTATAATAATAAATAAATACTTATAATTATTTTACAATTATTTTTTAATAATGACTTTAAAATAATTAATCATCCTTTTTCACTATGTAAAAACAATAAATGAATCATGCATTGTACAGACTACCTCCTCATTGAGACACATTTTTTTTGTTTTCCTTAAAACCCCTTGCGCTATATAATAAATAGTCAATTTAATATATAATTATGATATTTATGTGGGATTTTATATATTTAAATAATGAACCATATTACACTTTTTCTCCATGATATTGAAAACAATATCACCATCCATGTGTATTTGTGGACTACCACCTGTATGGGATTATTGATTTCCAATCTTCATCCCATCATCTTCTTATATAGATTGTAATGAGAAAGGTTATAAAAGAGTAAAATGATTTTTATGATAACAATATTTAATTTTTAAAAAAAATTTTATATCCAATATATTATACGACCAACAAAATATTTTCATAAATTCAATCATTTAAAATGATCAAACAAAGTGGAAAATCATTAATTCAAATATTGAAGAATATTCAAATCTATTGTCTCTTTTTAATTATACTTTATTTTTTTTATATAATTCAACAAAAATCAATAAATTATGAAATTATTATATTGATGAAATGATACTAAAAATAAATCACATTATAATTAGTAATAATTGTGTTATATTCATGATTATTTTAGTTTTAACAACAACAAAAACAATTGAATGAATTAAATGATGGATGATTATGAAAACATAATTTCTATTATAAGATGATATAAATTTTTAAATAATATTTCTCATAGAAAATGTAAATAAATATTTATCACATTAATTAAGAAAACATCATTCATATCTTGATAATCATTGAAAAATGTTCATTATCGATTTTACCTTCTATAATAATTACAAAATTACCATGGATGAGAATTTTTACATTATAAACCATTATATATAATAAAATATAGTTAAATTATTTAAAATTAAATGATTATCTCTCAAATTTGAATTAATACCAACACCAATCCAATGAAACTTCTATAAATAGTCAGTACTATAAACACCTTCATTGGGGAAACAGAAAAAATTAATTAATATACATGATGGAAAATACTGTAAATAGAATCCTAAAATAGTATTAGTTATGAATATGATTCTGAAATTATTTTTTATGATATTTTAAATTTTTATAATGGATTATATTGTGCCTATTTCTATGTAGTGAAACAAGGTAAGGGTTTTAATATCAAAACCATCTCTCATGGACATGTTTTATATTATGAACATAATTTAATTTATATTGTGTAAAATATCCTAAATGACTAATAATATCCTAAATTATCAAGTAAACATGGTTTTTTAAGTTTATTTACATTCCCCCTCTTTTAATGGGTTTTTATTTGAATGTTTCTAAAGTCATAAGGGTTTATTTGTCTCTAATTTTATACCCTTAAGACATGTTTATGTTATAAACCGTGTTTTAATTTTAATGGTGTCAATATTTCCCCAATTTAAATTTTTTTTATATTGATTTACTTAAATATCATTATTTTAAATTTTTATTCCATGTTATTTCCTCCAGAGGTTTTGATTGAAATGATACAAAGGTTGTGTGACATCTCGAATCCGAGTGCCACCAAACGATGCCCCATACTCAGTTGGCCACATGGCCTCGGGCACATTTCCCCAAACACCAAAGGCTGCCAACAAGTAGTGACGGCCTTGGGTGTGATAGTGGGAAAACTATTCCCTCTTTGGAAGAGTAAAATAAAGAGGAATAAAATAATAATGTAGTAGCAAAAGGAGTAAAAACTATACGAAAGAAAAAAAATAGCAGAAGTTTGATAGATAAATATCCAAGACTCAGATGATACAAATGATAATGCAACATATCATATTTTCTATGAACGCAGCCAAACATGATACACTATAATCAGATACATATACAATAAAAGTGAAGAAACAAAAATTAAACTCATAAGAATCAGAAGCCTTGACTTGTTCACATTCTCTCCTGCTCCTAAGTGCAATCAAGTACCTATATAATAGAGATTTTCCATGTCAACACCAACAGTCGTATAATATGTTCGGGCCAAAATGCATGACCCAAATAGGGTGTGAGACTAATACCTGTAGGAAAACACTAATGAACTATGCCTAAAATTTAATGAATATATGCAATAGTAGTAAAAGACAACAGTAACTGGGAGGTAATCAAGTAAACCATCCATTTATTCTAATTATATTCTTTAGCAGTTAAATTTCATTTTAGTGAAACTATCTTATGATTTGGCCTTATCCTATAAATTCCCCTATAGAATTGAACATAATAGATGTCTTAAAAGATAATCTAGATAAAAATTGAAGAACGAATCCAAGCTATTACTTCACCTTGGAAGATGAATCATAAGTCATTACCTTTCATTTAACAAATTCTGTGATCTTAAAAAAGGTCTTGATGTCCAGCCTAGGTCCATCGACCCCCATGCCAATGTAACTATCAAATCATGAAATAACCATTTTTAGTTTAAGTATACCATCGTTTCCACCCTCAATCATTTGTTTAGCTTCCAATAGAGGACGTCTTAGGTATCCCTCAGTGGACCAAGGATTCACTCGGCATTTACAAATAAGACTCTATAAGCCTTACCACCAAAACATTGGCTCGTTCACAACCCTTAAGTAATTAACCTCTTGAGTCCATCCTTTGCCTTTTGAAGGAGACAATGGTTCACCCAAGGTAGTAAAGGTGTAATTAGTCACCTGATCCTGACCTTGTATTTTAACCGAGACTATGGCTCACCCATGGCTAATTACCTATTTTAATCATTTATCATTTCATTTAAAAAAAACACATGTGAATTAAACTATCGCATGGATTAAAACATAACATCTCACATTGGAAATGCATATATCAGAAAACACATGAAAATTAAACTATTTTTTGGTTTTATTCATAACAAATCACATGGTCATTTCATATATTAGTATATATCATTCTAATCAACCCCAATAGGGAAAACTTTCACAAGCCTCAAAGGAATTCTTTTCAAATATCTAACCACGTGAAACACACCTAGGGAGGGCCCATAAATCAAACAATTAACAACCACATGCATCAATTTCATATATTCAAATACATAAACATCATTAGGTATCAACAGATTTCAATTATATAAGAAAACAATACCCAAAAAATGGCCTCATATCATTTGGAACATATAATCAAATCGACATTTAACAAATGGCACAACACCACATACCTCAATGTTTTAAAACTGATATAATCCAACATCAGTCCTTGAATCAGCGTAGAATGACGTAGATCTATGAAAAGAGGCCAATAGTTCAACATTGAATAACTTTCTCAAAAACAAAAATAAATTTCTTAGTTTCATTGAGGAATACAAATATCCCTTAAACTCCTAAAAGGCTGCGTTACATGAATCTGACTATTCAATCGTCACTCCACTCTTAGTCAAGCCTACCATTGGTGTTTTTATGTAAGAGAAGTCCTTTTTAAAATTCCTATAGTAACCAGCTATCCCCAAGGAACTTCGCACCTCAAAAAAATTCCTAGGATACTCCCAAGTATCTACTGCTCTCACCTTATCTAGGTCCACATAAACTCTAGCCTTGAGATGACATGACCCTAGAAGCGAATCTAATCCGTCCAGAAGTGGAATTTTGTGATCTTAGCATATAATTGAGGCTCTCAAAATGTATTAAAAATGATATGAATATGTTTGGAATAACTGTGATGATTGTGAGAATACACCAAGATACCGTCCATGAAAACTACCACAATAGAATCTAGGTAAGGTTGGAACACTCTATTCATCAGGGCCATGAAAACCGCTGGTGCGTTCATGAGACCAGAAGGTACAACCAAGTACTCATAGAGACTATACCTGTTACGAAAGGATCTACGAGGTATGTCATCTAGTCAAACACATACCTAGGGATATACTGAACTTAACTAAATATTCAAGAACCACCTGGAACTTTGATATTGAAAAAACATGTCATAAATCAGAGGAAATGGATTCTGGTTTTTAACCATCAACTAGTTCGGTTTCCGATAGTCCATGTATAACCTAAGAGTATCATCTTCCTTCTTCGTGAAATGTTCTGGTGAACCCCAAAGTGATGTAATGGGTCAGATTAAACCCGTATCTTCTAGATCTTCCAACTGCCTCTTGAGCTCTTACAACTCTTTCATAGCCATCCTGTAAGGAGGAATGGATTCTGGTGCAGCTACTAGAACTAGATTTATAGTGAAATCCGCCTCTCTAACTAGATGTAAACCTGAGAAGTTGTCTGTGAAAACATCAGTAAAACGATCAACCAATGTAGGAAAATATTCCATACATTTTCCCTGATCATCTTGATATAAAATCACAATCTGGGCTATCATCTTGCCCAGTTGACATTGATTGGGTCCCGATCGCCTCTCCTAGACATCCTATTCTCCCTTGTATAGAAATGACCTAACCTATGGTGACGTAAAACTCAACATGTGAGAGATAAAAGTCAATGATGGCTTGATAGGGTTCCAGTCAATTCATATCAAGGATGTGATAAACCCATGTGATCTCTAAGGCATATAGGTTCCATAAAAAGTGACACCCACCAATATCAAGGGGGAACTCCTTTCACTAATTCACACCTTTTTTTCTGGTCCCTAGAAGATTTTATAACATTATAACATTCTCATCTGAATAAAGAAAAATCCCATGGATCTCCACAAAAAACAAAAATATAAAACTATGTGTTACACTAGTTTCAAAAATTGCAGAAGTTAACAGAGAGGTGACTAAAATAATATCTTTGATAGTAGATGGTTTAGGATCCTACTCTTGTTGGATCTATTTCACTGCATATGTCTGACTTGTACCGTGACCGTGTGACATAGCTTGGAAACCTTTTGTTATCCCTCCCTATGGACACTGAGATCCTGGGGTCTACCTACCATGGACACACCTACCACCTAGGCCTCTAAACCCTGATGTATACCCGTTTCTAGACTGGTGAGAAGATATAGACAATTCTTCTACATGAGGAGTGTGTACAAAACCTCTCTTAATATCCACTAGTGGAAACTTCCTACAGAAGTGTTGTAGATGGCCCATCCTGCCGCAGGCTCGACACTCAAATGGGTCCTTCGGGAACTAGGGCCTCATATATACAACTCTACCACACTGATAGAACCTCTCCTGACTACTAGAAGATACATCATGACTGATCTTATTCCCATGAGAAAACTCCATACGATGCTTCTTGCTTCCGATCGAGACCGTACAAGATCTCAGTGTTGGACCACCCTAGATCACACCACCAGCTTCATGTAGATAGTGCTCAGTGATCTATACCTGATTCTTAATGAAATGTATAGAAGGAACCCTGAAAACATTCAATTGAGATCACACCTCTCATATAAGACCATCTTCAAAGTGCCAAGCTATCAAAGCCTCGTCACCCATTAGAACGGGTTAAAATCAGTGAACCTCTATAATGCAGGCAGAATAGTCCATCAATAACATTGTAACCTACTCCATATTCATGAACATCCAGGCTCGATCAACCCTGAGTGTCTCTAGAAATAAGTAGTGGTAGAAAACTATCTAGAAGTCTCCCCATGCCATGTCCTGATGGAAATCAGTCTATGTGATAATATCCCACCACCTTTTAGAGGAATCACATATCATGAAATTTGCATGATTTACCCCCCTCTGAAGAGGCCCCTTAATATTTTCAAAGATATTCAGCACCGATTGTAGCCATGATTCCACATCTTGTGGTGCCCCATCCCTGGAAAAAGTGGGCAGATTCTACTACAGTAACATACGCGCCAGCTCTACCATAGACGTGGCATCCTACAGTACTCCCTGGAAGGTCTATGTGAACATCACAAAACCTTATTAGAACTGAGCTTCTGCACTAGTGTCTGGTATATAAACTTGTTCCATAGCTAGCACAACTTGAGGATCCATCGGTAGCCCATGGCTCACCATTTTTGGAGTTTGATCACTGCCACTCTCTTGGTAAACTGCTCAAGGTCGTTGTGGTGTAATTGGTCGATAAAGTCTAGAACACACACCTCAACACAAGTTTAAGGATGTTAAAACCACAACTCAGAAGTGAAAAACTGGACATATAAGGAAAAACACTCAGGGTTTTTAAAATAGGTGTACATAGTGTGTAAAACTCATTACAAGGCGTGTTATCCTAGGCCTTTACACGGGTGTGTACTTATGACCAACATTGCCATGTAACACCCCATGTACATAGAATTTTCCCTAAGATACATGACATGTACCTGAATTTTCCTTCCCTCTTAGATCCTTCTACATGGCTAGAATGACACTTTTCGACAAGTGTAATACTATATAATGGGTTCAATCTAGACATGGTGTGAACATTATAATTATCAACCACCTACGTCGTTTTTCACATGATATGATACACAGTCAACTTCTACACAACGTGTACTTAATGTAGATGGAATTTCCTACTCAGAGCTCAAAAACCCATCTTCTCTCCTCACACGGCAGGTTGCACGGTCAAGGACTACATATCGTGAAAATGGTTTACATGACGTGTTCTTCTTAAAACATGGAACACCTTCTTCCCCGAGAAGGAATAAAAAAAATGTGTTAGGATATAATACACACCATATATTATGTATTTTTCAAGATAGAAGTTCTTTATTTCCCGAAAAGCCCTATTCTACAGAAAACCCAACTGGTGGGATGCCAAATTCCCATCTGTGAGGGCCCATACTCCCCATGAATCAATGTTTGACACCTAAGAGAAACCTATCATAATACAATTATAGATAAAAACAGAATCATGATTTTCCATATTCTGGTCCAAGAGGGACCACACACCTACAGAACCAATGTTTGGAATCCATTCCATCAAAACCACTACATGTACCAATACACCTATCAAAATAGTAGGCATTACTATTACATCATCTGTCACAACATCAAGCGATAACTAATGCATCCTAGATGGCATGAAATAATGCATGGAATGTGATTCTAACATTTTCATATATGATAAATGAGATAGAATACCCTCATCTCATTAGGTTGTAAGTAAAATAGGAATGACAGTTTCATCAATAATAATAGCAAAAATTAAGTGTGTCACCCAAAATTGAGTTCTAATAAACTATAATAGATAAAAATCTAAATATTACAAGATAGTTTGAGGCAATTTAGATTTTCTCAGTATGTAGGGTAGCTACTCCCAGGCACATATAATTACTAAATACCTATTCCTTATTCTCCCTATCTATATGCTCTAAATAGCAAGACAAAGTAGAAAATAAATCCTTTGATACCATATTGTAACGTCCCGGATCCAGGTGCCACTAAACGGTGACCCATACATGGTTACCAACTTGGCTTAAAGAGAATTTCCCCAAAATCCATAGGTTGCTGACTAGCAGTGAGGTCCTTTGGTGTGATAGTGGGTAAACAATGCCCTCATTAGCAGAGTACAATACAACAATATAAAATAACAAAATAGTAGTGGAAGCAGTAACCACTATACGAATGAAACAAAAGAGTAGATGTCTGATAAATAAATACCCAAGTCTCAAATAATAAAAAATGATAATGCATTATATCATATTTTCTATTAAAGAAGTAAAAATATGATCCAATGCAATTAGATACAAATACAATACAAGTGCAGAAACAGAAATAAAACTAAGAAGAAGCCCAATTTTCGGCTTGGTCCCACACTCTCCTGCTCCTACGAAGTAATCATGTACATAAATAAGGGTGATTTCCCTTCTCAACACCTATACGAATATAATATATTTGGGTCCAAAATCATGACCCAAATAGAGTTTGAGACTAATCCCAATATGCAACAACCATTGATTCGTGCCTAATAGTCAGTGAATATATGAAATAGTATTTAAAGAAAATAGTAACTAGGAAGTACTCAAGTAAACTATCCATTTATTCAATTTATTTTCTTTAGTAGTTCAATTTCGTTTAAGTGAAACTATCTCATGATTTAATCTTATCCTTAAAATCCACCATATAGAATTAAACATAAAATATGTCCCCAAATATCATCTAGATAAAAAGTGCAGATTGAATCCAAGCTTGTGCTTTGTCTTGGAAGACACATCATAAGTCATTCCATTTCATTTAAAAAATTCTGTGAACTTTACAGAGGTATCGAAGTTTGTCCTAGGCCTATTGACCCCTCGTACCAAAGTAACCTTCAACTTGTCACATAACCATTTAACATTTAACCATATCATCATTTTAGCCTTTAATTATTTGTTCACTTTCCAATAGAGCACATCTGAGGCATCCCTCAATGGGCCAAGGATCCGTTTGGAATTTACAAAGAAAAATCTGTAGCCAGACCACCAAAATTATGGCTCACTCACGTCCCTTATGTAATTAACCTCTTGAGTTTGCCCATTTCCTTTTAACTAATATAATGGTTCACATAAGGTAAGAAAGGTGTAATTAGTCAAATGAGCCCAAACATTCCATTTAACTAAGACTGTGTCTAACCCATGGATAATTACCTCTTTTAATCACTTATAATTTCATTACAAAAACAACAAATTTGAATTAAACTATCACATAAATTTAAAAATAACATCTTGCATGGGAAATTAAAATAGCAATAAACACATGAAAATTAAACTATTGAGTGGTTTTTATCATAAAAACACATGTGCGAATATCATATATCAATATATATAATTCTAATCAACCCCTTGATGGAAAACATTATCATGTCTCAATGGAGTTCTTTACAAATGGATAACCATAGGAAATGCACCCATGGGGTGTCCTTAAATTAAACAATTAGCAACAACATGCTTCAATTTCATATAATCCAATACCTAAAAATCATTAGGTATCAACAAGTTTCAATTATAGAGAAAAAAATACCCAAAAAATTGTCTCACTCCAATTTGGAACATATAACCAACTCAAGATTTAACAAAAGGCTCAAGACCACTGACATTGATATCATAAAACTGATATAATCTGACATTGGACCATGAATCGGCCAAGAATGGAGTAGATCTAAGAGAAGAGTTAAATCATTCAACCTTTAAGTACTTTATCATGAACAAAAATCATTAATAAAATCTCAATGAGAAGAAATATATTAATGAGAGGAATCCGACAAGACCGAAGTCACTCGAATCAGGTTCCAGATGATGAAATGAGAGAAGGAAATGTTCTTGTAGCACATGGTTCTTCACTCGGTGGCTATTCTATCTAGGAGAAGATAAGACAAGGATACATCCCATTTTAAACCGTAATTTAATATTACACGACATGTAAATTCATGTACACTATGTGTATAACATTTAACAATTCCAAAATTCTCCCACTAACATTATATGTCTGGCACATAAATGCTAACATGACTACATGGTATGTACTAAGGGGTACACATCGTGTAGTTTCTTTTTCTTCTCTCCCAGTCCAACAAACTCACACACCATGTATCCCCGTCCTACACAGACAAATTGCAGGGTGTGTACATAAGAGTAATAGTGTTTTCTACTAAAATAGAATAATTTTCTACTTTCCTTATTTTCTTCAAAACATTTCTAGAGAAAAAAAACAGAAGAAACAATACCTCATAATAAGAACTAGATTCTTATTGGTTGTTTGTGGATCTCATGACTCAAATATTTTCTTTAGGTCAAAATCACTCTTACTTGAAAATTACCATTTATGTTGATCTGTTCTAACATATTACGATTTTATGTTTTATTTTACCATTAATTTCATGGAATAATAATGTTTCACACCAATTTATCCTTTCTTTATGACTCTATTATTTTTTTAAATATATTTTTGTACTATCAATTTGCGTTACTTTTAAAGGATTTTTCATCCATATCCAAATTTTTTTATCCCACCAATGGTATCTTTTATTTTTGGGAAATATATTTGGTATTATTTACTTTAATTCATATAATTATGTTTACCTTTTCTAAAAAATAATATTTAATATTCTTTTTATTTATGTTGTACTTCAACCAGAAGAATTTCAAAATATTAAAGAAAAATGAGTTTTCTATTATTCCAAAAATCAATTTTTTTCACTTCCTCTCCAATTTTTTTTGATAATCCTAATTTCTATTAAATGATAATTCATTTGGAAGAATTTATTACAGTTTTCAATGATTTATTTAATTTCTTTACATAACATATAATTACAATAGTATTTTTGACTCTATATTTTAAAAAAATGTTTAAAATATATTTTTGAAGAAATTGATTTTTTAAATATTAGTTACCGTAAAAGATTTCTATTTCCTGAAGTGATGCTTTAATCACACTATATATGATATTTGATTTGATTTATTTTTTAAAATTGTTGTATTGATATTTTTTATTTCTAATTTTCAAGTGATGTGATCCTTTTTAATGTTTTATGACATCATTTCTTTTTTCAAGGGTTCTTGAAAAGAATATGAATGTTTTATTTTCAAGTGGCACACAAATGTATAGATTATGTGATAGTTGGGACATAAATCTACCTCTATTGAAATAGGAAATGGGTTATATCTCTTAAGATATAAATGTTACGTGTGTAGGTTAGCAAGTAGCATGGTTCATAAAGTGTTAATGAGATTGTGTTATGCCCTACTCAAAATTTTACATGTGAATAGGTTTGAAGCTAGTTAGGTTCACAATGATACAAAATACTATGTTTATGAGTTTATTATACTCTCATTTTTTATCAAGTTATAATATGTTTTCATTTTTATACCATATTTTTAAATTATTCACCACATTAATATCATGATTCAATTATTTTTCTATTTGATTTGTATTTTAATCCATGTAATATATTTTATGATTCTTTGATGATATTTTTACGATATTATGTTTCCTTATAATGTTTTATGACTATCATCTATTGTCTAAGGATTAATAATTATGATGTAAAACTATTCATCATATTATACCTCATGTTTTTTATTTGAAAGTTTATGATATATATTTTCCCAATTAATCATCACTGATCACCACTTTCTTATGTTTCCATCTCTTAGGTTATGAACATGATTATATTTGATATAACTATGAGAATATGTCATGAATAACCTGATTGTAGGGAAATTTTTAAAGGTGTAGAAAATTAATATGTTTTTGTAGAACATATCTAAGACACTAAAAAATTTTATGTTTGGTTTACGGGACTATATTTGATATTTAGTTTTAAATTATAATAATAATATATTATTTATTTTATGTTAAGATTGGTCCACTTCAGTTGGATTCAGTATTGGGTTTAGTTATTTTAAAGATAAGTTTTTTTTTGTATTTAGAGATTAGTTTAGTTATTTTTGGGAAGAGTTTATATAATCTCCTTGAAGAAACATGAGTTGAGTCTTGGGATTTGATAATATCCTAAGATATTATTAATTTCATGAGTATGCTGTTTTATCTAGAAATAAATCATTGTCTGGATTCTTCAAGTGGATACATGCTTTGTCAATGTTTTACCTAGGGAGAATAACCTCAATGATGGTGTGATAGGTATTAACTTAGTCATCTCCTAGTTCATGAACAAGAATCAAACTTCATACTAGGTTTTACAATATTAGGGGATATTATCTGGATAATCATATAAACATTAAAAACTATTTAAAAGGATTTATTTGATTTTTACATTATATAATTAGGTTAAAAATCTTTTGATAACCCAACATAATTTAATAATGGTAAAAAAATGTTTTATATAGTTTTAATTAATTAATTAATTGGATATCCTTATAATATAAAATAATAAGTCATTTTAATGTTGAAATTACTTTTAATATAATGATAATCACACTATATTTTAAATTTTTGTTCACCCATATCATCCCATTTGGTTTTAGTAATGTATATAACAAGAATGAATCATGTTTGTGAGGGATAATTTGAAGATTAACTTAATGAAAACCTCTTATGAATAGAATATTGAATGATTAAACTTGTGATATTATAAAACAATCTATTATAGATTATTATTATCAGTGTTAGAAAATATCTAAACACTCCATATTAGAGAAATATAACGTCTTGTGTAATATCTTGTGATAAAAAAACTGAAAAAATGTCTACTTTCCTATAAGTAAATTTTTTAATGAAAAAAATATTTAATTTCTTAAAAGGGATTAAAATATGATTTACCTGGGGTAAATGTGGCCTTTGAGAATAAATTTTTTTTAAGGAAAATGAAGATATCAGTTAAAATAATGAAAGAGGATTGAACTTATCTAACTGAACCTCCAACAATTAAATTTATTTTATCCTGAGAAATAAATAATTATACATGTCAATTACCAAATCACATTGTCAAATATTTTGGTTGGAATACAAATACACCTAGACCTATGATGAATGGAATAGCCAATGTAAAGAATATCCATGAAGAGGATAATAGTAATTAGGCTTCACTTACCCCCCATATCAAATTAGTGGATGTATTTTAGTTCTATGTACACTATTATATCTAGTGTACTTTCTAAGAACACCAATTCACCACCCATGGTTATTTTTATTTTAAGGAAAACATTTAGTTTTATGATTATTAGGTTTTTTTGGAAATAATAATTATGAAAATAATACTATACTCTTATAAAAAAATTGATTTGGTTTTCGAAATTGAATGTTTGTCATCATTGTTACTCCAAATTAATTTCTATTATTTTTAAGAACATATTATAAATCAATTGTGGCAATTTATTAGTTCAACGGGAACTATGTATATCTAATATTAAAATGTAATCCTTCACGAAGACCTTAATACAAAGTTATGTGATAAATCTCCATGAAATGGTTATGGAAAATAAATTATTTATAGTATAACTTATAATATGAGGATCATATATCATTAGATATATTAACATGAGGCATTTCAATCCTTTCAACACATTTATCTATCCCGACATGTAATTGATAACTAAATTTCAAGAGTGATACTTATTTAAGGGGGTACAAGGTGATGATCCATTATTTTGGATAGTTTCAAATAGATACTATAGTATATAACCTGTATTGAAATTTTCATTGAAACCAATATAATATATAATTATATAAGGTATCTATTAAATTTTCTTGTATAAAAAACAGCAGTACAAATATGTAACATATAAAATTATATCGATATATATGTATAAAAGAAGAGAAAAAAAATAAATTAACGTTAAATATTATGTTAGAAAAAAGTTCATATAAATAAAATATGTATTATGAAATGTATATTTTAATGATTTGTATATTTATTATTATAAAAAAATTTAAAAATAAAATTTAAAATACTAAAAAAATATTTCCTAAAAAAATAACTTCTCATGATATTTTATATATTTATTTAATTATTAAATTTATAAATTTTTGGCTTATAATTTGAAAAAATATAAAATCATTTTTATATTTTAAATTGTAATATTTTTCTATAATGTATTTTAGTTTTTCTTTGGATGTAATTAATTTACAAGTGAATAATGAAAAAAAACATTCATTAATTACATCATATTTAAGAAGTTATTTTATTATATAAATAAATTAAATTTATTTTAATCCATTTTTTTATAGAAAATATATAATTTTTAATATATAATCCTAAATTTATATTATAAATTTATGAAACACATGAATATCATTTTTGAAAAGAAAGTAATATTTTATACAAATAATTTCTCATCTATTTCTCTAATTAATGTTTTTCACGTAGACATATAGATTTTGAATAATTTTTATTTTAAATAAATATTATTTAAAAATTAGTAATCTTATTAATATCAATAGAATAAAAAATATTCAAAATTTGGTCTGATACATAATCATTATGCTTAAAAATAGACATTTTGTAAAGACAGTTTCCTATGTGTTATAAGGGATACCATTAATGTTAATTTTCATACACATAGAAAGCTAATTTAATAAAATTAATCTTATATTTGATTTAATAATTTTAATATAATTTTAAATAGAAAATATTATTTTTTATAGAATATAGATTTCGTAGATTAATGCTTATTACTGACATAATAGTGAAACAATTATTTCAAAATTATTTTATTATATCATGGAATTTATAGAAAATAAATTAAATATAAATAGTATAGATAAGAAATTTAATATAATTTTTCAAAAAATAAATAGATATATTGAAACTATTTTAAATTGTTATCAATACTAAATAAGACTAAGAATCCATAATGTTACAAATGGATTTTTTCTTCTTAACTAATTTTTCTAGAAACTTATTATTTTAATTTAAAATCTAAATTTAGATTATTCAACAAATTTATTGTAATAAATTGGTGTTATGTTGTTTTTATAAAATTCAAATTTTTATATATTGGTTATGTTATATTTTTAATAATACATAAAATATATTAGTTTAAAATTAGTTTTCACAGTAAGAACTAATATAGTAAAAGTGATTTTTTTTACAGGTAAAGAGTATAACATGTTTAAAACATGATTCAATTTTAATAATATATATATTAATTAAATTATTATCCTATAAAATACATTAATTCTAAATTCTTGAGCCATTATTCTTGAGATATATATTCCATTATTGGAATGTTTTGTGTATTTTAAAAAATGACACTCATTTTATCTTTAAAAAATGGAACTCATCTCCTCAATTTATACCATCAAAACCAAAAAATATCATATAAAGCAATAAAAAAATAAACAATAGACGCTTATAAACCTCAAGGAGGTTTTTTTAATCTCAAAAATCTACCCCGTAAAGGTTTCATCCCATTTCCATAGAACATAATCCATGAAGTGTGGTATACTCTCTTAAACATCTCTTTATTTATCTATTTAATTAAGTGATTTTGATCCTCCAAAATTATCTTTAAACAATGTCATAATTATAAATTCAGTTTCAAAATTTTAATGATGTGATACTATAAAAATTGTAAAATAATTAAACACCCCTCCCTTTTCGCTTAAAAAAATAGAATGTTAATCATGTGTTGTGTGGATTACCACCTCCACAATACAACATGTTCCTTTTTACTTCAACACCATACCAAATTATCCTTAATAATGAATTTAATATATAATTATTATATTTATGTGATAGTTTATATTATTAAATGAAAAACCATATTAATTTATTTCCATGTCCGATAGAAAATAAAATCTCCAAATAATTTTAAGTTGTGGACTACTACCACATTGAGAAGATTGATTTTCATTTTTCATTTAATCACCACATTACATGGATAGAAATAATTGTGGTTTAAAAGATTAAATATTATTTGTATGGGATCATTAATTTTCTTGTATGCCAAATTGGAGAACTAGTTAATGATATTATTAAAAAATGATTATAGTAAATTCAATCATTTAAAAGGAGTATACTAAAATAAAATAATTAAATTAAATTAGTTAGAACATTCATATTAATTTATAATTACAATTAATTTTATTAACTCATTATATATCACACAAAAAAATAATGAATAATATTATTACACTAATATTATAATGACATTTCAGCTAAATCTCCTCATAGAAAGCAATAATCATGGCATGTTGATGATTAGGTCTGCATGAATTCTTACATGGACAATGAAATAATATAATATTATAAATGATTATGAAAATATGATTTCTAGTATAATATGAAATAAATAGTTAATTACATATTTTTTATATTTTTTTGAAAACATACTTTGATATTTGACTCATTAATTATAAAGACACCATTCGTAGGTAGAAAATCATAGGAAAATGTTAATTGTAAATTTATTATTCCAGGATGAAGAGAAAAGATATCATTGAATAATTTTCATCTTGATAAACAATTATTATTTTAATTTTTTAGTCAAATTTACGATCATAAAATTATTCCCTTTTTAAAATAAATAAACACTGACCCTGCTTCTGTAAAGCTACTCCAATCAAAAATAATTCACACTATTAATGTGGGAAAATAGGAAAAAATAACTAATGAACATATATATAAATAATATAAATATAAATTTTCAATATTATTATATATGAATATGATTATGAAATTTTCTATAAAGATATTTATGTATATTATCCATGATATTTGATTGTATCTGACTAAGAAGGGAAATAAGGTAAGAATTTTGTTATCAAATTCCTTTTTATTAGATATATTAAGAATTATGCACTAATTTACATTTTTCATGGTTTATATACTGAATATTTAAGATAAAATAGCATTTTTTATGTTTTAATCTGGGTATTTTAAGTAAAACTGCATTCTTAATCTTTGAAGGGGTTTTGATTCTAATGTATTCAATGTTATTAGTGTTTTTCTGTCTCATATTTAAAAACCTTAATTCATAATTTTTAAAACCAATTATTCATTTTCAATTGTTTAAATAATACAAAATTTGAATTTCATATCAGGATATAATTATATTCTATGATGTTGAATTATTTATTCCATGTTCATTCTCTCATGGGATTTTGATTCAAATGACACAAAGGTTGTATGTGGGTTTCGTGATATAAATATTTTTCTATATGTCATAACAAGTATTCACTGAGAAATATCAATAAATATTGAACTATTATAACCCTGTATGATTTTGTGTTTTATTTCCAATTTCTCTTCTAGAGAAGATAATGCCTCACTGAAATGTATTCTTACATGATGATCTTATTATTTTGTTAAAATTTCTTATTTTTAGAATAATTTTTGTCTCTTCAATTCTATGTCTTCCTTCCCAAAATTCTTCTCTATACTTTTTTGGAAATGATAATATGGAATTATTTTTTATATTTAACATAGTTATGTAAACCCTATTTAAAAGTTAAAAATCAAGACTCTTTTTAATGATGAGGGTTTTCAAATAGATGCATATTTGAAATATGTTTTTCCATCCATTGAAAAATAAAATATTTAATCATATTATGAAATATTTTTATAAACCATATATATTTTATATTATCCTTCATTCGGATATCTTTATAAAAATATTTAAAGTAATTAGTCACTTTATGTTCTCAAAATTAGATTTTAAGAGTAACTTACACGTCATCTTTTAAGAATCGTTTTAAAATGTTTCTTAAAAATAGTTTTATTTTTAATTCCATATAACCTTTATGGTTTATCTTTAATTAAGTTATTTTTTTCACCATTTAAATAATATTATGATATGATTTATTTTGGAAAATGTGATACTTTATATTCGATGAATTATTTAGTCCATGTTTTGTAATTGTTTTTGAAAGGAATTATTTTTCAATGTGTTCTTTATGAGATTATGAATATTTATTTTTTATGTGGAACACAAATAAATGGATTATGAAATAATTGGTTCCAATACATGTCAAAAAATAATTGGGTAAAATAATTTGTCTCAGGATATGGAAATTCAATGAAAACATGTTAGCATGTATCTAATTTTATAAATGGATTGTGTGATGGAATTTATCTTTAATCCCAATTTTATGTCTTTATTGGTCGTCAGGAAACAAGGATCACAATGATAATAAATTCAGTGTTTATGATTGTGTCACATTTTTAATTTTCTGTCATGTTATTTCATTTTTCCATGATTTAACCATAATTTAAAATTATTTCAAAAATTTATGTAATTCTCACAATTTTTTATGATTGATATATATTTTGATCCATGTCATATATTTTATGATTCCTCAATTATATTTTTACGAGATTATATTTTTTTATCATGTTTTATCATTATCGTTTATTATTTGATACTCAGTTATTAATATATTTAACCATTTATCATATTTTCCCTAATTTTTTATTATTTAGAAACTTATGATATTTTTTTTATTTCATAGGATTCATAGCTCACCACTTCATTATGTTTCCATAATATAGGTTATTAAGATGTTTATATCATGTGAGATATGTAGGAAAAGGTTTATATGATCAGGATTATAGTGAAATGTTCACAAGATTAGTTAATTAATATGTTTATGTACTAACCTCTATGTCACTAAACATTTCAGTATTTCTGTTGTATGACTATTTTAGAGACATATTATTTATCTTTTGATATTAATGTATTTTAAATAATTTGTATCTTTGGTCACATCATAATGGGGATATTATAAGGTCAATCATTCATTAATTATTACCAATTCATTCATAATATAAATGATTGAATATATTATACAATACATAACCAAAATTACTTATGGATGATTAAGAATTCATATTTAGATAAAAAATATATCGATTTTAATTAATTATTAAATCAATAAATGAAATTAATTTCATGTAAGAATACCTAAAACTATAATTATATTGAGTAATGTGTATATTTTTATGTTAATAATTTCTTCAATTAATAAATAGAATAACATTCTATAGAGGCATGGCTCAAACAAAAATTGTATTAAGTAATGGAATCAGGTTATGTTAATAATTTCTTGATGTGAAATTGATAAATCAAATATATAGTTAAGAAATGGTAGAAAAAAGAGTCTTGAATGAGTATTACCCAAGAATGTTGTTAATGGATAAATGAAATGAAATAATCCAAAAAATCTTATGGATTTAGTAAATTTTGTGTCGATAGAATATGATGGTTAAATTATGATAAGAACATAAAATTAAAAAAAAATAATATAAACAGTTATAATATAAAAAAATGTGGTATTGAGTATGCAATATAATAAAAATTGGTTATGTAATAATAAATTTATTTCATGGAGTAACATTTAATGCAAAGAACCCGGACCAGGTCATAATCATTTCACTACTGGAAAATATCCCTATACCCATGGTTTTGGGAAAAAACATTGGCATAGGGGTAATATGGGAACCTATTCCCGTGGGTTTCCAAAACCGTGGTTATATGGATTTGTTTGAAGAACTATACCTCCAGTTTCGTAAAAACCGTGGGTATGAGATTTTTTTTCGATGACTGAAACCCATAGTTGTATAAAACTATCAGTATAGCTTTCCTGCATTACAGTGGGAAATAAATTCTATGGGACAAAAAAAATATTTGGTGGGAATAACTTTCCCCATTGTTTTCCCTACTATACCGACATTTTTGATTAATATATTTATGTATATTCAAATATATAAACATAAAAAATTCAATGGCGAGTTGGTGGGGAGTTGTTTATTGTTCGCTATAGTCCTATGTTTGAAATTTTCTGAACAATTTTTTTATAATATACAGAGTTAAATTAATGTATTATAATAAATGAAGATATATTAATATATAACTGAGATAGCCTGGTTGGTTAGGCATTGGACGCATGTAGGAAAAGACACGGGATTGAAACGTGCATGTTGTATTTCTTCCAATAGGGACCTTCATTAATATATTTAGCAAAATATAAATAGATATACCTATAAGTGACGTATCTTGAGTGGCGAGACTCACCGATTTAGAAATACAGGTCACTGGTTTAACACCTTCTGTGTGTTTTTTGTACAAAAATATATACCCACAATTTTCAAACCATGGGTATAAGGTTTTGACACCATGGCAATAGGGTATAAAGCATTGACACGATAAGAAAAATATATTCCCATAGTCTGGAAAATCATAGTTATAGGTTGGGGACCTGTCATGACTCCTCAGTTTCCCATAGTTTCCAAAAATCAAGGGCATATCCTATACCCATGGTTTTGGGGGCTATACCCACGATTTTGAACCGTGGGAATAGGTCATTTTTTCAATAGTGTTTGCAATGAGAATAATTAATGGAATAACATGAAATTTATTTTTAAATCCATTATATTTCAATTAAATTTAGAAAAAAAGATCTATATCCAATAAATACACCATAATGGGAAACATTTTTCGAATAAGAATCATATATCAATGATAAAATTATTTTTAAAAAACATATGATGTTAGAAAATTTCAAATCATAACCACTTGAATGTTGTGTTTCAAATGAAATAGTAATACAATGAATAATGGGAGAATAATGACAAAAAATATTCAAGTCTTAGTAGAAACACTATTCAAAAGAAAAGATGGAATATAATAATAAATATGTCTAAATTTGGGAAATGTTTTTCCCAAAATCCTTACCTTGGAACAAAATTAATTCATGCATGCACCTACTTCATAAATAATACAATTAAGAATATCATATTACTTCTTAGTAAACTATATTGTATTACTTATTAAATATTTTTTCTTATGTTGGTTTTTTCTGGGGGTTTAATAATTTATACAAATACATTTTGGTTAGTTGACCACAGTTAATGGTGTTGTAGAATACGATAATAATTTATATAAATATAGTCTTTTATTTACTAAATTATTCCATTAGAATAATATTTATACTCTTATATTTTTTTTATAAAAGGAACTCACATTAGGAATACTACACAAATATGTTAATTTAATATGTATATGTTTTTATGACTGTATATTATTATTAACACTTGAAAACAAAAAAAAAACAAAGAAACATAAAAAACAACAAAAAATTAAAAAAATTAAAAAATTGTATTCTTACAATCACATATAGAATATACACTATTTTCATTATATAATATTCATAGATTCATAAACATAATTATATTATGTTAATTTAATTTTTATTCCATATATATCTGGTGGTGATGAAAAACAAAGATTATCACCTTGCATATGTTGTAGTCCACATAGATAGATGATTGATGTTTTTTATTAGTAGATGGAAATGAAAAAGTAATTTTTATTCCATAATTATAATAAAATATTAGTATAATAATAAGACTAAGGTAAAAATATAATCTTATTTGGTAAATTTGTACAATATTAATATTATGAATAAAATAATAAAGGATATCTAATACTCGATTTTTGACCATTATCATTCCCTTGAATGTCACCTTGAAAATGAAGGGAATATGATTTCTCGTGGAGACCAGCGGAATTATTTTCTGTATGTGACATATACTAGATGATAATTTTGTAGGTTTTCCAATAAATCGTTGATTATATGAATAAATCGATGCAGGTGTAAGTGATCCCCTTTTCTAATTAAATAAAATATAAATTTTTTGAACACCCAATATTTTTCAATAATGCAGTGACACTATTCCCAAGACAATAGATCTAAAAGTGAGAAATAATGGATTTTTGGTTGTGATATATTCAATAAATCCTCTAACACTCAACTTCACACATTATTTATTTTTTTTTCATTTTAATTACCATTATGATTTTGAAATTTTTCCGTTTTTGGATTTTCTGTGGTAATAAATTATTACATTAGTGGTTTAATTTTAATTTGTAAAAAACCGGAATATAAAGATAATTTTGAGCAACTTATTCCAAATAAATTTGAGATGTTATCATATAATATTTCAATGTTGAATAAAGATTAATTTTATTTTTATGACATGTAACATGTAAAAAATGCTTTTTAGAAAAAGTGCATATTTAAAATTAAAATTTATCTATATGGTAAAACTGTAATGGTATTTTAAATTCATTATATAAATTTCATTATTATAAAACAAATAAAATTTTATATTTATTTCCATTTAATCCAATGTTAAATTTTAATATAATAAAAATTAATTAAAATAAAACACAAAAAATAGTTTCTTTTAATATAAAATATTACATATGTTCAAAAAATGTTAATATTAGGAATTATTAATTCATTATAGTATTTCAAAAAACAATTACTCATAAAATAAATATTTGATCAATTAAATAGTTCTATAAATTTCTAGGTCCTTATAGAATAATAATAAATTCTTTAAATTTATAGTCTTGTTATAAATAATATTTATTTACTATTCACATACAATTCATTATTACAGAAATAATATCAAAAAACCATTATAAATTAATATTTAAATATTTATTATTAAAATAAAATACATTTAAAAAAATTCAAATTATAAAATTTATAAATTTATCTCTTAAATGAAAATAAAATATATTAATAAAAATTAATTTTATTAAGAAAAACCACTTTAAAAATTAATTTAACATTACAAAATTTAAATTCTAAAATTTATAATTTTATCTTTTAAATAAAAATATGATATATAAAGAAAAACAAATTTGATCAATGATCCTTCTAGTTTCGTGTTGTGTGAGAATAATGTTATTGAATAAATTAGTTTTCAAAGGAATATATATAATTTTAAATATTTTCTTGTTACATTCTCTACCACCTCCTTTATATAAATTGTGTTATCATAATTTTAATTATCACATAAAAATATAATTAGTAACGGGTATGTAAATTAAGGAATACAGAAAGATTGTATTTTCTTAGAGACATTAATGTATCAATCTTATGAAACATATATATATGTATATATATCTATATTCTCATAACAGTAGTATCCCTAATATTATGCTTTTATTCAATCATTTAAGAAAAACAACAAACATAATGGGGTGTTAAGACCAATATAATGGGATTAATTAATTATAAAGATTTTATATCTATCCTTGTTAGACATTGATGGGTTGATTTAGTAAATTTTATAAACCTTCCCAATCTTTGATATTATCATAGACTCTATTTAGAGATAGTAAATCTATCTGAAAACTCACATAATCCTTTTCTAGAGGAAGTGTAATAGGATTCATAGGAAATAGATATATCAGAGAGGTTTTTTTGACTTGGTATTTGATAATCATATAGGTTTATGTTTTTAATTAATAAGTTAACTTCTAGTCATTAGGCTGTGGATTTTATGTTCTTAAAAACATTAAATTTACAAATGATTTGGTTGAATATGGATCAAATCAAACACTCGATGTTCTTCTTTAGATGATTGTTATACGATATAATAAATAAATTTTATAACTCAATTTATTTGTTTTGGTTATGTAAGATTTCCACAGTTCCATTGGTTATAAAAGTTATTAATATATATTTTCCTCATTATCCCTTAGTTCAAGTTGTAGATTTGAATAATTCCAAAAATCCATGAAATTGTTTCACCAAATATTATAGATTATTCCTTTTACTAGAATCTATGATATTGATAGAAATTATCCTCACACTTATAAAAAAATCCACATCCCATCACAAAATACTTAAGGTGTCCCTTCCAATAATTTTTACAAAAAGTAAATTGATTCATATTTTTTTCATCACCTCTATCACCAAAAATTCAATGAGACCACATACTTCCCGTATTTGGTGGTTTGGGGATTTGAATATGTTCCCATTGTTAATCATAATATTTTATAGCTATTTTGGAATCATCTTCAGATTTATCAGACCATATGTTATCACATTATGTTACTAATTAGGAAAATCACAAAATTATCTATTATACGTGTGTGTCTTCATAGATCTAGAAAATATAAAAACAAAAACATTTAATATGAGTAGTAAAAAAAATTTATCAGAAGAGAATAATAAATAATTTAACCTCAAGAAATCCAAATATATGGAACCATCATGTTAGCTTACATTATCTTTTAGTTCAGGATATATCACTATTGGATCAACCTATGTTTCCATAGGTTTGGTTATTAAGTTATATTTATCCTAAAAAATAATACTCCCAATTTACTATGATCTTCCAGAAAATATTTTAAACCTAGAAATCATTCATATAAATGTAGAAAAAATTGAACACACTCCTTATCTATAAAATCACATATTAATTAATATATAACACAAATTATTAATTGAAAAATATTAAACTATAAACTTCTTATTTTTTATCCTCTTATGTTTTCTCAATTGTATATTTAAATCCATAATAATTAATTATCAGGTGTATCTGAATCATCCTTAGAATATCCCACATGATTAGAAGGTGGATCTTTGGTCAAAAGACCAAAGCAATTTTATTAGCAAAAAGAAAAGAAAGATTACAAGAGTCTAAAAGATGGGATCAAATTACAATATTTGACTTGCAACGGAATCAGGTTTTCTGGGAGCTCCTCCATCCAGGTTATTGCCTGATTAATGCCTTTGTTAGCGAGAGCATCCGCAACCATATTAGCTTCACGGTAAGTATGAGTTTCAATGTAATTGACGTTATGGAGAGATTGAAGGCAGTTCATCCAGTGCGTAGTAATCGGCCAAGCAAGATGAAAATCTCCCTTCTAAATGGCTTGAACAACAATAGTAGATTCACTCTCAATCCATAAGTTGTTCCACCCATGTCGAAGAGCAAAATCAGTGGCATGAATATCACTTAGCATCTCAGCTTCCAGAGAGGATGCAATACCACATCCTCCAAAAAAGCATCCCACGATGTGACCATGATGATTTCTGAAGAAACCTCCACATCCCGCGGGACCTGGATTTCCCTTAGAGGCGCCATCCACATTGATTTTAATCCAACCTGGAAATGGAGGTATCCATAAAACCTCAAAGGTGTGCAACGGTTTCAAGAAAATGGCCTCAACTTGAAGACGACGAAGGATCATAAAGTCCGCCACCGAATTGTTGCAGGAACCATTCTGGATCAAAGCAGCTTCTCGAATAGCGATGAGAATTCTCATTTTACCTGCATTAGTGTTGTGTGAGAAATTATTATGTAGAATAGAGTTTCTATCATACCAAATCACATGAATCAGCTCAGCAACCCCAGCCAGGAACAAAGTTTTAATTTGCTGAGAGGAGTCCATAGCAACGCAACGTTTAATCTGCTCATCAATAGAGTTATAAACCGGCCATCTGCAATCAAAAGTTTCAAAAATATATTTCCAAAGAGCAGTGGCAGTAGCACAAGATAGAAATAGGTGGTTAGTATCTTCTCTATTCTGATTTAAAAAACGACATTTTGAAAAAAGTTAAATACCAAACCATTGAAGACAAGCATCAGTGGGGACCCTATTGCAGGCAAGACGCAAAATGAGAGTGAGTCTGGAAGGTTTAATCCAGGGCTTGTCAAAAAAATTTATCCAGTTCAAATCATTATCAGCATTGTGTAAGGAGTTATTATAAAACTTTTGGGAGTTAAGAATCCCATTATGAGAAGGGTCCCAAATCAAGAAGTCACATGAGGCAGAAAAGTGGTAAGAATCAATAATTTGAACAATGTTTTCAGGAATATTATCAATGTGAGAATTAAGCACATTACAAATGGATGAGTTGATGTCATCAGGGATATCATCAAGGGGGATTAAAGAGATAATAGGAGCACCAGTCCAGTTGTCCAACCAGAAACTCATGGAAGAGTTTCTCGAGACCATCCATCTAGCGTTGTGCATAATAATGTCAAACGTGTCTTTAACAGAGGGCCAAATGGAGGAGGTCATGAAACTCCTATTAGATCTTTTCAATATATCAATGGACCTGTTTTTGATGAAAGAATTGGGGTGGGTGTCATTGTGTATCAGGTTCCAAGTTAATCTGGCTTGAAGAGCTTCATTGAAGAATTTAATGTTTTTAATGCCAAGACCACCAATGTTTAGAGGTTTGCAGCATTTAGCCCATGGGATAGTCACAAGTTTCCTGTCCAAGGTGCTTCCAGTCCAGACAATGTTTTTTATGTGAACATTAATTTTTTTTATGAGACTAATTGGCCATTTATAGACCATCATCGAATAGACAAGTTTGGAAACAATAACAGACTTGACAAGGCAGACTCTCCCTGCCATGGAGAGAGATTTTCCTTTCCAGGAGGAAAGCTGATTAAGAACCTGGTCAATAATGGTAGAAAAGTAGCAACCTTTAGGTCTACCCCAGAAAATGGGAACGCCAAGGTATTTGAAGGGGAAAGAACCTTCTTTGATGTTAAGCTCATTGATGATATTATTTTTCCTAGAAGGAGGGATGTTTTTTCCAAAGTAAATGAAAGATTTATTCTATCCAATGACTTGACCCGAGACCTCCTCGTAATTCTTGAGAGCAACTTTAAGAGTTCTAATGTTTTTTATGTCACCCTTTAAAAAGAGAATGATGTCATCAGCATAAAGGAGGTGGGTGGGGGCATTCACGTTTCTGTAAGCCTGAATTGGGTTGAGCTTGTTTTGCTCAACCAGCTGGGTGAGTATACGGCTAAAATAGTCTTCTGCAATGGAAAAAAGAAATGCAGAAAGGGGGTAACCTTGTCTTACTCTTTTAGAAAATTTGAAAAATCCTCTAGGAGATCCATTAACCAGGATGGAAACATGAGCTGAATGGAAGAGGGTTTTAATTCTAGAAATGAAATTTTCATTGAATCCAAAGCCATGAAGAACTTTGAAAATGAAGTTCCAATCCATTGTGTCAAAAGATTTCCGAATGTCAAGTTGAATGGAAATGTTTCCGCCTCTATTCTTATTATTTAACATGTTAGTGCATTCCGAAGCAAGAAAAATACAGTCTTGGATAGATCTCCCCTTGATAAAGACAAATTGATTACAGGAGATTATTTTATCAGTGATAGTGTTATGTCTGTTAGCAATTAGCTTGGTGATAATTTTATAAAGGGTGTTGATTAGAGCAATAGGGCGAAAGAGGTGAATTTCAGAGGCATTATCTACTTTGGGAATCAAAGCAAGGAATTGGGCATTTAATCCATGAGGTAAGAAGCCGTTAGAAAAGAAGGCTTTGACAAGCTTTCAAACATCAGCATGAATGATATCCCAATAATTTTGATAGAAACCATTATTGAATCCATCGGGCCCAGGGGCACTGTCAGGATTCAAACCAAAAATAGTGTCTCTAATTTCATGATCAAGGGGAACACTCAGGAGAAAATTGTTATCAACATCCGTAACAGTTGTAGGAATGATGTCATTAATGAGGTCTTTATTCATACAAGTCCCATTGAATAACGATTCAACGTAAGACACAACATGATTAGAAATATCTTCTTCATTATCCAAAAGGTTGTCTCCATTTTTAAGGGAGGCAAGGGGTCTACTAGATTTTTGAATTCTTTGTAAAGCATTATAGAACTTGGTATTACGATCACCATCAGTAAGCCATTTGAGTTTAAAAGTATGTTTGCGGATGTTGTCTTTGAAAGCGAGGAGCATATTCAGGTTCATAGTAACGTGAGCTTCGTGATGGTGATCAGAAGCGAAGTCGGAGTGGGTGATATTGTTTTGAATTTGATGCAACTCATTCTCAAGAGAGAGAATGTCATTATCAATTTGAATCGCCTTAGTGCTGCACCAACTTTTGAGCTTGAGTTTGAGATATTTTAATTTAAGGGGACAATGGAAATCATCATCGGGTTGGTTCAAAGAGGACCATCAATGTTTTATGAGATTACAACAGTCAAGATTAGAGAACCAAGCATTGTTGAATCTAAAGGGGAAAGAGGGTTTCCGAGTATTGAGAGAGATGGTGACTAAAATAGGATGCTGATCAGAATGAGATTACATGAGTGTATAGTCAAGTTTCCAGTCTTATACCCACTCATTATCCCATTAGTAAAGATCAAGTCAATACTCACATAGAATTTTTTGGACTGATTAACCACATGTACATATGAAACAGATACAGAACAACATGCCAGTATCCTGATGGTAACTTTATTTCTAGGAGACCCTCAAATATATATTTTCCAAAAAATGGATGTTGTCATATACTTTGACCTAGACCTAGGTATTTCACAAAATCTATCTCATCAAATTCCCCAAAACAAATAAATGAATTACTCTACATTACCTCAGTAAAAATAAGGGTAATATGTATCACTTAAAGACTACCATATTTTTTTTAGAATAACTTCATTTTTGTTGGTAACTTGCAAAACATGTTATAATTAGTTACCTTGCAAGGTACGCAATGCTCAATTTAAACAAAACAAAATTTAGTCACATTTTTTACAATACAAAAAATTCTTGAACATAATATATTTTATATAGTAAATTTATATATTATATGTATGAGATAAAAAAACCCAATTTACAAATAAATTTCAATATTTAATAAAGGATGTTTTGTAAACATTTAATGGAGAACTTATTTTAAATCTTAATTATGATAATTTTATAAATTTAATATGGAAGAATAAAATTTAATTTTTTTAATAAAAAAATAAAAACTAGGTTATAGTAATTTTTTGGTATTTTTCCAAGAAGATTCATTTTTTGGATAGTGTAAAATAATGAATTTTAATTCAAAAAAAGTTTTTCATATAATTTGTTTATATGGAGAAATTATTTTGTAAATAAATATTAACAAAAAATTATATCAATTAACCAAAAATTAATACAACAAATTTTTTTTGAATCATTTTTCACTCTGAAATTGGATATACAACATCGCAAACTTGTGATCATTTTCACATTAAATACATGCATTTTTGTCCTATCGCCGAGATTAATTTTATATTAATTTATTCGAATTATGTGATTTTAATTTGGAAAACATGGTTCCAAATTTCAAATAATACTAATAATCTATAATTTATAATTATGGGAAAATAATTTTTTTGCAAAAATAGTAGTGAATGTTATTAAAATAAAATGCAACGATTAAGAGGAAAATTATTCTTACAAATGAATAAACATTAATATTATGGCCCAAAATGTCCTAGAATCATTCCCAATATCAATTTTCTGTTTATATTTAGACCCTATACTCTATTGGATATACTTGTTTTCATTATTTGAGGCACATGGAAAAGGAAAAACATGGGTGGAATTATATTTATAAAACCTTACAATAATGACACACCTCCTCCACTATAAAAAAGGAACATATCTCTCCCATTTATCCACACATATAAATATTATTTGATCTGGAAATTATAATAAAATATTCTCCAATAATTGACACCCTAATCCAAGAATTATCTTTTTTGAGTAAATCTATCAGCATAATCTCTTTGCTTCAATCCAAATGGAGTTACCCAAAGAAGATGTATCATCCTTCTTCAAACTATTTTGTTTTATTTCAATTATCTACACCATAAAATATTATTATTACATTATTAAATAGTTACCTAATTATCCAAAATATATTGATATGTTGTTATTATAATGTTTATAACAACAATTATACACATATAAATCTAATGGGTAACGAACATATTATTCAAGTATGGCGAACTACTGCCTCACGAAACGATGATTGTATATTTTTCTATTACCACATATCATGGTTGGGAATTATGATGAAAAATATATTTATATATGATATATATTATATTTTATATGTTATATATTCTTATTCAATTTTTACATAACACATACCTTCCTGCTTTCCATTTTTTTGTAAATACAATAACATTGTTTGTGGAAGTGTGGTATGCCACATCCTCAAAGTGATGTGATTTGTTCGCACAATAAATGGAATGTAAAAAATGATTGTTTTCATAAAAATATGTGACATATATTATAGATATATGAAACTATAATTATATTATACATATATATCATTTACGTTTCATTCTTTTAAATATAAAAAAATAACTCGAAGTAGTGTTCCTGTGTATGCATGACTTACCATCTCAATGAACGTTCCATTTTATTTATTATCTCTAAATATTATAAATTTACCAAAATACATAAATAATTAATATATATGATAATTAAATAATGGATTATATTCTATAATTTTTTAAATAATGGTCTCCGTTAAAAGAAAAACAAGTAAGAAGTCAAAAAATATTTGAAAAACTAGGAAATTAACACCCAAAATTGTGAAAATAATGAATCAAAGCTAACAAACCTATAATAAGATATTATTAGAAGTCTATTTATGACATTATAAATATGTTTATGAATTTTTTAAAAGTTATTAATATATTTTAAAACAATGTATATGATGTTAAAGACTACCCAACAAAAATAAAAGATGACGTAATGTATTTTCATCTCACATTTTATATAGGTGAGATAAATGCCACATTCACCACTTAGTTATTATTTTTTGTGTTGTTAATACATCCATGTTTTATATATTATATCAATAATAATTTTATCTTCATGTTATTTATGTTTTTTAAATTGAATTATCATATCTAAGGGGTTGTTATATAAATATTACTTTGTGGTGAAACTTATCTTTGCAATATCACATTATTTTGTGATCATTAAAACAATCACTTATTTATGATAATTTTTATTATATATACCAATACATACTCTCTTGAAATGGATATTATTATTTCCTAAACCATATAACATTTTTACATACGGTGTTCACTTCGATAGTTAATTGATAATTTAGGGAGTTTTTGGTAAATATATATTATTCATTCAGTGCTTATATTTAATAAAGCACATTGTTTATTAATTAAATAAATTATTTGATATATGAGGAATAATTTTGAATATAATTAAATGGGTTAGGGATCATTTAATACAATCCCTATGGTTTTGGTAATAGTTAATTCAATCCCCTTGATGCATCATTACTCTTAAAAGATGAATCAATTAGCCAGTTCAGAATAGTTTAAAAAATCTTGAGAACAAATCTTAACTGTAAAGGGATAATTTTCCAAGGAAACCCGACATCCACTAATTAATAATTTATCTTATTAATAATTCAGTTATTATTATTATCCATGAGGTTTTTTTACACAAGAGTGGACTTATTTCTTTCTAAATTTATTGATTAAATGGAAGGTGTTCCAATTATTTCCCTTTCCCTATTGATTGTGTCTTATCCAGTTATTTGAGTGGAATATGTTCTTAATTATTTAATATACCATTTTCATTATTTTTATTGATTCATTATTGAAAAATTTGTAAAAAACATTACTAATAATTTTATCTTTCCCTTATTTTGTTTCATTTCCCCATGATAGGAAGTATAAATATTTGAATGTTCTTTCAAAGATGTTGTTCATAAAATTGTATCTGGTATTTTGATTTATTTTCCTTTCCCAAAGTATTTCTGGTATCATATATGAAATTTTTATTTTCAACACTACTAAACTATTATGTAATTTTTGATTTTAGTCCTCTTAATCATGCTACTGTAACAAAAAATGAAAATATAGGTTTCTGAGGTCGGGGTGGTATAATTGGTAGTAGAGTATGATTAGAAGAAACCTTTGAAACTTGATTTAGAATACATAGATTATATAACATTAACCTATGATATTATTTGAGGATAATCATATAAAGATATCAGATAATTTTGGTAAGTTAGAGATTATTTGGGTTTTCCATGGAATAAATCCCTATTGTTAAAATACATGTGGATATGGTTCTAAAGAAGATGTACCAAGGGATAAGAACTCCGACAAGTTCGGTCGGTCCTGACGCAAGTGTGACCTGGTATATGAACATGCGAATTATAGTACACCATGTGGGATATTTCCAAGGGAAATTATAGGGATAATTCACATCTTTATTATAACCACCATTATGAAGGATTAAAAGTAATGATTCACCCAAAAAAATCAAATTTCATGATTCTTATATTCATGATTCATAAATTTATGTTAGGTTTTATACCATATTTATAATTATACATTATGAATATATGAGAAAATATAGTATTTTCCATTATTTAGAAATGGATCCTAGAAGGACTATTGGTATCAATACTCATGGAAAATATAGAGATTTCCATGTTTAGGAAACCAATACAATGGGTATTTGAATGAAAAAAATTATGGTATTATTTTGGAAACATAATAAAGTTATGAAAAATAACATTTATCGAATGGAGAAACCAATTCCATAGAGAAAATATCCTACAATGGATCTATTTATACCACATAATCCCCCAATGTTTAGTGGGGATGCTATAACAATTTTACGAAGTAATAGATTAAATCTCTTGAGAAGATATTTAAGACCATAGGATGCAGTGAAATGGAAAAGGTTAAAATTGTGGTGTATTGTCTCTATGGTGATGTTGATCAATGGAAGTCCACAATCCATATTAATTTTGAGGAATAATATATAGAACTCAATTAATTGAAAACTTCAATGGAGAAATTATTCAATAAAAATGTCCCATGAGATCAAAAAATTATGATGAAGAGAAAGTTCCATAGCATAAATAAAATATATGAAGTCTGTATTGAAGATTATGAATATTCCTTTACAGAGTTATCCCAGTATATTATAGATTATATATGCAACATAGAGTGCAAGATTGGGTACTTCTTTGAAAATCTTAATCCAAATTTTCGAAGTGTGCTGGTTTTTCAGAATTTTTCATCATATGAAGATATAGTTTAAGGTTCCATAAAAACATAGAAATAATTCTTTATATATTACTTATTAAAAGGGAAAAGATAAGAATATTTCTAATAAACACCATGAAGAAGGGAATGTGTCAATGAAGATGGAGGTAATAAATCAATTCCTTCCTTGTCAGAACTATATGAAAAATTAATATGGGAAATACTTGAAGGTGATTGGAGTTATTTATATGTGTGTAAAAATGATCAATATATTAAAAAATGAAATTGGAATAAGAAAGACACTATTTTTTAGTGTTTCACTTATAGAGAGAGATGAAATTGCATGAATGAATTCCCAATGTGTTATGGATATATAGAACATAAGAGTCTAAGGGGAGATAAAAAAAATATTATGTGATACCTATATTGGAGGTAGAAGTAACAAATGATGTGGTGGTAGATGAATTAATAATATAATCAAATTTATCCAATGAATTATCTGATTCTAGATAATTGTGCTAATTTATATCTAACCAGTTTTCTAAGAAAATTTGACATTTCCATTTTAATTTAATAAGGGGGTTATCAATCAAAACTTCTAATGTATGTATTATTGAAACAAAAATGTATTGGGAAGTCTATATTATGAAAAAAAAATTCTTCACTTGGTGAACTTGTTATCGTACCTATGGTTGACATTTCTATAATCATTAGTATGGACTCACCATAACAATATGAAACAAAAAATTAGCGCAAGAGGGAGGAAAATATGGGTTGTGATAAAGAGATAGAATCCCTCATATTTAGTGTAGAAGCTCCCTCAATTGAATCTAATTTATATCCACCAACAGTATCCCTACTAAATTAAATTCATGGGGAAGAAGAGAAAACAATATTTGGTGATAAAGAAGGTAATCCTAAAATTTATGATGTATATATTGTGAAGTAATAAATTTATGTATTTCTCAAGAAATTTTACAGACATACCCTAGAGGTTGAAGCTAAATTTTCCATTGATTTAATACATGATGAAAGGCCAATATCAAATACTCCCTATAGGATTGTCACTATGGAATTAGTGGTGTTTAACACACAACTATAGGAATTGGGTAATAAGGGACTTATTCTCGTGAGATTTTTACCGTGGGGATCCCATGTTCTCATCATTAAGAAGAAAGATGGATCCATGAGGGTTTTCATTTATTATTTGGAAGTCAGTGATATTATAATAAAAAACATGTATCCTATAGTTCCTATTGATGAATTTTATGATAAACTTCATAGATCCCATTATTTTTCAAAAAATTATCTTCATTTCAGTTATCAACTATTTTTAGTGAAGAAGGAAGATATTAAAAAAAATTGGTTGAGGTATAGACATTATGAGTTTACAAAAATTCCATTTTAATTGACTAATGTACCCTATATTTTTATGGGCCTATTGAATAGAGTATACAATTGATATATTGATTATTTTTGTGGTATTTGTTGATGATATTCTATTGTATTCCAAAATCTGTTAGGACTATTAGAAATACTTGATGGTCATTCTTAAGAATCTAATCAGGGAAGTGTTATATGGGAAATTTAGTAGGTGTGACTTTGGGTTTCAATAAGTTTCTTTTCATGGCCATATTATCTCCAATGAAGGAATATCAGTTGATGCAGAAATGATAAAGGAAGTCACAGAATGGATAACACCAACAAACATAACTGAGGTATCCAGTTTCACTGGTTTAGCAGGTTACTATCAGTGATTTGTTCAGAATTTTTCGTGATTGTCTAACCTGTTATCAAATATTACATGTAAAAGGGTTATCATATTTTAGATGAAAGACTGTGAATAATTATTTGATGAATTAAAGATAATATTGGTTAATAAACTGAGTCATTGAAGAAGGTACTAGGTTGTGTCCAAATGCAAAATGATAAAGTTATTTTATATTTATCATGGAAATGGAAGAATACAAAACAAAACTATCTAACCCATGATCTTGAGTTAGTGGTGGTAATCTTCACTTTGAAAACATGGATACATTTTCTCCATGGTGAAATATTTGAGATATAAACGGATCATAAAATCCTAAAATACATCTCTTAATAGAAAGAGGTCATTATGAGAGAATGGTGAGGGTTCAAGCAACCCAATGATTATGATTTCTCAATACACTACCACCTAAGGAATGAAAATAATCTAGGAATGTGTTGAGTAGGAAGGATTATAGATTTAAAACCCAAATGAGTATTGAGAATGATTTTATATTTATGTACCTAACAAATAAAGATAGGTTAATTTCTAGGCAAGGGGATACATCAATCATTTAAAAAATGACCACTAAAATATATTTATTAGAGAGGATACAGAATTATCAATATAATGATGAGGAATTCAAAAAGAAATTAAAGTAGTGAATGATGGGATATTAGTAGATCATGTTTGTAAATATGTTGTTCTATAATTTTGGAAGAGTTTATGTGTTACATATGTAACTGAGATAAAAACTAAATTCTTAGACAATGCTCATAGATCAAATTAATCTGTACAACCTAGTTTCATGGAGATGTAATGGTACATGATGGACCATTTATTGTGGGAAAACATGAAGAATGAAATTTTATATTATGTGTCCAGATATTTTGCTTTGAAAAATGTAAAATTTATGAGGAAGCATTCTAACATATTCTTACGACCTATTCATATTTCTATGTACAAATGAGTTAAATTTAATATGGAGTTTTTCATGTGACTACCAAATAATCATAAAAAGAATGATGCAATATGGGTTAATATTGATACCATAACCGAATCTTCAAATTTCATTATTATAAGCGAATACCTGCCACTTGAGAGCCTCTGAATTATCTATATTAATGAATTTTTAAGACTTCCCAGTGCACCTATATCAATTTTTTTGATCGAGATCCCCACTTTATATGAAAATTATAGAAGTAACTTAAGAAGGATCTTGATACTGAGCTTCATTTGAGCACAACCTAGCATCCCCAAACCGATGGAAAGTAAGAAAGAAAAATTAAAACAATATATGAGATATTGAGTTATTACGTCACTTGAATTTCACGGTATGTGGTATCTTTACTTACCTTTCATAGAGTTTTCCAATAATAATAAATTATATATAAGTATTCAAATTGCATCATGTGAAAAAATATATGGAAAGAGATATTATAGTCAAAGGTATTGAGATGGAGTTGGTGAATGTAAACTCATAGCCCTAGTAAATGATGAAGATACAATTACAAAGGTAAAGTCTTTTTATACACATATTACAGAATATCAATGTAGAAAAGAGACTTATACTAATAATATAAGGAATGATTTGGTGTTCCATTTGGGAGATCATTTTTATTTAACGTACCACCAAAGAAGAGTGTTATAAGGATCGAAAAGAAAGAAAATATATAATCCCGCCTTGTTATTACATAACTTTTCATTACATTTTATAAAAAAGAGAAACTTTAAAGTCTAGTGTCTTGGAAATTAGGAACAAAATACATGAAAACATAAAACATTCTTCTAATCCACTTGTAGTGCTTCATCATATGTTCTTCCTATGTACAATTATTATATCTCATATGCATGAGACATACATCAAAGGAAAGGGTGAGTAGAAGGCCCAGTAAGGAAAATAAGGGAATCTGTTTACTTGTTAAATCAATAAGAACCTGATAAAAAACATAAAGACATGAAAAATGGAAGTAGAGGCATTTCATAATGAAAATAACTTGAACCATGACATTAATATTTGGATAAAACATTTAATTCATATATTCATGAACATATAACCATGGTTTATCCATAATGTTTCATAAAAATTACCATGGTTATTCACAAAGGTATCGTAAAACTTGTCATCTCTAGAGATTAAATTCGTTACTCAATGCATCAGAGAACTATGAGGTCTCACCTTTAATATGAATTTATATTCATGTGAGTCACATATATCATAATCATACATTTCATAAATAACTCATAGAGAGTAAAAGTAATGGTTTTCATTTCAAAATCATGACGTTTTAAAAGTTCTTAAAATCCTGATCGTTAGGTCATTTATAACCCCTAAAAACGGAGTGAGGGTTATATTTATGTCAGTTGCAGAATTAAATAGATCAATTTTATGTATTTATGAATACCCTTGTAAATAAAAATATATTTGGGTATTCAAATTAATAATACAAGATACTTTCTAGAAGAAAAGAGAGATATTTTAGACGAAAATTCGGCAGCATAATGACTATATAACATGGTTTTTGAAAACATTGAAAAAAGTGGGGAAAAGAGTCAACCACTCATAAAAAACTCATAATACAATATGGGTACATAATAAAAATAAATAAGATCATGGTATGGATATTTGAAGTAAATACCATATGAAAATAAATCTCGAAAGAAAAGAGAAGATACAATTTTTTTATGAAAATTTGGCAGCCTAACAATGTCACATAAAAATTTATAAAAAAATTGATGAGAGAAGAAAGGGTCTCTCATCATTTGGAAATGAAATGTAATTTAATAAGAATATATAAGAACATACCCGCACATAAGAAGAAGGAAACTAGAAGACATAACTTAAAGGCAATCATTACTAAAAAAGGAGGGTTGAAGGTCCCTTACCTTGAAGACTAACTTTTAAAGATTGAAGGTTGGATAATTAGGGGGGTTGAGGGAGTCTCAGGAAGAATCCTTGGGAGTTAAAAAGACTAGAACTTCGTTTATGAGGATTTTGGAATGAAATGAATGAGAAAATGGCTTGGTTTTACTAGAATAAATAAGGGAATATTTAATTAATTTCGAAGGGACACCTCAATGGTGGTATTTGAAAAACCATGGGCTTTGCCATGGTATTTTCTACATGAGACACCTCATAGTATGAATTTACTATTCAAAAGTCGACCATATTTATTACATCATGATTACATCATCAATGATGTCATTAACCACCCAAAACTCAATACTCTATTTTAAATATACACAAAAAATTCAGTTGTTTCAGAAAATTCCTAAAAATTTAATCTAACCTAATATTGATGCGATGAATTCACAAATGAACTCCATTTTATAAAAATAATTTTATAATTATTTGTCATTTATTTTTTGAATAAGATCATTATTTATTAAAAAAACTCTAAAACTATAACATATTTTGTAGCACTTTCAAAAAGTAAACAAGGTCCCATAAAACTGTCGTATAACAATAAGACAATAAAGTATAAATTTATGATTAAATTTTATGAAAATAAATTTTCATTTCAAATTATTATATTAATTATAAAATTCAAAATAAAATATTTCTAGCCTACAAAAATAACAAAACTTATACTATGATCTTTTTTTCAATTTAAAATGTCTAAATTGTATTTAGACATTCATGGGTGAAGTTTCCATTTTTTTGGCTAATTTACTAATCATTACTATTCATAAGGGTATGTTAGGATACATACTTCACTATTCACGAAATTTTTTTTATCTTATTAGACTCTAAATTTATTACTAATGAGAACTGTAGAAGCCATTTTTTTGAAAATCATTTAACATTGTTAATTATTTAAATTTTACATGAATATTTTAAAATACAGTTTTTACAAAATTCTTTAATAATATTCATCATATATATATATAGACATTTGAAAATCACAAATTTTTCCACAATAAAAAATAACAATTTTATTTATACTAAGGGATTACAAAGAGTATCTAAGGCCTTGTTACATAGCCACTTATAACACCTATATAGGGCCTAAATGTAAAGTGTTCTATAGTGATAGAATCTTGGGGCGTCTAGGACAACATTGCCTGAGTGGTGATCTCTACGAGATTGAATGACTCCCTTAGGTGATTCCATTCGAGCTTCACATGTTGAACCTCATCTTGGGATTGGTCCAGAGAAAATCCCAGAGATGCTACCTCTTTCTCAAGCTCAAACAGATGGGATTCATACGGCTCGAGTCTACTAGATGAGGCCATCGACTCATCTTTCTATATTAACCAAGATCACATGTATTCATAAACAATAATTGTAACGTAGAGAGTTTAGTTTCCAAAAGTAATATTGACCAATAGTTATATAACAGTCAAAACCCAAAAGTCTCATTTAATTATACTCACTACATTAATTAAATGATATAGTATTGTGGTGTATATTATGAAATAACACAAAAATTTAGGAAGTAAATATTATTCCAAAGATCAGGTCATTACATTCTTCCCCCCTTACGAAATGTCATCCTGAAATTTTAACTTGTTCTCTATTAAGTGAAAAGGTGTGGGTACTTATACCTCATAGACTCCTCTGGTTCTCTTGTGGCTTCTTCATATTTGTGGTTCCTCCACAACCCCATAATAAAGTGGGTAGTCTTGTTTTGTAGAACCTTGTCTCTACGGTCTAAGTTCTCCACCGACTGCTCCTCATAAGAGATGTCATGTTCTAGTTTTACCACCTCTAGGTTTAGTACATGTGATGGGTTAGGTATGTACTTCTTCAAGATAGATACATGGAAGACATCATGAGCCTTTGTTATATTTGGAGGATGTGCAAGCCGATAGGCCACATCTCCCACGCGATCAAGGATTTCATAGGGGAAAATGTACCAAGGGTTGACCATCCCTTTCTTCCAAAACCTCATGACTCTCTTCCAAGGTGAAATTCTATGAAATAACTTGCCACTAACATCAAACTCCTAGTCCCTTCAAAGGTAGTCATCATAGCTCCTTTTCCGACTCCGAGCAGCCTTAATGTGTTGCTTGATGGCATGGTCCTTTTCTATCATCTCTTGCACAAGATTTTTCCCAAGAATATTTCTCTCACGCACTTCATGCCAAAGAGTAGGAGTTATACATCGCTTACCATATAGAGTTTAATAGGGTTCCATTTGAATACTATAGTGGAAGCTGTTGTTGTAAGAGAAATCGTCTAAAGGGAGATGTTGATCCCATAAATCATTAAATTCCATTGATATTGTTCTCATCATGTCCTAGAGTGTTTGAATAGTCATTTTTGATTAGCTATTAGTTTGGGGGTGATAGGTCATACTGAAATTCAATTCAGTCCTTAGAGCATGTTGAAAAATTCTCCATAATTTTGATGTGATCCTTGAATACCGACCAGATACAATAGAAAGTGGAACTCCATGAAACCTTACCTCTTCCTTCTTGTATATCGTGGAATGTTGATCAAGTGATAAATCTTCCCAAATGAAGATAAAATGGCCAGTCTTGGTGAGATGGTCCACAATAACTCATATCTCACTGTTTTCTTTGGATGTTCTTAGGAGACCAGTGATGAAGTCCATAGCAATATTGTCCCACTTCCATACTGGTATGGGTAGTGGTTTCAATACCCCTTTAGAATGTTGTCGCTCAACCTTCACTTACTGACATACCAGGCACCTTGAAGTGTAGTCATCAATTTCTATTTTCATATTATCCCACTAATAAATACGACGAAGGTCCCTAAACATTTTTGTGCTTCCATGATGTATAAGGAAAGTAGAGTCATGAGCTTCATCCATTAGCTCCTTCTTTATTTCCAGAATAGATGGAACACATAGTATTGTATGAAATTTCAGAACACCTTCTTGATAAATATATAACTCAAGAAACATCACATCCATCAGAACCTCAAACATCTTCTATAAAAAATGATCTTCATTATGATCATTCTTGATCTTCTTTAGTAATGACGATTAAAAAATCAGTTGGGTTAGGGTTGATGATGTCCCTTCCCTTATAATTCCCATGTCTATCTTTATTAGGTCTGTGATCAAAGGATCTCTTTGAATCCTCATCATGGAAAGAACAACTGGGTCTTTCCTACTTAATGCATCAACGACTTTTTTTTCTCTTCCTGGATGATAATTAATTGAACAATCATAGTCATTGAGAAGTTCCAAACATCTCCTCTATCTCATGTTCAATTCCTTTTGTGTGAAAATATAGTTAAAACATTGATGGTTTGTGTATTTATCACATTTCTCCACAAAAGCTAGTGCCTCCATATCATCAGAGCAAAAACGACTGCAACTAGCTCCATATCATGCGTAGGATAGTTCTTCTCTTGAGTCTTCAATTATCGAGATGCATAAGCAATGAATTTATAATTTTACATGAGGAAGAACCCAATCCCATTCAGAGATGCATCACTAAAAATAATAAATCCTTATCCACTTGAGGGTAGAGTTGACATGGGTGCAGTAACTAATTTCTTCTTCAGCACTTATAATCTTTCCTCACACTCCTTTTTCCAGATAAACTCGAACCATTTTTGAGTTAACTTGGTTAATCGATTAGAAATTTTTGAAATGTTTTTCACAAACCTCCTATAATATCCCGCTAATCCATGAAAAATACGAATCTTAGTTATTATTGTAGGATGAGGCCACTACTAAACAACTTTTTTCTCTGTAGGGCCAGTAGTGATTAATTCATTGTTAACAATGTTCCCCAAGAAAGAAACACATTGTAACCAGAATTCACATTTTCTAAACATCCCAAAAAGCCTCTACTTCGGTAGATATTTTAAGATAACCCTTTGATGATCCTCATGATTCTCACAAATTTTGGAATATATCACAATATAATTAATAAAAACTACCACAAAGTTATCAAGGTAGTCCTTAAATAACATATTCATCAAAACCATAAAAATAGTAGGTGCATTATCCAGTCTGAAGGGAATCATGAAAAACACATAATGCACATATCTAGATCGAAACTTAGTTTTTGGAATATCTTCTTTCATCACCATTAATTGATGATAACCAGATCGAAGATCAATCATAGAGAATAATTGAGCCCCACATAGTTTTTCAAATAAGTCAAAAATTATTGGAAGAGGGTATTTTTTCTTCACTGTGATCCCATTCAGTTCTCTATAATCAATTCATAACTACAATGATCCATACTTCTTCTTCACAAAGAGAACCGGTGACCCCCAAGGAGACACACTTGGTCGGATAAAACCCTTCACCAAAATATCTTGGAGTTACTTCTTTAACTAATCCAACTCCACATTTTCCATCCTATATGGGGTCTTTGATATCATATGGGATCCAGGTATGAGTTCAATAGAGAAATGAACCTCTCTTTCTGGGGGAGGTCTGGGTATCTCCTCTGAAAATACATCAACGTATTCCTAGATGATGGGAACAACTCCTATCCTTGAACACTCAATTAATTCTTATTCTTCACCAATCAACTCTATAAATAATAATATAGGAGGTTCTTCAAGACAATGATCAGGTTGAGATATCTCTCCTTGGAAGATAACTTTTTTTTCCATTCCAGACTACTAAGATTTCCTTGATTTTTCATTTGATCATAACATTAAACCTTGATATCCAGTCCATCCCTAGTATAATATTGAATTCTAGCATGGGAATGACTACTAGATTTATAATAATATTGTACTCACTAAAGTAAATAATATAGTTTCTAAACACTGACACCACTTAGATAATCCCACGAGGAGTGTGGACAGATTACTATACTTTTAGAAAATATGGGGTTGATTCTAAATTCTTTGCAATAATGTAGGAAATAAAGTAATACATAGAACCATAATCAAACAAAATATTTTCTAGATTTTATAGAACAATAAGAGTACCTTACACCATATCATTTGGTGCTTCACCTTCAGGCGTAGTGATTTCAAAATTACTACCTTGTTCCCTTCTCTGTTCTTGAGGCTGATGGTGATTCCCCTGCACTGCAATTAGATGTGGAAATTGATTGAAAAAGTTCCCAAGTTGCCCACACTTATATAATTGGACCTCAGGTAGGGTCTGCACGATCTTTACTTTATTTTTGTTACTATTGGGAAGTTGTGGCTTCACCTCACTACAAAAATTTCACGCAATGTGGGCATCTTTACCACAATTGTAGCACTTTATTCTTCTGAGAAGGTTGTTACCTGAATGCTTATTCCCACTTTTATTAAATGTGGGACGTTGTACTTTCATTCCTCTTATTCCCAGATCAAAGCTCCTCCCTAATATTGGATACATTGATCTTTTCTTTTCATTGGATTTATGAGACCATTGCGTCTCAAAAAACTCCAGTTTGACTTTCATCGTGCTTCGAACGATCACCTCATTGCTATCATAATCTCGGTTGGTAAGATTCTTCCACAAATGAGGTCTCAATCCATGGAAGAATCTATCCACCATACCATTTTGATCCATGACAAAGCTAGATGTGTATTGTGAAATCCTTGTAAAGTTCATCACGTAGATTCCGACAGATTCATTCTCCTTCTGCATTATCTCGAGAAAATCCTTCTCCATTCTTGTTCTCGTCGATCGAAGGAAATACATTTTGAAGAATATCACTATGAACTCTTCTCACTCTATATCTTCAACTTCCACTTTTGGACTTCTCTTTTTAATCCATTCTCACCACTAAACATCTTCTCCCTCTAAGAAATAAACAACCAAGGTAACCTTCTCTTGAACAGAGCAGCATAACATAGAAAATACCTTCTCGATAGAGCTGATCCACTGTTCAGTAATCAATGTGTCGGTAGATCCACTGAAGGATGGTGGTCATTCATGCATACAGGATACAACAAAAAGTTGTTCCCTTCATTGTGAAATCAGTCTCTCAACTTGATTCAAGTTATTTTAAATATCTTGAGTTAGTTGGTTTATCATTCGCATGAAAGTTTCCATTTTGACTTCCGTCGGAGGGCCATCAGCGCATGGTCCATTGCGGCCACCATTGGCACAATTCCTCCTATTGACCACCATTTTCAAAAATAATAAAAACTTAGTGAGAATATTATTTCATTTATGAATTTTCTAAATATAGAATATTGTATTTATTAAAACATCATGCCTTAAACAATTAAATTTCTCTATAAATCCTTCATAATGATTCATAAAAAGATTATGATTAACCAAACATATACCTCGGGAGTGTCATAACCAAGAGTGCAGAAAGGCCCATTATCGTGTACCAGAATACCCCAGGTCAAGCCCGAAACTCTTTGTTAGACTTTTTACTCCTCGGTATATTTATCCCAGAGCCGCCTCTACCTGCTCGTATCTAGACATGGATGTATTTTTTTGATAAACCACTTACTCAATACACACCAAAATATCAAGAAGTATTCTTATATTTAAACTTTTCTGTAGGGTTATTCCTAATGTTTACATAGCCTAATTTCAATAAATAACTAAAATTTCCTTTGATACCAACTATAGTATCCCGCCTTGTTATTACATAACTTTTCATTACATTTTACAAAAAGAGGACCTTTAAAGTCTAGTGTCTTAGAAATCACGAAAAAAATACATGAAAACATAAAACATTCTTCTAATCAACCTGTAGTGCTTCATCATAAGTTCTACCTATGTAAAATTATTAAAAATCATAACCTGGAGACTTATATCAAAGGAAAGGGTAAACAAAAGGCCCAATATGGAAAACAAGGGAATCAATTTACTTTTGAAATTAATAAGAACATGATAAAAAACATAAAGACAAGAGAAATGGAAGTAGAGGCCTTACATAAATAAAATAACTTGAACCATAACTTTATTATGTTCTTAAAACATTTAATTTATACATTCATGAACATATCACCAAGGTTCATCCCTAGGGTGTCATAAACATTACCAAGGTTATTCACCAAGGTATCATGAAACTTTTCATCTCTAGAGATTAAATTATTTACCCAATACATTGCATATATATTTGGGAGCACCCTTAATATATATTTATATTCATGTGATCCACATGTATTATAATAAAACATTTCATAAAAAACTCATAGAGAGTAAATGTAATGGGTTTCACTTCAACATCATGACGTTTTAAAAGTCCATAAAATCTTGATCGTTTTGTCATTTATAACCCATAGAAAGGGAGTGAGGGTTATATGTATGTAAATTCCAGAATCAAATAGATCAATTTTATTTATTTATGAATACCCTTGTAAATAAAAATAGATTTGGGTATGCACATAAACAATACAAGAGAATTTTTGAAAAAGAGAGAGAGATTTTTAGATGAACATTCTGCAGCATAACGACTATATCACGTGGTTTTAGAAAACATTGAAAAGAGATGGGACAAGATTCACCCACTAAAAAAACTCATAATAAAGTATGGGTACAAAATTAAAATAAATGAGATAATGGTATGGATATTTGAATGAAATACCATATGAAAATGTTACTCGAAAGAAAAGAGAAGATGTGATTTCTTTTAGGAAAATTCGGCAGCCTAACGACGTCACTTAAAAATTCTAAAAAATAAATTGATGAGTGAAGAAAGTGTCTCTAATCATTTGGACATGAAATTTACAGTAATAAGAATATATTGGAACATACCACCACGTATGAATATGGAAATAGGAAGATATAACTTAAAGGAAATCTGGACTAAAAAAGAAGGGTGGAAGGTTCCCTTACATTAAAAAGCAACTTTGAAAGTGTGAAGGTTGGGACCCTGGGGGGCTTGAAGGCCCCTTGGGAGGACTCCTTGGGAGATAAAAATACTATAAATTTGTTGAGGAGGATTTGTGAATGAAATTTATGAGGTAATGACATGGTAATTATATGAAAAATGAGGGAATGTTTAATTAATTTCTAAGGGACACCTCATCGGTAGTATTTGCAAAACCATGGGCTTGCCCATGGTATTTTACCATGGTATGGGACACATGGGACACCACATAGAATATATTACTATTCAAAAGTTGGCTAGAAAGATTAAATCATGATCACATCATCAATGATTTCATTAAACACTAAAAACTCAAAACTGTATTTTTACTATTCATCAAAAAATCAACTGTTTTTGAAAAATTGAAAAGCATTACCCTAACCTAATATTGATGCTCTGAGTTAAAAAATGAACTCTATTTTATAAAAAAAAAATTTAATTTTTTTTAATTTAATTTTTATATAAAATAATTGATTATTTAGAAAAAAACTCTAAAACTATTACTTATTTTGTAACAACTTGAAAAAGTAAACAAGGTCCCATAAAATTATTGTATAACCATAAGATGATAAAGTAAAAATTTAGGATTAAATTTTATAAATATAAATTTTCATCTTAAATTATTAAATTAATTATAAAATTTTAAATAAAATATTTATGACCTACAAAAATAATAAAACTTATACTATGATCATTTTTTCACTCTTAAGATGACTAAATTGTATTTAGACATTCATGGGTGAAGTTTCTATTTCTTGGACTATTTACTATTCATTAATATTCATAAGGGTATGTTACTATTCATACTTTACTATTCACTAAAATACGAGTTGATCGTATTAGACTCTAAATTTTTTGCTGATCCCAACTACGAAATACAATTTTTTGAAAATTGTTTCAGATTATTAATTATTTAAAGTTAACATGAATATTTTAAAATACCATTTTTACAAATTTCATTAATAATATTCATCCTATATTCATCCATACATTTGAGAATAAATTTTTTTTCCTTAGTAAGAAATAAATTTTTTATTTATACCAAGGGACTACAATGAGTATCTAAGGTCTCGTTACATAGCCCTTCATAACACCTTCATAGGACCTAAGTGTAAGGTGTGATATGGTGATAGAATCTTCGGGCGACTTGGAAAACCTTTACCAAGTCATGATTTCAATCAGCTGGAACTTCTCCCTTATGTGATTCCATTCAAGCTTCACATGTTGAATCTCAGCTTGGGCTTGACCAATGGTAGTATAAACAATAATTGTAATGTCAAGAGTTTAGGTTCCAACAGAAATATTGATCAACTATCATATAAAAGTCTAAACCCAATGGTCTCATTTAATTATACTCACTTCATTAATTAATGGATATAGTTTTATGTAGTATAAAATGAAATAACACACAAATTTAAGAATCAAATATTATTAAAAAATTCGGGTCCCTGCAGAGAAACTATGTCATAGGTACATAATACCCTTCAAGATTTCTGAAAGAGTGGGATCTTTTTCTTATCATTCGCTAATGCCACCATATTTCTAAAAAGTACATGATTTGTTTCATATATCTCTACTAAGAAAGTACATGTAGGACCCAACACATGTTCCCACATATGATAAAGTAGAATTGGAAGTTGACCATTCATACTATGAAATAACCATCCATATCATTTATACCAATGGGAAAGTATTTAGTATTAGAATGACCCATCTAGTTAAGGTACTGTGTAGAAATCAGAAATGGAAAAGGCAATATTGGAACCCATGAATTCTATGAAGGAGAACCACAGACATATTTTTGATGGTAATACCTATGAAATTTTGAGGATAAATATTTTGTAGGAGTTATGAATTTATCACCCAAATACTCTTCTATATTTTCATTTAGAATAAACTAAATTTTGTTGATATCTTACAAAACATGCAATACTGAGTTACCATGCAACGCATGCAACACCCGATTTAAAAAAAACACTTTTTACTCATTTTTTTCATAGTAAAATAAATAATAAAATATAATTGATTTTATATAATAAATTTTTATATTATATATCTAATAAATATTTTTTTTACATTCATCTAATATACTTTATATTCATAATATAAAAACAAACAAAACTTTATGCATAAAATATAATATTTTATAAGGGATGTTTTGACTCTTTTAAAAGGAGAACCTATTTAATATCTAAATTATTACACTTTTTTAAATTTAATATGGAATACTCAAGTTAATATTTTATGGAAAAACATTTAATTAATTTAGGGTTATTTTTTCTATTTTTTTTTTGAGAATTTTCATTTTATAATGAATAGTGAGAAATGATGAATTATAATTCAAAACTGGTTCTTCATATAATATATTTATCTAGTCCGTTATATTTTAAATTTGTATTTCTGTCAAATTATATCAACTATAAATAAATTAATATAATTAATATCATTTTATTCAATATTACTTTAAAATTGGAGATGAAAATGTAGGAAACTTTTTACATTTTTACTTTAAAACCTTTATTAGCATTTCATTTTTGGGATTAATTTTAAATTAGTTTTTACCACTTATGTGATTAGAAATTTAAAAATGGAATCCATTTTTTAAATTTTAATTAATTATAATTTCTAATAAGGTCAACTTATTTTTTTGACCAAAACTATTAGTGAATGTGATTTAAATAAATCACAACGATTAAGAGGAAAAATAACACAACAAAGGAATAAATCTTAATTTTAAGGCCAAAAATGAAATAAAAACATGACTAAAATAAATTTGAAGTCACTTTTTGTACCATATAATATGTTTTCTCAAACGCTTTCCATTATTATATCCAATCAAAAATGAAAAAACATTGGTGGAATTCTATTTTAAAAAATTTACAAGAATGTCCCTCCTCCTCCACTATAAAAAGCACTCACCCCTACCATTTATTCACACATGTTAATCTCCTTTAATCACCCAAACCATGATAAAATAAGATCAAGAAATTCCTGACCTCATATTATAAGAATCCCTTTTGGACAAAAGACATCGAAGAAATCCCTTTTGTGAAAACCAAAAGGAGTTATCAAAAGAAGAGGCAACATCCTTCCTTGAGCTCTTTTGTTTTATTTTCATTCTCACCCACATAAAATATTCTTATTACATAATTAAATAATAACCTATGTATTATAAATATACTAATATTTTCTTATTATATTTCTTCAACCTACACTTAATGATATATTTAACTAATATGTAACAAACTTACTATTTGTGTGTGGTGAATTACCTCTTCATGAAATGATGATTGTTCATTTTTCCATTATCACATATCATGGTTGTGAATTATGATGTATATGGTATTTATATATTATATATATGATATTTATAATTTCATTATGCTTATTTAATTATTATATAACTCATACCATCATACATTTCATTTTGTGTAAATATGATAACATTTTTGTTGAAGTGTGGACTCCCTCCATCTCAAAGAGATGGGATTCCATCACACTAAAAATGGAATGTATAAAGGATAGTTCTAAAAACAATATCACATATATGAATTATATAGGATAATTTAATTATAATATAAATGTATTTCATGTTTTTATCATTATTTTAAATATTACAAAAAATGGATGCAGCGTTCATGTGTACAAACAACCTAGCATCTCCATGAATGATGCATTTCATTTCTTATATCCAAATATTATAGATTTTTATAAATACATATATATGGATTTTATATTAAAATTAAATCATTATTTATATTCTATAGATGATAAAACTATGACCTACAAAATAATAACATCAGGTTATAAGTCCAAACTTACTTGAAAAAAGTAGAAATTAATACACTAAATTGTTAAAATAATGAATGATTTTTAGAAAATGGATAAAAACTTTTAATAAGAAGTTAATATTTTATATTATAAATATTATTATTGTTATGTAATATTATAGTTACATATTTTCAAACACTATACATGAGGTTATATACTACACAACAAAAAGTAATGATAAGGTAATAAATTTTCATCCCACTTTTTACATATATGAGATAAACATCGCATTCAACACTTTATACTTTTTCATGGTTTATATAATACCCCTTATGATATATTTTATAATTAATAAATTTATATTCATGATATTTATGTTTCTACATTGATTTATCTTATCTGGGGGGTTTATTTGAAAATTTCCATGTGGTAAAATGTATCTTTGCAATGTGACATTCTTTTGTGATTGTTATCTTTCTCCTAACACATTCACTTATCTATGATAATTTTTATTGTACATAAATATAAAAAATATAATGAAATAGATATTATTATTACCTCAAAATTATACCATTTCTACTTGTGGTTTTAACATTGATAGTTATTTGATTGTGTGGGGTATTATTGATAAATTTGTACTATTCATTCAAAACGTATATTTGATAATTCACATTATTTATTAATTAAATGTGTTATTAGAAATTTAATTAATTATATAAACCTGAAATTCATAGGTTAGATGTATTTTTGATTCAATACCAATAGGTTGGGTCTTTGTAATGCAATCCCCTTGATGCATTTGTAGTCTTAGGAGATGAATAAGTTGTCCAAATCAAAATATATTAAACTATGTAGAGAATAAGTATTGAAGGTAAAGGTATCTTGTGTCTAGGAAACATGATGTCCAATAATTAATAATTTAATTTATTAATAATTCAGCTATTTTAATTATCCACTTGATATTTTCATTATCATATCTATGGATGCATTACATTCTCAGTTTATTGGTCAAATGTAAGGTGTTCCAGTTATTTCCCCTGACATATTTATTATTCTTTATCAAATTATTTGAGTGCAATGTGTTCTCATTTATTTTATGTACCATATTCATTATTATTATTGATTCATTTTTAATTCCATTGTGCTTAACCTTACTAAACATTTGAGATCACCCTTGTTTTTTTACTTTCTAAAGGATATTAAGAAAAACTCTTTGAATGAACTTTCAAGGATATAGTTCATTTTATTTTATTATGTATCAGTATTTATTCTATAGTCACAATGTATTATGGGTATCATATATGTAATTTTTATTTCCAAAAAATCTAATCAATTCAGTCCTTAGGATTTTATTCCTCATAATCTAGCAAATGTAATAAAATAATTCACCGGTTCCGGGCTTTTAGGTTTGGGGTGTTACATAATATATAATTTTATAGTTATAATAATAACTAAACATATTAACCCATGATGGAATATAAAATCATTAAATAATACTCAACTAAAATCATATCCTCTAAACATATCTAAACCCTACTTTATAAATAATTTTTACATGCTAGATCTGGTGTCAAATCAGATACATCACATATGTTCATTGATACATATTGTAGATTCCTAGAAATAATTATCCCATAATTTGAAGAGTTATAGAAAATATTTCATTAAATACATTCTAATTCCTATATAAGTTTATAGATTTATGGAATTTTATAAATCAGAAACAAATAAAGATCATGGAATTATGAATTAATGGTCATTTTCCACTATATAAGAAACCACTTAATCCATAGAAAGCCTCAATAAATCCAATATATTCTACATATAAGACATTATATTAGAAATTTCATGCATAATATATTTATTCATAACCTGTTGAAATGTAATCATAGGAAGGGGTGATCTCGAACACTTGGTAATGGTAAATATAAGAGATAATAATCAATTATTATAAGTGATCAGAATATAAGAATAAATAATAGAACAAGAATAAATAACCAGACACAATTACATAATAGAATGAAACTAACTTAATAATACATCTATAGATAATAATGTAAATAAAAACATCACATAGATTACAATAATAGGTTCCTTAGAAATTAAATACAAAATTTTGGACATCAACATACAAGCCCTAATCTAAGACATCATGATCGTAAACATCACGATCTTAACATTAAGAAATTCTTACTAGGATATATTTTGTTCTTGGTTAGAATACCCCAAAATACACATGGTAGATTATCTCATGGGGCAAATTCATGTATCTCAGGGATATTATATGCCCCACTCATCACTAATTAAGTCTAATTCATTTAACATATGAAGTAACAAATAAAAAATATAATAAAACCCAAGATTCCTTTGTAACTAATAAACATCTACATTGAGATTATATGTATAGATATTTTCATTACTTCCCCTCAATGAATATCTAGAATATATCCTTATGTAAGAATCCATTTAACAAGAATTGTATAGAGTAATTAGTATATGGTTATGCCAATAATTTCATCAATTAATAAATGAAATGGAATTATAGGTAATAATCCCTTAAAATAACTCCCTAAGGTGAAATAGGATATAGATAAGTCAATAATTTTATAACTATGAAATGGAAAATATACTGTCCAATATATATATTGTGGATTAATAGAAACAAAAAATGAGTATCTAAAAAGAAGATGGTTTGTTACCCAATTAAAAAATAATGGGTTTACCGAATTACCCTCTAGACTTTGGAAACATTTATTTCAAATAAATATGAGAGGTATTAGGATATGAAGATGGAAATACTAAATGAATAAACTTTGATATTTATTTGATAAATCAATGTTCTAATAAGTGGACCATAAATGAAAATTTTTGTGTATAATAATAAATATGTCTTGATGAGTGAAAGTCGAGGAAAAAAACCATACCCTGTCTTAATATTTTGAATTAAAAATAAAATGAATTAAGAACATGAGATTGATTTTTAAATACCATATAATTAATAAAATTTATGAAAAATAGAAAACTATATCAAACACATAAACCATAAAAAGAAACTTGGAATGAATAAGAATCACATCTCAACAAAAAGAATCCAGATCTTAAAACCCTTCAGATAATATAAACATTAAAATCAAAACCCCTTGAAGGATATAATTTTAAATAGAGAATTATATACCATGATTAATTATAGGATAATTATAAAATGAATTTTAAATGGTAAGTAGTCACAATATTACAAATAAATCATGTTTTATAGTAATAAATATGTCTCAATTTGGGAAAATTGAGACAATAAACCATTTTAAAGGTCCCAATTCACTATTCACATGAACCTAACTTCCAAAATAATAAAATTAATATTATTAGATACATTTAAAGTAACCAAATTAATATATATTTTATTTACTAAGAACCATTAGACATCATATTTTTTTATTTATTATAATGATTTTGGTTAAGTTGGTTGTTTGAGGTGGTTCAGTCATCTTCTAATTAAGTGTTTTTTTAGATAAATAGGGTTAAAGGTGTTATGGGTTAAATTTTTTATGGAATAACATCCTAATTTTTAGAATTGTATACATTTTTTCCTTCAATATTTAATTAGAATAAAAATTATATAGTTATAACTATTTTTATAAATTTAACTCCTATTGGGAAATGAACTACGGTAAGTTCTTTTAATGTTGTTATGTTTTCTATGATTGTTAATTAATTTCACTTATAGATTTCATAATATTATAATTATTTAATATTAATAGTTTCTATAGTATTTTTTATGATGAATAAATTTTTAATTTCATCAAAGCTCAGTGGTGTTGAAAAAAAGTACAATTCGTTTTGGAGATGGTAGTCCACATGAACATGTGGTTGACATTATTTTGATTAATTAGAGGATGGAAAGAAATAAATAGGATTATTAATTAATATAACAATAAATTTTTCTAATAATTATACTGTTTTCATTATATTACTAAGGCAATGAAATATTTTGATGGTGAATATTAAGAATAAAATCTTAATGATTACATAATAATCACTTTGAAACCTTACAAACATTATCCTAAAAGCCTCCATGAAAATGATGAGATTTGGTTAACTTATGGTGACCAGAGACTTCATGTATTTAAAGGTAGTTTGAGGAGAGGAAAAATTTTCTATGTTTAAATGAAATATCGAAGGATATATGAAACTTTGAGATGGTGGAATTGATCACCATTTTTAAGTGGAGAAAATAAAATGTTTTTGAACACATAGTATTTTCAGGAATGAAATGAAACCATTTAATGGAAAATATATCCAAAAGGGATGAATAATGGAGTGTGGTGTGAGATATAATCATGAAATAATCTAATAATCTATTTCACACATGTTTTGATAATTTTTCTAAATATTTACTTTTAGAATTTTTACATTTTTTCCTTTTATATTTTACAATTGTAAGTAATTTTTACCAAAGTAATTTAATTTTAATGCAAAAATATATAATGGGTATTATTATATTATATTGAATAACTAAATATAAATATTTAATCCTTTATCAAAATATATTTATATGTATAATAAAAATAATTTTTATCAACATAACATGAATCTCATAAAGACTCATTATTAGAAAAATTGATTTTATAAGCATGAAATTTATATGTAGGGTCAATCATATATATATTAATTCTCATGAAATAAATTTTCATTACCAGTTTTTTGCATTCAATAAAATTCCATCATAAATTTTTCCAAAATATAATTAAATTATAATAATATATGAAAACAATTTCATTTATAGAGAAATATTATATAGGTTCTTCAAATACTAATCATTGGTTTTATAAATTCAGAATATCCTTCAAAAAATGAATACTCTTCCTCTATTAATACATATGTTGTCAATTATGTTTTTTATTAATATATTGTTTATTCTTATATAATGATTAACTCAGTGAAATTTTATGTTTTTCTGAAAAACTATATATATATTTTACTATTCATCAAAATTTCAACGATTTTTAAATAATAAAAATTAACCTTCTGATAATTTTGACCTTTTGAATTCAGAAATAAAGTTAATTTTAAAAAATTCATATTCCAAAGATTATAAATTTTTCATTTGAATTAAAATACAATATATAAGGCAATGTTTACATTTTTGAAAAATTACAATTTAAAACCTTATATTCTCTTAATTATATTTTTATGGATTTATAATTGATTAAAAACAAATTCTTTACTATCTTTTTATTTATTAATATTTTTCCATAATAATACAATTCTAATATTTTGGGACATGTTTCAGTTTCATGAAACATGAGAATCAATCTATTGAACACATTAGGGTTTATAGGAAAATATATAATTCAATATTGATGGGAGTTACATAACCCCATAGGATATGAGATCCATCAATGAATAAAAATATCACGTATTACTTGGTTTTATATTTAAATCATTCATATTGGAAAGGGTCCATTGTTAATGAGGCCGTTGACCTATTCAATCGAAAAGACATTTTGGCCTCCTAGTGCTTATTAGCTAACACTAGAGGTTGGTTTCTATAATGACTGGAGTTTGGTAGTCACCACTAATATTGAATATTTTTTTCTCCCAGAAGCCTTATTATTGATTAATATTCCTATATAATTTTTATAAGAGTGAGATTAACGAATATGAGTTGATTTATAACATTCATGATTATAGAGTAGCTAGTAAATAGTGGATGGATCACCTGGGTTATACCAGTATTGGATAAGATATAATTAATTCTCAGACAGAAATGCAAATAGAATTTCCAAATCAGGATCATTAATCCCTTCTATTTATTTAATTCATGGATTGTACTCTATGAAATTATTAATGACCATCTTATTACAAGCACTCAGTTTAGACCCATCCACCAATTAATTAGTGATGTCAGGATACAATCATTGAATGTGTTAGTCTATGGTTATATACCATATCCACAAGATTAGTTCATATCATTTAAATACAACTTTTTAACTGTAATTCTCAAATATTATAAAATTGAGAATCATGAAGCACACACAAATCAGTTTTCTTTAATATAATGTGTATTAGAAGCCAGAATTAGTGGGGGTAAAATATGTATGGGATATCAACTTTGAAAATTTGGTAGATAGTTTAAATGTGTGATGATGAAGTTCCCTAATCCTAATAAGATTATATGAGATGAATTAATTACCATTTTTTATATAATTAAATCTATTTTTGACTTTGAAAGAGAAATGTATTTGTGTTAATCTTTTAATTGTTGCTTCCATATTCAATCACATAACCAACTACCTCAATTACAAGATTCTATAATATTAATATGGAAAACTAGTTGATCAAGTGACCATGTTCTAGTGTTTATGAGAAAATAAATATATAGAAGATAATTAAAAAATGGTTTATGCTATAAGATATTTAGAAAGAGTTTCTATGATAAATCCACCACTGGACCAAATGAAAGTTAAATGGATGAAACATTTTAATGCTCACCACTTGGTATGAGTAATGAGTTGCTTATCAATTATACAAATCTATGCATAATACTTAAATTATTTAAAAGATTTGGATTAATGGAAGTGAACTTCATCCACTAGAGAGCATTAGAATTCACTTAACGTGGTAGATATTTTTCTAAAAGGTTTTGACCAGGTAACAGAACCTACCAACCTTTCTAAATTTATGCATTAATAGATATAGTGAAAATCAAATCTCCACTCAGTAAGAGATAATATACTCTCCAATTTGTACCTAAAAAAACTCTATAATTTACATTTCAAATAACTACTTATATAAACTTTAAAAGCTCCATAAGGGTCTCAACTACTCACTGTGACTCCATGTACTATCTCACTCAAAGAAAAATAATCAAACAACTTTAGCACCTGACCTTATGTGCACCTCCCCAAATAATAATGGTTTCAGACTAGTATCTATCATCATTAAGGTATCATGGTGGGGATATAACCCATTTTTCAGAGTACACAATAGAATATAAAAAACTAAAACTCATCAATAAATATTTAAATACAATACATTACACATAACTATATAAATATAAAATAATCATAAATAATAAGATTATGGAGAAGCCTACTAACTTACAGACTAACTATCTGCCCACTGGTCCAACCCAAAATAAAAATGGAAAATAAGAATAAAATAAATTTATAGGAGGATCTACTCTATTAAAAGAAATAACACATACTGATCTCCAAAAATCATTCATTTTTTCTACTCGATAATATTATATTGGACCTCAGAAAAACCTATGCATGCAATAAACATGTGATGGCTTCTTGGGTAACCACGTCCAATGGTGGACCAAGCAAGGTTTCAATACAAAACACTTTAGGGAACCTCCAACATAGTTGTTTATTAATTGGAATATATTTTATCAATTCCATGGGATATAATCAGATAAAATAAATAAATAATTAGTATGAGACATAAAAAATCAAATAAAAACATAAAACTAATTTTTGTTCAATGTTAGAGTTCCTTTGATCATGTAATGTTGAAAATGCCTCCATGGTATCTCCATATCCCAAGGGGTGTTAACATATAAATTGGGTTATTTCTAATGACTATCATCAATCCTTAGATCTATGACCTAGATCAACCGTGACTACCTTGGATAATATTTGAATATATCTTAGTATCAGCATCACCCAAAGAAAATCTATATTCACTAAATACAGATCACACACTCACACCTGCACTGATGAGTAAAAAACCATGAGACCTCACTTAACATCCCTCATCCTTAATACATTATGTTAAATCCCACAATAGTTCTTGTAACAACCCTAACTTTTGAATAATATATTGTTTCATAAAATGTATTTTTTACTCTGTAACATTAATTAAAACTATATAAGAATAAATTGAAATGTTACTATTTTTTTTGATAGTTATATGACCATTGGACAATTATGATCGAAGATCAATATGACTGGGGAAAAAAATAATATTTTATCGTTATAATTTTTTTTATAAACCGAAATGACAATTGGAAAAATTAATTCATAAAGATGAGTTGTTGACCTCTACCAGTATAATTATCCCATTTGAATACCATTTGTTGGATCTCAAGAAAAAGATAGGGTCACTAGGCTTTCTCTGTACCATGCCCAATCTGAGCTTGAAAATGTAAAGCTTGAATGAAATCACATATAGGATAAGTTCACACTCATCGACATCGTGGCCCAGACCATGTTCACTGAAAAACCCCATGAATGGTCCACCATCACACACCTTACCCTTAGGTACAATCCAAGTGTTATGAGGGTTTATGTAAGAAGATATTAGTTACTTTGTGTGTAATCTCTTTTAATTAATAAAATTCTTATTCCATAAATTACATTATGGGAATAGTTTTTCTTAAAAATACAATTAATCAGATAAATTGACTTTTCAGGTAAAATGGATCTTTTCAGAAATATATAAATTATTATATTAAACTAATTTTTCATTAATAGTTTTATTATAATAGTGTTATAATAACAACAATTTTAATTATAAATTATGATTATATTTTATCTTTTTACTCTATAAATGATTGAGTATTCAGTTTGATAAGAATTATATTTATATATAATAAAATAAAAATTTTATTTTATTTAAAGAATTTATTTCAATGAATTAAATAATTTATAAAATAATAATTTTTTAATAAAATATGGCTATAAATTAATTTTATGAATAATATTGATTATATAATTTTTATGAATTCAAATGTAATTTTTATTAATGTTAAAAACTATTTTTTTCCAAACCAATCAATTTTCAGTAAATTTCAGTGTTTATTTTAAATGTAAAAATTCACATATTTAGAAAATTATTTATTTAATAAAAATAATCTTTTTGGAATTAGGACATTGAAATTATCCAACATTGAATTTTTCAATATTTTGTGACATAGTCAAATTTTTGGGTAAACATTAAATACCGAATAAATATATAATGTGTTTTGAGTCATCAGAATGACCTAATAGTGATGTTATAAAATAAAATGAAAGTTTTATTCATCCAATATCTTTTTTATCATTTATATAATGTGATTATATATTTTTTTATTAATTTTATAATACCTTAATGGACACTCCAAGACTTAAAAAATATTTTATCATTTCTAATTGATTTCCTTGAAAGTGACTAACCTCCACATAAGAAAGCATATAATTTTAATATTTTCGGCCATTTTCCAATTAAAATATTTTATTCCACTCCCCTTCAGTAAAAACCATTTGAAAAAACCATGGGACGGTTCATGGTTTCGAATATTTTAATGTGCAGTGTATAAAAATAAAATAATAAATAATTCCCTCTCCATTCCTATATAAACCCACACAATCTCCAAATTAACTTCACTAAAACCATTTGGAACAAGACCACCCTCTGCCTAATACTTCCTATTGTCCTACAAAGGCATCCAAAATCTCCAAAGAAGCCACTCCCAAGCCTTTTGGATCACACTTCCGTGTAAGGGATCCTCACATTCCTCTTCTTTTTTCATATTAATGCATCTTCTTTGGAAGAAATTATTATAATTTCAAATGGTTATAGTGTGATTCTTTAATAATCCTTCAATTAAAGTAGATTTTATTTTATTTTAATGGGGTATTATTTATCCTCCCTAATTTTAATCCTTTCTTATGCCATTACTATGCCAAAATTTCATAAAGGATTTCACTCTACTCATTTCCATTCAAGCTACTCTTTTACATTATGGTTCTTATGTTTCATATATATATTTCGGTTTATGATGTTCATGACACCTATAATGTCCCTTGTATTTATATATGATGATATATCACTTTAAATCTCATCAATACTTCTTATGATCCTTTAAGAACACCTGTTTCTATGCTGAAATTCCGTAAGGGATCTTCCACCCTCTTCTTTTATCAAGCATTCTTTTCATGTTATTTGTTTGAATATTTTTTATTCCTAGGTTGGGATATGTTATTATATATAAATATTAACTAAAAATTTATGTTTAAATTATAATATCCCCTTTTAATCTCATATATCCATTTTATGGGCACTTATGTATACTCGTTACCATGTTGAAATTTCGTAAGGGATTTCTTCATTTCTCATTTTTTCGAACTTTATTTATATTTTTAGACACTTTTAAGTTAAAAAAAAATAAGGGGTATGATTTTTCACCTCCCCCATAATTCCTTCCTTATATTTGAATCATGAGATACCTTTTTCTCTCTCATTAATCCCTCCAATGTACAACTGTTACCATGCTGAAATTTCTTAAGAGTTTTTCCAATTCTCATCTTTCTTCAAGTTTCTTTACTATGTTACACCTTGTATTTTAAATTTAAAGGAGTTGGTAAATGTACCTATATGACCCCATTAATGTTAATTTCAAATAAATATGATTATATACCACTTTCTCCCTCATTATCCATTCTTATGAATTTTTATTTCCCACAGTTATGCTGCCGAAATTACACCGTGATTTTTCAAGCTGAAATCCTTATGTAGTGAATACCATACCCATTTCTCTATCAAGTGTATTCACCATTATGAACATATAATTATTTAATAGTACTAAAATTTATTTTTTCCAAATTCTTTAATCATGGAATATCTTATGATTTTGAATGATTCCATGTTATATGATTCATGTGAAACACTTATACATGAAATGGAATGTTTATAAAGGTTGTGCCCTGATAGCAATAAAATGCATTGGGTATTGTTTAGTGCCATGACACATCATTTTCAATTTGGGTTTACTCATGATAATACAATTTTAACGAGGTATTACTCATTCCTATTCATGTTAAATGAGGCTTTACTCATGCTAATCCATGTTCAATGAGTCTTGGCTCATGCTAATATCTTGTTATATGTTGTTTCCACATTTCCATGTTATAATAATAATTCGAAATCATGGATTTATGTTAATGTTTCTCTTATGCTCCATTGATTTTTTTGTGGCCTAACTTGTATTGTATTTTTCATGTTTTGCATTGCTTACTCCCTTGCTGGGATTTATAGATCCCCCTTCTCTTATGCATTTCCTTAGGCTATCCCATGAAATGATATGTACGAAAGAATGTTGTGGTTGTGGAAAAGAAGTTTTCTTTAAATATGTTGTATTTTATGTTCTATGTTGTTATGTAATGTTTCAAACTTCCCAAGAAACTAGACCTTTTGATCCATAGAGTTGTCTTATATTCATATTTATGTATTAAATCATGTTAAAGTGTGTAATAAAGAGAAGTGTCATTATAGTTGGTATCAGAGGATAGGTTTAGTTATTTTAGGGATTAGGATTAGAAAACCCTAGTGAAATCCTTACATATAAGAATAATTATAATAAAAAATCCCTAAATTTTAGTGATTATATATTAAATGTTTTATCAAAAAAATAAATCCCTGTATGGATACGAACAAGTAGAAGTGGCTCTGGCACAAATATATCTAGGGGTGAAACCCAAAAACACCACTTTGAGCTAGACTCGAAGGGAATTGGTGAACGATAATGAAACGTTCTGAACTCTTGGTTAGAAATTAATGAGGGATATGATTCGGTAAATTCATAATCTTAGTATGAACCATTAATAAGGGAAGAAAAAAATTCTATAAGAATATATGTTTTGAAATAGATCATGGATAACCTGGATTGAAACTTAAAGTATCATAATTTAGGATTTACTATACATGTTTAACAATCTTTGTCCAGCGATTTCTTTTTTTACATTCTTATTATCTACGAATTAATCACCAAATTTTTTTTTTTCATTTTCTTAGTTAAAACATGTTAAGATTGAGATCATGAACAACTCTTTTCTCTCTTCATAAAGAACTACATTGAGGTATTATCCTAAATTCATGTTCACATGACATTGAATCTTTCTCAAATATCATAGTTACATGAAAAAAACTTTATGATACATCCAATAACAATAGAATTTCATGATTCTTTCAAGGATCATGTATTTTCTTTTTGGGAATCTTGCACTCTCAACATTCTTAAAATGCTAATCATGGTATGTACCATCATGTTCTTTTAAAATTATTCTCTTTATTTCAAAAATATGATTCACTAAATTTTTTTATAGATGTTGGAGACGAGGGAGACCTATGAGCAGCCTATTTGTATCATATTATAGATTTATGTATTTGTTGGAACACCAAAACGGATTTACCAAAACCCTGTATTGAAATGTTCGAAGATGACACATTAATAATTTTTTTATAAAAAACAAGTTCAAAACGGTATTTCAAAATTATATATAATAAATACATTTTTAATTACTTATTGATGATTTCATTGATATAATACAAGATGCTGGAGGTAGTTTTGGGTAAATGAAGTTAATGATTTTAAAAAATCATGAGCTACCATCATGACACATTAACCATTTATCCTAGAATGAAATGCCATCATGAAAGACAGAAGTTCATATTGAAGCGATAAAGGAGAAGTACTCAGCCCTATTGTCCCAATAGTTTGTAAAAAGACATTTGAATGGAGAAATTTCTTAATTGGGGAAGAATGTAACGACCCGAACTTTTGAATAATATTTTATTTCCAAAAAATGAATGTTTTAGTTTGTAACATTAATTAAAACTATATAAGAATAAATTCAAATGTAACTATCTATTCTCAACTTTTATATGACCGTTGGTAAATTATGACTGAAGACCAATATGACCATTGGAAACAATAATAATTATAATGCTATAATTTTTTTTATAAATATAAATGAAAATGTGAAAAATTAATTCAAAAAGAAGATTCAGTGGCCCCTAATTGTATAATTGTTCCATATAAAGACCATTTGATGGAGCTCGGGAAGAAGGTAGTGTCACTAGTATTCAAACTAGTGAAATCAATTTTGAGCTTCAACATGTAAAGATTTAACGAAGTCACCAACGGGAGAAGTTCAAGCTCATCAACATCACGACCCAAACCATGTTCACCAAACAACACAAAGAAATCCCCACTTTCGCACAGCTTACACTTAGATCTTGTGAGAGTATTATAAGGGTTCATGATACATGGTATTAGTTAATTATTGTGTCATCTCTTTTCATAAATAAAATTCTTATTCACTCAAATACTTTAGGAGAATTTTTTTCCTGAAAAAATATTGAATTAAATAAATTTACTTTTTAGGTAAAATGATACTTTTCAGAAATATATAAATTATTATATTAAAAGAACTCTTTTCGTAAAAATGTTATTATAATAGTGTTATAATAACACTCATTTTAATTATAAATGATGATTATATTTATTGTCCTTACTCTATAAAAGATTAAGTATTTAGTTTCATAAGAATTATTTTTTATATCATAAAATAGATTTTGAATTTTTAATTAATTTTTTTTTGATGAATTAATGAATTTTGGATATAATTAATATTTTAATAAAATATTATTATCAAATTAATATTATGACTAATAAATAAGTATATAATTTTTATTAAGTCAAATGTAATTTTTATTAGGGTTAAATACAATTTTTTCAAAACACATCAATTTTCACTAAACATCAGTTTTTGTTTAAAAAGTGAAAATTCACATATTAAGAAAATTATTTAGATAAAATAAATATTATTTTTTTAATAAAGACTTAAAAAATTTCCAACATTGATTTTTTTCTTAATTTTTTGATACAGTAAAATTTTTGGGTAAAATTTAAATAGGAAATTAATATATAATTTGTTTAATGACATCATAATGATACAATAGTGATGTAATATGTAATCACCTAACACCTATCACCTAGAGTCAGTGCAATAAAAAATTTCATTTGAATGATCACAAGAGATCATGTCCTGAAAGGAAGATCAATTTAGTAGCCTAGGATGTACTAGATACATACATAAGTTTTACATTTCATTATTAAATAAAAAAAGAAACATCTTGCCTCCTTTGGAAAAACTCATATCCCTTAGCCAATCCCTAGAAATCAGTCATAATATACTTCTTTGCATCCTGGAAAACATTAAATATAATAAAGAGCTGATATCAGGTGCTCAGTAAGGATAACAATATAGTAAAAGCTATCATAAATTAGCATAAACATTTAATCCAATATATAAGACTAAAACCCAATCCTTTTAAACATAATCCTTAGTTTAATATGGCAATGATAAATCCAACAATTCCATTTACATATTCACATCGATGTTCTACTAGATGAATAATCACATGTAATATAAATAGGTAAACTTATAATGATGGAATACATAATGTCAGACATCATAACCACAAATTCAAGGTCTCGTGCCAAGACAATAAATAAAAATATTTTCATGGACTTGTTCCAAGATACTATATTGTCTCATGAGACCTACCAATGCATCGAGGGACTATAGCGGTCCCCTCCCATCACTTACTATGTCCAATGCATTCCTCATATGAAAAGGGTGAAACATAACATAAACATTCATTTTAAACTAGCATACTAAATGATAATACTTTAACGATAAAAGGATAATGTCATAAAAATAGCACTTCTATAGTCAAAAATATCATAAAACTATCAATATAATATATAATATTGTATCATAATAGATCAACTTCAATTTAACAAAAAATCCAAGAATAGATGTGGATAAAGGTGAAATCAATACAAAACATATTTGAGAAAAAATATCTCTTTCTACTATGAAATAATTTAAAAGTTTCATAATTATAAAAGAAAACATTTATTTTTAAAATATTCATATAATCTTGCAAGGTAAGCTTCAAAGGTTTTATAATGGTGAGAAATAGCTTCACCCACCATATAAGTTAAAAAACAATTCTTTCCCTAATTTGTCAAAAAGGCCATAAAGTACCTTGTTTGGAGAACAAAAAAGATTCCTTTTGAAATATTTTATAAAATGTAAAAAAAGGGTACAAATTAATTTAACACATATTCTAGAAAATAGTAATTTTTTTTGAAATTCCTTTTTATGAAACATGGATGTGGATGATAAAGAAGTCCCAGTAGATACATACGTATAAACAACTCAGATAATAAAGAGATTGTAAAATTAACCATTATATTGTAATTTTACTCGGTATAAAGCACATTAGATACATTATAAAATTTAAATAATTATTATTAAGAAATAGAAGAACCACATACATAAATATGATATCATATATGATCATCTAATATTGCCTTGATAATAACATTTCTGTGGTGTCATTGTTTCGTGTGTTAACTGATTCATTTTCCTTTATATGGTTTGTTTCACAAGTCATGTTTTTATGGATAGGAGGTATTTTTTTCATATCCATAAAAATATTATGTTCTTAAACATTATTTTGTAATCATAAAATGAAAATTATTCTTGAATGGTTACGATGGGGATTGAAATCTCATCGCGACGTGGAGACGGAAAGCCATATGTACGCACGAGCGACAATATCATTCTATTAATTGTGAAATCATATGTAATATGATAGTATATTATATATAAACAATACTTAAAATGTTATATTTATTATTTACATCAATTATACTCATTATTATTCCAATCCAAATAACTATGTGTTGAATAAGAAACTACACCACGATGTGAAGACGGTAAGCCGTGCGTACGCACGTGTGGTGAATTTTTCATTAATAGGATGGATAGAATAATTAATATGGTTTTACCATATTTATAGTAACATATTATTATGTATAAGGTTCTGGATTTATTATTTTCTTATGTAAACAACAATGAAATAGGAAGTAGAGGAAGAAAATAACTTTGAAAGATGTGATAAAATAATAACCCCTTCTTCGGGTGCTTCCTTTTGATTTGAAAAATGGATACTTGGAAGGATTTATTATCATATTAATTCCCCTATTATGAATTTAGTTAATTGGGGAAATGATTTTAGTAGGTTTCGATAGTGCCAAATGGATTTGATGGTTTGAAATTAAGAGAATGGGAAGTGCCCTTTTATAAGAGAGGTGAGGGGCACTTTAGAAAAATACTAGAAATATTAATTTATTATAAAATTATTTTCTATTTATAAAAGATCCAAATGGATTTATTTCTAGGATATGGTAGTTATGGGTCTAAATACTATCAAACCATAGGTTTTAGAAAAGTTAAGGTCGCCATAACAACCTTATTTTTAGATTTAACTCTTAGTGAAAAAGTTTAAATTTTACCATGTCTTCATGTATTTTTATAATACATGGTAAATATAGTTACTATGAAATGCCAATTAAACCTAAAGTGGTTAATTAATGAAATATCTAAAATTATCTAAGTCATTTTGCTGAATATTAGATTTTTAGGAATATAATATCATTTAATAAAATAATATTTGTTTTAAAAACACATTTTTGTCAATTTTGACACAATTTCATATTTGGTTTTTTTGAAAGTCATAAGAACTTGATTACTTCCAAAACAATAAATTGAATCAACCATAACATGTCATATTCACCTAAATTTTTTTTGGATGACATCAAAATATTTAATTTAAATTTATTTTAATATTTATAATATCAAATATTTTTATCTTTCAATAATATTGTAATTATTGAATCACCACTATGTCATAAATAAATTTAATTATTAAATGTATAAATACTATAAATTAAATATTAAGATATATTAAATATTTTTATATTTTTAATTAATATTTATAATCTAATTTATCTTATTTATAACCCTATATTAGAAATGGGTTATTTATTAAATTTCGAATTTAACATTTTTAACTCTTGTTTTAATAAAATACAGTAAATGTCCTAATCTAACCCAAATGGATCAGAAAGAAAATTTATTTTGTCCTAAAGTTTATTTTTGTCTAAAAAAAGTTATGAAATAGAATTAGGACATGTTTTGGGGTAATTTTATAGTATTATAACATTAGTTATACCTTTAATTACTTTATTGACATTAAAGAGTGGTAAATAAAAATCAAAAGTTAAGATTATCCTAAATATATTTTCATCATATTGAACAACATTTTTCTTTCTGATGAAAACTGTCTCTGTCTGATGTCTAAAATTCAATTCCTAGAAGGAGTAAAATTACATTTTATACAAATTTTCAAATGTGCCTAGAAGGTGGCTATAAGAAAAGTTCAATAAAATTTTACATATCTATTCTCACTATAAAATTACTTTAATGAATTAAATTGGGTCAATATATTTATTATGTATATATTTTGACCTTAGAATAATTTTAAATTAAAATAATTATTTAAATCAAATGTTGATATTAAACAATAATACAATTTTTTTCACTATTCATAAAAAATGATAATGTTTAGAAAATACCAGAAAATTACCATAATTTAATTTTGATATTCCAAATCCAAATATTAAGTCTATTTTGAAAAATAAAATTTCAAAAATTGGGTATTTCTAATCATAACTTTTTTTTAAACGGCTTGTTTGATTGGTCATGGTGTGCTAGAACTCGAAGATACATAAAGTGAAATCTATTGTATTATTCAAAGAAAGCGTACCATAGAAGTTTGGGCTGTTACATTAATCACTCCTTAAAATAATTAAATCCTTGAAATTTATATAATATTTATTAATAGAAATATCCAGGTGATTCTTCATCATAAGTTCCTCAGGTTTTTAGATTGCCTCTTCCATTTTATGGTTTCTCAAAAGAACTTTTACTAGACGAGTCATCCAGTTTCACAACACTTGTTCTCTGGTATCCAGAATTCTGATAGGCTCTTCACAATAAGGTAGATTTTTTTCTAGTTCTATTTCCTCGAAGGTGAGTACATGTGTTAGGTCAGGCATGTATTTTCTCAACAGTGATTTGTGGAACACATCCTGAACATTGGAAATAGAACTAGAACAAAATATATAATGGCAAAATAGCTATGCTGATAACCTAAGGCATGATTTGGAATTTCAAGTAGGTGATCATGTTTTCTTGATGGTATCCCCAATGAAGGGTGCAATACGATTTCGGTAAGAATGGTAAATTAAGTCTTAGGTATATCAGACATTTATAAATTCTATAATTAATTGGATTTGTTGCATACTATTTGGAAATACCGCTAAGACGATCGTCGATGACCCATATTGCATCATTCCTTTATAGTATTCTTTGGTAGTCCCCCGAAAAAGTCCATCGTAATATCATCCCATTTTAACTCAAGTATGGGAAGAGGTAGAATGACTCCTCTAAAATGTTGTCTTCCAACCTTCACTGGTTGAAAAATCGTACATCTTGACACATAATCAGCAATCTCCCTCCCCATGTTGTCCCGCCGAAAAGGTTCCTTCAAATATCCATACATATTAATGCTACAAGGGTGCATAGATAAATATAAGTTATGAGAATCATCCAAGAATTCACTTTTTAAATCAGGTATGTTGGGAACACAAATCCTCTTCCCAAATTACAAAATTTCGTCATCATATAGGAATTCAATCAATCTACCATCATTCACAACATTAATTTTCTTTTTAAACTCCTAATCATCAGTCTGAGAACTTTTTACACTTTCTAATAAAGATGGTTTGGAATCCATTTGAAAATGTATTGATGTTTCACCATCAATGATTATTCCTATATCCATCTTTAATAGATTAGTGAACATATGATCCCTTTAAACTATCATCTAGGTCAGAACACCATGATTTTTTCTTCTCAATGAATCTTCCACCTTATTTTCCTTCCCGAGGTGGTAGTGTATTGTGAAATCATAATCCATGAGTAGTTTGAGCCATCCACTTTGGCTCATGTTGAGTTCTTTCTATGAGAAAATATAAATCAAACTCATGTGATCAGTATATATCTCACATTTGTTACCATAGAGATACTGTCTCCATATCTCTAGAGGGAAAATTGATGCTGCTAACTCAAGATCATGAGTATGATAGTTGTTTTTCATGAATTGTTTTTTGTCATGGTGTATATGTAATAACTCTATAGTTCTGTATAAGGACACAACCATTTCCTTTCTTTAAAGCATCACTATAAATAACAAACCCATCATTCTCCAATGGTAGATTCAAGATAGATTCATTGAATAATATTCTCCTCAATTATTCAAAACATTATTCACACTATTTTGTCCAAAAAAATTAACCCCTTTATGTGTGACCATGGTTAATGGGTTATCTAATCAGGAAAAATTCTAGATGAACCGCTAATAGTAACATGATAAACCAATAAAATTTTGTACCTCTGTTATACTCATTGGTGTTGGCCATTCATGGATTTCCTTTGTCTAAAGTATCAACAGAAATTCCATCATTTAGAAAATAGGGCCAAGAAAAGAAATTTCTTGATGCCAGAATTCACACTTGTTAAACATCTCATATAATTCATTTCTTCTAAGACATTTTCAAATAGTACGCATGTTATTTTCATGATCTTTGTTGATATTGGATTATACCAAGATATCATTGATAAATACCACTAAAAGTCATCAAGATACTATTTGAAAGATCTATTTATTAGATCCATGAAAACATAGGGTGAATTAGTTAGTCCAAAAGGAGTTTCTGTAAACTCACAATGCCCATACCAGGTTCGAAATGTTGTCTTTCGAATGTCTTCCTTCTTCACGCACAACTGATGATATCTAGATCGAAAGTCAATATTTTGAAAATATTTATCTCCCTAATGTTGATCAAATAAATCATCAATACATGGTAGGGGATATTATTATTTATTGTTATAGAATTGATCTTCTTTTAGTCAATGGACAACCTCATAGATCCATCTTTCATCTTAACAAAAAAAACAGGGGATCCTAATAGAGAAACACTAAGGCGAATAAATCCTTTATTACTCAATTCCTCTAGTTATTTCTTTAGTTCCACTAATTCCACAATGTCCATTCTATTAGGGCTCTTTGATATGGGCCTTAGAGTAGGAATTAAGTCAATGGAAAACTCTATTTCTCATTTTGGAGGATTCTAGGGAAATCCTCTGGAAACACATAAACATATTATTGAATAATTGGTAGATCCTCTATTTGACATTTAATTTCCTCACCCATAGTTATTTCACTACCTTCCTCCCCAATAATTGAATTTAGTAGAGATAAAAGGGGTGGAAATAGATGAGAATTATATGGTGATGTTTCTTCTCAAAATATAAGGGATTCCTTATCATCATCAATAATTATAACCTCCTTCTTTCAATAAACTTTTGCATCGTCGTCCAAAATCCAATCCAAATCGAGAATTATATCAAATTTTATTAGGGGTATGACAATAAGATCATAAGATTAAGCACTTTTATATTCCATAATGGTAACTGATTGAAAAAAATTTGTTTTTATGATACTTCCCTTAGATGTTTTGAATGAAAACTCCCATGTTTAGTAAAATTAGAAATATATAATTTTCATGGAAAACTGGGAAGATATGAAAGAATGTGTTGATCTAGAATCAAATAATGTATTGGATAATTTTTAGGAAATGATTAATGTACCTTCCACCACATCATTAGGAACTTCATCCTCAACAATTGTGATTGCATAGGTTTGGCCTTTCTCCCTTGGCATTTTTTGAGGTCTATTTTCTTCATACTTATGACATTCAATTTCCTAATGCCCCAATTCTATACAATTTTAGAATTGAACATTGACACCCTCTTTATTTCCCTTATAATAACGAGCTTGGTGGCATTTTTTGAACACTTGTAACAAAATCCCATCCCTTTTATGCATGTACTAGGGTTTTTCTTCCAATAATTACTATAGTATGGAAATTCATCTTTTACCATATTCCCCATATTTAATTTTCTAGAGTGTTCAGTAGATCTCTTCTACTCTTGCTCCACTTTAAAGTCTCAAGGCTTAAAAAATTCCTCTTCTACCTTGAGATCACAATAGAAAATATTGTTGTATGATGAGAAGGATTACGAAACTAATGCTCATAGAAGAAATGGTTTTAAACCATCAAATAATCGATCAACATTACATCCTGGGTTATGTACACAATCTGTAGCATACCTTAAAAACTTTGTAAAGTTAGCCTCATACTTTGCGACATTCTCATCCTCCATTTTCCTCAGACTCAGAAATTACCTTTTGATATCCACTCAATGTTCATGAGGAACATATTTTTCTAAGAGAATATCTTTAAACTCCCTCAATTACATATTTGATAATTCTTCATCCTTCTTTTTGTTTTGAATTAATGAACCCATTGATCTACATTTCCTAAGAGGTGATAAACAATCAAGACAACTTTTTCCCATTCACTACTCCCCAAATCATGGAATATTTTTTCTATAAAACATATCCATTTCTCATCTACAAATGGATTTGTAGTCACATTGAATGATTTTGGTTTACACCTCATGAAGTAGTCTATCATTGATCCTCCACGTTGTGGATAAGGGTTCTCCATATGGGTAAGGATATTATTCATAACCTGAGTGAGTAGTCCTAATACTGTTATATGTTTTTCAACACTAGTAGCACCACCGACTGCACTCTAATTATATCTAATATGATGGAAATCCCTACATGGATTACATGCATTGATATGGTTTACATTCCTTCCACTAGACACAATTTATAAACAATGTCATACACTAGATTATTTTATAAATCACAATGCATAACTCCAAAAATGTAAAATACTTAACATAAATTGAACAATATATGCATATAATCCATAATCATGAAAAATGATTTATTTGGGGATGTATTAAATCATAAATTCATCATAATGGTTTATAAAGGAAATGAGAGTTTTTCATAGAATATCCCCTAGGAGTGGAAAAGTAGATACGCAGTAAGACCTATTGTCCTGTACCATGATACCCCGGGTCAAGCCTGAAACACTATGTTAGAGTTTTCACACCTAGGTACATCCATTCCAGAACCACTACCACTTGTAGTATCCAAACATGGATTTATTTCTTCAGAAAAACCACATAATATGTACATTACTAAATTTATTGGGTGTCCTTCTATAGTAATCCTCAAATCCTAAGGGTAATGTTCTGTAATCAGAGTTTTTTTTAAATCTAGGTTCCAAGGTTTATACTAAACTTCCTCTAATACCAACCATAACGACCCGAACCCAGTTACATAGATTCAGTGCATTATTATATTACATTGTCATGATCCCAAGAGATCATTTCTCGAAGGACCAATCAGTTTAGTAGCCTTGGAAGTACTAGATAATTACATAAGTTTTACATTACATTATGAAATGAAAAAAACGACAACATCATGTGTCTTTTTAACACACTCATATCCCTTAGCCTATCCATGCAGGTCAGTCACAATATACTTCCTCCCATCCTGGGAAAAATTAAACATAATAAATGGGTGAGATCAGATGCTCAATAAGGATAACAATTTAGCTGATACTATTATAAATAAGCATAAATATTTAATCCAATTTATAAGACTAAAACACATGACATTCAAACATAAAATTTATTATAATATGGAGAAGATAAATCAAATAATTCCATTTACTTATTCACACTTATATTCTACTAGGTGAATAATCAAATGTAATATTAATAGTTAATCTCATAATGATGGAATTCATAATGTCGAACATCATAACCACATAGTCAGGGCCTCGTGCAAAGAAAATAAATATAAATATTGTCAAGGACTTGTTCCAAAACACTAGTTTTCCTCATTAGACCTACCGATGCATCGAGGGGCTATAGCAGGCCCCGCCCGTCACTTACCACATATAATGCATTCCCTTTGAGAAAAGGGTGAAACATAACATAAACATTCATATTAAACTACCATAATAAATGTTAATACTTTAACCATAAATAGTGAATGAAATAAAAATAACACATCCACAGTCAAACATATCATCCAAAAATCAATATAATTTGGTATATTTTATCATAATAAATGAACTTAAATTAAACATAAAATACAATAATAGATGATGACATAGATTAAATCAATACATAAATTATTTGAGAGAAATATCAATATTTTCTTTGAAATAATCTAAAAGTTTTCATAATTATAAATGAAAACATTTATTTTTAAAATATAAATATAATCTTGTAATAGACGTTTTGAAGGTGTTATAAAGGCAGACAATAGCTACACCTGCCATATAAGATAAAAACAATCTTTTCTTAATTTGTCGAAAAGGTCATAAAGTACCTTTTTTGGAAAATGATGGAAAGGTTCCCTTAATTTTTTTTATAAAAAGTAAAAAAGGGGTGTAAATGACTTTAACACATACTCTAGGAAATATTAATTTTTTAAATTCATTTTGAAGAATCAAATATGTAGATGATAATGAAGTCTCAGTATATACTTACGTTTAAATAACCTTGGATAATAAAGATATTGTAAAATTTACACTTACATTGTCGTTTTCCTTAGTCATGGGTAAGTTAACCTCCTATATAATAGTTATATAATTGTTATTAAATTATAAAATAATGATATACATAATTATGATATCATATATAATCCTCTAATATTTCTTTGTTAATAATATTTCAGATGTGTCATTATTTAGGGTGTTTACTTATTCATTTTCTTTTATAAGTGTTGTTACGTAAGTCATGTTTTTTCTGGATAGAATGTATTTGATTCATATAAAAAATTTTATTAAGTACTTAAAAATTATTTTTTAATCATCAAATGGAAATTATTCTTGAATGGTTACGATGGTGAATGAAATTTCATCGTGTCGTTGAGACGGTAAGCCGTACACACGCACGAGTGACAGTATCCTTCAATTGATGGGGAAATAATATGTAATTGGATGGTATATTATATATAAATAAAAATTGAAATTTTATATTTATTATTTACATCAATTTTACTCATTATTATACCAATCCAAATAATGATGTGTTTAATAACAAACTACACCACAATGTGGATATTGTAAGTCGTACGTACCCATGTATATTGACATTATCATTCATAGGATGGATAGAATAATAAATGTGGTTGTTACATATTTATAATAACATTTAATTATGTATATGTTAATGGAGTAATTATTTTATTATCTAAATGACAAAGAAAGTGGATGTTGATGAAGAAAAGAACTTATAAATTGGTGATAAAATAATTACATCTTCTTCGGGTGCTTCCTTTTGATTTGAACAAAATGCCTCCATAGGTTGGATTTATGATAAAAGTAATGAATCCAGGTTAAATTGACAATATTTGGTAGGATATTTGATTATGTTTTTCTGATCCAAATGGATTTGGAGGTCTGAATTTAAGAGATGGGGAAGTACACTTTTATAAGAGAGGTGAGAGGAACTTTTGGAAAATTTTGAAATATTAATTTATTATAAATTTATTTTTGGTTTCAAATTGCTCAAAATGGATTTATTTCATGGATACAGTGGTTATGGGTCTAAATCCTCTCAACCAATAGTTTTTGGACAAGATTATGTCACCATATTAACCTTATTTTTTGATTTAACTTTTAGTTAAATAGTTTATCTTTTACCATATATTCTTGTATTTTTATACTACATGGTTAATATTGTTACTAAAAAATTGAAATAGAAACTCTAGTGGTTCATTAATGACATATATAACATTATATAAGTAATTTCTCGAAATCTTATATTATTAGGAATATTATATCAATTAAAATTATAGTATTTGTTTATAAGACTTATTTATGTCAATTTTTACACTATTTAGTATTTGGTATTTGTGAAAGTAATAACAACTTTATTCAATAAAAAATACCTTTAATAAACCCTAACATGTCATATTAACCTAGAAAGATCGTTTATAGAATCAAAATTTTCAATTTACATTTATTTTAATATTTTTAATATCAATTATTTTAATCATTCATTAATATGGTAATTACTACATAATCATTGTGTCATAAATAATACTAATTATTTAAGGTCTAAAAATTATAAATAAAATATTATGATATAGGTAATATTCTTATAATTATGATTAATATTTATAGTAGAATTTATCTTATGTATTACGCATTATTAAAATTGGTTTAGTTATTAAAATTATAATTAAAAACTTTTAAATCTTCTTTAAATAAAATACAATAAATGTGCTAATCTAACCAAATTGGATAAAAAGGATATAATTTTTGTCCTAATGTTTATTTTCATTAAAAAACACTTATCCAATAGAATTTGGACACGTGTTGGTGTAATTTTATAATATTATAATATAATTTTTACCTTTAATTACCCTATTTACTTTTAATAGTGGTAAATACAGAGAAAACGTTAAAATTCACCAAAAAAGTATTTGACTCCTATTAAACCACATTTTACTTACCGATGAAAAATATTTCTGTTGGATTTTTAAAATTAAATTCATAGATGCGGTAAAATTATATTATATGCAAATTTTCAAAAGTGCCTAGAAGGTGTGTAAAAGACGTTAAAAAGTTCAATAAAATTTTATAAATCCTATCTTATTATAAAATGGCTCCAATGAAATAAATTGTAATAAAATAGTTATTATGTATATATTTTGACATTAAAATGGTTTTAAATTAATATATTTATTTAAATCAAATGTTTTTAAGGAATAATTCAATGTTTTTCACTATTCATCGAAAATTGAATGTTTTTAAAAAATACACAAAATTCACCCTACGATAATTTTGATATTATGAATTAAAAAATGATGTTCATTCTGAGAAATAAAATATATAAAATTTTAAAAAGTTGATATTACAATTGATAACAACTTTTTTAAAATGGCTAGTTTGATTGGTCGTGGTGTGGTTGAACTCGGAGCTATGTACATCACAAGCTATTATATTATTGAAAGAGAAGAATAATGTGGAATATTAGGGTGTTACATAATAAAATATTATAAAAGTTATATTCATAAAATATATTTTTTCACTCTAAAATAATTTTATTTTATATTTTCTAGATTAATTTTATAATACCTTAGTGGATCCCCTAAGACTTATAAAATATTTTTACATTTTAAAATGATTTCCTTGAGAGTATGACTCACCTCCACATAAGAAAGCAATATATTTTAATATTTTCCTCCCTCATCCTTATAAAATATTGTATTCCACTTCCATTTGGCTGAAACCATGGGCAAAAACCATAGGATGGTTTGTGGTTTTGAATATTTTATTGTGTAGTGTCCAAAACCAAAATAATAAAGAATTCCATCTCCTTTCCTATATAAACCAACACAATCTCCCATTCATATTCACAAAAACCATTCATATATCAACCAACCACTAAACCATACTTCCTAGAGTCCTCTCAAGGCTCCCCAAAGCTCAATATAATCCTCTCCTAAGCCTTTTGGATCACACATCCAAGTAAGGTTTCATCACTTTACTATACTCCTTTCAAATTAGAGCAACTTATTTGAACGTAGTTCATGTAATTTAGAATGGATATAATTTGATTATTTTATAATAATTAAATTACTATACATTTGATGTTATTTTAATTAGGTATTATTTATCCTCCATAATTTTGAACATTTCCTAATCCGTTACTATGAAAAAGATTCGTAAGGGATTCCACTCTTCTCATTTCCTTTTAAGATACTCTTTTGCATTATACTTCTTATGCTACATGTTTATATATTGGGATATTATGATCCATGACCCCCCATAAATTCCATTTGATGTATATATGATGAGATATTCCTTTCAATCTCATCAATATCCCCTATGATTTTTTAATAATACCCATTATTAGGACGAAATTTTATAAGAGGTCTTCTACCCTCCTCTTTTATCATGCAATATATTCATGTTATTTATTTGAATTTATATTGTTCCAATGTTGGTATATATTATTAAATATCCTCCTTATTAACAAATTTATGTATAAATTATGATATCCCCTTTTACTCAAATTTATCCTTCTTATGAACCTTTATGTATACTCATTACCATGATGAATTTTAATACGAGATTTATTCCTTTACCATTATTTTTGTCAAAGTTTCTTTATGTTGTTATCCCCCTTTACATTCAATTAAAAATTTGTGGTATTATTTCTCACCCCAATAATAATTCCCTCCTTATGTTTAAATGGATATATACCTCTTCCTTTCTCATTAATTCCTCCCATCTACACCTGTTACCATGGAGAAATTTCATAGGAGTTATTTCGTTTCTCCTCTTTCTTCAGGTTTCTTTATTATGATACAACTTCAATTTACAAATTCCATGTATTTTGACATTTATATATATTTCCCTATACTATTAATTTTATTTAAATATGATTAGATACCCATTTTTGTCTCATTAATTATTTTTATGAATTTTTATGTCACATCGTTATGCTTCCAAAATTGCACCACGATTTTATAATCCAAAATCATTGTGTAGTGAATACCATACCCATTTCTATATCAAGGGTATTGACCTTTATGAACATATAATAATTTAATCGTACATGAATATATGTATTCTAAATTTTTTTAATCGTGTAATAGCTTACGATGTTGAATGATTCTATGTTAATTTATCCATGTGGCACACCTATGCATGAAATGAAATGTTTAAAAAGTTTGTTCCCTCATAGCGCTGCAATGCATTGGGTCATATTTATTATCATGATATTCCATGTAAAATGATGGTATACTAATTATAATTCAAGTGAAATTAGGGTTTACTAATTCTAATTCTAGATAAATAAGGGTTTACTCATGCTAATACATGTGCAATGAGCCTTAGCTCATTCTAATATCATGTTGTATATTGTTCCCACATTTCCATGTTATGATAGTCATGCTATATCAAGCCTTTATGTTCATGTTTCTCTTATTCTCCAATGGTATTCCAATTTACTAATATGTATTGTATTCTTCATGTTATTCCTTGTTCACTCCCTTATAAGGGTTTATATTTCACAAGTTTTTTATGCATGTTCTTAGGTAATCCCATGTAATGTTATGTACATAGGAATGTTGTGGTCTTGTAAAATATTTTTTTTCAATAAAGAGGTTGTATCTTATGTTATAATTTGTTATTTAATGTTCTTAATTTACCGATATACTAGACCTCTTGATCCTTAGATTTTTCTTAAGTGCATGTTTATGTAATAAATCAGGTTAAAGTGTGTAATAAAGAGTCAGGTTTTTATATTACATGGGTGTTATTGATATCAGAAAAAAAAATAATTCCATTAAGGTGGATTAATGAGGTAATTAAATTTGTCTCGAAATTAATTATTCATAGGTGACCAAGTAAATCATAAGGAATCACCTTATTAGATCCCTAAGAAATATATTTCCCATCTAATGTCTAATGGGTCCTTGGATGAACCATTAGGGGTGCATCCCTCGTATCCTTTGGAATATCCTATGAATACATTAATGGGATAAAATTTCCACCCTCATAAAGTAAAATACATTATTTAGGGATATACATCCACCAAAGACATCGTAATACAATTAAAAACAATGAATCTCAATAATTTTGAATTTCCATTAGTTTCTCTATTCAAAACATTAATCACATCCATTCTTATTGTTATCACATTATTAAAGGAAGTCCTACCATCACATGAGTTTATTTATATAAAAATAATATATATCTTATGTTGAATCATAGGTACCACCTCAAAGATCCACCCCTATATCAACCATAACATTGGAAGGTATCCATTCTGTGAATCTGGTACCACTATACTGTATAATCTGATCCCAACCATAATGGATATCCTACGGCATCATCTATCTCATCAGTTGATTCCTACAAAACCAAGTCAATAACATAGTGTTTTTTCCTATAGTTTATTCTTAGGCATCTTCAATAATCACATATCACAATTTAAATAAAATAAAATAAAAATACAGTCAGTTATGGACGAAGGCTACACCAGATGATATCATTATTACCCCATAGAGTTTACACATTCATTTGGGTTCAATTTCACACCCATAAAGAGGCTTAACAATATCCATACACACCCTCTTGGGGTTAGTCTATAAACTAGGAACCCACTCTAATCCTCATGATCATTGTCAATTAATGGAATCAATACAAGGATCTTCAGTCACAACAATGGTCTCAGGTCAATGCCTAATGTCTTATAGACATCACATCCCATGGTATTATCACACGTTTGTATAGCCTCACTGGAAACAATGAGAACACCAAATTGGAAATAGTAAAAATTTGTCACAAAAACCATCTAAGTTGTTAATTTATAACTAGATCGGTCTTCTCACCCATCCCATCATCCATATGCCACTTTCTATCAACATAGGCTAAGAACGTCTCAAGTAAAGGCCTTATCTATGGATGACTGAGGTGATAAATCCAGTTCTATAGACCCTCATAGACTTGTATCATTGTGTTACCTAACAAATAATTTATGTAAGATACTACATTTTTCCAAGGGATTCTCTCTTTAATGTTTCGATGATCCTCATATAATTGATTGTTTTAGTTTGAACATGGGATGTCAAGCCATAAATGGATTTTTTCTAGGTAGAAGTAGCAGTTGTAAGATCCTAAATCAATACTTTCCCAAATCAAAGTATGTTTTCTTATTATCCTCCCTATTATTAGGTTAATATATTCTTGGTTGATGGCCTTATGTCTTGATAAATCCATAAGTGGCCTAAAATGGGTGTCATGGAAATTCTTCAACCAAGAACTCAAGATCTACACCATAGAACCATGGACTATGATGTAGAGTTGGAGGCAGCTCCATAGTATCCTAGGATATTTCATTGGGTATACAGGATCTTATGTTTTTAATTATATTAAACATTTGTGTTGTATATTTTATAAGGACCCAGCCTGAAACATTACTTAATATTGAATTAAATGAATAATTCACATTGAGGATCTTTTAAGGTTTAGAGTTTTAGGGAATTAGATCATAAATCATGAATTACATTCCACATTTAAACAAAGTGGTTACATAAAAGATAGTACTCATTTTCCCCATCAACGGAAACATATTTAAAATAAAAACATGGATTCTTTCTTGACACATCCTTGACACAATCACCATATCATGTACTTTTCCCTTGACCTGTGAAAAACATTTCAAAAACTTGGGATGAGCATAAAAAGATCAGTAAGGGATATAAAATATGGAAAGGAAACATGATTACATGTATACATAAGAATGAAATCATAATTTACCCATAAAACATAATCACTTTAACATACCTCATAAAATCATGAATAAATCATAGAAATCATAAGACATAAGGCTAACTTGAGGCATTCATAACATTTTTACGTAGGGAGTAACCCTCTTGGTTACGTTCGGAATACCCATCACAGTATATTCCCTAAATCTCTTTGAATAAAACTCATTGTTTAACTCCTTCGCGTTACCCAATGCATTGGAGAGCTCTATCGGGCTCACCTACCCTTAGTTTATCACGGAACCACCTATCTTCATAATAATTCCCAAGAAACACAACATAATCGTATCACATAAAACATGCATAAAGGAAACATAACATTTCCACCTTTCAATCACAAGATATCAATACAACACATTGATATAAAAACATTATGAAAACCATTTTCAATTCCAAAATAAAAGATAAGTAAAACATGGTATTTATTTTTCTTTTAAAAAGAATGTATGGCTTGTAGAGGAAGCTGAAACTCAAATAATGGTCATGGCGGCGGAGAAGTCGTTGTCACCGCATACATACGACAAAAAAATTCCATTTTGTTGTTTAGTAAAACGATTCGTATAAAAAATATTCCTTTTGGATAAACGTAAAAGTAAAAGGGGTTTATACACCATATAAAAGAAGGCTGTGTATAAAACAAAATATGCCTCAATGAATGGAGATTGAGACGAAGTCCCATACAAAGACGATATCCTTGGATTAAGGATAAATCAATTACATAATTATGTGTGACAAAAGAATACACAGAATATAAGTGGATATTAAGTGAAAAACAATCAGAGTACATTCAAACATATTCATATAACCACATATTCAAGGAGTACAATTTTATCCCAAAGAATCAAAATTGGGTTAAGAAGTTCCCTTAAAAAAATTTGACAGCCTAAGGACGTCACTTAAAAAATCAGAAAATAAATTTGATAAGAGATAAAAAGGGTATCTCATCACATGGACATAAAATTTTCATCAATAAGGATATACAAGAACATATCCCAACATAATAGTATGTGAATTAAAAGACATAACAAAAGAAGTCTTTTATAAGAGGAGGGTGAAAGTTTCCCTTACTGACTTGGGTAACTTTCGAAACATACACCCCATTGAAGAAGGGTCATACAATGAATATGTAAATACCAATAAATGAAATATATTTCGCAAAGAGTATAATAATTGGAATTACATACACTACTCAAAGGAAATTGTGGAAAATGTAGCATAAATCCCACGAGACTAAAAGTGAGATGAAAAATCCCTTACGAAAACTCGGCAGCCTAACGACACCACTTAAAAATCCAAAAAGGGATTGATGAGATCAAATAGGGTCTCTCATAATATTACAATAAAATATACTGCAAGAGGAATATAAAATAACATCCCCCATCATAACAAATATGAGCACAAAATAAGTGAAATAAAGGAGAGTACTTAAAAAGAAAGAGTGGTTAGATCTCTTACGAAAATTCGGCAGCCTAACGGCGCCACTCAAAACATCCAAAATGGATTAATGAGAGAGAATAGGGTCTCTAATCATATTAACATAAAAATTACAGTAGGATTAATGTAAAATAACATCCCAATCATAAGAAAGATGAGCTTAAAAGGAATTACATAAAAGAGTGTAATTAAAAAGAAAGAGAGGGGTAGGATCTCTTACCTCGGGTCTGACTTGACTCGATCGTTCTTTAACGTCCTGAATAATAAACTTGAGTTAATTTAAACTTTGATAAGAACCTTTTTCAAGTTCATTATTCTTTTTATATAACTTATTTCCATGTTATAAACAGTATGAAATCATTTATGTTAATAATGTTTGTTTTGTCGATATTTGGTTCTTAAGTCGAAAGTGGATTTCTTACAGTTACATGTTGTTCGTGTGGTCAAAGGTTCATTATATCCAGAATGATATTCATGATTTGGATATCCTATATATCATATATATCCATAATATACGTGTATTTATAATATTACATAATCATTTAGAGGTAAGAAATGAAATGCACCGTTCATGGAGACGGTAAGCCGTACGTACGCATGAACGCTACTTTCAATTCTATGTCATATTAATGGAATTAAAACAAAATGAGAGGTATGCATATTTTAATTCCAGAATTATATTCATAATTTTTATGTTACATACATCATATATAATAACTTTAAATCCATCCTTTATACATCCCACATATGGCATTAACGAATAAAATCACTTTGAGGGGGCGGTAGTCCGCACTTCCTAAAATGAAATTATCGTGTTTACCCACAATAGAAACCATAAGGGTATGACAAAAAAGAAAAATATATAAGCTTAAGTAAATCATAAAAATATTATATATAATATATAAATATAGTGACATATTAATGGCCACCTTTGAAGGTGTTATATGATTGTTGAACACTCATCCTTTCGTGAGGCAGAAATTCTCCATCCACAGAAACAATATGTTCTTTAACCATTTGATATAGGTGTGTGTAAGTGTAGCTCGAAATCTTCTTATAACAACAACGTAGTATATTTAATATACTGTAGTTGTTACAAAAAAAATTAATAAAAAGAGTTTAGGTGGTTGTAGAAGCAAAATAAAACAAAAGAACACAAGTGAAGACATTACCTTAAAATCGGGGAACTCTTTTTGATTTGAGCTCAAAGGCTTCCTTGGGAAGCCTTCTGCCCAAAGTGAGGCTTCTAGGAGTAAGAGAGGGATGTGGAGAGACAAAATGGGCAGATATTGGTCGAACCAAATGCTTGAGAGGTGTGGGTAAGGTGGTAGTGGTGGTGGCCTTTTATAAGAGGAGAGGAGGTCCACTCTTGGAAAGTAAAGAAATGTTACTTTATTTTAAAATGATTTTAGGATATAAAAGGTACCACATTGATATAATTAGAGTCTGAGGTGATAAGGGTTCTAAATATACCCATCCAATAGGTTTTTGAAAAGTTTAGGTTTTAGTTTTTACATTATCCTTTCATTTTATTTAAATTGTTAAATAATGAGGTAATCACTACACCATCATGATGTCATAAATAATTTAATTTATATAATGTCTAAAAATTATAAAAAAATACTATGATGTTGGAAATAGTTTTATCTTTCCAATTAATATTTATAGTCAAAAATATTACTTGTATAACCCAATTTAAAAATTGTTTTAGTAAAACAACTCATGTTTGTGTCATTTTTACTTTTACATTAAATAAAAAGATAATAATGTCATTTTACTTCCAAAGTGGCTCCAAGGGGTCCCCAAGTTGACCCATGGATTTTCATGGTCGGCCATGACACATCCAATAAGGGTAGGACATTTTTCAAGATCATCTCACATTATTAATACATTATTTTTACCTTAAACTATACTAATTACCTCTAATCGCGATTAAAAACTAAAAGTTACTATTTAGAAAAAAATTATTTTAATTCCATTGAACCAAATTTTACTTCCTAATGAAAACCATGTATGTCGGATTTTTTAAATTCAAATCACAGAGGTGGTAAACTTTCATTTAAATGGAAAATCAGTTTTTATAAGTACCACTTAGTGGTTTCACTATTCATCAAAAATTGACGTTCTTCAGAAAAATACCAAAACCTCACCCTAAGATATATTTGATATTCCGAATTCAAAAATGAATTCTATTTTAAAAAATTCAAAACATATAAGTTTCATTAATTAATTTAATAATTAATTCCCGCTGTCAGAGCAAATACCGTGTTTTTATGAAATAATAAGTATCAAAAGATTGGCACTAGTTTATGTCCGATTTCAAAGTGAAACTAATTCCAATGACAACAATTGGATTAAATGGTAAAAATATATTCAAATTTGACTTTAAAATAAATTCAAAATATAATCTAATCATATAAATAAATTAGATTAAAAAGTGGTTTTGAATTAAAATACAACATTTTTCACTATTCATTACAAAAATGATCTTTATCAGAAAAATACCAACAATTTACACAAAGTAAATTTTTTTGTCCCTATTCTAAAGAAGAATTTTATTTTGTCAAATATAACACATAAAATTGTTAAAAAGTGGATTTAAAAGACGTTCACTATCAAAAGGCTGTTAATCGACCTTTTAAAGAATATTAGAATGTTTATGCTTAAAAATTGGATTAATTCGTATTTTTAATCCTCTAAAATTTATTGTAAAAAGTAAAAATATTTGACAAACATACATAATAATTTTTTTAGTTCCGTTATTTCCTGCCATTACAATGGATAGGTGTTAACTACCATTTAAAATAATATTATTTTATTATTAGAGTGCAACGTAAGATTTCAGAGGAACTCGTTGCCACGTATTGGGTACGCCATCGAGCATAGCGTTCCCTTTAAAGTAATATTAGTATTTTTTCCACAATTAGGTATAAATATAAAAATGTCATATTCTTTATTTACCTGGGGTGTTACATCCTTCCCCCCTTTTGGGAATTGCGTCCTCACAATTTCAAAATTGGGCTTGGACACTCCATTGAAAGTCCCACATCGGAAAAGGAGTCAGTAAAAAAATCAATTTAAAGTAAAGAATGTGAAGTACAGAGGTCACCCGAGTTAACCAATACCAGGATTCTATGTATGAAAACATGGACATGGAGGAGAAAACATTGGGTCATGTTCTGATGGAGAGTGATAGAAAACATGTTTAGGAGAAACTTAACCACAAGAAAATCACAAACTGGTGAGGGGGTAAAAGGTATTAGATTCCCCATTAGGAAAGGTTAATAGAAAAAATTTTTGTTTTAAGTTTCTTTTTATTGGGGAATTTATTCATAAGGAAACATAATCACGTATCATGTTGACTTTCAACTTTTATTAGATTTCTTACACAAACTCATATTTTCTCCAAAAGACGAGTATTTAGGAAGACTTGTTCACATTAAGAGTACTATAATCAACTTCTAGAAAATCACCTAATCCACAAAAGAGAACTATATACTTCCCATGTCTTTAGAATTTCACCAAAACCAAAACTAAAAAGGGTAGTACTAGATCAGATAATCCAAAAATGTGTAACCCTTTATAAAAAGAAAATATATTCTTAATCTCCAAAATTTTTCCAATAAAACCCAAAGTTCAATGAGGACCATTTGATAAAAAATTTGTCCATAAAATTCTCCAATATAAGATTGAAACCCAAATATTTAAAGGATTTAGTCACATAGTCTTCCAAGTTAAATTGTTACATTTATCTCCAAACAACATCAGTTTCTCTTAAAGTCATGTATTGAAAAGTAATTAACCTAATCACATATCCTCCATGATAGGTTAATAAATTTCCATAGATAACCCAAAATCAACTTACTATTAATTCATAAAATCACCTAACTAAAAAGATTCAGTCAAACTAACCAGGGACTTCACGTAGTCCAGTGGTAGGTGATAAAAACCAGTCGCACTTTGGTTGTGGGTTCAATTCCCGCATCTTTGTCCGACGCGACGGGTTGTCACACAGTCTGCGTGTTTTCCTTTTTATAAAACTCAAAAAATTACCCTAACATGTTTTAACCTCAATAGTTTCCTTATACCTCTCATTTTCATCCAAATTCATTATGATCTCAACATCTTAATTGTTGAAGTCTTATTTCACCACCATAAGATAAAATAAAACGATTCCCAAAATGAATAACATCATACCTTGATCATGGAGTCCACTCGGTTTCATCGCCATCTTGTTCATGTAGGTAGACGTCCCATGCATTACAACAATGATTTAGAGGTCCTTCAAAGTCATTTGCTTCCTCCATCCAAATACACTTTGTACAACATGGGTCATATGGGTGTTCACAGAAAAACAGTTTTGTAAAATAATCATCTATGACATATAATTCCAAAACATCTGATAAAACATGATTTCTATAAAATATTTTGACAGAATTTGAGTTGAAACTTTCTATTATTGGTCCTTTTAAAATACGATAAGTATGTGCTGAGAGACTATATTTTAAAAGAAAATATAAATAGGTTGCACAAGGGTATCCTTCCTTGGCACCATTTTTAAAATCATAATATGCTTCAAATTCTTTTGATAAGGTAAAATATTTGAAAATACCTTGACAATATTTACCTTTCATGAAAATATGAGAATATTGTAAAAATATTATTTGTCTAAAAACAACCCATGATCCACGATGATAACGAGCTATAGTGGAGGTGTTTGATATCTCAAACAACTGCTTGCAAGCGAGTTGTATGCTATAAAAAGTTTCACAATCATATGAACATGACTTTGCAATAATTATTTCAAGCATGTCATCAGGAAGAGATAGTAATGTCGTTTGAGATCCTTCTCCTTCCATTCGTAACTGACTTTACTTGTCCTGAAAGAAAGTTATAAAATAAGGATTTAACTAAAATAATAGATATAGGGACTAACCATGTGTCTAACAAAAACTCCTAATCCCTAAAGTTGTCTAAACTGACCTCTGATACCAACTATAAGGACCCAGCCTTAAACCTTAACTAATATTGAATTAAATGAATAATTAACATTGAGGATCCTTTCAGGTTTAGAGTTTTAGAGAATTAGATCATAAATCATGAATTACATTCCACATTTAAACAAAGTGGTTACATAAAATATAGTACTCGTTTTTCCCCACCAACGGAAACATATTTCAAATAAAACATGGATTCATTCTTGACACTTCCTTGACACTATCACCATATCATGTACCTTTCCCTTGACCAGTGAAAAACATTTCAAAAACTTGGGATGAGGATAAAAAGCTCAGTAAGGGATATAAAAATATGGAAAGGAAACATGAGTACATGTATACATAACAATGAAATCATACATTACCCATAAAACATAAGAACATTAACATACCTCATCAAATCATGAATAAATCATAGAAATCATAAGACATAAGTGTAACTTGAGGCATTCATTACATTCTTACGTAGGGAGTAACCCTCTTGTTTACGTTCAGAATACCCATCAAAGTATATTCCCGAAATCTCTTCGGAGAAACCTCAACGTTTAACTCCTTCACGTTACCCAATGCATTGGAGAGCTATATCGGGCTCACCCACCCTTATTTTATCACATAACCACCCGTCTTTATAATAATTCTCAAGAACCACAACGTAATCGTATCATATAAAACATGCATAAAGGAAACATAACATTTCCACCTTTCAATCACAAGATATCAATACAACAAATTGATATAAAAAATTATGAAAACCATTTTCAATACCAAAATAAAAGAAAAGTAACACATGGTATTTATTTTTCTTTTAAAAAGAAGGTATGGCTTGTAGAGGAAGCCGAAGCTCAAATAATGGTCACGGCGGCGGAGAAGTCATTGTCACCGCATACGTACGACAAAAACATTCCCTTTTGTCGTTTAGTAAAACGCTTCGTAAAAAAAAATCCTTTTGGATAAATGTAAAAGTAAAAGGGTTATATACACCATATAAAAGAATGTTGTGTATAAAACAAAATATTCCTCAATGAATGGAGATTGAGACGAAGTCCCATACAAAGACGATATCCTTGGATTAAAGATAAATCAATTACATAATTATGTGTGACAAACGAATACACCAAATATAAGTAGATATTAAGTGAAAAACAATCAGAGGACATTCACACATATTCATAGAACGACATATTCAAGGAGTACAAGTTTATCCCAATGAATCAAAATTGGGTTAAGAAGTTCCCTTACAAAAATTCGACAGCCTAACAGCGTCACTTAAAAATTCAGAAAAAAGTTGATGAGAGATAAAATGGGTATCTCATCACTTGGAAATAAAATTTACATCAATAAGGATATATAATAACATATCCCAACATAATAGTATTTTAATTAAAAGACATAACAAAAGAAGTCTTTTAAAAGAGGGGGGTGAAAGGTTCCCTTACCGACTTGGGTAACTTTCAAAACATACACCCCATTGAAGAAGGGTCATACAATGAATATGTTAATACCCATAAATGAAATTATATTACACAAAGAGTATAATAATTGGAAGTAAATAAACCACTCAAAGGAAATGGTGGGAAATGTAGCATAAATATCACGAGACTAAAAGTGAGATGAAAAATCCCATACGAAAACTCGGCAACCTAACGACGCCACTTAAAACATCCAAAAATGGATTGATGAGATCAAATAGGGTCTCTCATCATATTAGAATAAAATGTACAGAAATATGGATATAAAAGAACACCCCCCATCATAAAAAAGAGGAGATTAAAAGAAGTGACATAAAGGAGAGTACTTAAAAAGAAAGAGAGAGGTTAGATCTCTTACGAACATTCGGCAGCCTAACGGCGCCACTCAAAACTTCCAAAATGGATTAATGAGAGAGAATAGGGTCTCTCATCATATTAAAATAAAAATTACAGTAGGTTTAATATAAAATAACATCCAAATCATAAAAAATATGATCTCAAAAGGAATGACATAAAATAGTGTACTTAAAAATAAAGAGAGGGGTATGATCCCTTACCTCGGGTCCGACTTGACTCGATCGTTCTTTAACGTCCTGAATAATAAACTTGAGTTAATTTCCACTTTCATAAGAACCTTTTTCAAGTTCATTATTCCTTTTATATCACGTATTGCCATGTTATATACATTATGTAATCATTTAAGTTAATAATGTTTGTTTTGTCGATATTTGGTTCATAAGTCGAAAGTGGACTTCTTACAATTACATGTTGTTCGTGTGGTCAAAGGATCATTATATCCAGATTGATATTCATGATTTGGATATCCTATATATCATATATATCCAGAATATACATGTATTTATAATATTACATAATAATGTAGAGGTAATAAATGAAATGCACCATTCATGGAGACGGTAAGCCGTACGTACGCATGAACACTACTTTCATTTCTATGTCATATTAATGGAATTAAAACCAAATGAGAGGTATGTATATTTTAATTCCATAATTTTATTCATCATTTATATGTAACATAAATCATATATCATAACTTTAAATCCATCCTTTATCCATCCCACATATGGCATTAACAAATCAAATCATTTTGAGGGGGCGGTAGTCCGCACTTCTTAAAAAGAAATTATCGTGTTTACCCACAATGGAAACCATAAGGGTATTCCAAAAAAGAAAAATACATAAGCTTAAGTAAAACATAAACATATTATATATCATATATAAATATAGTGACATCTTAATGGCCACCTTTGAAGGTGTTATATGAGTGTTGAACAATCATCGTTTCGTGGGGCAGAAATTTGCCATCTACAGAAACAGAATGTTCGTTAACCATTTGATGTAGGTGTGTGTAAGTGTAGATCTAATGCTTCTTATAAAAACATCCTAGTATATTTAAGATACTGGATTTGTAACAAAAGAAATTAATAAAAAGAGTTTAGGGTGTTGGAGAAGCAAAATAAAACAAAAGAACACAAGTGAAGACATTACCTTAAAATCGGGTAACTCTTTTTGATTTGAGCTCAAAGGCTTCCTTGGGAAGACTTCATTCCAAAGTGAGGCTTCTAGGAGTAAGAGAGGGATGTGGAGAGACAAAATGGGCAGAGCTTGGACGATCCAAAGTCTTGAAAGGTGTGGTTAAGGTGGTAGTGGTGGGGGCCTTTTATAAGAGGAGAGGAGGGGCACTCTTGGAAGGTAAAGAAATGTTACTTTATTTTAAAATGAGTTTCGGATTTAAAAGGTCCCAAATTGATATAATTTGAGGCTAAGGTGATAAGGGTTCGGAATAAACCCATCCAATAGGTTTTTTAAAAGTGTAGGGTTTAGTTTTTACATTATCATTTCGTTTTATTTAAATTGTTAAATAATAAGGTAATCATTGCATCATAATGATGTCATAATTAATTTAATGTATTTAATGTATAAAAATTATAAAAACTACTATGATGTAGGAAATATTTTTATCATTAAAATGAAAATTTATAGTCAAAAATCTGACTTGTATAACCCCATTTAAAAATTGTTTTAGTAAAACAACTCATGTTTGTGTCATTTTTACTTTTACATTAAATAAAAAGATAATAATGACATTTTCCTTCCAAAGTGGATCCATGGGATCCCCAAGTTGTCCCATGGATTATCATGGTCGGAAATGACACATACAATAAGGGTAGTACATGTGTAAAGCTCATCTCATATTATTAAAACATTATTTTTATCTTAAACTACACTAATTACCTCTAATCGCGATTAAAAACATAAAAGTTACTATTCACCAAAAAATTTATTTTAATTCCATTGAACCACATTTTACTTCTTAATGACCACCATGTATGTTTTATTTTTTAATTAAAAACATAGAGGTGGTAAAATTTCATTTAAACGGGAAATTAGTTTTTATAAGTAGCACTTAGTGGTTTCACTATTCATCAAAAACTAATGTTCTTCAGAAAAATACCAAATCATCACCCTAAGCTATATTTGATATTCCGACTACAAAAATGAAGTCTATTTTACAAAATTCAAAACACATAAGTTTCATTAACTAATTTAATAATAAATTCCCGTTGTCAGAGAAAATAGCGTGTTTTTATGAAACAATAAGTATCAAAAGATTGACACTTGTTTAAGTCCGATTTCAATGTGAAATTAATTCCAATGACCACAATTGGATTAAATGGTAAAAATATATTCTCTTTGAACTTTAAAAACAATTAAAAATATAATCTAATCATATAAATAAATTAGATTAAAAAGTGGTTTTGAATTAAAATACAACATTTTTCACTATTCATTAAAAAAATGAACTTTCTCGGAATAATACCAAAAATTGACACAAAGTAAATTTTGATGTCCCGATTCTAAAGAAGAATTTTATTTTGTAAATTATAACACATAAAATTGTTAAAAAGTGGATTCAAAAGAGGTTCTCCCTCAAAAGGCGGTTAATCGACCTTTTAAAGAATATTAGAATGTTTATGGTTTAAAATTGGATTTATTCGCATTTTTAATCCTCTACCATTTATTGTAAAAAGTAAAAATATTTGACAAACATACATAATCATTTTTTAGTTAGTTCCATTCTTTACCGCCATTACAATGGCTAGGCGTTAACTACCATTTAAAATAATATTATTTTATTATTAGAGTGAAACGTAAGATTTCAAAGAAACTCGTTGTCGCGTATTGGGTACGCCATCGAGCGTAGCGTTACCTTTAAAGTAATATTAATATTTTTTTCCACAAATAGGTATAAACATAAATATGTCATATTCTTTATTTACCTGGGGTGTTACACAATTGGTGTGTGAAGAAGGATATACCATTGTTCCATAGACCACTTTGGAGGGCTTATTCCATATTTCAATTAAATATGGATGGCTATGTTCAGAAATTGTATATTTTATCATTATATTGTGGCTATGATCTTCATTTAGATAATGAATTTCAATTATTATTTATCTGCTTTAAATAGGTTATAAGAGATGGTCTTGAACATAGTTTATCCCTCCAAATACCTTGGTCACCATCCTCACATTATCTAGTTCCAGAGATTTATATATATATTGACATGACACCGCACAGTAGTGAACCCTCCAATATGTAGTAGATCAAGTCTCAATTGGATTTAATTTAAATTACCTCCCACTACACCATGGTGGTTCCTCACATAACACTTTAAATGTTGTAAAATCTTACCAATGCCCATAACATTGTGCTAGCACAGGTTATTTTCCACTATCCTTAGTCTTGTGTTTTGGTGGTTCTCTTCTAGCACACTATGCATTGTGGTGTGTTATCATAATTCTTGGTGGTTGTTTCAGGTTCATATCTATCTTGGATCCCCTAATGTTTTCACTAAATAACCCTTTTCAAAGGGTTTCCCCTTCTCCCCTCTTGAACTATGTTCGAGGATCATTTTATAAGGATCGTCTTTGGTTATGTTTGGATATAAACCTTGGTTTTGTATCTCCATACATTATTATTGGTCCCATGAAATATCTAACTGGAAATTGGAATAGGATCCATAGGCCTATGATCATATTCTAGATGGTGGGAAATCATGGTATGTGTCCCAACACATATGTTCATGGTGTTTCAAATATTAGATCTTCTTTTGAGGTTTGCGGTATAGAATAACTCTATAATGTTTTTTAAAATTATCTTATTATGTATCAAGGATAAGAAAATAGAAAAATGGTGTGTGAACAACACAAATAGTTTGATAAATACATGTTCAATGATATTCCTATTATTATACCTTCCATTGGATCTTTTCTGGTTCGTTGGCATTGAAACCATGAACTATAAATCTTGATTAATTTTTTCTTGGAATAAAATTTGAAAATTTGTAATTTTATATTTGGAATACATGTGCATTTTATTGTCAATTATAAAATTGAATATTTTTATAGTGGTGATCCATACTCTCTAAGGAGGTTCTACTAACTGAGAATAATTTCCTTGTCTTTTGTTATATGGATAAATTGGAGAACATGGAAAAAAATTAATGCTAAATTATAATTTTGGATACTTTTCCTTGATATTAATGAAATGATTACCAAGGGATTGATTATTGTGTCATGATATAAGGAACCGATTATTCTTCATGAAGTAGGATTTCCAGCACTTGATATGCGCTCTGATTCACCCCATGTGATGTAAACATAGGAAGATGTAAGAGACAATAACATTAAAATTCCCGTGGAAACTAGTATGAGATGAGCTATGATTCACCCCTTATGGAGTGTACATGAGAATATATAAGAGACTTCATCATGGGAATATATATAGAGATAGGTGTGTTACTAGATAAATAATACTAACAACACATCCTAACTTATTAGGATATGCCAATGGTTGGGGAGATCTATCCGAACATATAAGGATCTATAACATGAGAAATATATCTAGAATAGAAATGAAATAGGTTTTTATAACCACATGTATCACCTCGTATCCTAAGGGATGGAATGGTTGTTATATGTATAGTATTAATTTATTTAATTAATACCTCAATTTGTAAATTTAATGCATGTGTTATATCATTAAGTGGGATTTTATATACATCGTGGGTGTCAAAATACTACGTTTACTCACAAAATATTCTACCCACCATTTTTCGTCTAGTGGATTCCTTTTATATAGGTATAGATAAGGGTAAGAGACCGTGTTGTTTATTATTTCTTGTTGGATAAGCTATAGTTAATAGATGGGACTGACAAGGGGCCTATGGATTGGGATTTGGGATAAGTTTACCTTTCCATTTTTTTCTTTTAGTGTTATATTTTTCGCATGTCATTTAGTTACATTTAATACTAATAATACTTGATTCTATTTTTATTGGAATGTTTGATTCATACTATATTAATGCTTGTGGTTTATTAATATATTTTTCGCTATTTTCTCTACACTGTTATTATATTTGACTATTTTTGAAATTTTATACCATGGGTTATATTATTCCCACCATACTCTCTAATCATGGAAAACTAGTCAATAGAATCTTTCATATGGGGTGGTGTACCTCTAGTCATGTATCTAACCAGCTCAGTCACAATAGATAGCACTGGTCTAGTGGCATTATAAATTATTATTAGATTAGTAGGTTTATTTCCTATTGCTTTAATATTTTGGAAATGTATAATAGAGACTATAATGTCTTGTGACTTAGTAACAAGATTTTTCTTTGGATTAGGTAATCCATGTTCAGTTGGAAATCTGAGTTTCAAGATTTGGGGTTATCATTCATGATATTAAAATATTATGGTTTTGATGTTATTTCACCTCTACGGATTTATATATTGTTTGATATATATTTTTCATATTTTTTTCTTCAGAGATGATATGTATGTGATGATTATACATGAATCTTTATGGGAACATAATAAAATCCATTTTTAATTCTCGTATCATATCTGTTTCATGTTATATATTTTTCCTTTAAAAAATAAAAATAAAACCCTTGATATATGTGAACGAGCATGTACCCCAGTGCTACAAGATCCTTCTTGGCATCCAAAAGACCTAGGATCAAATCTAGGTAGAGATTAATTTCCATGTACAGTAGTAGCACTGTAGTAGAGAACTATAGTACTACTATAGTAGCATCAGAGCAATAATGGTGATGACACTGTAGTAGCGGTGAAACTGCATCGGTGGAGGCACTGTAATAAGAACTATATCAGTGGCAGTAAAATAGCTTCCCGAGTACTATAGCAATACTATTCTTCAAAGGGCCCTTTGGGCCCAAAAAATTGACCTTCAAGACTTGTATTTAAACCACTTAGACATGGACCATTATGCTATGTAATGGGTCTCCCTCTACCCAGTCTAAAGAGGTATTTGCGTTAATAATAAATGAGGCGTCAGCCCCAACCTTTTAAAAAAAACCCTTGATATTCCTTTTAAAAATAAATGAAATAAACTATTATAGTTTTCCAAAAAACTTGTTAATAATGTCAAGACAATACATGGGACAATATTTCTCTTTTATTACAGATTTAGGTTGGTCCTGTTGTGTAACATGAGTTATAAGGTGTGTGTTAAACCTCTTAGTTAAAATGATTCCTTTTCAAATTCAAATCCTCCTCCAGGAGACTGGTAATCAACACTTCTCTAATGAAATAAAGCCATCACATCTTGTAGAAATAAATAATCATTTAGAAAATGTACATTATTATTGTTTTGGAAGGCTCATGTGATCTGTAGAAAGGTATTCTATTCACACATTATCTTTGATTTCTGACAAGATGAGAGTGTTCCAGCTACATTTTCCACCAACATTCTTTGAGAGGGAGGTCTATAGGAAGATGAGTCCAAGATTGATTCAGTTAATAGAATAATTTTTTACATATAGAATCTCACTGATAAGAGTGTAGAGAAGGATACATACTAATTATGGGAACCATATAAGAATTTGTGGTTAATTCAAAATCAAGATGGGAAGGAAGAGGATTTATCTTGGAAGGCTTTCAATGCGATGCGTATGTACCACAATTATCGAGATTCATTGGGGGAATAAGGGGACTCATGAGATTATGAACCTAACAGAGGAAGACATGTCGGTGATGGGATTTGATGGACCCTTCACCAGACTATATGATTTTTCTTCATCATTAATAGCTAAGGTGGTCACTAGGCTAAGATGTTCTCATGATGGGATTTTCTTCAAGATAATGATACAAGTAACTATATGCAATTTTAGAAACATTGTAGATGTGATGAACCAAACTCTTATTAAGGAAAAAAATATGATAGAGGCCCCATGATTTAGCCATATAGATTCAACATGGAAATCTGGAAACTCTTATTCTATTGTAATGAAGTAAAAATATAGCTGTTACCATTAGGGAAGTAGTGGGAAAGGGAACCATGGGTGAGGGAATACATCTCATATTGCTAATACATTAGAGTTCTTTTAGTGTGTCAATTCTAGACCCAATTAATAATAGGGGCCTTTACCTATAAGGGATTGTTAATATTTTAGTATTTTAGGCCATTATTATAAGTTTGAATGGTTTCTCTTGTGGAAGTAAAGAGGTTGGGGATTTGGATAGGAACTTGAGTGAGGGATGTACTCAGCTACCGCTTAGGAAAAATGAATCTTGAATCCTAATGAATGATTAGGATTAGGTAATGGATGTGGTACCCCAATGTAAGATTACACGAACCATCAAATAGTAACATCACTGAGGATTCATACTAGAGCCCAAGGAAGAGGGATGAGTCATATACACATTATGCAACCTTCTCCAGCTTGTTCGAATGCATGACACTCTATTGTAAGATATAAAAATCATATAAAATATACCCCAACACATTTTTTGTTCGTTATAGTATAATTTTATTCCTTTTTCGATTCTCAATGTATAATTTTTTTGGGGTTTATTGTGGTGATCTTTTATGTTATTATAACCATTGATAATTTTTTTGGGCATGCGGTCAAAGGAAGTCAAATCTTGTAAAGTGAGTTCTCTAGAAATTGGCGGTTACCGTTTCGTTTGTCAATAATATGTTCTGGAAGTTATATGATTAAATTTTAATATTTGTTTTTTTGGAAAATTATATTCTCGGATCATATTAGATATTATAAATGGATAGTTACATTTTTATATCTTGAAAGAGGCTTCTATACACACTAGAGAGAGTGGTATCATTATAATAGTTGTGTTGGACCAATTCAACGTAGATAAGATATTCTCATTGATCATATAGATAATATTATTATAAGAAATCATGGGATGTAACAAGATACTTTACCTTTTAGGGTGTGGTATTTTGAGGATGTATTTCAAAAATAATCATCCAGTATACCACCTAAGTTGGAGATTGGTTTTTTTATTGATTTAGTGTCAGGAGAGGAATAAATTTCTATCCCTCCTTATAGTATGTTACCAAAATATCATCCTGAGTATAAATTTTATTTTTATGATCTAGAAGATAATTTATTTATGCAACCTAGTACAATGATATGGGGTTCCACAGTTCATTTATACATGAAGGATGATTGGACAATGGGCTTATCTATAGATTATTTAATTAAGAACCAGATGATTGGCATGAACTGATATCCCCTTCTATGCATCAATGATCTCTTTTATTATATGATATATTCTAGGTTCATATCAATGATTTTCCGGAGTTTATGGTGCCATCATTTCAGGTTTATATCATTAGACATACCCTAGACTACTTTTAGGAGCATGTGTGGATTTTATGAATTTGTGATTTTGTCATTTTCCCTGATGATTTCACCAATGGTGTAAATGGACATGATGAAATATATCTTTTACCAGTTCCAAAATTAGTTTTTGGTAGTATTCATGGATGAAAAATTCATGAAATCCTAGTGAAAAGAAGATCATTCCCAATATATTTACATCATCTTGAGTACAATGAGATAGAATTAAAAGTTTGAAAAAACTTTCTACATGTTGTTTATATATTGATAGAATGATAATCTAAGCCTATGTTAGCATTGGGGATAGAGTGGAAGTGGACCTAGAGAATGTTACCTTTTTTTTATTTTTGGAAAAACCCAAAATTGATTTTGAGATTTAAATTTCTATTTTACAACTAGGTTATTATATACATTTAATCTAGGAATTCTCATGCATGGTACCACAAATGTATTAGAGTACCTTGAAAGGGGAATCATTTTTCTGATTTGATACTTGTGTGACAGGTTTCTAAAAGCAAAATAGTAGGTTGGACTCAACACAGATCATCACCTTAACCATGTCAGGTGAGGCATATATAACATATTGTGATGTATATAATGTTATACTTAAAGTAGTTCTGATGCGAGAGGAATGAGGGGTAGATAATACCTCCAGATAGTTGAGACCACAATAAAATGATTAACCTACTAATGATAGGATGTTAGATGTAATGGTGCATTAAATGATATGTTATAAACACTGTCTATTGAGGGAGATTTTTATTGTTTATATAGACAACATGATCCTCAATATTATCAATTCTCAGTGTGGTCTAAACCATTAATTGAGGTGGTGGGTTGAGTGTCTATAGTTTATCAAATCTAAGATAGATCATACACTAGGAAAGTGAATTTTCACTATTTATACCTTGATTTAAAAGGTACAAATAGATGTATTGATCTATTCTTGTGGTGAGAGGTTGCTTATGGAACTCTTTTCAGACTTGTATAAATAATTATAGAAGCCCAAGGGCAGAGTAGCTCTTACTTCAATATATGTTATATCTGTGATTTTGCACTAGATCAGCTAAGAATAGTTATTTGATCCAATTATATTATCTCAAATAGGATTATTATATGGTGTGGGTCTACTATTAGGGTAGTCATTTGGTGAAAACGATGTTCTTAAAATCCAAAATTGTGAATGGGTTTCTATTAGTCTACATGAGAAGCTAATTGGGGATTTTCATTCCTCTGAATGGGTGGTAGGTCGTGTTATTAAAAAACATGGACCATGAAATCCTTAGGAATTACTAGTTTCTAGGGATGAAAATTGATTTATAGTGATTCATATCATGATGTTTCATATATAAACATGTGAAGTTCAAGCATAAATGATTAGAAGGGTTTTTATATCCTTTACCCTTTCTAGAAAAGAAGTGTCATAGTATCACGATGGGTTTTGTGATAGGTTTACCAATAACACTGTAAACAAATTATGTGTTCTGGGTGATCATGGATAGACTGAATAATGTTAAATAATTAATACATATCATGGATACCATCACTATGAATGATCTGAGTAGTCTTTATGTGTACGAGATACTTCAATTGCATGGTGTTCTGAGGACCATCATTTCTAATCAAGATCCTCATTTCATGTCTCAATTAGACTAGGAACTTTATAAGGGTAATGGATCATAGGTTCATATGAGTGTATTATATCATCCTTATACTTATGTTCAATTAGAGAGGACAATTTATATTCTAGAGGATATTTTACGAGAATCTATTATTGACTTCATTGGTTCTTGGGAGAAGCAGTCTGCACTCATGGAGTACTCTTATATTAACAAGTTATTGCAATCAATCCAAAAATATCCTTTTATGGATTTTTTTTGGAAGGTCATTTAATTCATATCTTTTTTGGATAGATAAAATATAGCTAGTACTTTTTGGACATATCCTCTTATATGGGAGATCTGATTAGGTTTTGCTGGTAGGAAAGTAGTTGATGACCGTGAAGAGCTGAAAAATCATATAAGGGTCATCAGAGAACATCTTTGGTGTTGTTTATTGAGTTTTCATTTGGGTTTCACCTTGGTAGGGGAAATTTAATTTCAATAATTAATGTTATCTAGTAAATTATTTTTTAAAACTATTTGAGAGAGTTAAAAGTGTCCATCAAGTGGCCTAACGTTTATCACATCCATAGTACAATAGTCCCATTAACGATGTATTTAATGTGTTATGTCCTTAGATATATAATCCTACACCTTCACACAAGATAGAAATTAATGATGTTGGGATTTTGGTTTATGAGTCCTTTGTGGAAAATTTTATTTTTATAATGGACCATATTGACAAGAATATATGGGGAAAGACAGTACCTTTTGTGTGGGTGTAGTGAAATCATGGGTGTGTGAAAAAGATGATCTGATATAGAGTGTTTGATATTCATACATAGTGTCCATAATTTATTTGATACCCCACAGTTATGCATGGAGTTTCTCAGGGTGCATATTTTTTACATTTTGGAGGTTGTAATATCTCAGATATTTCTTCGTACATGCCACTTTTATGTTTTGGTAAATCATGATTAACTATTTTTTGGAAGTTGGTTTCTGAAACATGGAATGATTTTTTCTAGGAATTAACATGATTTATAACACCCTAAATCTATCATTTCCCTACTAAAAGGCCGGGTATTCTTATTATCCTCCATGTTTAAAAGAAAAATCATCCTTAGGAAAAGGAATAAGTGATTGAGAAATCTTTAAGTGGATTAAAATTGGTATATTTTCTATGTTTCTTCAATGAACAAGGGTACAACACCACAACATACTAAACCATTCCATAGATATGGTTATTATATCATAGTATCCTAGGATATGTGGTATAGTGTGTAGGAATTAAATCTTGTCCACATTAGTAGATGTTGAACCTTAGCATGGACGTTTGAAGGATACTTCTCTATAGTGATAACGATCATATTGTAGGTCACATACTCTATGTTAGTTATAGAAATATATGTGTCTTCAATCTTCAAAAGTCTAATCCTTTAAGTGTTATTGTGATCTTGATTCGTGGAAGGAATTTATATAATTATTTTATCCAATTAAATTGGGAATAAATCATGGTCCTCTATGAATTTCTTCCCTCCAAATACATGGGTCACCATCCTCATGTTTTATGGTTCTAGAGCTCCAATGTTTTATATAAAAAATTCCATTCCAATGTTTACCCTCCCTAAACTATAGTGGTCCATGGATTAGGTGGTATTATTCTATAGCACCCCCATTATACGTTGGGGTTTTTTTATAGGAAACCTTATAAGTATTGTTATCTTTTATGGGTACAAGTTGTTTTCATGGTAGAAAGTCCACAATGTAGATAATTGTCCCATTTCATGGGGATCCTCTTCTAATGTACCCAACATCTTTGTGAGCCCCCTATGCCGTGGTTGTGATTTTGAGTAAATATCCATCACACAACCCCTTATATGGGTGGTGTATACCACCGTATTTCTACTGTGATCCCCATCTACCTTTTTTAAAATGAATTTTAGGATCATTTGATAATGATCTTCTTTGGGTATGTTTGGATCTATACCTTTGATTTGTATATCCCGAGCTTAATTTGTAACCAATGACATGTTAGATAAGAATAATTTACTATGATCCCTTAGTGTGATATCATATTATAGTTGGTGGGTATCTGTAGTTTGGTTCCATTTAGTGAACATCTTGGTTTTCCCAACATCAACTCTATTTTTTATGTATGTGGCCAACAAAAACTGAGTAACACCTTTTAAAATTCTCCATGTATGTGTAATAACCATAATTATAAAGGAAATCCATGTGTGATACTAAAATAATAAGATAAACCCTGGTATAAATATTGTAAAAAGCTTAGTCCTTTAGTTGGATCTTATCACGTCTATTAGAATTGAGACCATGAGGTGGAATTATTACATTATTTTTGTTTTTCATAACAATTTTATTATGATAATTGTGTTTTTTAAATAACACTTAAATTTTATGGTAAATTTTAACATGGTATTTTTCATAAATGTTGTTTTTTCATAATAGAGTAGGGTCTTCCAATAGAGAATCAAGTCTTGTTACTTGATATCAAGATTAATTTGGGAGCTTGGAATAATATTTGTTCTGTGATAAATTGTGTGCATCAGTTACTTATCATTGATATTGATTAAATGATAATTGAGGGTAAGAATATTTCCTCATGATTCATGGAACTGGTGAATCATCCTTTCCTGGGAGAATCCACCACTTGATATGAGTTGATATTTTCTTCTTGAAATGTGTATAAGGGAAGACATTAGAGTCATCTTCATAGGAATTCTGATGGAGTTTTGTATAAGATGAGAAATGATTTTCCACTTATGTTTTGAAAAGAAGAAAATTTAAAAGATTTAGTCATGGTAATTCACATGGATCCTAGTGGGAATATTGTTAAATGATAATATAGATTTAACCATATGTAGTGTGATTATCTAGTGGATTGGGTGGTCTATACAGACATCGGTGTATACATAACATGCTAGAGATATCGGTCATAGTACCAAAGTTGGTTAGGATTATCTATAGTTTCACTGTGAATTCCATTGGATAAAATTGTTGTTATATATGTACTATTAATATATTAAATCGATCCCTCTTTTTGTTGATTTAGTACATATAGTGTGTGTTCGAGGAGGGTTTATTGGAAATTTTGGGTGTCTTCGTACCATATTTTAATGAAACCCAATTTCAACCTCCTTCTTTTCCTTTGATGATTTCAAGGATGAAGTTATAGAAAAAGGAAAGGGACCATGTAGACGATTATTTCTTTTTCTATGGGTAAGAGTTTGGAGATGAGACTGAGATGGGGCCCAGGACCGAGGCTTTGTAGCCTTTTGTCTTTCCAGTTATTTATTTTATTTTTATGATTTTTAACACACCATTTATCCAATTTAATCCTGAAATCACATGATTCTTATGTTATTGGTTTTTTTATTCATCGAATATTGACGTGGGTTATTTATCTATGTTTTTTTATATTTATTATAAAATATTATTATTTTCCACATTTCATGAAATTATATACCATAGGGCATTTTATACCTACAATATCCTTTACACCCTCAATATTATCAAGTAGCCTTTGATGTATGAGTAGGTGTGCATATGGTCATGTTACTAACCATCTCAGTCACATGTGGGAGCACGATATTGGGGATGTTACAATCTGTTATTAGTGGATCAGGGTTCTTTTTTGTTGCTTTACCTCTTATGAAATGTATAAAGGATACTTGGACATGTTGGGACAAGGTAATGAGATCTTTTGTTGGTGTACCTAACCCATGTATGGGAGAAAATACGAGTACCTAATTACGGGATTTTTGTTTATAATGTTTCATTGTTTTAATTTTTATTATATTACACCTTTGGTGATTAACATATTGGGTGACATTTTTTTTGATATTTTCTCTCATGGGAGGGTGTGAGATGAGATTCTTGTGAATTCATCATGACATGTATATAAGAAAATATATTGGCATGTTTTATTAATGTAAGTGGAATCTTTAAAACATATGTTGTATTTTCTTATATGAACTCTAAAATTAAAACCCTACATATTCATAAATAAAATGAATTAAAGATACTAGTATGTTATTATACATCACTTGTGATACATGTTCAGAGTATCCTTGGGCCTGTGGTTCTCTATTGTTTCCACCTGTTAATGGTGATCTTGTTTTTAAACCCTTTTCTATGGTGTGTGTTATACATTATATATAAAATGAATCCTCATCATCATCATATTGAGATCCAGGAGAGTGGTAATCGGTACGATTCGATCAAATTTGATCCATACATTCATAAAACTCCAAGGAATCTATATGTTATCATATTCTTGATAAATTTCTAGAGTTTATGATATTAATGAAAAGGGAGATAATTCACACAACACCTTTGATGTCTGAGCTGATAAGAGAGTTCTAGAAATATCATTGTTCTATTTTTTTTGTGTGCGAGTCCCCCAAGAAACTATGTTCTATGTTTATTTAGTCTAGATGATCTCTTCAAACCTAGATAATCCCACTAATATGGAGGTGAGGATTTATGAAAAATGTTTTGAGGACCAACCAAGAAAAATTATGGATTAGATGGATTATATGTTCATTCACCAGACATAGTGAGACATGTTATTAATGGAATATTATGGATTATTCACCAACTTATATCATTTCTCTTTATTCTTGGTTGCTAGTGAAGTATCCAAGGTGATGCATTTTAAAGATGAGGTTTTCATTGTTTTAAGTTCATAGGTAAACATATTTTATATAATAAACAATATAGATGTAATGAAATAGGATCCCAAAAGAGAATGAAATCTAACTGCGGCCCTCTGTTTCATCCAAGTATTTTTGTAAGGGTGGCTATAAATTGGTTTTCTTGGGGAAAGAAGTGTCTCTGTAGTAGTTACTATGAAGGAATTACCTGATATAACATCTGGTGGAGTGGGAATCCATCCAAAATCAATATACCTCTAGAGTAATTTAAATTTGGAAAGGTTATACATAAGATTCATCATTATCTTTACCCTATTACAGAGTGATTTTATTGAGGAATGTTAGGAAATATTTAGTGGTTTTGATGGTTCCCAATGTAAAATAATAGTATGAGGAGATAGGACATGCATATGATATAAAAAGGGACTCATCTATGTATTATAAGGTATGTACCTAAAATTACACTAGACGTTTAAGAAAACATCAGGGATGTGGTAGACCATTGCAAGAGTAGTACTATTGAATATACCATCAAACGGTAGTCAAACTGGATCCCCAAACATAGGGGTCGGTATACCACATTCTATGTAGTATACTTCTGCTAGATTAGATGAAGGACATTCTACCGTCATATATATGATTCTTATATCACCTACCATAGTTTATATTTTTCTTGATACAGAAGCATCACATTCCTTTTTTGTATACTCAGTTTGATAATTCATTCAATTTTTATTTGGAGAACTCGGATCGTGTTGTAGCCATCAACACATTGTAGGGAGTGAGGTTGGAGGATGTAAAATATTTCAAAGATTGTTTTCTAGAAAATAGAGTGTATTGTTTCCATTGGGAGATTTGTATGCTAAAAATGATATGTTATAATTTCATTTTGATTATGGAATTTCTAGTTATATACCTAGCCCATATCAACTACTATCATAGGGGTGTAAAAATTATATCTTTAGAAGGGGGAAGTTATACTCACCAAGGTAAATGGGATGATCAGTATAGTCAAATAAGACCAATTCCATGTAGATTATATAGATGTGCAAGAAAACACAATTTTATCATTCGTGAACATTAATTTCCATGGTTTTCATGATTGGCTTACTTGAATATATGTATGGAAAATTATGTAAAATTAGAATAGATGTCTTGAATGCGAATTATATGTTATTAATTAACTTATATAATATTAAAAGGATATATATTTAATTAAGGTGTTTGATATTATCATGAATCATTAGATAAAACATTAGTGATTACTGTTTGGATTATTTTGGTAGTTTTCGATCATCCAATGCTTTCTTTGTGTTAGGAAATAAAATTATTTATATATACCAGTTCAAAACATTAAATAAGTTTTATTAAACATAAAAAGTATATCTTATCTAAACAAATAGTTTTATAACCATCATTGAAGTTATAAATGTAAAGTCAAAATACTCCATCCATGAAGGCGGTAAATCAGCTTCTCACGGATGATGTTTTCATTTGTAAAAAAAAAGAAAAATGAGAAGAGACTTGATGGGTGACTTTCCGTTAACATATTAACATTAAGTTATATATGATATTTTATTTATAATTATTTATTAAACATAGGAGGCAAGGAAGAGAATATAAAATAAAATGAAATAAAAGGGAAAGATTAAGGGTCTCACATCTTGAAATATTCTTCTTGAGAACCTCTTTATGGAACCCTCAAAATGAATTTTTTTGGTGAGATCTGTAATACCAAAATGTGGGTGAATGTTTTGGGAGAGGTATTGGGAAGAAATTGGACAAGATTCAAGGTTTTTTTTGGTGTGAATTGATGCAATGCTAAGGGGTGGTATTTTAATGGATGAGAGGGGTGTTTTTTTGAATATTTTATCCATTTTTTTAATATTGTTTTTCCAAATACTATGAATTGTTTGAGAATTATCACTAAATATATTAATCTAATGAAGAATAGTTTGATATTACATTGAATACTTCATTAATTAATCATAGAATAGTTTATTTATCTTATAATGTATTTATATCACAAATTATAGTATTCTACAATTCACCAAATATTAATGTAATTTAGAAAAATTCAAAAAATTCACCCCAACAATTTTTTTATATGTATACTTCAAAAATGTAATCAATTTTTGGAAAATAATTTTTTAAATATGATAAAATTAACTATCAATTAAAATCATCATTTATTCGGAAAATACTAATTTTAAAATTATAACTGGTCTATGAAACTTTAAAATTTTAATTAAGGGCTCATAAAAAAAATTATAATTATAAAAAAAAATATAAATTTATGAGTCCAATTTATGAAAATATATATTATATTAAATATTTATATTAATTAGAAAATTTAAATTAGATATTTATGACTTACAAAATTACAAACACTTAATTTATCTAATTTGAACCATTTATATACTTATTTCATGATATAATTAGAATATATTTTAATTTATAAGATATATAAAATTTATATATATTGTCCACGGTGAATTTATGTTTAAAATGGAATCATTATTATTACTAATGTTCACATTATTTATTCCAAACATCACATTACTATTCATCCAAATAGAAAATTATCAGAAAAATACATAAAATTCCACCAATTTTTTTTGATATTATACATTGAAAAATAATTTTTATTTTGTAAAATACAATTTATAAAAGTTTCGAAATTTATATTTAAAATGAGTTCTACATTAAAAGGCGGTTGATCTCTGTTTATAAAAATTTACCCTTTTATATGTAATTTGGGATTTTTTATTCTCTAGTATCTCTAAAAATATATTAGATGAATATGAAAATGTTTTATTGAACATATAGAATATAAATTATTTTAATATATTTCACTAATATTGTTTACTTAAATTTATTAATTTAAAATTTCATTGTGGGCATAGAAATAGTTTTTATAAAAATAAATACTTTATGTTCAATTGATTTTCATTTATAATTAATTGGTAACCAATGATTTTTTTTAAATGTGTAATCTATATTTTCGTAATTTACATAATATAACTCATTACCTTAAATTTCAAACATTATGTATATAACTATAAAAATTAAATAAATATATTCAATCATTTATTAAGCTTGTAAGTTGTCATAGATATTATTTAAAAAAAGGAATGCTTGTAAATTATGGGGAGTTACATTCTCCCCTACATTAATAAATTACATCCTTACAATTTTAAATTGTATATAAAAACATAGGTTGATAGTCAAAAATTATTTTTTCCTAAACACACATCAAAAATAGTATTTTAAAAATATCCTATTAATAATAAGGAAAAGGAAATGACAAGGTCACAAAAATTCTATGATTTCAGGTAATAAATCAAGAGTGGAAAGTGATATTATGGACATAGAAGAGGATTATAGTTATCATGTTACATTGAAGTGTGATAGAAAAAATTTTCTTTAGAAATTTAACCATCAGAAAACCATAAATATGTTATCAATTAAAAGAGCATTGATTTCTTACAAATAAAAGTAAACATATAATGTTTTTTTCCAAAATATTTTTTCATAAAGATAATGTATGATTTTAATATTCATAAAATAACATGAGGAGAAAAACATATTTTATTACTATATATTTCATAAGAATAGTCTCATAATTTGGTTTTTCTTCTATCGATTTTAACTTCATCCCTTACACATGGAAATTAATTTTTACGATTATTTTTCATGCCTGATAAAATATTAACAAATGTTATGGTCCTTAAGACATTTATTCAGCTTTGAAACGTTTACTAAATCCAATAAGGTTATAATATTTTATCAATAAATAATAACTTCCAAATATTATCTTAATCTATTCTATAAGTAACTAATATTTATAATCGTCTAAAGTATGTCTATCAAATTCAATGAAAAATTTAGAAGGAAGGTCGCTAAATATCCAAGATCCATTTAACATAATATTATAAAAATAATATATCACTTATTATAATATTCAAATCATATTAATAAACTAATCTCATTTAAACCATTAAGAAATATGCATGCTTTAGAGTGTAAAATTCCAAGTGGTCCTTACCACAAAACGTATAATCATTCCAGCATAACTAAAACCCGGTGATCAATTACCACCTTTATGTTCACCAACACAATACGATATATATATATATATATTATTATCCCAATATAAATCAAATATTTAAGGTTATCTTAATGAATTCATGTTTTTTCAATAAGATAAATTACAACAGAATCACTTCTCTGGATTACTGGTGATATTCATCACTTGATTCAAATTCCATAAATAAGAAGTATTGTAGTATGATGTAGAAATATCTTATTCCACTTATAACAAAAGAATTTTTATATAAAATACTAATATAAAAATATTATAAAATCCAAAAAAAGCATATTAATTATTCCACTTCATCAGATCTAGAATCATAATCTTTAATGGGATCCATTATCTTCTTTTCAAGTATATTCATTTGACACCTGAGATATTGATTTTTGTAGTGTCCCGTATCTTTTCATTTGAATTATTAAAAATATGAAAATTATTATATATCATTAAAATCATTATTATAGTGGAATTTTTATTCACACTTTAAGAAACATCTTTTTCCTCTTAAAAATATACCAAGGTGTTTCCTTCCAAAATTTTCCCATGTGGGAAAATAATTCTTCAACCTTTTCCCTTTATATATATTTCCCTTATATTTTATCTTCCACTCTTAATTCCTTTTGAATCCATAATTATTGGATAATTATTTTTACATATTTTAAAACATGATGTTATTTCCTAACACAATTATAATATTTGGTAAACTACTTCTATTCAAAAGACTTGCTCAATCCCTTTGAAGAAACTATCATTATTATAATTTGGATTATGTGAATTTTTGATGTTCACATTCCTTCCACAAGGTCAAATTTCTAAATATTTTAATACAGTAGATTTGATAATAAAAATATGAAACAAAATTTATAATACCTGAACTAGGAAAAAACATAATATAAATTGGACAAAAATTACGTATAGATAATCTCATAAGAATAAACATTTTTTATTTGAGACATATTTAATATTAAATCCTTCATAATGGTTAGTAAGGAATATTTGAATTATCCTAAGCAAATCCCCCAAGAGTGTCAAACCAGGTTCACAGTAAGGCCCCATGTCATGTACCAGGTTACACCGAGTCGAGCCCAATTCACCTTTTCAGAGTTGTTTACCCTAGGCACATTTATTCCAGAACCACTTCCACTTGTAGTATCTGTATATAAATATATTTCCTGGAATACCACCTCAGTCTCTTACGTACCAAAATTATCGGATGTTATTATATGTTTATCCACAAATTCTATCTTTGGGTTACGTTCTCTAATCAAGGTTTTCAAAATCTATTTTCCAAGGATTATACAAAACATCCACGGATACCAACTATAAAGACCTCGAACCCAGTTTCCCAGAGCCGGTGCCTTACTTTATAACATTCTTACTATGAACAAGTGTCATATTACCAAATGACTAAGTATTTTAGAAGACTTAAAAACAAGATATATATGTAAATTTTAAATTACAAATTGATAGGAGAAAGAACATTGAATATACATTGGAAACACCCACAAAATATTAGATTATTCATATTTTTCATTCATAACATACAACATCACATCCTGTTATAAATAATACATAAGAAAGGGGTGTGATGAGATGCCCAGTAAGGTTAATAAATAAAAAATATGGTAACATATGTAATAAGGGATGGTGGATGAATAAAAACTAATTCCATTAAATCATATTATTTATATTAATATGGTAAAAATAAAATTTGAATAAATAATTTCTTATAAATAATCATTTAAGAATGAAACATATCCATGGATATTCTAGTAGTCAAATAATCACAAATATTATCAATTACTAACTTCATAACGATGGAATACATAATATCAAACATCATAAATATACCATTAAGGCATCATCAAATAAGTGTATATAACTAGGTAAGACCTCGACCATAACCTGGTCTAGTTTGTCCCATGAGACCTATCGATGCATCGAGGGGTTTTTAGCAGGCACCTCCCACCACTTACTAAGTCAAATGGATTCCTCATATGTTGAATAATATATTTGTAAAATATCATTAAATAAAACCATACCATAACACTTTTTAATATTTTAATCATGATTATAGATAAAAATAATATAATAATATCACTAATAAATTCTTGAGAAATACCCTTTTACATTGGAAACAAGAGTTGTTTTTGGAAATAATTTGTTTCATTCATAAAATCATATTGCAGACATGAATATCATCGAAAATGAAATGTATCTACAATGAAATTATGTTGTAGGTATAAATTATTTCCAACATAAGTAAAAACATGTAAAATGAGTTTTTAAGAGACTTTAGAAATGGGACACTTCAGTGGGGTATAAGGGAAAATATAAGAGTCGTTAAAAGGGAAAAAGTCACAATTATATTTATAAAACCAGGAAACAATAAAGATAGTATCTCATGAGAAAATGAGTCATTTAATACAAATATTTTTTTATTAAAAAAATATTATGTATAATACTTGAAAATGGGTAAGAAATTTTGAGGCTCCCTTTACAATAGCTTTCTTAACAAGTAGAATTGAATAGGGAACATTATAAAACATGTATTATCCCATTAAAGAATGAAAAAATAATCTGGATATAGGAGTCTCAAACAGATACACATAATATTAATTAATTATATTAAATTAATGAATAATGAACATTGGGTAAGGATAGAGAATCGATAACCCATATGTAAAATGAATGTTTATGAAGAAACCCTAACCACTTTGCAAATAGTCTAGCCTAATTCCACATAAAATTACTGAATATCAAATATGAAATTTAATACCTTGAAGATAAATATATTCATGAAATCATACATCAATTAGTAGTAAACATAAACCCCACAGAAGAAATGGGTGTGAATAATGCATATTTCACAGAATTTAGAAAACCTTTACCTTATGTCCAAATGTGATGTATAGTTGATCATAATATCCTAGATAATTGATTTATATTAATTAATTAATTAATTAAAAACATTTTCTAAACTAATTTTATTTAATAAAAATTGTTATGTTTATTTGTGGATTATTGATTAGTAATAAAATTTAATTTAATCATTCGAAAGTGTTATTTTCCTTTGTTTTCATGATGGGTGTACTCGTATATATCTATAGAAAATCATATAGAATGATAATTGATTTATTTTTAATAAATTATATGTTATTAATTAACTTCCAAGATATTAAATGGTTTTTCATTCACTTTATTTATATTTTATGGGGATGAATCATTAGATAAAATAATATTGATAATTGTTTAAATTATTTTTGTGGTTTCTTCATCATCACACGCTAGTTTTTATGAAATTATATTATGTATATATACTATTTCAAGAACAATAAATAAGTTTATTTAAAAATAATAAAGAGTACTATAACTAAAAAAATTATTTTATGGAAAGCATTTATGGCGGAAATGAAAAATGAAAATGGATCTTCTGCAAAGGCTGTAAATCAACACCTAACATATGATGTTTTCATCTTTAAAATTATAGGGGAAAAGAGAATAGTATTGATGGTTAATTTTCTATTGAAATAATTAAATTATAGTTTATATAATATACTAGAGTAATATTGTTTTTTTTACAGAGGACGTGAGGGGAGGATAAAAAATAAATGAAAATAAAAGGGAAGGATTATGGGTTTTACCTCTTGAATTATTCAATGTGAGAAAATCCTTAAGGGACATTGAAATAATATTTTTTATAAAACCAGAAATACCAAAATGAAGGGGGAACATTAGGGAGAGTTATTGGGTAGAAATTTGATAAGATTAAATGCTTTTGTGGTGTGAGGAGAAAAGGTGTCGATGGGTGGTATTTATATTGGAGGAGAGGCTTTTTTTGGAATACTTTATTCATTTGTTTATTTTTTTGCTAATAACTATTAATAGTTTGGAAATTATAAGTAAATATATTGACTTTTTGAATTTCAGTTCTATATTATGGTTATCACATTGTTAATGTCTTTTGGAATAGTGTATTTAAATTATAATGTATTTATGATGTAAATTACTGTAGTTTACAATTCTCCAAAAATTCAAGTATTTTATAAATATCCAAAAAATGACAACAACAATTTTTTGACATTTAGAATTCATAATTTAACTCCATTTTGTAAAAATAATTTTATAAATATTGGAAATTTATTTTTTCATTAAAATCATTATTTATTCAAAAAATACCAATTTTAAAATTATAACTTGTTTTATAACATTTTTAAAAATTAATTACGGTGGAATAAAATTATATTATAATCATAAGGAAAAAAATATTTATTTATGATTATATTTTATGAATATAAGAGTTCAATTAAATCATTAAATTAATTATAAAATTGTATTTAAATATTTACGACTTATAAAATAGAAACAGTTAATTTATCATTTTTAAAACATTTATATATCTATATAATGATATAAATATATGATATTTTCATTTATATGATACTTAAATTTTATTTATACATTCATTTTTATGTTATTTTTCTAATGGACATATTACCTTCCCCAATGGACACCTTATTTATTCCAAAGTCACGTAACTATTCATTAAATGAAACTTATCAGAAAAATACGAAAAACATAACAAAGGTAAATTTTGATTTTACCCTTACAAAAAATAATATTTTTCTATTAAATTATAATTTATATTAGTGTAAAAATGTATTTCTGAAATATGTTCATCATTAAAAATTTTCCAAACTGCGCTTAGAAAACTATATCCTTTTATATGTAAGGTTCGGTTTATTATTATCTTACGTCTCTAAAAATATTATGGATGAATGTAAAAATATTTTATAAAATATATAATATATAAATGTAATTTATTTATTTCACTAAATTTACTTTATTTAATTTCATAACTAAATAAGTCATTGTGAAAATAAAAATAGTTTTTATAAAAATACATCCTTTGTTTCAATTTGTTTTTAATAATAAATAATTTGTAATAAATGAAATAATTTTATATACAAGTTTAATAAGTATTTTCTTAATTTAATTAATCATATTTGTTACCTTTCATTCCAAGTATCTATGATTCATCTATAATAATTAAAAAATAATATTTAATCATTTATTAAGATCCGAAGCTACCGAAGAAGATAAATTTAAAAAAAATCAGTACCATAACTTCTTGGGGTCTTACACCTTCATCCACCCATTCCACAATTAGGATGGGCTTGGATGGGATCCCATGGGAATAATGACCCCTTGAGGTCTCATAAGTGCCATAGTCAATCCTAGATGAGGCTCACCCTTTGGTTGTACTACCATATAAATAATCCTAACTAGAAACACCTTGAAAAATATCAAAGTATGGAAATATAATTCCATTCCTTTCATAAATCATCCTTAACACCCTTCATGTAATACCATTCCTTCTTCTACGCATTATTTAATTTATTATTACATGGTATTCAAAGGAATTTCTCATGAATTGATAAATTTGTTCTTGCATGACCACCATTTAATATTCATGTTATATGAATTTAATATTGTATGTTCATATTCAATCATCAAAGGATTGTTGTAAACAATTTCTCCTCTATTGAAACAAGTTCGTATTATTAATATCCCTTCAAACAATCACTAAATTATTTTATAAGGATAATTTTAGAAAACATGACATCCAATTTCATAATATGAATACATAATAATTTTCTAGGTATCAAAACATCTCACCATCAGCTTACCAAACACATATAGATATATCATTGATGAAAAATGAAACATTGGGACCAACATATTCAAGAAGAGAATCCCCCCACAATATACCATAATACTTGATGCTGAACACAAGTATCCTAGGTCCATATCCATCCTGACATGTGATTCCCATGTATCTTGGAAAACAACATCAATATCTGAACCAACGACTAATTCCTAATAATACTAGAAAATCAAATATCAAGATTAATTTTGAAATTAAATATAATCATGCAAGGCCAAATTCCCAATCCCTTTACTTTAATTGTTTCCACATCATTATTACATGACTTCATAGGTTGAATGATACAACCAAAACTATCTCTACCCAAATCCATGCTGACCCTCTATGGTTCAGTATATCAATTGGTCAACCACATGGGTCCCCATAGTCACTATTCATGAAAGGGACACTCACATGGATCCTTTGTTTCAACTATGGTCTTCGGTCAATGCCTTATTTCTTATGAACATAACCTCCCATGATATCATCACATGGTATCAAGGCTAATCAAACAACATGGGGGTCTTCCACATAAATAATATTTAGAAATATGAATCACGTCACGTCTTAGTTTTCAAATTATCACTATGTAACTATAATCACCCATCCCATAATCAAAATCCTATGGTTTTCCACCTAGGAAAGACACATCCCAATACAAGGCCTTGTCTTTCAATGAATATGGTGATCAATCTAGTTTCATAGACCCTCACAGCTTTATAACTTTGTGTAATTTAGCCAATTATTCCATTTTAAAACAAAAAAGTATTTTAAACAATGGAATACCATCAATGGTGATACCACATTTCACATGATATTTACATCATAAATAAAACAAATGGTTCAGTATTAAGAATGATCTACCTCAGACTAGATACTTTTCTAATTTTACAGTGCATTTTGGAAACTCTCACTAGAGATCATCCAAGTCCATATGGCTACCATCCAATCACTAGGGGACCAATATCATACAATGACATACAAAATAGCAAATTATAAAAATTATAATTTTTTAAATTATTTAAATTAAATAGTAATAATATAAAAAAATATCACAAGTTTAACATATCATAGTGAAACTTCGATCAACAGGAAGTGGTCCACTCTAGATATACACCAAAAACAAAAACACATAAAACCATAATCCAAAATTTTATTCAATTCCCCAAAAAATTAATTTAGGGGAATTCATTTAAAATATTAATGGGGATTTAATATACATTAAACAAAATAAAACATTGCGAGGAACTCATCTATGGTATATCACTCAATTGACTGAAAAAAATCATCAATAAAAAATGCTTATGTTAACATATTTTAGAGGATTTGATAAAAATCCATAAAATAGTAATTATTTTAGTTAAAAATTACAGATGAAAATAAACATGTAAGAAGGGGAGGAAGATACTTATCTAAGAAATAATCCAATCACAACTAAAAAATTCCATATTAAAGTGAAAATGAGATTGATGATGGCCCAGTCAATCCCTCAACAAATGAAATTTTCATCTAATGATGTAATTGTGGTTGAGTCTAATTTTGAAAAAAAAATTATATGGTAAAATTTTAGGTCATTATGGTTCACAACATGAATTTTTAGGCTATCACACAATCCATTTTCATATACTAAATCCACCCTAACATATGTCAAAAACCTATTCATGTTTTGAATATGATATTCACTATCTCAATGGGCTATTGATTCGTGTTTTAGAATCCTCAGGACATTTCCAACTCCTCTAGTAGCTCTTCACCCCCCACAAGACATCACCTAGTCTTGAACCACATACAAAAAACCATTATGGGGCATTTAAATCCTAAAAACCATATTCAAATATTTGATTCTCAAAAAGAATCTACAAAATGAAAAATAATATTTCCCGCTGATTTTTATAACTCTTCGAGACAATGGATTTAATACACATTATGTCATTGGAGTATACTACTACATTTATAGATGTCTCCCTACATTTTTAATTGGACACATAGTTTAATGGGGATGGATCTATAGGCCTAGCAGAGCATAAGAAACAAATTATCTCTAACAACTTGATGTATTTCCAACACCAATGTCATTAGTAGTTACCCCAAATGGTTATCATTAGAGATACTCCCTAGGAAGGTATGGGTGAGATCACAAACAATTTTTATTCACTTGGAACTTGTAGGTAAACATGATATTATCATACTCAACCTTTGAGATACCTATTAATTTAATACAAACTCATCCATTTATTTAGACATTGGTTTGGGTTTTAAGGGCTTTTAGGAATCAATTGTTGAAGAGCATATTAACACCCAAAAAACTAGAGGGAATTATACAGGTATGATAATATGTTAACAAAACGAGAGATAAAACATGGATCTCAATATAGATATAGTTCCCATAATCCTAGTTTAACATATACTATTAGACAACATTATGGGTGTTATAGAATTAGACTCAAAAATTATTCTAGTCTCACTGTGATTGGTTCCACAATATATGAATGTATTTTATCCTAATGTTTGAACCTTCTTTCACAGTTCATTAAAAAAATATTCATCTCCACATTAATAATTCTTCATAAATGATTATTCTCTTGATGGTACATGTATTCCTTCCCAAATATGAACTATAATGGATGATATAATGCCTTCAGGATATTGTACAATTAGAGTTGGTTCCATAAAACCAGCTTCTTTGAAATTCATTATTACTTGTATTTATGTTTTTGGAAAATTTATAAACTTATTATCACATATTAATTATTTTTCTACAAGACATATTATGTTGCAAGTTACTAAGGGTACTTTTCACACTAAATGGTCATAATGTTCCCCTGATATGATTATGTCCTAGAATTCATATGATACTATTTTTAAATATATATTTTATATGTTTTGGTGAAATCTTTTGATTTGAAACCAATGATACAAGATTTCAGGGAAGGATATTCATGATAAATTGATACTTCTTCTCATGATATTCACCATTTTTAATTTATAAGTGAAATAGATTCTGAGAACATTAAATTCTAGTTAAAATCAAAATTTATACATTTTAGTGGATGTTCCAAACTATAGATATTTTTAATGTTACATAGATAATAATTTTATTATTAAAAAATATCCTAAGTAATTTTCATTAATGTATTGAAAAAAACTATTATGGATTATGTCCATAGTGGGGTAGGATATGTTGGGTGAGTCACAACTGATATTACATTATTGAATAATGTGAGAATGGATTTGAATCTTCTATTTTTTGATGAAAGATGGTATCATTTGACCTTTGATTGAAATAGATCTTCCAAAATAATTGTATGCCCATGGATTTATTTCAGTATGTTCATTTCAATAACATTAAATAAAGACACATCAAGAACATAAGTTTATGAAATTGGAATGAATCATGATTGATTATATATATCAACAAAAAGGATTATATTACAAAATGAAAATTTTCCTATTTTTATTTTCATTCCATCATTTATCTTCTTTCTATATGGGTTTCTCGGAAAATTATTAGATTTTAATAAGAGGATTTTGGTATAATAAACTAATTCCACCATGAGATGGGCATGAAGGATCACACACTAAGTGTGTTGAAATACATTTTTAAATTAATCTAAAATTTAACACGTATGAAAAATATTATCACTATATATGGTTTAATAATTATTCATGTTTTTTTGACTAAAAATATTCATACACAAATAATTAAATAAAATATATGATACTTGAATATGTAATAAACATTGATTCTCTATATTTAGTAAATTTAATATTTATATATATATTGATAAATAACATAGTGATATGTAACTAAAAATTAGTCATTAATAGTCTAATAAATATTGTGGAGGTCTTTGGTAAAGTAAATTCTTGGTGGGAAATAACATATTAAACATAATTTGAATAAATATGTATTTATTCATATATAATTTTTTTTATATTTACATGATAATTTAGTGATTTTTATGTAAATATTATTATTATTATTTTATATTTATCATTCACCCCTATTTAGAAACTATTATCAATCTAAGTTGAATTAGTAGTTGTCAAAACCTATCTTTATATAAACCCTATCATTAAATTTTTAAACGAAATTTTCATTTTGTGCAATGAAAGTCAATGTGGAATTATTTGATTCCTTAGAACACTATTATCCTAGAAAACTCTAAAAATTTGAGGGTGATCCTCCTCCTAAAACATATGATGAATAGATAGATCAATAGAGTCCTTTCACCAGTTGTGATTATTATGTTTATCATAAAATAAAAATTAAGGTATCATTATATTCCATTACGACACCTAAATATTTCTATGGGGATGTTTGAAGCTTTGTAGGACACGTGTGAATCACTGCTATATGAATTCTACACATGAATCCATTCACCAAAACAAAAATATTACCAGAAGTGGTCTATCATATCATCCATCACTAAATAAATTCTATGTAAATAAATGATTTCAAAAAAAATTAATAAAAAATTATATGTGATGATTCCTTGTTAACGGTTCAATATTCATGTAAACTATTCTCCAATATAATTACATTGGTCATGAAATTATTTGCCTTTTATAACTCATATTGTTCATTGATAATGAAGAAATTATAGTTACAAACATCCCAATATTCCCTAAGACTATTCGTAGAACCTTTATGTGGAATCAGATTATCCACACAATAATTTATAATTATGTATTATTTATTTACTAATTATATTAATTTTTTAGTATTTTATATCATGTTTATTTATTAATTAATAAAATGTTTCATTAATATGTTTCAATTTCTTAATATGCTTCATTAATGTTTTAAATGATTCAAAATATATTAAATAAACATAAAGAATGATTGAATATTCAATCAGAGAGGTTTAAGAGGTTATTTATGATATACAAGGTAACAATGCATGTAAGTAAAATGTTGATGTTCATCATACATGAATGTTTCATTAGATACATGGAAGGATGAGTAATAAATTAAATGATATTAACAATAAATAAACCCTATACTATTCTCTCTTACATAGAACATTGTTTCTCATATTATGGTATATATGACTGGTGTACAAATCATAGAATCTACACAATTTAATGATTAAATTCACAAAACCTACGGGATAAAATGCATGCAACATGAAATGGAGGACTAAGAACAATAATGTTTTATGGATTTAGTGATTAACTGAAGAGGGGTGGGGGTGAATTTAGTTTCCATTAACAATTTTTATTAAAAAAATATTGAATACAATAACTCTATTAAAAACTAATTCCACAATTAATTAAAAGACTAGTTTGATATAATTTTTTTTCTTTTCAAAGATTCTTCAATGATTGATTATTAATTAGTTAAAACATTATGAAAGATCACATTAACTTCTAAAATCAGTTAAATCATTCAAATAAATATATAAACAAGAGTTATGATTAACTATAAAGGATCCAATTTTGTTTATATTTTAAAGCAAAATATAGTATAAAAATTTGAAATAAAAAGAAACAAATCCAAATCACACAATTAAATAATATAAGGTGATTACTCTCAAACCAATACATAATCAAGTATACAAGAAAATCAGAAACTTCCAAGAACTTTATATAACTGTAATATAGATTAAATATTTGATATATGCTTAGTCAATACTTCTTTGGACTTCCCTAATCATCATATTCATTAGGGACAACATACACTAAACCAGAAAACATTGATTTTGGAGAAGGCTCCACCTTATATGATATCTCACCCTCTTACTAAGAATCTACATGATCTTCATAAAAATATTTATAAATATATTTAGACACAGAATACTCCAATACATGATTTTTATAACTTGGGAATCTCTCTAATTCAACGACATGAGTGGATACTATGACAGAACTGTTAGAATGCTTCCTCTCAGAAGGTACACTAGTCTCTCCCCTAGAATAATTAACATCATCAATTATTAGTCCTGAAACTACTCTATCCAAAAAAACTAATATCTGATAATGTACATGGATAAGTGATCCATGTATTTCCATTGACATTAGTAAACTAAAAGAACCAGCTAGGGATAGAAGATGTGACTATTCTCTAATAGAAATATAATGAGGACCAAGACCATCACCATCACAATACTCCTCATCATCTTCACTAGAATTTCCAAATTCTCCATCGACATTCTCATCATTATAAATTTATACAAACCCATTAGAAAATTTATAAGAAGTTTTTAAGGAATAATATCTCCAATTTTTTTTATCATTATCATCATATACTCTCTCACTTTGAAGACTCTCTATGGATGATAGAGAACCTAGAGGAAAAGAAAGAGTAAAGGTAATAGAAGAATTTATGAATTTCTAGCTCATTTCCCTCCTCGAGATAGGTATCCACCTCTTCATCAAGGGTAGCCTCATCTTCTTCCCCATTCGTGTACTCAATTAACTCTTATGACTTCAAGATAGGGTATACTAAATACTTGGGTCTAGTAATATGATCATTGAGTTTAAAATCCCCAGTGATCTTATCATTGGCTCGGAACAATTTCTTCAATCATGGTTTCTATATGAACATAATTATTCTACAAATGATAGTAGTTGAGTATAAATGTCCACATTAAATCACAACTAATTTCTCTTCATCAATATCATTATTTATTTCCATTTTGGCCAAAATCATCTTAGGATAAATAAAATAATTGGTTCTATAGGATTTCCAACTCACCACCATCATATGTTTCCTAAGAAATATTCATAGATTGATATTTTCACCTAATTTCATAAGGAATAGGATGTAAACCTCTTGATATCATATTTTAATTAACATTCACTTTCTTGGGACATAAAAAATTATGAAAAAACTCTAAATAGATGCTTATATTCACCATCCAACTCAGAAGAAGTTGTTATCCTAATAGTTCCCTCTACAATCGGGTCTAGAAAAGAAACCTAATACCAAAAGATTCACTACCAATAGGTATCATAACATGATAATACATATATAATTCATCATGAGGTAATTTTACACACTTTTACCATTAATTTTATGAGAAGACTAACTCTTTTCCATAAATCATACTTAACATTAAATATATCTTCTTCCCAAATATAAACAAATAATACCGATAGAACTGGTCAACCAACCTAGGATAGAAAGGTTTATAATTGTTTGAAACAAAATATACCCATCCTTGGTTCTGGATACCCTTTAACACTAAAAATTTACTATAGATTAGACATTCAACATTTACATCCTTTTCAGCAACTACTGCATGATTTTCATGTTGTGGGTTCCTCAGTTCATTAGTAGGTTGAATCAATTCTTTATTGTAATTGTTATATATTTTATATTACATAATATATAATATCCTATAAAGCTTCACTCACACTATTTTAGAGCAATGAAGGGGAATAAGGTTCTCAAGAATGAAAAAGGTTGAGAGATATGGGATTTGAAGTGGTTCGAGACCAGAAGCATGACATAGAGTGACTCAGATTTGAAATTGAAGCCTAATAAATCATTTATGTATTCTTTATAACAATATATAATAAAAAATAATGAATAAATTAAATATTAAATTAGAAAATAAAATTTAGTACTCGTAGAAACACATGAAAATAAGAGAGTAATGACTCATTAAATGGAGGCTCACCAACGGTGACTCGCCAACGTTGACTCGTCTATAGCCTCATATCCAACGATATCTCATCTGATGGAATATATTCCAACACATATAGTTTAACCAAAATTAATCATACTTAATCCATATATTATTTAGTTTAATGTCTTGGAATTAAATAGTTTAGGGGAAAATATAATCAAACTGATGTTCAGTTGGTATGAATTCAAGAGTAATATTACCTTTAGAAATGATCCATTTAAAAAGTGATGTCTTTCATAAATATGTTTTTCCCCGATATTATAAATATGATTTTCTAAAAAATTAATGAAAATTTAATTTTCACAATTTATAGTGACATGTCTGAATTTATATCCATAGTCTATTAGAGTGCGTTTCATCCGAAAAATTTGAGAATAGACACTACCGAAAACTATGTATTTAGCATAAGTATTAAATGGTGTCACATAATTCTTCTTCTTACTACACTAATATATTATTAAATTTCCCAAAATATTAAATTTTCTAGTGGTTATTTTTATTTTTAACTTATAGGCACAAATAATAGTATCTCAAAAATTTGATAAGTCAAATGCTTTTCCTCTATGGTGGAATAAAAAAAAATTGGTTTAATATTTGATCTATTTTTAAATAATTTTAATATAAAATAAAAGAGACACATTGTGGTTTTCATAAAATTGAGAACATATATACACAATAAACATAATATCATCTCAACTAGCAATTAACTAGAATAGACATCCAACCATACCTCAATAAGTAGTTTGATCCACTTACTTTCCAACTTCATCAATATCTAGAATATAAGTGTTGTTCATGGGATTTTCTCCAATTTTATTACTATCCAAACCAAAATAATTTAAATAGTATTTTGTGTTCTTATTTTGATTTAAGATAATTCCGTATTTTATTTTAATAATTGAAAAAAGTGAAAAACAATTCACCCAATAGACTCATTTTAAATTAATTATTATTCATATTTAAATAATTATAACATAAAGAATTTTAGAAATATATAAAAATAATATCATCAACACTGTAGCAGTGGCAAGATAGTATAGCAGCAACGAGTATTATGCGATACTGTTGTAGGTGGGTATTGTAGAAGTAATATTCATATATTGGGATTTGGTCCAAAAATTTGGGCCTACAGACTATGTATTGGGCTACATGCCCACTTGGATTTTGGTCTATGTAATGGTTCTCCCTCTACCTAGTTAAAGGAGGTATTTTCTTTGATTTAATAATAAATGAGGCTTCTGCCTGAAACATTAAAACAATATTTTATAGGAAATCATTATTCTGATGGATTTATTTATAGCCACTGGTGAAATGGTTTCCTCATATTAATCACCCTCTTGTTTCCAATACAATTAAAAAAGAATAAAGAATTATTTCATACTATAGTGCTAGCTTCATCAGACATGCTTCTAAAACCCCTTTTAGTTTCAATAGTGATTCTATATTTATAACTAACTAAAAGGTCTCCAACATTATTTATTTCCAATTTATTATGCTCCTCTAGCATTTACATAACCCTAAATTCAACATTAGTTGCATATTTGATATTATTAGATTTAATCTATTAAAAATGATTGAGGTTCAACCATATTATGAAGATAAGATCTAGTCAATGTACCTTTAACATGGCCTCCAACTTCAGAATCAAGATGATGGTAATTAAGAGTCTTAACATCTCATGAAAAGAAAGGGATGTTCATCTCTTTCTCATTTATGGGTGCATGATAGATTTGTGAAATTTCCTTAGAGGAGGATGATTTTTATTCTTATTTTAATGAAATTTCATAATATTTGGAATAAATTCACAGTTGAAAAATCATCATCATGTCTTTTTAAATGAGTTTTAAGTCTTATCAGGATTTTTCTCATCAAACATGATATGAATAGATTCTTCCACAGTCTTCGTTAGTTTTTAACACTATATATGATTTAAAAGATGTTGAATAACCAGGGAAAATTCCGTTATCACTCTTGGATAAAATATGTCAATATTATCTATAATGTTATGAATATAGACATTACAACCAAAAATTATAATGTAATAAACCTCACTCTTCATACCATAATTCATAAAGGGTTTTATTTAAGAGAGGTTTGATTAAAACACTACAAATTATATGATAGGTTACATTCATACCCTCCTCCAAGAACTAAATGAGAAGGACATATTCATTAATCATGGTTTTGACAATTTATTTAATATTCATATATCTTCTTTTTATAATAGAACACCGTTACGGGGTCCTATGAATATAAAATATGTTATTATAGTCATTTTTTAATACAAAGGATATAATGGTTTATATTTTAAAACTCATGGTCATGATAACATCTTAAGGTCTTAATCCAATGTACTCTAATATTTTATATTGATTTTAAATACATTTTAAAGTAAGAACATGGTTCACTTTAGTGGGGTTAAAAGAATACCAAAGTATACCAAGAAATGTCATCTTCAAAAAAATAGACACAATGATTATAACTCAAAGTAGAAAAACTAGATTGTCAAAAAAATACATTTGAATAAATTCTATGGGTTGATAAATTGAAAACTTATTATTTGATTTGAAATATATTTTTACATTTTTCTCTTTTTGACATGGGTTACAAACATTATCATTTTGAAATTTAGGTTTAGAAAAAACTAATGTATTTTTATAAAAAAAAAATTGAAAACATTTTTTTCAAACATCATCCTAAAACTATGAAATTATATGTGGATATTTTATTAATCTGTCATCAAATAATACATCAGAAATTAAAAATAAGTTAGAATTACATATTTGATAAATGTGAGTTATTTTATCTTTAGCATTGTCACTAAAATTGAATTCCCCACAATTGACAGTTATAATATTTTTAAAACCCGATTAATCTAAATTTATGTGCCTAGAATAGTAGATATCCCAATATTATAAAATTTTTCCTGATCACATTAATAATTTTCCATATAATACAAGTTTTATAATAAAAATGATTTTGGTACCCAAATATTCTTGGTTATAGAAATGTCATTAGTTTAGGCCATGTGAAACCATAATTTATTAATTAATACTTCATAAGCTAATTTTAAACTTTTTCAAATAAAAAAATGTTAGTTACTATTTAATAAGAACTTGTTTCATAATTTTCTAAATAATATTTATGAAAATGATTGTTCCCTAAAATTATTCTATATCCAGGTTGATTACCTATGCCAGTTATGTATTTAGGTGCTATCTATTTTCCCAGTATTTGAGTGAGAGTATCTATATCATTAGTAAATATCTCTAAGTATTGATTTAATTTCTCATTTAACATCAAAAATTTAGTATTTTCCTTCAATAGTTTCACATTTTTTTCATCATCTACAACAAGATCAGATTTAAAATTAATAGTAAAAGAATGTAATTCATTTAGAAAATTTTACTTATAGTTATGATCATTAAAATCATATTCTTTTATGCTACAATATTAATACATCTACTCAGTTGAAATATTTTCTTTCTTATTATCTTTTCTAAAAATATTATAAATATTTTTAACATAAGAATGAAAGACATTTGATACCTCAGATGTGTTTTTCTTGAAACACACATTATCTTTGTAATTTTTTCCCAATTCGGTACTGTCAAAATTTCTTTTTATATATTCAGAATAACTCTATGTTTATTTCATTTATTTAAATTATTTTTTTCTTTTTCATAATTATTCTTTTTTCATTTCATCTTAGGATAGTAATCCTTTATAATACCTTTCATCTGACATTCAAACCACACTATTTTATTTTATTTTTTATCTATCTTCCCGTATTTCGTCCAATTTAAAATATTGACATATTTACCTTTATATATTGGTTTCATAAAGAATTTATTCTACCAATAAAACAATTTTAACCTTGTGTACAAATTTTATATCTCTTCATCAAAATTAATTTTTGATTCTTCATGACACGATTTTTCAGCTAGAATAATCTCCTTCTATTTTGAGATAGTGGTTTTTAAGGATATAGACATCCATGTAGATCAATTATCCTCTTATCGGTATACAATATGTTATTACTCATACATCATTAACTTTATAAAAAGATACTTGATCGGTATCTTAATAATATCAAATGACTCTCTTACTAAAACTAAAGCTCATCTCCATCTTTTAAGAAAGCATCTTAACAATCGCAACACATAATTCTTGATAGAAATTGGATTCCCAAATGAGTGAATTATATTTGAAATTTAATAGTATATAAGATACATTAAAAAAAATATGCTCTTAATTTTAAATTTTAAATATGGCATATTTAAAATTACATGTATTTAACCACGTTTCATTAATACCAATTTTTTATTTATTAGAAATATCTCAGGTGTCCTAAATTTAAAAATATGTTGTGCATGTTGATATTTTATTAAATTATTCATCACCCAAAGAATAATAAATTTAATTCATGGATTTATAGTTAATGTAATGGGATTATTTGGTAGGATCAACCCATGTATTTCAACAAGTCTTACTTATTTCATATTTATGTACAATTGATGTCCAAATTTCAAAACCCATGCTATGAATATGAATCCCAAACTGGATTTTTCACTGAGCATCACCGGTTATATTTAAGAATGTTGGTATTTTTGTAACAGAACAAATTTTCTAATATCCATTGAAAAACCATATTTATAAGTAAGATAAATTTTAGATCATAAAAAACTAAAAGGATACATAAAAATATATTTATCAACCATTTGATAAAAAAATTTGATCAAGTGAGTAACCCAAGGGGGAGAATTTATATTAAAAATAGTTTAAATAAAATAAACTAATTAATAACTAATTATCCATGTTAATCAATGGTTTGTTTTGATATAATATTCTTCTTTCAAAAGATTCCTCAATAATTGATTACAAATTATTTAATATAGTATGAACAATTACTTTGTCTTTTGAAATCGACTTACTCAATGAAATAATTATATAAACACTAGTTGAGATAAACTATTAACGTACTATATTTGTTTATAGTTTAAAAAAAATTTTTTAAAGAATTGAAATGAATATAAAAAAATCACACAAAAATATAAAAATAGGGGTTTAGTCTTAATCTAGGACATAATCCCTTCCACTTGTCAATAAACCACTATCAAGAAGATTATATAACTATAATATGATCCATAACCTAAATCATGTATAAAAAAACAACTTACATGTTTTCTAATCCATAATTGAAACACTTATACAAATTTCATTGGTAATAAAAAAACCACATGCCCCATAATGACCTATTCTAAAAACTTTGTAGGTATTTAGATGAAATGATATAGAAGAAATTATCAAGTATTATATAGGTCTAGAATATGAGTCATTATGGTTAATAAATAGTGAAAACAATGCATAGCTTGAATATAAGAAAAATAACATAAAAAGAAATAAATAGGATATTGAAAAGGTAATGTTGATCTACCTAAAGTGATAAAGATGCTTCATTATCCATTTATTTGTCTTGGAGAGAATCTAGTGGTGTTTATATAAAAGTATCAGTAAAAACAAGTATCATAAAACTATCTTCCTTCTGAGAGTAGGAAAGGATCTGACTATCTTGTGTACTTCACCCTTTTATAGTTGAATGTAAGTATGTTTTTAGTGTAAACCAACTTTATTAAAGATCCTTTTAGTATTCAATAAGTCATATCCTTGATCACACATCATCCCCTCATGATGGAGAATTCTTATAATATAATGTACTACTTGATGAAGTTTATGATTGGAGAATAACCATCTAGATCTTCTACATCCTTGTACTGATCTACAACATTGATTTTAGTGAATCCTTATAAGAGTTAAAAATATAATCATCAAATAATACTCTACATTAATTACGATAATTTTTATATTGGATATTTTTAATTTAAATCCTGAAGAACCATGATATTGGCTCTTCTAGAGGCAAGAAGTATTTTACAATGACTTGTCATGGAAGTGAGTCAGTCTGGTGGAAATTCATATTTGGTGTTGACTCATCCTGGTGGTCATTCAGTCAGGTGGAATGTCATATCTTCCGATGATTTTTCCTAGTGGTGAGTTAGTCTATTGTAAGGAAATATCTATATATTACTCATATGAACAAGTTATGACACATTTCAACAAACAGTGACTCAGACTGGAATCCAATCAGTTCTAACATCATCTCATTTGGTGGTGACTAATTTGAACTAATAGATGGTCATTTCTAGTGGAATGATTGGTCTAGTTGTAAATCAACTCTGGTAGTGACTCATTTTGGTGATCACTCATGTCTGGTGGTGAGTCATTAGAACTAACTATGACTTATCTAAATAATTTTCCTATTATTCATTACACATCTTTATATTATAAATCAATTTTCTAAAATAATAAATTCATTAGATACATAAATAACCTAATTTTTAACTCATTAAAATAATGAGGTTCCAAAAAAATTAATGATGAACCTGGTGTTAATCTTGTGTACACAGCTAGACTCTAATTAATATTTGCATCTAAATAACATTTAGATTTGATATGTGGGGTTCATGCATACAAAAAATGACATAAATGAAATGTGGATCTATAGTTCAAGTCATATTTTATAGAGTGATACATACTGAGTCCCTAGGAATCTATCCCAAATATATGGAGAACAATATAAATGATGTTTATATCATTGGTATATATCATATAGTCTCCCAAAAATTATCATAATTAAATGACATAAATATTAATTTGAAACGATATTAAAAAAATTACATTGTTATCATTTTTTTTGAATTTTTTTAATTGTTTTAGAGAATTTAAATTTTAAATTAATAACATGTAAACATCTGTAAATACTTATGAGTTCATTTATTTTTCATGATGAATCTGATAATGGGATTATCTAAGACTCTTCAGATTGATATTAAGAAAATGGAGTGAATAAAATAAATTATTAATTAAATTAATTCATGTTCATTTATCATTATAATAAATAATGAATTTTATTTAATGCTATATGATTGACATTTGTGTATTTATTGTATGTGTGTGGATGATCATGAAATTATAAATACTTATATACAAATTGTGTTTATATTAGTTTAATTTTACTTTATAGTATTTGGATAGTTTATTAATAAATTAACATATCATCATCCATGAAATCTCCACCTCTATTATGTGAGTGAATTTTTTACAGTTATTTCTTTTGTATAAACAATATAACCAATCCTTTTTTATATATTGAGTTTGTGATTAAATGAATACTTAATAGATAGTCATCCAAATTGATTGGATTATGTTTATGAAAACTATAATATGAAACCAATCTAAGAGGGTTATAGGTTATGTTGCACCACCGTTTTAATGTGTTAAACATTCATTACATGGAATAGCATTTAATTATACAGGGTATCATTTGAAAAATATTTTCATAGAAAATAGGAGTACAATACATGGAAAAAAAATATTTCATAATATTAACATGAAAGGATTCATTATATATTCGTTTTAGTTTACATATATTGTATCATATATCCTAGGGACTTACATCCAAGGAAATTGGTGAGCATAAAGCCTAATTAGTAAATAGATGAAGGAAATATTTATCATATGATCATGAGGTATGACAATAGGGAATAATGATAAAAACATGAGGCATACCAAAAAATAAGGTTTATGATGAATGACATGGAATTGTGGATAAAATATAAAAATGATATATTCATAATGATATTATTAATGATTTTTACCACTATTTAACATACCACAATTGATATGTTTATTCCTCATGGTATGAAAAACTATTCTTCTATAGGGGTTAATTATTTACCCAATGAATTGGGGTTAATAAGGGTGAACCCATAAAATATCAAAAAACTTTTATTCCACGTAGATCATGTAAGAAATAATTATACAAATAAAATGTGGAAAATAAAAATGGCTTTCATGTTGGTTCATTGATTTAATAATGTTTTTCACACATGAATATTAAATCATTTTAAACCAATGAAAAGAAAATTTGTGTCTCATATATTTAAATCTCTAAAAATAAATTATTTCTAAATCTAATAGAATCCCCATGGATAAGTAATAGGTTTGGGCGATCATAGTATAATAAAATTTCATATAAATTATAGAAATTTTTTAGTGATTTATGAAGAATTATGGTTTTATAACACAGATTAAGGAATGGAAATATTGAGTGAAAAAAATATATCCCATTGGAAAAACACTATTTTTATAGTAATGGTATAATATAAATTGTATTAATAAAATGTAATTAAACATTAGGAATACTATAAAAATATAAATACTTGAATGGAAAATATGAGTATGACAATTTTATTACCTTGGTATGTAATAGTAAAAAGCACATAGAAGGAAAAAATATGACCATTGTGATAAATTAAATAAAATTAAGAGAGGGTAAAAGAGTTTAATTTCATTATTAAGGGTTTTTAATAGTAGAGGAGTTGGGGGATGGTTGGGTATTTATAGAAAAAATAATAATTTTTCAAAAATAAATCAAGATATAGGTTTTGTAATTATTGGCTATGGAAAATGAAAACCCATTTGATTATCCATGGAATTTGCAAATGGATTTATGCATTAATGTATTGTTTTATAATATTTTATTTCAATAGAACCAAAATACATTTTTTAATATTACTTTGGAATTATTAAATTAATTTTTCATTTAAATATATTATTTAAAATATTAATTTATATTCTAGTCATTTGAAATTTGTTTATAGGTTTAGAAATATATTTCAATCCATTTAAATACAAAATATTTATAAAATAGCCTATTTTGGAAAAGAATGACTTTAACATAATTTTTACACAACTTTTATAAATTTATGATGTCATAATACCATAAATCTCAGTTAGAGACAAATCCACTGACCATTTATTAATTTAAAAGAAGAGTACAATATGTAAGCAATATAAGCCAAAAAACCACTACATATAATAAAACCAATTCTCGTAACCATATCCATGATCGATTTCTTCATCCGTAGTTTCCATCTCCCACCTTGATATTTCATAATGCTTCAGAGTCTTAACAAACTTCTTTATGATATTTATCTTTTACAAATATAGAAACGCCTCACCATGCTGCGTACATTTTTCCCTTGCTAACATAGGATCTAGTAGGCATCGACTTCAACATATAATAATAGTCATTCTTTTTTCATTCTTCTTAGTGGAGTGGTCATAGTTTCATCCTTCCCTAACACAATATTCTTTCCACCCTGAACAATGTCACTATAAGTGGATTAAACCCTACCACCAACATTCTCTTTTCACTATTATAAATCACTCCCCAATTTTCAGGGATATGAACCTCTTCGTAAATATCACTCACTCCCTATTCTTTCTCAAAGTGACGGTTAGTATCAAAAATTACTACAAATTGTGGGTGTTTCACAATCTCATGACTACTATGCATCACCTTCTACAATATGGCTTCCCTAATTACAACATCCTGAGAATGAAATACAAACTAAAACTTGTCACCTTTATTCATTGAAATTTATTTCTTTACATGAGAGAGCCTCCCATGCTTCAATTCCTGAAAGAAGTTTCTAGAGGCCTGATCTTGCAACATACCATTTTTTCTTCCACTTTGATTACGATTCCTTCCTATACTTAGACTCTTATTTTCATCTATTTTATCAACAACTTCAACTCACGTCTAGACATGAGATAGAGGGGAGGCAGCTTGATTATTCTACAACATAACATGATCCTGGACTACTTCCAATTCTTCATTCACTAGACTCGTGAAGAAATTGTGAAGTTCGATACTAGCTGCCTTTTTCTCAGGTTGTGGCTGCATCATAGCTAAAATATTCACCCACCAACCATTATCATGCAAAGAACCACATGCCTACAAATCCATAACTGTGTTGTCCCTCACTACATCATTACTCCTGGTGGCCTCAAATGATAGGTTCACCAGAGCCACTTTTACTCTAGTGTTTAGTACCCCTAGGTCAACCTCAATATTCCTAGTAGGATAAACTACATCCTTCACAGTGGCCACCAGACCTCTTGTATTGAGCACCCTAAGATCACGCATCAATATTCCAATCACCTCATCTACCCTTTAGTTTGGAGGCACATCCATTAACATCATTTAGGATCTATACACTATTGTGACCCTAATAGGACCCAAGACCTGATTTCCCTACTGGTTCAAGGCCCTCGAAACCTCTCCCACTGAATCCATCTATGGAACCACCCATCTACCCCTATAGACATCCTTCTGATGCCCGATTTTGAGACACCAGGAGAAATAGTCAATCCAAAAATAAAAAACCACAATCTGATTATAACTAACCTTCTAAATCACAGTGATGAAGTAAAATTTAATTGGAGGTTTAGATAAGTCAACTTCAACACATATTCTCAGGGAAACCAGATGAAAACGGACCTAGTTCATCTTTCTGAGAAAATATATCGGCCAACCAAATTTTAAAATATGCAAATGATAGAATGATTAAGGAATGGAAGCATTAATTTCATATATCTTACCCAAATTTCCATGATCATAGAATTGTGCCTCATTTGGTAGTCATAAGATAATTAGAAGAGAAAGAATCATGAGCCATCACATGTTCATGATGCAGAGGACCAGTCTAGAATCAAATCTTCCTCTGATTTGAACTGAAATATTATGAACCTCGAATCTAGGATACCAATGGTTGTGCACTCATGTAGATTCCATAAATCGAATATGAAGCGACCAAGGTGATCCATGGGAGGGAACCATTGCTCGATGTGCTCTATCAATGTCAGATTCAACAAATATGAGGCATCAGTAAATTCACGATCCATGACTGAGAGTTGCGAGATCCCATCGTATAACTAAAGAAAATTAAGGAAATATAGATATTTTCGGAATTAATGGAAAGTAGTCCGGGTTTTAGAATGGAAGAATGCGATAATCACCAGAGGGAAGTAAAAATCCCCCCACCAAAGTAAGAGGGATCTTCTCAGAGACCATAACGGCCTAAGGTGGTGATAGCCATGCCCGAACCCTAGATCCCATCCTCATATCACTAATCTCTATGGGGGATATATTATGATGATTTCATAAAGCAAAACATATCTTATACCAAATTTTATATTTTACACAAAAAATTCATTATCCTTAAATATTATGAAAATTCACCATTGGATAATATCAAAATGTTAGTTTCAAAAATTCTATCCATTTTCTAAGCATAATATTCCTAATTTTAGAAATTTTATTTTTAAATATATAATAATTTTTTGTTAATGACATCAATTATTATTTATAAAACAATTATACCTTAGAAAAACTATGTATAAATTCATTAAAATATTTTATAAATAAAAGTAATTTTTTTAAACATTTTATAAAAAATATTATAAAAAAAATTATTGTAAATTAAATGTATATATATTCCTAGAAAGGCGTAATTGTAGTCCTTTTATGTTAAGATTTATCTTATCTTATTCTCCAATAATATGACTTTTATATAAGGGTGTACACAAAAAAATAATAAATAATCAATAAAATTATTAATTAATTTCTAAAATAATTATACATTAATAATGTTGGGGCCAATAAGCATCACCCCTTTTTACACCAGCATGATATATATGGGTAAGGTGTGTGATGGTGGTAGATTATGAGGTGGTACAACCAAAATTGATCTATTAGTGATCCCCACAATTTAGAACTTCTATTTTTGATGATTTCATTTGATCCATAATTTTTAAATATTTTGTTACGCTTAATCATGAGAAAACACCCATGGATGATACCTATATTAATAACTATAATGAATGAGCTCCATAAGGAATGATTATACTGGTTGGGGCCATCTTTTCATATCTATGTATTCCATTAACTCTTATAATTACTCTTAATATATACTGACACTTAATAGTCACTTTCTACTGGATACATTACCAATGAACATATTTATCGATTGTCAAACGGAAAAATATTCATTTTGACAAAAAAGTCTCATAATAGTATTTTAATGGTCATATCCAAATCATCACATTTTTATTACATAATATATATGTATATATAACAAACTGTCAACATTTACTTCTTCATTACCAAAGTGGTTTAAAATTTCTTTGACAATGTCTATCATATTCTGAACATTTCGTCATCTTTTACTAATTATCATCAATGGTTAGATTACATTATTCATGTTCGATCATATGGAGTAAAGTATTTTTGTGGTCACTATTCATCATTTTAAATATTGATGTACATGTTTTAGATGCAGTTTTTTTAATAGTTAAAATGTAATATATTTTTTTAAAACATATTTCTATATAATTCCATTTTGAAATATAGTCATGTGGTCATTATAAAAAATAAAAATTATATCATTAATTAGAAAAATAATTTTAAACCTATTAAATTATCTCCTAAAAAAATATTTCTTCAAGATATTGGACTCCTTCCTTGAAATAAAATGTTATATTTTTCATTTATCACTTATTTATGATCACAAGTAGCTTCTTTAAACATTTGTTTTACCCACAAGAATTTCAAATGAAATGTTTTCTTTTTCATCAACAATTTTCCACTTCTGTCATGAATATGGATAAGTTCCTCTTTATATTATAGGTCATGTTAAAATTAAATGTCACTAATATCAAGTATATGTGTTAGTTTAGAAAAAACATTATTAATATAGTTGCATGGATGAAATTGCGTACATTCGAAATATTTGGTGGTAAATATAATTGATAATAAACCACTACAATATGCACTTATAACATCCCAAACATCTAAAAATAAAACTCCATTTTTGAATAAATAAATTCCTTATTAATTAATTTAGTTAAACAAAATTCCTGAACTACTTTTTTTATTTTTAAAAATTATAAAATATAACATATCAAATTAAAAGAAACATTAATAATCATAACTACTGATAATATTGACATTACACAATGACCATTAGTATTAGTTAGTTAATTATTATTCTAAAGTCCAATTGATATATAAAGAAGCAATGACGCCCTGGAATAGTAGGATAGTAAAATATAAATCCTATTTATTTGTGCTTTCAAGGAATATAGAATCACTTAGCTTTTTCTTCGAATGTCACCAATCCAATGTTCAATAACTAAATCATAAATGAATCCTTTTTAGGGGAATTTAGAGCTTATCGAGAAAATGTCCCATTCCATGTTCACTGATCCACAAATATAATGTACCAACATCGCACCCCTTACTATTAGAATGTATGTTGGTGTAATATGTGGTAATATATCTAGGCCTATGTTGTATAAACTTGAATATTTTCTTTGAAATGAAATAATTTATGTGTCTATCCCTTTTCCTTATTGTAACAAACCGATATTTAATGATAATTATTCTTTTTAATTTATTTTATTTCGTGTGTTTTATGGTACAACAAGATTATCTTGTGCTATACGCAAAACTGTATTAGCTTGCAGTATATGCAACACTATTCTTAGATTGTGTTACACAAAATTTCATGTTCGTTTGATAATAGTCATTCTACGCAACATTGAGTGTATATATATATATATATTCAATGTATAAATGAAAAATGGTTCGATTCTGTTATATGAAACAACAAAGGAGTCTTTCACAACATGCAAATTTAACTTGTTTTTCATTACACACAATCGCGACCTTCCTCGATTGCATGTGTTGTACGCAATACCGGGTTTTACTAAACAATGATATATTATTATAATACTATTATGAACTAGCCGTTATGAATAGTATTAACTAAAATTTGAATTTTATAACATTATTATTCATCTTACACATTTTCTAGAACATGGTATAAGAATAAAATAAATGTTTTGGGTAAAATATGTATTGATAAAAAAATGCAGTTTTGTCGCCATTTGATGGCGCGCCCACTTTAAATCTAGTTGTTGACATGTTTATAAGTTAAATTTGACAAAATAAAATTCTTATTTTGAATCAAGATATACAAATTTACATTGGATTATGTTTTGATATTTTCTGGTAACTTTCATATTTTAATGAATAGTAAAAACACGCTATATTTTAATTAAAAACAAATTTTTTCATCGTAATAATTTATGTGGTTAAATTATAATATTTAATGGTTTTAAGTATAAATAGAATATATTTTTACCATTTAATATAATTTATGTCATTATCATTGATTTTACATTGAATTCGTTGGTTAAATCAATCCAATCTTTTGCAATGTTTTAAACAAAAATGCGTTTTCATTCGACAACGGGATTAATTTTAATTTAATTTCTGCAACTTCTGTGAATTGAATTTGAAAAAATGGGTTCAATATTTGGAATCAGTGGGTCCAAATTATGTTAATAGGCTACTTTTTATTTTTGGGAATTATTAATAGTAACGACGGTAAATTTTATTTTCCATAGTTAAAGGTAAATCGGGTAATTAAGGGTAAATATAATTTTATAAAATTACCCTAACTCATTCCAAAATACTATTGGATGGCTAAAAGTATACCCATATCACCTAAGGGTCAGATTAGATTCATTTTATGGACTTTTAACCATGAAAATAATTTAATTATTGTTAAAACCAAAGAAAGTGACAACATGCCACTCTCTTAAATCTTATATGTATATTAATTTTAATTTAGTGACAAACTTCATGAAACTTCGAACATGAATAGTCTCCAAAATTCTAATAAAATTATACACATCATGATAATTTATTTAAAATTTTTAGGGATTAAATTATTTTCAATAAAGGTGATACATTAATGATGCAGAAATTATTTATTAAGTGAAAAATCAGTAATATAGTTTTTATTGTAATAATAATACCCATTAAAAGACCCAAAAACCTGAAAAAAGATTATTGGTTGTGTGTATATAAAACATAAACATCCAAATACCAAATATATAACCGTTTGAAGTCTTATAAAAGTGATTATGACACTTATATTATTTTATTTTAAATGATCCCAAAGTTGCCACCATCATAATGTAATAAATATAACAATTTACATATTGTGATTTTAAGATGATAAATTCTATTAAAAGTATTATTGTGAATGGTAATAGATATATCTTAATCATAGGATTTTATTTTTAATTTTTATGCAACAAATAAGTATATTAAATAATTATACAAAAAATGATGTAGTAATTATTTTATTAAGAGGAAAACCAAATAAATGGTTTTAAAAATAATAAAATAAACATTATATGAACTATTTAATGTGCTCCAATACTTTTCTAGACACAAATGACCTTTTATGAATCTATTAAAGCTTTTAGTTCGGACATATCTTCTGTGTATATTTTATTTAAATTCAAATAAATGAATAGTGTCAAAATTGACACTATTGTTATTGTATAAAAATAATATATTATGAAATTGTTTAAAAATCACAAAAATATTTAAAAATTATAAATTTACCTTTATATGGTATAAAATGTTATAAAGTATCCAATTATGGACAATTCACAACAAATAAGTAATTATTTATTATAATTTAAAGTTTAGAATGTTATTACCACAAATTAAATTAAATTGATTAAATAAGGATAAATCAAGTTGATAATGTTGAAAATAAATTCATAACATGTCTAAATTTGATTGTTTGATGATATTGAAACCCTATCCCATCTAGTCATTGGATATGAGTCATTTTAGGAGGTTTTGAAGTGGTGTTATATTTATTATAAATTAATATTTTTAAGAATTACAAAGGTGCCCCTCTCCTCCCTTATAAAAGGGCACCTCCTCCATCTCTTCCTCACACCACATTGAGCCTTCAAGCTCGGCCAAACCCTAACAAAATATCTTCTACACTTACCTAAAAAAATCCTAGAGGTCCTGTTCTTCTTCAAAGACCAATTTTAGTGCCCTAAGTGGAGGTCTCAAGAGGGGCTTCAAAGAAGAGGTAATGTCCGTTACCGATTCTGTCAACATTATTTCTTCTTCCACTTATTCTTCTTAGGTTGTTTCATTATTAAGTAATAACATCAGTATCACTAATATACTGATATGTTATTATATGTATTAAACAACCCTATTTCACTATCTATCCATCCTACGGAAAACGAAATCACCGCGCGTGCGTACGTACAGAATACTGTCTCCACGCCGTGGTGTAATCTATTTTCCACCACCACCTTACTTTGATGAGTATAATGGTGTAAATAATAAATATATATTATTATTTTAAAGTGATATTGATTCTGTAATAGTATACATACACACCAATAATATTCCACAATCATGGGAACGATATCATCGCTCGTGCGTACGTACGGACTACCGTCTCCACGACGCGATGAGATTCATTCTCCATGTTAACCATTCATGAATGATTATAAAGTATATATAATGAATAATAATGAAATATATGACATAATAATGATACTGTATATATGTATATATATATATATATATTTATGTCATTTACTTAATTCCATTCAATTCAAAAGGGAAACGAAAACAGCGTTCATGCGTACGTACGGCCTACCGTCTCCATGAACGATGTATTTCATTTCTTTTATCGATCTATAATATATATGTATATGATGAATATATATTATATATAAATCATGTTCTAAATTATGGAATTATTTAAATTAGGATATAAGTAATAATATCAAGAACGACAAGTCGAAACACATAAGATAAATGAAATGATTTTACCCAAAACAATGCGTTAACATGGAATTTACAAAAGAACGGGTAATATAAAGTCATAAGTGAAACATATATGATATTATAACAATTAATATGATTATTTAATGAGTCAATGACATTATTTAAATCATTATATAGGAGGTTTGGATACATACGAAGCATATCAGACCTAAGGTAAGGGATAATTTTGCAAATCTCATTTTTATCTGAGATTGCTTATTCGTAAGTATTTACTGGGGGTTATTGTTATCATCCATGTCCATGTTCTCTAAAAGTGTTTTATGTATGTTTAATGTCCTTTTTACCCATTTTGACTTTTACTATATTGTTTGTAAGGAATCTGTCTTTTGTTTACGTTACGAGGTACTTTTTGACTTTTCCGACAAAAGTACGAGAAGAATGTTTTTCTTAACTTATACGACATGAAAGGATTTTTATGGTTTTATAAATACTTATTTTCATTAAGCATCCTCCAAAATATTTCATTACCATTTTCAACAAAATCTTTTTATTTTAAAATTGCATGACGTTTTGTTAAAAGAAATTGATTTTGAAGAAGAAAGGATATTTTCCTCAAGAATTCATTTCAAGTGTTTTATCAAAACCATTTTTTCCATCTAACATGACATTATTTCATATGTGTATGTTTCAAGTATAATGTCTCTATGATTTACACGGTTTCAATTTTCTTATGATGAAATGTCCATTTGTTTTATATGTATTATGAAATGATGGGATGATGTTTATGAAACCCATTTTATTGTTTGGGGTATGATGAATGTTTTAAGTTTATTTTGTGGAACAAGTAAGAATGATTTCATTATGAGATTGGTGGGACCTATATATCCCTTCAATGCATTGGGTAATGATTTCTATCGCATGAGATAGACATGGCTGGAATGGAAAGTTAAACTGGTTCAGTAATACAGGACTGGAACGAGGAGTGAACTTGATTCAGAAAGGGACTTTGTCCACTAAGATGGTCTTGGCAACAATGCCTTGGCTAATATGGAAATCATATCATGTGCTTAATGGTTTCCACAATTAAATGTTTTATTCTCATGCTATTTTATCATGATTTATGTTCCATTATGATCTATGCCTTATGTACTTCCATGTTTTATGTCGTTGCTCAAGATTTTTAATGTTCATGTTTTTTTAATGTTCAAATGTATATGGTATGTTTTATTTTATCCATGCTTACCATTAATGATCATTTGAGCTCACCCTTTTTATGTCTTCTTTTCCCCTAGGATAATAAGAAATATTTTAAGTAAGGAAACAAAATGGGAAGATCTTTATGGGAGATGTTGAAGCTTTTTCACCACGATTAGAAGATTACGTTCCAAGTTTCCAAAGACACTAAACTATTACGGTCCTTGTGTGTCTGTTTTTGTTATGTACTAAGTATTCCGAAAATGTAATGTAATGTCTATGTACGTCAAGCTTCGAGTCTCTATAGTTGGTATCAGAGGAAAGGTTTAGTCAACCTATGGAAACTAGGATGCAAGAACTTTACTGAGATCCCTAGAGATATTTCTAAGGTATGTCTAAGGATGACCCTGAGGTTAAGTATAAGTATAGGTTATAGTCCTAGAATTTTGGTAACGATATTAGAATTAAACCTAGGATGTTAGATGTTGAAGGTACACCCCCTTGATTATGTCATTTTTCCTGTATGATTTTTTCCTCTCACAGAATTCTTTTTGTGTTTTAGTCAATGGAGGGAACCAGACGGAATTCGGTTAACATTGAATCAAATGGAAAAATTGGTGACTATGAGAAACAAAATTGTCTAATTCCTAGTGAGAAAGATATTTTGATTTTTCCAAATCATTCATCGCGATATATGATTAACAAGGTGAAATTTAGTGGTATTCATAATTCATCAAATAAGAGGAAGATGGACTTTTATGCATGTTCGCATGTTGAGGAGCATAAAGAAAGGAAGATTGAGATTTCTAAAGAAAGGAAGAAGAACCATGAGGAATACCTCAAATGGAGGGACAGATGTTATCTCTATGGAGAAAAGGGACATAGAGTGACAGACTGTTATGGAGTTCAATGTCTTATTTGTGGATAACATGGGCATTACCCGACTCAATGCCCTGACCTAAAAAGTTACTTCTAAATCAAGGAAGGTTTTATTCTAGGAAAATCATTGAAGAGGATGGATTAAAGTGTTTATGTATTGATATTCATGAATAATTTTGTTGAGGTACTTTTTTGGTGTATTAGAATATTTTTGTATTAGTCTATTATGGATTTCAAAAATTTTATGGTACCGGTAACCATGAAAAGTGATTCAAATATTTTGGAAAGCAGATGATATGTGCATAATGAAGGGATAAGGATGAAATGAAATTTTTGATAGTATTCATGATCTCATGATTGATATAAGGACTAAGTAATATCATGGTTTGAGTAGATAGAATTTGGAGGATTTTGGTATGTGGAAAGTGTTAACTTTTAGCTGCATTCATGTTTTCACTAAGGTTCAATGGGTATTCATTTTTCAGGAGAATACATGATTAAGGCCTTCGAATGTTTGGAATGTGACCAAAAAGAAATATCTTATGATATATGGGGATCAACGATGGAATTAATATGCTTATTATATGAAATCTCTGGTAATAATTTTCACTATAATATGAGAGTGGACTGCAGTATTATGGGTAAGCCTAAAGATTGGAGTGATTTATGTTGGAAATAAGTTTGTATTGTTTAAGGATAGAAGTTTTTTTTAATATTATTTATGGGATTTTATAGTAATGTAGTTTTAGAAAAAGGACAACCTTCAAGATGGGCGACAACCCATCATGTCGGACAAGGCTGTGGGAATCGAACCCACAACTGAAGTACAACTGGCCTTTATCGCCTACCACTGGCCTACAGGAAGTCCCTATTTAGTAGAAACTAGTTTTATTATATTATGTAGTATGATATATGAATTATAAGTCCATTTTAGGAACCATATATGATTAATCTCACTATAGATGGTCTTATGTATTTTTTGATAACTTTTCTAACCTTTTTTTGAGAGAGATGGAATGACCCATCATTCTATCACATGATCTTCTAACACATCACGAATGACAAATTCAAAATCATTTCTTTAAGAGATCAAGTTTAAATTGTCCAAAAAATGACCAACGGTGAGATTGTACCAAAATCACGAAAGTATTTCTTCTAACTCAAATTTAATCAACTATAGGGAAATGATCTTGAAAACCAAAAATTTTGTCCTAGTGATCTTATATCCGATTATTCAGATGGTACCATAGATCATCAAAATTTTATGGCTTTGTGATTGATGGCTTTTTCATAGCCATGTTCTCTACCACTCTCTATCAGAACTTGATGGTTAGATTTTTCTTCCATGTCTATATTTTCACCTATGTTCTCCTATGTGGAAACCCAGTGATTATTTAATCTGGGTAACCATTATGTTTCATACTTTAGTTTTTAAAGTTAAGTTTTGGTATTTCATTTAACGATGTGGGTTTCAATTAAAGAAACATTCAAGTAGAAAACCATGTATAACCCTGACGAATTTCGAGGGTGAAATTCATTTTAAGGGGGGTAGAATGTAACAACCTGATATTTTATGACAAGTATTATTTTTAAATTATTGGATTTCATGTGTTTTATTCTACAATAATATTATCTTGTGCTATACACAACACCGTATTAGCTTGCAGTATACGCAACACTATTCATAGATTGTGTTACACACCATTTCATGTTCGTTTGATAATAGTCATTCTACGCAACATTGAGTATATATATATATATATTCATTGTAAAAATGAAAAATGTTTGGATTCTGTTATATGAGACAACAAAGTAATCTTTCAAAACACGCAACATTAACTTGTCTTGCATTACACGCAATCGCGACCTTCCTCGATAGTGTGTGTTGTACGCAATACCGGGTTTTACTAAATAATGATATATTATTATAATATTATTATGAACTAGTCGTTATGAATAGTATTAACTAAAATTTTAATTTTATAAAATTATTATTCATCTTACACATCTTCCAGAACATGGAATAAGAATAAAATAAATATTCCTGGTAAAATATGTATTTTTAAAAAAATGTAGTTTTGAGGCCTTTTGATGGTGCACCCACTTTAAATCTTGTTGTTGACATTTTTATAAGTTAAATTGGAAAAAATAAAATTATTCTTTTTAATCAGGATATAAAAATTTACATTGGATAATGTTTTGATATTTTTCTGATAACTTTCATATTTTAATGAATAGTAAAAACACGCTATATTTTAATTAAAAACAACTTTTTTCATCGTAATAATTTATATGGATAAATTATAAAATTGAATGGTTTTAAAGTATAAATAGAATATATTTTTACCATTTAATATAATTTATGTCATTATCATTGATTTTAATTTTAATTTGTAGGTTAAATCAATCCAATCTTTTGCAATGTTTTAAACAAAAACCCGTTTTCATTCGACAACAGGATTAATTTTAATTTAATTTCTACGACTTCTGGGTATTTAATTTGAGAAAATGGATTCCATATTTGGAATCATTGGGTCCAAATTATGTTAAATGGCTAATTTTTATTTTTGGAAATTATGAATAGTAACTACAGTAAATTTTATTTACTATAGTTAAAGGTAAATCTGGTAATTAAGGGTAAATAGAATATTATAAAATTACCCTAGCACATGCCAAAATACTATTGGATGGCTAAAGGTATACACATATCACCTAAGGGTCATATTAGATTCATTTTATGGACTTTTTACCATGAAAATAATTTAATTATTATTAAAACCAAAGAAAGTGACAACACGTCACTCTCTTAAATCTTATAAGTATATTAATTTTAATTTAGTGATAAAATTCATGAAACATAGAACATGAATAGTATCCAAAAATTTAATAAAATTATCTACATCATGAGAATTTATTTATAATTTTTAGGGATTATATAATTGTCATTAAAGGTGATACATTAATGATGCATAAATTATTTAATAAGTGAAAAATCAGTAATATAGTTTTTATTGAAATAATAATACCCATTAAAAGACACTCAAACATGACCAAAGATTATTGGTTGTCTATATCTACACCATAATCATCCAAATACCTAATATATAACCGTTTGGAGTCTTATAAAAGTGATTATGACACTTATATTATTTTATTTTAAATGATCCCAAAGTTGTCACCTTCATAATGTAATAAATACAATAATTTAAATATTGTGATTTTAAGATGATAAATTCGATTAAAAGAATTATTATGAACTTTAATAGATATATCGTTATCATAGGATTTTAGTTTTAATTTTTATGCAACAAATAAGTATATTAAATTTTTATACAAAAAATGATGTAGTAATTATTTTATTAGGAGATAAACCAAATAAATGGTTTTAAAAATAATAAAATAAATTTTATATGAAATATTTAATGTTCTCCACTAATTTTCTAGACACACATGACCTTTTATGAATATATTAAAGCATTTAGGTCAAACATATCTTGTGTATATATTTTATTTAAATTCAATTAAATGAAAAGTGTCAAAATTGACACTATTGTTATTTTATAAAAATAATATATTATAAAATTGTTTAAAAATCACAAAAAAATATTTAAAAATTATAAATTTAAATTTATATGGTATAAAATGTTATAAATTATCTAATTATGGACAATTAAAAACAAATAAGTAATTATTTGTTATAAGTTAAAATTTAGAATTTTATTACCATAAATAAAATTAAATTGATTGAATTAGGATAAATCAAGTTGATCATGTTTACAATAAATTCATAACATGTTTAAATTTGATTGGTTGATGATATTGAAACCTTATGTCATATAATCCTTGGATATGAGTCATTTTTGGAGGTTTTTAAGTGGTGTTAGATTTATTATAAATTAATATTTTGAAGAATTCCAAAGGTGCCCCTCTCCTCCCTTATAAAAGGGAACCTCCTCCCTCTCTTCCTCCCAACACATTGAGCCTTCACGATCGTCCAACCCCGGCCAAATTATCTTCTCCACTTCCTTAGAAACATCCTAGAGGTCCTGGTCTTCTTCAAAGACCAATTTTAGTGCTCTAAGAGGAGGTCTCAAGAGGCACTTCAAAGAAGAGGTAATGTCCATTACCGATTCTTTCAACATTATTTCTTCTTCCACTTCTTCTTCACAGGTTGTTTCATTATTAAGTAATAACATCAGTATCAATAATATACTTATATGTTATTATAATTATGAAACAACCCTATTTCACCATCTATCCATCCTATAGAAAACGAAATCACCGCGCGTGCGTACGTACAGAATTTCGTCTCCACGCCATAGTGTAATCTATCTTCCACCACCACCTTACTTGGATGAGTATAATGGTGTAAATAATAAATATATATGATTTTTGTAAATTAATATTGATTTTTTAATAGTATATATACACTCCAATAAAATTCCACAATCATGGGAACGATATCATCGCTCGTGCGTACGTACGGACTATCGTCTCCACGACACGATGAGATTCATTCTCCATGTTAACCATTCATGAATGATTATAAAGTATATATAATGAATAATAATGAAATATATGACATAATAATGATACTGGATCTATTTATATATATATATATATATATGTATGTCATTTACTTAATTCCATTCAATTCAAAAGGGAAACGAAAACAGCGTTCATGCGTACGTACGGCCTACAGTCTCTATGAACGGTGTATTTCATTCCTTTTATAGATCTATAATATATATGTATATGATGAATATATGTTATATATAAATCATGTTTTACATTCTGGAATTATTCAAATCAGGATATAAGTAATAATATCATGAATGACAAGTCGAAACACATAAGATAAATGAAATGATTTTACCCAAAACGCTGCTTTAACATGGAATTTACAAAAGAACGGGTAATATAAAGTCATAAGTGAAACATATATGATATTATAACAATTAATATGATTATGTAATGAGTCAATGACATTATTTAAATCATTTTACATGAGTTTTTTATACATATGAAGCATATCAGACTTAAGGTAAGGGATAATTTTGCAATTCTCATTTTTATCGGAGATTGCTTATTCGTAAGTATTTACTGGGGTTTATTGTTATCATCAATGTCCATGTTTTCTAAAAGTGTATTTATTTACTTTTAATGTCCTTTTTACCCATTTTTACTTTTACTACAAGGTATGTAAGGAATTGTTCTTTTATTTACGTTACGAGGTACTTTTTGACTTTTCCGACAAAAGAACGAGAAGAATGTTTTTCTTAACTTATACGGCATGAAAGGATTTTTACGGTTTTATAAAGCCTTATTTTCATGAATCTTCCTCCAAAATATTTCATAACTATTTTCAACAAAATATATTTCTTTTAAAATTGCATGATGTTTTGTGAAAAGAAATTGATTTTGAAGAAGAAAGGATATTTTCCTCAAGAATTCATTTCAAGTGTTTTATCAAAACCATTTTTTTCCATCTAAGATGACATTATTTCATATGTGTATGTTTTAAGTATAATTTCTCTATGATTTAAATGGTTTCAATTTTCTTATGATGAAATGTCCATTTGTTTTATATGGATTATGAAATGATGGGATGATGTTTATGAAACCCATTTTATCCTTTGTGTTATGATGAATTTTTTAAGTTTATTTTGTGGCACAAGTAAGAATGATTTTATTATGAGATGTGTGGGACCTATATCTCCATCCAATGCATTGGGTAATGATTTATATCTCATGAGATAGACATGGCTGGAACGGAAGGTTAAACCGATTCAGTAATACAGGACTGGAACACGGAGTGAACTCGATTCAGAAAGGGACTTTGTCCACTAAGATGGTCTTGGCAACAATGCCTTGGCTAATATGGAAATAATATCATGTGCTTAATGGTTTCCACAATTACATGTATTGTTCCCATGCTATTTTATCATGATTTATGTTCTATTATGATATATTCCTTATGTACTTCCATGTTTTATGTTGTTGCTCAAGATTTTTAATGTTCATGTTTTTTTAGTTCAAATGTATATGGTATGTTTTATTTTATCCATGCTTACCCTTACTGAGCATTTGAGCTCACCCTTTTTATGTTTTATTTTCCCCCAGAATTATAAGTAATATTTTAGGTAAGGAAACAAAAATGGGAAGATCTTTATGGGAGATGTTGAAGATCTTTCACCACGATTAGAAGATTACGTTCCAAGTTTCCAAAGACACTAAACTATTACGGTCCTTGTGTGTCTGTTTTTGTTATGTACTAAGTATTCCGCAAATATAATGTAATGTCTATGTACGTCAAGCTTCGGGTCTCTACACTTATTTTTTAAATACAATTATATATTATTATAAAAATATTAAATTTGGTTATGAAAAAACAAAAAATATATTTTTGGTAAATATATAGACATAACACAATGTTTGAAAAAATATAAGAATATTAAAATAAATAGTAATATAATTTAATATTATACATAAATATCCTTTATTTCCATTCAAATTATAATATAATTTATTGAATTCCAATGTAGACTTTATAATGAATAGTTTTTTTTTTTGTAAAAACTAGTATTTTCTCAAAAAAAATTATTTAAAAGCGAAAATTCCCATATTTGTAGAATTATTATTATAAAATAAATATAATTTAATAAATTTTAAAATTTAAATTATCTAATGGTAAATTTTCTATAATTTTCTGGGGTAATGAATTATTTTGTGTAAAAATTAAATACATAGTAAATATATGTTTTGTATCTTGACATCGTAATAGTACAAAAGTGATATAATAAATACTATTAAGGGAATTAGTGACCGAAAATGATATTAGCCATTATAATAATTTATTTTGAATGATGATGTATTAATTTTCTGAAATATTACTAAATCATCCAAACCCTATATTCCATATTATTGTTTTTAAATCAATTATTTTTGAACATGGCCCACTCCCACATACAATATGTTATTAAATTAAGGATTTTTGTTTAAAAACTAATAAAATATTTAGAACCACTCATAATTGGTAAAAACCATTCAAAAAACTATAGGATGGTTTGTGGTTTCGATTATTTTATCATATAGAGTCCAAAAAAACGTTTATAATTATGAAAGAAATCCCTTATCATTAGGTATAAATACCAAACAAATTCCCATTCCTCTTCACTCAAAACCCACTTATCTGGAATTTACTCTCTATTTACCTCTTTAAATCCTACCCAATGTTCTCCAAACCATCTAAGAAGGACCACTTGAGATTTTAGAATCCCCTCCCTCGGTAAATGGATCCTCACCTCCTCTTTATTCAAGAAATTTCTGTGTGTTATACCATTTTATTTCTAATTGTTCATTTTGGAATATGTTTTTTGAACATTAATTTTATTTCCCCTTTGATTTTCATGTAATATTTTACCACATTTTACTTTCATCAAACCCTTAAATGAATCATTTTTTTCCATGTTATGCTGTAAAAATTAACCTATGATTTTCCATGACAAACATGTGTACAATTAATACCATTACCCATTGCTTCTTAAGGGTATTAACCTATATATAAAAATAATTAATTTTTTGGTGAATCCAATGTATTTAATCCACATTCCAATATCAAGGGATTAAATGATAAAAAATAAGCATATTTTTTAATATCTATTTTTCTCACAAATAAATGTACATTATAAAAATGTGAGGCATGGGACTAATCTTTTTTAGCCTTATTATTCATTGTGTAATGATTTTGTCTCAAAATATAACATTTTTGGGTAATGGGAGGTTATAATTAGGAGGCCATGTTATGATTTCTTGGTAGTTACCTTTGTCCTTTTCATATTATTTCATGTTTTATGTCATTAACACATTCAAATGTTGTCTTAATGTTTTCATCACATATAAAAATTTGATGTAATGTTTATTAATATCACCCATCTTAGGTCACCTTCATTTTAAACTCCATTCACATGTGTTAATTTCATCCTGTTATTCATTTATAATTATATTTCTAGCCATTATATGACACCCATTTATTATGTACATCCCCAAGTTATCATATGTCATATTGGAAGATCAATGGAATATAGTGGCTTGTTATACTATTTAATTTAATGTTATTATATCCCTATTTGAAGTTATTTTTCTATGTCGGTAATTTCCAAAAAATTCTAGTCCTATATATATTTCAATATTGTATTATGTTAATTCTTATGTCATAATTAGAGAATTAATTATTTTAATATGACATATATTTTCATATTTGGTATCTCACCAGGGTTTAATGATTTTTGGGGATTAGAGTTGGAAAAAATTTGTAAAAGACTTAGGTATAATATTAAACATAGGAAAAAATTATTAAATTTGTTAAATGATAAATAATTTTATTTCAAAGACACAAAATCCTTATATGGACACTACATGGGGATGTGCCTCTAGAATAGTTATACATAGTGTTAATTACCCTAAAATGGGTGAACTGGGTATTCAATAGATCATCACCTGGTTGAAGAAAAACTGCCCTTTCTACAAAACTGGTTTAAAAATCCTTATGATATTCACTGGTAAATTCATAAGCTACTTACGAAGCCCTATAAAATAAAATAAATTCACATAAAACATTTAGTTAATAAAATTTACAGTGAAAACATATATTGATGCCAATATATTCATAGGTAAAGGAATGCATGTTATTTTTTAGTTTTCACTGAAATGTTCCTAGTCAACCTTTTATATGATTAATAGTTTCAAAAGTTTCATAAAAACGTTTTCCATTATTATAGTCAATGTATGTAAATAATTGGAACATTGTCAATAACCAATGTGATGGGCAATGCAATGACTCCCCAAATGAGATTATCAACATGAAGGGAGTAGCATTTGTAAACTTCATACAAATATTTCATAATTTAACTAATTTTTTAATGGGAACATGAATCATGGGGGAAACCCAATAATAAATTGAAAGTTGAAATTGATAAATTTAAGTGTCTATAAATTTTAGTGGATATATTTATCGTTTAATAATAGAATAATGGATCAAATACATTGAAAAGATCTTTTCACCACATCAATGATTTAAAGAAGATTAGGACATACTATCTTTTTGTTGTATAGATATATAATTTCATCAATATTTGATTTTGAGAAAAAATATATAAACCATGAAGTGAAAATCGAAGGGTTGTAGTGAAAAAAATTCATAATTTTTTTCATAAATATTTTCCCCACACTGTTTCACATAAAATAGAGATGGATATCCTCAATATCAAATAAAATTAGGGTGAATATACTAGTATATATAAGAATAACATAAAAATACTTGCATGACACACCCTGTTATTTTTCATTGACACTAAGTGTAAAGTGAAGTACTTCTTCAGTAGACTAAAGTTGATTCTATGAAATTATTTGGTTATTGAAGACATTGATAGCTATATAAAAGTTATATGATTTTGATTAAAATTTTAAATAGAGACCTAGGATTCTTAAGGGTCTCACAGGTCAAGATATATGAATTAGAGAATAGAGTTTAATTCCAGGGGAGTGATGGAGAAATATCATTGGGAAAAAACATTCTGACATCCCACTTCATAAAATATCATAAAGAAGCATCCTGAAAAATTAATAATGGGTGAAAGGAAATGATTTAGGTGTTGGGAGTAAGTGAACCTATATATAATATCTTAATGGTATAAACTAACTATTTTTATAGGACAAAGGAATTATCTAGCTAAACCTCAACCTATTATGTAGTGTTTCAACTATAGAGAACAAGGAAACTATTTGAATAAAAAAACTATGAAAATACATGTTAAAGAAAAATAAAAAATATAAACTCCTTGTTATAGAGATCATAGTTTGTCTTATTTCATCTAAACTGATGATATGGATCACAATAATGATGTGATGTAAGGTACACAATTTATTCATTCAAGGGAATAAAACATATTTTTTTATTCTATTTTTATGATTTCTTTAAAATCCCCAAATTTTAGTAAAACTATTCCAACTCCAAATTACACCATATAACATGAATTTCCAATGAATAGAAAATGGTGCATGTATTATAAACCTAATATATAAATCATCACATATCTATATTTTCTGGATGAAAATCCCAATGATTCATTTGATACTCTGTTTATTGTCATTAGTGGAAATTTGATCTGGGAAATAGATTTACCTATATAGAGACATCATAAAATTTCTAGTGATATAAATAATATTCTATATCACAAATCAACATTTTAGTATATACAAGAGAAAGGAGGACGATGAATCTCCTTTGGAATCAACATCTCAATCTTGGATTTTATTTCTTTTGGAGAAGCGTGTTTAGATAAAATGATTAAGAGTAATGAAAATATCATCATTGATGACATAAATATTTTGAGGGAATATGATGTTGTATTTCCTATGAAATTTCCGACGATTCCTTCTATATGAGATGTTTATTTCTCAATATAACTTATACTAGGATATTTTCTAAAATCTAAGACATCATATGAAATGGACAATATTGAACTTGAATTTTTAAAGAATAAACTACAATTGAATCCAGATAAAGGGGTTATATTTCCAAGTTATTGACAATGGAATGTCCTAGTACTCTTCCCCAAGAAGAATAATGGGCCAATGTGCCTCTACATTAAAGACTGTGAGATCAAAGAGAGAAGTATAGAAACAACTTTGCTATATCGTTGATTAATGACTTTTCCAATCAGAGACATGGAGCCTAGTACTTCTCTATGGTGGATATTAGGTTGGGATATTAACATTTAATGGTTAATAATGAGGATAACCATTAGGAATACATTATGTATAACATACATGAACTATGTGTGAATATTAGTTCTATTTTGAATTAATACTATTTAATCTATATTCACAGACATAATTAATAGAATATTTAGGGATTACCTAAACAATTTATTTATATTATTAATACTATAAATTATTATATAATCCAAAAAAATTAGTAACATTGGTATAATTTTAATGATTACAAAATGAAATTGTATATGTAATGTATAGTAAATTTGAGTTTTTGATAAAGAAAGTAACAATCCTATTACAACATAGGTATTTATAGAATAATTATTTTTCATTTCTATTAATATTTACGAATAATATATTATTTTTACATTGAAATGGACTCTTTTTCTGATAGCATACTCAAAACACAATAATATGTTTCTTTTAAATCTTACGTTGCACACAACTTTGAGTTATATCAAAAAATAATATAATAGTATTTTTATTTTAAATGGAAGTTAAAACCTTGACATTGTATTAAAGGGAATGAATATAAAAAAATAAAATATGGTTATAAATGCAAGTTAAAAGTCATTATATTTATCTGATAAATTTTATATTCTTAAAATAAGAACCAATCCAATTTTAAGCATGAAATACCCTAATATTTTTAAAAGGCTGTTTTACCGCCTTTTGAAGGTGAACCCTTTTAAATCTAGTTTTTGACACCTTTATATGTTTTATTTGAAAAAATAAACTTCTTATTTATAATTATAACACCAAAATTTACATTGGATGAAATTTTGGTATGTCTCTGATAATGTTTATTTTTATTGAATAGTGAAAAAATACTGCATTTTAATTCAAAACTGCCTTTTCATCTAATTTATTTATATTGTTAGTTTGTTATTTTAATTTTTTTTTAAATTTTAATTGGACATGTACACATTCCAATATTTTGATAGTTATTACTTCTTAAAAACCCACTTTTTTGGTTTTGACAACATGAATTAATTTTAAATAAATTACTGTAAATTGTTTATTTTAAATTTTGAAAAATGGATTCCATATTTGGAATCATGAGGTTCAAATTGTGTAAATAGTTTCCTTTTTAGACATTATGAATAGTATCTTTGGTAATTATTTTATTTACCATTCTTAAATGGTAAATATGGTAAATATTGGTAAAAAATAATATTATAATAATATCAATTTACCCTAAAACATTTTTGAATACTACTGGATGAGATATGTCCGACCATAGGAATTCTTGGGTCGATTTTGGGACCCCATGGATCCACTTGGATTTTAAAATGAAATTTTATAAGAATTAATTTAATGTAATGATAAATGTAAAATAAACATATATCTTTAAGTAAAAAACTTTATATGTGGTTATATAAGTGGTATATTTAACTATAAATATTAATTTTAATGTGAAACATATTTCCTACATCATGGAATTTTATTTATAATTTTTATATATCAAATAAATAAATTTATTTATGAAACAATGGTGATGTGGTCATTATATTTTTAATGAATGATTTAAATAAATGAAATTGTAAAAATTAAAATAAATTAATTTTGAAACTTTTTATGAAATAAAATAATTTTAGGGATGATTATGAAGTTTAATATTTTAATTAATGATGTTTTTTCTAAATAATCATGTTTTTATGGATTTTTAAAAATCCATGATATGAATAGTATAAACATTGACATTAATGAGTTTTTAAAACAAATACTATTTTATGAAATGGTATAATAGTCATAAAAATATAATATTTCAACAAATGACCTATATAATGGTGTAAATTTCATTAATTAACCACTTTAGGTTGTATTTGAATTTTATGGTAACTATATTAACCATATAGCATGAATATACAAGAAGACATGGTAAGAGTTAAATTAGTTAACTAAGGGTTAATGATAAATGAAAAGGTTTAATTTGAAACCAAAACTTGTCAAAACCCTATTTTTTGGGAATATTTCAATAATTAATCTTCTTATATTTTAATTAAATTATTTTTGGAGCTTTTAGAATCAATATTTAGTTTTTTATAAGATAATATTTCAAGATATTCCTAAAGTACCCCTCCTCACTCTTATAAAAGGCCACCACCTCTAACGCATTACTCACATCTCTAAAGACCCTCTAATCATCCCAAAATCTAATTAAATAATCTCCCAACATACCACTATTAATAATAGAATAAATTCCCTAGCATAATCCAATTCATGAAAGCCTTTTGGATTAAATCAAAAATAGTTACACGTTTTAAGAGGCAACATCTTCTCTAATGTTCCATTCCAATATTTTACTTCTTAAGTTTATATTATATACTTATTCTTTGATTACAAGAAAAATACAGTATCCTTAATATACTAGGATGTTTTTATGATAAGTATTTTAAATAAAATTACATACGCCTACATTTAATGGATATGAACATACTGTTTTTGTGGATGACGAACAATTGCCTCACGAAGTCATCATTTTTCAATTATCTCCTACCACATCTCATGGTGGAAATTATGATGGAAATACTTTTATATATTATATATATTTTATTTATATTGCCTATATTGAAGGGTATTTTTCATTTATAGTATAACTTTATGCTTTCCTTATTGTTTAAATAAGATAATTTCATTTGAGGAAGTGCGGACTATGACCCCCTCAAAGTGATATGACTTGTTCAAGCTATACATGAAACGTATAAAGGATGGTTTTATTAACCCTATGAGGCTTAAACGAAACAAATATAATAATTTTATAATAATATCTATTAATATCATTTATTTTTCATTCCATTAATATTAAATAGAAATGAATGTAGTGTTCATGCATATGTACGGCCTACCGTCTCTATAAATGGTGTATTTAAATTTTTATCTAAAAATGTTATGGACTATTATAAATACATATTTAATTGATATATATGATACTTAAATCATGAATAATATTCTAGATATAATATAATTTTTACCACAAAGACAATTGGTATTTATAAAAAGATCAATTTCAGCTCAAGTACCTAATATCAACAAAACGACCGATATTAACTTAAATAAATACACAATTTTTATAATGTGATAAACAATGATATAAAAGGAATAATACACATGGAAATTTTTCTTATTCAAGTATAAATTAAATTTATATTATTATTCAGGAATAATAATGAACATACATGATGAATCAGACTCAAGGTAAGGGAACCTTTCATCATTCTCTTTTCATCAATGACTTATTTTATGTTATGCCTTTTAATTTAAAAATTAAAATGCTGGGATATGTTCTTCTATATCTTTATTTCTATCAATTTTATGTACAATTTACTAGGGACCATTTTTTCCAACATCGACTCATTTTTTGAATTTTTATGTGACGCCGTTAGGCTGACAAAGTTTCCTAATGGAACTTCTTAACACAATTTCTACTAATTGGGTTTTATGCATAATTTGTTGATTATATTATGCCAAAATTATATGATGAATAATAATTTATATATTTATGTTTTAATTCCCACTTATATTTTTTTGAATATACTATTTCTACACATAATCACCCTATTAATAAATTCGAATGTCATTTATACGACCATTGTAAGGGAAAGCTTAACTCAATCTCATTTCATTGAGTTAAATATCCATGTCATTGGTTTTGTTTTTCCAAGAATACGTGTGAATGACCTCGGATTTTTTTTACAATGAATATCCAATTATATTAGGTTTATTTATATTTTTCATACATAATTAGGTTACTGATTTATCCTTAATCTGAGGATACGATCTTTGTAAGGGATTTCATCTCAATATCTATTCATTGAGGCATATCTTGTTATCATGAACATTTATTATCTGATAATGTGTATATACAACCCTTTTGAATCATTATATCATCAATTAGTATATTCTCACGATATTAAATGTTATGTTTAACTTTATTTCTTAATAATTTATATTCATATTTTTCTCAAGTGGTAAGGGACTCATTAACTAAAACATAATTTTAATTTTTTAAATGATTTATTAATGTAAAAACATATATTTCATGTCCATGTTTTTAAAATAGTTATTACGAATTTATTTTTATGGACATGAATGTTTTACAATTATAATTTATTTCAAATGTTCCAAAGTTGTATGGGACACTTTGATTCAAAATTACCTTTATTAAATGTTCTAAATGGTTTTCGAAATAGATTGAGTATTTCAATATCATAAAATGATTTATTGTGATTTAAAATGAAATTTCATTAGTGAAATGTTGGTATTTGAAATATTTTATGTGTTCTGATTATATGGATGATGATATGTTTAAATGTATTAATGATGGGATTACTTTAGAAGAATTATACTTTTGTAACCCTTAATTTGTTATATAAAATGTTAATAGAGGAAGAATTATATATTATTTTGTGGATATTGTTATAATAAACCATTAAGGTTTATATGATCCTTGATTTTGAGGAAATTACATGTAATTACTTTTTACGATGAAAAATAAAAGTTATTAGATAACCGTTGATGTTAAAATATGTTTTTGTACTTTTGGAGGGATTTGGATAATGTTTTGGAATGATATAAAATTGTATCATTTAAAAAAAAGGAAAACTCACAAACTGTGTGACAACTTATCATGTTGGAAAAAGCTACTGGAATCGAACCAACAACCAATGTGTGACTTGGATTTATCACCTACCACTAACCTATATTGAGTCCTTGGTTTGTATGGATTATTATTTTTAGTTAAATTTTTTATGGATAAAGAATAAGTTGATTTTGGAGGTTATGTTTTATTAAACGGATATCCTTAGTATACGAAAATTATTTTATGATTAATTGATAAATGTTATTTTGGAAGAAATTCACTATTTTGGGAACAATATATGCCTATGGAAAATAGAATAATATAGGACTTAATTTGAGAAGTAATGGGGGAATTTTATTTTGGAGGAATAATTGTTTTCATTTTGTACATTTAGAAATTTAGGTTATTTATGGAAATGATTAACCTATCTTCAAGAATATTTGATTGGGTTAATTACTTCTCAGTATGAAACTTTAAGAGAAGTCGATGTTATTTGGAGATAAAGGTTAAGATTTATCGTGGAAGGCTATGTGATCAAATTATCTTGAGTTTTGGGATTCAATCTTGTCTTGTATTATTTTGAGGAATTTTAAGGATTTTTTTTGTATTGAATGGTCTTTGTTGAACTCTGGATACTTCTTGTTGAATTTTGGAGATTAAGTCTAGTATTTAATTTCATAAAGGATTATCCTTTTAAGGATTATCTAATCTTGAACTAACCTTTTTGGTTTTGTTTAGTGTATAAAGATAGGGGAAATATATAGTTCATATTTTTTTGATTATTGGATTCTCTATAAGTTGATACTATCACTTCAGGTGTGACTATGTCATCTTGAATACTCATCATTCGGAGAAAAGATGATTTCGTGTTATAAATTTATTAAAGGAAGAAACACTACTTTTAAAGTTAGAATATTTATTTATGATTTTATTCTAGGTAGTAATAAAATTCTTCAACACTATAAAAATGAACATGAAGAAAACAAAATTATACACATGCTTTTATCAACCAAATTTTACCCAACAACAAATTTATGGTTTTGTGGTGGTTAAATTTCCGTGATCAAGTGCTCTATCACTCTCTATTTCTCTATAATAGTTAGTTTTTCTTCCATATCCATGTTTTCATACATGTATTCCTAGTATGTGTTCTCTAAGGTGACCTTTTTACTTCTATTTATTTCATTTAATGTTATAGTTTTATAGACTGCTTTTCTGATGAGGGACTTTTAATGAAATTTTGGAGTCTAATTTTAAAATTGTGAGAATGCAATTCCCAAAAGGGGGGAGGGATGTAACAACCCAGGTATTTATAGAATATTTTTTTTCATTTCTATTAATATTTATGAATATGATAATATTTTTACATTAAAATTATTCCTTTTCCGATAGCGTACTCTACACACAACAACATGTTTCTTTGAAATCTTACATGGCGCACAACATTGAGTTATATCCAAAAGTAGTATAATAATATTATTATTTTATATGGTAATTAATTTAAAGCCATTTTAATTGAAGGAATGAATATAACTTACTAAAATTTGATTAGACATGTTTGTTAAATGTATTTACATTTATTTGATAAATTTTGTTGGCATAAAATAAGAAATAAACTGATTTTAAGTATAAAATACTCTAATATTTTAAAAGGTCATCTTATAGACTTCTGAAGGTGGGAATTTTAAAAATATAGTTTTTTGACACATTTATATGATTTATAGGGAAAAAATAAACTTCTTCTTAAGAATCAGAACGTCAAAATTTACTTTGGATGAAAATTTGGTATTTTTCTAATAAAGTTCATTTTTTAATGAATAGTGAAAAATACTGCATTTTAATTCAAAACCACCTTTTCATCTAAATTATTTATCTAGTTATATTGTACTTTTAATTGTTTTTAAAATTTAATATGATTATATTTTTATAACTTAATCAAATGTTCATCATTGGAATTAATTTTATTTTTTAATTTAACAATAACATGTGTCAATCTGTTGATTGTTATTACTTCTTAAAAACCATTTTGTTGGTTTTGGGAACATAAATTTATTTTAAGATAATTAATGAAAATTATGTGTTTTGAATTTAGAAAATTTTATTCCATATTTATAATCAGGAGGTTAAAATTGACTAATTATGTACCTTTTTAATTTTAGGCATTATAAATAATAACACCAGTAATTATTTTATTTACCATGGTTAAATGGAAAATATGGTAAATAAGGGTAAAAATTAATATTATTATAAAATTTAATTACCCTAAAACATGATCTAATATAATTAGATGATATATGTCCAACCATGGGCATCATTTGGTGGATTTTGGGACCCCAAGTAGACACTTTGATGTGAAAATGACAATTTATAAGAATTAATTTAATGTAAAGAAAAATGTAAAATAAAAATGTATCTTTTAGTAAAACATTATTTATATGTTGTTATATAAGTTATAATTTAGACTATAAATAGTAATTTTAAAGATAAATATATTTAATACATCATTTAAATTTATTTATAATTTTTAGACATCAAATAAATAAATTTATGTATGACCCAATGATGATGTAGGGATTACCTTATTAATGAATGTTTTAAATAAATGAGATTATAAATATTAAAATAAATTTATTTTGAATTTTCTTTTGCCATACACGATTTTTAGTGATGGTTATGACATTTTATCTTTGAATTAATGAGGTTTTTTCAAAATATTTATGTTTTTATGGATTATTCAAAAGTCACAATATGAATAGTATAAAAAATGACGTTAACGAGTTTTAAAAAAATACTATTTTATTATATGATATAATAGTCCTAAAAATATTATACTTGGCCAAATTAAGTAGATAATGTTTTAAATGTCATTAATGAACAACTTGATGTTCTATTGTAATTTTATGGTAACTATATTGACCAAATATTATGAATATACAAGAAGACATGGTTAGAGTTAACTTAGATAACTAAGGGTTAAAGATTAATGATAAGGTTAAATTTGAAACCAAAACATGTCTAAAACTTATTGTTTGAGATTATTTGGAACAAAATGCATCTTAGATTTAAATTAAATGTGTTTTGGATCATTTGAAATTGACATTCATATTTGAAAAAAATAATCATTCAAGACATTCCTAAAGTACCCCTCCTCCCTCTCATAAAAGGCCACAAACTCTAACCCCATAATCCCACCTCTCAAGACCCATGAATTATCCCAAAATTCCTATAATAAACTCCTAAAATCCCTATATTACTCTTAGAAGATTTAAAATAGATAGAAGATAATTAAAAAAAGCCTTTTGGCTCAAATCAAATGGAGTTACACGTTTTAAGAGGTAGTGTCTTCTTTAAAGTTCATTTCCAATATTTTACCTCTTAATTAAATATTATATTATTATTATTTGATACATAAAATCACTTTTATCCTAAATATACTAGGATGTTTTTATGATAAGGAATTAAACTACACTTACACAAACCATCATCTAATGGATACGAACACACTGCTTCTATGGACGATGAATTGCTGCCTCATGAAAGGATGATTGTTCAATTATCTCCAACAACATATAATGTTGGTCGTTATGATGGAACTATATTTATATATGATATATACTATATTTTATATCATATCAATGATTATTTATTTTTTATTTACAACATACCTTTATGCTTCCCATAATGTGTAAATATGATAATTTTATTTGAGGATGTGGACACTATAAATACATATAAAATGGATATATATGATATTTAATTCATTAATACTATTCTATAGGTAACTTAATTTTGACCATAGGGACAGTTTGTAATTATAACAAGATCATTTTAGACTCATGTACCCAATATTAGAAAAAGGACTGATATTAACGTAAGTAGTTATGTAATTTTTACTACATGTTAATAAGTGATATAAAAGGAATAATAAACTAGAAAAATATTCTTAATCAAGTATAAATTAGCTTATTATTATTATTTAGGAAGACCAAAGAACATACGTTGGGAATTATACTCAAGGTAAGGGAACCTTTAACCATTCTCTTTTAGTCAATGACTTCATTTATGTTATGTCTGTTAATATAAATTTTCAGTTTTTTGGATATTTTTTTATATATCCTTATTTCTATAAATTTTATTTCAAAGTGATGAGGGGTCCCTTTTTATCTCATCGACTCATTTTATGAATTTTGAAGTGACAACGTCAGGCTGCCGAGTTTTCGTAAGGGAACATCATAACCCAATTTCCACTCATTGGGTTTTATGCATAATTCGTTGATTATATTATGCCATAATTATGTGTGGAATCACTATTTATATATTTATGTTTTAATTCCCACTTATCATTGTGTGGATATACTATTTATAGGCATAATCACTCTATTGATAAATACTTCCATCATTTATATGAACTTTGTTATGGAAATCTTAACTCAATCTCATTTCATTGAGTTAAGTATCCATGTCATTGATTTTGTTTTTTCAATAATATGTTTGAATGACATATGATTGTTTTACACTGAATATCAAATAATATTGGGCCTATTTATATTTTTCCAACGTAATTATGACATTGATTTATCCTTAATCTATGGATACAATCTTGATAAAGGATTTCATCAAAATATCTATTCATTAAGGCATAACTTGTTGTCATGCACATTTATTATCCTATTATGTATATATATTACCCTTTTGAATATTTATGTCATGTATTAGAGTATTCACATGATATTTAAAGTTATGTTTATTTTTATTCCTTATTTATTTCTAAACCAGATTTCCTTGTCTGTTAAGGGGCTCTTTAACTAAAACATCATTTTAAATGTTTAAATTATTTATTAATTTAAAACCATCTATGTCATATCCATGTTTTAAAAATGTTTATTAAGAATATATTTATATCGAAATGAATGTTTTGAAATTATAATATATTTCAATTGTTTCAAAGTGGTATTAGACACTTTGATTCGTAATTTTTATTATTAAATGTTTTAAATGGTTTTTTCAAATGGATTGAGTATTCCAATTTCTTGAAATGATTTATTGTGATTGAAAATGGATTTTTTAGTGAAATGTTGATATATGAAATAATTTATTTGTTATGAATATATAATTGTACTTAGAAATTTTATGGGTGGTTACTTTATAAACCAATAATGGGTGGTTATGTGATAAACCAAATGATGTGTGGTTCTGTGATAAAGCAAGGCCGGGTGGTTACATTATAACCTCCAATGCATTGAGTATGGAAGTCAGTCATAAGGTTTTTCTATTTAGTGATATGCATGGAAGTCAAATGTATGGTTATTCCATTTAAGTATGTTTTTGTCCCAAGTTTAGTTTATATGCAATATGATTCTTTCTATGGGCTTTTTGGTAATATTTTGGCTACAAAAGGGTAATCAATGAACTTATATTCAATGAAGTGTATTTAATACTTCTTGAAGGTGAAAATCATTACTTTTAGAAAATGTATTCATGGTTTTCATGCTATCCCAAGACTAAAGGTTTTATTTATTTATGTATCCCTTACTGAGATTTTTATGCACATCCAAATATCTGAAATGTTTTTCATAGGAAATAAAGGTGAATAGAGTCAAGGATGAGACCAAAGAAAATTCATTCTCTTAAAACATGAAACAATGTCATTTTTTTAAACTGTTATTGTTTTATGTAAAAATATGATAGTGAGTAGAAGTGTATACATATAATATTAAAGATATTACATACAATTTATTACTTAATTCTCTAAATCACTAAACCTAAAAAGATAATCGATGTGAAATAAATTAAAATTATAGACTAATCTCAAGATTAAATAATTGTTAAGACTGGGTCCTTATAGTTTCTATGGATTATTATAACCACAAAATGGATATTGGTGGTTATTTCAAATATATAGTATATTGATGGAAATCTCAAACAAATATCTGTGATAGAGATCCATTGTTTTGAGGATTATAAGTTAAATATCATTGATTTTTGAGAAAATTACCAAAACTTTTAAGACCACTAAACAAGATAACATAGAACGGAGTGAAACTTTTCTAGATTGGTGAATGTAAGGAGATATTTAAATATTTTATGAAGTGGATAATCACTATACCCATGATAATATTATGCCTAATGGGGAAGGATTTGTAATATATGGTGATTCGTCCAAAAAGTTCTTTGTTTGTGTACTCGTGAATGATGACAAAGTGATAACATATTCCTCCCACTAATCAATGATTCAGGAGAAAAAAACCAATCAATGGTCTAAAATTGGTTGTAGTTATCTGTGAATTAAATATTTTGTGACATTGTCTCTTTTTGGAAAAGTGAGACTTATATATGGATCATAAAATTAACAAGTATTTATTCAAAAAAAAAGAGATCAATATATTCCAAAGAGGGCGGTTAGATATGATCTTGGTATCTAATTGTTCAATCCATTACAAAAATATGAAGGTATATGCATTGACTAGAAATGATCATGAAACCCTATTAATAGTGAGGATTGTAAGGGATCAAATATTATTTTACATAAAAAGGATTTATATGGGAATAAGAAAAAGAACATTATTCTACCTTTATCAAGTAACTAATCAACCATCCATTATTTCTATGATCCAAGATCCCCAAAAAGACTATGATGAGCTATAAAGAAAGGAAGATAAAATTGGGAAGTTCAAATGTTATAAATTTGGAGTTATATGGTTTTAGATCTAGTATTTGTTTCCAATAAAAACAAAATATAAATAAAGATCTTCTGAATGAAACAGATATCTCATCCTTCTTTTATTATCCAGTATATAATATGATGGATAGATATCATAGGAAAAAAATTGTGTGGTATAAGTGGAAGAGGGATATTGCAGATTTTGTATCTTGAAGATGGGTATACAAAAAAGTCAAGGTTAAATGATAAAATTCTAAGGTTATAATGCAAACATTTCATAAACTAGCTTTTAAATAGAAAAAATAACTATTTATTTCAACGTAGGACTATACAAGACATCTAATGTAAATAAAAACATCAAGGTGGTAATCAAGCTTCTTAAAGAATCAGAACATTTAATTTCTATCTAATAATATTTATTTATTTAATAAATCACTAATATATATATAAAGGATGCGGTAAGACTGTAAATAGTGAAGCTCCCATTTATATCTGGTCAAGATCTATTGTTCACCTTGAGGTTATGGAGAATACATCATCATGATTAGGACATGTCACTATGTTTCAGCACTTTTTATCACCCTTATATGGATGGTCTATTTGAGGGAACCATTCATACTCTACCGAATATTATATGTTCATGTTAAATGTATTTCTAAGGATACAATTATTAATACCTTCCCATATTAGTGTTATCAAATAATAATAGTTTCCATTCGATAATTTAAATGGATCCTTATGAGGTTGTTTAGTGGAATAGATTTCAAACTCTAACATGAGGTGATAGAGTAAAAGACACGAATATTAAAAGACCAAATCTTATCTATGATATTATAGAAATGTTCAATCCATCAAAAATCATCTAAAATCCATACAAATTCAATAGAAAATCTGGGGATGAAATTTTTTATAAGACTGAGATTTTTAGTTCTGAGATAGGGTGCTTCTTCATATATTTTTATAGAAGAGTATCGTGAGGTTTTTGAATAAGGGAATGAATGGTCCCAAATATATCATCCCCCATTAGATTAATGACAACATAAGAGCTATAGTTTATTCACAATCACTCTAACCTATATTATTACAAGAACTAGATGTCTTCTATGTATGCCTCTTAAGGAAGTACATACAAAACACCACTCATACACTAAATATAGAGGTTGTGTGTTAAGATAATGATATTTCATACAAGAAGATTACAATTATGATCTTATATTGTAGACATAAGGTTCTATTAAACAAGACAAATCACTTAGAAAAATTATGGGTGTGGGACCATAGTTTTGGGGATGAAATATTGATACTAGAAGATGAGTTGAAATAGAAGTATCATCGTCTATTTTAGTTTTTAAATTGACTTTTTTATTCCCAAATTTCTGAATTTGAATGAATTTATTTACATTAATTTTTTTAAATGAAATTCCCTTTTTGAATGTATAGATGACTTATCAATTTATAGAGTTACCGAAGACACATGCAGTAATTTTATTATTTTGGCCATTAAAAAATATATCCAATCAGATTTAAAATACCTTTAACAATCATAACCATTGATAAAATAGACATTGTATAGTTACCATTAAGATTTATATATTAAGGTTTATAAAAAATTCCAATTGCCACGGATGGAAGAAGCAATTGACTCTACCACTTGGATCACAAACTATGAATCCCATTAATCAAAGATCTTGAGAGACATGGAATCACTAATATTTTCAATTTACTAAGACCAAGTAAAGTTTCGATAACCAAAATAAAAAACATATCCATTTACGAGAGAAGATCATGTGTATCATGATAATGTCCCAAACTATGTTCTCTAAAACACTCCAATAATGTACCAACATCACACACCTTACCCTTAAAGCATATACTGGTGTATTAAGGGGATCTATATCAATATTCCAGTGGTATGGATTTTAATTTTTTCCATTGTAATAAAATAATAATTTTGATTATCAATTTTTTATATTATTTTATATATACAATTACAAAAAAATTAATGAAAATTAGATTTTGATACGAAAAATCTAAAATATTATTTCCGGATAACATATGGGTTTAACACCAATTTTTATAAATTCATGAAATATAAATTAAATATTAATTTCATATAATAATATTATTAAATAATATTTATTTATATAATAATTTTAATATAATTTAATGATGTCCAATGTAATCATTATAAGGGTTATAAAAAAATTTATTACCATGAAAATAAATATTTCCAAAAAATAAATAATTTAAAAATGTTTAAAATATCATATTTTGATAATTTTTTATAAAATGAAAATTATTTTTGAAATTACCAGGTTAAAATTATCTGTCAGTTAAATTGTCCTACCATTATGAGATAAGATAATTTTTGAGTTAAAATTTAATACAGTATAGATATAAAATCTATATTATTACCAAATATTATACCAAAAATTATTTAATTAATGGTATAAAGTGAATACAAGACCCAAAATTCATTTCCAATTTAAAATAATTTATTTTTTATGTTCTTTTTTTATGTCATAAACCTTTGATGAGTCATCCAATAAAAATATTATAGTTTATGGTTTTAATGTCAATTATTATTAAAGATGACTCACTTCCATATCACGAGAGGTATAATTTTATGGAGTTTTTGTTTTATCCTAATAAAAAATTTAAATACACTAAAACGTAGTATAAAACATGGGAAAGAATCATGCAATGTTTCTATCATATCATGTCCAAAATCTGTGTTTAAAAATTAATAAAGAATTACCATATTTTTTTCATTAAATAAAAACTCAGCCTTTCATTATTCATCACTAGAAACCCATTGAGTATAAACTTACTATCTTTATACCTCAATTAACTCATTCCAAGGTGGTCCCAATCTCTAAAATATCATCCCATGCTTTTAGAAGCACCCTCCCAATGAAAGAGGATTCTCTACTTCGTTTTATTCAAGAACATTCTTTGTATTTTGAAACTTGACATCTGTTTCTTATAAATTGAATAAGTATTTAAACATCCTTTTAATAGTCCTTATGAATCTTATGTGATGAAAGACCACATTTCACTACATCTGTGAATCTTTATTTACCCCTATTATGCAGCCAAAATTATCATGAAATTATCCTCTCCAAACATTTGTGTAGTGAATACCCATCCCCATTTATACTAAATGGAATTCACTAAGATATAACTGTATATTATTGGATAGGAAAATATATTTATTTTTCCCACACTCAAATATCCGGGGATTCAATGTGATTAAATAAATTCATGTGTTATATGATCTATGCAGCACACAAATTCAGGTCTATGAAATGAATATAAGGAGTTGGCCCGAAATTATATTTATCCTCAATAAATTGGGTACTTTTGTATCCCATAAGATACCATATATGGTGAATTATATGTTATTCTAGGAACAATGTGTAATTATTCCTCAGTGGTTATCGTTGACTTATGATAATGATATCATTTTATTATTATTTCGACAAACCTTTGTTATCTTGATGTTTTCATGTTATTTATTGAATTTATGTTAATGTTTATAAATATCACCCCTTTTAGGTCACCTTGATATACATATTGATTAAAATATGTTACTTTCATCATGTTATACATTTATTATTCCCTTAATTGTCCATATATCTCATCCTATCTAATCTACATCCCTAGCTTATCTCGTGAAATAATAGATCATCAATGGAATACATCAGAATGTTATAGATTTTTAAATAATGTCATTGTATGATAGATCCAATTTATTATTCTATGCTCTTAATTAACCCAATACACAACTCCAATAAATATTTTTGGGATTTTATTATGTGCATAATTATGTAATAAATCACGAAATTTAGATTTTATAATACATGGGTTTTCATATCTCTAAAATATTGAAATGGTCTAATAAAACATTTACTTGGTTTCCACTTCTTTAAAAATATAACAACTCCATTACATGATTAAATATCAAGAAATACATGATCCCAAAAATGAAATTTTATTTCCATCATTTGACAGAAAAACTTCTATATTGACTATGAATAATTTTTATATGTTTCTAAATCACATAAATGTATTTATAGTCTTGTTAAAAATTTATAGTCCAAATATTTTCCCATCTCCAACATCAAACAATCATATATTAGGTTAGTACAATTTTCTATATAGATCATCAACAAGTTTCATTTCAATACTCAAGTAGAGACCTTTTTTATAATAGGATTCAAAAATTGTATGATGTCAATCCCAAATCCTTTGAAAATAATGGTATCCTGTATTTATGATGTCTTGAAATTTCTGAATTGTACTATTGTAATTCCCATTAGTTTGAGGAAGCTAGTTTGTTCTCATGTTTACAAATATATTAATATCATTTTTTAGGATATTCTATAATGTGGAATTAAATCACTATTATCATTAAAAAAGAATGAAAAAAATGTACTACATAGAGTCTCACTACTTCTGGAATGTTTCTCAAAGCTAAGAACTCCAAGGAGACATCCTCTCTTATGGAAAAGGAATGGGAAGACTTTTTTAGATAATAGATTTCATTCCATATAGCATTGTTTCCCATGGATATCGTTGGTTATCCAACAAAACATTATAGAGGTATGTTATCCAATTTCAATATAGATATGGGTAGTGGTTGTAATAACCATTTAGGGTTTTTTCACACATACATAACTTGTTGAAATACATCAAAACTTTTAATGAATCTGGAATATTTATTTCATGTTTTCCCACAAATAATGATCATGATGGTCCTTATACATTTTAGTACATTAATGATATATAGACAAAATAAACCATTGAGCTTCATCCACTAAATCTTTATTTAAATTTAGAATAGTTTGGATATATGAAATTGTACCTAATTTTAATACCCCTTCTTGATCAACATTGAATTAAAGTAACTTCCCATTTTTCACAATGACAACCTTATTTTTCATCAAATAATCTTCTCTTTGATCTTTCTTGATCTTCTCTACTATTAATGATTGATAAATAATCTGGGATACGTTTTATTATATACCTTCCCTAATGATTCTCATGATCTACATTAATCAGACCTTGATAAAATACTGTCCTTTAAACCTCATCATTAAGAGAACTCCATGAAATTTCATACTCATTGCCTTTGTGTCTTTTTTCTCACTTACAAAGAGATAATGATTTGAATAATCAGGGTCTTTAAGAAGCTCCAAACATCTCTTTTGTCTCAAATTTAGTTCCTTTTATGTGATCATATACTTCAATATTTGGTTGTAACACATTGAGAATTTTCATAACATATTTCTCTTTAAATGATTTCATTTCTTCGATATCTTATGGTACACGCAAAAACGAGTTATACAAACCAAAAAATAATATTAAAATAATCTTACTTAAAATTATTGATTTCACCTTCCCATTGGATTGATATATATGAATATATATAAATAAATTATTAAATATTTATATATATATATATAAGTGATTCATTTTCAATTGATTATTAATGTAAATAAAAAGAACATTAAATAAAAAGAAATGTTATTCTAAAAATCAGTTTTTATGATCATGGAATATTTTTTTCTTAATAGATTAAATTAATATCTATTTTTGAATTATTTTAAATAAATATATATTTCATTTACTTCATCTTATTCTTTAACCTATTGTCAAAAATAATACTAGGCATAGGATATTAATAAATACATTTTTATACGTAAAAATGAATATTTATGAAAAAAAAATTTTGGTCGCATTTTCAACACTTACATTACAATTAAATTCATCCATTTATAGGTATTTAATTAATTATTATTAATTTACTCTATAAAATCATCAGGTTCAAATTTGTTAAATATGAACCTTTAAATTTTGGTCAACATGAATTGTAACCCTAATAAACTTTTTCACCTTAGTAATAGGAATAAGGGTTTAATCAAGATTTCAAATAATTGAAAAGGCCACAATTTTTCATAATAATGGTGATTAAATTAATTGAATTAGGAAATTATATCCTTAGTATCTAAATTTATTAGTTTTATGTACACTTTTCTCTTCAAATGACTTCTATAATATTTCAATCAAATAAAGTTACAAAATACAATTTTCTTTTTTTTATATCTCTTACATGTCAAAATAGAGACAAAAGAAAGTGATAAACATATATAAATGTTAGTTTTTTTAAAAATTATATTAATTTCATGATATAAATTTATTTATAATTGGGATATGTTATATAATTACCTTAACTTCTTGTGTAACACTAACACAATATTTTTTTAATTAGCTAAAATATCTAATAAATGATTTTAGAAATATTAATCATGATGTAATTTGGGTAATTTATCAAGTATGATGAATTTTATAGGTTAATATGACATATAATATTTGAATTAAAAATTATAATCAAATAAAAACTTTTTATTTATGTCATTTAATTTAAAAAAATCAATAGTGTCAAAATTGACTATAATTATATTTTTCCAAAATTGTCTTATATTAATTTATTTAAAAGTGTAAAAATTATTAAAATAAGACATGTTTGATATTATATGTTCTAAAATTTAATAAATTATCCATTAATTTGAAAATTATTTCTTTTAAAGTAAAAAATTAAAACCCTTAATATTAAATTACTTTTTATCATTGTTTAAATTAAAATTGGTTATCAATCGATTAATCAAAATAAGATTTAAAGGTAAGTGAAAACAAGTATAAATTATATTGGTTGATGGAATTACAACCCTATAAAACCTTTTCATAGAATCTATCTCCATTTGGTATTATTGGTACTGTCACATCCCGTCCCCTGGGGCCCGTTTCGTGACTACCCCATGCCCGCCTTCTATAGGCTAGGGGCTGACGACTAGCACCGAAGGTGTATTCCCTAAAACTGGGAAGACATTTCCTTTAAAACCTGTAAACACACACAACCAAGAACACAACAAGATACGAACTCAAGTAAACTGAATAGTAAAAAATGTGTGTACAGGAAGTAAATGGGGTCAGAATACAAGCCCAACAGGGAAGTACAAGACACTTAAAGTACTAGTAAACTGGAACAGCTCTTGCAATCACCTGCCAAGGATCCAACCTAAAGGGTAGGTACAACTCTCAAATGGTTGTTTCTGTGGAACACATCATCTAAGGTACACCTCCGAGCTACCTCCAGTCCTATTACTCCCATCCTCAGTCATCGATGTCTCTCATCTGCACCATATACAATGACGTGTGGGCATGGACTGTACAAGGGTGAGTATAACGATACTCAGTAGGTACCCTGAGACACTCATGGTCTCACAAAATCCACAAAGGATAATCCAAAAAGAATGAAATCAATTGAAAACCCAACATAGGTATATGCACATATGTATACCTAAGTTTTCATGAATTCCTATCTCAATCATGAGGAAACATAGAGTCCAACTCAAAAGCCCAAAGCTCAACTGTTCCACAATGGAAGGAACACCACGAAGGTATGTACCACAATGGTACGCCAAACAGAAGAATACCAAAAATGTATTACCACGAAGGAAAGTACCAAAATGTATAAGCTCAGCTCACACCAGGTATAACATAGGTACAATAGTAGAGATGATTAGATGTAACTACTGAATCATCTTACTCTGTTAAGAGGCCGACCCATGAAGGATCGCTAATCATCATCAGTACCACATAGGATCTCTAGGTGTTGTCCCACAAAACATCACTCAGTGATGACACACAAAGGATTAATCGGGTAGTCCCACATGGAATCCTAAAGTGGTTCTATGTGGGAGCCTCAATCAATGACACATGAAGGATCTCTTCCTCAAGTCAGAGACAGATACTGGGTTCTTATGCTATGCTTGGTCCTCTCTGGGAGAGTCCTATACTCAAGCCACTGGTCAATACTCCAACTACCATGAAGTATCATGAATAAGTATCCCAATGGACCTTCAAGTCATAGGGGTTTCAACACAACAAACGATGTGTCAATCGGACGTTCGGTATGTAAGTTATTAGCCTTTTAGTCCCGAGAGCCTTGTTGGATTCGTGCTCGATCCAAACCTATTGTATCTCAACATATATCCAAATCTCAAGTGGGGAATACCAAAGGGACCTATCACAGTAATGTTTAGAGAATCGTTGAGGGTTTTTCAAACTGACACATGTTGCCAAAGTTATGGCCGAAGGAATGTAAATGAGTCGATGAGAGTCTGGGTTTGGTCTGACCCGATCGGACCGACCCTGCCCGACCTGGCCATGGGAAACCCCATTTGGGTCGACCCGGACCAACCCGCTGGGTATGGACTGGCCAAGCCTGTACTAGGTGGCGCGGTGGGCCCGCGACGCGACGAGGGTCCGTGGAGGGCCGCAAGGATTTAGGGCGGCGCGGAAGGCCGCTGGGTGGCATGGCGAGGCCGTGGGGTAGTTTGGTGAGGCCGCGGGGTGGAGTGTCAAGGCCACGGGGCAACAGGGGCCATGGAGGTGTTTCTTCGTTGTGGAAGATGTCCACCATTGGATGGTGTCCCAAGGAAGAATTCTAAGTCATGCGTCGACATTCTTCGTTGGAGAGAGTAATCCTCCCAAAGGTTCTCCTCTCCCAATTCCAGCCAAATAAAAAGTATCCAACATAGTAAAATGTTTTTTGTAATATAATACTGACACAAAAAAACAGGTTAGCTTAATTAATTAAATGATAGTTGACATAATTAATTAATGGAGATTTGGCATAATTAAAGTAGGGATTTGAGAGGTTTTTCTCCAATAATGAGGGGTTCGGGTGGTCCCCACCACCCAGCTTCGAAGTGGGGTTTTCACTAGCTTGGGTGGTCCCCACTACTAAGCATTCATGTTGGGAGATTTTAACCCCTTGTGGTCCCCATCTTCATATCCTTCACATGTGAGTTTTATTATAAATAATATAAAAGTTTATTTTAATTTATTTTTCATTCCCACGAAAAACCCAAAAAACTATTTTTCTCCCTCGACCTACTACAGTTGAGGTGATGGTCTCCTTAAGTGAATATCATCGCTGCGAGTTCAACAGTGTCCTTAGATATCAATTCTGACTACCCGTTCAAATGTTACAAAATCCCGCTCTTACATTAACTGAACATACTTGAAAAAATGTTCAAGAATTTCATTCCGGGAACACCAGGCTTCAGAATCAGACACCGTCAGTTTTTACAGAATCTTAAAATTCACATATATTAAAAACAATTACATAGAAATTCCGGGTCATTACATTCTCACCACCTCAGAGCTTTACGTCCCCGTAATCCACAACTCAAACTAAGGGAACATGTGAGTGTACTGATAACGTATCTGAGACTCCCACTCCTAAGGGCTCTCCTGGAGGTTCACGTTCCACTAACATACACACACAAGAGGTATCGACCACCCCCAAAGGACCCACTCCTATCGATCCTCAATCTCCACTAGAACTTTTTTAAACGTCACCCCATTATCAATGTCCATCTCGCTATGGTCGATGATCTTAGAAGGGTTGTGCACATATTTCCTCCGCTGGGATACATAGAAGACGACGTGCACTCGGTGCAACTGAGGTGGAAGAGCTAAATGGAAAGACACCTCTCCAACTCTATTGAGGACCTGAAAGGGTCCATTGAACCACAGAGAAAACTTTTTACCATGGAAAAATCTCTGTAAACCTCAACAGGGTGAGACCTGTAGAAAGATGCAGTCACTATCCTCGAACTCCAGTGGTCTTCATCTCCTATCGGTATAAGACTCTTGCCTTCTGTGTGTAGTCTTCATCTACTCATGGATGATCTACAAATTCTTTGTGGTATCCCACCCCATGTCTGGTCCCATTAGTGCTGACTCCCCTGGGTCAGTCTATCAGAAAGGTGATTTGCAAGGTCACTCGTATAATGCCTCAAAAGGTGCCATCCCAATGGTGGAGTGATAGTTGTTGTTGTATGAAAACTCCACCAATGGAAAGTGATCCTCCCAGCTATGACTGAGGTCAAGGATGCAAGCACGTATCATGTCCTCGAGGGTCTGAATGGTCCCCTCAGTCTGACCATCCGTCTGAAGATGGAAGGCGGTGCTCAAATGAAGTTGTGTCTCGAAAACCTCCTACAACCACTTCCATAGCTATGAAGTAAAATGTGCATGATGATCGGAGAAAATATTCAAGGGTACTCCATGTAACTACAAAATCTCTTGCACGTAGAGGCATCCCAACCTCTCTACTGAACCCTACTCTCTGATAGGTAGGAAGTGGACCGACTTAGTGATTCTGTCGATGATCTCCCAATTTGAGTCATGTCCCCTAGATGTACGTAGTAGTCCAATGACGAAGTCCATGGATATCCCCTCCCACTTCCACTATGGGACCTCCCAAGGAGGAACCAAGCCTGATAGTTCCTGATGCTCCGCCTTCACTTGTTGATAAGTGAGAAACCGAGAGACTAACTCTGTTACTGCTTTCTTCATTCCCGGCCAGCAATGTTATCATCGGAGATCCTACTACATCTTCACCACTCATGGATGTACGGATTGAGGGGATTTGTGAAACTCCCTCATCACATCCTCTCGAAGTGACACTGGTACCATGGTACATTCTGTGAAGAGGATAACATGCTCCCCACCTTCATAAAATCCATCAAGTGCCTGCTCTGTGGATATCTGATCACATTAAGGCACACAATCAGTGTCCCCACACTGCGCCTCCCTGAATCCCTAAAGAAGTTCGGGAGTGACTGTAATAGAATCAAGTAAAGATCCTCCATCTCGATCCACCAATGATATCTACAAAGTGGCCAGCTGCTCTGTCACCTCACGTAGTAGTTGTATACCGGATCTCCTACTTAGTGAATCCGCTACATTGTTCCCATTCTAAGGAGTTTAGACTATCTCGAAGTCATATACCTGGAGGATATCAATCCAAATTTGTTTTCTCAGGTTCAGGTCCATCTGAGAGAATATCTACATGAGACACTTGTGGTCATTTTACACTGTAAAATGATCACTGATCATGTAATGTCACCACATATTCAAGGCGAAGACCACTGCTACTAACTCTAGGTCATTGGTAGAATAGTTCTGGTCATTCTGTCATAGCTATCGTGAACCATACACGATAGCGGCTCTCTCCTACATCAGGACACATCTGATTCTGGTCCCAGATGCGTCGTAGTAGACTGCATACCCTACGCCCTCCTCTAGAAGCCTCAGGATGGTGCCACTAGTCAGACTCTACTTCAGCTCCTCAAAACTCTGCAATCATCATTTTGACCACACGAAGGGTTTTCCCTTCTTCGTCAATGATGAAAGTGGTGCTAAAACTCTTGAGAAATTTGGTACAAATTTCCAGTAATGTCCAGCCAATCCCAGGAAACTCCGTATCTCTGTCACACTCCTGGGTGGATCCCAAGATAGTACCGCCTCAATCTTCTCTGGATCCACTACAACTCCATCCACTGAGATGACATGTCCCAAAAAGTGAACCTCTCAGATCCAAAAATAACACTTTGAGAGCTTACCATAAATCTGGTGCTCTTGGAGTGTGTCCAGTACTACCTAAAATTGATTGGCATTCTCCTCTCTAGTAGCCGAGTAGATCAGAATATCGTCGATGAAGACTACAACAAAGTGATCAAGGTATGGCTGAAAGATCCTGTTCATGAGTCCCATGAATACTTTTTAATCATTGGTCATGATGAATAGCATAACCAAGAACTCATAGTGTTCATACCGACATCTGAAATTCATCTTCTTCACATACTCATCTTGTAATCTGAGCTAGTGATAGCCTATTATGAGGTATATCTTCGAAAAGCACTGTGCCCATTTCAGTAGATCAAAGAGGTATTAAATCATTATAAGTGGGTACTTGTTCTTCACGGTCACCCGGTTCAGGTGTTGATAGTCAACAAAAAGCCTCAAGCTCCCATTAGATTTCATGGTGAACAAAATCGAGGATGCCCAAGGAGAAATCGTGGGCCGAATGAATCCTTTCCCCTGTAAGTCCTCCAGCGGTATCCACAGCTCCTCAAGCTTTATTGGAGTCATCAAATATGCTAATACAGATATCAGTGTCATCCCAGGGTTAAATTCAATTTAAAATTCCAACTCTCTAGGTGGAGGTAGACCTACAACATCATCAGAGAAAACATCCGCATACTGGTCCACCACAACATGATAACTCAAACTCTCCACATTAACTGCTTCGAGGGTATGGCTAACTAACCGATGGGTGATCGACTGCACTCTCCTCTGGGTAAATCCATACTATGCTACAAAGGCTCCCTTCTCGCTAGTGAAGGTAAAACTGGTCTGATCCGTCCATACACACCACACTTTGTGCCTAATACAGTAAATCCGAGCATGGACTGTTGATAACCAGTCTATACCCAAGATGACATCATAAGGCCTCAACACTGATAATAGGAAATCACAGCCAAAGATCTCTCCTCATAGAGTAAGCTGAAACGACTCAGACCAGTGCGTAACCATAAAATATGCTCCCATAGGAGTCTCTAGCCATAAGGATTGAGCCAACAACTCCATCAAATTCTCAGAGATCCAAATGAGGGAAGGGGCAATAAAAGAATGACAAGAACCTGTGCCTATAAGTACTATAGCTAAGGTGGAGTAGACACAAATCGTACCTCGTATCATCTCTACAACACCATGATCATAAGCCTCAACTTCCTGGAGCTGAGCTCGCCCCTGTCCTCCTACTCCCTGTGGTTGGGGTGGACCTCCCGGTGGTGGTGGAAGTAACATCTCGAATCATCTCCCACCACCAGCTGCACGGATAGCTCATATGACATGTCCACCTACTCTCTGCAGAAATCCTAGGACGAACCTATATCTCTTCCTGGGTGTTCACTCGAACATCATCTAATCATCTATACGGTGGGTCGGACAATCATGAGCCATGTGACCCTGCATGCTGAATGTGTAAAAATGCCTGCTACGGGCATGACTAGCTCTGCCTTGGGATCCCAGAACAACCAACCATGAATCCTCCGGTTGTCCACGTATAGGTCTGGTCCTTTTAGAACTTTGTGTCTTCTGACTGCTGCCAGCTGCATAAGACTCCGCTATGTGATGACTGGTAGTGGGTCTCCCTGCTGGTGACTACTCAGCAAAGAAAATCACTACTAAAAGGGCTCGCTCTAACACCCCCTCCTATGTTGGCATGATGACTGTGATCATCACAGCCTTGATCTCCCACATGAGTCCCTGGTCAAAGGTTTGGGCCCTGAAATATGGATTCTACACCATATCTTTGGAGTAGCATGAGAGGTTAGTGAACCTCACTGAGTACTGAGCCTCAGTCATGTTGCCCTGCTACAGATGAAGTAGCTTCTGTATGCCCACTACGTGAAGAGTCGCTGGGACAAAATCTACTCGAAATGGACTCTCGATGTCTGCCTAGAAAAGAATCTCCTCATCGTGATCCGAGAGCATCATGATTCACCATCTGCCTAATGATGCCTGTAGAAGGTTGGCGGTAAGGATCCCCATGAGATTGGCTGGTGTCTCTACTAGTCGGAAGAAACTCACCGCGGCCTCATGCCAATCCTCAACAGCTTGTGGGTCCATATCTCACCTAACCCTGGGTGTCCTCTAGGACAGGAACTCAAGAAGCATGCTCAAGCAGCGTGTAACCTCATCTGATAGGGCTGGCGGCATCGGTCTCCCAACGGGTAATGGTACCGTTGGTTCCTCTACTGGTGCCTCCACTAGAGGAGGGCCCTGCACCGAGGCCTTGTCGCCTGGTGGGAGATCAGTGCGTACTACATCTGGAACCCTAGATGGTGGTCTGCATGAGGCATCCTGAAAATAAAAAGCTTCTCCCCAGTGAAAAAGTTATACCTGGTGATATGACTCAAGAGATCACAAACAAAACTCTTGAAAACACAAACACAATCATTATTTTCATGCATTGAGTCAGAAATTAGAAGTTAGGGTCCTAGTGTATGGATATGCCAGCCGCTGCACTAACAATGGATTCCCTAAACTGATAGCCACACTCACTATACATGACACCATTTCTGTTAAAAAGAATGATCAGAGTCCTATGTTCTATGGTAGAACCAACTCCTCTTATACCAATTTGTCACGACCCGTCCCCTAGGCCCGTGTCATGACTACACCAAGCCCAACTTCCATAGGCTTGGGGTGGTGACTAGCACCGAAGGTATATTCCCTAAAATTGGGAAGGAATTTACTTTATAAACTGTAAACACATGCAACCAAGCACACATTAAGATATGAACTCAAGTAAACTAAATAGTAAATAGAGTGATTACAGTATGTTAAATGGGATAGAATACAAGGCTAAAAAGAAATTACATGAAACTGAAAGTACAAGTAAACTGGAATAGATCCTATAATCACCTGCCAAGGATCCTACCTGAAGGGTAGGTAGAGCTCTCGAACGATTGCCTCTACGGAACGCCGCACCTAAGGTCCACCTCCGAGCTACCTCCAGTCCCGGTACTCTTGTCCTCAGTCTGCGTTGTCTGTCGTCTGCACCAAACCCAATGAGGTGCAGGCATAGCCCGTGCAGGGGTGAGTATAATGATAATAAGTAGGGACCCTGAGACCCTCAAGGACTTACAAAATTAGAAAAGGATAATCCACAAAGCATGAAATCAACTGACAACCCAACTTAGGTATATGACCATACATATACCAATGTTATCAAGTATACCCATCTCAATCATGAGGAAACACTAAGTCCAACTCAAAATCTCAAAGCTCAATTGTTCCACATAGGAAGGAACACCACGAAGGTACATACCACATAGGTATGCCACATAGAATAATACCATGAAGTTATTACTGTGATGGAAAGTTCCAAAAGGTATAGACTCATCTCACACCAGGTATAACTTAGGTACAACAGTAGAGATGATTAGATGTTACTATTTAATACACTTACTCTACTAAGAGGCAGAACCATGAATTATCGCTAATCATTGTCAGTCCCACATAATATCTCTAGGTGCTGACCCACATAGGATCGCTCAGGGCTGACCCACATAGGATCGCTCGGTGCTGACCCACAGAGGCTGCTCGGTGATGACCCACACTGGATTTCAAGGTGCTGACCAACACATGATCGCTCGATGTTAACCCACACATGATCACTCAGGTAGTCCCTCATGGAGTACTAAATTGTTTCCATGTGGTTACCTCAATCACAAACCCACGAAGGATCTCTTCCTCAAGTCTGATCCAACTACTGGGTTCCCGCGCTAAGATTTCTCATCTCTGGGAGGGTCTACACCTCAAGCCACCGGTCGATACACCAACTACCAAGAAGTCCCATGAAGAAGTATCCTAAAGGACCACCATGTCATGGGGGTCTCAACGCAATAGATGAAGCGTCAATCGGACACCTGGTCTGTAAGTTATTGGCCTTTTAGTCCCTAGGGCCTTGTCGGATTCATGCTCGATCCAACCCGACCGTAGCCCAACAAATATCCAAATCTCTAGTGGGATATACCAAAGGGACCGTCTCCCTCCAAGGATTATAGCGCAATTGATGATTTTTCTATCATATGCCTGGTGCCAATGTTATCGACGAAAGGGCGTAAATGAGTTGAAGTGGGTTCGGGTCCGATCTGACCCATTCAGACTGACCCAACCCGACCTAGACTCAGAAGACCTGGTTTGGGTTGACTCGGCCACACCCGCTAGGTCTGGCACGGCCCGCACTTGGCAGTCCGGCCTAGGCAGCACAGTGAGGTATCGAGGATGTGGAGGGCCGCAAGGCCGCAGGGTGGCGCTGAACATCGTGGGGTGGTGCGACGAGGCCTTGGGGCGGCACTGAAGGGAGGTGTGGGCAGTGGGGCAGTGGGGGTTGTGGGGTGGCGATTACCACGGGCGGTGAGACTGTGGGGCAGAGGGGGCCACAGCTGGCTGAGCGACGCGGTCACATGCCGTACCTTTACCAATGGTCGGCTTGACCGACCGCCCTCTGTTTTTCTCCTTTGTCACGGCTGATGGTGGTGTCAGCCGCTGTTCTCATGCTCAACCGAGGTTGGTTGCCGTCCTCCTCCATCGAAAAGAACACAACAATTTATCACAAGAATTTCAGAGAGGTCGGACCATGTTTGTTTGGCCCACACCCTCCACATTATAGTAGTAGCAAGAAACTATATTCTCTTCCAGATTTATGATGAACCGTGATGAACATGTATGGGGAATAAATTCAAACAACCATCCAACCTCAATGGTTCATTGATGTTTGCACAAGAATGAATTTGAATATGTCGACATTTCTTGCGCCCGCAACACGCCTCTGATACAAGATCGTTCATAAAAAAACACTCTTCGATGAAGGCGGTCCTTAATTGTTGAAGTTTTCCACCATTGGAGGATGTCCCAAGGAAGAAGTCTAAGTCATGAATTTGCATTCTTAGTTAGAGAGAGTAATCATACCATAGGTTCTCTCTCTCAATTCAACCAAAATGAGAAGAAGCCAACATAATAGAATATGTTGTGTAGTTTAAAATTGGCACAAAAAAATAGGTTGGCTGAATTAATTAAAGGATATTTGGAATAATTAATTAATGGAGAGTTGGCAGGAATAAAGTAGGGAGTTGATTGGTTTTTCTCCCACAATGAGGGGTTCGGGTGGTCCCCACCACCGATCTCTGAAATGGGGGTTTTACTAGCTCGGGTGGTCCCCACTACTGAGCATTCAAGTTGGGAGGTTTTATCCCCTCATGGTCCCCCCATCCATAGCATTCACATGTGAGGTTTATTAGAAATAAAAAAAATTATTTTATTTTATTTTTCATTCCCACAAAAAACCCCAAAACTATCTTTCAACCTTGACATACTATGATCAAGGTGAAGGTCTCTTTAAGATAATATAAGAACTGTGAGTTCAACGGTTTCCTTAGATTTTAATTCCAAGCACCGGTTCAAAAGTTACAAAAACCTGCTAGTACGTTATTTGAACATACCTGAAAAAAAGTTTATAAATTCAGTCTGGGAACACCGGGCCTCAAAATCACGCGCCGTTAGTTTTTGCAGACTAATAAAATTCCCATATATTAAAAAAATTACACGGAAATTATGGGTCTTTTGATGTACTGGGAATAAATTTATCATCAATTAATATCTTAGGAAATTATAAAATTTCCCCTCACCACAATTATAAATGGGAACATTCTCGCTCACTTTTTTATACCACATTTATCTTCTTTTCTTAAAAACATTATACTAATGTGTCTTTTAAACCTCCATGTACACATTAAACATGTTCTTTTATTCCAAAAGGAAAAACCCTAGATCCCTTTCGAGGAGTTCTAATAGAGTTGTTTCAAATAAGTTGTAATCACCTTACCCATTCACGTTCTTGTATACAATTCTTTAGGTCCCAAAAATAATTTTGTTTTTATGATAAAATAATTAATTGTATGACTTTAATATTATAATGTGTCCTTATTCTTTTAATAAAACTATTATAAACCCTCTTTACCAACAAATTATATGTAAATGTGTCACTCGTGTGTACCTATAGATTATCGACATCATGTAGATATACAATTCATTATATATCACCATCTTTAATATATGGGTATTATTATATTTTTTGTTTTTATTTATAATATTTATTATATTATTAAATATCTAAAAATATAATATGTAATGTACCTACATAACATCCAATCCTTTATGAAATGATAACATTATTCATACAGACAAGTGGACTACCACCTCCACAAATCGATGTGATATGTTTTTTATTTTTATTTTTATGGGATGGTAATGGGGATGAATTTGATGAATAAATATATATATATATATATTATAATATATAATAATGATCCTATATTTTTTGAATTAATATTATTCTTTATGCATTCCATCTTTCAAAAAATTAAAATATTGTCATAGGTTTCGTACGGCCTACCATCTCCATCAATAGTGTAATATAATTTTCATTATATAACATATATATGTGAATCTTAATATGTATTAAATGAGTTTATATTATGTTTATATTATTATTTATATTCTTTATATGATGTAATAATGATAAATGTATAAGGAATAGAACTACTAAATTGAAATACTCATCATAAACAATTCAATTAACAACTAAAAATGTAGATTTTAATAAGGAATTACTTGTAAAGGTCATCTTGAAATGTTATATAGGGATCATATATGATATTATAAGTATGAATATTACTCTATTATACAATTATATTAAATATAAATTTGTTATATTGGTTGTCAAATTGCTTTCTAAAAAAACTCGATATAAATGGTTATTTTTTTCCTGTATTATTCAAAATTATGTCATAATAATGAAATATTAAAATCAAACTCTCATGATACAAATGAATTTTAATATAATATGGTTTTTTCTTATAAATACATTTTTTCAATTTTTTATCTTTTCTTATGTACTAAAAATATAAAAAATATGTTTTTAAGGAAAATCGACTTCATTTCACTATTCAGTAGAATAACCATTTTCTAAAATATCCATTTTTTCAACAATTATTTTAAATATGGGTTTTACTATTCTATTACTACTTTAAATTTCATTTTTCTCATGTTTTAATTTTTAAAAATGGTCTGACATTAATCATTTTGTTTTTTTTCCAAAGTAGTTACTTTTTTACTTTATTGATAATAGTATAGAAGGGATATTTTTTAACTTATATGACATGAATGGATTTCATAGCATTGTGACTAGTTTTTCATTTTAATATTACCTTATATGTTTTCATGGTACTATTAAAATATATTATTTTCTATTATATTTGTGTAGTTTTTTTAAAAAATATTTGATTGAAAAATGGAAAGTTTATTTTCATAAAGAAGGTTTAAATGAAATTTTAATGGTATGTCAATTCATTAAATAAAAAAACTAAATTTCACTTATTATTTACTGGGGATATGAACCGAGGATGACATAATTATTATTTATCTAGATACTTATTGAATTTGATGACACAATGTTTATAAAAATCATTTCCTTACCACATTTTTCACTATGATGAATTGATAAAATGATAATGAATCTCATTTAGTTTTCATGGTATATGATATGATAAAATGATTATGGAACCAATTTATTTTCATTGGTTAGGATTTTGTGAATTCACTATGATCATCTATAACATGTATGTATTATTTTTAATATTTAATGGGTGGGAAATTTATATCCCTCCAATGCATTGGTAAAATATAGATATATCAAGAGATGAAAAGGAATGGAATGGGAATTTAACTAAGTTTTGTAATTGACTAGTTCCATTATTATAGTATTGGGAATTCCCAATGACAAATATGAAGATTTAGGGAGTGAACCCACTCCACAATGAGAGATTTATAGGCTATCCTTTTCAACTATGGAATTAATTTTCAATTCTTATGTGTATTTCACAAAATCATTATACGATTCCTATATTAATAATTTCTTGTTAATGTTCTTTCATTTTCATGTAAATCATGTTTAATAATCATCCATGATTTATTCTATGACATATTATTTTGATCTTTGATATGTAGGTTATGATTTTCAAACATTATGATCATGTTCCTATACCCTTATTCACTTGTTATGATTATTTGATCATTGATATCACCTTCGTTTACCCGTACAGAGAATTTGATCTCAACATTTTCATATTTTTCCTTTCTTTGGTCTATTAATAAATGAACTTACTATTATTTATATAGTAATTGTACAAGTTATAAATAAATAATTGGGGGATTATGTTCCAATTTAATAAACCGGTCATTTAGGATTGAACTTTTTAAAAGATTCTATAACTAAACAATTCATTAATGAATCAAAAGGTTATTAATTTATTAAGATTTAATACCAATGTATGTTGTTTTTGGATCACAATATTTGGTATCAAATATTTTTTTAGTTATCCACTAAAAACAAGGATGAGAAAACATTAGTAATACAACTAAGGATAAGTCCGCATATATTTTCAACACCTATTGTCTTGGTAATGGTCATTTATTTATTATGTTAAACCTAAGGTTTTATATAAAAAGGTTTCATGATTCTCAAATTTAATAAATTATTTTTCCTGAATATATTATTTGTAACCATTATTATTATTTCTAAACCTATTATTTTAGTTTTTATTCAATATTTATAACCTGAATGAATTGTGTTAATGATTAATGTGATGGAAAATTTAGTGATTTTCATCTTGATAGCAGGATTTATCTGGGATCTGTAATGAAAAAACTCATTTCAATGCTCACTAAAAATTTTAAGCAATGAATCTCATTGAACTTACTAATGGGAAAAAGGGGAACGATGGTTTGATGAGCACTTCATGAGGAAAACACAACCTTATTTTAGTGGGTCCACTGGTTCACTAGTAATTATGTAATGGATCATTTCCAATGAAAATATATTTTCTATTTTTTACAATACAAACCATGACAAAGTTGTTATGGATATTTATCATGTTTAAGTTGAATAAGATTAGTGGCTGACACTTATCAATAACATGGGAGAACTATAAGAAATTAATTATATAAAGTGGGATGAATTTAAAAACATATTATTGTACAACTAATTTCATTGCCTTGTTTATATGAAAATAGGGAAAAATTTTCCTAGATTAAAATAAAAGTATGAATAATATATTGGTAATTATTATTAAAATTTCACATGAATGGTAAGTTACGCTTTTTTTATAACAATTCTACATGAAAGTATGGTTGATTGATTCTTTATATTCTCAAAACCATGTCTCTAGAAAAATTAGACATAAGGTACTTCAGTAAATATGAATAAATTGTTCTATTTTCTGTTAATGTAGATATAGAGGTCAGAGTTACACATAAGTCTCATGTTATTTTATAAGAAAATAAAAATGGAATCAAATGAAGTTCTAAAACCCTTATATATAAAAAGAAAACACTTATTTTATACACTAAGTGTGTATCTGGGAATGGGGGAAATAATATTAAGGGACTTGGTAAAATTTTCAAGTGTGGAATGTAATTTCATTAATAAATATAATCCCAAAGTGATAAAAATAAATAATCTAATGTTTCAAATAGAGGGAAATCATAATAGAATTAACCACCTGCACTCCGGTGTTTTGAATAAAATGATTGTTATAATTATGCTAACTGGTTCCCAAATCCATGGTTATGGATAATGATCAACATAAAAAACATATTAAACCTATTTATAAAGTTAAATATCATGTAATAACTATTTATGATGAAGGGTACAATAAATATGTCCTTAAAAGTATACTAACCATCAACTCTAAAACATCTTATGTATTATTTGATTCTATATCTACCCACTATTTCATATCTAAATACTTCTATATGGATATCATTGTATCATCTAAAAATTTTTATGTTTAGTAATTTGTAAAAACCCTAAATGTTATGTTGATCACATCCCATGAATTTGATTCTCATCCAGTTGAACTTTATTGAAATGTGTTTCCAAGAAATATTTTCATTTTTATTATAATTGATTTTTTTTTGGAATGTATTTTATTTCATTTTATAAATCCAACATCAGTTTGTGATGAAGGGAAGTTATGTTTGATATTCCAAAGAATTTTATAATCCCCTAAGAGTGAGATGAAAAAATAGACTTTTGATGGTAATGATATCCATCATATGGGTGATAATTCTTATTCCAAAGGATGGTATATCTTATATGGTTGAAGAAAAAATCAACATATAAAACATTACTATTTTTTGGATTTATAAATGAATTTCTAGGAGAGTATCATAGTCTTACATTGAATTTTTAAGTTCATTTTGCACCATAATTTATACATGGTTCTACAACAATTTTTAGTACTCTATAGAGAATGTACTCAATTGAGTTACAAGTATTGTAGATTCAAATCTTGGAGAATCTTGAAAAGTAATTCATTCAGCCAAGTGTGTCACCTTGTAGTTATATAGTTCTATTTTTAAATATTTAATATGGATCAATGAATCTCTTCATTGATTATTGAGATCTTAATATGATCACTATCAAGAAAAAATATCCTCACCACTGTATTGATGACTTATTTATTCAACTAAACAAATCTCTATACTTTTCCAAGATCAATATTCATTTGGATATAATTTATTGAATTTATATAAAGACGATATACCCATGATATAATTCTATATATGGTATAGACACTATGAATTTATACCGATATGTTTGTGTCTTACTAATTCCCCAACTATCTTCATGTATTTAACAAATAGTTTATTTAAGGATTACCATGATTAGTTGGTTGTAATATTTATAGATAATGATATTATATATTAAAATTTTATGAAATATTTTGAAGATCATTTTATAATTCTTGTTGAAGGCCTTAATAAAGGATAATCATTTTTCACAATTTACCATTTGGGAATTCCATCTTAGGAATGATTCATTCTAGGGTCATATAATGTTGAGACCTGAAGCTTGACATAAATGGAAATTACATTACTTTTGCGGAAAACATAATACATGAAAAAAAATAAACGCCCAGAGACAGAATTAGTTAAGTGTCTTTGGAAACTTAGAACATAATCTTCTAATTGTGGTGAAAGATCTTCAAAATATCCCATAAAGATATTCCCCTTTTTTTCTTACCTAAATAAATTCTTTATATCCTGGGGAATATAAAATATAAAAATGGTGAGCTCAAATTCCCAGTAAGGGTAAACATTGAGAATATAAAAATGACCATAAATATTTTAACGTAAAAACATGAACACAAAACATGAAAATCTTGAGAAATGACATAAATCTTGGAAGTACAAAAGGCATAGATCATAAGGGAACATTAATCCTGATAAAATAGCATGGGAATAACACATGGAATTGTGGAAAACCATAAAGAACATGATATTATTTCCATAGTAGCCAAGGTATTGCTGCCAAGACCATCATTCTGGTTAAAGTCCATTACTGAACCGAGTTTACTTGTCATTCCAGCCCTGTATTTCTAAACCAGATTTACCAGATGTTCTAGCCATATCTATCTCATGAGATATAAATATTTACCCAATGCATTTTAGGGAGATATAATTTCCACCAATATCATACATAAATCATTCTTTCGTGTGTCACAAAATGAACATAAATCATTCATCATAACCCAAAGAATAATACGGGGTTCATAAACATCATCCCATCATAACCTAATCCATATAAAAAAATGGATATAATTTAATCATAAGAAAACTTATACCATGTAAATAATATAGAAATTATACTCGAAACATTAACATGCTAAATAATGTCATGTTAGATGGAAAGTAGTTCTGAAAAAACACTTGAAATGAATTCTTGAGGAAAATATCTTTTCTTCATCAAAATAATTTTCTTTTCACAAAATGAAATTCAATTTTAAAAGAACATGATTTTTTTAAAGTAATAATGAAATCTTGTATAGGAATATTCAAGAAAATAAGGTGTTATGAAACTGTAAAAATCCATTCATGCCATATAACTAAGAAAACATTTTTCTCGTACTTTTACCAAAAAAGAAAAAAAGTACCTCATATGTTAAACAAAAGAAAGATTCCTTTCATTTCATGAGGTAAAAGTCAAAAACTGGTAAAAATGACTTTAAACATAAAAGGAAGAATATTAAACATTTCATGAAAACATTTCGAGTAAACAAGGACATGGATGATAAACATAACCCCAGTAAAAACATACGAATAAAATATCTCGAATAAGAAAGATATTGGAATAATTATCCCTTACCATTTATAATCGGTGGAATCATATGTGTCATAAAATAAAGAAAATTACATGCATATGTAAATATCATATCCTTAATAATAAAAATCATAAAACATTCATGGGAAGCTTAAATACCATAATAAAGAAATAGTTGGTGATTAAGGCATATGTCTAACAGAAATAAAAGTGAGACGAAATAATCCCTTACCTTAGGTCCAATTTCTTCTGTTCATGTCCAAAACTTTTGTATAGTGGGTTTAAACAAATTATAACCTTGTAATAGAACCATAATAATATTTATGATATCATATATGATTCACTTAGGCCTTTATATTACCTGTTCATTTTTCAATTTCATTTTAACACAGCATTTTGGCTAATAATCATATCATTTATCGTACGTGTTTGGACTTGTTGTTCTAGATATTATTATTACTTATATATTGATTTACATACTTAAAAAATGTAAAAAATGATTTATATATCATATATATTCATTATATATATGTATAATATTTAGATAAATGAAATGAAATACACCGTTAATGGAGACGGTAGGACGTAATTATGCATGAATGTTGTTTTCATTTCCTTATTGAATTGAATGGAAGTAAGTAAATGGAATATATATATATATACATAAATCCAGTAGCATTATTATGTCAGATATTTCATTTTTATTCCTTATATATACATTATAATCATTCTTGAATGGTTAACGTAGGGAATGAATCTCATCAGGTCGTGGAGACGGTAACCCGTATGTACGCACGAGCAATGATCTCGTTCCCATAATTATTGAATGGAATATGAGTGGATGATATAATAAATCAGAATTAGTATCAGGTTATAATAATCATATATAGTTATTCTTTATACCATTATACCCTTCCACGTATGGTGGTGGTGGAAAACAGATTAAACCAAGGCGTGGAGACGGTATTCCATTCGTACGCACGCGCGATGATTTCATTTTCCGTAGGATGGATAGAAGGTGAAATAGGGTTGTTTCATATTTATAATAACATATTATTATATTAGTGATACTTATGTTATTACATTATAATGAAACAATTTAAGAAGGCGAAGTTGAAGAAGAAATAAATTTGAATGAATCAGTAAAGGATATTACCTCTTCTTTGACGCGCCTCTTCTAAACCTCCTCCTAGGGCACTAAATATGGTCTTTGAAGAAGACCATGACCTCTAATAGGTTTCTAGGTTAGTGAAGAATATAAATGGACATGTTTTGGCAGATCATGAATGCTCATAATTTTGTGAAGAGGAGAGGGAGGAGGTGCCCTTTTATAAGGGAGGAGAGGGGCACTTTTTGAAAACTCAAAAATAATAATTAATAATAAAATCTAAACCCACTTAAAAACCACCAAAAATTACTCAAATCTGAATATGATATGTTATAGGGTTTCAATCTCATCATCTAATAAAATTTATACATGTTGAGAGTTTATTTTAATCCTTATCAAATTGATTTCTCCTTATTTAATCTATTTAATTTTAGTTATGCTAATAATATTCAAAATTTTAAATTATTATAAATAATTACTTATGTGTTGTGAATTTCCCATAATTGGAAACTTTATGACATTCTCAACTATATATATATTTCAATTTATTTATTTTTAAATATTTTTGTGATTTTTAAACAATTTAACAATATATTATTTTTATAAAATAACAATAGTGTCAACTTTGAAACTATTCATTTATTTCAATTTAAATAAAATACACATAATGGATATATTCGAACAAAAATATTTAATAGATTCATAACAAGTCATATTTTTCTAGAAAATTCTTGGAGAACATTAAATATTTCATATAATATTTATTTTAATATTTTTAGAACCATTTATTTGATATTTCTATCAATAAAATAATTTCTACATAACTATTGTGTCATCATTAATGATAATTATTTAATCACTAAAAATTATAAATAAATTTACATGATGTAGATAATTTTATTTGATTTATGGAGACTATTTAGGTTCTATGTTTTATGATGTTTATCATCAAATTAAATTTATTACACTTATAAGCTATGAGAGAGTGACATGTTGTCACTTTCTTTGGTTTTAAAAATAATTACATCATTTTCATGGTCAAATGTCCATGAAATGTATATATTCTGACCCTTAGGTGATATTTGTCGACTTTTATTAATCCAATAAAAATTTTGTAGGTGTTATTTTAATTTTATAATATTATTTTTACCCTTAATTACCTGATTTACCTTTAACTGTGGTAAATAAAATTTACCTTAGTTACTATTCATAATACCCAAAAATAGAAATTATTCTATTAACATATTTTGGAACTACTGATTCATAATAAATAATCCATTTTTTGAAATTCAAAACACAGAAGTTTCAGTATTTAATTTAAAATTAATCCCGCTGTTGAGAAAACGGGTTCTCAAAGTTAAAACATTTCAAAAGATTGAAATGTTTTTACCTATGAATACAATGTAAAATTAATGATAATGATATAAATTATATTAAATAGTAAAAATATATTCTATTTATACTTTGAACCCATTCAATAATATATTTTAACCATATAAATTATTTTTATGAAAGAAGTTGTTTTCAATTAAAATTTAGCGTATTTTACTATTCATCAAAATAAGAATCATATTAGAAAAATATCAAAAAAAATTCCAAAGTAAATTTTTATATCCTGATTCCAAGGATGAAGTTTATTTTTTCAAATTGAACTTATAAACATGTTAATAACTAGATTTATATTGGGTGTTCCATCAAAAGGCGGTGAAAATGCATTTTATAAATAATACTTAATTTACACGAAAAATTTACTTTTTTCTCATTCCATGATCTAGAAAATGTGTAAGATGAATGATAATGTTATAAAATTAGAAATCTAGTTAATATTATTCATAACATCTTTTTCATAATAATATTATAATAATATATCATTTAGTGAAACATGGTATTGCGTACAACACGCGCTATCGAGGAAGGTTGCTGTTGTGTGCGACACAAGCAAAGAATTGTTTTTGCATATACAACATGCTAATACAGTGTCGCATATAGAAAAAGATAATCTTGGTGTAGCGTACAAGACAAGTCATCGAAAAATTAAAAAGAATATTTCTCATAAAATCTCGGGCTGTTACATTCTACCCAAATTAAATATAATTTTGCCCTCAAAATTCGTAGGGGTTATAATTCATTTACTACTTGAAATTTTCATTCATAGAAACACACATCATAAAAAGGAATAATAAAACTTAATTTTAAAAAGTAATGTATGAAATGTAAGGGTTACAAAAATTAACTCATCATTGGGTATTCACATTAGAAAATATAGGTGAAAATATAGATATGGATGTGAAATCTTACCATCATGTTCTGATGAAGAGTGGTAGAGAATATGGCTATGAGAAATCCAACAATCACAATGCCATAATTTTTTGATTATCTATGGTACCATTTGGTTCATCAGATTTGAGGACACTAGGACAACAGTTTTTGTTTTCAAGATCATTTCCCTAAAGATGATGAATTTTAATTAAAAGAAATACAAACCTGATTTTGGTACATTCTCACCATTGGTTTTTCCTTGAACAATTTCCCTTTCATCTCTTAATGAAATTAAGTTGAATTTATCATTCATGAAGTGTTAGCATATCATGCGATAGAATGATAGGTCATTCCATCAATCTCTATCACAAAAACGGTCATCATAAGATATTAAATATACATAAGTCCATATATGCTTAGGTTAATCGTATATGGTTCCAATAATGGACTTATACTTTGTCTATCATAAAACATAATAAAATAAAACTAATTTCTACACACCAGGGACTTCCTATATGCTAGTGGTAGGTGATAAAGGCATGTCGCACTTCGGTTGTGGGTTCGATTCCCACAGCCTTGTCTGACGTGACAGGTTGTCACTCATCCTACGAGTTGTCACCCTCCCTACGAGTTGTCCTTTTTCTAAAACAATACTATTATAACATTATACAAAAATGGTTTAGCCTTAAAAAATACTATCGGATGTCCAACTTAATTCATTCCAACCTTTAGGATTACCGAAAACACTTCTGTCCAATCTCATAGTATAATGAAAATGATTACTAGAAATTTCATCTACCAAGCATGTGAATACCATAAAATACCCCCCATATATCATATTATATATCTTGTTGGTCACATTCCAAACATTTGAATACCTAAATCATGTATTCTCTTGAAACATGAATTACCATAAAACCATAGTGAAAACATAAATGCTGTCAAAAGTTAACTCCTTCCACATACCAAAATACCAATAATTCTATATAATCAAAACATGTTGTCACTTTGTCCTTATATCTGTCATGAGCTCATTAATAATATCAAACATATTATTTTATCCCTATCCCTTATATTTGAGCATATCATCTTCTTTCCCAAAATATTTCAATCACTTTTCATGGTTACCTATACCATTCATCATATACATTCAAACTCTCAAGGAAAAACTTTAGTGTAACAATCCTTAGATTTTTCTTTATTCCATAGTACCATAAATTATTCTTGATAAACATGAAATCATTCCACTAGCTTCTTAAAACATTGAATGACCTTCATAATTTTATTCCTCAACACTTCTTTTATCTTATATATCATTTATAGTCACTTCATCATCATCAATATAAATACTACCCATACGACCATACTGATTATCTTCATGATACTTTCCCTTAGGGAATTGGTTTGCATAATGCCCGTACATTCCTCATTTAAAACATTTAACTGTTGTTGATGTCTTAGCAATACCATTATCCCAGTCCATTGTGTTAACTGAACCATTTCATTTGAAATTACTAGCTTTGTCTCCTTATTTTTCACACCCAAAGAATCTTCCAGGTCCTTTTATGAATTCTCTTTAATGCCTCTTCCCACATGATTTACATGAGGGAAATTGATATTTATTTCCTCAATGATCATCATGAAACTCCATATTTCTATTATTATCTGAGTCGGGAAACTTACCAAAGTTGATATTATTGATCATTTTATGATATTGCTGATTAGGCATAATAACGATGTTTCGCCTTCTAAATCACATTTCATTTGGTTTCTCATGAAGTATATCATTCCATTGTCCATAATATTCTCCATTAACATGAATCTTCTTGTTTCTAGCAATTCTCTAAAACTCAAATAGAATAGTGTGAGAGGCAAAAATCATTCTAAGAAAACAACATAATAAAGGGGGTGTACATTCAATATCTAACATCTTAGGTTTAATTCTACGATCGTTACCATAATTATAAGACTATAACCTATACTTATACTTAACATTAGGAACATCCCTATACATACCATAGAAATATCTCTAGGGATCTCACTAAAGTATTCACATCATTGTTTCCAAAGATTAACTCAACCATCATTATGATATCAACTATAAAGACCCGAATCTTGATATACATGGAAATTACATTACTTTTGCGGAAAAATTAATACATGACAAAAACAGATGCCCAAAGACCATATTAGTTTAGTGTCTTTGGAAACTCATAACATGATCTTCTAATCGTGGTGAATGATCTTCAACATCTCCCATAAAGATCTTCCCCTTTTGTTTTCTTACCGAAAACCATTCTTTATATCATGTGGAAAAGAAACTATAAGAAAAGTGATCTCAAATGCTCAGTAAGGGTAAACATAGGGAACATAAAAACAATCCATAAACATTTGAATGTAAAAATGTGAACATAAAACATCAAAATCTTGAGAAATGACATAAATCTTGGTAGTACGTAAGGCATAGATCATAAAGAAACATTAATCATGATAAAATAGAATGGGAATAAAACATGGCATTGTGTCTAACCATAAAGCACATGATATGATTTCCATAGTATCCAAGGCATTGCTGCCAAGACCATTATAGTGGAGAAAGGCCATTAAAAACTTAGTTTACTTGTTGTTCCAGCCCTGTATTACTGAACGAGATTTACTTGTTGTTCCAGCCATGTCTATCTCATGAGATATAAATAATTACCCAATGAATTAGAGGGATATATAGGTCTCACCCATCTCATAATGAAATCATTATTTCATGTGTCACAAAATAAACATATATCATTCATCATAACCCGAAGAATAATATGGGTTTCATAAGCATCAACCCATCAAAACATAATCCATATAAAACTAATGGATCTCATTTCATCTTAAGAAAAATCACACCATTTAAATAACAGAGACATTATACTCGAAACATTAATATACTAAATAATATCTTCTTAGATAGCAAGTAGTTTTGATAAAACACTTGAAATGAATTATTGAGGAAAATATCCTTTCTTTTAAAAATCAGTTTCTTTTCACAAAATTCCATGAATTTATCAACGAATAGGATTTTTGTTGAAAATAATCATGAAATCGTGTAGAGGAAGCTTCATTAAAATAAAGTGTTATTAAACTGTAAAAATATACTCATGATGTATAAGTTAAATAAACATTCCTCTCGTACTTTTACCGGGAAAGTAAAAAAGTACCTCATATGGTAAACGCAAGAAAGATTCCTCTCATACCATGTGGTAAAACTCAAAAAATGGTAAAAATTACTTTAAACAAACATGGATGAATAGTAAACATTTTATGAAAACATTTTTAGAAAACATAGACATGGATGACAAACATAACCCCAGTAAATACTGACGAATAAACAATCTCGGATAAGAACAAGATTGGAATAATTATCCCTTTCCATTTATAATAGGTTGAATCATACGTGTCATAAAATAAAAAAAATTAAATTTATACATAAATATCATATCCTTCATAATAATAATCGTAAAACATTCATGGGATGCTTAAAAACATACAAAAGAAATAGTTTGTGATTATGGCATATGTCTCACAGAAATAAAAGTGAGATGAAATAATCCCTTACGTTAGGTCCATTTTCTTCCGTACATGTCCGAAACTACTTTATAGTGGGTTTAAACATATTATAAACTTTTAATACAGCCATAATAATATTTATGATATCATGTATGATTCACTTAGGTCTTTATATTACCCGTACATTTATCAATTTCATGTTAAAGCAACATTTTGGGTAATAATCGTATCATTTATTATACGTGTTTGTGCTTGTTGTTCTTGATATTATTGTTACTTATATCATGATTTACTTACTCCCATATTCTAAAACATGATTTATATCGTATATATTGAATATATATATGTATAATAGATACATAAATGAAATAAAATACACCGTTTATGAAAATGGTAGACCGTACGTACGCATGAATGTTATTTTCATTTTCTCATTGAATTGAATGGAAGTAAGTAGATGACATACACATATATATACAGAAATCCTGTAGCATTTTTATGTTATATATTTCATTTTTATTCCTTATATAATATCAATCCCATAATTATTGAATGGAGTTGGAGTGAATGATAGAATATATCTTAATTTGTATCATGTTATATAATATATAGTTATTTTTTACACCATTATACCAATCCAAGTAAGGTGGAGGTGGAAAACAGATTACACCACGGTGTGGAGACGGTATTCTGTACGTACGCACGCACGGTGATTTCGTTTTCCATAGGATGGATAGATGGTGAAATTGGATTGTTTAATATTTATAATAACATATCAGTATATTAGTGATACTTATTTTATTACATTATAATTAAAGAAATAAATAATAGGAAGTAGAAGAGGAAATAAATTTGAAGGTATCGGTAAAGGATATTACCTCTTCTTCGACGCACCTCTTCTAAACCTCCTCTTAGGGAAATGAAGTTAGTCTTTAAAGAATACAAGGACCTCTAGTATGTTACTAGAGAAATGTAAAAGATAAATGGACAATGTTTGGCCGTGATTGAAGGCTCAAAATGTTGTTAAGTGGATTGGGAGGAGGTTCCCTTTTATAAAGGAGGAGAGGGGCACTATTGGAAACCTCTAAAATATTAATTAGTAATAAAATCAAACCCCACTTATGAACCACCAAACATGACTCAAATTAGAATATTAGATGTGATAGGGTTGTAATATCATCATCAAATTAAATTTATACATGTTTGGAATTTATTTTAAACCTTATCAACTTGATTTATCCTTATTTAATCTATTTAATTTTATTTGTGGTAATAATATTCTAAATTTTAAATTGTTATAAATAATCACTTATCAATTTGAATTTTCTATAATTGGATAATTATAGACATTTTAAACTATATAAATTTAAATTTATAAATTTTAAATATTTTTGTGATTTTTAGTCAATTTAATAATTTGTTATTTTTATAAAATAACAATAGTGTCAACTTTGACACTATTCATTTATTTGAATTTAAATTAAATCCGAACAGAATATATTTTCGAAAACAAATATTTAATAGATTCATAACATGTCATATATGTCTAGAAAATTAATAGAGCACATTAAATAGTTCATATAATATTTATTTTAATATTTTAAAAACCATTTATTTTATATTTCAATCAATAAAATAATTTCTACATAACTATTGTGTCATCATTAATGAAAAATATTTAATCACTAAAAATTATAAATTAATTCACATGATTTAGATAATTTTATTAGATTTATGTAGACTATTTATGTTCTATGTTTTATGAAGTTTATCATCAAATTAAAATTATGACACTTATAAGATATAAGAGAGTGACATGTTGTCACTTTCTTTCGTTTGAATAATAATTACATCATTTTCATGGTAAAAAGTCCATTAAATGAATCTATTACAACCATTATGTGATATGGGTATACTTTTATTCATCAAATATAATTTTGGAATGTGTTAGGGTAATTTTATAATATTATTTTTACCCTTAATTACCTGATTTACCATTAATTGCCGTAAATAAAATTTACCGTACTTACTATTCATAATTCCTAAAATAAAAAATATCCTATTAACATAATTTGTAACTACTAATTAAAAAAATGGAATCCATTTTTCTAAATTCAAAACAAAAAAGTTGTAGTATTTAATTCTAAATTAATCCCGCTGTTTAGAAAACAGGTTCTAAAAGACAAAACATTGCAAAAGATTGAAATAATTTTACCTATGAATTCAATGTAAAATTAATGATAATGAAATACATTATATTAAATGGTTAAAATATTATATATTTATAATTTAAAACCATTAAATAATATATTTTGACCTTATAAAAAATTTTGATGAAAAAAGATGTTTTCAATTAAAATTTAGCATATTTGTATTATTAATCAAAATAAAAATCTTATCCGAAAAATATCAACAAAAATTCCAAAGTAAATTTTTATATCCTGATTCTAAATAAGATGTATAATTTGTCAAATTTAACTTATAAACATCTCAAAAACTATATTTAAAATTGGTGCACCATTAAAAGGAAGAAAAAACCGCATTTTAAAAAAAATACTTATTTTAACCGAAAAATTTATTTTGTTCTCATACCATGATCTAGAAAAATGTGTAAGATGAATGATAATGTTATAAAATTAAAAATTTAGTTAATACTATTAATAATGGATAGTTCATAATAATATTATTATAATATATCGTTTAGTGAAACTCAGTATTGCGTACAACACACGCTATCGAGGAAGGTTGCTCTTGCGTGCAACACAAGACAAGAATATTGTTTGCGTATACTACAAGAGAATACAATGTTGCGTATAGAACAAGCTAATCATGGTGTAGTGTATAACACAATACATCAAAGTAATTAAAATGAATATTTCTCATAAAATATCAGGGTGTTACATATAATCTTAAGTGATGGTATATCAAAAGATCCTTCAATGATAGAAGTTATTGAACATTTTATATACTAAGAATTGTGACTAAAATATATAGTTTAATTTCATTGTAAGGATATTATTAGTGATTTATTTGGGAATATTTCATGGACCTTGAATCCACTTTCATTGTAAAATCAGATGGGATGCAAGTTAATTTTGATGAATGTATGTGAGAAATATACTAAATAACCTATGATAATGAAATTAACCACTCTTATACTTACACTACCCTACTGTGGAGATAATATATTAATATATAGCGACGAATCAAAGAATAAAATGGGATTCACCCGCATATATAATGATAATGTTATATATTATACCTCCTTATAATTGATAGTTCATGAAACAAATTACCCAAATCATGATTTGAAGTTAGATTTGGTAAATTTGTAATAAATATTTTTAGGAATTTTATCTATGTTTAAAGGTTTTCCAAATATAATTATCACAAAATTTTAAATTATATGTTTATTCATAAAGATTATAAAATCTTCCAAATAACATGGTTGGATCTGATTATAGATTATGACTTCTCAATATATTACCATCATGGGAATGTGAACAAGGTGGAAGATGCTCTATGTGGAAAGGATCACACTTGATTTTATACGATTAGGATTACAAAATATTCAAATTTTATATACATTTGAAGGATGGATCCTAAAATCTTGATGTAAGGGTAGAAGTATTAACAATAATAAATTAGTATCCAACCATCTATCCATGTGAATATTAAAGAGGTGTGGACGAAAAATGTATATTTGTAAAAGAAAGTGATAAATGTTCCTAAGTTCGTTGTTGATTATGATGGGGTAAAAATTTCAAGGTATAATGTATTTGTTTTGTATATGTCATATTTGAATATGGAGTTTATGAGTAATGCTCACATTTCTTCATTATCAATTAATCTTATAAGTATGAATATAAAATGATATTTGTAAGAGTATTTATAGTATATATAAAGAATATTGATATTGAAATGTGTTTTTCTTAATTCTTGTTATACCAATAAGTTAATTTTGAGATGAAAAAGTCTAATGGGATGTTAAACCATTTCCAATGCTAAAATGGAAATGCTAAAACACCAAAAATAATTTTTTTTATCGGACTCCAAAGATCATCTAAATGGAATAATGGTATATGGGTTTTATTCAATCTACAAAGCAAACATTGTTTTTATTAGACAAGAGCTATCTCTAGATCAACATATATTGTTATAGTTTAACGATGTTGTAAGATTTCAGGGTATACTAATATCAATTATATCTAATCAAGATCCAATGCTGACCTAGTTGTTTTAGGGAAGTCCTTATAGGGCTCTGGATATATAATAATGTTTCAAAACTACTTATCATCCTTAGATATAAGTTCATCATAAGAGGACTATTAAAACTCTAGAATGCATTTTTAGAGATTTCATTATGGAATTAATATGTTTTTGGGATCAACACCAACCTTTGGTGGAATTTTCTTACAACAATGTATTTTTTACATTATTCAGATGGATCCTTCGGAATCCTGATATGGTGTAAAAAGAATAACTACATCATTCTTGAATGAAGTTAGATAATGAATGCAATTGGTACCTAATCTATCTATGAAAATAGAGGATAAGGTTATATCCACTCCACAATACTCACGAAGCTGAGATTCGATAAATAAATTTATGCTTACAATCATCTGAAATATATAGAGTTTCAAGTTAGTGAGAAGGTATTACATTGAATATATCCATTAAAGAGGGTGATGATATTTTCAAGGATGGGAATGATTAAACCTATGTATATCAATCATTTTGAAATTCGGGATCATATCTCAATGGTAGTAAATTGATCGGTTCATCAAATGAATTTCTTTCATGTTCATGATGTGTTTCATATATCTTTTCTGAAGAAGTACGTAACTAATTGTTCACATTGAACATACTCATAGATCTTACCAGTAGATAAATATATTTATAATGAAGAAAAACTTATATAGATTCCTAGTATTCTAGAGAATGTTATTCGAAACAACATCGTGCACCTAGTCGTTGTTTTTTTTTGGAGAACCCGCTAATTTGAGGATGCTATGTGGGAAAATGATGATATGGTGAGGCCGAATTATCCTCATCTATTTTATCATTGTGATGAATTTGAAGAGAAAAATTTATTTTAATGGGTCCAGGATGTAACACATCGATATGTTTTATAAAATATTTCTATTTGAATAAGATTATGCCTTTGGTATCATGTGTTTCAAATTACACCATTTTAAAAAAATATCGATAAATAATTAAAATTTTATTATTTCAAATTATGGTTATCTCTGGGCCATTATATTGGAGTATATTAATAAGGCATATTAAATTATTAAAAATATATAGTTATATATGTATAAAATTAATTCATTGTTTATAAATTAATTATAAATGAAAATATAAAAACTAAATGAAAAAATATATATTCTCCTAAAAAGAATTTTTATAAATGAAATGTATTTTTCCATAAAAAAATTAAATTAATCTTTATTGGGGAATGATTTTATGAAAAAACTTATATTATTTACTTGATCAAATCTTTTATCCTTCATTATTTTCACAATTGGAAAAGAATAAATCTACTTTAATGTTTAATAATGTATTTTTATTAAATTAAATATTTTCCACATTTAGTGTGCTTACTTTAATACTAAATTAAAAATTTTATTGGTATATAATTAGATAAAATTAATTAGATATTTAAAATTAGTAGTTTTCAATTTTTAAATAGTCTACTTTTATTTTTCATCAATCTGGACAGTAATCATGGAAACATTTATCTACTCGGTAAAGGTTAAATTAGGTTAATTTAGATTATAAAAAGCGATAAGGAAATAATTTTTCATCATGATTATTGTAGTATTATTTAAAATCAAGAAATATACCATTTGGTTTGAAATATATTATTTTAATGCACAATTATCGATTAAATTTAGATATACAATATTTAAATCAAATAATGTTACAAAAATGTCACTATTTTCTTAATATCTATTATGTGTCCCAATTGTAAAAAAAGTGTTGAAAAAATATAAATGTCTACTTTTATCTTAATGAAATCGTTTTTAGGAAGTAATTTTTTTTAAAATTTTTATAAATTATATGATTATCTTAACATTTAGTGAAAATCTAATATAGTATTTATTTATTCAACAAAAAAATAATATAAATGATTTTTAAAATTTTAAATGTAATATAATTTGTGTAAGTTATAGTGTTACATGAATTTCATTGGTTAATATGGCATATAATTATTGGGTTATAGTACTACACTCAAAATAAATCTATGAATTTTTTTCTATTGATTTATATTTAGTTAATAGTCTCAAAATTAACTATAATGATATTTTCTAAAAATACTATTTTAATAAATTATTTTAAGATCATAAAGATATTAAAATAATACATGGTGGATTTGATATGGTATAAAAATATATTAATTATCTATTAATGGGCCAATTGTAATCTTATAATTAAAATGTTAACTCCTTTTATATTGAAGTTATTTATACCACTGTTAAAAATTAAATTGTATAGCTTAGGGCCAAACAAAATGGTATGGTTTACAAATAAAACTAATGTTCCCGCCACCTAAATTATAAAAATTTACATAATCCCTCACTTATCTACACCACATTGATCATTCTATTTAGACCAACTTCTTCCCATTCATCTTATGATCCTCCCAGTCCACATTATATAGGTTCATGTCTTTTTAAAATATCAACCGTTGAACCCAAGAGAGGATGCCAGAAGGAGCCATTAAAAATAATAGGTAATATCCTTACCAAATCACCTTATTTTATATTATCCTCTAGATCCTCTAAATATATGTTATTTATCATAAAATTATATGTTCATTTTCTTCAGTATTATGATATTTTATTATGATTTTAAAACAACATTATACACCCTATTTCCCATCCACATGATAATTTAATCTATCACTCTTTATTATGTATGACTTACCATCTATTTGTAGTGATAAAACTAGTTTTTCATTTCCATAATTTATTTATGGGTATTTTGACTGGGTAAATATTTATATATGATATTTATGAAATAATTATTCTTCTGAAATTATAATTTAACATCTTGATACTCAGGATCTAATATTTTGATTGCTATTTTCAAGAAGTTCCATCCTTTGGTGGACACTACTATTAGGTTAATTTTAGGGTCTTGAGGTTTATAGGATCGATCTATGGTAGGTATTCTTGAAAAAAGTAATTTTATTATTCAGGTTGCATCATAGGAAGACCTAGTCAAGGTTTGGTCTAGTTCCCCTATCAACTGCAATAGATCATGGTTCTTTTTTATTTCAGGTGGACTTATAACATTTATAAGAAGTGCTGAACCCGAACAATGGATATTTGGGTGAGTATACTTATAAATTCATTACCATTTAAAAATCCTATGATAATGTGACTACAATAAATTCTATTAGGTAGATATTTCGGTTTTAGAAGAAGAACATATTCGTTTTTTCACCGTGTTTCTCTCAGAATCAATATAAAAGTATATATCTCAAGACTTTCAACTGAGTACAATTAGATTTCAATGGGGAGAAAGTTTTGATGACAATAGGTTGTGGTTTTTAAACATGGCTTGATTTATTGTCTAACTATAATAAATTGGGTCATCCAATGGTAGAATGTAGGAATGAGATCAAGAGCACTGATTAGCATATGGTTTTGGACATAGGAGGGTGTGTCAAGGGATTGGGGGTTGGTGTTCATGATTGTCCAACAAGATAGATTCATTTGGGAGTATCTATTGATCCATGTTATGAAAATGTGGTTCAATGTGAGTCATAGGAGGGTAATCCATTTTTATATGGCATATTCATTCTCTTGACGAAGGATCTATGAGATCCCAAACCTTTTTTACAGGACCTTATGTAACTAGTGGGAGATGATGTGGTAAGTGTATATCGTTTGTTGGATTCTTAGCCTTTTATATAAATTGAGGGATCCTAAGGCGATGATGTGTGTTTTGATAGTGGGAACAACCATGAAGTGGAGACACAATTGGATGATGATGGAGGTTTAAGGGCTCCCAAGGAAGCATGATATGAAAAGGTAGTGAATTCAAGTTATGATGCCTTTTGAAGAGAAGGATATAAGGAGAATAATTCATTGTAAAGACATAAAATTGTGTCTAATAAATTATGGAGGGTGTTTATATGGGTTTCAAGGTTGATTTTCAACTCGTGGTAGGTGAGACATTGATCAGGTCATTCCTAATAAGGTAGATTCCAGTACAAATCTCAGAAATTTATTTGAAGGAATGGAGAGTTAAGGGCAAGAAAAAGAGTGTGAAGCATCTTGAGAAAAGAACACCAATAATTAGTAGAGACTTTATTTGTATAAGATCAGTAATGAGTCATCATTTCAGTTCCTATAAGTCATAGTATAATATCATCATGGTAGATGGTTTCTTAGTCTAGGGAGGAGGAATAGTTGGAGAGAAATTATGAAATATTAAAGGGAAAGTTCCCACTAACTTATACTAATGTGGACATAATCTAGAAAAAGGTAAAAATCCTAGGTGATGGATAATTATCACATGGTTGTTATAAAGATAGACCAGGATACGTCTAGTATCATGGGGCATCTCCCTTCAAGGGCGGTCTGTCTGGATAGTAGTGGTAGATGAGCGAGTACTTTGAGAGAACTCTGCTGCTTTTCCTTCATTTAGAAGAAGAAATAGGGGGGGGGGAGTGTCTTGATTTTAATTCCACCAATGGTAAATTTTATAGGTTAATATAAAGTTCAATTATAATGGATACTAACCATTAGCAGTGTTCATGGATTAACAAGAAATATCAAATATAGCTAAGAGGATTCAATAAAGGGAAGATCAAAAAAGAGAAGTATATTAAATCTTGAGACAAGCTGAATTATCATTTTAAATACCTCATAAATTATGATCTTGAAACAAAGGTAACCTATATCTCTTAGAAATTACTTAGGGAGCATGATTTTTGTAGGCTTATGTTTTCTTTCAATAACTATGTGGTTTCTTTTAGTGTGTTATTTTGGTGAACCTTGTGGTTTCTCACTTTTCTGTTAAATGTATTTTGAAAAAAAAAATTCCTAATTTGATGAATATATATGATATATATGATATAATAATGATCTTATAAAGTGGAATTAATATTTAATATTCATTTATTACATCCATCAAAAAATGAAAACAATGTTTGTGTTTATGTATGGTCTACCATCTCTCTAAATGGTGTGATTCGTTTATATATATATAACTTTTATGGATGAATCCAAATATTAATATATTGAATATATATTATATATGTATATATCCTAATTAATATTATGGTTATTTTGGAACCAAGATAAATTTACAATAACTGAAAAAAAATAATTGAAATGATCATGATAAATGAAACAGTCAACACTTGGAAATGAATATTTCGATAAGTAATTATTGATAAAAGGTGGTGTTGAAATGTTATAAAGGGATCATATATGATATTATAAGATTTAATATAACTTCTTTATACAATTATAAAAAAAATAATTTTATTATACAACTGTATAGATTACTTTCAGTTCAAGATGATTTCAAGGTAATGGGTTGTATATTACAATATCATTTTCTATAAAATAATTTATGATTAAGTTATAATTATGAAATATTAAGATCAACCACTCAATAAAATAATGAATTTTTTCCACTAGTAATTTCTTTAAAATAAAATTTTCCATTTCATTTTTATCAACTTATCTATGCAAAAGACTAAAACTAATTTTTTAAATAAAATCGAGTTCATTTCTCTCTTTAGTTGAAAACCCATTTTATTCCATATCCATGTTTTATAAATATATTTTATAAAAAAATTTCAATTATCCTATTATTTTCTGAATACATTTTTACCCATGTTTTACTTTTCAAAATTAAATGAATGGAATATATTTTTTTCATTATCCAAATGATGCCTTTTGTGACTTTTTCAACAAAAGTATTTAAGGAATATTTTTTAGCATAGAAAACATTAATATATTTTCATGTCATCATGAATAATTTTTTCTTTGAATGATATTATATAATTTTATATTGTTCTTTTCAACGAAATTTCTTTCCTTTATACATATTTGATTATTTTAAATAAATGATTTTATAATGGAACAATTATCTTCTTTAGAAAGGTTTTAATAATATTTTAATATTATATATCTTCATCAAATGAAACAATACCTAATTTTACTTATGATTTAATGTATATATGATCCAAGATTTTCATCTTTATTCTTTATTTTCATGTTTTATATATATGGTGAAAATAAATTTATGGAGCCCATTTGTTTTCCATTGGTTATGTTGGGATGAAGTAAATATATATTATGAAACCCATTTTTTACATGGGTAATGTTATAATTAAATATCTATAAAACCCATTAAATTTCATGGATTTGATATAATGGATGTTCTATGATATTATGGCACACGTATGAATGAATTTCATTATATTATGGGAGGTATAGAAATTTCACTCTAATAGATTTGGTAAAGATTGATATCTCATAAGATAAATAGGACTGGAATGTGGAGTGACCCATGTCATGTAAGGGACTCTATCCAGTATAATAGTCAATGTGGTGACTCTTGACTAATATGATGGTTTAGGTACTGAAATAATTACACTATGAGAACTTTATAAATGATCCTTGACTACCAATTCAATGATTTTATTTACTTATGTATGTTCCACAAATAAATGACTTATGCCAATGATAATCATTCATAGTTCAAGTGATTTTAATACCTTAGGATTCATGTCTTATATACTTCCATGATTATTTCTGTGAAATATTATTATGATCCTTGATTTTCATAGTATGTATTTCAAATGATCGTATTATGTTATTATATCCTTATTATAATATTATTATTATGTGTTCATTGATATATCCCTTTTTTTAACCTCAGTGAGCATCTGAGGTCACCCTATTCTTATATTTCATTTTCTCGGGTTTTGAAGAATGGTATTTTATATGATATGTCTAAAAATGGTCCTAGTAATAAATAAATAATTTTGAGAAGATGTTTATACTTTATGTACTATTTATTTATGTTTTCAAATTTCTAATGATACTAGACTTAGTCAATTCTAACAAGGATTGAAAAGTCAATCAATTTTATGATTTATTATTTATGCATAAAAATTACTGGTCACTACTAAGGTGATATTTTCATACTTAACACTTATCGTTATAAATATAGGGCCTCTATATCCTCATAGAAAAAACATTAGATAACATCACATGATGAGTAGGATAATTCTACTCATGATGAATTAAATGTTGGAATTCCAAGGTAATCATAGTTTCATTCTAAATGAGGATAGGTCCAATACATTTTATAGATACATAATTATAGTTAGAAAATACATATCTATTAAAGGGTAATGTTAGAACATGTATACTAACCAACTATTTATTGGATTTATAGAGGTATTATTCAAAATATTTTATCCACACGAACTTGACCCACTTTTAAGTTAACTTATTTCATCAATTAAGAATCCATGAATTTTTTTTCACAATACTTATATAAAATCCCACTATTCCTAGAGAACTATGATTTTCAGTATCAATTATAGAATGAGGAAACTCCTCTATCAAAATTTTCATTGTAGGATCAATTAATATTCATTCACTACTGACAATGTGATGTAATAATAAATAATTTAGTACCAAAAACTCACATTTAAATAATTTTTAATGTAGATTCTCTTTATAAAGAGAAATTAATATGATCCACAGGTGATCTATGCAATCATTAATAATATCTTAATGTATCAAAATGTCATTAATAATGACTAAAATTAATTTATCATGTTATTTCGTGACGATTTTATTCATAAAATCCATAAATTCCACATGAGACTTAGAGAAACTAATGGGTTGAAAACAAACTAATAACGATATTATCTCTTTAAGAGAAAATCATTTGGGATATCCTTCTGAATCATCCAAAAATATTGATACCACGATCAAATATAATTATTAGAAAATTATTGATACCCTTGATGTTGGTCAAATAAATCATCAGTCAATAGAATTGGTTATATTTTATTCAATTAAATCCAATTATGTTCTATAAAATCAATTCATATCTATAATTCTCCAACCGTTATTTTTATAAAGATAATAGTTTCTCCACAAGGATACACTATTAGTTTTATATAACCCCTCCCTAGATGTTCTTAATGTTTCTCCTTTAATTACTCTAACTCTCCATATTAAATTATATATAGGGTCTTCAATATTAACTTGGATCAATGTATGAGTTTAATGGAGAACCTTTCCTATCTTTTAATGGGAGTTCTAATTAACTCATTCCACAATAAATTAATGTATTAAAAAAAATGGGGACATTTTTTATCATTCTATTTTCATTTTCTTCTTCCCTCTTCAAAAATAATAACCATAAAGATGGATGTAGGAGGTAATTCTAGGGAAATATCTGGCCAGGATATATATTCTTTGAAAATTACTCTTGGTTAACAATTAAAATCCACTCAAACATCCTTTATTCTATAGTTTATATAATAATTAAACTGAAAATATCCAATCCATCCCTAGTATAGTGTTGTGTTTCATCATGGGAATGATTACTATAGTAGCGATGAGACTTCACTCACTATTATTGATAAAAGAATTTCAATTCACATTTCATGATTGGATAGTCCTTCCATGAGTCTTATATATACAATACATCAAGATGTTTAAGGATAAATTATATTTTATTTGGGTAATTGGATGAAATAATGTAATGAGAAAGGCCATGTTCAAATAATGTACTTGATGGGTAAGAGAGAACAATAAGTTTACCTTCCTCCACATCATTTAGATCCTCTAAATCATCTATAAAAATTTTGAATTCATTAATTGGATCCCTTATCCCAATTTAAGGTTGATTGTGGTCAAACTCAATTATCTTCGGATAGATAAATTAATTTTTAATTTACCCAATAGTCCTCTCATGAAGCCTTGAACATCAATTTGTGATTTATAAATCTTCCCATTGTAATTTACATTGAGAAGAAGAGGCTTAAAATCACCATGAGAAAACTAGGTAATATTTCAATGTATTCCAAACTTGAATCAATTTACCCTTACATTCATGTAGTTCCCAGAGTGTTTCATTCCACTTTTCTTTCTCATGGGAATCTATTTTTTAATTTCTTCTCTTCCAGGATAAAAACTCAACTAATAGTTTGGATCCATTTGTCTACTATTTTCATTCAGCCTATCAGACCATTGTGTCCCTCAACAAATCATTTCAACCATGATTTAACTTCACACTATATCTCATAGAGTTCATAGTCTTGTTTTCTATGATTCCTCTACACCTATGGTCTTTTTCCACCAAATTACCTATTAAAATATCCCAAGGGATCCCCAATAAAGATTAAGGTGTATTGAGAAAGTCCTATAAATTTAATTTCATATCTACCCATCGATTCATTTTATAGGTTCACCATATCTAATAATTCCTTCTCCATTTTTTTCAAATTTAATGGGGAAAATATTTTTTGAAAAAAATTATCCTAAACTCCACCCATTCTATAGCATTAATCATCCCTCTTATCTTTATATTCATAATTAGTCTCCACCACTAATTATCTTCATCATCAAAATTGATAGACTACCTATTTAAATTTCACCATCTTTGAACATTGGGTTATATAAAATTTATTTTCTATATAAGCAATTATATGTTCAATAATCAATGGAGTAGTAAATCTACTAAAATAAGGTATTTTTTGACATGTGCAGGACAAAACTACAAGTTATTCACTTCAAGGTGAGTTTGGATACTAATTATGATTCAATTAATTATTCATAACCTGAGGTAGTAGATTCATTATCATTGGGATTTTTTGATCAATATTCCTTGATGTTATGATTTTGATCAGTTCATTTTCATTTTTATTCGTCATTTACATTATTCCCCCTATTTTCTAATATTTTTCTAAAATAAGAAAACCCTAGTGGGAAACATATTAAATTTAGGAATATTATAATTCTAAAGGGAGATTAATTCATATATATATATATATATTAATATCATTACTCCATGATTATATCCTTTAATCTCTTCAAAAAACAATTTCATTTTCTATATATCCTTTATTATGGTTCATAAAAATAATAGGATTGACTAAAAATAACCTCTAGGATTATAAAACATGGTTTATATAAATAAATATGTATATTGCACTAAGTGAAAGTAAAATTAACACCCAATATTCCCATTTTATGGTTACTACCCCTTTGTACAATTCTGGTAGGGCCACATCAACTTGTAGTATATATATGGGGATATCATTAATTACAAACCAATAGTTTTACACTCTAAAATTTCAGGATGTTTTCCTATTTTTAGACATATCCTTTGGGTTCTAGATAATTTTTTATAATTCAAAATTTATGCATATGACTAAAATTTGTTATGTACCAACTATGGAGTCATTAGTTTTTAATACATAAATCATTCATTACATGGTAATAAATTTAATGATATAGATGATTATATGATGTTTAGTTCCATGGAATCTATTATCACGATTCCTATAAAACAAAAAATAATTCCTTAGACATGTGAAACAATTCATTATTGATTCATACATGGTTTCTTATAGTACATCTCATATCCTAAGAAAACACATCAAGAGAATGGGGTCTAGAAAAATCCCAGTAATCTAATAAATAAAGGAAATATTTAGCATATGATGATGTGGCCTAATGTTTGGGCATGATTATAGGACCATTATGTATATCATAATATAATGGACATAAATCATAAAATGGAAATTTGGATACAACATAAAAAATAGACCATCATAATCATATAAAAAAATATCATCTCAAAGGTTTCATAAATCATAATCACCATGGTTATTCACTAATATTTCACAAAACATGCGATATCTCGAGATTAATTATTTAAACAATGCATTGGATCACTATGAGGGAACACTGTTCATTTTCCTAAAGTCATGTTTTCACATAAATAATGTAATATATCAATTTATAAATAACCTAAGGGAAATAATTAAAGGCTTTCAATCATGTTCATTGATTTCATAAAATCAATTCAAACATGATCATTACATCATTTTTAACACATGAAATGAAATTACGGGTTACATATATTGAAATCCCAAATTAATAATTTTTTTAAAAATAGGTGAATAATCATGGATAAGAAATACTTTTTGGTATTTAGAATATACTAATATTTCTTGTAAAAGAAAAAAATTAACTAAATTATTTCAGTAGCATGAAGGGTGTAATATATGGGTTATAGAAATGGATTAATGGGAGTATCAATAGGTCTACCATTATTAAAAACTATTTTTTCTCTAATGGTATAATCAAGAGTGTATAAAAATAATGTAATTCAAAATTTCAAAGACGTACCACGAAAGAGGTACTTCAATGGAAAATAAGAATGAGAGATTTCCCTTTCCTTTAGAAGTAACTTTTTAAATCTTGGGGATGGAATAATTAGGACCATAGAAACACCGTTATGTGAATTTAGAGAGGAGTAATGAACAAAAATTCATTGCTTCTAGAATTTAGAGTGTAAAGGAGTAGGGGAATGGTGAAACTAATAATAAAAATGGGGAAATTTTTTATAATTGATAAATATAGTTCTTCGAATTTGATGTTTTTGAAAATAAAAAACCATAATATTACCCATGGTTTTTTATAAAAGATTCATAAAGTTAAGTGACATATATAATATTTTAATTTGATAGAACTGAAATAAATTTTTTAAAATTACTTTCTCCCTAAAAAATATCGATCAAAATATAGTTGTCAAAATATTAATTTTCATTTTTCTCATTGGAATATAATTTAAAGGTATGAAAATTGATTTAAATCCATTAAAATACATAAATTTTTAAAATAATATATTTTACCCTAAGAAATACATCAATATTATTATCTAATCACTTTTATGTATTAATTATGTCATAATACATATTTTGTATTATAAAATATTTTATATTTTACCCAAAAAATTGATTGTCTCAGAAAATTAGGAAAAATTAACCATTAGCTAATTTCATTGTGTTGGTTTCAGAAAAATAATACAATTCTTATAAAAATTTATCTAATTATTTGAAATTTTATTCTCAAATATAAAATATTTATTTATTTAAATACACTATTTTTTTCAACAAATTTAAATAGATTATTTACAAAATATATAATTTCAGAAAAATTATTTTACAAATAAATGTTGTTATTATAAAACAATTAGAATTATACACCTTTTTATAAGTTATATTAATGGGAAATAAATATATATAATTTCTTGTAGAATTAAACGATGGTGTTTTTTTAAAAAATTAATTTTATTATATTCTCCGATAAATTTTATTTTATATTAGTGTGTAACACCAAATAAGATTTCCAAATCAGTAAAACTATTAATTCATTTCAAAATAAACTTTATCTTAACATTACAATATCCTAGATACAAAACACCTTATAATACTAAAATTGTATATAAGGGTAAGGTGAACGATGGTGGTAATTTTGTGAGTCGATTAAACCAATATTGATCTAGTGGTTTTCTCTATTAGATGAAAATTATCTCATATGTGATTTCATTCTATCCTTAATTACGGTAGCTCTTATTTTTTTGATCTAGAGAAAACTATAACAATTATATCTCCCTCTCTAACTCTCATAAAAGAGATTCATAAATCATTACTCTACTAGTAGTTGATATCATTTCATCATTTTGCATTCAATAAACTCTTATCATTACCCTTAATATATACTAACTCTAATGGTCACTTTATAAATGTGACATTACGAGTGGTCATAATTCTAAATTTTCATATAGACAAACAATCATATTGATTAATGGTCATATAATTATAATGTAACTTCCATGTCTATAATTTCCTAATTTTTATTAAATCATATATATATATATATATATCACTAAACATAAACATTTACTACATTATTCTCAATGGATTTTTCAATTCCTTTGATAATTACTCTTATATTCTAATCCTTTATTTTTCTTTAAATAGTTCTAATGGTATATATAGTATTCTAATTATTATTTTATCCTATGATGTCTACCATTGATGTTTTGTTATTATGTTGTTTATATACCCCTATTCAATTCTTAGAAGTAGTAATATATATTATTACATAATAATTATTATTCTTTTTGTGATATTAAAAAAATAGATATCCAATTTTAAATATAATAAAATTTTTATTATGAAAAAACAAGTTTTCTTTTTATTAATCTGTGATGTAATTTTCATATCCTTACATAGGCCTATGGGTTGAATTTTGTGTCTGGAACTAGTGTCGGTTCAATGAATCATTCACCTTAGATCAATGTTTTTTATCATTTTCTTGTATAAATCGACTATTATATAAATATCCTCATCATGACACCTTATTTATTTATTTTTATAGAATATTTAGCTTGACATTTATTTGAATATATGGACATCACATTAAAATAATTAATTAATAAGCATGAAATATGGATTTAAATAAATATAATACAAATATTTTTTATTTATACATGGTTAATAAGTTATGTAAAATTGACATAATATTAGAAATAATGTAAAATGATAAAATGGTCATTTTAAGAATAAATATAAAAACCCTCAAATAAAAGTTTATGACTTTGTTACCTTCAACTATATGGTATGAAATTTAAGCATAGTTCAAACTGCTTGACCAAACTCTGTCGAGATACATTCAATTATTGGGGAATTTCTCGCATGATCTTTGAGTCGAAATATCCTATTTCATGTGTAGGGTTAATCATCTTCATGAGATTTAGTGAAAATAGTAGGATTGTTTTAGGAAAATCGATGTTTGGGATTTCTGGATAATGGATTATACTCAATAGATCATGGTGCTCTTAGATAATGAAGTTGGCTAAAAACCCAAGCTAGATAAATTTTCATTTCCAAATCTGGTTTATGACAATGGACATATAGATCCTTTCCACTAGAATATAAATGTGAGGGGACATTACAAAATTAATTGTAGTTTTTATTAGCTTTCAATAATATAGTGGAAGATTAATAAAATAATTAAATTTATTATTTAAAAATGTAATACAATTAATGTAGTAAAATCTAATATTATTTATTATATATTTAGAAAACCATATGATATTAAATATATCATTTTGATCTATATTAGTTAAGGATGACATTCTCACCAACTAAAAATTCAAATGAGTGGTACATGTTCATGCATGAGGTACTAAAAAATATATGGAAATTATATCTGATAGAAAACATTATTCCTATAGAACTATGAAAAGAGGCCGGGGTGGAGAAATATTCTTTCTATATAAAATATTTTAAAAATTCTAGACATGTTTAATGTTTCATATTATCGTACATATATTGTGATATTATAATAAAACATGGGGATATATATGTGTATAGAATTATGTAACTCCATTATATCACTAATAAGATAAGGTGGGAAAAGAGAGATATGGCATCTATAATACTCTATTCACAAGGAATATTTTATATTTTGATCTAGATTGACCTCATGGAGTCATAAATATTAGCAAATATTCATTCATGGAAATAATGGGTTTCCTAATACCCAATGAGTTTCCAATAGATCTGATTTTATCCTCACTTACTAAGAGTTTCTATGATTTTATTATGATCAATAATATGATGAATTTAGGGAAAACATTCATGAAACTCCATACATTGATTCAGCATGTTGACAATGACCTAGGGTGGTAAAAAATTATATATTTATAGTGAATAAAAGTAAAAAACAATGAAAATGTCTCCAAGGTTTAATACATATCTAAGACTACTAAGTGTTATGGTTTAAAGAAAATGAAGACCCAAATATTAGAAAAGGAAAACACAAAGTATGCTTTGTTTGTGGAATCTGGGCCACAAGAAGTATAACATCATTCAATTTAATAATAAATGGGGTGCATCATGTATATTCATTATTGATTATAGTATTTTTCATATATACAAGTCGGTTATTAGATAATGATTTTGGTACTCACATTTTTGTCCAAATGTTGGAACCATGTAGATTATTAAGGATTTATAGAGAAGAGGTTGATCTTTTATCTTTTAGTAGATAATGACTTGTTGCATTGAAAATTGTAGGTGGTTACATTCAATTTAAAAAATGTATAATGTTATATTTTAATGATAATTATATTATAATAATGTTAATCAAAAATATAATTTCTTTACCCTCCCTATATAAAGGTTGATTTATTTTCACATACATAAGTAATAGTAATTTCTTTTAAAAATATGTTATATTTTATACTATAGAATATTTAACTAATAATCCATATATATTATATTATGATACCAAAGTACTATATATTGATTATTATTCATGTTTATATGACACATATCATAGCTAATTTTTGAATCAAAACCATGATCATATAGAAAAGAGAATCAATTTACAAAGCTATATCAATAGGGCTATTTAGATTCATTTGAAATAAATCCAAACGACCGATATATTGTAACTTTATTAGAAAAATTGACCAATACACCTTTTTGTGGGATATATTAAATTGGTATCATATTCAATAGTTATTCCAGATTCATATTTGTAGAAATTTTCTTGTAGAAACAATATGTGCCAATTTGTACTTAATTTATTTGATAGATGACTTGACAAGATACGTTAATATCTACATAATGAGGTATAAATATAGTTCCATTAATAAATTTATAGTAGTAAAGATTTATATAGAGAATCGTATTGATAAGAATATTTATAATCTTTATACTCATTGACTAGGTGATTGTCTTAATTAATATTTAATCAAATATTTATAACAGCTTGGGATCCTTTCTTACCCCACCATTCCTTATACACTACAATGGAATTGTATAAATTAAAGGATGAATCACAAAATACATGGCATGTAATGTTCGATGATGATTCATTATTATATTCCATTATCCTTTTGAGGATATTATTTTCATTCTATGACAAACATTCTAAACTGAGTACAAACTAAGGAGTCAAATAGAATACCATAAGAATTAACTTAGTGAACAAGTTTTATGTTTTCACATAATCATTTTTTGGTTTTTGTGGAATTTTAAAATCCATGAACATTCATTAGAGAAGTAACTATAAAAAAACTGTCATTATATGATATCTTAATAAAACAATGTGATACTACCTATATAACAACTTAGACAAGAAATTCAAGGCCGTAAGAGTGGCCATATATTACAAGAGTCATAAACTCTATAAAATAGAGACTGGGAAAAGGATTTCCATCAATGAACTTAAAATTCAAGATAAGGAAGATTTTTTAATTGAAAATATTAGACATTTACCTATAAAAGATAATATTCCTCAAACACAAGTACAATATATGAGCACCATAGATCTTATAGAACTGGAAAGATGTTATTTTCTAGTCATTGAGATTGGAAATTAATTATTAGTCAACTAGAATGATCCTATTTCATATATATAGGTATTATATAGATCAAAATTTATGATATGGAAATAAGAAACGAATTCATAGATGGAATCCATATATTAGAAATAAGAATGGGTTCCAATAAATCATTTAGTAAATGTAACCCCCATTACAAGAACATGCGTATTCAAGAAAAAACAATTGATAAATGGTCAGTGAGTACATATAAAGTATGCCTAGGATATAATGTTGTTAAATAAAATCAAAGAATTAGGGATGATGAAACCTTTATATTAGTATCCTTTCTTAAATTGATTAGAATTCTAATTTACTTAACATATTTCCATGAATATTATATATAGAAAATGGATGCTCAAATATTTTTCTTTATGAACTTTTAGGAAAATCAATATATGGAACAACTAAAAGGGATTGTGACACCTTGTAATTAAAATATTGTATGAATGTTTCAATGATCCATTTATGTATTAAAGAATGAATCTAAGTCATATAAAATTATGTTTGATGAATAAATAAAGGATTTTGTTTATTAATGAATTAATGTAATCCCTTTGTTGAGAAGTTGTTTTGTTAAAGTGTGGTCATATTCCTAGTAGTCTATATTGATAATGTAATTCCCAATGTAGGGTCACTTTTAATAGCATCCTGACTATACCATCGCATGTCCTCAGGCACACCTCACCATATTCCAGAGTCTACTAACTAGGATCAATGTTCTATGGTAGTATCAGGAAGAGACTATATCCTCGTATCAGAGTGTGTAATGTAAAATAAACTAGGAATCTAGTATTTCATATAACATCAAAAGTATAAATAAATTAAACATTATATAATAAAATGAAATGATTAAATTTGGGAATACAGGATATATATCCAACTATTAAAATAATATATAAATAAATGAAAAACGAAATAATACTATTGAAGAGGTTTTGTTTCCTACTATTTGTCTCATCATATCATAATCTGAAAATAATCTAAGTTAAAATAGCTCAATCACATAATATTTGGTCACTAATAAAACCTATTCTAATAACCAAGTGAGGTTCGTCTCGGTTACACTAGTGCAATGGTGGCCCAAACAATGTGTGACAAAAAAACTCAGTAGTGAAACACAAATGAGGTCATCTGACTAACCATTAATGTAGTAATATATATATATATATATATGACACAATGAACTAGAAATAATAAATATTATACATGAAGAAGATAAATAAATAAAAAAACAACCGATCCTTAAATATATGACCCTGATTGATTACACATTAATTTGTCAGTGTCCAACTTTAATTTAGAATGTGCATCAAATTTGGGGGATCCTCTTTCCACTATCCATGGATCCCATGTTCACACCTCCACCATGATGATTAGTGGACCTTAGGGAATCATTAGTAATTCCACTTCATCAATCCCAATAGTAAATCCCCATTAAAATTATAGGGTATTAGAGATATCAATATGATATATAATTTTTAATAATAGAGGACTTAGAGAATACTTTATTTATAGGCTTGATTGATTCCTAGTATACCCATGAAATTATATAAAATACCAACCCAGATAACATGGTCACTCACCCGGAAATCCACATGTTATATCTCCTCAAATAAACTAAAAATTCTCGTTCACTCAATCTTAGGGGGTATCTAGGGGATCGATATTGGGGATCCAATAGTCTCTCTTAGGATATACAAGATCCCTTCTAAGAGATATATGCCAACTAGAAACATCATGCCTCCATTAAAATATCATATATTTATGGTAATTAAAATGTTCTAATGTTTTCACCATTAAAATTCCATTCTCCCCAGGAATTTGAATTAGTCTCACTATATAAAAGGACCTCCAAAACAATCAAGCACTCATATATCCATGTTATCTCATAACCATATCTAGGGTCCTAGGAAGTACTACACTATCAACCATAAAAACACTAGTAATCTATTAGAGTATGTGTCCCCCCAAAATAAATAGAAAGACCAAATCCTACACCAGTAGAGAATCCAAGGGTCCCATCCATCTCAATGTTTAATTCATATGTGTCCTGGGAATTCAAGATAGTGTTAGGACCCATGGTGGATTCCCAGGTATCCTGTAAAATGGTATATCATAGACAATAATAATATTATATATATATATATAATGGTTTGGTTGAATTCCCCTTCTCTTCATTGTCTTCACAACCACATCGAACTTACAAGTCATTATAGGTTACGTGGAAACACCTTAAACCATATTTCCCCATCTCTACAAACACATTATCTTGGTTAAAACAGTCCCATGATCCAAATTATTTACCCTTAGCCACATCTTGCTAGGGCAACCAATTAGGATTATTTTATATCATTCCCATCTCTTAGGATAACTATCACTACTCAGAGGGTTTCATTTCCTGTGGAATTAATGTTAATATATCACAGGCTCCATGGGATAAAAAGGTTAAGCCCTATGGGATTCTATAATAAAGGATTCAACACTGTCAATCTCACTTGTTAGAAATCTTAGGTCAGTACTAACACCCAACATATCATCTTTATCACTCGGTATCATCCACCCAAAAAAAATTTAATTCTAGTATATGGTCACTCATATCAATATAATATAAGAAAACTTGAATTCTATAAGTCACATTATGCTCTCGCATTACTGACCCCTTACACAACACATCCCATTAGCAACCAACCATTGTCGGAATGGCACTCTAGGGCTCCTATACTATGACAACTAACATAATTTATTTTAATTTATTTAATCACACACCTTATATGGGATTATGTTTTTCAAGGCATACTTCATTATCATGGAATATTCAATCAGTGATTAAGAGAGAAAACAAGTTCATAAGATCCAACATGGCATTTTCACATTGTTCATACCCTGGAATTAAATTTTATGTTAATAAATTCATTTAATAAAAAAAACTAAATTGAATGGGTAAGCACCCTCAATGGAATGATCCTAAATAAACATGCTAATAAAAAAAATATTAAAGTCAATGTGAACATACGAGGACCACCTACCTTTTTAAAAATACATTCCCATTTCATTATCTTAGTCAATAACCGTACCTAGGTTCATCAATCCCTATCTAGGCTATATCCAAGACTGGTCCATCACCCATGTATGTATTCCAGTCTAGAATATCTAATATTAATTAATTATAAATAAAAAATAATTATTTTAAAAATTTATAATTGAATTTTAAAATTTTCAACTCATCATAACAATTAAAGAACCTAACGAGTAGCATAATCACACCAAAATCCTGACCAACCATCCACCAAGGATCTATTTCATGCCTCTAGTACTAACCTTGGTAAAATCCTAACCTAACACTCCATTAAAGTTGTTAACATAGTTAATATTAAAATTTATCATTTAGTTAAATCCACAATGTAATGCACCTTTATCAAAATGATTGATGATGGTAGGAGATCCTTATCTGAGGATATCCTCTCCCATGTATACATGAAAAAACCACCCAAAATAGGTTATTTTCCTATTATACCCTGACATTTCGAAAAATTAACACATCCAAAACAATTCTAAATCAGTAATAAGGATGTAGAAGATGAAACATAAGATGGATATGAACATGTGTAAGATTGAAATAGTGTATGTAGATGCTGAATTAAAGGGGGGGGGGGTATTTTATGTTTAAGAAATTTTGTTCTTAACTATTAGGAAAACATTGTTCAACAAATTTAAACAAGGTAAATTCACACACCTTTTAGTTCATAACTAAGAATCTATCTTTCTTAGGGTCTGGAAATATAAATTTGTAAAAAACATATGTTTAGATGATTCTATCTTAAAGAGTATTGAGTTTTAATAATTAGATTAGGTAAAATTATAAGAAAGTATAATAAAACTATAATTTCTTTCTTTATAAAAATACAGTGGAAATAAACCCTGAAACAATTAGAGGTAACAAGTTGGATATCATTTAACCCAATGAGTATGGCATTCGAAAACCTTGGATAAAGGTCCCTTGATTTATACATTCAAGAAAGTAAGTCTTACCTACACTAGGGAAATCCCTACATAAGAATATCAGAGTTTGTATTTCTATCCCAATGGGCCTAATAACTTTATGTTAGTCGACACATCTGTCTTCATATCCCCATAATCTCTCGATTGTACTCAGCAAAAATCAGAGTCGGACGAAGTGAGATGAAAATGGTGTTCACGACATAACCAGATGTTCATGAAGTGTACCCGGCATGAGAGTCATTCTATCTCTAGAAATCACTTCACAGCATGTAATCTTGATCTATAATGAGATCATTAAAATGGGATCTTATTTATAGTAAAAATATCAATGGTCGGCCCCTCCTCCAATGGTGATATTTTTCCTTGAATTTAGGAGTGACCTGCACATGTGTCACTCAACCAATGGTTTGTTAAAAACAAATTATAAAACATAATTTATTAATAAAATAATTTGTAAGGAAAATGATGCAGGTTAAAAAAAATATCAAAAATTCAAAATCTATGGAAAAATTGATTCCATATTCTAAACATATAAACAATAAAATTCTAGAAACAAAAGGATATTTAGATTCTATTTTACAATGTATTCAGAACCTGAATTCAATATTTTTCTATGTATGAATTCTAATGAATTTGGAGTCTGAATTCTGAGGAATTCTAAGTCTAAATTTTAGAGAATTCAGAGTCTGAATTATGAGGAATTCAGAGTCTGAATTTCAAAGAATTTGGAATATGAATTTTAGAGAATCTAGAGTCTGAATTTCCGTGAATTCAGAGTCAAAAAATAGTAACACTTGGTATATTAAGTAACATAATTATTACCAAGATTTTTATAAGGATATGAATTTTTCGACTTAGAAAAAAATAATTAGACTTAGTTTTAAAAAAAACTAGGAAATTGAAAACAAAGGAAAAGTTAAAAAAATTCCAGAATGAAAATTTTCCATAATAAAATAATCCTTAAAAAAAGATAACAGTCATTTAGATAAGATGTTTGCGATTTTCAAAACATAGAAAAATGGAAATATCATAATGGAATATTATTGATAAAATAATCTCCCCCATTTTTTAAAGCACAAATATCATTGTGAAAAAGTATATAAAGAATAAATATTTTTCGATTCGAACATTAAAAGAAAAAACTTATCTCCCATAACCTATAAACCATGATGAGTACGACTAACTCCCCCTTAGGTTTTGATATACCAAAGGAGCATATTCTTGTATTTCTTAGAAGAGTTACATTTTCTTGTATAATTAAGTCTTATATAAGTATACTCCACCTTAATTAAACTCCCACTTACATAGAGATGTATTCTTTTTACTTAATATGATTTTGATCATTAGTTTCTCCTCCTTTGTGATTTTAAAAAAGGAATATAGAGAATAAAAAAATGGAACTAGAAATATTAGAACTGTATAAAAAACAGAAAAAATGAAGAATAACAAAAATTTCATTTTTATAGGAAAAAATACAACAAAAGATCAGATGGAAATGCAATTCAATCATCCTTATTTTACTTTGGCATTATTTTTCTCAAGGTAAAACTTCTTGAGATATTTATGATAATCCAAGAACCTCATGAGAAATTATTCTTTGTCCTGATTTTTTTTCAAGAACCTTGATTTTATGATCTTGAGATTTAGGATTTATTTTTTAGAGTTCACTATTTCCTCTATTTGATTTAAATTTTCTTACAACTCTTCCATGAGTTATCTTTCTATCATCAAATTTAACACATCTAAATTTAACTTCCCTTTTAGATCCTTATCCTCTTGCTTTAAGGATATTTTCTCAATATTCGGCTTCTCTAAAAAACATGTTGTTAGGTTTTTGATCCTATAATTTGACTAATCAAAATAATCTTTCACTGAATCATGGAAGTCATTAATGATTGCCATGAATTTAATGGTTCTTTTATACCATTTTTTTCCTTACATGATCTCATGTGAGCATCATAACCAATATGAATGGTTTTGAAATATTTTTCAAGATTGATATACTTTTCCATATCCATGCTTAATGAATCTGACATCTGATTGAATGAATGTTGAAAAAATTGGATCCTTGAATCAATACTAATAATTGGAGGTAATATCTTCACTAACATTATCAAAGACTAAACAAAAAAATACCAACCCATCAAGGATGAATATTTAGAATATGATTCCCTTGTATGAGAGGATTCTTTGTCAAGCTCTTCATATTTCCTCTTAGATGATCAACCAACATCATTTTTGTCATTTAAAATCACATCATTCTTAGGTGTATCATTAACCACATGTTTTTCCTTTATCAAATTTTCCTTGGGAAATAATATTAGTTGACACAACCTAGGAGGTAGAGATTTAAAGCTTATCTGAAGGTCATTACTTCTCATTGTATTCTTACACTTTCTTAATCACATCATCACTCTAATTTTATTCTTCCGATAATTCTTCTTTTACTTTTTCTTCTAGAATTATCTATTCTTCCACAATGGAATCCGGAATGGGAATTTTCTTTCCTGGAGTCTCTATTAAAACTAATTCTTGGAGAAAAGATTGTGGTACATGAAACTATTCATATTATTTCTCGGTATGCTTGACAATTTCTTGAACAATCTCAGCATCAGAAATTTTCTTTTTCAACTTCTTTTTTTTTTCCTTTTAAACTCTTTAGAATCATGTATTTTCAAGGTGTTTAACTTAGCAAGACCTAGCACAGAGCTTGTATCTCCTTCTTTATTGTTCTTATTATGTTCCCTCCACTTCTCTATAACTTTATTAGGGAATATTTTGTTCATTTTCGTTTTTAGAGGAGGTGATTGACTTTCTGTAACTGTAGATTTTTCTTCGGTTTCTAGTTCATTTTCCTTTCTCTTCTTCTATGATTTCGTTGAAGTTTCTCCTACTATCTCTTTCTTAATCAAAGATTCAATTTTAGTTTCAGAAAGATAATAAAATTCTATTTATTTGGTATTAAATCTGACATTCATTCTCCTCAAAGTATCATCACTCAAAAACATGATCTTGAAGGTTCTTGTTATAGAGTATTAATGAGTTTTGAACGATTATAAGAAAATAACTATGAACTTTGGAACGATCCTAAGATAGATGATGATATGAGATATGAGAGTTCCATTTTTAATGTTGGTTATTTCCATAAGTATGTATTTTACCATGTTTTCCTTTTTTAGGTTTTCCAAAAAATATAAAATAACGATATCAATTTTCTTTAGGGAGACCTTGTCTCCCTTTCTCAGAACGAGGGAATAATGTATCAATAAATCTAATAAACTTATTTTTGATGACTGATGGTTGATCTTAATTGATATTACACCATTGGGACCAAGACACTCAATTGCATTTTCATTCTTGAAGCTTCCTGGCTGATCTGGAAACTTGTGAGTGCAGAATGTTACCTCACCTTCATACGAAATTCCAAGAATATTTGATACCATATTGAAAGATAAAGAATATGTTTTCCCATAAATTTTGAATAAAATTTCATCCCTTACAGCTTCTAGATAAAAACATATTTTATCATATAATTTTATAAGTATGTCTGGATAAATGAGATCCTAAATCTTTTCTTTGGCTAAAAAAAACACACCCATCCATTCATCTTTATATTATTTTTAATAAATGAATTGTACTTAGAAAAGATATTTAGGTCAACCAACCTTTCCCTATTTATTTTCTAGCCCTTAATTTTCTTAGTTTAAGACATATGTTTCTTCTGGGACGCTTCCAGTGACATATTGGAGTGAAAGGAAACATGGAAAAGTGAATAAACTTTTTGAAGAGTGGAAGGGCTTCAGCACAAAAGGTCTTAACAATAGATGTGGGACATGGAATAGAGGGATTTATATTGGATTTGAGGCGACATTTTGAATTCACAAAATGATTAAGTGGTTTCAATAATCTAGATCTAATCTAACGGCTAAGGTGAATACTAAATATGAATTGGTGGGTTCTGATCTTTTGAGGTTTTAAAGAAATAGAGGATTTACGGAAAGTGAATCTGATAAAATTTTTCTTAAAACAGAATAAAAAATACCAAGAAGTTAAAAAATTCAATTATAAAAACATAAGGAAACATACCATCAAGATTTCTTAATAAAATGTTAGTATATATAAGATTTGTTTTGAAAAACATGGATTTTGGAAATGTGTTTTAATGAAAGGAAATGTTTGACTCCAATTGTTTTTGTTCCGAATTTTTTTTCATAAAAACAAATTTCGTGAAAAAATTTGATTATGAATGAAGGAAAAAATTTTGGTTCTAAAAATATTTAATAAAGAAAATAGTTTGTTATGAAAACTAATAAAATGTACTCCCCCTATGAAATAGAGTTTCTTAATGTACAAATATATGTTTGAAAATAAAAGTTAATGTGGAAGATTAAAATACAGTTATCATTCCTAAATTTTGATTAATGTATTCAAATCTATCGGAGGGTGAAGATTTCTTAAAAATATGAACATGTTAATCTTGAATTCCAATAAATTAAAGAATAATTTCTCTATAAAGTGTATGATCCCTAAGAAAGTGATTCCCATTATCTATATGTTTTTCACGATACTGGTGTGCTGGGATTTTTCTCAAGGAAATGGAGATTCTATTATCATAAAAAATATAAGTTTTGGTAAAACTCATTCAATAGTATGTGAGTGTGTGTTTCATCAACAACACATGAGCACAATAACATCCAAAGGCTACATATTTAGCTTCATTAATGGAAAGTGCTACTATGTATTACTTTTGGTATGACCAAGTAACTACATAATCTACTAATAAATGAAATGTTCTGTATTTTCATTTTCTAACCATTTTTCATCAACCCAAATCCGCACCTAAAAGACTTATTAAAAAAAATAATTTCCAGAAGTATAGAAAATTCATAAATCTATGTTTCCCTTTCAATAACGAAAAATTATTTTCCATGCTTTTAAATGATATTTTATTGGATTATATTGATATCTTGCACATAAACATAATGAAAACATTAAGTCTCGATGACTAGCCGTTAAGTATAATAAAGTACCTATCATACTTATAAATGATATTTGATCTACTGGTGTCCTAGCTTCATCAAGATCAAGAGAATTTGAGGTACCAAATAGAGTAATTATAGTCTTTAGTGTTTTCATATCCATAATTTTTAAAAATATATTTAATATACTTATGTTGTGAATTTTAGTTCCTTCTGGTATTTTAGAAATTTGAAAACCTTGGATAAATGTTAACTCACCCATCATACTCATCTCAAGATCAGATTTCATGAGATGCACAAACGAATTGGTTAAATATTTCTATGTTCAAATAAATATAATGTCATAATCATATATTTAAACAATCAAAACATTTTTCTTAACATTATTTATAAAAAGAGTTAGATCAATAGTTCGCTTAATTTAATTTTTTGTCTTAAAAATCATATAGGTCTATAATACCAATCTCTATGGGATTTTATAAGTCCATATAATGATTTAGTATGTATAAAAACATGTTCATGATGTTTTTGGTCTTCAAATCTAGGAAGTTTTTCAAAATAAACATCCTCTTGAACATATCCATTAACGAAATCACACATTACATCCATTTTAAAATGTTTTCAATTAATCAATGTTCCAAAGTAATGTAAAATAAAAATGGATTCAATTCTAGCTACTGGAGAATGGGTTCTACAACAGTCTATTTCATATTGTTCATTATAGTCTTTAGCAACTAATCTAGCTTTATTTCTTACTATGATTCCATTTAAATAACATTTATTCCTAAATACCCATTTTACTCTAACTACAGAATTTTTCTTAGGACTTTTAACTAATGTCTATACATTGTTACTTTCAAATTTATTTAGCTCATATTGGATGGATTTAATCCAATTATCATTACCTAAAGTTGCATCAGTGCTTTTGGGTTCTAATTGGGAAAGGAATTCTAGATGATCTACTTAATTTCTTAAAGAAATTCTAGTCCTTATAGGTAGATTTACATCACTAATGATACTATCTGTGGGATGATTATTAAGAAACAACTGACTTCAATTTTGTAAAATTTGTTCATTAACATATGGTAGAAAATCTTGTGGGGTAAATACTATAGAAACATTAACTTGAGTATTTTTCTTATATGAATAATCTAATATCAAACGATGATAATTAGTTTTTGAAAACACATTTGAGGATGTATGTTGGATTTTTTTAAATACAAAAGGATCAGTTTCATCAAATTTAACATGAAATGTTTCTTTAACAGTACATGTATTTCTATTAAAGACTCTATAAGCCTTGAAAATATTTGAATATCCTAAGAAAATTCCTTCATTGGATTGGGGTGAAAATTTATGTATGTTATCATTAGTATTCAGAATGAATACATTGGAAACAAATACTTTGAAGTAATAAAGCCTAGGGTTTCGACCAGTATACAATTTATAAGGTGTTTTTTAAAGAAAAAATTGTGATTAAAACTCAATTTATAGTCTAACAATTAGTGCTAATAGCTTCAGTCCAAAAGTGATTAACAATAGAATAATCACTAAACATGGTTCTATTTATCTCTTAAATAATTCAATTTCTTCTTTTAACAACACCATCATGTTGAGGAGTGATTGGAGAAGAGAAGTTATGAGTAATGAATTTATTACCCCAAAAAATTTCGAATTTTGAATTTTGAAATTCTCCTCCATGATAACTATGAATAGTTATCAATGGAATATTTTTCTCATTTTTAACATGGTCTCTAAAAGTTTTTAAATAAGAAAATTATTTGGATGTATTTGTTATAAAATGGACCCACATAAACTACTCTTGTAATTAACAAAGAAAAATACATAATATTTTCCTTCAATACTTCCAGTTTGTGTGGGACCAAAAATATCCATATGCACTGACTATAATGCATCAGAAGTTCAGACTTCACTAATTGATTCTAACATGATTTATGTCACTTTCCATATTAACAATGATCACGAACATTTGAATAATCAAATCTAATCTCTGGTAGATCTGTGACAATTCATTTCATTTAGAGTTTTCATAGGTTTATAAGGTTACAGTTCCCTTGTCTTCTATTCTATAATGAATATTTATCTTCCATTTCACTAAGGAAATGTATGTTTTTTCACCTAAGGTCCGATAAGTTTAGTGTATAAACATTCCCATGCCTATGGGAAATGAATAAACTCGTCGTTGGAATAGTTTAATAACCATTTATCATTCCTAAAATTCACAAATTATCCTTCATCACATAATTGAATTGTGCCAATGAGGCGGTGCTTAAGACCTTTAACAAGTAAATCATTTGAAATCAATGTTTTTATAAGAATTACAATATTTTATATACTAACAATATTTTCCCTAAGCATTATCTCCCAAAGATACTTTTCCTCATTTCATTTTGATAATATTTTCAAAGATGTTTTTTACGAGTCATATACTAAGAACATCCACTATCTATTTTCCATATAATTTTGTTGGTAATTTAAATATTTCCTGAATATAAAAGAGTTAGACATTCAGAATCCAAAAATTCATGGATCCAAAAAATTCAAAAAGTAAAATATTATGAATTTTAATTTTTATAGAAAAATGTGATTTATGAAAACATAAATATTGGGTTTTATTTAATGAAAACATTTTCTCCCAATCTCCACCACATTGACATTTGTTAAAAAAGGGAGCACTTTGGGGAACAAAATAATTATTAATAAAAACTAGTTTTGATTGAGTATAACCAAATCCTGAACTATTTCTATGAGGAAAATGTTGAGAATATATTTTATCAAATTCTTTCCTTCTCGAATTAAAATTTGATAAATTATTCTTTATGAAAAAAAATCTGATTTTAGTCTAATAAAAAAATTCTTGTCCTCTACACTATTAGTAATAGAACATGAGTTATTCACAAAAATATTTTTTTTGTAGAAGTAACATTTTCATGATCCTTGGAATGTTAATCCTTTTTATAATTACCTTCATTATGTATTTTAGAAACAATTTAAAAAAAAGTTTTTTTGTCAAGATCATCAGAATGATCTGAAACTTCATTTGTTAAAACATAAATTCTATAATTTTCATTCTATAAATTATTTTTTATCGTACAATTTTCATTTTCAAGTATTTTTGAAAATCTAGAAACCTATTCAAATGAAGGTAATGTATTATCATTCAATATTAAAGATTCATCATCTGAAGATTCATAATATTCCTTGTATGTAAAATTAGAATTTAATGAAATATTTTTTAAGGATTCAATATTGTTTACCTTATCCATAAGACAATTATATTCAATAGGTACTATTGATAAAAGACCAATATTCTTCTAACCAGAATATTTACAATCTAAAGATTCTTCTAAAAAATCACCACAACTAGCACTCATGATGTAATTTTCATTGAATACATTCTTGACTTTAGACTTGTAGTACTTCTTTCTGTTTCTCTCTGAATGCTTTTCTTCATGTATTTTCTCTAAGGCATAGTTCAATTAGGTCTGATACATCCAACCCTTTTACATTCATAATAGGTTACTTTAGAATATTTCTTGTCCTTTATGTCATTCTTCTTATAACTGTACTGAAAATGTTTCTTTCCCCTAACATTGTTCATCCTTTGACCATGATAGTCTAATTCATTGTCCAAATTATCATTGTCACCTGATTCATATATAACAACATATTTCTTAGATTTTGATCTAGTTACCCTTTCTAGAGTCTTGGATTTAAATGTAGTAGTGAATGATACACTTCTATTACCATTCTTCTTTTTATTGAAATCAACATCTCTCTTCATTCAAGTTTCATGCTGAGAAATATTTCGAAATAACTCATACAGATAATGTTAGATACTTTTTTGTTCTCATCAATAACTGTTCGTTTAGATTCCCACTCAATGGGAATGATGTAAATTATCTTATCCACAAGAACAACATCATCAAAGCCTTTCACTCCTATATATTGAAGACTGTTGACAATGGAAACAAATATTTGTTGTCTTTGCAAATAGGTTCTCCTTAATAAAATAAAAATTCATGATATTCAACTATTAACATAGCTCTTCTGGTTTCTGTTAATTTAGAAGTTCCAAAATGTGTAACTTCAATATTCTTCCAAATGCAGTTGGAAACATTATAAAATGATATTTGAATTTATATATTCCTTGTAATGGGATACAACAACGTATTGTGTAACTTGTAATTTAGTTGATATTATTATTTTCCATGGTTGGTAAAGGTTCTGACTTCCATGTCTGTCATTTTTTAATCTCTAGTGAGCATTACAAAATTCTCAACTCTAGTGTTAATGACAAAAGTCTTAAACCTATCTCTTCAGTTCACATAATCATTACCATCAAATATTGGTGGTCTGGTATGGTTTTAGTTTTTAATGGAACAAACATTTGTTCCTGCCACTTTATAATAAAATACTTTTCCACATTATTTTTTAATAGAAAAATTTCATATATAAAAAATATCATTATGAAAAAGATGAAAATAAAAGATATGAAATATAAATTTAGTATAAGGAACTCTTGAGCAAGAAAACATATATGTGAGTATATGTATTTTAGAAACCTCCTCTGATACCAATTATAGGATCAAAATATTGATTTTAGATGCACAATTACAAGAGGGGGGGGGTGAATTCTATGTTTAAAAAAAATTCATTTTAAAACTTAAAGAAAACAGTGTTTAACAAAGTTAAACAAGGTAAATTCACAAACCCTATTTGAGTTTTTAAGTGAGAAACAAACTTTCTTAGGGTCCGAAAATACGAATCCAAAAAATAAATATATGTTCGAATGATTCTACCTTAAATATTATAGAATCTTAATTATTAGATTATGTAAAAGAACAAGAATGTATAAAAAACAATACTTTGTTTATTTGTCAAAATATAATTGAAATGAAACTTGAAACAATAACAAGTAAAAATTAAGAATTCTTTTAACCCAAAGAGTTAGGTTTCCAACAACCTAGGTTAAAGGTCCCTTGATTTATACTTTAATGAAAGTATGTCATACCCACACCTGGGTAATCCATCGATAAGAATACCGGAGTATATCTTGTTATCCCAATAAGCTGTCAATCTTCAAGGTATTCAACACCTCTATCATATTATCCCCATAAGATCTTTATTGTACTCAACAATAATCAGAGTCGTATGAATCAAGCTGATCTAGGTGTTCATGGCTGAATAAAATGTTCATAAAAGGCACAAGGTATGAGAGTATTTCTATCTCGTGAAATCAATTCACAACATTTAATCTATATTGATAATGATATCATTCAAATGATCTTCTATTTATATGAAAAACATCAATTGTCGACTCCCTTCTACAACGATCATATTTTTCCTTGAATTTCAGAGGGACCTGTCCACATGTCACTCAACCAACAGTTAGTTAGAACCAAATTGTACGAAATCATTTCATAATAAAAACATGTGAAAAGAAAATGAAGTATCTTAGCAAAATCTGAAAAATTTGGAATCTGGGGAAAAATATAATTCAGATTCTAAAAATATAAAAAATTAGATTCTTAAAACAAATGGATATTCATATTATGTTTTACAAAGAATTCAAAACCTAAATCCCATTGTTTTTGGAGTCTGAATTCTGATGAAATTAGAGTATTATTTATTATGAATTCAGAGTTTTAATTATGATGAACATAGAGTCCAAATTATGTGTAATTTGGAGTTTTAATTTCCTATAATTTTGAGCCTGAATTCTAAGGAACTCAGAGTCTAAATTTTAGATAATTTAGTGTCTGGATTTCAAAGAAATTGGAGTTTGTGTTTTAAAGAATTTGGTGTCTAAATTTCATAGAATTCAGAGTCTACAAATATAAAGAATTAGTATATTAAAGAACACAATGATTCGGATGTTTTTAATAAGGATCCTATTTTTTGAGTTAGAAAAAAATAGCTAGACTTGGTTTTAAAATGAAATTGAGTAGGATATTGAAAAAATGGTAAGGAAAATCTATTCATAAAAAATGAGAATTTTCTTTATGAAAATAATATGTAAATAAAGTTAATTTTATTTAAGATAAGGTGGTTTTGATCTTGAAAACATATAGGAATAGAAAAATAATGAAGAAAACTTATTTACTCAACAACGAGTGCCTCAATCTGTCAAGGAAAACAATCAAGAACACTACCTTTGATAAATGGGAAGTATAAATTGGGAGTAGGCCCTCAAAACATTCAGGTAACAAGATAGAGGATAGTGGATCACCCCCCCCCCCCCCCCACACACACACACTAAAACATGAGGAGGAAAAAATTATTTTCACCATTAAAAATATCACAGGCTAGCTGATAGACACTTTATGATTGTAGGCTCCCATGTCAAGAAAATTGAATATCACAAGGACGAAACATTTAAATGATACTGTTGTTAAACATCACCATTGAACTAGTGGCTCCTACTAGTTAGCAAGCTATTTGTTGCAGTTTTTATTACAATATCCCCCTAGGGCTATCTAAGGGATCCTCGGAGCCCCTAGGACACCTCATGAGCTCTATTCCTCATCAAAAAATATTTTTTAATGGATACAAAATATTGTAATTTCATTCTAAACTGTAGATCTCAAAATAAACCATTGAAAAAACTCAATAAATAAAATTCATTTTGAATTACTAAGTTTGGTATGAACATGTGGTATTATAATCACCCCATAATAACACTTATCATACCCAAGAAGTCCAAGTGGTCTTCTAATTACACATGTCATCCTACCTCAGGCATCAGTTACCTTTTAAACATCCATGTTCTCTTTATAATTACAAAATACACTCTAATGTATTGAATTTAACACAAGTCATTGAAAGAGTCAAAGCATGATCAACCACCCAATTTCAACATTGAACCACCAAGATGATAATTTTCTGCATCGGGAAATCCCAAGGCTCCTATAATGGTTTTATCCAAATTCTTACCTTTCTCATAGTTTTTCCAACCGTAGGAAATAGGTAAATAGGCCATTTATAATCTATGACAAATTCGATCACTATAATTTCCTATCAAACAATGACATGGATTCTCCAATGATTCCATAGATATATTTTCTAATACCCTCACCCAATAAACATAAAAACACCTGCCCAATGTTTTCATAATCTCCTTATCTTGATTTCTGCGATGACATTTTCACGCCTCTATAATCTATTCACAACATCAGAATGCCATATTTTCTACAAAAACCCAAATAATATAACTGAAACAAACACATCATATGAAAATTGAAAAATCTAGTTTGGTTCCTAGAACACAACATCCAATTACAAAAAAAATCACCACCCAAACATTCCCTGGACAACCTGCCTCAAAAGTGATCGACAAAACCCACAGGTAATTGAATATTCCCACAAAATTTCATAGGAGACTTCTAATGATAATCCATAGTTGAAACAATAACTCATGAAAAATTGTTTTCTATAATGAAAAACCATGGGCATTGGTACTCCTCAAATCTAACTCATTCGTACCTTGTCAGTTTATCCTAATCTCGAATCCACCACTCGAAATCCACCCAACATCATAGTTTATCAAATATAAAATATTCCCCAAGGAAACAAATTCCATATAGATACATTTATATAAATGCATCAAAATTCTATAATGATCATTCAATGATAAATATCATTCCTCAATGACAAGTTTGACATAATGGACACAAATTCCATATTCAATATGACACTCCCTTGCTATAGTAGTGTCACAGTAATCACATAGTTGGACCAAAATCATGATTATAAATACCCATGATTTTCTACTAATGAACTTCATGGAAGAACATGTCCAAATATACTCTTTACTAAGGTCCAACATGAAATGTAACTCATTAACCATTATTTTCCTATAGGAACATCACCTATGACTCCCAAAAAAATTCATCCTATAAGGAGGGTCAACAACCATAATTGGAAAATGGTGACATGGACACCATAATTCCTAAATATTACACTTATTATTATGATTATTACTAGTTTCAATCAATAGAAAAATCATTCCTCTTCACTTGAGTCGGGATTATTTTATTCTAATTCTATTATTCCAATAAAAAACTCCTAAAACTCCAACAATATTAGGTTTATTCAAGGTTTTTGATATTTAAAAAACTTATAGGTTCCGTACGTATGAATAATGTGTCACTTAAATAGCTTATAAAAATAATTTCTGTACTCTCCCACAAAACTTGATACAATAACTAGCTTCAAACTCATCTTAGTAGCATCCCACACAGACTATTCTCACAATCATGTCGCAATAGCTGAAAATTCATCTTACATGTTATTTTAATAGAGTCAAAAGATTAAAATATAATATCATAAAAAATCATCCTAACATCTCACCTATTTCAAGAATCACCATCTATGTCAACAATTAATTACCGATCCACATTCTAGTTCTATCAAACCACGAGCACCCTTGGAAATCCACTTCAAAATTGGTCACCACATGTGTGCCAAGTTTCATTAATACCAAGGTACTCTAGATGCCTAAAATTTCAAGGAAAAATAACTTGAGGTTATTTCATCATGAAATATAATGTCACATAATCTACCTACTATATATAGTCATTATCACCTAAAATGAATTGATCTCAACTCAATGCATCTACTAATGTATCCCACCACTGAGGGACTCAAAAGTTCATAGGGAAACACTATAGTGACCCATACTTTTCATAAATATATATTACATATCAGTTTATGAATATTTTTTACATAACAGAATGATCCAAGATAGATTAATATAGGTCTAGTACTATTTGGAACATAGAAACATATACAACTGGTTCATAAAATATCTACATCTTCTCCTGTTATGTTCACTATAAACGTAAACGTTCTTTGAAAAATCATTCTTAATAACCTAGGGAACATAATCATAAAAAAGGGTGGTATAATATTATAAATTATGGTAAACATGGGAGATATAAATGATCACTTGAGAATAACAAGAACATCAATTTATGGGAACATTAGAATAACATTTGAAAACCATACCCCACCTATCATAAATTATAATTTCGAGTCATGGAATAAATAACAGTAGTTCATAAGGAATTAATCATAAAGTAGTTAAATATCATAATTCATAGAAGCATAACATTGGCTTGTGAAATGTAACTATAAAATACACATAACAATATGAAATGATTTTCGTGGAATTCAAGGCATGATTCCAAGGATATTATAGTGTATTGGGTTCACACATCAAACCATCGTTGTAGTCAAGGTTCACTCCCAAGAATAAAATTGTGGATAATGCCCCTTTATGAACTAGTCACTCCCCATTCAAGTACTTTTTATCTCTTGAAATAAAATTATTTACAAAATTCATTGGAGGTAGATATAGTAACCATCCATCTTTTTTTATAATGTTATCACCATCCTGGTTTATTACATAACCACAATAATTGGATATAATGTAACCAACATCATTGGTTATTGAATTACCACCCTCATATATTAAAAAACATGTATCAATGCTCCATAAGATCATAAAATATTAATCATATCAAAACCCATGAAAATAAATGGGTTTCCTAAATAATTCATCATAGAAAAATACATTGAAAATATATGGGTTTGAAAAATACTTCCTCATTTCATCATAGCATAACCTGTGGGAAATGAATGAATTTCATAATCATATCATCATCATAAACATAATAATTTGGGAGAAAGAATATAGAGGTTATACTTTGATCATGTCCCTAGTAAATCACAATTTAAATTGTGGTGTTTTGTTTTTGATGAATAGAAATACAAATAAAATATCATTAAAACATTCTTGTGGAAAATAATCATTCTATTTTGAGACAACTTATTTAAAATATAAATAATTTAAAAATATTATGAGAAACATTTTATTTTAAAATAACAATGAAAATTGTAAATTATTCTTCCTATCATTATGTGGTCATGATTGTGGTAAATTTCATTCCTTCCATAAAAGATAAAATGAAACATTCCATTCACATTATTGGCAATATTTAAAAAATTTACTTGTTCGGTAAATGTAAAAGAGACTTGTTTAAAACCATTTTATGAAATTTAATATTTAGTAAAAAAATACTTTTAAAAATAAAAGTATAATAGTGAGATTAGTATTTAAAATATTTTAAGAGAACATGGGTACATAATAAAAAGTTTTTTTTGATTAAAAATAAAAATAGTGTCGATTTTCTTCAAACTCATATTTTCGGTCTCTTCATTACATGGGTTGTGGAAAATGATGTTATAAAATGTATTCTTAATAAATGACCAAAATAAACTATAAATCATGAGTTTATTTAAAGATAGATCATAATATTTCAACATTATATACCTAACTATAAATATCCTGATAAATAATGAGATTGTAAGATAAAACCCTTATCTATTTGGTAACATTATAATTGTAAAACCCACAAATGAAATAACATCGTATGGATATTTAAATCCATTAAAATTCAAAAAATTAATCCTAAAATACATTCATGGGTATTAAAAACTTCACATTAAAGGAAAAAGTGGTTAATATGTCATGTATCTCAAATAATTTATAGTGATTCAAAAATCACTTACCCTAGGTCCGACTTCTTATATATGCATTAGTACTTCCTGTATAATAAATATATATTTATTATTAAAATATTAAGGAACCATAATCATATTTATCATTCAATATGTGATTCAATTATAACCTTTTATCACCAATATGTTAACACTGCATTATTAAAATTACTATTTTAACTAATATCTGATTGTTTTTCATGTATGTTTTTGGTTGGTAGTTTTCATCCATTTATTCAGATCTGGGGTCCATTATATATAGAATGTTAATACAGAAATACATATCATATATATTAATTACATAATTGTTTATATTCATTCAAAAATTATATTGATATAGAAATGTATTATATCATTTATGGAGGTGGTAGGTCGTACGTACACATGAAGGTTATTTCCATTTTCCAGTGAATGGAGTGAAATACAGGTAAATAATAACTCAATATTATATAATCAGATTTATATCATATGAATAAAATATATATTAAATAAATCTGTCATTATTTCCAAACAAATAAAATATAAATGATGATAAATCACACTGCTTCATTGATCTAGTTTTCCACATGTACACACGATCGATCTAATCGTTTTTCCAAATAATTGGATATTTAAATTTAAGATAAGGTAATTACATTATAGTAATTTAATTATGTAGTAATTATTATACTTAAACATTATACTCATAATAATACTCATCTATAAATTATAGTTATGATAAATAAATTTTATCACTACATGGAGACAGTAAGTCATCGGTATGCTTGAGTGATATTATCAATTCTTATATAGAATGAGGTTGTGTAGAGGAGGTTTTATACTCATAATAACATTTTAGTATATTTTGGATACTAAGGTTATTATTTTATGGGGAATATGGAATATTTATATGAGTTAGAATAAATCATAGATAAAAGGTTATCGATTTTTTTGAATTTCTCTTATTTGAAATAACTCATATAGTTCTCCAATTAAGGGATCTATGGTCGGTCTTTTTGGAAGACAATTACCAATATTATATATATGGGATTTTATAAGATAACATGGTAGAGTGTTTTTTGTATAGAATGCTCAATTTGTCATGATGAAGAGAAATGACAGAGATACCCTTTTATAATTGAGGTAATGGGAACTTTGGTAATGTATCAAAAGATTAACTTATAATAAACTCATTCTCAACCCACATTGACTTATTTAATGTTTATTATTATATTATATTATATCATTTTGAAAAATATCATTATAGTCAAATTTGATATTATTCATTTAATTTAACATAAAATACATAAGGAAAATGTTATAATTAAAATATATTATTTTAAAAAAACACTAATATGTCATATTCACCCATTAAATTAATGAAATTAAAAATTATTCAAAATATATAATTTTAACATTTTAATGCCATTTATATCATTTTTTCAATTAATTATATAAATATTTTTTCGGTGTTGGGAAAGAATTTAATGTAACTATATATTTCCTAAAATTTATTACTAAATTACCCGCACAAAGATAATTTTATTATGAAAAAAATTACTATAAATATTAATTCATAACTTGGGTTTTCCTATATCTAAACATATAATGAATATTTAAAACTCAGAGAGTGATATTTTGTAACTTTATCAGATTAAAATAACATATAAGTCATTTTCTTTGACAGGTGTCCACTAAAAAATAGATTTAGATAATAGCGTAATAGGGTTTCGATAAACTTCATTATATAATATTTATGGTGAAAATTGATTTATTTATCACTTAGTTTGAACCTAGATTAACCTGATTTACTATTTACGATGGCGATAACTTTTTCCATAGTTACTATGCATATTGGTCAATAAATAAATGAACCTATTTAAAAAATTATAACCTCATGATTCCAAATAAGAAATCAATTTTATCAAAATGAATACATATATGTGATAAAAAATAATTATAAAATAAAAACGAAAAATGTGATGAACCCTTCTTATTATAAAAGTATATTTTTAATCATAAAACGTGGTTTACACTTATCCCATGTTTAGAAAAATATTAAATGAATGTTAAAACGTTTCATTGAGTATATAATATATAAATACTATTAAAATAAATCCATAAATATGATTTTTTTTATTAAAATAAAAAACATTGCACACACAAAATGTGTTTTTTAGAGATTTTTTTCTTTCAAATGATTTTTATATTTATTTAATAACCAAAAAATTTATTTTATACATATGTACCCATTAACTTCTTATATTGTTTTTATTACCATTCGTGCCAACAAATATATGGTCTAGGAAATAACTCTCAATTTAAAAAATAAGATTTTTGAATTATATCATGGTTTTTATGCTTTCTGTTGTGTGTAATGCAACCTATTAGCGAATTAATTTTTTTTTGAAGAAATATATTTCATAAAATTACAGTATTTTACATTATAACCCCCATAAGATGAAGTTATACAATTAAATTTTCTGTTATAAAATAAATTTGGATATCATTGTTTCATTACATCATCATGTTCCCAAGTAGTTTTATCAAAATTCTTATTTCTCTAATGAACATTCACCATGATAGTAGTCATGATTCATATAAATTAATCATTGTACACCAGGATTTATCATTTTTTATCCTCATAAAAAACATATTGTTCCATTCGTATGACCTTTTATTTTAGATGATATAATAGCCCAGGTATGTACTTTCTCATGAGAGATACATGGTACACATTGTGACCTTGTGAGAGGTTTAGTGAAAGCGACAAGCGATAAGTGACCATCTGTACACAATCAAGAATTTTGAAAAGATAAAATATAAATAGGGACTAAAATTATATTCTTTTTAAATATCATAAACTTATTACATAGTGATATTTTTAGAAATATATTCACACCATCCTCAAATTATAGATCATGCCAAGGATTCTCTACATTGCATTTTTGTTGAATCTGAGCTATATTAGTGTGATATGGAATGAATAAGACATTTTCTATCATTTCCCCAGTTGTCTTAGTTCCTAATAGTTGTATTTCCATAATCACATACTATAATGATACTTTAATACATTTATTTCTGTATAGAGAATCCTAAGGATATATTTTAATTCCCTATTGAAAGCTATTATTATATGAAAACTCAAATAGTGTTTTATATACTACCCATTAATGTCATTTATGGTTCATCTTATGAAATTCATTGGGATTTACATATTCACCTCATGAGTTATCCATTTTTACCTAATGAATTAGGGGGAGATATATGTACCACCTACCTCATAAGAAAAATCATAAATATTTTTTCTACATGACCATAACCTATTCATCATATCATAACCCATGAAAAAATTTAGTTTCATAAACATTTCATCATAGAATTACCCATTGAAGAGAAACGTGTTTCCTAAAAAAAATTATAATATAAATAAACCATATAGATAATTAAAAGGGATGGTATCCAAGTATCATATCCCCATTAAATTTAATCTAAAATAAAGGTTTTGTTGTCTTTAATGACTTCGAATACCATTAAAATACCATTAAAACATTATTCTGTAAAATAACCTTTCTATTTTTGAATATATTTTTTAATAAAGTGCATGAAATTATAAAAGGAATAAATATTATATCAAAACAAATTTTTAAAATTTTAATCAAATTTTCAAAAAAAAAGACATGATGGTATGAAACTTCATTGATGCTATATAATTTAAAAAAGCATTCCTTCCATAATCAAGTCAAAAAAGGAAGGAAGTAATTTCTTTAGAAAAAAATTCCTTTCAGACTACGTTTTAGAAATTTAAGAATGGGTACATATGAATTCAAACAACTATATTATAATTTTTAAAACCTTATTTAAAACACTTTTATGAAATATGGATATGGAATAAAAAGGATTTTCAACTGAAGAGATAAATAAAGATGATTTTCCTTAAAACATATTTTTAGTCTCTCGACTGCATAAGGTTAGGTAAATAAGGAAAAAATACATTTTAAAGAAATTAATATATGAGAACAAAATCATGCATTTCTACATAGATATATCATAATATTTCTTTATTATAAATTTAATCATAAAAAATCCATATAAATTTTTTTTTCTAACATAAAACCCTTACACTTTGGTAACTTTTGAATCATAATACCCACAAATGAAAAAAATATATGTATTTTTATATAAAATAATTTCCATGATATAAATGAAAAATATATTAATTATTAGTATATACATCACATAAAATAAAGAAGTTGTTAATATTACATATGTCCCATGAATATAAAATTGAGACAGATATATTTTACCATAAGTCTGAATTCCCTTGTATGCATTGGAACCTCTGGAATAAAAATTATATATTTTTTATAAATGTATTATAGAAACATAATCATATTTATCATACCTTAAATTAGTTACATATTACATTTTTTCACCCATTTTTTATCACTTATTTATTGAAATTAGTATTTCATGTTATATCGCCTTTGTTTTTCATATATGATTGGGTTTGGTAGTTTTGGTCCTAATTTTTTTTCAAGTATACACAATCTACATAGTTTGAAAAATAATAAAAATAAAAAAATATATTAATCATATGAATTTATATAGTAACTCATAAAATATAGATATAGATAAATGAATTATATTGTTCGTGGTGATGGTAGGTCATACAGACGAATGAATATTGTTCCATTTTTCATTTGATGGAAAAATAATATATGTAAATAAGAAATTTAATATAATTAATTTTTATTATATTATATATATCATATATATTAATTAAATATATCCCTATAGCCATGAAAATAACAAATAAATTAAAAATGAATCAAATCGCTTTGTGGATGTGGTAGTCCACATGTATGCACGATGAATGTTATAATATTCCAAAGGTTTGAAATGTTAGAAGGTATATATGATATAATTATTAAATAAGTATAGTAATTTCATATGAATGATATATAAAGATTAACCCCATCATAATACCCATCCATAAAATATTTGATAACAAATTAATTGTTTCGATGTCTAGAGACAGTAAGTCGTATGTACATGCGAGTGATATCTTTACATATGATATGATTGAAATAATGTGATTAAATTTGGTATAATATTAATAATAAAATTTCACTATAGTTAGGATATGTAACATATTATTTTTTGAATAATATAAAATATTTAGGGGAGGTAGATGAGTAATTAAAAATATAGTGATGGGTTAAATCGATTACCTCTTCTTTGAAATAACTCTTTTATATATCCTCTAAAAAGATATAAGGTAAATGGTTTTGGTATAAAATAAAAATTTTAATGTGGATATGGTAGTGGATAATAGAATATGGTAAATTATGGTATATCTACAAGGATTAAATTGGTTTGAAGAATTTAAATTAGTGAGTTTCCTCATAGCCCGAATCTTTTTGACAGAACCATGCTTAAATAGTTTTAATTTTATGAGTGCTAAAAACTCTTTCAATTATAAAGGGCTGTAATTTTATAATTATAAGGTAAACATTTTCCCATAAATGGATAAGTTATAAAATTTTAGACAATATAATTACAACATTTTATTATTTCAGGATTTTTAAGATTTTGATATTATTTGATAAAATATCATTTTGATAAAATATCATTATTGTCAATTTTTACACTACTGAAATAATTTTACTCAAAATACATAAATAAACAGTTTTAATTCTAAAATAATATTTCAAAAACAACATGAATATTTCATATTCTTCAATAAAATTCATGCATCACTATAAATTAATCAACATATATCAATTTTAATATTTTAATATAATTTAATTTTTATTAATTAATTTAATAAATACTCTTTTGGCTTTGTGTAAGAATTTATGAAGATTATATTATTCTTAAAAATGAGAAATAAATTAAAATAAATAATATAACATCTGTATGCTGAATATTAATTTTAATTTTCACACAAAAATTGTTTTTTCACATATGTTAAAACATGATTGATATTCTAAACTAAGAGAGTGATATTTTATAACATTCATTTATTTAAATAATATATAAGTTGTTTTCATGGAATACTTGGAATCGTTGAAATATATTTCAAGAATAAAGTGATATTTTTTTAATTTTCATAATTCAAAGAGTATTAAGAAGAAAATATTACATCCTTATCACTTAGTTTAGACCTAGATTAAACCAATTTACCATTTCCAAAGGGATGACATTTTCCATGCTTAATATTCATTTATTAAAAAATAAACGGGTTATATTTAAAAAAAATTAACCTTTTAATTAAAATAATGTTATACATTTTATCTTATTCATTACATATAATTGTTTTCAGAAAATTTTAAAATAAGAACACAAAATGTGACGAAACCCCCTTTTTAAAAAACTACATTTTTAAATAGAAGACTTGGTTTATTCTTATCCCTTTATTAAAAAAATATTAAATTATTGTTAGAATATTTTATTGAATATATAATATATACATTTCAATAACATAATTCACCAAAATTGATTAATTTAATTTATTAATATATAAATACATAGTGTCCACAAAATCATTTTTCTAAAAAAATGTTATTTTTCATTCAAATAATTTTTATAGTAAATTGATAACTAATGAATTAATTATTTATATATATATATTTATAAATTTTTCAAAGTCTTGTTAGACTTATTATTTCATGTCGATCCAAAGACTAGGTGATTACTATAATCTTAAATAATATTAATTTAGTATTCCTAGTTCTTTTAATCTCGTTGTTTCCTATAATATAAGCTATCACAAAAATTAAATTTATTTTATAACACATTTAATAAAATATCCTGGTGTTACAAACCACCAAATTCATTTACCTTGTTAGTAAAATCCATATAACCTCTATGATATAAATTAAATACACCGGTCTCTTGGCCACCCACTTATCCTAGTGTCCAATTTACTAATATAGGTCACAGCATGTGGGAAACACTTCTCTATTCATATCTCTATATCATAGAACATCGCCCAAACCAACACATCCACTCCGGTTTATAACATACACATATATTATGAACCATGTTCTGTATCATCAACCAACTAGGAAAATGACTCTCGTTAAGAAATAACATGAGCAATTGATCGGTTAAGAATCAAAAACTCATCCAGGATCACATATACAATGGTATAATCCTCAAGTGTATGTGTTAAAGAACAATAAATATGAGGTTCAGTTAAGTAGAATTTTTTTTAAAATACATGTTGAGACACCAAATATGTGGTTACTATAACATTGAATAATAAAACATATACGGTAAAATACCTCATGGGTTATAAATCTAAGGAATGTACTATTTATTCCAACTCGCACCTAGAGAACTCACCCAATATGAGAATATGTACATAAAACTACTTTATGGAGGATTTTTTGACATCACATAGGAACACACATCTAACCATTGTCTATCTATGATAATCTATACCTAGTAAAACATTTTTGTAAGGTTTTTTTTATGAGAGTTTCATTCCAAAATTTATGGGATTACCCCATTTACATTTTTACCATAACATTTTGTAATTGAATATAAATACTATCAACCCACATTGGAGTTATAACTAAGTAATCACATTCCTTAGATAATTTTTATGGTTTCTAAAAATTCCATACAAGGAGGGATTTTACCATCATCATCAAAAATAATCTCACCACAGATCTACAAGACCTTTCATTATAATGAAAATTTTATAGATACTGATCTTGGTGAGTTTAATGGATCTATGAAAAGATTTGGGAAATTGACCTATGAGGTGTTGTTATCACATTAGAAATATATTCCTCTAATAAATAATGTTGATACATTGTATAATACCTATATATTATGTGTATCCTATTTGATTAAACATGATTCATGATATGCCCTTTTCCACTGTTTAAAAGGAGTTAAATCCAGAACTAGTTTTGTTCCAATGGGCTATGAACTAAAAATCCACAATTAATCTTAAATCCCAATACCTTGTGAATCACATGAGGTGAAATCACATAAATATTACATCACATGAAAATAACATAAATACCTTGACCTTTTGTTATCTGGACTTCCTTTTAGAAATGTGTTTATGAAAAAGTAATTAGTTATCCATCACATGCCTCAGCGCATCCCTATATCTTCTAGATAATACATCCCAAATATTAAAATAAATAAAAACACAACTGGTTCTATTTTTTAATGCCCACCCCATTTCAATCAGAATATTAACCATACCAGACTACCATGTGACCCAATGAAAAAACCCAAATACACCACATGATATTTAATAGATGTGGTGATCCATCGTAGAACCATGGGGAGACTATTCCCCAATATTATAGTAAACAATAAAAAATAAATAATCAGACATCATGCATATTAGTGTTGATAGAAATAACAAATGAAATGTACATGATAAAATAAAAGATAATTATATCATATGGGTATACAAGAAAAATATAACACTAGGTCGATCATATATACAAAATATAAAAAATAAATAAATAAAATTTTAATAGATTCTATACTACCTACACGAATCCCCATCTAGTATTGATATTTAAACAACCCAAGATGGATTATCATGATCGTATAATATTGGTTCCTTACCCCTACCTCTCCCTATAACCATGTGATATTTTTCATTTCTACACTAGTGTAATGGAAGCTCGAATAGGATGTAAATATATAACTCTTTTTGGCACCAAAAATGAGCTACCATACATAATCATTAATATAGGAATTTATGTATGTGAGTTGATAAAATAGAAATTAAAAATAAACTATATTAAATAAATCAATAAATAAAATCAATTTTGATCCTTAGGTGCATAACCCATGTGGACAATACATAATTCATCCTCTGTCATAATGTATTTGATAATGAGAATGATCTTAGGGGGGTATCGATCCACACTGTAGGGATCCCACTCTCTCATTTCCACCCTGATATGAAGTGTAGCATGGGGAATTTCTCAGAATCCCTCATCCTTAATCCTAAATTATGAAGACCATAACTGTTCCTGGGTGTTACTGATGATAGAAAAATTTATCATTCTGATATAGAGGATCCACTATGTTATTATATATATCTTGGAATACCTGATTCTTAGGTGACACTAGAAACAGAATGGATACCATCCTAGATCCCACGGTTTCCCACCCATCCATCCACATATCATGACTCCACAGTTGAAACAAACAATTTCATCCACCCTATCCAAGGGAATATCCTTGCCCATGATTGTGCGGATCCAATAGTTTCCCAAGTTATATCTAATATTCATGATTGGGGATATAAATCCACTTGTCACCCAACACATCCATTCTAAACATATAGGTTCCTGGAATTATAAATGTTCAAACGGTATATCCATAAAAATTCTTGGAACTTTAGGTATTCTAAATGACTTCAATTTATCAAATGACACCCAAGATTCACATACATTCATCTAGGAATTCTATCTTATACTCAAATTATATATCCTAGGACCCACTACTAGGTATCCCTTTCCACATCAACTATACATAAGATGGATGAAACTCAGACTATGCATCCACCACCATAAAACCATGAGATAAGATCCCAGACATTCAGGGTATCATAAGGTATCACCCATCTCAATAAGTGATTAACATGTGTCTTTGTGAATTAGAGTACTTGTAAGTAAATAACCTATTTTTTATGTGACATAGGTGAACACATATCATAAAAATTATAAAATTGAATATATATAAAAAATTTCCTTAATTCCCAAACCTACCACCATCATCTTAACACATTAAGATTACTCATTGGTTTGAGATCAAGGGTGAGACTCTCAACTATCGCTACCTATCTCCATATTTACATACTCGGGGTCAAGAAAACACTAGTAGATTGAATATGTCCCCTCGGTCAAATGTTTCATAGACACGAAACATGGGTTTTATTTTCCAATTACCATCTATTGGGATAACTCCCACCACCCATAGGGAATCATTGCCCTTTATTTCATTATAAAAATTACAAACCCTCTAAGGAAAATAATGTTAAACAACTATGTATTTCAACCTACAGATAAAAAACATTAATAAACTCAATACCTGATCATCTCATATTAGTCCTCTGACCAATATTATCACGCTTCTCTCTCATCTCAACCCACCAAGGTGAAAGGTATTTTTTGGGGTGGTCCACTCATCCCTGGATTTAATCAACAATTTCGGAGGCTATAAGGAACCACAAGGCACTCACCTAGACAATCTCTAAGGCCACAGATACCATTATCCACCAACCACTACATGATGATCCATCGATGGATCATATAGTATGAACACTAAATTAATTCATATTAATTTAATTATTCACACTATCCATAAATGATTCCAAATCTCAGGGAATATGGAATTCTCAAGTCCTCGACCATCGGTGGATGAGGTATCAATCCCATCAACAGGGTCTAACATGGCCTTTACACATTATTCATCACAAATAATTTCATTTTTATATAAAAAAAATAATTTAGATATTAAATAAGATAAATCGATTAGTTAATAACTCATAGTGGTTTTACAATACACCCATATATAGACAAACAATTCATAAATCCACAGGCATTCTATAAGGTCTATTGTAATAGTGGGCATGCTATAACCAACATAAATAGCACTTTTTATTACCATTACATGTATACAAATTGATATATACATGTTATTATTTCTTACTACCATGATAATGTTGATAATTATTCATCAACTATTTATATGTTAATGTACATAGAATATGTGTCTTATAAAAAAGATATAGTAGTTCACATCTACACTGATAACCATGTCATACTACAACAGTACTCTTAATAAAATATATGTCATATGGTCAGGATACATCATACTGACATAACACATATGATTTCTACCTATTAGGTGTTGGTGGCTCATAAGCATTGAGTCATATTCTCATGAGATTCTCATTTGGTTATCTCTAGTAATGAGGTCATGAGGAAAGGCCTAAAATTAGAAAACCACACGGTTTAGTTGACATTGGTTGTCCCTATCAAAGAACATATATATTAGTTTCCAAAAATGAGACCATTACCAGTGAGTTCCATTAAATTTCTTAAATTGGTGCATGGTGAATTAAATGATAAAGAAATCATGGAAATGTAGTATTTTTTGTGTGATTCATTGGTGGTATGGAATTGATTGAATGATCAGGTAATAATTTGACACTCCTGAGATGAAGAAGAGATATATTATGGGCCCAAGCTAACCAGGATGTTACTAATTTCATTAATCAATTTTCATGCTACAAGAAGATAAATCTTTATTGTAAACTCAAAAAATATATAAGGAAAGAAAATGATTATGAAACATGTTTTCATCTTAATTTTTGATATTTCATGATAAATATATATTATATTACATAGTTAGTGCTCGTTGGTGGAATTTATGGCAATAAAATTCCTTATCTTTTTAAGGGTCATGATGGGTTTCTAGAATCTTCTCTCATTCTATGGTTTTGACTCACTACTATTTGGAGATGGACCTAGAGTGTCACAAATTATGTATATCCACAAGTTCCATACTTTCAAGTGAATATGAGTTTTGGAAAAATTGGGCCCCACATGTGGGAGTTGGAGAACATTTGGTTATGAACAGTGGAAAATTAAACTCATTCAATTATAAAATTAAATTTTATAATAAATATTGTTGAATTTATTTCTCAAGGTATTCACAAGTTCTATGATCATAAATGTGAATACGAAAAAATAATAATTTTTCAAACAAACATTGGAGGTTGAAGGTTCATTAAATTATTTATTGATCTTATATGCCAATTTAAATGTTCATATTTTAAAAGGTAACATTTTATAGTGTTAAAAGTGAATGATAAATAATTTTTGACGTTAATAAAAATGGTTGGTTCTAAAGTCACATTTATATTATTAAAGAAAGGAACTATTTTTATGATTATGTAGAGGAGGAACCATTACATTTTCTATAGTCTTGATGGCATGAAAGCCCAAATAAAATGCCTGCCGCTACATTAATGAAAACTTTATTATGTCAAAAATGTGCTCAATGTTCTAAAATTAAGGTTATTACTTTACATGGACCAATGTGAAATTTTGTAAAGTATAACCAATGTATAAAATCTCATTTTATCCTATTTAATTCTAATCTACAATATTTAAAAGAAATTATTGAGGAAATATATCCTCTTCTCTCATACTAGGTTCATGGAGAGGGATTCAGTAGGAAGAACAAGGTCAGATAGATCCTTCTTTCAAGATCGAGTCTGTAGTCTTCTGGAGATCAAATGAACTTTCTAAAGCTCTTCAATTTTCCATTCCAGAAATTAGGTAACATAGATCTAAAATCCTCGAATTGTGGAGCACATGTGCATGACCTATAGGAAATCTGGTTTAGTATCGTACTCCCATGACACATCGATGGTGTGTTAATCAAAGTACTGACTAAAAATGAATCAGGTACATTTAATCTTTCATTTGGTTTTATTTTTCATGATTAAACTGAATTACACACAATCCTTTTGGAATTAGGGTAAAGGGGTTATATGGATTCTATGTTTTTAACATGAATTCAGAACCAAAATAATAAATTGAATATTTCTTCCTTTCACTACCATCCAAGTTCCTTCATTTTGTAGTAAAGTGAATTTCTAATTTTTTAAGTATAAGTTTATAAAATTTCAATTCCATTTTATATTATTCAGAATTGGGGTTTTGATATTGACCCAATTCAACAAACACCACATTGATCTGATTTCATATCTCTATGATATGGTCAATCGAATATCGACAGGTTTTGCCTAAAACATGGTACATAAATTAAATGTTTAATTTTATTCATTAATTTATTGGCAACTTTTGTAATGTATTTTAGTGGGATCATGATGTAATTACGTTTCATGGTATTTAGATATACCAAAATCAAATTGGGATAGTTTTTTAGAAATTAAATATTTCCCTTGAAGATTATTTAATTAAACATATAATGCTTCCCTTTGAAATCAGTTTAAATATTCTCATTGAATCTTGTTTAATTAAACATATATAGCTTCCCTTGGAAACTAGTTTAAAGCATCTCTTGGAAGATTGTTTAATTAAATGACTAAATCTTCTGATATAATATAATTTATAATTTCCTATGGAACATTATTTAATTAAAAGGATAAAGCTTCACTTGAAGCTAGTTTAAAGCTTTTAAAGGAAGCCCGTGTAATAAAAATAATATAAGCATTACAGGGAATATATTTTAGTTAAAATTGAAAATCTTCCCATGGAAGCTAGTTTATAGATTCTCTTTGAATAATATCTAATTAAAATAATAAATATTCTCCTGGAATCTAGTTTAAATATTTTCATGGGATCCTGTTCAATTTAATGGAAAAATATTCCCTTGGAAACCTATGTAAATATTTCTATAGAAGGTTGTCGAATATATATATATATATAAATAAGGGACCTACCATTTGTTGGAAGATTGTAATTAATTTTTTTTATTTCATGTTTTTTTGTGTCCTTTAAATGGATACCCCATCTCGGGCTAGACCTATTTATTCATGGTCCAATTGGCCTAACCCATTTAACCAATCCTGAGCTCTATGTTAATTCATGGGGATCTGTTCTAGTCCAAAGAAATGTGAAAAATTATAAAAATATCATAATTTTTGTTTAATTTTTAGTGATTTACAAAAATTATTTCGTGTTTTGTGGGATGAATTGATAGTTAATTAAAATTACTTTAATTGCATTTAATGCATTTAAAAAACCATCATGTTGAATTTTATCAAATTTAATTTTACATATGAAATATAATTTCATGTTGAAAAATCATCAGTCGAGACCAACTTGTGTATATATTTTTTTATTAAATTTAATTATTTCATTTAATTTTTATAATTTTTAATAATTATTTAATTTGAGGATCTATGCATCATCTTTCCATATTTAATTTGTTTAACGGCATGTGTGTCCACATTTAAGTGCTAAAAAATGTAATTTCAGACCCCATGTTCCCCTTACTTGTGTGTTAGTATACATTTTAAATATAGGAGGAGTTGATGGAGATGTAGTTTGAGTTGAGGGTTAGCGTATACTAAAGAAGTGGAATACACAGCAGTTGAGGGAACTGAAATTCAAATTAGTTATTGACATAAGGAATTCCCATGGGGTCTATATTGATTCAATATTCATTAGATAGATTTAAAAATACATAACATCTCAATATATTGCTTGTATTTAATTATATTATCATGTTCAGGGTGGATTATTTTGTTAATATGTATTTATTATATGTGATCACATATTATAATAATTAACAAGCATGAATTGATAAAATGATCATGTGAGGTGAATATATTATATTAAAAAGAATAAATAGGTTGTGAGATTATTCATGTTGAAATATCATATCAAATAGAAAAGAATTAAATTCACAGATATCAAACTATAAAAAACCTCAAATGAAATTTTTTGTCACAAATGAATTATGTAATTTGAATCTGAACACAACAATTTGTTTTTGGTGCTTGGTCTTCCAAAGTTGACGGTTTATCCTACTACTGGGGAGTTATTATGAGAATTATGGGTTTACATAGCTATATTGTTAGTAATGATTATCCATTATAAATTTTTGTCACAATATAGTCAATTCACTAATAAAGAAAAATTATTTATTTGTAGGAGAAGGGACTCCACTCAACAGATCAGGGACTTGTGAGTCGTTGTGGTTAGCAGGTCAGATGTCTACCATGGACCCTATGAGTAGTTTCTTAGTTATATATTGTAGACTATGAGGATAGGTTCAAGGAAAATATCTACAAGAATACTAAAGAAATAGACGTTCTTGATTATAGAACATAGGTTTCCTAGAAATTGATGAAATAGTGGGAGACATTTAATGATTGAAATCCAAAAGGTCTAAATTGGAAATAAAGAGAAAATAACAGTGTGGTAAATTTTATTTTGTAGAAAATTGGAATTTAATACCACAACTAATCTGTTATAAATAATGGAAGAATTAATTTTATATCCATCCTAAATTTTGTAGAGTAGTACAGTCACTTGCGCAATGTACTATGTTATTAAAAATTCAAGGTGTTGGTGCCCCAAATACCAGTTATTCTACCTCAGGAAGCAAGGGTGTCAAAAAAATTCTAATAGGGGGCTCATGAAATATGAATATGATGATTAAGACATACTATTATCATTAAAATCTTATAAGAGTTATGGATATAATATTAAAACAAGGATTATTTTACATGTTTTATCATTTTTTAGAAGCTGATAAAGAGAATGTGATGAATGATATGAATAGAGGATGATTACACTATATATTTTTAAATTTAAAGATAGGTCATGATCTTTTAGTACATCCCATTCCAATATCATTTTCATCCATTACTCTTGTTTTGTTTATCATTAAAAAAATAATATTATGGACCATAAAACTACATTACCTTTTGGGTAAGGTTTTCCAAGAAATAATAAATTCAATATAGTTAATCTTTTGTATTTATGGTGAACAAGTAGAAAGATAATGGTAAAAGCATAGTGGAAAGATTGATGCTAATGTCACATTCATAATGTCCTTCAAAGAAAGTGGTTTTAAATAAGAGGTTATTTTATTCACAAATAATGAAATATATTTATATAAGTTTAAATGCAATGAACTAAGTAGAATAATTAAGTAGCTACTTCTTCTACATGCGTATTCATCAAATATGTGTAATATTTTAATTTTATTTCTTTTGTAATAAATATAATATTCTTATAAAATATGTGTTTTTATATATAGTAAACATGTATGTAATTAATTTTTAATATAATTAAGGTGTTCCCTCCATGTATCTAAGAAAGTATAAAACCTAAATTAGTTGTGAGTTGTACATAACATCAATATTTAAATGATTATTGATTCTTTGTGAACATTAGCGTATCACTACAATGTTAATCTCATGTGTCCATTTTACACAATGATAAAATGTTCGAGATTCAAAATCAATTTCTATTTTTGGGGTCAAATAATCAATTTTTATTTCATTGATAGATGACTCATTAGAAATATATGATAAATATCAAATGTAAGACTACTATACCCAGTTTTAGAAAGAAAATAATTCTTCAAAAAAACAAATAGTTGTCAAGGATATACACAACAAGGTTTTAGAATCCTCAGAGTTATAAAAAATTTTTACCAGTGATATACTAATAAAATTAGTTTTTGAAAAAAAAACTTATTAATTAAATTTATTCCATGATGATTTTGGTTCTAGTTCATCTAGAGAGTGTGAACTACACAAAGCGTAATCAAGTGGTAAAGATACATAGAAATATTCAATTAAGTGTTTAAGAAATATCAAATTGAATTATGACCTATTTCTGGTCAGAATATATGAGAGGCTTTAAGCTGGTATTCTGAAAAATATCTTGGTTAAGCACTCATCAATCAATATAATGTAGCATTGAGTTATTCATAAATTCACATTACCTTACACACATCAAAACTATGATGATAATAATGAAGATTTATTATGAGTCTTACATGTTAACATTGATGAGTAAAATGTTTTGTGGAATAATAATTAAATTCACATTTCTTTATACACATCATATTCCTGATGTATGTAAAATGAGGATCAATGTTAAAACTCATTCATTATAGGTACATCCCTTTCTAAAGATATACTTTACAAATAAGGAGGTTATCACATAACAATATGTGAACTATCATAAAAAATTAATATCATATGAGTTATATTATGATAGAGATCTGTTATGTCATAAGAATATGTGTTTATATGCGAAGAGTTTTTTACGATATAAAAAAAATTGCATCAATCAAAAATACAATGTGCATCTATAATAATCATCCTACAGTTTTCTAAGGATATTATAGAAATCTATAAGATAAAAAACATATAGTCAATTTTTAGACTATATTTCTAAAAAATGGTGAACATAACTAATTGACATAGTGGGATGAATACTAACTTGGGGTTTGTAAAATTTTAAGGTGAAGAAATAGTTTAAATAGGAACCTATTTCACAAGACCACTTGAAAAATGGAATCTTCTAGAGACACATAATTCATAGGAAGTATAAAACTGCAGTGACAGTGATATATTTACTATAGTGGGTGATACATTATTCATTAAAAATAATTATTTCTACAAGTAATTTGTATATGGAAATTCGAAAATATTAAAATGATCAATGAAAAATCAATAATGGAATCCATGTGTCATAGTATAGGAGGCTTATTAATTTTAATATTATGTTTGATATTGAAAATGGATGACACATGGATGTTAAAATATCGGTACAAATAAAGCATGATTGGTTATACCAAGCTGTTATTCCTAAATCCATTATAATTTTACTTTCCAAAGATAATTTCTATAACTATTTTATTGGGAATTTATTCTCAATACCACCAATCATGGAAGACACTTATACGAAAAAACCAAAAAGGGATGGTGGTATAATAGAATTCCAATGAGGGTGAAAGTTACTAAAATTCATTCTAAGATTAATGTAATAAACTAGATCACAAAATATTCATATGGAATGGATATTTTCCATGTGTCTACTGGGGGATAGTTGGAGATACATTATTTTCCAAGTAAAATAAATTTGTTAACTTATAGGAAATAGCTATTGGTCTTATCATTTTTGAATACCAGTATAAAATTTACTCTCTATATATTGACTTAAAGTAAAAAACTAGTGTTGTATGGAATGATATTTACTGTGGTTTCTCTATTATTTTATTATACCTATTCAATCAGACATATACTGAAACAGTATAGAACAATATATGTTAGAACAATGCAAGAGGTAATTTTTACTAGTGTCACATGGAATATATATTTCATGTAGACATATCCAAAATATAAGAGGATATTAACATGGTGATGTTTATTCCATTTGGTTTAATGATGGATCAATCACACAATCCATGATATGTACAAGAATTGATATTTCCATGATATACATTATAGTATGAAAATACTAGTTTTATCCTGTAGAATATAAGTTAAATTGGTCAGAACTATCAGATTATACTTGATAAAGTACAAAGAATATGTACATGGAAAGGGGACAGGTGGTGAATCTAGATTTTAAGGGGCATAAACGTGTATTTCTTTGATCAGTGTGATCTAATATCATAGTTACTCTAAGGTAATAAGTTATAAAATCCCATTCAATCTAGAATTGGCCATATCTAAAAATACCAAGTATGTTGTGGATTCAGAGGTAGCTGTGAAGAAATTTTAAATACACAATTTTTTTCTATTTCTAATAATCACACCTAGTAAGTAAATTATTACCATATTGTAAATTATGATAGTATTACTACCCAAGATGTCAAGTGTGTATAGTGTAAAAATGGAATATATTCAAGGATATCATCTCTTGAGTAGTTTTTTTTCATGAAAATGAGGTCTCACATAATTGTGGAAATATAGAAGGCCCATAAATAAATCCATATCCTAGAAGAAACATAATATTAATAATGTGATATCTCATAAGGATAGTTATCAATTTGGTTCTTATAGAAGTTGGAGTGTTATAATAGTGGGTGCCCTAGACCCAAATTCTGTATTAATTTTTATTTCCATTACATGTATAAAAATTCTTATAAACATGTTGTTATTTATTATTACCATAATTATGTTGATATATATGAATCAACAATTTACTTGGTAATTTCCTTAGATTATGTGTCGTATAAAAAGTTTATATAATTTCTCAAATATAATGAGGAAATCGAGATACTATGATAATAATATTATATATATATGTATATATATATTATGGTTTAGATACATTATACATACATGAATCATATTATGTATTACTATCAAGTGTACATGGTCCATAAGATTTGATATTTATTCTTATGAAGTTCGTACATGGTGATATCTAATAGTGATATTGTGAGGAGAGATCCACCAATAGTAACACTAGATGTTTCAGGTGTCATTGGTTATTCCTATCTATGAAAATTTGTATTGGTCTCCAAATATGAGATCATTACTAATCAATTCTATTTGATCACATACTTTGGTGAATACAGAAAACCATGATAATGAAATTGTTGGGAGTTTTTTTGTGTTGGGTGTTTCATTGGTGGTATGTCATAGGTTGAATGATAAAGACATTATTTTTTGATTATGAGATGAGTAATAGATACATCTTAAGCCCAGGTTGACTAGGATGGTAGTACCATTATAAATCTATTTCCAAGGTAAAAGAAGGTAAGTCTTTCTAGTAAATTCACAATATATATAAAGCAAAAAAAGGATGATGAATGATGTGTTTAACTAGATTTATGAGATATCAATAGACAAGTAGATTATATTACATTGTAACTATTAAAAGGATGATGTCATGGATATAACCTTCGTTATCTCCTTAGTGGTTATAATGGGTTTCCCAACTTCGATCTTGGTTTGTGGGTTGGACACATTGTTATTAATATAATGACCAAGCGGGTCCCACAATAGGTGTATCAATAAGTCTGACTTATTATAATGAATATGATTTTAGGATGAAGTGGGCCCCATGTATGGGGGCTCGTGAATGTCTTAGTATGAATGATAAAAAATGAAACTCATTCAATTATATTTTTCAAGATTATAATAATGATGATTGAATTTATTTATCATGTAATACAAAAAAAAATTATCATAAATTTGAATAAGATAAAAATATAATTTTTCAAATGAACAATGGATATTCACAATTTATTAAATTATTCAGAGAGCTTACAAGCAATGTTAATGGTTCATATTTTCTCATGTAACATTATATAGTGTTTCATGTGAGTGATAAATTTTTTTTGACATTTATGACCAGTTAATTAAGTCATTACTCAGAAGAATGGTCTAAAATAAAGGTTATTACATTCCAAGGACTAAAGTAAAATTTCAGAAAGCATAACCTATGTATAATATCTCATTTTTTCCTCTTTATTTATAAGATCCACCATTTTAATGAATTTAGTAAGATAAATTATCCTCTCATATTCCATTAAGTTCTTTGAGAAGGATTTCGAAGAAATAACAAGGTCGGGTTGACCCCACTTTCTTGATCATCTCTGCATTCTTCATGCGATCAACGGGATGTCGTTATTCTATTAGATTTCCCACACTAGTACTAGGTATATTTAAATAAATGATACTAGAATTTTTGAGAAAATGTGGACAATAAATAGAATGTCTACTTTTTCATATTATAGCCATAACACATTGAATATGAGAGAATCAAACTTTCAAATTCAAATGAACATGGTACCTTTTAAGTTTTCATTTTTTTATTCTTCATGCTAAAATTGATTTACCTGAAATAATTTTAGAAATTTGGTAAAGGGGTTAAGTGGATTCTATGATTCAAAACAGAATTCAACCGCAAAATTTTAAATTTTGTCTCTTTCAAGCTTCTGTTGTGCCATGGGATCCTTTATGGACCACATAAATTATTTCAAAGCCATGTGATTTTAATCCTCTAAGAAAGTAACCATTCTTAAGATAATAATTCCTCAATAATACTACATAGAGTATTAAGACATCACTCAAGCATTTATTCTAGGAAATAATATAAAATATTAATTAATCAGAAACAATAAATAATAATTTTACATTTTTAAATTTAATTCTAAAATATACAAATCTTAATAAATGATTAAACACGTACTGAGTGGCCTTATAGCAACCAAAACTTATCCAACCATCCACTAATAGACTATGAAATCACCCCTGACACTAAACCACAAATATCCTTTACTTAAAACACCATTAAAAATCATTAAATTAAATTAGATTTGATGGAAATTATTAAATAAAAACATAGTGATACGTACCTTTACTAAAATAATTGATAGAGGTAGGAATTCATTATCTCAGGATGTCCTATCCCTATGCATGAAAAATTTCCCATCAAGGACCATAAATTTCACCATTCTCAGGAGAAACATTATTGAAATAACTAAACCAAATAAACACCCAATCACCATATATCATTGAGAATATGGAACGGAATAAGGATACGATCATGTACCATGTCCCTCTATGGAAAATTCCCCTGAAGACCACATAAATCAAGTTAAAGAAGAAAGGGAGAGTGGAGGATCCCCTTTTACTATGTGTGAAATAATGGAGGACAGAGGATGCCCCCTAAAACTCAATGTGGGGGAAAATAGATTTTCCCTTCAATATCACATTGGCTAGTAGATACATGCCACCAACTAGGTGATAGACACCTTCAGATTATATATTCCATTGTCTATCACCACAACAAGATGATGGTATGTTGTATTTTTGGGATCAACAACCACCTGGTCCTCTGCTAAGGCACCTATAATATCCTAGGACTCCTCTTAGATCCCATTTATTATCCAAAAACATGTATTTAAGGAATATTAAAATTAATAATTATGTTTTAAACAATAGTTCTCGAAGAGAAAAATACACTAATCTCAAAAATTAATAATACTTTTTAATTTCCAAAAACCATTGAGTCATGAGGAGTTACAAGGGTGTACTACTTATTGGGAATGACATACTAGTCTTGAAGTCACTTAAGGACTAATTTACTAGGTTCTTAAACAAGGAGGAATTATGTGAATCATTAAATAGTATCTGATCCAGATCAATCATGATATATCTAAGAGGATGTTTGGTCTATGTCAAAGTGCATATGTTGACCAAATAATGAGGATATTCAGAAAGGAATAGTCTAAGAGGTGATTTATTCTTTAGACACATAATACATATACTATAATAAAATGTACCCTTATAAAAGAAATATATAAAATAGAGACGAGGATCCTATGAAAACCTATGATAGGATCAATCATTTAATACAAGATATATAATAAACCAGATATTGCTTGTTAATTGGGCTTGTTGAGAAGATATAAAAAAATATAATAAAAAACATTGGTATCTGATTAAGTATATCATCAAATATCTAAGGCATGATAATGATATATTTGTGGTATATGTAGGAGATAACTAATTATTCATTATGGGATATACTGATTCCTTATCCAAAATAAATCAAAATGATAAAAAAACATAGTTAGGGTATGTCTTCTATCTCAATGGATGATTTTTTAGCTGTAAGATTTCAGAGAAGCATGTTTTCACTTTTTCTATAGAATAATCTATTTATATTATGTGTTATGATGTATCTAATGAATTTATTTCGATATGAAACATTTCCATGATATTTATGTGGTTCATGGAAATAAAGACCAGATCACCTTATATTGAGATTATACTATAGTATTGGCTCTCAAAATGGATCCATGGACACATCAATAGATGAATAAACTACATTAGAATCTCTTGATGTATTTTTTTCAATGGTATAAGGCCATAATGAGGGAAACATTTTCCAAGATGAGAAAGTGGTGGTTCCCATTACTAAATATTTTTCTTTTAAAATTATGAACTTTATATGATAACTAGCACAATAAGAATTGTTAACAGTGTATTATAGTTAAATTTGGATACTGAAGGAGTTATTTTCCTAGATCCATCTTCTAGTTAAATTACCATTAACCATTTTGATAGGTTTTAATTATTAATAATCCTCTTATCACATCATGATTTTTCTTCTCCATAAAATTGTATATAAAAATATCCTTAAGTGAACATGTGGTACTAAATGTTTATTAGATAACAACTATGATGAGAACCTATAAGTTTTATGACTATATTCTTAAATATATATATATATATATTTCTGTCTGTTTATGTGTGTGTGTTATATGGAAATATAATATAATTTTATAAGGCATAAATTATATAGGATGTTAGGGGTAGGGGGTTAATAAGACATTGAGACTTCTTCTCAATAAGTTGAACATTAGTCATATAAAATATAAAGAGACAATGACAACAAGACTTGCTAGTTTTAAATCCATATTTATACATTTCATTTGATATTCCAATCTACATACATGTGTTATAGTAATTATACATTAATTTTATTAATAATTTATCTCATGAGTCTATTCATTTGATGTATTGATGAATATATTGATGAAATGTGCTTGTGGAAATATAGGTTACACTGGGTGCATCCTGAATAATATTCCATTAATGAAAAATGCAAGAAAGGAATTATCGCGTCTAAAATATATCATATATTGATATTTTTGGATATTTTAACAAAATGTAACTACCAAATTTATTCTACATCCATTTAATTTTATCAATAAGTTCATTTTTTTAAATTCATAGAATGAAGTATCAAGAAAATAGGTTGATGACACTATTTTTTAAAATAATCAATAAGATATATCAAAGGGGGTGGATTATATTACATAGGGTATATTCAAATGTGATTATTGATAGTATGGAATTTGACTTCTTTATCTATGGATGACTTATCATGTTGTTAAACAATAATCATGGACTTTATTTTTCATAAGAAAAATCTAGTGAGAAAAGGGCCTAGTTGGTCACAAACTGAGTGTATTCAGAACCTTATTTGAATTCTTTCTGAATTAAAAATGTATAATGAAAATTATTATTATACAGGGATCCATAATTATTTATTTTAGATGATCACAAATATTTGATCAATGATTATTTGAGATAATATATGTGAGTTTAATACTTGATATATTTTTATTCATGAATTTTATCAAAAAATGGTAATTTATTTATTAATGAATGATGGGGTGATATTTGAAAACAAATTCATTATTCATGGCCTGATTGACATTTAAGGGGATACATGACAAGTTAATGGATTGATTAAAAATGATATATTAAATATTTCATGATATATTTAATATTGAAAATAATATTTATTTTTTATCCAAGATTTTAGAACCTTTTAACTAAATGATTTTGTTGTTATAATTTTAGATATGGGGTTATCTAGTGATATAAAAATAAAAAGGTCCTGAATGTAATTTCTTTTAAAAAAAATAGATTTATATAAAACACATCATGACATTTATAAATTTATTCATCTTTATTCCAAAACTAATTTCTCATGGAAATTTTCCAAATCCAAAGAGATATATCCTCTTATAATGCATTTAATAATGAAGAGAGATATATTTCTAATAACATCTTTGGACTATAAATATCAATAATTTTCCATCCAAAAATAGTTATTCTTGAGGCCATCACCAATTAATGATGCAATGATCCGAATCATTCATTCTAACACATGGGGATTTCTAAAAAAACATTCATTGGTTTGAGGAACAAATGTGAATCCCCACTAGAGATATTCTAGCCTTGAATCCTCTCACAATAATTATGATATGATAAGAAGTGGTCTAATGATTCATAAACAAAGAATTAAATTCAATGTAAGTAAATTAATTATAAAAATAAATTAATTATAATTTATATGTAATAATCATACCTTCCTTCCTATAGAATTCAATTAAATTAATCTTTGGTCTTATATAGTTAGCCAGGCCTTTAATTTTCAAGTATATCTTGGATTATTAATTAAATATGACAACAATTTTCCCTTTGAAATGACTAATAAATACTTGTTTTTTCCTGAAATCATTAGTTATATATTCTTAAGGTCAAATGTTAGTGTTTCTATGAGAATACCCACTTTTTGTACCATCTAATGGGGTGTAAGTAGTTGAATAGTTTGGTATAATAGCAAATAGTGGTAAGTACGCAAGGATATTATTAATAGGACTTTTCTCATTTTTTATATCTTACATATTCTGAGTTCTAATTTTTAAAATAATTCCATATACTATAGAAATTCATGGTGTTTCTACCTTGTAATTCCAACTAATTGAGATCATGGAGATAAATGTCACTCTGGTCATGTCCTGCCCTAGTGTCATCAACCCCTCATCCTCATTTAGATATTTTATCCTAGATTATATGTAGATCATTGATATTTATTTTTATTGGATATTTTAGTATTGATCAATGAAATAATATATGTTTCATTGAGTCAAGAGAATGATCTCAAAAATGGTTTATGAGAGTCCTTTTTGTGATCTTGGTGGTTAGTTGTATCACCTCCAAAAATTGTTCATACCCTGATCGATGCTGGGTATGGTTACCATGTAATCCAATCTATAGAGAATAAATTAATAAATTTATAAGTATAATTAATGATCTCTAATAATTTCTTCATCCATTATTAATTTAGTTTATTCTACTAATTTATTACATGCAATTACTAATAATCACTCTAAACATGCAACAATGGTAGTTGGGTAGAAGAAATATTGTATATATAAGAGGGACTTGGTGGATCAACTTCATGAGGAACTATACCAACATCATCAAAATAATAGAGTCATATAAAAGTTTCTATAATAGGATAAATATATTTTTATGGTGTCAAAAAAATTGATATATGTTAATGTAATGGTAGGGTATTGTAGCCATATGCGTCGATAGAATCCATAACACTAGTAAAAATGGTTCATGTTGTTAATAAATCAAGAATGGAGATGATTCAATTTCAAGGATCTCTTGACTGTGATTTATAACCCTAACCCAATATATAATCCCATTTATATATATTTAGATATTCTCCAAATTATATACACTCATCTCTTTATTTGATCAAAAAAAGAAAATTGTTCAGGATCATTGATAATTTTTTTATTCCATTCCATCCATGATCCAAAATTCATGATAACCTTTGACATTATAGAAGTGTAAAATGAATATAGCTAAATGAACTAAATATTTTAAAATAATGGAACATGTAAATCATGATTTATAGCAGCTTATGTGGAAAAGAAAAATATGTGTTAATGCCTTTTATTTTGGATATGTGGTCTCGAATGGATGTATGAAATATGAACATATAATAAAAGATAGAATTATCATAATTCATGCTAATTATTTCATTAAAAAATACTTTTGAACTTAGTTTCCTCCTGTGTATGTAAACATTGATGGAGTTGAGAGGGTGAAATAGCAATATATCAACCATCATCATTAGGTTATCCCACTCAGATATGGGATATGGTTTCCTGAAGGGTATATACTTCGTTGATCAGAAGAAGAAGACTAGATATTGAAAAATATGAACCATCACCATACATAAATTTTGATCCCTTTTTATATGAGATATAATTGAATTTTCATAATAAAGATAATGAAGGTTATTTTTGGAGTGGGGATTCAATTTTCTAAAAAGTTTTGAGAAATATGAAACTACACTTGCATTAAATTTTCATAGATTATAATGACCAATATATGAAACGAATTGGAGTGTTCTATTACTTTTTCCTAGTTTGTAGGACCTAGAGAGTGTTTATTGAAATTTGATGGGGTCCAAATGGTGGATTCCACCTTATTTTGCCTCACTTTTTTCTTACAAGCATAACATTTCCCAAACCTTAGATAGTTGATTCATAGCAAATAAATTTTTAAATTTATCTAAAGCATCCATTTGTGAGTTATCATCCTAGATTGTGTAATTCCTTTTTAATTTTTAAAATACTCATTTTTTTCTTAGGAAATGAGAAATAATGTCCTTTAGAGTCAATATCTGACATTCTCTTAAGTGGCCCTTTGATTATTTTCAAATTAATGAGAAGTTTGTCACTTTATTTCGGTTGTCTATGGTTATAAAATATATTAAAATATAGGTGCTGTTTAAAGACAGATAGATTTAACCGAAAGGTAAATAGATTATTCTTGTAAAAAGGGGAAATAAAAAACTGATTTGAATAGAGTTACTAGTTCCACCAACATATAAATCCTCCCAAATAGGTTCTTATAGTTCAGGTTTATGATGCTCTTACCACATTTCAGTGTAGTTTAAAATCAGTTCATGTGTACCAGTATAGGTTCAAGAATAAGATTTCATATTCATTCAATGAAAATTTTAATAATTCTATAATTTTTAACATTGATTATATTTAAATTAACAATAATTATTTGATCTATATGATGGAAAAATTAAAAATCAAGATATTTGAATCCATGAATGGGGTGATAGAGAAAGTATACAGGGGATGACCACTGGACAAGATTTAATGATAAGTTTCACTATGCCATTTTTAGGGAATAGGAGGATAAGAGGACCTTATATTTAGTATTAACACATTAATAAATTTGGAAGACTCAAATATAGTGTCACTAATATCACTACCAAGTAGACGTGTCACTTGGATTTGAATAGGATCATTATTGATTACTATGAAATATTTTTTAAAAAAAATTGAGGAAATAGTGGGGTTTTTGAGAGGAAGATTCCCAATAAGGGTTTGGGATCCCGAAAAATCTATTCCATTGTGTATTGAAAATATTCTTATAGAATAGTAATATAACATGAAATCAAATGAAAATATGTTCAGGATGGAAAATATAAGTTATAAGCAAAAATATTCTTAAATTCAAATATAAAATCACTTGGTCACCAAATAAATGAATTTTACTAATGCAATTATTAATGTTTTTTCAAGCTAAATTTATATTCTAACATTTCCCTTGCTTTTTAAAGGTATGGGCATTTAGACATAGAGCACTAGAGTTTAAGGTCACATATATTTGATTTATAAATGAGAAATTATATAGATTAATAAGGGTGTGAAGACCACTAAATTAATTTGGAAAACATTAGTAATCTTGGAGAAACACTAAGGAGTTTCATATAATCTAATTTCAATATTGTTGGAACTCTAGTTTATAGAGTTTAAAGTCATAGAACACGACCATATATTGTTGAAGTGTTAGGTTATTCAATGTTGACCAAAATGTGAGATGATCTATCTATCTACTCAAAATAAAACCTAATATTAATGATATTCAAATGATAATATATAATATCTCAATGATATTTTAATTTTTTAAATATTATGGTGACTAAACCATTGGTGGAGGTTGTGATATGACATCCCGCATGGGAATTGAGAACTAAAAGAAGAAAACACCTTCGGTATAGGGAATGATGTAGATATAAATCAATAACTATGGTATTTGAATCAAATATTTATAAGAGTGGACAATTAAACAAAGGATTAACACTAACAATATATTTTAATTATGTGTCCCATTATAATATTTTTACGATACTTGTAGTTATAGGACCTTCTCTTTTGGAAGAAACATACCTATAGTTAGAATAAATTGATATGAAAACACCAGTATCATTACCAAGTACTTCTGTCATTTGGAGTATAGTTCACTCCTTAATAGTTCCATATATGTTTTATGGTGATTCAAAATACATGATTCAAGATAATTGTTTTGTGGGAAAGAAATAATCAGAAGTGATAAAGATTTTATATCCCTAAACCAATCATAGATGATTCGTAATTTCCTTTTGGAAATGAGTTTATGTGGATAATGAAAATGGATGAGCCCAAAATATATGATTTAGAAGTCACTATTATTCCTAAAATAATAGGAATAAATCCACATATAGTTCATATAAAAGATTTTTCATTCAAATTTAGAGTCGGATGTAGAAATACCACACATGAATGGGGAGACCATACATTAGGATGGGTTGGATATTGATTAGATTTGTGGTTGGGATTGATATAATAGATCAGGGTGTCACTACATATCCCAATTTATAAAAATCATAAAACATTGTTCTAATGAGTTCTATGCATAGATCTAGCTCAAGCTTAAGAGGGGGAATTTTATTTTAACCTTGATTTGAAATCAGAAGAAGTTTCATAGCTTGTACCATGGGAAATGTCTCGCTGCATAATTGATGTTCAAAGCCCAATATAAAATAGGGTCCCAAACACTAAGGCACAATAAAATAGAATAATTATTACTATATCCTATTGTAATGTTGTGTGTTGAAAATGTATTCTAAGCACCATTATATGGATCTAGATCTCATGAAAGGAAGTTGGGGTCAAAAGGGATAAACTAATATAAGAAGTTTACATTAATGAATGGTGGACCACATGTTATCAAATTTAATGTCACGTGATAAATAAAATGATATTATGTGGTTTAAAGTTGTACAATTACATCCTCTATGTAGTAGATTCCACATAGATCTGGTTTTTTGCAAAAAAAAACTATATCATTGTGATGACCCCGTGAAAGAAAACCCAACATGAATACAAGGGTCCAATGAAAATATTTAATCCTTTAAAATGGGTAAAACATTCATCTTAGAATAATTTCATTGAAAAATAACCATATTTTTTGGGTCTAACATTTTTTTGTATCATACATAGCGATGATATGTCTCACATAATGGACCACTCTTGTATCATAGGGTCATATAGGGTAGACCATATTTCATGTAGTATAAATTCATATGATAATTAATTTCATGCTCTGTGGTTTATGTTTATACAATGAGGACCTTTATAACAAGGTTTTTGTTCATTTGGATCTTGAACCAAATGGGATAACATTTTCCCTTTACCATGTAAGATGAGATCTTCATATATGAAAGAATAAATATTTAGGTAATGAGATTAGATTAATATGGAAGGAATTTAGGGATATGATTAATATAGTAGATCTCGGGGTCACTACATATCCTAGAATAATGGGAATAATAACACACATTGTTTTCATGAGATCTTATTTTATGGTTCATCGGAAGAATATAGATACAAATAAAAAATCCTTGTACTAAAATGAAGACGATAATGATAGAATTTGTGGATGGTTTTACTTGGGAGAAATTTATGTCACTACATATATCGAAATCGTAGGAATAAATACACACATAGTTATTAGATATGGAACTAACTATATATATAGTATATCTAAAAGATATTAATGGGGTAATGTGGGGGTGACCGAGTTAGAGAATGATGAAAAATCAACGTGAAATAAGTAGGGCCTCGATAATAGTGTGCCACCCAATATAGAAGTAAGAACTATAATTAGGCTTAAGAATAGATATGTTCTAATAACATTATATCAAAAAATAATTGAAATAAAAACAAGAATTATTCATATGAAAATGTGTGTAATTTTATTCATCGTGAAAATTAATGAATCAGTAATAACATGGACTAAAATCATCTATATTAATCATTGAATCATGTAAGGAAAATATGTCTCACCAATAGACTATCATAAATTGTTTAACATGACATATTTGGTATATAAAATTTTATGGTGTTCTAAATCATGTGATTAGGACTCCAAATGTTCTCCATTTTAAGTTCATAATAAAAGGATCAATTCCAAGTTGTTTACAATCTTGTGAAGCGGTCTTTATATCATATAGTTAAATGTTTTCTTCATTGACATAATTCTTATATTTAGGGGCATCAGTCTCAAAAGGAATTTATGAGAAATAATTATAGAGGAACATAACATTGGGGAATCATGTTATATTCTCCATTTCCATCAAGATCAAGGCATAGGATCCATTTTTGTAGAATTTATGTATGTAATATGGTCACTCCCATTTTGTATCAAGTATGGATGTTAATTATAAGGAATCAAGTCATTATAAAGACTATTAGTCATTCTTGTTAGAGTAATGTGTAGAATTCAGACATCTTGTTGAATTCTTTTATGACTTGGTTATACTAATAATTTATATTATGAAATGTATGTAACCTTATCTCATCAATGTTATCCATTTCATCGAGTTAAATTTCGAGACTGATCATCTTATGAAAACAAATTGAATTTAGTAATGTAAAGTTATTTTAATTTTACATAGATGAGAAAAACTATCAATTTCCCATATGTAAGTGAATATGGGTCAATTTTGCGGCAATATGTGTTTTGGTGTGATAATTCCATAGACCATAAAAATGTTTATTAGACCAATATTTCTTTTCATTATTGAATATATACTAATTAATATTATTTGGTTTTTTTTCAAAGCCGCTATTGCTTTGTTAATTATTTCATGGTAGCATCAAGAGTAATTGGGAGAGGTAGTGTAACATTTATATATCCTTTTAAATTTTAGAGTGAAAAATGGGATCCATTATCTCTCAATATTGTGTAAGGGGGTCTAAATTTAATGATGTTCCTGGTCTTCTTCAAATTGATGATATCCTCTCTTTTGAGTTATTTGATGGATATTGTTTCAACCTACTTATAGAAGTAATCAGTATTAATATGGATGTATTTTAACTTTATATAAATAGTTAGGGATATGTACCCATTAAAAAAAATCTCCATATGGAAAATGACATTATGTTTTTCACGGTATGAAAAATATTTGTGCATTAATATATAATGTTGGTAGGTATCAAGAAATAATATATCATCTTGTTTAACGTAAAAAATACTTCTATTATTTATTTCCATACATATCCATGTTTTATAATTTTATTGAATATCATAGATCATGTATAATGGGAAACATAAGCACTAGGATTAACTTCTTACAAGACAATGAGTTTTTATCAACCATTAACATAACTATGGCTAACATTTTTAAATACTCACAAATAGAGAACTTTATAGGATATTGGTCCATCCTAAATTAAATAAAATTATACTCATTATTGGATTTTTGTCAATATTAACATGATCCATTGGAATAAATCTTCATTTATGTTACTTAATAAGATTACACATCCATCCAATTCTGTTATTAGTTAGTGAATATATGATTTTTCATTCATCTAGGGAGGGTTTCATCTCACATATCTCTTATATGTCACTAGTGAAGAATGGAGAAACCACCTTGTGATATACTATATAGACAAATATCTCATCATAGTCACTATCTACTAGGGTTATGGATTAATTAGACAATTCATCATCATAGGCATTCTGTGAAAGTGGGATGTGGCATGGTGTTGGCTCATACCATAATTATGCTATCAACTCTCACACAAAATCATTAAATGGAATTAATTATTCTTTCATAATATAATATTCACCATTAATTATCTTAATCATTAAATATATGCCACTCTAGATGTTTAATCATTCCAGTAATACCGGTAATGATTCATCAAAACCTGAAATGCTAGATTGTAATTTTTCTACATCAGTGGTGAATCCTTTGGAATGAAAGGAGTTGTAAAATATACCTTTTCAATATTACGGTTAACAACTCCCAAACTCGATCTATTGATCATCATATTTTCCATTTTTATTCATTAATATCTACTAGATCCACAATTGAAGTAACTCTCACATAATTAGACAGTTACATAAATAGGAAGAACCTCATTATCTGGTAGCAGGGTATTTACTAGTTCACATTGTAGGGTGGGATGTGCTATAATTTAATATGAAAATATCATCCCATTTACTATGCTACATACATAAAATGAATGTCAAATTCTTACATGATGATCACATTCCATGCGATATGTTCAGTTAGAATTGTATTTCTAAGGATTTTTTTGACCATATAGATTCGGGATACTAGATAGACATCCTGAAACTGTAGGTAGTTTCTTAAATTTTATGTTGGAAAAGTAAATTATTGATAGTTCTTGTCAATATAATAATAAAGACTCAATATATCTAAAATTATGATTATAATATTGTATATACATTTCACAATGAATTGTTCATATTTATAGTTAAGGAGGACTCCAAGTGATTACTCTTGATTTTCCATATAATGAATTAGACTATTCACCTCTACTGGAAGTATCAGAACTAATTTTTATAGAATATACTTTCTAAGATAATTGATAACTTTATAAATATTTTCTTCTCATTTGATAGGTGACCACTAATTCATTAATTTAATAAAGTAAAATCATTTATTAGTGAGGTTGGCTATGAAAATCTTAACATAGACAAGGAATCACTTTAGTTTAATAAACTCTTTGAGGTATTGGGATGAGAAATATCTAATATTACCTTGTTTTCATAGGTTATACATCAATTCTGTTATATCATAACATGATGAAAATATATTTTCCTAGTTTTACATAAAAACTAAATTTTAGTGCAGTCACCTTCAAGTCATGTTGTCATAGTTAATTAAACAATGTCTCGAGACTAGTAATATGATCATATAATTTCTAAGTCTTAACCAATCATTCATACATGTATAAAAAAATTACCTTCCTCGAAAGAGGATTGAAAATAATGTACATAGAATATTGATATGTTGAATAGTCATTCTTCAATCTAGAGGGAAGTAATTTATAGAAATATACCCCTTGGGGTTCTCCTAAGACAGTAGCCACTTCGTCTTCAAGGGATATCTAAATCATTTTGTAAACATATTACCCATCCATGAAGGAGAGGGTTTAGAATCCATCCATTTAATTTATCAACAACTTAATGAAAAATAATGGGAAATAAAGCATCAAGAAGTTCTGTTTGAGATCCCCAAAGTCAATAGAAACCATGATATGCCAACTCTATCACTAGGTAGAATTATACTAGAAACCCATATGGGGTATCAAAAATCCAAAATGAATTTGTCCTTGATAATATTATATATTTTAGATTTTCACTTAGTGTTGTGGGTTAGATGCATTCTCCTATCTACCTCCATATAACCACACTAATATTCTGGTACACCCATATAATGGTTACTCACATCAGGATACATTGATGGATTTCCTTATAGTTATAGGATAATAAATCTAGATATTTTCTCAATAAGGATGTACACATGTATTATTCGTTAGGGGACATGGAAAGACTAATAAATTTACGTTTTGAATATAATTATGTATCCAAAATCACACAATCGGGTTTATTGATTTTAGGGGTATACCATTCCTTAAATACTAGAGAAGTGTCTAAATCATCATCATCTTATTCCTCATCAACATCACTAATATTATTAAAAGAATACTGATATGAATTTTAAAATTTAAAAGGTAATATGAGAAAATCATTAGATCCACAAGTTGATGCATCAGAATATTTTTTATCTTCATTGAAATAAAATTCTTATATTTCATGATAGGGAACATTGAATGTAATTTATATAATGATAATTGAAGTGAATGGCCCAAATAATGATATTTTTTACGGATAAATATCAACTTGGTGAAAAAACCTTAGATATATTGATATTGAATGATGGATGGTCACTTCTATGTTGTAATAACGATGATATAGGGTTATGTTAATATGCATAAATAGTGAATTACTCTTTTACACTGCTATTGATAGATTCTCAGTAAGGTAATATTTTTGACAATCATAAGATATGAAGGTTCTTTGATACTTTGGTCTATAAAACCTAACTCACATGAATTTATAATTAAATATATAAATAATTTTTCCCCTGTTATGATTATATAAACACATAATATTTTTTGAGTCCACTACATGGATAAATAGGAATCATATTCAATCCATTAGTGTTAGTAATCCAGATGTAATTATGATCCACTAGATTTTTCCCCTCCATTTTATAAATCATGTATATACATATATATATTGTAATTTTCAAGACTAGATATGGAAATTATAATCATAAATAACTTCATCTTATCTGATGATAGAGTATTTAATGTGCTAATTTTATGATGTGTAATGTCATGAGTTGTTCAGTACAGGTCAAAATTTTCAAACCCTTAGAATTTTTGGATTTTGGTGAGTTGTATAACTCTTTCTCTGGATCATAAGTTCTTTATTATGAGAGTTCTTTTGACCCACGGTATTGTATTAATATAGGTTTTATTTATCAGGAATTTTCTTGTAATTTTAAGTGGTATTTGGCTCTATCAGAGTCTGAAAACTAGTTTCAAGATATTGTATACTAGGGAACACTATCTTTCCAAACAATGTGGCCTCTAATTCGAAACTGTGTGACCCTCTAGGTGAATTGGACATGGTTTGAAAAACTGTGTAGGTGGGAGAACATGGTCATGTGAAAACTATATAACCTTTATTAGAATGGATTTTCAGGGTCTTCGTATAGTTTGGGAAATTTTTTTCTAGGACCATGCACGGTGTGGTTCCTAGAGAGTGGTTACCACAAGGTTTATACAAATTTTTTCAAACCATGCGACCTCCTTAAAAGGTAAAAATGAAAAAACATTTTTAAGAGGTTCTCCCCTTTTTTTATTCTCCTCATGTGATCTCTACCTCCAATAGCTAGGGATCTCTTCATCTCCTTCTTCTATGATTTAATCATTTTCCTCTATTTGAGCTTTTTTTCTATCATTGATGGTCATAATGGAACTAAAATAGTATACCTTTGAGTTATATTGCTTCATTTATTCATTTATTTCTCTATATAGTGCATTAAATCATTAACATAAATTTTAACCGATATTCAAGGTGTTCATCTAAAACACTAGTTTTATATGAATCGGTGAATGTTAGTGGCCAATACTGGATAAAATAGAATCTACACACACAAGGTAGGTGGTTCCAAGAATTTAAATTTATTAGATCATGTTTTTGTTGTGTTTTATTGAGTTCACCATTAAGTTTTCTTAGACACACATCTATAAAATTAATTCTTTCTTTTAAATTAATTAATTGACCTTCATAGGTTTCTATGGAAAATCATATCCATTAATACTAATCACTTAAGCATGGTCATAGGCTTCATACCTTTGGAATATTATAAATTTGTGTTATTTTATTAAATGTAATTGTTATATTAAATGTAATGAGTTCAATGGAAATTTGATGATAAATACGTAAGGATTTAGATGATATTGACAATATGGATGAGGTGACCTAGTTTTCCATTTTAAAAGAGGCATGGAAACATCATGTGATGTTTTTCACTGGTACTGTGACATGGTCATAAGGTTAAGGTGACAAGGTTGTCTAGTTATAGGCATAGTCTGAGTTATATGATAAGGTTTTTGTCATCGGGTTGATAGACAAGTTCCCAAGGGAACATGGTGTTCAGTTGATGTGGCTTAGGAACATTTTTGAGATTTCTTATTACCGTGATTGGTTGATAATTTGATGGATTAGTGTGAACAAATATAGTACACATATGATGTGGTGGTATTGACCACTCATGTAGGTATATTCCTCTGTTATTTGTGACATAAGGTGGTATCAACGATCAGTGGTGTTGATGGTTCTTTCTATTGAAAAACATTTGGATGGTGAGGAGCCATCGGTTGATGGTGTTCAAACCATTGGTTGGGGGTAGAGCCTCACTATACATTGGGATCGTTATCCCATGATTATCTGGGAGGTTATATGTCATAATTCTTTGGGATGTTGGATATTGATCCAATGGTGGTTATTATTTACAGGGAAGGCATAATTGTTCCTCAGACATCAGGTTTCAAGACGGTGGGGATTTATGAGTAGAGGTACAAGAGACTAGATACTTAAATGGGATTGCCTTTGGGATATCAATTATATGAATAGTGGTATGAGGTTCTGGGTTATATTTTTTTGCTGTGGAATCCGAGGGTTGAGTTGGGTTGATTTTCATCATGGGATTACATGGGATTTATCCCAAGAATCCTCTTCACTCTAGTTATATCAGAAATGGATAAAGTTGTTGATTTCTTCCTTGGGGATGCTAAGAACAAGGGAATAAAATTGTTTATTTGATGTTCATGGTCTCATTAATTAACATTTATGTACAAATTCTTTATAAAAGATGTATGATACACACATATTGGTACTGTTCTACTGATATTTATTAATACACCATACATGGTCCCTTTAGGATGAGTGTATACTTTATGTCATCACAATCATGTAATGGTTTGGGTTGTGGAATTTGACCTTAGTTATCGTATCATACATCTTATCAAGGGTTGGATGTAAAGGGACCTTGAAGGTTCCTATATCATCTATAGTTAATTTTTTTTGTCTTTTTTATCACCATTCTTATAAAATATATGCAGTGAGGTCACCCATTAGTGACCAGATATATTTATTTATTATATTGTATGAGCTAACTTGTATCCAGGTTTCTATAAATTATATATCATGGGGATTTATCCTAAAAATGGTATAATAAGATGGTTAATTATTATTCTCACTATATATTTATGATTTTCAAAATTCATGTTATTTCTTCCACTATATAGGGATACGGGTCCCATCCTTCATGGCATTTATTTTCCAATACTTTAAATATTTATCTTCAAAATATTACAATTATTACAACCAAATGGTATATTCTCCTACTATCACCTCTATACAACCAAAATACTAGTATTAATCCTTTTCTGTTTGGAGAGTATCATTTAAGGCTCTATGATTAATCATCTTTGAGTACTATTCTAGTGAAAAAATTGGTTTAGCCTCTAGAAATGGTACCAAAGCAGTTCATGAATGGAAATTTGTAGTACTGTTTGGAAAGATACTACTGGTATCAAATGATTTCATTTTTTATTAGTATTACTATTTGGGTTATAGTATATTGAAGACTATAATATATTCAGAAGAGGGCTCAGAACTCGGGTTTCGGTTCCTATAGCCTCATGCATGGGGGACCGACCATGATTCCAATTGTGGGAAATTCTTGTTATGACATGCTCTTTTTTTAGATGATATGATTTCCAAATTGAGTGGTACACTTAGGTGTGATTATTACCAATTATAATATGTGACCATTTTCCTTGAATGGATAGTGAGGAGCTGTTTGATTCTTGTCTAGGTATGGAAAGGATTGATTTTGGACCATTGACCCAGGATGGAAAAGAGAATATTTATTGTTCTTTCTTAATAGGCACACATGATATATATATATATACATATATATATGTTTGTGTGTGTGTTTTTGTGTCATGATATGTTTTTTATATTTATTGGAAACATGTATTGATAAAAGAGCGTCCAGGTTGTTTAAAGTGTTCACAAATGTAGGTAAAAATTGAGTTTCTATTTATGTGATTTGATATGGTATTTGTGATATGAATATGTTTTAATGGGTTTGATAAGACTAGTAAAGGATAATTACAGGGGGTGGGATGTTTAAAATTTCATAAAATAAGCTAAGCAACATTTTCTTGATTATCCCCTTGGTGGTATCTTACACTGCTATATCATATTGACATGTGAAACCTGACGCTGATGTGGGTAGGTGTGGGGCCATGGGTATGGATTTATATGTGATACCTATATATGATATGGGTAGGTAAGGGGTGATGATGTAAAATGTTGTGTGACCTTGTTATGATATGGGACTGTACTGGTGGCAAGAATTTTCTTCTTATTAACGAATTCCCTATCAACATTATTTTAATATATGTTATTATAGTTGTCTTCCCATGTCATTGTTATTAAAATGGTTTCCACCTTGGTGTCTCCTAGAAGAGCATCTACTGGGAAATGATATGGTGCTTCATGAGAACGCACAGGAGGAGAACCCTGAGGGTCAAGATGAGGCCTTAATAGGTCAGAAAGATAATAAGACACATTTATAGAATCTTGTGTGGGAATAGATATAGGTTCCAGTATAGGCGAGTTAGCTGCATGATATGGTAGCTTTTGGTACATGTCGTTATGTATAGCTCAAGGTGAGCCTAGTGAATTTTATACAGTGTATTGATAGGGGAGCTCAGTGAGTTGAGCCTTTAATGTAATACCTAACTAAATATTTCCAGTCATAGTACCCATCACAATTTCTAGGTGAGGGTGGAATAAAGGCTGATGAGAAATAGATATAGTCAATGTACACAAACATTGACTATATTAAGACACCTCCGCTCTAGAGGGTGAAGTTGGAGACATACATTCTCAGAGGATAAGAAGATCATTAGTGGGATGTATAGGTTCATGTTTGTCGATATGAGGTACTGGAATAGAAGGACCTCATGGACTGGTTCGTTAAGCCCTTATTACCAGAGACACTGGGGATGGAGAGAGATCATGATCCTCTGAGCCTATGATAGGGAGACAAGTCCTTCATGGTCAATGTAGTTACTTTCACAGACTTTTCACATTTTTCAACTCTTATGTTAGGTGATGACACAATAAGGGTAAGTAATTTTTTGGTTGGTTTACAACATGTCTTTCTTTTGCAAGTAGACATATTCAAGTTGACCTCATTCTCAAGGGATTATATTCAAGGACTGAATGTTGAGGGAAATTTGATGGACACATCTTCTTTGAAATGGGTGACAGATTTATGAGATTTCAGCAGCGATGGTTAGATAGTTGGAAGCTAGGCCGAGGGTAATCTTAGAGGGGTGATTAGCGAATATTATTGAGAAACACACATGGGAGAGGGTATTTGATAGTGAGTATCCAGTGTGGGAAGTATGGACATGTGCGGAAGTAGTGTTATTGGGCACTAAAGGTTTTCAACGAATGTTTCCGAGCTGGGAATCTTGAGAGGTTTTGTTGGAAGCCTTCTTGGATAGCGAGTAGCTAGGGACCATGGAAAACTCATAAAACTACGAATAAACTAGGAGTGGTAGTATGAGCTGGTATCTAGGATTTGTATACACATATAGGTTGTGGAAGAGATAGTGGGACCCAATACTGGGCTTAGGGTCTAGTTCCTGGATAATCTCTACAGGAAGGCCAACCCTCAGGTAGTTGGACTTCATTCTAGGTCCACATAGTGGACAAGCCAAGTGTAGAGTAGGTCGGGGAGCATCCTAAAGTAATGGGTACATTGTATATGTGACCGGGGTGTTTTTATTTAATAATGTACCACTATATAGGAATAAATTATTTTGGGTGAATGCGGTGAACGAGCTTTTTTTAGACCAACTAAATAATGATTTGTAGGCCGAAATCGACTGGATGCATTATACATATATATTTAGTTAATGGAAAATGGATCTCATGTGGGAATAGATGAAATTCATGGTTATTTTAGGTGTGTAGGAATCTAGACATTGACGTGATATGGGTTATATAAGAGGTTTTTAGGCATTTTGGAATCGGTATGACGCAGGTTTCCCTGAGATGTACTGACATCAATGCATCGATGAGATGTGGGATTATATGGGTTCCCAATGTGGCATTGGTAATTTTGATCATCTATTGAGATGTAGTAATTTTACACATATATTGAAATGCTGAACCAATTTGGATTCATGTGAAACATGGGCGTGATGTGGGAATCTGTTCTGATGTGGTACATGATGAGTCTCGGATTTGACATGATCATGATATTAGATTGTGATGAGGTTCAAGATTGATGATGCATCATAGGGGGAATTTTGAGTTTGAGTATGGTCAATGACGCATCGGTTTATTTTCATTTTGTGTTGGGAAGTGACCAGGTTAGGTAACTCCTATAGTGGGGAGGGCCTTGGGAGAGTTGGAATGTAACTTTTAATTAGGGTAGACCAACTGATTTTATTGATACAGTTATGTTTATTATCATATCTGTGGAATTGTTTATAGCTAGAGTATGACATAAATTTAGGTGGGGACATTTTAACATTCTATGTTTTTATAGAGGGTTGAAATCCTTACCTAGGGAGAAATAGTGGGGCCAACCAAGTGTACTAGAAATGGATTCAGAACCCATGCATGAGGGTGTTCATGGTTGTAAGAGAACTCTACAATGATTAATAGTGTGGATTTTAATAGTTTTGAAAATTGCACACCATGACCATTCATGGTGTGGCACCTAAAAAATGGGTACCACACTATTCTAAAGATTGTGTGATAACCATGCATCCTCATTAAAAGGGAAAATGATCATTTTCCTTGTTTTCATCAAGAGGTTATCCCCATTTTCCCTCTGCGCATGTGAGGACCACCAGTAGTAGGTAGGGATCTCCTCCTCTCCCTCTCTTTGTATTTGATCCTCATCCCTGATTTGAGCTCCATTTTTATTATCATCGATCTTATTAAAACCAAATTGGTATGTCTTCAAGTCCTCTTGCATCGATTCTTCTTTGATCTGGCGATATGGTTCACTACATATGTGTGATTTATATTACCTTATTTTCAAAGTTATGATTAATAATGATTTTTTACAAAAAAACTTGACTTAGAGGTCGATACACAATAAGAATGCATCTACCATGATGAGTTAGATGTTACCTATATTTATCTTTGACATCGACCTTGTTTTCGGGGTGTCATCATGAATATTCCCTTGGGTTTCTTGTGATAGACCTCTATAATATTAATGCTTTCTTTTACATTATTTAATTGAAATTTTTAGGTTCCTATTTGAAAACTCAACCAAAACTAATATTTTTTAAGCCTAATGATATTATTTTTTCTTTGTACAGCTTCAGATGGGGTTTAATTTTATTAAATATAATTTTTGTATTAATTTTGATGAGTTCCGTGGGAATTTTATGCATGTAGATAGAGGATTGATATGGTATTGACATTATAGATGACGTGAGATAGTGTTTTAGGTTGTGAGAGGCCCATATACATAGGGATATGTTAATAATAGGCTGGGATACATGTTCATTCGTTCGAGGCGACAATGTCTTAAGGATTCAGGTATGACCTGATTGGTTTTATATGGTGTTGACAATTCGGTTGATTGACATGGCTACAGGGGAATGAGGATATTAAATGATGTTTCCTTGGTGTATTTTGGTGACTTCCTCTCATTTTGATTAGTCAAAACTCTTTAGGAGCCATGTGCACTCAGATATGACCCATATGTTGATGCGGTATTCTGCACTCATGTAGGTAGAACCCTATGTTTTTGTAGATTTGGATGGAATCGACCGTCCTCTATGTTAGAGGTGATTTTCAAAGAATGACACATGGATAATGAGGATCCATCAGTTGAAAGTGTGGATAACATCAGTTGGGGGCTAACACTCTACGTACATGGGGCCGTTCAGCCGAGATTATTGGGGAGGATAGATTTCATCAATCCTCAGGACGTCATCTTTTGATTTAATGGTGGTAATTATTTTTATGGAATACATCACTATTCCTCAAACGTTAGGCTTCTATCTGATGGGGATTTATTATATGAGGTCTGAGGGACCAATTACATAATTGGGAATTCCATTGATATATTTTCCACTTGATTAATAGATGAAGTTTCCAGGTGACATTTTTTTAAAGCTGTCACTTAAGGGTCCTCCTGGGAGGATTTTCTTCAGGGGATGCCTTGGGATTTAAGAAATGGATCTTCTCCACTACTGTTATATCAGTGATTTTCGTAGAAAGTGATTTCTTCCTTGTGACTACTAAGAATAATGGAACCAAGTGACTTATATTATGTCCATGTGATGTTTCATTTATATTGAGATGAACTTTCTATAAAACAAATGTTTGATAAGAAAACGTAGATGTTGGCCTACTCATATTTATTCTCACATCCTACATGATCCCCTTAACGTTTGTGTAGACTTTATCACTTTGTGATCAGGTAATTGATCGGGATATTGAGTTATACCCTAGTGGTCATATCATGCTGCTTAGCTTGGGATGGATGGAAAGGGACCATGATGGTTGTTGCGTCGTCTAGAGTTTATTTATTTTATCATCTTATATCACCAAGATTATTATTTATTCGAAATGTGGTTATCCATGGGTGACCATTTCAGTTTATTTACTATATTGTATGACTGGACTACTATTATTATTTCTACAAATGGTATCTTGGGTTGATTTATCCTACAAATTGAATGTTGACATTAATGATTACTATTGTAGTTATATTTTTGTGATTCCATTATTGCATGTTATTACATATGCAATTTTGGGTTAGTATCATAATATTTATTTTCCACTGCTTAACAAATTAATCTATAGACTATTACTCTTATTACCACCAGTTGGTGTAGTCTCCCCACTATCAACTCTTTATATTGACACTTCTTGTTAGAAGCCATTGGCATATAGGGTGGTGTGCCTAATGCCCCATGGTCAATCATCCCTCAGAACTATTTGGGTGGGAATTGGGTTAGGGAAATACATGATGAAGGTATTATAGAATTAATATAGGTCTATTACCTCCCTATAAGAGTACTGAAGACTATGTCTTATTAAAAAAACATAAACCTAGATTTTTAAATGGGGAATTTTAATTAGCTTCTAAAATTGATTTTCCTAATAGGTTTATAGTCAATATTTTCATATCTTTGGATTTCATGTTGTAAGGAAAAAAGCTAGGACCATTATAACCCCAAAATTAGAGGGTTTTGACTAGTATGAGATTAATTATATTATGGTTTTTAATAAATGCAATATAGATGTTAGAGACATCAAGATTACCATATATATAAAAGGATACAGTTTATCCTTTCATAAAAAATATTTTATATTCCATAACAAAGGAGATGACCATATGACACTTAGTGGAACAAATCTCCACAAAATACTCCTCAGTAATGGAGTAATAATCATTAAACTTTTTAGGGCTTAATAGGACCTCAATGAGATTTTATTTGAGTTATTTGGAGAGTCTATGATTATTTAAAAATGAGTGTTTCTCTATAACAATTTCTATATATTTCATGATTTCATAAATCTAGATAAGGGGTACTCACTTATTATCATAAGGGTATTCATTACCCAAAATCATAGAGGATATGGCTACTTCTTTAATACTTCATTTACCAATTGAATATTTAGAAATATTTTTTTGGAAGATGGGTCAGGTTAAGATAGCCTTCCATAATTTCAATATGAACACAGTAATTAAATATACTTCAATTGGTCATCCAATATAAATTGATCTGATCTAGATCTTGAAGAATTGGGATTTTATTAGAACTCCAATTAGGCTCTTTAGTGTTCCTTATTTTTTTTATGGTATTTATGGACACTACCAAAATGACTCATTAGAATCAATGTTAATTTTTTCCTCATATTCTTTAACAACATCAGACTTTATAAACTCTCCCTTAGTTTTTAGTGGGGATATTACCTATATATATATATATATATTTCTTCCTCATAAAATTTGGGTACTTTCAAATTAATTACAATGATAATACTGTGTTTTAATCTTTATAGGATGATGATTCATTTTGGTGTAGTGGTTCTTGTTTTCTAAATTGATGGGATGGAGCCCATCCGCCAAAGGATAAATGTAAGTGATCTAAGAGGATATGAACTACATTATGTACCGGTAAATTATATTACTCATATATCTACTTCTACTAGGGAGTACGTTTTTGACTCCTAAATGAATATTATGATCAATATTTCATCACATATATTTCATGGGTATTTGGGGTCATAAAAGGCTAGCTCATTGATCCCTGTGTATGGTGTATACCTAGTTGACCAATTTATTACCCATGTAGTCTTCAAATATTGTGTTATTTTTTCAAAATATTCTTTCAATTCTCCATCTTCCTCTCATGGCATAAAATATACATAATTCACATGTTCCAAGGGCTCACTCAACATCACCCATCTAGATTCAATAATATTTTGATGAAATTTTTCAATGAAAAAGAAGGATTTGATGTTATACATCGACATTAAATATTTATATAAATAATTTAAATGATTATTGAGTCTGATTTCATAGTGATTTTTGTAATCATTATATATGAGTATGGGATTTTCATGATTAGAGATATAATACCCAAAAACCAATACATATGCAATTAATTAAATTAATTTTTTTAATATTCAATTTTTGGGTGAACATCATCCTTCTTCCCCTCTAGAACAGGTCCACGTTGATACTATTTTCACTAAATGGGAGGCCCCACGTTACATTTTGTTGTATTAGGATATGAGTATTTTATCTTTGATTTCTTGAGTATGGTTATTATTACATCCAATATATCATATTTATCCCCTTGAGATACTTTCATTGATCAAGAATTGGTATTAGAATGGGTGATGGAATCCTCCATGAACTATGTAACAACCAAGAACAACCAAAATTCACTAGGATGCTTCAATGGGATAATATATTTGTAAACTTGATAGTGAGGAATTTGTAATTCAAAAATACAATATTTGTTCCAGTGAATTATGAATCTTCAAAGAGTAATTCAATCCATTCAAACTTGTATTTAATTATGTGAGCCTAACATTGTTGATTTTTTTATAGTTTTAGGGAATGAGTATAGTTTTATCTTCAACATAGAACTGAATTAGTAAATCAACTACCATCACAGATCATCCCAAGTGGTAGTTTATCATACCAAAAGAGTAACAAAAAATAAAAATAGCAGGAGATCAATGGTTTGGAGATAACATATAAATGTTTTCACATCATACTACTCTAGAAACCAAATAATAGGGCCATGCTAAGACATAAACTAAAATATATTATTCTCTAGGTCACCCATTCCATTAAATAAGTGTAAGGTGGTATTCTCACATATTAGTGGAGAAGGAGGATCATATGGACAATAGAGATTTCACTTTATCTCTAGTTAAACTAGTGTATTTACCCCATTTATAAATTTCATTAAATTGATAAAGGACTTGATGGAGACATGGAGTTATATTGGAATTTTATCATTGGTTTGTTCTAGGGTATAGACTTTGAAAAGAACATGATATAGTTTTATTTCTCATTTTTTTCTATTGATATCCAATTTGATTTGGCCTACGTTTGCTTTTTTAAAAAGTGGTATATATTTCTCCAAGGGATGATGGTCTTAAAGATCATTTTATATCAATTTCAGATAAACTAATAGTCTAAAGTTGAAGCCAATCTGATGGTTGAGCCTTACTCTCATGGTTCGAGAAGATAGTTTATGTTGGATACACATTGGAGGATATACATTGGTCTCCAACTTGGAACTTTAATCAATAATAATAATAATAAATTTTTGTAGTAAATCATTTAGTTTTTTTGAATCCTACACCTTAGATTTATATAAGAAGAAACATTCTATTAAAAAAAGAGTTAAAATATCCTAGGGTGTTTGGTAGTTTGTTCATATTTCCCAACCATTCTGTTTTTCAGATTAAGCAGTCTATGGGGGAGGTAGATGATTATTCGGGGGACCTCTTATGATTTTGGTATGAATCATATGCTGGGTGTGTTCACCTTATTCATATATTTTTTGGTAACCATGTTATAAATATATGTTTCCTCACAACACTTTTCAACTCTAGATCAATGAACATTTTTATTTACACTGCTACCTTTGATGATTTTTACCAATACATAATTCATAGGAGAAATAATTTCCTAATAAAAGTTAAATGGGGAATTTTTATCTTTTGAATGTATACAAAGGGAATAATCATAATCCTACTTAATATATTTATTCCTATTGGGATTTTTTATCATATAACACCTTTGAAACATTCCATTATCTCCCTAATGATCTCATGTGAAGGATTTTAGAGGCTAGCCTACAAGGGATCCCATACTAATTTAACGAGGTGCATCCCCAATAGTGAATATGGATCATGTAGTGTAAAGTTAATTTTTTGATTTTCCCATGAGATAAATCCCAATTTATAGAAGAACATTTTTTATAGGTTAAGAGGGTATAATAATTTCCCCATACATATGGGATTATCTTGTATTTCCACATTTATCATCACATCCTGAAGTCATTGTATACATATTAAAGGATCATATGATTCCTTCCCTAAGGGAATTTATTGACCATAAACTTGAGTAAAATACTCCACACCATATTCACATCATTCTATGATACATATTTTAGGTGGGGGATTAGTGATTAATTATCAGACAACCATTACGATATTTAGATATACATATTAAAGGATCATATGATTCAATACTAAATTAAGAATCTGAGCCACAAAAAATGCTACAAATTAAAACTTGTGATAGACCTCACTTTTCACTATGATGTTTTTGGAATACACCACATAATATAGATCTTTGTTACATGTTTATAAAAGATTCACCCATAGGTTTCGATGTAGAATATGCATTCACTACTCTTATAATTAATTTTTTATGTCATACTGAGAAGTGGAAATAGTACAAAATATTATAGGAATATTATCTTGAGATAATACATTCAACATGAACATATCATATTTATTTAATTTGGGTAGAAATTCATCTTCTTCATCCAACCACAGTGGTCATTCTTTAGTGCCCTTATTTACATGATAAAAGATATTTTTAATACCCTCAATTTTAATAGAGGATAAGAAATTTGCGATAGGTTTAGATAAGAAAATTCATCCTATATTATCCTTTAGATGTGATAAGGTGTCTCTAATAATTGATGATGTGCATGGTGTAGTTTTTATTGACTCCATGGGTGACTATCAATATGAAGTTGATGTCAATGAGGTTTTATTATGTAAAGGTCCTTAATTCCATTATTGTATATTATGGTATGGAGGGTATTTGTAATGTTCACCATAGAGAATACCTCCAGGGATAGAATCTTGGGTTCTATAGGGAGGACATACAAGGTTTCTATTTATTCATGTCCTATAAAAGAGAAGATATTCATCCCAATTTATTTAAATTTTGAAGGGTGTACCTCTTCAGTTTTTATCATGGGGGGATCCCCATGGTTAATTTTTATATTTTCATGAGGAGGTGCTCTATCGATTATAATATACTAAGGGCCTACATCATTAATAAGATATATACCATGAATATGAACCCCATGGTCATTGATAATTTTTTCTATTAATGGGGATTTAGTAGATTCTTGGGATTGTATTTAAATGATATCAAGGTCCATAATACCTTAGCATGGATGTGGGATGTATTTTGAACTTGTTCCTAGATTTTATGATTTAATTCATGAGATATTATATAACTTCATTTTCATGTGATCGGGGGTGGAACCTTCATCATGATGGGATTCCCATGGTATAAGAAATAACCCTAATATAATGGAACCCTCATTGATTACTTTCTTCTATTCATCAAAATATGTGATCTATTTCCCTAAACTCTTTCCAAAATATAATTGTGGGCCTCATAAGGACTTTCATGAGCGAATATATAATCATGTCACTAGTATTAATATAGTATTATAATATTTTGAATGGATTAATATGTGAGTATAGTAATTTGAGATTACTCTTTATTTGATTGGACCATATTATATCAGTGAGTTTTATTTGTTTGTATAGGGATATGAACCCGACCCAATGTTATTGTGTGAACATATTGTTATACTTTATTAGTGGGTTTGGGTATATCACCCTAATATAATGTGATTTTTGGAATATTTCAATGATCTATTTTCATAGTGTAAAAGTTATTTTTCTTCTATGAAGTGAATTCTGGGATACGAAAATGATATCAAGTGGATCAGGGATGAAAGTCTGTCCCAAATCATTATTACATTGTTATATGATCAAAATATCAGACAAAATAAATGTTGAGATATGAATCCACTACAGAGTCGATATCATGATATTTTGATGGGTACTTAAATCTTTATTTGGAATAGGAATATGGGTTTCCACAAGATTACCATAGGTATATGTTTATGGGATTAATATGGGACAGAAAGGATATGGTATTTCCCCCCAGTTTTTATTAGGATATATCAAAATTATCATTTTGAAGCTGTTAGCATACATTAAAGGTATTTTTGATGGAAAGTGGGAATATGGGAATCCATTATGGGAATGAAGATATATTTCTACTCCTTTTCTTCAGTGATCTATCTCCCTTAGTGAAACAATAAGGCCCCAGCCTTAAACCTTACTTAATCTTGAGTTATTACAAGATTACACATTGAGGATCTTTTTGGGTTTAGAGTTTTAGAGAATTAGATCATAAAACATGCATTACATTCCACATATAAACAAAGTGGTTACATAGAGATATTATTCTTATTTCCCATCAATGGAAACATATTTAAAATAAAACATGGATTCTTTCTTGACACTTCCTTGACACTATCATCATATCATGTACCTTTCCCTTGACCTGTGAAAAAGATTTCAAAAAACTTTGGATGAGCATAAAAAGCATAGTAAGGGATCTAAAAATACGGAAAGGAAACATGGGTACATATATACATAAGAATGAAATCATACATTACCCATAAAACATAAGCACTTTAACATACCTCGTCAAATCATGAATAAATCATAGAAATCATAAGACATAAAGGTAACTTGAGGCATTCATAACATTCTTACGTAGGGAGTAACCCACTTGGTTACGTTTGGAATACCCATCACATTATATTCCCTAAATCTCTTTGGAGAAACCTTAAAGTTTAACTCCTTCGCATTACCCAATGCATTGGAGAGCTATATCGGGCTCACCCGCCCTTAGTTTATCACGGAACCACCCGTCTTCATAATAATTCCCAAGAACATCAACATAATCATATCACATAAAACATGCATAAAGGAAACATAACATTTCCACCTTTCAATCACAAGATATCAATAAAAAACATTGATATAAAAACATTTTGAAAACCATTTTCAATACCAAAATTAAATAAAATTAAAACATGGTATTTATTTTTCTTTTTATAAAAAAGGTATGGCCTGTAGACGAAGCTGAAACTCAAATAACGGTCACGGCGGCGGAGTAGTCGTTGTCGCCGCATACGTAGGACAAAAACATTCCCTTTTGCCATTTATTAAAACGCTACGTATAAAAAATATTCCTTTTGAATAAACGTAAAAGTAAAAGGGGTTTATACACCGTATAAAAGAAGGTTGTATATAAAACAAAATATGCCTCAATGAAAGAAGATCGAGACGAAGTCCCATACCACGGGTCTGACTTGACTCGATCGTTCATTAATGTCCTGAATAATAAACTTGAGTTAATTTCTACTTTCTTAAGAACCTTTTTCAAGTTCATTATTCATTTTATATCACTTATTTTCATGTCATTAACACTATGTAATTATTTAAGTTAATAACGGTCGTTTTAACGATCAATGGTACTTGAGTCAAAGATAAACCCTTTATAATTACAAGTTGTTCATGTATCCATTATATCCAGAATTATAATCATGATGTATATATCATATATATTTAGTATATACATGCATTTATAATATTACATAATCATTTAGAGGTAATAAATGAAATGCACCATTCATGGAGACGGTAATCCGTACGTACACATGAACGCTACTTTCATTTCTATTTCGTATTTTATAGAATTTAATCATAATGATATAAAGTTATATTATAATTCCAGTATAATATCATATATAGTATTATTGTTACATCCTTTATACGTCCCACATATGGTATTTAACGAATCAAATCACTTTGAGGGGGCGGTAGTCCACACTTCCTTAAATGAAGATATCACTTTTACCCATAATGGAAACCATAAAGGTATTCCCAAAATGAAAAATACATAAGATTAAGGAAAACATAAACATATTATATATCATATATAAATATAGTGACATCTTAATGTCCACCTTTGAACATGTTAAAATAATGTTGAACAATCATCGTTTCGAGAGGCATAAATTCACCATCCACGGAAACAGTATGTCCTTTAACCATTAGATGTAGGTGTGTGTAAGTGTAGCTCAAATAATTCTTATAACAACATCCTAGTATATTGAAGATACTGTAGTTGTCATAAAACAAATGAATAAAAAGAGTTTAGGGGGTTGGAGAAGCAAAATAAAACAAAAGGATTCAAGTGAAGACATTACCTTAAAATCGGGTAACTCCCTTTGGTTTGAGCTCAAAGGCTTCCTTGGGAATGCTTCTGCCCAAAGTGAGGCTTCAAGGAGTAAGAGAGGGATGTGGAGAGACAAAATGGGCAGGGTTTGGCCGAGCCAAAGGCTTTGGGAGTGTGGGTAAGGAGGTAGAGGTGGGGGCCTTTTATAAGAGGAGAGGAGGGGCAGTCTTGGAAAGTAAAGAAATGTTACTTTATTTGAAAATGATTTTCGGATTCAAAAGGTCCCACATTAATATAATTCGAGGTTAAGGTGATAATAATTCTAAATCCACCCATCCAATAGTTTTTGGACATGTGTAGGTCATATATTTTACATTATCATTTCATTTTATTTAAATCCTTTATTAATGAGGTAATCGCTGCTTCATCATAATTTCATAAATAATTTATTTTTTTAATGTCTAAAAATTATAAAAAAATATCATGATGTAGGAAATATTTTTATCTTTCTAATGAATATTTATAGTTCAAAAGAGATTTTATTTAGACAAATTAAAAAATAGTTTACTTAGGTGATACATTCTTTGTCACATTTAACATTCTTTAAAAATAAAAAGATAAAAAGTCACTTTCTAAGAAAAGTGATACCATGGGGCCCCCAAGTTTGGAAAAAGGCATAACATGGTCGTCCATGAGACAACCAGTAGCCTTAGGACACATGTTGGGGTCTTTTTGTATTATTATGATATCATTTTATTATCCTTAAATACCTGATTACTCATTAATCAATATAATTAAAGATAATTACCGTCGTTACTATTCATAATGTCAAAAAACAAGAGTCTTGATTAAATATTTTGGACCTTATGATTCCAAATATGTAATCCATTTTACCAAATTCCAATCATAGAAATTGTAATAATTGATTTAAAAATAATTCCCGTTGTCAAAACAAATAGCGGGTTTTTTTTGAAACAATATCTATGAAAAGTTTGGCATTAGTTTATGCCCAATTTCAAAGTGAAATTAATCCTAATGACCACCATTGGATTAAATGGTAAAAATATATTCTAATTTAACTTTAAAAACAATTCAAAAGATAATCTAATCATATAAATAAAGTAGATTAAAAAGCAGTTTTGATGTAAAATACAGTATTTTTCACAATCCATAAAAAAATGAACATTTTCAGAAAAATACCAAAAATTCACCCAAAGTAAATTTTGATGTCCCAATCATAAATAATAAGTTTATTTTGACAAACATAGCTTATAAAATTTTCATAAGATAGATTTAAAAATGGTTACCCATTAAAAGGCAGTAAAACAATCCTTTTAAAAATATTAGTGTATTCCATGCTTAAGATTGGATTTATTTTCTTTTTAAGCCTCTAAAACAATATCTAATTCATTAATAGACATAGATAAAAATATCTATTATTCATTACTTACTTGGGATGTTACATCCTTCCCCCCTTTAGAAAATTGTGTCCCCGCAATTTATTTACTTATCGAATAAATGGGGGTACTTATCCCTCATTGCATTTTCCTATTCCCATGTTGCCTCTTCCATCATGTGGTTTTTCCACAAAAACTTTACCTGATTAATCACCTTATTTCGTAACACATGCTCCCTATGGTCAAAAATCTAGACTGGTTGTTCCTCATAAGATAGGTTCTCTTCCAGTTGAACTACCTCTGGACTCAAAACAAGAGATGGATCTGGCATATACTTTCTCAACATCGAAACGTGAAAAACATTGTGTACCTGAGATAAACTCGGAGGTAAAGCCACCCGGTATGCAACTGATCAAACTCTCTCCAGAATTTCATATGGTCAAATGAACCCTGGACTCAGCTTTACTTTCTTACCAAATCTCATCACACTTTACCATGGTGAGACTTTGAGAAAAGCATGATGACCTACCTCAAAAGTTAGATCCTTCCTCCTATTGTCTGTATAACTCTTCTACCTACTCTGAGCTGTTCTCATGTGTTTCTGAATCAGCTGAACTTTTTCTGCCATCTCTTCTACCAATTCTAGTCCCATCAACTTCCTTTCACCCACTTCATCCCAGAAAGCTGGAGTTCGACACCGCTTCCCATATAATGCCTAAAATGGTGCCATCTGTATACTAGAGTGAAAACTATTATTATATGAAAATTCAACCAAGGAAAGATGTTGGTCCCAACTTCCCTGGTAATCCATTGAACAAGCTCGTAGCATATCCTCCAAGGTATGAATTCTTCGTTCTGACTGCCCATCTGATTGAGGATGAAATGTTGTACTAAAATTTAATTCAGTACCCAACGACTTCTGAAGGCCTTTACAAAAGTTAGAAGTGAACTTGGGATCACGATCAGATACAATAGAGAGGGGAAATCCATGTAACCTGACTATCTCTTTAAGATAGAAACGGGAAAGTTGATCTAGGGAAAAATTATCTTGTATAGCAAGGTAATGAGAAGATTTAGTCAAGCGATCAACAATAACCCAGATTGCATATTACCTCGAGATGTCTTTGGTAATCCCATAACAAAGTCCATGGATATATTCTCACATTTCAACTCTGGCACTGGTAAAGGCTGAATGATCCCTTTCGGTAACTGCTGCTCTGCTTTAACCTATTGACATGTCAAACACTTCACAGTAAAATCAACAATATCTATTTTCATTCCATCCCACCAGTAATACTCCCGCAGATCTCTGTACATCTTAGTACTTCCAGGATGAACTGAAAACGGAGAACTATGAGCTTCACATAACAACTCTCTCTTCAATAGTGAATCACAAGGCACACACAATATCTTCCCAAATCACAGAAGGCAATCATTATCAATGATGAATTCAGAAAACTTGCCTTTCTGAACCAGCTCTACCTTTTTCTGCAACTCACTATCTTGCTTCTGTGCTTGCTTGATTCTATCTGATAGAGATGATCTCACTGATACCTGAAACAAAACATAAGAACTTCCTGCACCAACAACATATATGCCAAAGTTCATCAAATCCTTAACCAAAGGATCACATTCCAAATGCAACATTGGTAATGAATCATTACTTCTTCAACTCAAAGCATCGGCCACTTTATTTACTTTTCCCGGATGGTAATGAATTGTACAATCATAATCCTTGATTAATTCTAGCCATCTCCTCTGTCTCATGTTTAACTCTTTCTGAGTGAATATATACTTTATACTTTTGTGATCAATATATATTTCACACTTTACACCATACAAATGATGCCTCCAAATTTTTAAAGCGAAAACAACAGAAGCTAATTCCAAATCATGTGTAGGGTAATTTACCTCATGAGTTTTCAACTGTCGTGAAGCATAAGCAATTACCTGACCATTCTGTATTAGGACGCAACCAAGTCCTTTCAATGAAGCATCACTGTAGATAACAAACTCACCATTCCTGGAAGTTAGTGCCAAAACTCAAGCATTCACTAATCTTCTTTTCAATTCCAGAAAAAAATCATCACATTCTTTTGTCCAGATAAACTTAACACCCTTCTGAGTTAGCTTAGTCATTGGACGAGATAACCGTGAATTTTTTTTAAAAACCCTTCGTTAATAGTCTGCCAAACCAAGGAAGCTACGAATCTCAGTTACATTTGTGGGTCTTGGACAATCTTCCACAACTTTTGTTTTTGCATAATCAACAGTTATCCCATCTTTAGAGACAATGTGACCAAGGAAAGAAATTTGTTGCAACCAAAACTCACACTTGCTGAATTTTCCATATAGTTTCTTTTCTTTTAAGGTTTTCAAGATAAGCCTTAAATGTATTTCATGCTCCTCTTTACTTTTAGAAAACACCAAAATATCATCAATGAAAACCACCACAAACTTATCCCAGAGCTCATGGAAAATTCTATTCATTAAGTCCATGAATACATCAGGTGCATTGGTTAGCCCAAAAGGCATTACTGCAAATTCATAATGGCCATATCTTGTACGAAACGCGGTCTTTGGAACATCTTCTTCCTTTACCTTCAGCTGATGGTACCCCGATCTCAACTCAATCTTTGAAAAATACTGAGCTCCCTAGAGCTGATCAAACAAATCATCGATATGAGGCAAAGGATATTTGTTCTTAACAGTGATGTTATTCAAGCCTCTATAATCAAAGCAAAGTCTCATTGAACCATCTTTCTTTTTAACAAATAAAATAGGAGCACCCCATGGTGATGTGCTAGGTCGAATGAAACCTTTCTCTAATAAATCTTGCAATTCCTCCTTCAACTCTAAAAGTTCAATTTGAGCCATTCGATAAGGGGGTTTTGAAATTGTCTTAGAATCAGGAACTAAGTCAACAGTAAACTCAACTTCCCGATCTGGTTTTATTCCAGGAAACTCATCAGGAAAAACATCAGGATACTCATTTACCACTGGCACATCATTAATCTGAACAGTTCCCTTGTTTTCAACAATGTGTGCAAGGTAACATTCAATTCCATCTTTTACATGTTTCTTGGCCTCTTGATAAGTTATCAACAGTAAGGGTTCATTCTTGTACACACACTGAAATACTTTCTGAAAATAAACTTCTTTAGCTCTACAGTCAATCTTAGTATGGTAAATAGAGATCCAATCCATACCCAGGTTAATATCAAACTCTACTAGAGGTAGAACAATAAGGTTTGCATGTAGGTTCTTTCCACAGACAAGTATAGGAAGATTCTTATAAATTCTTTTTGCCTCAACATTTCCCACAAGTATTTTTACCAAAAGTTCAGGAGTCATTTCTTGAGATGGTATTCCCATTTTACTAGAAAAGGTTTCCGAGATGAAAGAATGTGTGGACCCCGAATCAAACAACACATTGGCATAATCTGAAAAAACAAACAAAGTACCTGATACAACATCATTTGATGGCCCGACATCTACTGAAGTAGTTGCAAAGGATTTCACCACCCCTTTGTGCTTGTAGTCTAACTGCTTCCCATCACTCAAGCACTTTGTCAGACACTCGTTTTCATAGTGACCCATCTCATTGCACTTAAAACATTTCACTGACTGTAAATCAAATTTGGTCCTACCTTCACCTTGATCTTTTTCAGTGCAATAAAGAGCCTTCTTTCCCATCTTACCACATCAGTAGCACTTTCCAGAATTCATAAGACATTCCCCAGCATGCATTTTTCCACATCTATCACAAACTGGAAACGTAGATTTCTTACCATCAGACTTTTTTGAAGAATTCTTCCGTTTCTCCTGCCACCTTGGTCTCTTCTTCTGCTGGTTGTTATAGAACACTTAATCATCAGCAAACTCCATTTCCACCTTCTCAGCACATCGAACAAGGTTTTCATAACTTTTGAACTCACGAGAAGCTAATGCCCTTCGACATTTTTGCTTTAATCCTGAGTAAAAATGATTGATTTTACTATCAAGGTCTCGGATAAAATTTGGAGCATACCTTGCCAATCGAGTGAACCTTTCTTCATAGGTAGCCAATGAGTCTTCCTCTGGCCTCAATTCCAAGAATTGTTTTTCCATCCTAAGTGGAACAGCCTTAGGAAAATACTTTTCATGAAACATACCGTTGAATTCATCCCAGTAGAGAGCATCAATCTCATCAGCGTCCCTGATATTTTTAACCATCGACCACCACTGATCTTCTTCACCCTCCAAACGGTAAATAGCAAGACTAACCTTTTGATTTTCTGAACACCGCATGACATCAAAAATCTTCTCCAGTGATTTAATCCACCCTTCAGCTTCCACAGGGTCAGATGATCCTCTGAATGATGGGGGATCTTGCCTCATGAAATGTTCCACCGCTGACATGTGCCTCTGCAGTTGATCTGGATGATCTCGTGCATGGATACCACCACCATTTATCGATTGAGTCAACTGCGCCATTACTGCAACAGACTGTTCAGTTCCAATTCCGACCATCTCAGGATGCTGATTCAGAAGGTTATTTCCTTCTGCATGCCTTCCTAGCACCGCTTCCCTGTTTCCTCTGCGGAAAACCATTCTGAACAAACATGTCTTAGATGAAGCAACATGGTAATCTTTAAATGCTATATCATTTCAATTTGACCATAAAAAAATATTTTTGGATAATCATTTAATATAATTCTAAATCCTAAAGTTATCTAAACTGACCTATGATACCAACTATAAGTACACAGCCTTAAACCTTGCTTAATCTTGAGTTATTACAAGATTACACATTGAGGATCTTTTCGGGTTTAGAGTTTTACAGAATTAGATCATAAAACTTGCATTACATTCCACATATAAACAAAGTGGTTACATAATGATAGTATTCTTCTTTCCCATAAATGGAAACATATTTAAAATAAAACATGGATTCTTTTTTGACACTTCCTTGACACTATCATCATATCATGTACCTTTCCCTTGACCTGTGAAAAACATTTCAAAAAACATGGGATGAGCATTAAAAGCTCAGTAAGGGATATAAAAATATGGAAAGGAAACATGGGTACATATATACATAATAATGAAATCATAATTTACCCATAAAACATAAGCACATTAACATACCTCATCAAATCATGAATAAATCATAGAAATAATAAGACATAAAGGTAACTTGAGACATTCATAACATTCTTACGTGGGGAGTAACCCTCTTGGTTACGTTTGGAATACCCATCACAGTATATTCCCTAAATCTATTCGGAGAAACCTTAATATTTCACTCCTTCACATTACCCAATGCATTGGAGAGCTATGTCGGGCTCACCCACCCTTAGTTAATCATGGAACCACCCATCTTCATAATAATTCCCAAGAACCTCAACATAATCATATCACATAAAACATGCATAAAGGAAACATTACATTTCCACCTTTCAATCACAAGATATCAATACAACAAATTGATATAAAAACATTTTGAAAACCATTTTAAATACCAATATAAAATAAAATTAAAACATGGTATTTATTTTTCTTTTAAAAAAAAGGTATGGCTTGTAGAGGAAGCCGAAACTCAAGTAATGGTCACGGTGGCGGAGAAGTCGTTGTCGCCGCATACGTACGAAAAAAAACATTCCCTTTTGTCGTTTAGTAAAACGCTACGTATAAAAAAGATTCCTTTTGAATAGTCGTAAAAGTCAAAGGGGTTTATACACCGTATAAAAGAAGGTTGTGTATAAAACAAAATATGCCTCAATGAAAGGAGATTGAGACGAAGTCCAATACCTCGGGTCCGACTTGACTCGATCGTTCTTTAATGTCCTGAATAATAAACTTGAGTTAATTTCTACTTGCTTAAGAACCTTTTTCAAGTTCAGTATTCCTTTTATATCACTTATTTCCATGTCATTAACACTATGTAATTATTTAAGTTAATAACGGTCGTTTTAACGATCAATGGTACTTGATTCAAAAATAAACCCTTTATAATTACAAGTTGTTCATGTATCCATTATATCCATAATTATAATCGTGATTTATATTTCATATATATCTAGTATATACATGCATTTATAATATTACATAATCATTTATAGGTAAGAAATGAAATGCATCGTTCAAGGAGACGGTAACCCGTACGTACGCATTAACGCTACTTTCATTTATATTTCATATTTTATAGAATTGAATCATAATTATATAAAGTTATATTATAATTACAGTATAATATCATATATAATATCATATTTCAATCCTTTATACGTCCCACATACGGTATTTAACGAATCAAATCACTTTGAGGGGGCGGTAGTCCGCACTTCCTTAAATGAAGATATCGCGTTTACCCATAATGGAAACCATAAAGGTATGCCCAAAATGAAAAATACAGAAGATTAATAAAAACATAAACATATTATATATCATATATAAATATATTGAAATCTTAATGGCCACCTTTTAAGGTGTTAAAAGAATGTTGAACAATCATCGTTTCGGGAGGCATAAATTCACCATCCACGGAAACAGTATGTCCTTTAACCATTAGATGTAGGTGTGTGTAAGTGTAGCTCAAATATTTCTTATAACAACATCCTATTATATTGAAGATACTGGATTTTTTACAAAAGAAATGAATAAAAAGAGTTTAGGGGGTTTGTGAAGCAAAATAAAACAAAAGGACTCAAGTGAAGACATTACCTTAAAATAGGGTAACTCCCTTTGGTTTGAGATCAAAGGCTTCCTTGGGATGACTTATGCCCAATGTGAGGATTCAAGGAGTAATAGAGGGCTGTGGAGAGACAAAATGGGCAGGGTTTGTCCAAGACAAAGGCATTGGGAGTGCGGGTAAGGTGGTAGAGGTGGGGGCCTTTTATAAGAGGAGAGGAGGGGCACTCTTGGAAAGTAAAGAAATGTTACTTTATTTGAAAATGATTTTCGGATTCAAAAGGTCCCACATTGATATAATTCAAGGGTAAGGTGATAAGGGTTCTAAATACACCCATACAATAGGTTTTGGACATGTGTAGGTCATAGATTTCACATTATCATTTCATTTTATTTAAATCCATTATTAATGAGGTAATCACTGCATCATCATGATGTCATAAATAATTTAATAAATTTAATGTCTAAAAATTATAAAACAAATATCATGATGTAGGAAATATTTTTATCTTTCTAATGAATATTTATAGTCAAAAAGATAATTTATGTAGACAAAATTAAGAATATTTTACATAGGTGATACATTCTTTGTCACATTTAACATTCTTTAAAAATAAAAAAATAAAAAGCCACTTTCTCACAAAAGTGATTCCATGGGGCCCCCAAGATTGGAACAACGAATCCCATGATCGGCAATGAGACAAACAGTAGACTTAGGACACATGTTGTGGTCTTTTTGTATTATTATGATATCATTTTATTATCTCTAACTACCTGATTACTCATTAATCAAGATAAATAAAGATAATTAGCGTCGTTACTATTCATAATGTCTCAAAACAAAAGAGTCTTGATTAAATAATTTGGACCTTATGATTCCAAATATTTAATCCATTTTACCAAATTCCAAACACAGAAATTGTAATAATTGATTTAAAAATAATTCCCATTGTCAAAACAAATAGCGGGTTTTTTTTGAAACAATATCTATGAAAAGTTTGGCATTAGTTTATTCTCAATTCCAAAGTGAAATTAATCCTAATGACCACCATTGGATTAGAGGTAAAAATATATTGTAATTTAACTTTAAAAAAAATTCAAAAGATAATCTAATCCTATAAATAAAGTAGATTAAAAAGCTGCTTTGATGTAAAATACAGTATTTTTCACTATTCATAAAAAAATGAACATTGTTAGATTAATACCAAAAATTACACAAAGTAAATTTTGATGTCCCAATCATAAAGAATAAGTTTATTTTGACAAAAATAGATTATAAAATTTTCAAAAGATAGATTTAAAAATGGTTTTCCATCAAAAGGCAGTAAAACAATCCTTTTAAAAATATTAGTGTATTCGATGCTTAAGATTGGATTTATTTTCATTTTAAGCCTCTAAAATATTATCTAATTCATTAATAGACATAGATAAAAATATCTATTATTCATTACTTACATGGGATGTTACATCCTTCCCCCATTTAGAAAATTTCTACCCCAAAATTTATTTACTTATCGAATAAATGGGGGTACATATCCCTCGTTGCATTTTCAGATTCCCATGTTGCCTCTTCCATCATTTGGTTTTTCCACAAAACCTTTACCTGATTAATCACCTTATTTCATAACACTTGCTCCCTGTGGTCAAGAATCAGGACCGGTTGTTTCTCATAAGATAGTTTCTGTTCCAGCTGAACTACCTATGGACTCAAAAACATGATATGGATCTGGCATATACTTTCTCAACATCAAAACGTGAAAAACATTGTGTACCAGAGATAAAATCGGAGGTAAATCCACCCAGTATGCAACTGATCCAACTCTCTCCAGAATTTCATATGGTCCAATGAACCTTAGACTCAGCTTTCCTTTCTTACCAAATCTCATCACACTTTTCCATGGTGATACTTTGAGAAAAACATGATCACCTACCTCAAAAGTTAGATCCTTCCTCATGTTGTCTGCATAACTCTTCTACATACTCTGAGCTGTTATCATGTGTTTCTGAATCAGCTGAACTTTTTTTTCCATCTCTTCTACCAATTCTGGTCCCATCAACTTCCTTTCACCCACTTCATCCCATAAAGCTGTAGTTCGACACCGCTTCCCATATAATTCCTGAAATGGTGCCATCTGTATAATGGAATGAAAACTGTTATTATATGAAAATTCAACCAAAGAAAGATGTTGGTCCCAACTTCCCTGATAATCCATCGAACAAGCTCGTAGCATATCCTCCAAGGTCTGAGTTGTTCATCTTACTTCCCATCTGATTGAAGATGAAATGTTATACTAAAATTAAATTCAGTACACAACGACTTCTGAAGGCCTTTCCAAAAGTTAGAAGTGAACCTGGGATCACGATCAGATACAATGGAGAGGGGAACTCCATGTAACTTGAATATCTCTTTAAGATACAAATGGGAAATTTGATCTAGGGAAAAAGTATCTTGTATAGCAAGGAAATGATCAGATTTAGTCAAGCGATTAACAATAACCCAGATTGCATTATTACCTCGAGATTTCTTCGGTAATCCCACAATAAAGTCTATGGATATATTCTCCCATTTCCACTCTGGCACTGGTAAAGGATGAAGCATCCCTTTCGGTAACTGCCGCTCTTCTTTAACATGTTGACATGTCAATCACTTCACAATAAAATCAGCAATATCTGTTTTCATTCCATCCCACCAGTAATACTCCCGCAGATCTCTGTACATCTTAGTACTTCCAGGATGAACTGAAAACGGAGAACTATGAGCTTCACATAACAACTCTCTCTTCAACTGTGAATCACAAGGCACGCACAATCTCTTCCCAAATCTCAAAATGGAACCATTATCAATGTTGAATTCAGGAATCTTGCCTTTCTGAACTAGCTCTACCTTTTTCTGCAACTCACTGTCTTGCTTCATTGCTTTCTTGATTCTATCTGATAGAGATAATCTCACTGATACCTAAAACAAAACAGAAGAACTTCCTACACCAACAACTTCTATGGCAAAGTTCATCAAATCCTTAACCAAAGGATCACGTTCCAAACGCATCATTGCTAATGAAGCATTACTTTTTCGACTCAAAGCATCATCCACTTTATTTTCCTTTCTCGGATGGTAATGAATTGTACAATCATAATCCTTTATTAATTCTATTCATCTCCTCTGTCTCATGTTTAACTCTTTCTGAGTGAATATATATTTTAAACTTTTGTGATGAGTATATATATCACACATTACTCCATAGAAATGATGCCTCCAAAATTTTAAAGCGAAAACAACAGCAGCTAATTCCAAATCATGTGTAGGGTAATTTACCTCATTAGTTTTCAACTGTCGTGAAGCATAAGAAATTACCTAATCATTATGCATTAGGACGCAACCAGGTCCTTTCAATGATGCATCATTGTGGATAACAAACTCACCATTCCTGGAAGGTAGTGCCAAAACTGGAGCATTCACCAATCTTCTTTTCAATTCCTGAAAACAATCATCACATTGTTTTGTCCATATAAACTTAACACCATTCGGAGTTAGCTTAGTCATTGGACTAGATAACCGTGAAAATTTTCTAACAAACCTTCGGTAATATCCTGCCAATCCAAGGAAGCTAAGAATCTCAGTTACATTTGCGGGTCTTGTCCAGTCTTCCACAACTTTTGTTTTTGCAGGATCAACAGTTATTCCATCTTTAGAGACAATGTGACCAAGGAAAGAAATTTGTTCCAACCAAAACTCACACTTGCTGAATTTTCCATACAGTTTCTTTTCTTTTAAGGTTTGCAAGATAACCCTTAAATATCTTTCATCCTCCTCTTTACTTTTAGAAAACACCAAAATATCATCAATGAAAACCACCACAAACTTATCCAAGAACTCATGGAAAATTGAATTCATTAAGTCCATGAATACAGCAGGTGCATTGGTTAGCCCAAAATGCATTACTACAAATTCATAATGTCCATATCTTGTACGGAACACGGTCTTTGGAACATCTTCTTCCTTTACCTTCAGCTGATGGTACCCCGATCTCAAGTCAATCTCTGAAAAATATTGAGCTCCCTGGAGCTGATCAAACAAATCATCAATATGAGGCAAAGGATTTTTGTTCTTAACAGTGATTTTATTCAAGGCTCTATAATCAAAGCAATGTCTCATTGAACCATGTTTCTTTTTAACAAATAAAACAGGAGCACCCCATGGTGATGTGCTAGGTCGAATGAAACCTTTCTCTAATAAAACTTGCAATTCCTCCTTTAACTCTAAAAGTTCAATCTGAGCTATTCGATAAGGGGGTTTTGAAATTGGCTTAGCATCAGGAACTAAGTCAACAGTAAACTCAACTTCCCGATCTGGTATTATTCCAGGAAACTCATTATGAAAAACATCAGGATACTCATTTACCACTGGCACATCATTAATCTGAATTGTTCCCTTGTTTTCAACAATGTGTGCAAGGTAACATTCATTTCCATCTTTTACAAGTTTCTTGTCCTCTTGATAAGTTATCAATAGTAAGGGTTCATTCTTGTACACAAACTGAATGTCTTTCTAAAAATAAACTTCTTTAGCTCTACAGTCAATCTTAGCATGGTAAATAGAGAGCCAATACATACCCAGGATAACATCAAACTCTACTAGAGGTAGAACAATAAGGTTTCCAAGTAGGTTCTTTTCACAGAGAAGGATAGGAAAATTCTTATAAATTCTTTTTGCCTACAACATTTCCCCCAGGTGTTTTTACCAAAAGTTTAGGAGTCATTTCTTGAGATGGTATTCCCATTTTACTAGAAAAGGTTTCAGAGATGAAAGAATGTGTGGACCCCGAATCAAACAACACACTGGCATAATTTGAAAAAACAAAGTACCTGATACAACTTCATTTGATAGCCCAACATCTGCTGAAGTAGTTGAAAAGGATTTCACCACCCCTTTCTGCTTGTAGTCTAACTGCTTCCCATCACTCAAGATATTTTTCAGACACTCGTTTTCATAGTGACCCATCTCATTTCACTTAAAACATTTCACTAACTGTAAATCAAATTTGGTCTCACCTTCACCTTGATCTTTGTCAGTGAAATCATGAGCCTTATTTCCCATCTTACCACATCGGTAGAACTTTCCAGAATTCAGAAAAAATTCCCCAGCATACCTTTTGCCACATTTATCACAAACTGGAAACATAGATTTCTTACCATCAGACTTTTTTGAAGAATTATTCCCTTTCTCCTGCCACCTTGGTCTCTACTTCTACTGGTTGTCATAGAACACTTGATCATCGGAAAACTCCATTTCCACCTTCTCAGCACATCGAAAAAGCTTTTCATAACTTTTAAACTCACAAGAAGCTAATTCCCTTCGATATTTTGGCTTTAATCCTGAGTAAAAATGATTGATTTTACTATCAAGGTCTCAAATAAAATTTGGAGCATACCTTGCCAATCGAGTGAACCTTTCATCATAGGTAGCCACTGAGTCTTCCTCTTGCCTCAATTCCAAGAATTTTTTTTCCATAATATGTCGAATAGACTTAGGAAAATACTTTTCAAGAAACATACCTTTGAATTCATCCCAGTCGAGAGCATCAATCTCATCAGCATCCTGGATATTTTTAACCATCGACCACCACTGATCTGCTTCACCCTCCAAACGATAAATAGAAAGACTAACCTTTTGATTGTATGAACACCCCATGACATAGAAAATCTTCTCTAGTGCTTTAATCCACCCTTAAAATACCATAAGGTTAGATTATCCTCTGAATGATGGGGGATGTTGCCTCATGAAATGTTCCACCACTGACATGTTCCACTGCGGTTGATCTGGATGATCTCGTGCATGGATACCACCACCATTTATCGCTTAAGTCAACTGCGCCATTACTGCAACTAACTGTTCAGTTCCAATTCCGACCATCTCAGGATGCTGATTTGGAAGGTTATTTCCTTCTGCATGCCTTCCTAGCACTACATCCCTGTTTCCTCTGCGGAAAACCATTCTGAACAAACATGTCTTAGATGAAGCAACATGGTAATCGTTAAATGCTATATCATTTAAATTTTACCATAGAAAAAATATTTTTGGATAATCATTTAATAGAATTTTAACTCCTAAAGTGATCTAAACCAACCTCTGATACCAACTATAAGGCCCCAGCCTTAAACCTTACTTAATCTTGAGTTATTACAAGATTACACATTGAGGATCTTTTCAGGTTTAGACTTTTAGAGAATTAGATCATAAAACTTTCATTACATTCCACATATAAACAAAATTTTTACATAAAGATAGTATTATTCTTTCCCATCAATGGAAACATATTTAAAATAAAATATGGATTCTTTCTTAAAACTTCCCAAACACTATCATCATATCATGTACCTTTCCGTTGACCTGTGAAAAACATTTCAAAAAACATGGGATGAGCATAAAAAGCTCAGTAAGGGATATAAAAATATGGAAAGGAAACATGGGTACATATATACATAATAATGAAATCATACTTTACCCATACAACATAAACACTTTAACATACCTCATCAAATCATGAATAAATCATACAAATCGTAAGACATAAAGTTAACTTGAGGCATTCATAACATTCTTACGTAGGGAGTAACCCTCTTGGTTACATTTGGAATACCCATCACAGTATATTCCCTAAATCTCTTCGTAGAAACCTTAACGTTTCACTCCTTCACGTTACCCAATGCATTGGAGAGCTATATTGGGCCCACCCGCCCTTAGTTTATCACGGAACCACCCGTCTTCATAATAATTCCCATGAACCTCAACATAATCATATCACATAAAACATGCATAAAGAAAACATAACATTTCCACCTTTCAATCACAAGATATCAATACAACACATTGATATAAAAACATTTTGAAAACCGTTTTCAATACCAAAATAAAAGAAAATTAAAACATGGTATTTATTTTTCTTTTAAAAAAAGGTATGGCTTGTAGAGGATGCCGAAACTCAAATAATGGTCACGACGGCGGAGAAGTCGTTGTCGCCGCATACGTACGACAAAAACATTCCCTTTTTTCATTTAGTAAAATTCTATGTATAAAAAAAGATTCCTTTTGAATAAATGTAAAAGTAAAAGGGGTTTATACACTGTATAAAATAAGGTTGTGTATAAAACAAAATATGCCTCAATGAAAGGAGATTGAGGCGAAGTCCCATACCTCGGGTCCGACTTGAATCGATCGTCCATTAATGTCCTAAATAATAAACTTGAGTTAATTTCTACTTTCATAAGAACCTTTTTTAATTTCATTATTCCTTTTATATCACTTATTTCCATGCCATGAACACTATGTAATTATTTAAGTTAATAACGGTCGTTTTAACGATCAATGGTACTTGAGTCAAAAATAAACCCTTTATAATTACAAGTTGTTCATGTATCCATTATATCCATAATTATAATCATGATGTATATATCATATATATCCAGTATATACATGCATTTATAATTTTACATAATCATTTAGAGGTAAGAAATGAAATGCACCGTTCATGGAGACGGTAAGCCGTACGTACGCATGGACGCTACTTTCATTTCTATTTCGTATTTTATAGAATGGAATCATAATGATATAAAGGTATATTATAATTCCAATATAATATCATATATAATATCATATTTCCATCCTTTATACGTCCCACATATGGTATTTAATGAATCAAATTACTTTGAGAGGGCGGTAGTCCGCACTTCCTTAAATGAAGATATCGCCTTTACCCATAATGGAAACCATAATGTTATTCCCAAAATGAAAAATACAGAAGCTTAAGGAAAACGTAAACATATTATATATCATATATAAATATAGTGACATCTTAATGGCCACCTTTGAAGGTGTTAAAAGAATGTTGAACAATCATCGTTTCGGGAGGCATAAATTCACCATCCACGGAAACAGTATGTCCTTTAACCATTAGATGTAGGTGTGTGTAAGTGTAGCTCGAATAATTCTTATAAAAACATCCTAGTATATTGAAGATTCTGTATTTGTTACAAAAGAAATGAATAAAAAGATTTTAGGGGGTTGGAGAAGCAAAATAAAACAAAAGGACTCAAGTGAAGACATTACCTTAAAATCGGGTAACTCCCTTTGGTTTGAGCTCAATGGCTTCCTTGAGAAGACTTCTGCCCAAAGTGAGGCTTCAAGGAGTAATATAGGGATGTGGAGAGAAAAAATTCACAGTGGTTGGCCGATCCAAAGGCTTTGGGAGTGTGGGTAAGGAGGTAGAGGTGGGGGCCTTTTATAAGAGGAGAGGAGGGGCACTCTTGGAAAGTAAAGAAATGTTACTTTATTTGAAAATTATTTTCGGATTAAAAAGGTCCCACATTCATATAATTTGAGGTTAAGGTGATATGGGTTCGAAATCCACCCATCCAATAGGTTTTGGACATGTGTAGGTCATTGATTTCACATTATCATTTCATTTTATTTAAATCCTTTATTAATGAGGTAATCACTCCATCATCATGATGTCATAAATAATTTAATAACTTTAATGTATAAAAATTATAAAAAAAATATCATGATGTAGGAAATCGTTTTAGATTTCTAATGAATATTTATAGTCCAAAGGATCATTTATGTAGACAAAATTAAAAATATTTTACTTAGGTGATACATTCTTTGTCACATTTAACATTCTTTAAAAATAAAAAGATAAAAAGTCACTTTCTCACAAAAGGGATTCCATGGGGCCCCCAAGTTTGGAAACATTCATCCCATGGTTGGCCATGAGACAAAACGTAGCTTTAGGACATATGTTGTTGTCTTTTTGTATTATTATGATATCATTTTATTGTCCTTAACTACCTGATTACTCATTAATCAAGATAATTAAAGATAATTACCATTGTTACTATTCATAATGTCTAAAAACAAAAGAGTCTTGATTAAATAATTTAGAACTTATGATTCCAAATATTTAATCCATTTTCCCAAATTCTAAACACATAAATTTCAATAATTGATTTAAAAATAATTCCTGTTGTCAAAACAAATAGCGGGTTTTTTTGAAACAATATCTATGAAATGTTTGGCATTAGTTTATGCTCAATTCCAAAGTGAAATTAATCCTAATGACCACCATTGGATTAAATGGTAAAAATATATTGTAATTTAACTTTAAAACCAATTCAAAAGATAATCTAATCATATAAATAAAGTAGATTAAAAAGCAGTTTTGATGTAAAATACAGTATTTTTCACTATTCATAAAAAAATGAACATTGTCAGAAAAATACCAAAAATTTACAAAAAGTAAATATTGATATCCCAATCATAAATAATAAGTTTATTTTGACAAACATAGCTTATAAAGTTGTCAAAAGATAGATTTAAAAATGGTTTTCCATCAAAAGGCAGTAAAACAATCCTTTAAAAAATATTAGTGTATTTCATTCTTAAGATTGGATTTATTTTCATTTTAAGCCTCTAAAACATTATCTAATTCATTAATAGACATAGATAAAAATATCTATTATTCATTACTTACTTGGTATGTTACAGAAACCGTCACCTTGGTAACCAGATTTGGGTGACACGGGATGGTTTATCTGAGGTGTCCTCCTCAATGAGTTCCTAATAAGAAGGGGGATCATAAAATTTGGGATGTTATAAGTTCCAATGATCCCTCATAATCTGATTATATAATTTGGGTATGGTATGGTTATCTACTCTCTCCTTATGATAAGGGAGGTGTGTATTATTTCACTTGAGGGATCAACTTTTGTTGTAGTTAGATGAAACCAGTGATACCATAAATTTTCTAATGGCCATATGTCATAAGGATTCTCATAAATTCATCAAGGCTAGTGGATATCTCACAATAAATATATGGTGGGAATATAGTTATTGAGATGATACTCACCCACCAATTCATCGGCTACATAGTGTTGTGTTGTTGAAATTGTTATTTTTCGCGATAAGACCCCAGTTATTAGAACAGATGAGGCATACATCAGGTGCCTTTTTATATGATCACCGAATTTAGTTCTATGATATTGTTTAGTCTATCTTGATAGATTATCATGAAAATATGATTCTAATAATTCCATTTAACTGGATTGTATGAGAGTTTTTGGAGGGTTTTTGAATATCTTGCAAGGATTAGAAATAACAAACAAAAAACCAATTATTATAGAGTCATAAGTAATTAATTTCATGTTTTATTAAAAAAATATTTTGATAAATTATTTACAACTAGATCAAAAAAAAATTTCTAACATTCCTTGAGACTATGATATATTTTATGATACTACATAGACCTACATTTCCAATAAAAATACCACTAAGACATTACCAGTGATGTTTTGGGATGTGCATTTGTAGAGTTGATGGTAGCTTAGGAATATCTCACCCTTGATGGTGAATTAGTTCATAATATAAAAAAATAGATTTAATATACATTAAATAATCCTTCTCAATTACTAGTTTTAGATTCGTTACCACCATAATAGTGAAATATAATTGATATAAATTAATTCAATTATATATATTTACCATATGTTATTTATTGATAGGATGATATGAATATATCAAAAAAATAATCAATTGGACTATTTGTATATATAATGGGTTCAACATTGTCAATATATTTATTGAATATATTATAGATTAAAGCCACACAACAGGGTATTTTCGGTTTTATAACCATTCATGAAGGTGGTAGGAATTGTGAGGATTTGATTGGGACCATGAATGATGATTACTATATATCATAGTTTGACGAATCATAAACCACATTGTTTTGTAAAAAATAACGGTACATGTCTTACATTTAATTATTTTGTAACAAGGGCCACTATATTTCCCTTTAAGGTCATATAACCCTGACCAAATGATGATCCTTTTATGTTCATACATATAAAACTATTATGGTATTTGGTTAGAACCTCAAATTGGAATCTTTTTTCTCTTCTTTGATAGTCTTAAAATTCATCATAGACTGGGTTTTACATATTAAGGATGTCTGAAAAAACTAGACTGTGAATTTTAATATCATGTTATGAGGATGATGTGATACAATTTATTGAGATGTAGCCATGAATTCTAGGTAAAGGGGGCCTAATAATGGTTTGGGATGGACTTATGTATATGTAAATTTATCAAATTCACCACATTGTCAATTTTTCTAACTAAGGGATGACTATATCTTTAAGAATATGTCCAATTTTGCATTCACTCTCAATTAATAGTTTGTATAGACGATGTTTTATTGGGGGAATTGGCCTTACAAAGAAGTGTTATGGGTTACACATGGGAATATCAAATGTGTATGGTTTTTAAATGGATCATAGGGATGATTCCATTAATGTAGTAATTATTGTGGTGTACTCCTATAGTGATCCTAACATAATCATATAAATTCAACTGAAAAATGATTGGACCGAGAAGGATGATAAAAATATTAAAGAATATGGCCACATGAAAATGTGTCTAGGAAATATTCATTGTCTACACTTATATTTGGACATTTTGTATCTATATGTAAATAAAAAAACATGGAAGGATGTTGAGACTCTTGGAGGATATTTCCAAATGTGGAAGGAGTTATGTTTTACACTTGAAAGGAAGATCAGGTCCAGATAAAGGAATATGAAGGTTACATGTTCTGATTATTAAAGAGACAGTAATAGGTTCATGGCCTAGTTTTTAACTCAAGTTAATGATGGATTTCAAGGATTAGTCCTTTTGTGAGTCTTCTTATCTATCTCCCTATCTAAATGAATGGATTAAATTGATCCACCTACATCTTAGGATAATTTAATTCAAATAATTTTAAATAGAATATGGGAACCATGATCTAGGGGAGGAACATTTTCTATCCATAGGATAAGAATCCATGTTATCAAGGGGATTCATGACTTTCAATCCCCTAATTGACCCATAAATTGTGGAGGAAATGTAGTAAATACCCATTATCAATGGAATACATGATCAAAGGTGTTCATGGAAATATGTTTGGATGCATTATTTATAACTAGTTGGTTTTGGAGAAATCCTTGATTGAATGTCGATTTTAGGGGTTTGAACTTGGTGAATAGATTCCAAAAAGGTCATTTGGGATTATTATTAATAGGAATGTGATCTAGATAAATGAAATATGTAATATAGATTTGTTTTCAGACAATTTGGTTACTTTTTTAAGTGACCATCCATGGGTTAGATGCTTTCTGCTCGGGGGTCATTGGGTGGAGGAAAAACAATACATTAGGAATCATCATTTTCAATTAGATGTTGGTATTCTATAATAATATGTATAAATAATCATTTAAGACTTTTAGAGAACAGAAATTAATTTATTAATATCAAATTTTAATCTATGTTCATGGGGTTTCAATATGAAGGATCCTCATGTGATTCCTTTCGAAAACCATGCCCATGATGTCACTTTATAATAGTACTTCAGGAACCACCCTACACAAATGGGGTTCATGGGTGTGATTTATATAATGTATTTAGAATAGATCTTCATGAACTACGCTCTATGTGGTTCACTTATTAAAGGCCTTTTTTTTGTTTTCTTTACTATTTCTCTAGAATTAGTCTACTAATTACCTACATGATTTCATCACATAAAATGGAATCGCTAAGAGGGAAGATATCACATTCTAAAAGTTTAAATCCATTCTCAATAGAAAATATCCCCATTTAAAATTTTATTTCAAATAATTTATAGTCTATACCATCTAGAAAAAATGGCCACATAGGAAACTTGTGGCTACGTATAAATCACATGTCGTGGCCATGAACAAAACCAAGTCTACAAAGGAAGAAACCACTTCTAAAGAGTTTCGTTCATCCCCCCAAAAAAATCATTTATCCACGAAGGTATTAAAAAATTTAATAGGATCTTGCGATACAAGTATAAATAATACTCATCCCTAAATGCATTTTTTGAAGATGAAGTGGAGGTGGGACATTGATATAGTTGAGAACTCTATGAAGAAATTTTCATTTCCAAATCTAAACTATTTATTTCATAAATCCCATTCTAATTTTCCAGAAGTATTTTTAGGTATCAGTAATTATCAATTGAATATAAAAAATAAAACAATGTGGATAATGTAAAAAATTTATAAATTACCTAACCACTATGAAAAAATTATAGAATTCATGTGCTGCACGAATGAATGGAAATATGGTTTATAATCCATTAAAATTTTAGTAAAGGATAATTAAAAACATGATTTTATTATATAATTTATTGCATATATCAAGATTTATCAAACACTAACTAAACATCATTATGGAAGGACGTTCATATAATTACAATTGGATAGAGAATGGAGCAACATCAGTTAAAGTTGAATATTATTTAGTGAAATTAGGAATCATACATGATTATATCGATGGGAAATTTAAAAAATATCTATCTTTGAAATCATTAATAGAGAATTGAATGGAATGGAAAATATGGTATATAATGTATTTTTTTACCAAGGAATTATTACATGAATGTATTGAAATTGGTTATTAATATTCAAAATACTTCCTCACTAATTATATGGAAAACATTTACACCAAATGATATGTGTTATAGAATAAGTCCCACTAGAAATCATTTTAGAGTGTGTAGGTATAATTATTATATTAAACTATAGAATAAAATAAGGCAATTTGTCGAGGTGTAGTATAATAGGGAATCTTTATCTGTTATCATTATAAAGATAAATATTTAATACTATTTTTAATCATAGTGCACATATTTTTGTAGGGTATAATATAAATTTTATTATTTAGATGTATGAAAGGATTCATATTAATTATAATGTGGGAGAAATGATTAAATATAAGCAGACCAAGAATTTAAATTGTATAAATTCATTACAATGAAAATGAGGAGGATTTTGAATTTAAATTAGTGGATAAAGAAAGAAGCAATATCATTAATTAAATAAATTAGTAAAGAAAAAAAATTAATGTGATTCTAAGTAGAATAATTAATTATTCTAGATTATAGAAAATCAATTATATAACCCATTTAATGGAAAATTACAAGAGTAAAACACTATTGACTTGTGTGCAGCCTATTATATTTATTGAGGATTTGAATAGTATATCATGGGCCAAAATAATTGTATTACATTAAAATTAAAAACATTGGATTATATCTATGGTAAAAATAGTACAATTCTATCAAAATATAATTGGTGTTCAAGAAAAAAAAATGTATGAACATAAAAAATCAATGAAAAATATGTGGTTATGCTAGAATTGATGGTATTAATTGAAAATAAACATTGACACAAATTAAACAAAATTAATTGAATATAATATCTTTATATGTATAAATGAAAATAATTTTCAAAATATATCAAATGGTTAAGAATAAAGGGTTCGATAGTAAAATATTTAAGGAAACAATCTTCATTTTAAAACACGTTGTATTTATGTTTGATGAGAATGAAATTAATTTATATCAATTGAATAAATATATATTATGGCTTCATTAAATTGTATCATTATTCTTATTCTCAATTGGGAATAAACTTGATGAATTTTTAATTGAAATGAGGTAGGTTTTTTCAAACATTATATCTAAATAACATAATGGAAGATTAATTTATTACACATTTCAATTTTGATGATATCTTCTTTATAGAAATTAAAATTGATATCTGATAACATTTTTTAATATAAATAAGACATAAATATTATATATTTTTGATGTGAGAAATATATTACTTCATAAGACTATGAGTTCATAAAAAAATGAGTATATATTTATTTATCAAGTGAATTTCATCGAATAATTATTAAAAAAAATAATGAAACACTAAAAACCAATTTCAAGATCTACCCCTGTTAGAATAATATATTGGAAGAATTAATATAGAATTTTTATGATATGTCAATTTATCAAGGAATTATTAAAAAAAATTATTTTCTATGGAAGTATTGTATATATTCTTTTTAACATTATTAGTTTCATGTTTTAAAAGTGATACTAAATAATTACACCTCATAGTAGTTAAAATAATAATTAGGTATTTAAATGGAACTCTTTATTTTGTGTATCTATATATAATATATAAGATGAAATAATAGGTGGATTTTTGTGGTGTGGACTTTGTTAGGGATATAATGTATAAGAAATATGTAACTATAGGAACCTTATATATTCGTTAGAAAAGTGTTGGTTCATATATTGAGAATTAAGATAGTCATTTATTATAAATTAAATGGAATATATTGTGATAATAAAGTCACATACCCCAAGGAATTGGATTAATAAATTATGTTAGATCCTAGCATAAGAATTAATGATATCTATATTAATTTTATATAATGGTATGAGTATAGTTGATCTTATTGTGAATTCGATATGATATTTTCTTAAAAAAATTTATAGAAAGTGAAAATCATTATCTTAAAGGAAAGGTGATGAAAGAAGTTTTGAATATTGATCACATTGTAGAAAATGATAAAGGAGAAGATATATTCACAAAACCATTAGAAGTAATAAATTTTAAGAGACATACATTAAATATTGATGTTTACCCACATCCCCTTAATTAATGAGGTTTGTAAAGATTCCATAACACTGTATGTATTTATTTTATTAAAATTATTATATTGTATATAGACTTTTTTTTGGAATATTACCATTTAGATATATTATAAAATAGTAATATACATATAAAATCAACGAATAATAAATATAGAGATCTTAGAGTATATATATTATAACAAATCAACATGAGAATTATCATTGGATAGATATGTTTTAAGTGAATGTTAAGATTAGTTGTCATAGATTATGAGATCGTTTCTTACATGACTCAACCCACAGGTGCCCTACCGGAGTTAGATGAAATCAGTTTGTCCCACCCTAATCCACCTCCAATAGGCCAAGGTTTCATTACTGCCAATAAATTATCATATCAAACAAAATGGTAGTTATCATCATTTATTGACCTACAACAACAAAAAATCTATAGTTCCTAAAATAACTAGAAACAAAAACAGTATATATATATATAATAACAATTTAACTATATAAAATACATGCATGAGACCAATAATAGAAGAAAATTCTACATTAGAAAATACCAATTGGACTATAAATTTAACTAGACTCTAAATTTGACAAAAACAAGACACTGAAAATCTCAACCACATTGTATATACTCAAAGATAATTGTTAAACCAAAATGGTCGCCCCTATCATCGTGAACCTCCATTATACTCCATACATAAGTAAAAAATACCATGCATTAGATCTAAACAATACACACCACCTCCATCCCCATAAATTCCATATCTAAACCGGGAACCATCTGCAAAGATAAAACACATGTGGTAATAAATCCCATCTAGGGTTTAGTGTAAACATACATAGTAGGATGCCTTCAAACCACAAGGTAATTAAAATTATAATAATCAACTCAATAATCTGGAAAAAGAATGTATTTATGAATATTCTATGTAATGGTGTTGATATACTCAACCAATTAAAGTTTTAGGGACATAGAGAAGGCATTATAATATCATATCTAATCCCCAAAAGTTAAACTCATGAGAAACTAGGGATTCATGGATTATAAAAAATCCAAAAATGTCTAAATTGAATATCCAAATTTTAAATATCAACTAAAATGAAACCAATGGGTTCAATAAGATTAATAATTCATGAAGTATTTAATTTCCTTAACCTTCCTTCCACGCCACCATAACAATCTATAAGGGAAAAATGGTCCTCAGAGTGGTATGTGAATCAATCATAGGAGTACCCAACTTAATTGTCCACCATTTCCATCACACCATCCAAGAAACATATAGGAGTACTCACATATTTACTAAGGACATAAGTTGTTCAAGGTGTTAAAAAACACAACTATCATTAAAAACAACTATAAATAAACAAAAAAAAATATATTGTGAATTATAGTCGTGGAACCTCACCTAAAAGATGGATTAGTGATAGTTGAGGGAGTAATAGACCCTAGGTGAGGGCCCTAACTCTATTTGAGATCATATATAAGGAGGTAATGGAATACATTGATTGAGGACTGACACCTCGTGTATGTACTAGGGGTAATTGAACTTATCAGTAAGGATGTAGGGGACCCAATCCCTGGAATAAACTTGTCTCCAAGGGTTTCCTACCTTAATAATGCTATAATAACCATGACCAAACCCTATAATATTTCCAACAAAGCTAAATTGTAAAAATAACTATATGACCTCAAAAAGTTCTCATACAAACAGATAAAGCATCACATTTCTATATTTAAGGGAAAATAATCAAAAAAGGAAACATATTATCCCGAAACATGACACATGATGAGGAAGTTAAAAAAATTCTAGTTCGATGAATGTCAAGAAATGTTTTATCATATGATCATTCAAGTAGGTTTCACACATGTTGTGTGCATACACCGAAAAAGTTTATTGGAACAAGGTTGAGGGGAACCCATGTGATGTAGGGTATGTCACATAATACATTTGGATCATTTCTCCCAACATGCCTACCCACCCAGTCGTGGGTCAGGTCGGGCTAACTAGCCCGCATGTTATAACTCAAATGAATAGTCCCCATGCACAAGACTAACCTATGATGCTAGGTCCATGATATTACTAGAAAACATTCTGATCTATTCTAGCCTAGGGCTAGCAGGATGCCTTAATTTCCTATACATGTTAGTGATTTATGTTGTATCCTATAATCAATCATTGTTTGACCAAAATTTCCACTGATGTGAGAGGAAAATTTTGTGAAAGGTCATCCACTACTCTGGAACATGTAAAATGAGAACAATCATGCCCATGTCTAGACCATCACCACTCATTCCATCTATCTCCCTTCACATCACACAATCTTGTAAACCCTTTATTTTGCTTCGCCTAATATACACTACCTCCTTCATCCCCACAACATCATCATGAAACCAAACAACCTTTTTGGATACCTCTTATCCCATCCACTATCCACCTCTAGGGTCAACAACCCATCATCCTATTATCATAAAAAGTGGGAGAGGGAGTTACAAGAAATGACACATATATACATATGATAGGGGAGCCAGAGATATAATTGTGGTCAAATACTTATACATTAATATCCCTCAAAATAATCACAAAAATGGAATAAGAAATTTAGTGGAAAATAATTTTCCCTAAAATTTTAATGGTATGTGGATTGTGGTTTAAGAATTACAGGATAATTGAAAACTAACAAATAATCCATCCAAATTTATTCAAAATTAATTAATAATTCAATACATCAAATTCAATTTGAAATTTAAGTGGAATAAATAAATAAAAATAAAAAATAAATCCATGTGTTTTGATCACCAATTAAAAAATATCATATTTCCATTTGTTGTCATTGATTACTCTGGTGAAGTGTTTCATTCCCCTATTTCAAAAATTCCACTAAATTGCCAAAATTGAAAATTTATCACTCTCTTTATCTAATTCTATTTTTTGGATGGATAGCCCAAGAATTTGAGAAAATATGATTAAATTTTATATCCCAATGTCAAGGTTGAAATTAACAAATTCATTAATTTAATTAATTAAATTAATCAAATAATTTACATGTGACAGCTCAAACCTAAAAAACCTAAATTGAATGAAGGTTACATTTCTATTTAGGTAAAACCCCTATTCTAAACCCAATATATGTATCATATTTTCAATATGGGGAATCATTTTTTTGTAAAATAATTAATTTTGAGAACACATACACGTGTAAAATATTAAAATATTACCTTTAATATATTATTATCAAGGTCTCATAATACCAAAAACTCTTCACCAGATTAGTGGGCCATTTAAAAATACTATTCAACATATTTTAGAGGTTCATATCACAATAATGTGATCCAATACATACTACACATCATTAAATATTTTCATCCTCAAAAAGGAACAATAGGGGATTCTACCGCGGAATATTTCAAAACAACCTGAGCTAGAAAAACAACCCAACATCCCAAATAAATCATTCATCTCTAGATCTATGAGCCCTTGAAAAACATGGAACATAACTACATGAGAAGGGAACAAACTTTTCATCACTGATTTCAACTAATTTACCTCATATTGAGGTAATACCATAGCTAAAACAAATAAATACCCCATGAAAATATTTCCAATCCATATAACTCAAAACCTTTTCTTTTATGAATGTATTTAGACCACTAGGGGCGAAGGGAATCAAAAAAATACTAACATCCCTCTTGAAATGATTTATCAGTAGAAATTCCTGTGGAGGTATCACAAGTCTCCATAAATTTTATAGAGTGTTCTTTATGGTTATCATATAAATAATATCCATTCTACACTCCAACCTTGGGTATTTCAGATGATTTCAAATTAAAACTAGAGGAGTTGCATGATATAATAATCCCCAAATCCCATAGCATCTACTCCATTTAATTATTTTGACAATGAATAGGATCCAAAATCTCTTTATCATAACATAGAGGTGGAAAGGGCCTTCTTCCTCAACCTCTTTTCAAGTATCTATAGTAATTTTCCTTTTATTTAATAATCAAAAATAGCTTCATGTACACCATAAAAGATAAAATAGTTATTTTTTCATCACCATTTACTGAAAGAAACTAATGATAAAATAAAAAATAGTACCAACTTTATAAAAATTATCATAAATTCACCCTACCTATTAGGTGGCCCCATCCACTATAATCTAATGTGGACAGCTCTGGCCATTCAAATGAACCTCCACAACAAACTTCAAACCCTTTCATAAAATCTGCAAGACTTGCAAAATTCAAAATCAAACCCTATTCATATAACCTCATACTCCATCTCAAAGAACTAGTTTTCATGTTATGATAAAATCCCTGAAAAATTATCTGAACATAGAACACATGGGTTCATACTCCTCTACATTGATCTCCACTCAGAATGCTTATCCGAAAACACTTAATGAACACCTGATGAAGCCATTATACTTTGATGGAAGTATTTTATGTACTCCCATACTTTCAAAAAACCCATTATGTATATTTCCTAAGGAAATCCTATCACACATGACCCCTAGACCAACAATACTAGTTTGGGAATCTCCCATAAAAGGAATGATTTTAATGTCACTGTCATTGATCAAACGTTAGAAATGTCTCATGATCCATTCATGATTATACTACTCTAAAATAAGAAACTCATGTGATTCATCAATCATCTAAAAATATGGTCCTCTACTAGAGGAAAAACCAACAGTCTACTATTGAGATAATCTAATATCGTCAACCACTAGGGTTTATTGTCACAAAGTCCCAAAGATACTCAATGAATCGAAAACTCACACCATGAGAGGTTATTAAATAGTTCATACTCTTAATAAAATGGTAGATATATTATATTAATTACCCATAAGATCCTCCCAATGTTAAAAAAATAAGTATTTGAATAATATTACCTATAAACACCACACATCTGATCAAATTTAACATCCAAAATGAATGATGATTTATATATCAATCACACATAGATGGTCAATAATGGGTTTCCCATAAAAATAATTTGTGAATATCTCTATAATCACATGAATTGAATATTAACCTATGTACCATGGGAATAAATCCATGTAATCCATCTATGGGGTAGATGACTACATCTTCTTGAGAGTAGACTTCACTCATTATACTGGATGGAATCCGACTCACTAGTAGGGGTACACCCTATATAGTTTATTCAATTTTATATCCCAAGATAGTAATATAATTGGTAACAAATCATTTCAATGGTAGGTAACTCTAAATATCTTCTCATCCACAATGAGAATATACATAAGTACATCTTTCTACACTAAGGATAAAATCACTTTACCAAAAAATGATTGAGTGAAATATTTTCACAATTATGAGAAATTATATTATTAGAACCGGTCTATCAAGGTGTTACATTGGAATATCAAAATCCCAAACATAATATAAAGAAACTATAACATTCTTCTTAATTATATGCATCCATCGTGTGCATCCTTTATGTTCTCTAACTCTCATCACCTCATGTGTGACATGAACTAAATAGGTGTTGAGACTGTGAGATTGGGTTAATTTAATATCCCATTAGACTATTTTTACAGTACCCAGATTCCAAAAAAAACATTTCCTTGTTATTCCACAAAATTTTTATAGTCAAATAATTATTTTAGCACTATATTACACGTGAATTTCCATCCATGGGACCACTCGTGATATCTTGGTACAAAATTCTAAAATGATTTTAAAGACATGTTATATCCATACAATGAATAGGATATTTTCAATCCTCACTCTAGGGTGTCCATTATAAGAGTATTTTCATAAATAAAAAATCATAGTTCAATAAATAATATCTAGGGTAAAAAAATGAACTAATGAGTTAGAATATTATCCATTTTGAACTATGTCCACATAACACATCATTAGATTTGTGTCCCTCAAATCATAATTGGACATGATTATACTACCGTATTGGTGGTCCAACATCCTTGAATAATTATAAACACAAAAAGGTCTCATATTCCAACCATGGTAGAGAAATATCATCATGAGTTTGATTAAAATATCATCCATTTGTTTCTTCCAATTTCAAAGAAACGACTCAACTTAAAAATCGTCATCTTTTGAGAAAATATCCAAACAAAATTGAAATTTGATTCTCTAAATTAATTCAAACATCTTTCACACATGGATTAGGCTTTCCTAAAAAACCAATGAGGTCCCAGTTAATATAATTCATGTAGTATATCCATATTATATGTTAGATTATAAAAATTATTGAGAAGCACCTTCCACATTATAAGATACATCTAGAATAAGATAAAATTGATAAAAACTACCTCAGAGCATGGGGAAATAATATTTTGTAATAATTTCCCTAAACGAACTATCTATTACATTTTATCTAGATTCAGTATGACTAACTACAGGAATGGGATCATAATGAACTTGTCTCTATAAATAAGCTAATTATTAGTGAGTAGAACCCTAAATTTTAAAGGAATAACCCAAAAGGGTTAGAAAAAATTTATATTATTTAACAATTGAAAGATATAAAATATAATATTTTGATATGAAATGATATATTTTATGGTTTTATTTTACACTACAGTAATTAATTAGCGATATGGGTTCACTAACATGTTATGATATATTTTTTCAATAGGATATTCCAACCGCTGCACCTATGCAAGTCTCTATGGTTTGATAATAGAACATGAGACCCCCTTAAAACCATTACCCTAAGTTTCAAAACCAATCCTCATATGATTTCAAACGTTGATCACTATACTTTGGACTATACTACTCTGATAACACTCTGGAATGACTTGGCCCATTAGGCCTACTTGGGAAAGTATTAAGCATAGTGTGACATCCCCTGATTCCTATAATAGGCCATGGTTAGGTGACATTGACTGAGAATTCATATAACACAACATAGGTGGCCTTAGGATATGTATAACTAAAATATACAAATATATCCAATGCATAACATAACATGAAACACTAGTAGTTTATGTATATATACAAATAAACTCTATAAAATACTTGCATGAGATATCAAATATAGGCAAAAATATATATAGGAAAATTTCAAATAAACTATACATATAACAAGACATGGATTAAGATAGACACAAGACATTGGAAACTATATCTTCATAGTGGGTTCTCGTAGATCAATCTTCTACAGAAAAATCACTAACATTATCAAAAACCACCATTATTTATTGTGAGAATCCAAGTATTACTTGGATTAGTCCCTAAACAAGACACATCAGCTTCATCTCCACCATGTATCACTCTGAATTACGTTCCATCTAGATAGAAAAAACATGTGTGGGAAATAAATATCATGTAGGGTTGAGTATAAACACACTTAGATTGAAGATGTACAACCAATAATGAAATACGTGTCAAATAGTTATCCTAATACTCAATAAAAGTAATGTCATTATGTCTAAGTCAAGGAACAATCTAGACATAATAAACCACTAAAATTCACTAGTAAATATTTGATTCCGAGTTATATTTTCTTTAATCATCAATGGTCTTACATAATAATTAAGGATGGTCAGAGAAATGAAAAGACCACAAAGTCTAAATTTGATAGCCTAGTTTTACATTACACTAAATAGGAAACTATGGAGAACCTATAGAGTCACAATAATTGAAGTATATAATCTCTTAATCCATCATTATAGATCTCCAGAAGAATATATAAGGGAAACCCACTTCTTTCTTAAGTATACAGTTCAATTGAGGGGGTACAGTAGCTTATTATCCACCAACTCCATTTCAACATTATATGACCACGTAGGGAGACCCACACCTTGAAAATGGTTAAGATTAGATTAATCTGTATCGAAACATACTACAATAATTAATAATTGATGATAAATATATCATTTCCCCTCAATTAAATTATCAAAGGACACTATCCTCACAAATGGAAAACTATCGATCAAGAAGTTAATTGACTCTAGTAGAGAACCTTCACCCTACGTGTGCTATTATATTGGGGTAATTGGATCAAAATATATATTAACGAGGATCTAGGTATGTTAATGGGAATAGAACATATTTTTAAGGATTTGGGGTAAACATGACCAAACAAACACTCACCTTTTGGAGGTTCCAAGCCTGAGAATACATATATCACTATGCTCGAACACTTTCTTCAGCCCTGTTGAGATAAATCCTAAAAATACATATCTCTCCTTTTAAATGGAACAATATGGTTGAAAATTAAACACCATTGAAATATACATTGAAATAAATATCTTGATAGGCTATTTATTTTCCTAAAAATCAACATATTATAAAGATGTTACAAAAAATTCATGTTAGCTAAAAACGGTCTAGGTGGATGACTATCGGTACGATACATAGCACATTAATAGAGGTAGATAATGAATGTATACACCAAACATTAGGTTACATAAGAAACATGGTACGTAATAATTACATATTGTGTCCTAGTTTGAGATGTGTTAAAGGACCCACCTGATCATGGGTTAAGGTAGATAGCCTGGACCCCTTGGACAAGGCCAACTGGGTCAAGCCACTAAGCCTAGACCATGTGATCAGTCCCTACATGCATGGATAACCTAGAAATATAGGACCCACCCATTGCATTGTCCCAACATTGAAGGCTAATACATTACCTTAGATAAAGGTTATGGTGGTCCATCCTACTACCTACAGGATAACCATCTTTCTCCAATCATAGCGGTTGAGAAGTTGCCTCAATATACACGTCGCGACATCACATAGTGGTTACACCAAACTATTATAGCCACTAATATTTTTGGACACCTTTCGGTAACACGAAGTGATGATTTATATATCATTATCCTTCTCTATTGATCCCTTAATTCTTACAAAAGGACCATAATGTCTCATGTCATCTTCTATCCATTTCTCCTATCTTTTCCCCATCATGCATTGTCTTGTATCCTATTCTACCTTCACCATTTAGGTTGTATCACTAGGTCCCACCCTTGGCACTATTTTCTACCTCACATAATTGTCATAGGACACATCAAGTAAGGGATACCCTTTACCCACACTCAAGTAGATGATAGAGAGTGAGTCACAGGACATGTGAGAGAAAGAGTGTGGGGGTGTAAGAAGTGAAGTTAACTAATTTTTCACCAATCTCCAACAAACTTCTCACCAAAACAAAAGAAAATGAGATAAGTGTGTACCATCCCGACCTAAGATCCATATACTAGTGCTCTGGGCTAGTTCATTACATAACCTCAAGCACACCTCCCTGTATTCCATAGGATTGAGATTAGCATAGAGGGTTTGTTATGTCATGTGGGGATACTACAACCTCTTTATCAGATTAATATCACGGTGGAAGTAAACAAATAGATAAGAAAAATAACAATAATACATGACCAATAAAAAAACGTCACATGTAGAGTCCCAACACAAGGTAAATGACTATAAACCAAAGTAGTAAATATTTCATTCCATAATATTTTTAAGTGATAAATTAAAACCCCAATTGATGAAACATTGAAACTACAATGAGGGCCCTATAATCATTCAAGTTACCTCATCCATGCTCCATATCCAGTCCCAAAGTATCCTACTAATATAGTTCATTTTCCATTATCCTTACTGGTAATGAGGAATTTTACTAGGGTACCAATCCAATACCTAAGTAGGGTGTGACTAAAACGTTTTAAAAAACAATCAACAATGTATAAAGAAATATAAAGTCTATAATAGTGTATTAAATTTTATGAACAATAAAAGGAAAATTATAAAAGTAAATAGGTTTAACATTTATCATACATAGTTATTTTCACGAGCCGAATCTGATATCCATCAAAACTGGCATCAAACCCAGCATGTGGCAAGAACCAAAGGGCATTACCAATCCCCATGGGCTGGAACAAGTTACTAGGTATCACAAAATGGAATTTGGGAATTATTTACCCAAGTTTATCAACATAAATCAACTAACAAATCCAATAGAACGTATCTAGAATTTTCAAATAAAACCTTCTTTTACAAAATTTCAAAATTTAAGTACACAATATATAACATATTAGAAAGGAAATTACAAAAGTTCAAAACCAAAAAATACATACTAATGGCCTCCTCATGGAAAGAGGCCCTTCCCTCAAGAAATATCCACAACACTTCATCATTAAGGACCGCTAAAAACCTAAACCATTGGCACAAAAGCTGTACCTAAACCTGTGTCAAAAAAATAAACAAGTCTACTTACTCTCAAAGGTGTCAGTAGGGTCTGAGAAATTCCCTTGAAGAATACCACCACTAAGATATTCCATGTGATAAATAATCAAAGAAGAAAATCTATCAATTTTTCATAAACATGGAATGCTAGTAACAATCTCTAAAAGATGAATCTTTAAATAAAAACTGTTTTCAAGTTGGATATTTTAAATAATCAAAAAAATTTAATAAAATACCAAAGTTATGAATTTTACATACCAACATACCGTATGTTGATTGTAATCATAAATAATCCAATGAACACAAGCAACGGGAAATAACCCCTATGCACTAGCTCGATGTGGGAACTTGTTACCTCATATATCAGTGAAAGTATCCATCGCAATATTCGTTCTCGTGCACACGATCCACTAGTAGGGATCATACCCATAACCTTGTGGTCCCCCAATATCATTATACTAATCATAGTTTAGTTAGTGTGGTCATCATCAATCTTTCAACATGAAACTGAGGCCAAACCCCACGGGATCACTAGCATACTCGAACAAGTCCACCCACCTAGATACCTGGGATTCCCTCTTGCGCTCAAACAAGTTCAATAAGAATTGAAATATAATTTTCAAAGTAAAATAACACTTCCACATCACAAATTCACAGAAAATACCACATGTATATCACACAAGTCACATAATCGCCGTTCTCATTCAAATTAATTTTGAAACCATACTCACACCAAAATATCCCACAACACTTTTCAAATCTATTTAACACATCAAAAAATATTTAAAAAATTTATAAAACCAATCCTAGATATTCTAATACACATAAAATCCCACACACATATCACATAATACTTCTTTCATAAACAAAATCCATTTTGTTTATCACACTCACACAAAACAGCCCACAAACATGTTTCTCACCCAGATCACAACATCATAAATCACCTCTACAAATTACAGTACATCATCTAGACTATTGACATCAAAAATAACAGATTTGTCATAAAAAATATTTTTTTAGAACATACTCCCACACAAACAGTACATAAACATCCTTTTTAAACTTAGTGTAACTGATTGAATCATTTAAAATTTTCATCAAACCAACCCAATGGGTATAACCAAGATTTTCATACTAACCCATTTCAAAACACTCATTCAAGGCCAAAATCACACCAATACTAATAAAAATAGAATGGGAATCCCTAGAAATATTTTTTAAACCACTATAAAGTACTATGAAATTTACTCAAATAAATCCTCAAAAGATACACATGAAAAACATACTTTTTCATAAAACACCTTCATAAAGTATGAAAATATTTTACACATAAAACCCAATCAAAACCCCTCTTTTAAACCCAAAATTAAACCAAAATCATACAATATCAGAATTTTTATCCCAAAAAACATTTAATAAATCACTTGTACATGTTTTGAAACCTACCCAAACATCACCACAAGAGTTACACATGGAAACACCCAATTTGAAGAAAAAGTGCTACTTTAAAATTAACCATTTAATCAAATCCATAAAATATGGTTTTCGCACAATGAAAAACATATAAGAAATATTGAAAATAATTAAATCAATCATGATAACTCATCAATAAATGGTTACACATGGAATCACCTGCCTTTTGTGTTGAAACCCTCAAATCCTAGTGTGAAACAACAACCACACCACCACTACACCACAAGGAAGTGAAAACCAACCTAAAACCCCAATATTAAACCAAGAAACCTAATTAAAAACCCTAAGTATGAATACATAGTTTTTTACCAAGAGTAACTTCATGAAAGGGTGGAACAAACCCTATGGAGAAGGAAGAAATCCATGGAAGAAAGACTTACTTGCATAATTTAGAAGTTTCCCCCATCAAATCTCCCTTTAATGTTGAGTTCCAATGGATAGTGAGAGAGATTTGGGGATTTACATGGAGGTAGGGCACGAAATGGAGAATATAGGGGTGGATATGGTTTATTTACGAAATGGAAAATGGGTTAAAACACTGAAAATTTTAATTTGTTGGACACCATGCATGATTTAGTTGCACAGTTTAGTAGACCATTTAGCCAAACTGTGCGGCCTGTTATGGCCACAAAAAAACCATCCATACTCCTATAATTTGAGGGGGGTCCAAAGGGTAAACCTAGAAGGAATGATATTCCAAGTTTATGTAGGAAAATATCCAAAATAAGACCACCTTCTAACCTTAAAAATCTTCCAACTCATGCTTACAAACCACCTCAAAACCATAACACACATGTGGTGCCACAAGGAGTGTCTCAAATCAAACTCCAAACCACCTCAACCTCATACCATCCTTGTGACAAAATAGAATTCCAATTACCATACAATAACCCCAATTCCATGGTCACAGATCAAGAACACAAGAGACACCAGAATTTTAATCCAAAAATACCCAGAAGGCAAGACAAATCTAAGAACCAAAAGAGGATTTGAAACAAAGAATAGAAATGAAATTTCCTGTTTGACAGTTATCCACATTAGCGCTTGGGTTCATGGTGACACCCAATCCAATCATACTAACATCGTATCATGCGGGAGTCTAAACCATATACCATTGGGATTTCACAATTTATAATTTCATGGTATTTTATCATATAGTTTAATTCTTATTTAATTTTCAGTACATTGGAGCATTAGTCATGATACCATATTCCCATATACATGGAGTGTCAGTCCAACAAAATTATATCAGGTACATGGAACATTAGTCTAACAAAAATATCAGGGGTTCAAAGAGCATCATTCTAGAACCAGAATCTTATATACATACAGTATTATTCCATCACCAATTAACATCCATGTGTCAGGGACCTAGAGAATTAGTTTGGCCACCCATGGGCACTTGGAGCATCAGTCCAGCACACACAACACTTTGTACACATTTACATATATATATCTACATATATATATATATATATATATATATTTAAAACATCAGTGTCCTTCTTATGAATCATTAAAAAAATGTGACATTTCATTTAAAACATATCCATTTAGCACAAATAACATCTATAATCTCACAACTCATTAACTCTTAAATGCTAAGCTAATAAATCCTTTAAATACCTTCATCAAACCGCACTAAAAGGATTCAGTTAAAAACCATAAAAACATTATTTCCATTTTTAAAATAAGTAAATCAATATTTCAAGGACATAGTAATTCCCCATGGGTTTCCATCAAGACTAGTGACATTATCTCTAACAGACACAGTGGGATCCGTGTAGGCTCTCACAATTTTGATAAAGAAAAATTCCATTATTTTTGTAAAAACACTATTACACCACTAGGAGATTCAGTGGAATAATTACATAAATGAGATAATTATCAATACTCTGGGAATTATAACATAGAACACCTACCTTATGAACATTAATGAGTTCTCCTGCATCTTAAAGCCTTAATTCATGGTAGAGAGTCCGAAATCACAATGATGATGAAGATCTAGGGTGAAAATTTAAGATTAAGATACTAAAACAATATCTATTTAAACCGTTATCTATGACAACCAAAATGGAAGAAATAACCTCACTATAAAGGGAGAGATATACATGAGAAAGATCAACCAAAACAAAGTAGAAATCACAATCTTTAGAGGAGAATGTCCTCTTCCACCAGATCATCAATTCACAAGATAAATGATTCAAGAGGACATGGAATCCTCTAGAGAGCCTCTGAGAGAAAGGGAAAATGTATTAGGCCATAGGGGAGAGATAATTCATATAAACAGTTGGTTGTGGAATTTTTTATTAAAATTTCATCAGTTTCAATTTCCAGGTAAATAGTTTCCTGGTTGGTCCATGAAGTTTGGATTAACCATGCTCCATAACCATGTAGAATATCATGTTCTAAACTGGACTGAAATATATAATTTTTTATTCTTCTTGATTTACTTAATCAGTATCTTTTAAAACCAATCTTCGAAACTAAATTCTAAGAATCAGATCACTCATAAGTGATGTTTTTGGGTATAGGAGAAGGCCTGAGAAGTTTATCGAGTGGATCAAGATGTTTCAGGAGTGTTGGACCTGAAAATCCTGATGTTTTACATGTCAGAAGAGGGTGCACGGTATTCTTAACCATGTGACCCACTACAGGTAACCAGACAACCCCTTTTAAAAATCGGTAGTGTATTTATGCATGCGTTGTGCACTATTTTCTAAACTGTGCACCTAACTCATGTTTGGTGTATCTTTGAGGCAGTAAACTCCGCATGGTTTGCACACAGTTAGGAAAACCATGCACGTTAAAATATGCATGAAACCCTGTTTTAGAATTTTAATTATTTTAAAATTTAATTAAAATTAAAACCTAAAACTAAAATACCCCCAACTATCTCCCTCCCTCAGATCGAGATACACCATGGGGGCTCTCCATTGAGCCGCGCACGTGACCCCTCCTCAGCCTCATATCTTCCATCGTTTCCACCCAGATCTCTGTCCAATATTCATCTAAATCATTATGGTTAGATCTGTATTCTCCTATCAACCCTTCCATGACCAATTTTTGGCCTCCCTTATCCCTATTTTTGGTTATGCCAAACACCCTAGGGTTTGGGTTGTCTTAATTTTCGGTTTTATTTTTGTATAGATTAGTGAGGAAGATCTCTTAGGACCCGAGAGTGCAAGTTCTTACAACCTCCACCGAATGCGAGGTGGTTTGGATGGTTTTGTTCTACTAGTTTTGGTTGGATGTAATTTTTTATGCCACTAAATGGTTTCACACCTCCCTTTTTTGTATCTAATGGTGTTTATGGATGTCGGGGGTTGTTTTAGTGAGTTTCTGTGCCCTATATAGTCTCATAGGCATATACCAAGGTATATATAAATATAAATGTATATGTATGTATGCATAGGTGTATATCCTACATGTGTATATTACCTCATGGCATGGTGAATATGGGTAATGTGGTAAGGGTATAGATAAATATATATTGTTTTATATGCATGCGAGTGGTTTGTCTGCTTGAATTTAAAAGCTACAATAGCTGATGTGGATGGTTTTGTTCCACCTTGAAGTCGGGTCCCTTTCCAAGTCCTCAAACATTATAAATGATTTAATTAGGTTTATGACTACACTTTTGTTATTATTAATTCATGCAATGAATTATTTCATCCAATGCTTATTAAATATGAATTAACCATGTTTCATGTTTAAATGCTAAAGACGATAAATTATTTGTTGATAAACAATACCATGTTTTTATAATAAAACACCTCAAACGGAGGTGCACTACCTTAAAGCTGAAAAGTGGTGGTTAGACCTTACTTTATTGAATTTTGTTTTTATAATTATTATGCCGTGATGTTTTGTTGAAATATGGAATTTTTAGGACAAGTCCATAATGACATTATAAACACTGAGTTTACCTCTTTGAAATGATTAAAGGACTGAATCACCGTCTACGTGTTAGGTCCAGTTTTTGGATTGGAACTACCCATGTCGGTAATTTCCCTTTTTATGGATACTTGGAGCCCTATAAAGGAAATTGACATGTTTTGGTAATTGAAATAAGTTGAGTTAAATGAATGGTTATTGATTAATTATTAACCCTCAAAATACCACATTTTATTCAAATGTTTTAACACTAATAAGACCTTGGGTGACATGTGGGTTCCCATGAAGGAATGCCATGATGGACTCAATAGGTTTTAATGCTCATTGATTGGGGGATACATATATTCCCATGTTGGAATTCCATGGAGGGACCCAGGTTCATGATAGAATAATTTGTTCCACCTCTGTGGCAACGCTTACCATGTTAATGGAAGGTATCGGTGTGGACAATGACCTTTGAAAATTTCTTAATGGTTTTTACTAAATGGTTTCAATTGTACTTATCCTTTACACACTAATGGAAGGCATGGCTTGAACCAATATCTAAATGGTTATAATGCTACTTTACCTTTCCACACTAACGGAAGGCAGGGATTGAGCCAATAAGTAAATGGTTTCAATTTTACTTGACCTTTTCACCATAATGGAATGCAAGGATTGAACTGATAAATAAATGGTTGTAACTATACTTGACCTATACACAATAATTGAAGTCAATGCTTGGACCAGATGAATTTTTACATTATTAGAACACCAAATAGAAATGGACTGACTTGAAATTCTCTTGGAATCTAGGAAGAGAATACCTTGGGTCTCAGTAACCCCATTCAGATTCAAGGTTACAGTTTACTTAAGTTGACACCTACATAGACTCTGGTATTTATCCATCATCAGATGCCTGGTATACTACCGTTGGGTCCTTGTCACTTTTAAAGTATACCTCATATACACTCCTTGGATCTAGCATGGACTAGTATGTTCCCTGGTAAAATCCCATCAAGCCCAGTCATTGCTTATCCCCGTTTTAAATTGGTTGATCAACATGTAATTGGTAGGTGACTTATTATGGAATCCCTTGGATTATGCTCCTTTAATTACACTCTTACCCCTTAGCTAGACTTAGATACTACTAAGTTAGCATTATTTTAGATTTACCTTACCTAGGTTATCACCCAAGAACTCTGTCACCAGATATCTTTTCAAGTTTTCTTTATCACATCGTGGAACCTTCACTACCTATACTATCTCGAGGTTATGATAGTACTAGTTATGCCTCATCTATCCTATTAACTTTAAATCGTAATTTGTTAATTAATGAACTGGTTACATGTTCAAACCCATGTCTAGGGATGAAGCGGTTACTTGGGTATCTAGATACATTGTAATTATTACTTTAATTATGCATTATTGCACCATTTTTAATTTATATTACACTTTTGGGATTAGGATAGAATGTGGTGGTTCCAGTCTACTGAGATTTATATCTCACACCCTACTCAGGCTTCCATTACACTGGGGTACCAGAGTAGACTATTTCTTTTCATAGGGACTTCGACCTTGTTTGTTGTTTGTGTTTGTTCTTTGGAGTTAGGGGCCAAAGGACTGAGTTGGAGCTCAAGATGTTCATGGAGATTGCCTTTGGGATTTAGTTATTTTGATTACTTGAGTACTACATTGTATTGTATAGAGAAGCATGTTGTAATATTTAAAGCATTATGTAATGAATCAATAAGTTGGTATGCATTCATCCATTGTCTAAACTAGTGTTGGCCATTTTTGTTCATATATATGAAATCTATCTTATGCTACTTTATTATTGTTATTACTACTTCTGATGTTGACTGTTATTTACTCTATTATAATGTTTCTCAAATATGATAAGATGGTGTAGTCTCCCCACTAACTATCCTTACACCCTCACTGCTAATCTGCAGCCTCTAGCATATGGGGAGGCTCCCATTAGGTCATGTGGTGACTGGTCCATCCACTATCTGAATGGTGATCTAGTTCAGGTCATTACAAAGTGGTAACAATTGTGGTTTTTTCTTTTGTCGTACTATTCTGGGTTGGTAGACAGGAGACAAGGAATGTGTCAGCGCATGGTTAATAGCCTTGCTTGGAATTGATCACCCCATGCACAGGTAATGGCCAAGTGGCTAGGGCTGGGATTGCTGATATGTTGTTAGTTGTTACAATTGATATGATTTCACATAGAGTGACTGTTGTTCATTCTATTGCTTATGATTTTTTGAATTTTTGAAAATTTTCTTTGGCCTCATATGGGAAGGATGATTTCTTACATGCACAATATTAGGCACATGGAAATTAACATGCCATGAATATATGTCATGCCATATAGTTTCATTAGTAGGTTTCCTGATAAGTATGATTCGGTGCCTTATTGATATTAAATTCCTGGATTTATACATATTTATGTAATACATTTTCATTTCTTCTATGATTACTCATTGTCATATCATATTTTTGTGATTAAAATTACATGCTTCTGTGATTTCAGCGTGTTGCTCTGTGTTAGCATGTTGTTGTGAAATGACATGATAGCTTACTTTGAATATGTAAATGGTGGCATGATCTAAGAGTAATGATTGTGATTACAATGGGAGCAATTTTTAGTTGTAAGGTGTACGGGTGCATTATAGCTTGAAAAGGTAACCCGTGTAATTAAACCCTTATAAAAATACAGCAAAATTCAATTACTAAAGTAAGTTGGTTTTGACTAAAGGGATCCAAATGCCAAACCGTAAAGTGTATGGACACTTTTTTGGTTGTTAGATATCCTTCCATATGATTTAGATTGTTATGTTTAATTGTGTTAAATTTTTAATTAGCATTGTTACAGATTAATGGGATCCAATTTTCAATCCATGGAGCGTATGGGAGCTTCATGAATTGGGAAATGACAACCCATATTAAATGTGACGACATGATTCCTTGTGAAGTGCTTATAAACGTGAAGGAAGTCTGACTTGATCTGAAATCAATTGTTTTTCTTTAAAAATGAAACTAGACCCACATAGGTCAGTTGGGGAATTTTACATATGGGATGACCTATTTGGGTGCCTAATAGTCTAACATGTGCGTTTACTAATGGGATGCTTCATAGAGAACACATGTTAGTTAAATTGGGACCCTTGTAGGCCGCCATATTTTCTTTAAAGTAAAATATTTTGATAAGTTTCCTAAAAATGACAGGATGTCGACAAATCTGAAATGTTTTAATGAGGTAGTTTTAAAAAACCTTCTTGTTTTTTCCTTGGGGCGTTAGTTAAAATCTTGTACATTATGATTTGTTTTAAAAAATGGAACATTGATGTTTTTATTAAATCATTTTATGATTAACAACTAAATGTGATTAAATATAAGAGTCTTAGAAATGGAACCTATAGTGGTGTCCACTTTTTAAAACCCTCATGTAAAGGGTAGTTCCAACTTCCCTTTGAGTTTCCTTTGAAAGGAAGTGTGAGTACATTCCATAGGAATTATTGTATGTAGAAATTCCCTTATGATCGGCTTTTAATCCTAGTGAATTTTTCTTATGTGACCTAGTGTCAGGTTTGAAACTTGTTCTTTTATAGGGATAACACATCATTGGTAGCTCCCTTAGAACATTAATTCCTTACTAGTGCTTTGACCCTTCTCACTCATTTGGTGTTTTTCGGTCTCGTTATCCCACTTAGGAAATTCAGTTTTAAAGTGACACACTTCTGTAGGAAATTCAGTTTTAAAGTGACACACTTGCTCGGATAGGTGGTCATGTCTTTCTTTACCATGTTATGGGCTTGAGAATCGATTTGTTCTCTTCTTCAGCTGGTTAGATATGCATCGGGCATGTTTGGATTTTTTCTAGGTCGTTTGATCCATTCTTCTTCATAATAGTAGACAACATAGTATGGAGTTGTCTAGGGAAATGATCGTACGATGCAATATGACTTTACAACAAATCTTATTGTTCAGATGATTTCAGTCATGGGTCATATCCAAGTAGAATGGCTTGAGAATTAAAGGATCAATTCCATTCCAATACTTGGGATGGTTTTCGAAAGACTCGGGTGTTTTGACATGCTGGTCTCGTTGTTATAAACAATCACTCTTATGAGAGGTTAAGTTTCCTTCTTTCTATATCTAAGACACTCCTATAGTGGGTAGTGTTTTGATGAACTAGATAAATGTGTCCATTGTATATAGAACACAACCTAAGGGGGCCATTTGAAAATGGTCGGGATGCTCTAATACCTTTATGGCTTGTTGGTGTTGTTTATATCAGTACCTTTTCGACTGTAAGTCTTTAGTCTAGTTTGACTGTTTTACCCTCCAACTTCTGGTGTGTTTAACTGGAATCCTTATATTAAATCCTCATAGTGTACTATTCTTATGAGACGATCATGTCCTCTATCTTGATTTCATCATTGATACACTAAGAGAGAATCAGTCTTATACCAAGCTAAATCATTAAAAGTTATTGAGCATGTTGAATGATGTTTGTCAGTGTTACATGCTAAATCATGGTTCTTATCAATGCTCGGTAAGTCCTTAGTGATTCCTAGTTCCCATGTAGGAATTCCTTTTTTGGAATAATGGACTCAAGCTATTTATTTTGAATTTCTCATCCCGCTTATGCTAGAATTCTATGAGATACGTCAGCCAAGTGGCTCAAGTCATTCTCTTCTTTTCAGTTGATGTTTACGGTTGTAAGAAACCTTTTTAAGGAACCTTTCTAGGTGAAGGCAACTGCTGTCTCAATGTTGGAACTGTCTTCAAACAAATATTTATCAACCAGTTATATTAGGTCTATTAGAATTCGACAATTCCTTTTTTATAAATCATTCCATGAGTGTTGTAAGAAAACGTAGAGTTATGCCTTATACAAAATTTCAAACGGTGGAGGTATCAGGGCATGGAATTTTCCTCCTTCCATAATGTAATGTCCCGATTCTGGAAGCCGCCCAGAGGCGCCCTGTAACCGGTTCGTCACATGGCCTCAAGCGCATTTCCCCGCATGCCAGAGGCTGCCGACTAGCAGCGAGAGGCTTGGGTGTGATTGTGGGGAAACTATGCCCTCATTGGCGGAGTACAAAGCAGAAGTAAACAACACACAATAGCAGATGTAATAATAATCCATACAGGAATAAACAATAGAGGACTGAAAGAAGAAAACTGGAGGACATATATATAATAATGATGCATGATACATATGTCTAATAAAGTATCCAAATAAGTCACAATGCTGAATACAACACTAAACCAAAGTTCAAAATAAAACAGGTAACCTCCTCAGCATTGCAAACCATAGCTTGGTCCCATGCTCTCCAGCTCCATAGCATGTCAAGTACCTGAAGTAGAAGGGAGTCTTTCCTTATCTATACCTACAACATTATAATCTGCTTGGGCCTAAAATCGTGGCCCAAACAGGGTTTGAGACAAGGTCCCAGTAGATAACCACCCAAAGATCTGTGCCTAACAGTCAGTGAATATATGGCAGGTAAAGTACATTAAGCAGTAAACAATAAGTAGTAAACAAGATAAACATAGCAATAAAAATCCATAGTTTCTAGCATATAATCTACAAACAAGAAACGGAAACTCAAGAAATTAGAACAAAAGGTAACCTCTGGGTAGTTCTCACAGTCTAACCCCAAAAGGTTCAACCTACAAGTACTAGAAACCCTCTGGGAGGCACACACAGTCTCACCCCTCTAGTCCAGCTAATGAGTAGATTCTCTGAGGAAGCACTCACCTTCAATTCCCCCTATAGTCTCGTATCGTACTGAAGGCTCTCTGGGGAAGCACTCAACGTCAATTCCCCCCTGTGGCCCGTGTCGAGGATCTATAGACTCTCTGAGGAAGAACTCAACCTCAATTCCCCATGTGGTATCACATCGTAAATTTAAAGACACTTTGGAGAAGCCCTTACGTCCTTTCTCCCTATGTTCCACTACACTAGGTTCTCACAGCTCTGTGTAAAACAATCATGCATTGCACGCGTATCGGCCCAAGAAAACCTCAAGAACATCTTGGATATCATTCTAAGGCACAACATCAATACAGTACATCAGTTCCACTATCCTACAACTAGGCATGGAAACTGGAAGAATGCCGAACCAGCAAAAGAGGTAAGGTAAAACATCCAGAGAACAATAAAATTACCTTATTCACAAACAATTACCTCTACTCAAGCAATCAAGCATAGCAGGAAACAGCAAGGGAAAAACAGGATAACGCAATACCCCTTTCAAGGGTATCGGTGGAATTTGCACAAAATATTCACAGACATCCTACAGAAAGGAACAAACCACCTACCTCTATGCTAGTAGGTCGATATAAGAAAACCTCGATGATTGATTCCCCTTAGAACATTTAATATCTGAGAAAATGTCCAAAACTTTCAACCCACGATAACTTGAAAACGAGGAGGAATCAAGGAACAAGGATAAAGCAAAAGAGAGAGCTTACCGAGGCGATCCCAACACAATTGACGGTGGCTGAAATGCAGATCAGATGGAGGATCAAGAGCTCGGGGAAGAATCACGGTCGTACGGGTCGCTCTAGGATGAAGAACCTGAAGAAGGAGAGTGTTTTATATGTCAGGCGCGACCCCAGTCCGTTTAATGAAAGAAAAGAAAATACACAGCGTGAAGTTCTGGGGTACATGGTGTGTACTCTTTTTTTCCATACTCCACTTTAATAGGCCTCCACATCACCCCTACACACTGTGTGTGTGGCCCTAACACGTCCAACACATGGCCTGGCATGGCAAGGGAGTACACGGTGTGTACTCAGAAATTACATGATGTGTACTTCAAAATTTTCCAGAAAACCCCAATTTTCTCAAAAACACCAGGAAAAGAATGAAATGCCTGAAATTGAAGATCCGGGTTCTTACAAACATCCCCCCTTAAAGAAATTCATCCCTGAATTTCCCTAACATGGTAGAGAATGAGAAACGCCGAACAGCTCCTGCCACTGCGATCGTACATCGGCCTCCCTTTCCCAAGTCTTGTCCTATACTCTCTCGTGCTGCCATAACACCCGTACTAGAGGAACAGACTGCCCATAGAGAACCTTCATACTGTGATTGTCAATCCAGATAGGATGCTCCTAAAACGATGCATCCGCTTCGAGATCAACCTCCTCGGGAAGAAAGACATGAGACAGGTCTGAGAAGTAACGTCGGAGCTGAGAGACGTGGAAGATGTCGTGCATGGCCTGGTACCTCTGAGATAACTGCAACCGATAGGAAACCGGACCAATTCTCTCCAATACCTCAAATGGCCCGACATACTAAGGTGAAAGTTTACCCTGTCTTTGAATGATTTTGTGTCCCAACCTGGGTGTGACACGCAGGAAAACCTGATCCCCGACCTCGAACTCCAGAGGTCGTCTCCGCTGATCAGCATAAGACTTATATCGAGACTGTACTGTATCCATCCTCTTCTGAATCAACTTTATCTATTCTGAGGTCTCATAAACAAGACGAGGTCCCAGAAAAGCTGCCTCTCCTGCCTCCAGCTAGCATAAAGGTTATCAGCATGGCCTACCGTAAAAAGCCTCATAAGGTTACATCTGAATAATCACCTGAAAACTGTTGTTGTAGGAAAACTCCACCAGAGGGATATGCTTCTCCCATGAACCACCAAAGTCTAGAATGCAAGCACGGAGAATATCCTCGAGCACCTAGATCGTACGCTCGGACTGGACATCTGTCTGGGGATGGAATGTGGTACTCAGAAGTACCTGTGTACCCAAAGCCTTCTGAAGTCCTTGCCAGAACTGAGAAGTAAAGTGCGCGTCCTTGTCTGAAACAATGGAGTGGGGGACTCCATGAAGATGCACAATTTCTCGGATGTATAGCTGTCTGAGATCATCAACACTGACGGTCTCCTTGATCGGTAAGAAGTGATAGTCCTTTGCAAGCCATTCGACGACAACCCAAACAACATCATTCCCTCATGGTGACCTTGGCAATCTAGTCACAAAGTCCATCGTGACATCCTTCCAATTCCACTCCGGAATGGGTAACTACTGTAAAATCCATGCTGGTTGCTGATGCTCCGCCTTCACCTGATGACAAGTGGAACACCTTTAGATGAAATCAGAAACACCCCCCTTTATACCTGGCCACCAATACCGGCGATGAAGATCCCGATACCTCTTAGTGATGCTAGGATGAACATCCCAAACTGAGGAATGAAAATCCTGCATCATCTCCTCGCGTATGTCTTCTGGAACCCATACGCTTCCATAGAAAAGCAAGATATCATCCTCACCCACTATCCATCCAGAAAGAGGGTCCTCTCCTGACACACTCTCCCGCAGGACTAAGCCTTATGATTCTCATAGCTATCTCATTCGTACCCGATCCAGAAGTGTAGAGGTAACAGCTACAGAAGAAAGGAAAGTCCATCCATGTCTGTCATGCACCTCCAGAGGCACCTCATAAAATAGAGCCATAAGGTGACACTCACTGTTGGCCTCATGAACTGCCTAACTCTGAGTTCTCTTGCGCAATGCATCTGCCACTGCGTTTCCCTTTCGCATCGTATAGGAATGCTCGAAATAAAAAGACTGGAGATACTCGACCCATCTGCGCCATCTCAGATTCAGATCAAACTGAGTGAATATGTACTTGACACTCTTGTGGTCAGTGAAAACCACAAAGTACTCTCCCAGAAGGTAATGTCTCCAACAGCGTAAGGCATGAACAACAGCTGCCAACTCCAAATCGTGTGTCAGGTAGTTCCTCTCATGTGGCCTCAACTGCCGAGACCCATACGCAAAGACTCAATCTCCCTACATAAGCACAACGCCCAGCCCGATACCTAAAGCATTATAACAAATAGTATAGCTCTTACCTGGCTCTGGCAAGACTAGTATCGGTGCTGACGTCAACCATCCCTTCAACTCCTGAAAGAATGACTCACAAGTATCTGACCATAAGAACTTCACCCCCTTCTTGGTCAGACTTTTCAAAGGTGCGAAAGGGTGTGAAAAGTCCTGAATAAAGCTTCTGTAGTATCCAGTCAGCCCTAGGAAACTCTATACCTCAAAAATGTTCTTCGGCTGCTCCCTGGAAACTCTAGCCTTCACTTTCTCTGGGTCCACAGATACTCCTGTCTCTGAGATGACATGACCCAAGAGGTGAATCTAATCCATCCAGAAGTGTCACTTTGAGATTTTAGCATAAAGAAGATGCTCTTTCAGTGTAGTCATAATGATATCAAGGTGAGTAGCATGGTCGTGTCGAGTGTGATATTTCACCAAGATATCATCCATGAAGACCACGAAGAAGGAATCCAAGTAAGGATGGAATACTCGGTTCATCAGTTCCATGAAAACAGCTGGCGCATTTGTGAGACCGAACGGCATAACTGTATACTCGTAGAGACCATACTTACTCCTAAAGACTTTCTGAGGTATATTTGATGGTCTAACGCATAACTGATGATAACGGAACCTCAAATCGATCTTCAAAAACACGAGGGCTCCTCGAAACTGATCGAAGAGATCATCAATTCTAGGAAAGTGATATCGGTTCTTGACCATTAACTGCTTTAGCTTTCGATAATCTACACATATCTTAAGAGTACCGTCTGCCTTCTTCGCAAATAGGAAAGGCGAACCCCAAGAAGAAGTACTGGGTCGGATGAAACCCTTTGCTTGTAACTCCTCCAACAGCTTCTTGAGCTCTTGCAACTCTTGTGTAGAATCCTGTAGGGAGGAATGGACACCAGTGCTGCTCTAGGCACGAGCTCAATAGAGAAGTCTACCTCACGCTTCATAGGAAAACCTGAAAATTCCACTAGAACGACATCTCTAAAACAATCCACCACTAGAAAAAGTCCAAATTTGAAGTTCCCTGATAATCCAGATAAAGAATAGCAGTCTGTCCCATCCCCATTCAAATCCTATGATGCTGGAGTCCTGCTTGACTCGCCCGAACATCCCATTTGCCTCTATGAAGAAAAGACTCACCCTATGATGAGATAAAACTCACCCTACGGTGATAACAGTCAACGATGGTCTGGAAGAGAACTAACCAGTCCATCCTGAGAATGAAATCATAGCCTATCATCTCTAGGATATAGAGATCCCATAAGAAATGATACCCTGCAACCTCAAGAGGGAACTATCTACACTGACGTACACTATAGGTCCTCATCCCCAAAGGTGTTTTTAGTGTCAACAAGTCAGCAGAAGAAAAGATACAGAGCCTGAGGCTCTCCACAACAGAAAATGAGATAATGCTATGCGTGGAACCAGTATCGAAAAGTGATGAAGATAAAACTGAGGCTACTAAAATCATACCTCGAATGGTAGAAGGTCAGGGATCCTGATCCTGATAGGTCGGCTCCACTGCAAAAGTCTGGCCTTCCTCGCGACCCTGTAATCCTGCCTGACCACTCTGAGCTGATCCTCCCTGCTGACGCTGAATGACTGGTGACTGAATTTGATGGCCTCAACCTCCACCTCTGCCTGAATGGCTAGAAGAACTATAGTTCCCCAACTGGTAAGAAACTGTTGCTGCTGCTCCTGAACGAGGAGTCATGAAAGAACCCTCGTCACCAGCTACTGGTGAGAAAACCTAGAAGAGACGCTGAAGGTGACCCATCTTGTCGTAGGATCGGCACTCCACTCGGTCTCTCTGGCACTGTGGCCTCGTGTTCCCTGCCCTTCCATACTGGTAGCATACTACCTGGCTACCTGAAGATGTATCTCACCTCCTCAGATCACCGCGCATGGAATCCCTACGGTGCATCCTGCTATCAACTGGAGGAACACTATCTCTAGAAGCAGAACTGCCCTGGCTCACAGCTCCAGAGTCTCTCAGATTACGCTCTGTAATCAGTGCCTGGTAGACGATGGATGAGATGGAAGTAAACTGAAAGAGATTCACCTATGAGAAGATCTCCCGCCATATACCATCCTCAAACTTCCTTGCCATGAACACCCCACTTCAATACCGGAGGGGTGTGGAACGCTGCATTTCGGTGAAACGAGAGGAATACTCCATGACAGATAGTGTACCTTTCTCCAGGCTCATAAACTCCCATGCTCGATCGGCCCTCAGGGTCTCCGGGTAGAATTGGTCATAAAAGACGCGTTGGAACTCCTCTCAATCCATAACCTGCTGATGGACCGCCTGTGAGATCATGTCCAACCACCTCTTGGCGGAGTCTCGTAGCATATATGTAGCGAGCTTGACTTTCCTCTCTGGAGGTGTTTCCAGATGCTCAAATATAGTCATCATGGCCTCCAGCCATGACTCTGCAGCCTGTGGTCCTCCTTCCCCTGAGAAAGTGGGAGTTTTCTACTACTGGAAACCCGCGTCAAGTCTTTCATAGACGTGGAAGGAGGCGGTGCTCCCTGAAAGGTCTGAATCATCCTCATAAAGCCTTCCCTGAACTGCGCATCAGCGCCTGCAACAAGTATGATATCCAGTACCAAGGCTGGCCCAACTGTAGGATCGGTAGGAAGTCCCTGATCAGCAATATCTAGCATCTGATCAGTACCTGACAACTGACGTACAACCGGAGGACGTCTCGGAGGCATAGCTCTGAAAGATCAAAAGCATACCTTAGATCAGGAAAACAAGGACAGAGAACAAAGGAGTAAAAAATGGAAACAGGATAAGGAAACACTCAATATTTACAAAACATGACTACTCGGCATGTATAAACCCTACACGGCGTGTACATAACTCTATTCCCCTGCCCGTGTCTCCTTGCACGGCTAACTCACATGGTCTGCTAAAACAGAGACTACACGATGTGTTCCTGGTGTACACGGTGTGTATTAGACAAGGTTTAACAACCCGTGTTGTTAGTTACACGGCCTTCTACACGGCTGAGACTACACGACATGTTACGAACAAACACGATGTGTACTTGAAGATTTATCACGTCCCGTGTTGTTGGCGACACGGCCAACTACATGGCGTGTTCCGAACAAACACATCATGTTTAGGAGGAGAGAACACCGACTCGTTTTGTTCATGACACGATTGGGTACTAAGAACAAAGATAAATGGCGTGTTCATACACAACAGGTTGTGTATGACACAAGCTTCCCCAACCCGTGTTGTTAGTGATACGGTCAGGTACACATCCTACTACTACACGGCGTGTACCTACCATACATGGCGTGTTCCCGGAGATTTTTCACTACCCGTGTTTCTGCTCACACAGTCTGTGACACGGTTTAAAACTACACGGTGTGTATATATAAATTACACGTCGTGTATTATGGGTTTTCCAGGAAGTAGCTCTGAAACTACACTGAAGCCCAAAAAACATTGAAAACAAGGCAAGGAGTTGCCAAATTTTGATCGGTGAGGGACCATACTCTCCACGAATCAAAACCTGGCATCCAATACAGTCATATGTAAGGAAAACAGGTCAAATGATCACCAATTTCCAATTCAGGAGGGCCCATAACACCTTGAGAACCAAAATTTGGCATTTATTTAAGCAAGGTACAATAAAACTAAATTTCAATCAAACCATAGAGATTCTATCTAGCACCTATCACAACAGCATGAATAATATACACGAGTCTATCACAACAACATGAAATCGCTAATGCACCCTAGATGGCATGGAAAGAATGCATGGCACGTGATTTCTAACGAGTGCCTATATGACTCATGGGATGGCATACCCTCATCTCATCGAGTTGAGACAGAAAAAGAACCAAAATATCAACAAAAATAACGACACAAAACATGTGAATCACTCTAGGTGAAAGTAGATCAACTTTAACATAGAAAAATCAGAAAACTGCAATAAGCTAGGTAGATTGGTTTTTCACTGTACACGGGTAAGCTACTCCCGAGCACAACTTAATACCAAGTATAGAATCCATCATATCCCTGGCTAAAGGCACCAAACAGTAATCAAGTGAAAATAACTCCTTTGATACCACTTTTTAATGACCTGGTTCCTGAAGCCACCCAAAGGCACCCCGTAACCGGTTGATCACATGGCCTCAAGCGCATTTCCCCGAACACCAGAGGTTGCCGACTAGTTGTGAGGGCCTTGGGCGTGATGGTGGGGAAACTATTCCCTCATTGGAAGAGTACACAATAGAAGTAAAAAACACAAAATAGCGGAATTAATAATAATCCATATAGGAATAAACAGCAAAGGACTAAAAGAAAAAAACCAGAGCACATATATATAATAATGATGCATGATACATATGTCTAGGAAAGAATCAAAACAAGTCACAATGCTGAATACAATACTAAACCAAAGTCCAAAAGAAAACAGGTAAACTCCTCAGCATCACAATCCATAGCTTGGTCCCATGCTCTCCAGCTCCACAGTAAGTCATGTACCTAATGTAGATGGGAACTTTCACTTATCTATACCTACAACAATATAATCTTCTTGGGCCCAAAAACATGGCTCAAATAGGGTGTGAGACAAGGTCCTGGTAGACAACCACCCAAAGATCTATAACAGCCAGTGAATATATGGCATGGAAAGTATAGTAAGTTGTAAACAACAAGAAGTAAACAAGAATAAACACAGTATTAACAATCCACAGTTTCTAGAATATAATCTAAAAACAAGAAACAGCCAGTCAAGCAAGTAGAAAAAAATGGTAACCTTTGGGCAGTTCTCACAGTCTACCCCTATGGTTCAACCTACAAGTACTATCTATGCTCTAGGAGGCACACACAGTCTCACCCCTCTGGTCCAGCTAAATAGTAGACTCTCTGAGGAAGCACTCACCGTCAATTCCCCCTATAGTCTCGTATCGTACTAAATGCCCTCTGGGGAAGCACTCAACGTCAATTCCCTCTAGGGCCCACGTCGAGGATCTACAGACTCTCTGAGGAAGCACTCAACGTCAATTCCCTCTATGGTCTCGCATCATAAATTTAAAGACACATTGGAGAAGCCCTTACGTCCATTCTCCCTATGGCCTACTACACTAGGTTCTCACAGCCCGGTGTAAAATAATCATGCATAGCCCGCGTATCGGCCCAAGTAAACCTCAAGAACATCTTGGATATCATTATGAAGGCACAATATCAATACAGTACATGAGTTCCGTTATCCTACAACTAGTCATGGAAACTGGAAAAATGCCGAAAAAGAAAAACAAAAAAGGTAAAACATCTAGAGCACAATATAATTACCTTATTCACAAAAAATTACCTCAACTCAAGCAATCAACCATAAAAGGCAACAACAAGGGAAAAACAGGAAAACACAATACCCTGTTCAAGGGTATTGCGGGAATTTTAACAAAATATTCACTGACATCCAATAGAAAGGCACAAACCACCTACCTCGATGCTAGGATATCGATATAAGTGAACCTTGATGATTTATTCCCCTTAGAACGTTAAAGATCTGAGAAAACATCCAAAATTCTCAACCCATGATAACATGAAAATGATGAGGAATCAAGGAACAAGGCTAAAGAAGAAGAGAGAGCTAACCAAATCGATCCCAATGCAATCGACGATGGCTGAAACAGAGATTGCACGGAGGCTCAGGAGCTCGGGGAAGAATCGGGGTCGTGCGGGTTGCTCTCAGATGAAGAACCTAATGAAGGAGAGTGTTCGGTCTGTCAGGCGCGACCCTGGTCCGTTTAATGAAAAAAAGAAAATACATTGTGTGTACTTATTAGGTACACAACTTTTACTTTTTTTTTCTGTACTCTGCTTTAAGCAGCCTCCACATCACCCCTACACACCGTGTGTGTGTCCCTGACACGGCTAGCACACGTCCTGGCACGACAAGGGAGTACATGGCATGTAATCAAAAAGTACACGGCCTGTACTTCAAAATTTTCCAGAAAACCCCACTTTTCTCAAAAACACCAGGAAAAGAAAGACATACCTGAAAACGAAGATCCGAGTTCTTACACATAAGTTAATACCAATTGTGGGAATCACCATCGGTTGAGTATTAGCAAGACTTTGACATACTCTTGTCTCTATATGAACATGCTCAATTATACTTTGTTTCTGTGTTCATGATGAACTTTGAGCATTCAATTATGTTGTAAAGGCTGAAGTGATGAATGTATAGAAAATTCTAAAGGTGCATTTAGAGTTGGTAACAAAACTAAACCGTTTAAACGAAACATCATGACCCTTGTAGGTTCGATTATGATTATGTTATTCCTGAAGGCTTCCCGGGGACGATAAGTTTTTTAAAGTGGGTAGATTGTAAAATGCTATGTTCTGAACTGGACTGAAATATAGATGTTTTTTAACTTCTTCATTTACTCAACTGATCCTTTTTTAAACCAAGCCTCAAAACTAAATTCCAAGAGTTGGATCACACCTATGTCATATTTTTAGGCATGGGTGAAGGTGTGAGAATTTCCCTAAGTGGCTCGAGAAGTTTTGGTGGTGTTGGACCTGAAAAAAATCAAGTATTAAATGACAGCATAGGGAACACGGTTTGTTCATGGTCTGCTAAATCTTTTGTCCCACTATAGGTAACCATGCAACCCATCTTAAAAAGGGGCAGTGTGTAACACCTGAGATTTTATGAGAAATATTTTGATTTTATGTTATATAAATCATCAACGGAATCTTTCACTACACACAACACTAGCTTGTCTTTCTTTACACACAACTGCGGCCTTCCTCGATAGCTTGTGTCGTACGCAATACCGAGTTTCACTAAACAACGATATGCTATTAAAATATTATTAAAACTAGCCGTTATGAATAGTAATAACCACTTTTTGAAATTTTTTAAATTTTAGTTTTCAAAATGGACATCATTTTTGGATTCGAAATATCGAAATTAGCTTAGGGTGAAATTTTGGTACTTTTCGGATAACTTTCATATTATGATGAATAGTGAAAATTATAAAATTTTAATTAAAAACAACTTTTTTAATCGAAATAATTAATAGTGATAAATTATTAATTTGATTGGTTTTAAAGTATATTTAGAATATATTTATACAATTTAATACAATTCTATTCATTGGATGTAATTTAGCATTTTAACCAGACATAAACAAGTGTCAATCTTTTGATAGTTATTATCTCTTAAAAACACGCTATTTGTCTTAACGATGGGAATTAATTTTTAAATTATTTAATGTAACTGATCAGTTTTGAATTTGGTAAAATAAAAATCATTTTTGAATTCATAATATCAAATATATCATAGGCCTAATTTTTGGTATTTTTCTGGAAACATTCATTTTTTGATGAATAGTGAAACCACTAAGTGGTAGTTAAAAAACTGAATTTTTTCATAAAACATTATTTTACCACTTCTGTGAGTGGAATTTCAAAAATCCAAGAGACATGGTTTATATCAAGGACTAAAATGTGGTTCAATGAGATGAAAATATTTTTTGTTGAATAGTAACTTTTTTCTTTTTTTATCACGGTTAAAAGTAAATGGGGTAATTAAGGGTAAAAGTGTTATTATTATTACCCTAACACATGTCCCAATTCTATTGGATAAGTGTAATTAGACCAAAAACAACCTTAGGAATAACATATGACCATTTAGAGCCACTTGGATTAGATTAGGACATTTATTATCAATTTATTTAAAGAAGGGTTAAAATAGATAAGATCAATGTTTAATAACAAAAGACTTTTTAATATAGGGTTATATATAAGATAATTTAGACTATAAAGATAAATTAGAAAGATAAAACGATTTCCTACATAATGGTATTTTATTTTTAATTTTTAGACTTAAAATAATTTAATTTATTTTTGATACAATGATGAGGCAGTAATTATCTTATTAATGAAATATTGACATAATTGATGTTATAAATACCCAAATAAATGTAATTTGAGACTTTTTATGAATTCCAATAATTTTATATGTTAATATTACATGTTAGTATTAATTTAATTAAATGTTTTCGGACTAATCATTCTGTTATAATTTTCACAAAAATCAATTACCGAATAGTGTCAAAATTGACATAAAATAGTTTTTAAAACAAATACAATATTATTAATTGTTATTTTACTCCTAAAAATCTAAGGTTCGGCCAAATGACATAGATAATATTATATATATTAATAATAGACAACTTGGGGTTCGTTTGGATTGATATAGTAAATTTATTAACCTTATAGTGTAAGAAAACAAGAAGACACGGTAGAAGTTAAATTATCTAACTTAAAGTTAAATATAAATGATAAGGTTAAAACTGATACTTAAACTTGTCTAAATTCTATTGTATGAGAGGATTTAGACCCATCCCCCACATTAGCTTCTAAATATATTAATTTGGAGCTATTAAAAACCGAATTTGACTTTATAATAAAATAATATATTTAGTTATTAGAAAGGTGCCCCTCTCCTCCCTTATAAAAGGGCACCTCCTCCCTCTCTTCCTCACACCATTTGAGCCTTCATTCTCGGCCAACCCCTACCAATATCTCCTCTAGACTTCCCTAGAAACATCCTAGAGGTCATGTTCTTCTCCAAAGACCAATTTTAGTGCCCTAATAAGAGGTCTCAAAGAGGCGCTTCAAAGAAGAGGTAATGCCCGTTACCGATTCTTTCATCTTTATTTCTTCATCCACTTTTTCTTCATTAGTTGTTTCATTATGAATTAATAACATCAGTATCACTCATATACTGATATGTTATTATAATTATGAAACAACCCTATTTCACCATTTATCCATCCTACGGAAAATGAAATCACCACGCGTGCGTATGTACGGAATACCGTCTCCACGATGTGGTGTAATCTATTTTCCACCACGACCTTACTCGGATGGGTATAATGGTGTAAATAATAACTATATATGATTATTGTAAAGTGATATTGATTCTTAAATAGTATACATACACTCCAATACAATTCCACGATCATGGGAATGATATCATCGCTCGGGCGTACGTACGGAATATCGTCTCCACGATGTTATGTGACTAGTTATACATGATCTTCATTGCATAATGATTATATAAATGAATTGAGTGAATGAATATGATATATATTACAGTAATACCATTTTGGAAATGAGGTATCTATAACCTGAAAAGAAAAATAAGAATTTATTCGACAAAACGCGCATAAGAACAAAAAGTAATAAACACCCGAATAACAAGTAGTAATGAAATATTACTAATAAGAAGCTAAGAATATGACCATATATGATATCATAAAAATAAGTATGATTCTAGAATAAGTCAATAACATTATCTAAATCACTATACAGTTGGTTCGGACACTTAAGAACCAAATCGGACCCAAGGTAAGGTAAATATCACAATCTCATTTTTATCCGAGATTGTTTATACTTTGGAATTTATTGGGGGTGTACATTATCATCCACATCCATGTTTCCTAAATATGTAATATTATTTCTATCCACATATAATTTTTTAAATCCAATTTTACCCTTAGGTGAGTTTTTAGTAAAAGATATGAAAGGAATCTTTTGTCGTTTTCGTATGAGGTACTTTTTGACTTTTCCGACAAAAGTATGAGAAGAATGTTTTTTAACTTATATGGCATGAATGGATTTTTAAAACATTATATCCAAGAAGCTTCATTTACAAGTTTTCATGTTTATTTTTAATCAACTTATTTTAGTTTAAAATTGTATGACATGTTAAGAAAGGAAAAATGTTTTTCAAGTAGAAAGGATATTTTCCTCAAGAATGGAGTTCAAGTGTTTTATCAAAATTATTTTCCATATAAGATAATAAAGGGTTCTGTTTCTATCCCTATTATTACATTGATTTGATTATGTTGTGATGGAATTATTTTTATTAATTCATTTATCTCATATGAATTGTTTTATGATGTCATGATGTTTAAGAATCCCATTTTTATTACATGGGTTATGCAATGATGTATGATTTATGATTTTGTGGCACACATAAGAATGGTATCATTATGATATGGGTGGGATCTATATCTCCCTCCAATTCATTGGGTTAATATTTTATATCTCATGAGATATACATGGCTGGGACGGCAGGTTAAACCGGTTCGGTGAAACAGGACTGAAACGAGGAGTGAACTCGGTTCAGAAATGGACTTTTTCCACTAAGATAGTCTTGGAAATGAGTCTTGACTAATAAGAAGTGATTATCTATGATTATGTTTGTATTACACAAAGTTTCATGTTTTAAGTTATGATTATTGGTATTTCATTTCACTACTATGATTTATCCCATGTTATGAAATTATGCTCTCTTTTGCAGGTTAAGATTTCCAAAATGTTATGTTCTTATGAATATGATGTGATTGATATTTATTTTGTTTACCCTTAATGAGAATTTGAGCTCACCCTTTTTTATGTTTTATTTCCCCTAGGTCAGGAAGAAGGTTATTAAGTAAGATATGCCAAAAAGGGACTATAGATATGATGAAATAAATGGGAGACAGTTTAGACGCATTATGAACCAGTTGTTTATGTTTCCCAGTTTCTAAAGTCACTATAAATATACGGTCCTTTCATGGTTTTGTTATATGTTGTAATAAGTATGCTTAAATTTTGAAGTAATAACAATGTATGTAATGTATGGGTCGTTATAGTTGGTATCAGAGGAAAAGGAGGTAGGAATGTATCCGATCCTTGGGAACTCTTACATGTGAGCGTTGGACGAAGCATGGCTCTCCAACCAAGGGCTTCATGAGGAAATGGATGCCACTAGGGATGGTGGTGTGTCCCACCCAGGGGGTGTAGCCGCCCATGGAGTGCCCTTATAGGTATCAATTATAGTCCACTGGAAGTAAATCCGGACCGTTATAGTTGGTATCAGAGGAAAGGTCTAGTCATCCATTGGAAACTAGGATGTGAAAGCTTTAGTAAGAACCATAAGGATAATTCTAAGCATAGAACACAATTTTAGTGTTTTAGAAATGACCATGAATAACCTAGGATAAGACCTTAAGTGTGAAACTTTATTCTTGATTATGTGGTTTTCCTATTATAATTAGTGTTGCTCACACTATTCTTCTTGGTTTTAGTCAATGGCTGGAACCCGAAGTAACCGTGTTAATGAGGAATGCGACGAGAAATGCAATTATTGTCCCCATGAACAACCAAACATTATGGGAGATGGAATGAAAAATCTTATAGCCATGCACACACAACTTTCTCAAGCTATGAATCATGCATGACTTCCAAACGAGCAAAGGAAGGAGCAACATTCTGTTGAATCCTTCATGAGGCAGCGTACACCTTCTTTCAGCGGGTCTACTGATCCATTAGTTTCTGAACAATGGATTAGTACTACTGAAAAGATATTTTCAGTTCTTCAATGTTCTGAACATGATAAATTCATCCTAGCAGTGTATCATTTGGAAGGAGATGCTGATCAATGGTGCAATATTATTAAGAATACGAGGCAAAGGGATGAAATTGAGTCCATGGAATGGGACGAGTTCAAGAATGTATTTTTCAATAAGTACTTCCCTCGTATTCTCTGAAAAATGATGGAGAAAGAGTTTCTTGAACTGAAGCAAAAGGCTGATGAAACTGTTGGTACCTATGAAGCAAATTTTACAAGACTTGAAAGGTACGCTTCCGGTATTATTATCCAACCTGAGAGTAAGATCGATCGATTCGTTAGTGGCTTAAAGCCAAGTCTTCGAAGGGCCTTAGCCATAAGGGACTTCAATAGCTATGAAGAAATCGTTCGATGTTCTCTCAAAGATAAAATGGAGATTGGAGTAACCCATCAGTCATATGGGTTTGATAAGAAGAGGAAAATCGAATTCAAAGGAAAATCTAAAGAGCACATTGAAAAGAAGATGAGCTTTCCCTTATGCAGAAAGTGTGGAAAGAAACATAGAGGGAGTTGTCTTAAAGGGACATGTAAATGTTTCAAATGTGGAAAGGAAGTTCATCGGGCATTTGAATGCCGCAATGATGGGAAGAGGATGTCTAATGATGCAAACAAGGAAAGGGACACACGGAATGAACGTACTACACTTCAATGTTTCAAGTGCAAGGAGATAGGGAATTATGCAAATAAATGACCTAATCCAAGGGTTGTTGATGATGATCGACATCAACAAAATCTTAAGGCTAAATATGAAGGAAAGTCACATGCAATTGCTATCTGCGATGTGGAGTACGATAACGATGTTGTGAAAGGTACACTTACCATCCACTCTAAAGTAACAAATGATTTATTTGATTCTCGATCCACCCACTCTTTTATTTATGATGATTTTTAAGGGTATCACCGTATTACCTCAACAATTAGATGTTGAGTTAGCTGTGACAACACCTAATGGCACAACAGTCGCATCAAAAGTTTATAATTCTTCCTCGATTGAAGTTTGTGGGAAAGTTCTTCCTGCAAATCTTGTGATCCTTCCTATAGTGGAATTTGATGTGATTCTTGGCATGTATTGTCTTTCTATATATGGAGCTCATATCAATTTCCAATGAAGGGAAGTCACATTTCATATTCCAGATCAATCTATGATCGTCTATCGATGTAAGGATGAACATAACCTTCCAGTGGAAATTTCTTCCATCTTATGGGTCTTGATTCCACTGAATGAAGGTTATTTATCTCAAATGGTTGGTGAGAAACTCACAATTAATAATATTCCCAGTGTACAGGAGTTTGATGATGACTTTCTGGAGGAATTGTCCGGTGTTCCACCAAATCGTGAAGTTTAGTTTTCAATAGAACTCGTACCGGGTGCTTTTCGTATTTCAAAGACACCTTATATAATGGCCCCAATTGAGTTGTAGGAATTGAAGAAGCAACTCCAAGAGAATCTTAATAAAGGATTCATACGCCCTGGTGCGTCACCTTGGGGAGCACCTGTTCTATTTGTTAAGAAGAAAGATGGATCAATGAGACTCTACATTGATTATCGAGAACGTAACAAGATCACTATCAAGAACAAATATCCTCTCCCATGCATTGATTACTTATTTGACCAACTACGCGGAGCTCAATACTTTTCCAAGATTGATCTTTATTCATCGTATCATCAATTAAGGGTCAAAGGGGAGGATATACCAAAGACGGCTTTCCGTACAAGGTATGGACACTATGAATTTATAGTGATGCCATTTGGTCTTAATAATGCCCCTGCTATCTTCATGGATCTAATGAATATAGTCTTTAGAGACAATCTTGATCAATTTGTGGTAGTCTTTATAGATGATATTCTTTTCTATTCAAAGAGAAAGGAAGAACATGAAGATCACTTGAGAATTATATTGAAAACCCTGAGAAAGGAGAAGCTTTATGCCAAATTTACCAAGTGTGAATTTTGGCTTAAAAAAGATGCATTTTTGGGTCACATAATCTCAAAAGAGGGGATATCTGTGGATCCAGCAAAAATAAAGGTTATCAAAAGATGGTCGAGACCAACAACAGTAACTGAGATCCTAAGTTTTCTTGGTTTGGCTAGATATTATTGATGTTTTGTGAATGATTTTTCACGATTATCTAATCCACTCACCAGGTTGACTCGGAAAGAAGTTAAGTTTGTTTGGATGGAGGAATGTGAAGAGAATTTTTCAAGGAGTTGAAAAGAAGGTTATCTAGTGCACCTGTGCTCACACTGCCTTGTAGTGGAAAAATTTTTGTGATCTACAGTGATGCATCCAAGAAGGGGCTAGGGTGTGTTCTTATGCAAAATGATATGGTGATAGATTATGCCTCAAGATAGTTGAAAATCCATGAGCAAAATTACCCAACATATCATTTGGAGTTAGCCGCGGTAATCTTTGCATTAAATATTTGGAGGCATTATCTTTATGGAGAAAGGTGTGACATTTATACTGATCATAAAAGATTAAATTATATTTTCACACAAAAGGAGCTGATTATGTGCTGAAGAATATGGTTGGAACTAATTAAGGATTACGGCTACTCAATTCATTACCACCCTGGGAAAGAAAATAGGGTGGCATATGCATTAAGTCGACAAGACCATTCTAGCTTATCCATGATGAGGATCACAAAAGATCCAATATTTATGGATTTACAAAGGATGGATCTTGTAATTTTAATGGAAGGGGGAAAATCGTATCTTTCTCAAATGAATGTTCAACCATCTATACATGTGAAGATTAAAGAGGCACAGAAAGAAGATTTAGAGTTACAAAAGAAGGTGAGAAATATTCCTGAATTAAACCTTGATTGTGATGGGATAATAAAGTTCAGGAATCGGGTTTGTGTTCCTCCCATCCCAGAATTAAGGAAGGAGCTGCTGGTTGAGGCTCAATGTTCTTCATTCTCTATTCATCCTGGAATCATGAAGATGTATAGGGACTGGAAAGAGTACTTCTGGTGGGATGGCATGAAAAGAGAAGTTTCTGAATATGTCTCTCGATGCTTGGTTTGTCAACAAGTTAAAGCTAAGAGACAGAAGTCTAAGGGGATGTTACAACCATTACCCATACCCGAATGGAAATGGAAAAACATCACTATGGACTTTGTCACAAGACTTCCTAAAACATCTAAAGGCTATAATGCAATCTGAGTCATATTTAATCATCTTAAAAAGTTTTCACACTTCATTCCTATTACATAGGATTTCTCTCTGGATCAGCTTGCTAGGATATATGTAAAGGAAGTTGTAATATTGCATGGAGTACCACTTTCTATTATATCTGATCGGGATCCGAGATTTACCTTGAAGTTCTGGAGAAGTCTTCAGCATACTTTGGATACAGAGTTGAGTTTCAGCACTGCTTATCATCCTCAGACAGATGGTCAGTCTGAGAGAACAATTCAAACTCTAGAAGATATGATGAGATCTTGCTCTATGGATTTCAAAGGTGGTTGGGATCAACACCTACCTTTGGTGGAATTTTCTTATAATAATATCTTTCACTCTAGTATTCAGATGGCTCCTTATGAAGCTCTTTATGGAATGAAATGCAGGACTCCAACTTGCTGGGATGAATTTGGGGAAAAAAACTATTAGGACCTGATCTTGTTGATGAGATAGCAGAAAAGGTCCGATCTATTCAACAACACATAAGAGCATCTCAGAGTCGACAGAAAAGTTATGCCGAAAACCGAAGAAAAAACCTAGAGTTTGAAGTGGGTGATAAAGTGTTCTTACGAATATCTCCCTGGAAGAGGGTCATGAGATTTGGAAAGAAGGGGGAGTTGAGCCCTAGATATATCAGTCCGTTCGAAATACTGGATCATGTTAGAAAGGTAGCTTACCTATTGGCGCTTCCACCGAATCACTCTCAAGTTCACGATGTCTTTCATGTATATCTCCTGAGAAAGTATATACCTGATCCTTCACATGTACTCAGCTCAGAAGTTGTACCGCTGGAGCAAGATCTTTCTTATGAAGAACAACCGATAGAGATTCTAGATGATAGTGAAAAAGTCCTAGAGAACAAGACCACTCGCTTGGTGAAAGTTTTATGGAGTAACCACCAATTAGAAAAAGCTACATGGGAGCTTGAGGATATGATAAGGGAGAGGTATCCTCATCTTTTTGTTAGAAAGTGATGAATTTCGAGGGCGAAATTTATTTTAAGGGGGGTAGAATGTATCACCCGAGACTTTTATGAGAAATATTTTGTTTTTATGTTATATAAATCATCAAAGGAATCTTTCACTACAAACAACACTAACTTGGCTTTATTTACATGCAACTGCGGCCTTCCTCGATAGCTTGCGTCATACGCAATACCGAGTTTCTCTAAACAACGATATGCTATTAAAATATTATTAAAACTAGCTGTTATGAATAGTAATAACAACTTTTTGAAATTTTTTATATTTTATTTTTCAAAATGGACTTCATTTTTGGATTCTAAATATCGAAATTAGCTTAGGGTGAAATTTTGGTACTTTTCGGATAACTTTCATATTCTGATGAATAGTGAAAATTATTAAATTTTAATTAAAAACAACTTTTTTAATCGAAATAATTAATAGTGATAAATAATTAATTTGAGTGGTTTTAATGTATATTTAGAATATATTTTTACAATATAATACAATTTTGTTCATTGGATGTAATTTCACATTTAAACCACACATAAACAAGTGTTAATATTTTGATAGTAATTATCTCTTAAAAACACGCTATTTGGCTTGACGATGGTAATTGATTTTTAAATTAGTTAATGTAACTAATATGTTTTTAATTTGGTAAAATAAACCTCATTTTTTAATTCATAATATCAAATATAGCTTAGGCCTATTTTTTTGTATTTTTCTGGAAACATTCATTTTTTTTTTGATGAATAGTGAGAACACTAAGTGGTAGTTAAAAACTGAATTTTTTCATAAAACATAATTTTACCGCTTCTATGAGTGGAATTTCTAAAATCCAAGAGACAAGGTTTATATCAAGGACTAAAATGTGGTTCAATTGTATGAAAATAATTTGTGGTGAATAGTAACTTCATACTTTTTTTTACCACAGTTAAAAGTAAATAGGGTAATTAAGGGAAAAAGTGTTATTATTATTAAATTGATTTGATTATGTTGTGATGGAATTATTTTTCTTAATTCCTTTATCTTATATAAATTGTTTTATGATGTCACGATGTTTAAGATTCCCATTTTTATTACATGGGTTATGCCATGATGTATGGTTTATGATTTTGTGGCACACATAAGAATGGTATCATTATGAGATGGGTGGGACCTATATCTCCCTGCAATGCATTGGGTAATGATTTTATATCTCATGAGATAGAAATTGCTGGAACGGCAGGTTAAACCGGTTCAGTGAAACAGGACTGAAACGAGGAGTGAACTCAGTTCAGAAATGGACTTTATCCACTAAGATAGTCTTGGAAATGAGTCTTGACTAATAAGAAATTATTATCTATTAATATGTGTGTATTCCACAACGTTTCATGTTTTATGTTATGATTATTGGGATTTCATTTCACTACAATGACTTATCCCATGTTATGAAATTATGCTCTCTTTTGCAGGTTAAGATTTCCAAAATGTTATGTTCTTATGAATATGATGTGATTGAAATTTATTTTTTTTACCCTTACAGAGAATTTAAGCTCACCATTTTGTATTTTTTCTTTCCCCCAGGTCAGGAAGAAGGTTATTAATTAAGATATGCCAAAAAGGGACTATAGATATGATGGAATAAATGGGCGACAGTGTAGACGCTTTATGAACCAGTTGTTTATGTTTCCCAGTTTCTAAAGACACTATACCTATACGGTCCTTTCATGGTTTTGTTATATGTTGTAATAAGTATGCTTCAATTTTTAAGTAATAACATTGTATGTAAAGTATGGGTCGTTATACAGTGTATTTTCACACAGGCTATGCAAGGTTTCCTAAACAGTGGGCCTCGCCCATGCGAGGTGTGTCTCGGAGGTAGTAGACTCCATATGGTTTGTGCACGGTTTTGAAAACCGTACCAGTTAAACCGTACGTGACACCTTATTTTTGGATTTTAGTTATTTTTAAATTCAATTAAAATGAAAACCTAAAAGTAAAACACCCCCAACTCTGTCTCTCCATTAGATCGTGATTCACCAGGAGGGATCTCCTTTGAGCCACCTGCATACCCCCTCCTCGTTCTCCTATCTTGCGTGGTTTCCACTCAGATATCTATCTAATATTCATCTAAATATTCAGTGTAAGATCACTCTTCTCCTATCATCCATTACTTGACTGATTTTTCACCTCCCTTTTCCATATTTTTTGTTTGGCTGAACACCCTAGGGTTTGGGTTGTCTTAATCATCGGTTTCCATTCGGTCTAGATTGGTGAGAAAGGTCTCTTAGGCCCCAAGGGTGCGTCTTCCGGCAACTGCTACTGAAGGAGAGGTGGTTCGGATGGTTTTGGTCCACTAGTTTTTTTGAAGGTAATATTTTATACTGCTAAATGGTTTCACACCTCCCTTTTCTGTATCTTATGGTGTTTTTGGATGTTGGGTGTTGTTGTAGTGAGTTTCCATACCGTCGGAAGTCTCGCGGGCATATACAGAGGTATGTATATGTATTTGTGTCTGTGTAGGTGTATATCCTCCATGTGCGCATTCCCTCATTATTTGGGGAATATAGTGAATCAGGTAAGGGTATAAAAAAAATATATAGATGTTTATGCACGTGGGTTGTTTTTCTTGTTGAGTTAGAAAGCTACAAGAGATGATGTGGAAGACTTGGTTCCACCTTGAGGGAGGGTCACTTTCTAAGTCCTCAAACATTATTAATGATTTAATAAACTTGATTACATCATTTTATTATAATTAATTCATTCAATTATGTATTATGTTCAATGCATATTAAATGTGAATTTAGTGTGTTTCATGTTTTAAATGCTAAATATGATAAATGATTTGTTGATAAACAGTACCATGTTTTTATAATAAAACCCCTATATTGGAGGTGTGTTGCCTTCAAGATAAAACGCAGTGGTTATACCTTGCATGCTTGACTTTTTGTGTTTACATTTCATATTCCTTGATGTTGTGTTGAAATATGGCATGTTTAGTACATGGACTTATGACATTAGAAACACTGAGTTTCCCTTTTTAAAATTTTTAAAGGACCAAAGCACCATCTAAGTGTTTGGTCTTGTTTTTTGGATTAGAATTTACCATGTAGGTAATCTCCCTTTTTATGGATACTTGGGGACCTATAAATGATATTGACATGTTTTGGTAATTGGAATGAGTAGAGTTAAATGAATTGTTAGTGCTTAATGATTGACACTCAAAACCGGTTACCAAATTGTTTCCATGTTTTTGGACACTAATAAAAACTTGGGTGACACGTGGGATCCCAAGTAGGAATGCCATGATGGAATCAATGGGTTTTCATGCTCATACCTTTGGGGATTCATGGATTTCCATGTAGGAATTACATGGACGGACCAAGGTTCATAAGAGAATAATTGGTTCCATGTTCGTGGAAACCCTTACCATGTTAAGGGAAGGGAGCGGTGTGGACCTTGGACTTTGAAAATTAATTAATGGTTTTCACTAAATGGTTTCAATGCTACATGAAATTTCATCACTAATGGAAGGAAAGTCTTAAACCAATAACAAAATGGTTGCAATACAACTTGTCCTTTCCACAGTGATGGAAGGAAAGGCTTGAACCAGTAACTAAATGGTTGCAATGTTACTTGACCTTTCCACACTAATGGAAGGGAATTATAGAACTAATATATAAATGGTTTCAACTCTACTTTAGCTATCCATAATAATGGAAGGAAAGACTTGGACTAAATTAAATATTACATGATTACAATATCAAGTAGGAATGGACTGAATTGAGTTTTCCTAGGATTCTAAGATGAGAATACCTTGGGTCTATAGAACCCCATTCCGATTCAAAGATGTAGTTTGATAAGGTTGATACCCACCTAGACTCGTGTTCTTATCTATCATCGGATGCCCAGTATATTACCATTGGGTCCTTCTAAATTTTATAGTATACCTCATATACACTCCTTGGATCAATCATCGACTAGTAGGTTACATGGTTAAAGCCCATTGGGCACTATCAGTTCTTATCTCTGTTTTACCTTGGTCGATAACATTGGACTCGATAGGAGACTTATTGTGAAATGCCTTGGGTTAAACTCATTGAATTACACTCTATCCCCTTATCTTTACTTAGATACAACTGAGTTAGTGTTCTGTGAGATTTAAATTACCTTGGTTATTACCCTGGAACTCCCTCACCAGATATCTTTTCTCATTGCCTTGTCACATATAGGAATCTTCACTACTTATACTATCATGAGGTGATGTTAGTAGTGTCTATTCCTCACATGACCTATTAATTTTAAATGTTAATTGCTTAATTAATGAATATGTTACATGTTCAAACACCAGCTAAGGGCTGAATCAGTTACTTGGGTATCTAGTTACATTGTACTACTTATTTTAATTATGCATTCCTGCACCCTGTTTAATTTATATTACATGGTCATTATTGGGTTAGATACTAGTGGTACCAACATACTATGTATTATATCTCACACGTTAATCGGGATTCCATTGCATTGGGGTACTCGAGTACACCTTTCTTGTTTATAGGGCCTTGGACATTTTGTTGTTTGTGCTTATTCTCGGATGTTAGGAGGAATGGACTGAGCTAGAGCTCAATATTCTCATGGAGATCACCATTGGGATTTAGTTCTACTATTAACATGAGTACTACATTGTATTGTATTGAGAATAATGTTTTAATGGTTAATAATTTCTCTAATAAATCAATACCTTGTCATAGAGTCATCCATTGTATAAACTGGTGTGGGTAGCTTGTGTTCATTTATATGATATATTCCTTCCACTACTTTATTATTTCTATTAATGCTCCCGTTGTTGATTATTATTTACTCATTTATACCACTGTGAAACTCTGATAAGAGGGTATACTCTCTGCACTGATTATCCTTACACCCATGCTACTAGTACACAACCTCTGGCATACGGGGAGGCATGCTTGATGCCATGTGGAAACCAGTCCAGCCACCATCTTAATGGTGAGTTGGGTTAGGTCGTTACATACCATTCTTTCTAAACAAATCATCTCTTAGGGTGAACAGTTTGATTGAATTGTTACTTTAACCAATCTTCAACCATGAATCACCCTCTTTCCCGGTGATCATTGTTTGGGGGTTTCAACATGGATTCTCATACTATTTTCCCCTTTTAATTGATCATTATGGGGTGCACAGTTTCTTATAGAAAACCGCATAATTTTCCCCAAACATATACCAAATTTAAATAGCCCCTTGGTGTTCTAAATTTCTATTAATACACATAAAATGATGCTCAAATAATGTCCCAGTCAAATTATGACTAAAAATTGTAAAAGTATAAATGGAAAAAAATACAAAAAAATCATATTAATGGTCAGTATCTTACAGTATCATCAACTTATAAAATATTTTCCTTTAGCTTCACTCTCTACCATCACTAGGCTTCTAAGGTGGAATGTCTGGTCGACTAGGCATGCATATCTTCTCTCACTCCCTTGTTTAATGTAAAACATAGCCATGATACTATATTACATTGAAAATTAAAAGTTTCTTCAACCAAAAACATTCTCATTATGATCCAAAACATGAATTAGATGATCATCAAAGGATGCAACAACCTCAAGTTCAACATCATCAATATAGATCACATGAGAATGGTTTGGGTGATAGTATCATAGCTGTGACACATGAAAAAAATGTTCATAATGATATAACTTTTTGGAAGTGCTAATATATATGACACTGGTCTAATCCACTCCACAATCTCAATTAGTTTGAAAAAACTGGGCACCAACATTCCATGCTTCTGAATCCAATAGTGTCCAAATCTCAATGACACCCAAAGGAAAACATGATCACAGAATACAAACTCAATAGGTACACAATGTTGATCAACATAAGTCTTCAATATAATATTTTGGTTTATCCATATGTTTCTAAATAAATAAAACATGTCCCAATGTCTTCTTTATATGACTTGGTTTAAATAATTCTAACTCACTAGCTTTCATCAAACATAACAGTTGTCTTCCTAGAATACCATAGAGCACATCATATAGTTCTATTTGTATAGTTTCTTGATAAATATTGCTATAATAAAAATAAAGATGCACTATGTTATTCTCCCAACATCAACTAACATTTTGGATTCATGCATATAGCATGTCATCTAGAATCTGAATAATATGTTATGATTTCTCATCTATATATGGATGAAATGATATATTCAAAAAAAAACTGAGTCCCTAGTGCCTTTTGTTTCCCTTTCCAGAATAACAAATTATAACACATCTCTCGATCTAAAACTACAATTCATGGAACCCTATAAAAATAGACTCTCTTCGGAACATATATATAACCCAACTAATCAACTATAATGGTCTTTTAAATTGGAAATAAATGGGCTTCATTTTTCAATAGGTAAAAAATCACCCACATCAAACCATTCCTTAAAGTAATCATCAAAAGACCCAACATGAATTCTAGGGTATCATCATCACACTTCCACTATGGAATAGGAAATGGTTAATAGGACAGAAATCCACTGATTCATAACCTTCACTAACTAATAGGCACAACATCAGGTCATGAAACCTACAGACTTTTTCTTAATTGTTACAAACAATATTTTCCATAAAAATCCTGGAACAACTTTTTAAATCCCAGATAGACCATCCACTTTGAGGATTGGAAGTCATGCATAAACTCCTCTCACATAAAAGTTGACACAATAATATGTCCATGAACATAAATAATATCATCAACATCGATAACGCAATCAGAATGCAACTCCCAGTCTTCTAGGATTTCCCAAAAGAATAATATCTCTAGATTCTCATACTACCTCTCCTTGATCCAAATTATATGTTCGGATTCCAATGGTAAGTAATTTAGAATAATATTATCTAGGCCCTATTGAACCTTTATAGGATTCTCAACTAATAATTTCATTATCATTCACTTGGAACTAAACTTCAGTACTTCCTAATTCAATGTCTTTTAGTTCATAAAAATAGTAAAAAATTTCCTATTTTTAGGAACATAATATCGATCAAAGTCAAATGATGTTATATACTCATCCCATATCTCTTATTGAAGATTAAAATATCATTTTGAAAATATTTACTTTAAAACATTGAGGTCAGTATACACAATAAATTGTTTCCCAAATAAGTAGTCCATCCAATACATTAATGCATAAAAAACTGTAGCAAACTCGAGATCATGTTTAGGGTGTTTTCATTCATATAGATTCAACATTATTGACCCATAAAAATCACCTAATATTCCTTTATCAACACCACTCCAAGTCTGATTTTAGATGAATACAAAAATGGTATACATCTCAGCCAGCCTGGGTAGGATCACATATTTTTGTAGTGGCCTAACACATCCTTAATTATAGGAAGGAATTATCACATATTGTATCACACTAAAACTTTATACCCTTCATTTTCAAGCCCTAATTATGTGCTTCAATGCGAGACCAATCTCGCATTAATCTTTGATAATAGATTTCCAACCCAAAATTCTTATGATATCAAAAAAATGTTAGATTTCCCAAAATAATTGACTGCCTAAATTTTATTTGGGTTTATTAACACACCTTCTTCAAAGATTTTGTGTCTCTATAAATATACATTCTCAATCAGGAATTGAAACATAGATATATTGGTGTATATTATATTGTCTCTCAGTGTAATCAAAATGATTTCAAGATGTTTTGCATGATATTTGTGAGTCTGGAAGTATACCAATATTTCATTGAATAAAAAAACTAAAAATTGATCAATGTATAGATGAAAAATCAGTTCATCAAGGATATAAAAATATCTGGGCTCTTAATGATTCCAAATAGAAACATAAAAAACTCGTATAGGCCAGGACTTCTTCTAAATGAATCTAGTGGTATATCAAAAGGTCTCACTCTCAAATGATGATACCTTGACCTCAATTAAATCATGGAGAATACACAAGCATAGATCAAATGGTAAAAAATATCATCACTATGTAGAGGATGATACAGGTACTCAACTATCATCTAATTCAAATTTTGGTATTCATCACCAAAATGCACCTTCTCTTCACCATTATTAAAAATCGAAGATAGTGAACCCCAAGGTGACACACTCGAATAGATAAATACACTATCAATTAATTATTATAGATTATTCTTATGTCCATGAAGTTCTATTGTTTCAATTTTATAAGGTGGAATTGACAATGGTATAGCTTCATGAATTAGCTCAATTTAAAAGTCAAAATCTATCTTAGGGTTCAACATTGATATTTCTAGAATAAAAACATCTAAAAACTGATCTACAATGGTTGGAAGGACACTATGCTTTCCACCCCCATCATCCAAAACAACATGAAAACTTTGAGGTGATATTCCTTTGTTGCTGATGAAATATACCTTCTCGGCCTACATAGATATCCCATTCCAGATGATTAATATATCTATCACCCTCTAGAGATGTAAAGATTATCCTCCTATAGTAATAATCGATGTGGTCTGGGTATGATATCAGCTAGTCTATACACAGAATCAAGTCAAAACCTGAAATCTCAAGTATGTATAGAGCCCAAAGGAAATGATACTCACCAGTCTAGAGGGAACAACCTTTATATAGACATATTTCTTTTGACAGTACACGAAATGGGGTGCCAATTTTCATAGCCCCACACACAATATCCACCATTAGACCTAAAAAACTAAAAAATTCAGAATGTATAATAGAATCAGATAATCATGTATCAAATAAAGTGCTAGAAATCATATAATCTATAATAATTATATCTCTAATCATCAACAACCTAGTATTTTTATCAATATTTATAGGATGAACATCATGTAACTAACATTTCTTTCCCCCGTATACTCCAATCTAAGTCCAATGTGTTTTACTATTTTACTGAAATTGGATTTATTTTTTTGAAGCATAACATCTTTCACCTCGGCTGTTAGGGCCAGTAGAACCCCAAATCTCCAACTAGAATGGGGTATAAGACCCCCTTCTAGTATTCTGGTTTTTCCTAGATCCTCTATCACTACCCATCTTATATGTCTTATGAAAATAAAATTTTAATTGTTCCGTCCTACCATTTGCTAACACTCCACTGATGGTCATGGAAACTAGCTTGAACTGTGTCCTGACCTACTGAACTGATTGTAGAACACTCAATAACTACCCTAAGTGTTTGATCCTATCTCTTAGATTCTATTCTATCCATTACTCATGTTCACATTCTCATAAAAATTCTTCCTCCTTGAAATACATTCCTTTAGGCTATCCAGAAGAAACCACCTTCCCTCAACTAGAATCCTCTATCATGTTCCCATTATAAACAAGATCCTAGTTCACTACATTATCTAAAATCCTCTATCAGAATATATTAACCAGTTCCATGATCTCACATTTATGATTGTACTAAAAACATATTCTAATAGATTCTTTATCTCCTACCAACTCGGGGACAAAGCGATGCACATTGGTGGGGAATCCAACATAGTTTTTCACTGACATACTTCCCTGTATTAACCACATAAACCTTTCCTCCCTCTCCAATATCAATGTATCTAGGTAAAAGTATTCCAGGAACCCCTCCTATAATTTATTCAATACCATTCCCTCTAGATTCTTTTTTCAATCCTAAATATCCCACTTGTTCCTCATTGGTCCTCATAACATATTAAAAACCAACATGAATCTTTCCTCCTTAGGATTGTCTAAATGGTCGATAATTTTCATGATAGACTCAATCCAAAAATCTGTTTTCTTAGGTACACATTCTATGGGGAATGTATGAGGGTGAAAAATCTATAAATCATGGCTCAGATCAAACATATTTTTCATATCTCACACCGGGTCTCATTCCATGAACATCAGTAACCAATAAATGTTCTCACATAACCTCTCTTCTACCCCTTCACCCAGAACTATTAGGGCCACTTGTTCATCTATTTTAGTAACATTTCCATTAATGTACTCTTATTCACCTTCCAAAAAATCACGATGTGCATGCATGTTTCTATAATTCAAAGCACTATTCTATGTATATAAAACATAATAATGATTCCAATAAATCCAGAATAATTTATCCCACGTTCACTACACCGATATCAAAACAGAGGTATTATCACCACCCTCTACCATCCAAAGCCTGGGAATTGGAAATCATAGGGAAAAACATTTATATTTAAAATTCATCTATTATAAACCCATTTTTAAAAATTTAAAATTTGACATTCATCACCTTTTAACCATTATTAATTTCATTATTACAAAGAATTTCTTTTAAATTACTCAAATAAATAAAAGCATTTATATTCCCCATAACCCACTCATAACTTTATTTTTCATGCATTCCAAATATGATGCATGTCACATAAATTCTTGTGTGCATAAAAGAATAATCAGTACCCAACTTCTTATAAAATATTGGTCCATCGGTAAAATATTAGAAAAAAAATAACATCACACAACATTTATACCACCCAAGATGAATTTAAATTCAAATGTAATAAAAAAAGAACAAAAATCCCAACCAGAGTATTAGGGTCCTCCCCCACACATGGATTATCTACTCCCTTGCACAAGCTCCTGACCCGGGCCTGACTGACCCTTGTCTTCCATATATCATTCCAAAATATTAAGACAACTGGAATGAAAAGATAATACATTCGGATACCACATTTTAATGTACTGACCCAGGATCCACAAAAATATTCCATGAGATGATTTTTTACATTACATCAAGTGTTCTTCCTTGTATGCCATAGGCTTCCGACTAGCAGTGAAGGTCTAATATGTCATGTGGGGAGACAATAACCTCTTTATCATAGATATTAAACAATGTTAGCAAATAAAAAATAGACAAAATAATAATAAACCATAAACAATAAAGACTAATAATCTCTTCTAGAATCCTAAAATAAGGTAAATGACAATAAACCAAAGAATTAAATATGACATTCCATATAATTATCATGTGTCAATTGAAAAACCAAAATAAATAAACACTAAAAAATCCCCATGGATTTCGTGGCCTTGTTTCTGGTTTCATCATACATTCTCTATCATGAGTCCCAACGTATCCATCTTAACTGTGTCTTTTCCCCTTTATCCTAAATAGAAAATAAGAATGCTACTTGGGTAACAATTTGTTGTCTGAGTAAGGTGTGAGTAAAACTCAGTAGGCCACAACCAATGGTGTCTAAAGAAATATACAGTCTATAACAGTGTATGGAACTGTATAAATAATAAAAGGAAAATTGTAAACATAAATTGGTTTCACAATTTATTATCCTTTAGTTAACCACATTGGACCTCAGGTTCATGAAGGAACCCAATCCAATCATACCTTCATCATCCCATGCCTTAATTTTAACCACATACCATTGGGATATTAAAATTATTATTTCAGGGGATTTGATTATTAAATTAATTTCAAATTCCATTTGAAATACCATGGATCATTAGACTATGTACTATTATAATGTATTTTTGGAGATCTAGTCCAGTATCATTATCTTAGGTACATAGACCATCATTCTAGCACCAATATCATAGGTACATAGAGCATTATTCTATCACAAAAATCATGCGCAAATAAGGATCAGTCTGGAACCAATTTACATGAATACATTGGGGCTTAGAGTGTTTTTATGGATACCGAAGGGAACCTAGAGCATCAGTCCACCACCTGCACTAGATTGTTCACACGCACACACACACACACACACACATATATATATCAAGGATCATAATTAGTGACCTTCATATCAATCATTACAAACAAGGTACCACATCATTTATAACAAAACCATTTAGAAAAATTAAATCCAATGATCTCCTTAATCATTATCCCTTCAAAGTTAAGCTAGTCAGCTATTTATATCCCAACATAAGACCATGATACAAGGATTTAGTTCAATTACATATTCCTGTTATATTAATTTTTACATTCCATGAATTTTCATTTCAAGGATATTGGCACACCACATTGGTTTCCAACAAGGCTAGTCCCATAATCTTTAGCGGGTCCAACAGGATCTGTGAGTGGCCTCCCAATTTGGATAGGGATCAACACACTTTTCATAATCCAATCCCAATTGTGAAACTAGGAAACCCAGTGGTGCCATTCAGTACATGATATCATTGTTAGTACTATGTAAATTATCATATTGAAAACCTACCTTATGATCAGCAATTAATGATCACCCATCTTTATCCCTTTATTCAATGCATAATGCAAAGAATCACAATTATGAAGATGATCTATGGTAAATACCTTGAATAATGATCCAAAAAAAGATCCATTAAAATCTATATCTATACCATCCACAATGAAACAAATAATCCCTCCCCAAATGGAGAGAAATATGGGATAGAGATAATCCTAATCATAGATGTGATCAGATACTAGAGAGGAGTACATCTTCTGTAACTAGATCATTTATTCACATGATAAAGGGTTCGAGAGGCCACAGAATCCTATAGAGATCCTCTATGTGTAAGGTGAAATGTATTAGGCTGAATAAAAGTGATAAAGTACATAAAAATAGTGTTTAGTTATTTTTAATTAAAATTTTATGGGCTAAAATGTTAATGTGCATGGTTTCCTGGATAGGTCACATGGTTATGAGTAACTTTTCACCTTAATTGTGTGCCCTATATAGATACATTTTTGGGATGGAATGTTTGGTCACATTGTTACTTTAAAAATGACCTAAAATTCCATCACCCTTTTTCTAAGGGTGAAATTATTTTGTGGGATGGCCACCCCCTCCACTTAGTGGCTTATGATGTGACACATGATATATTTGGAAAAACTACATGGTTTTCACTAATTATTCACTAACTGTGCACAGTCCCATGGGTTCTATATTTCCCCAAATAAACCCAAAAAATCCTGAAGTGAGACCCAACCAAATAATGAATAAAACTATCGTAAAATATTACCTAAAGAAATACAATATGTCTCAAGAATGTTTAGAATAAGAAAATGATATATAATATACTATAAAACTTCAATGTCCCAAGGTTTGATTTTCCCGAATTGAGGGATTATATGAAATTATTAAATTATCATTGTTTATTTATCTAAGAAGAATGAGGTTTTTAATTCTTAATATTAAATAATTAATCCAAAAACAATATAGAAATTATAATAATGATGGAATATATTGAATTTGGATAACTCATAATTGAAAATCACATTCACATTGATTTTCATTAATGATTTTGAACAAGAGTTATTATCCTCAATTCCACTGATTCTCTAGATTTCTGAAATCCTCTCTAGATATCTTCCTCTCTCAAATTATATAATTTATAGTTGTTTTACCAAGAATTAGAAAAAATAGAATTAAAATTTTGGGTCTCTCGGTCAAAGGTCTAGTTAACTAATTACTTGATCGATTAATTAAATCTATTAAGTTAATTAATTAATCCACTTATGACGACTCAACATAGAAAACCCCATGAAAAATGATTCTTACAATACTCCAAGGATAAAACCTTGATTTCATATAAAAATTTTGTCTCAAAATTTTTTTCTAGATATTATTTTTAAGGTAAAATCATTACTATAATGAATTTGTGTATACAAACTACAATAAATATAATATATTAAATATATTATTATTGATGCTTCATAATAACCACAACACCACACTGGATCATAAAAGCATCGCAAAAATAATTTTTGGGATATTATAAATGTTTAAAAAAAAGAATCTGGTCATTAATATTTTGTTTTTAAAAGTATGACATACTAATAAATATTTATACTCACTCATGTTTACCGTATTGACTATACATCAATTATTCTTAAATTTGATAAAATATATTTCATTGTTTATTTTTACCAATATATTATTTTCTATAGGTATTAAAAAATTTATTGAATACAGAACTTGGATTTTATTTAAAGAATACCTAATGGGGTGGGATGTTAATACCATTGAATGAATGTAGAAGAATATTGGAACCTGACATGATATAGTGGTTTATGTATTTTTTAGTTTTAAAATTGTTCGGAAAAAGGTATAAATATTGCTATAATGTTGTTTGATGACAACTATAGGATACAAAAATATTATTAGATATAATAATATCAAATCATGTTGTGGTTTAGTGAATATTTTTAGAAATTTAGGATTAAAAAATGTGTTTTAGAAGGTATAGTATATTATTCGAATACTAAAATATATGAAAAAAAGTCTTAAATTTTGTGTTGAAATGAAATGTTGTAATATAACAAGACTATTTTTTATAATAATTTTTCAATCTTCATGGATTTATGGGTTTATTAATTATTCATAATGCTTCAATAAAAAATAGTAGTTTGGGATTGGGGTGTGTAAACTAATTAAAATTTTAGGATAAAACATTATTGAATTTAAAAATAAAACACCATTTTTTCATTGGATTTTTTTTAAGTAATATATAATATAAAAATAAAATTTTATTCCTGATTAAAGTCATAAATGAAGAATGAACCAGAATTTTGATAAAATATAATATCTTGGTTTTAGCTAAAAAATATAGAAAGATAAACTGAAACATTATTTCATGTTGTATATTTATTGGAAACTTTGTTTAATGAACCATCCTAGGTCAACATTACATAGAGACTAATTCAAATCGCTATAGGGTCCAAAGATTGTTCTTAGTGACTAAGGGCTTTCAAAAATAATTGGGGGTAACAATCTAATGTTTTCAAATGACATCACCCATTAATAATTGATTCATACTATGAATATAGCATATGGTATCCATATGTTAACATTCATAATAAGAAAATAAATTATTTTTAAATATTAATCTAATGAATCAATTCATAAAAATTGAAAATATTTAAACAATACCATGTAAAAACTAAATAAAATGTAACATTGATTGATAATTTAAATATTTTATTAACGTGGGACGTGTAATTCCAAAAACAATTCACAGAGGTCTTAGTTATTGAAGGCCAACGGAATCCCCATGTATAGTTTTAATACCATCTAGTTTAATAGATCAATCACTGGTAGAAAATTTTTGGTTTTTTCTTTTGTCACATTTATATTTATCATACCCATAATATTATTTCTCTCATACCATGAGTGAGGAAATTCTATGTTTTGGTTTAATGGGAAATTTTATTCCCTAATAACACTCAATGATGGACTTGGGTCTGGGGAAGTAATATGACATAACATTAACCACCCATGTAGAGTCTATTTCCATAAAGAATAGGGAATACATGAATATAATTATGGGTTATCCTACAAACTATGGACTGAGAATCTGTTGTGTGAGAGTTTACTTCACTATATTAGGCTTGGAATTCTAAAATAGTGGATCCACAAGTGTTATTAATAAGTCTTCGGTTAATCTTTTGTTTTATATCAATAATTTGTGATATGAAATTATCTAGAATGAGAATAATATAATCCTCACTCAGATGAAATAAATTTAGTTGAATATGAAGGATCATAACAATGAAAAATAAACCAATGGGATCTACATGTGTCTCGTGATTTCTTCCATACCATGAGTTGGAGATCATTAATAACATTTCTCAATCTATTGATAATGTGGTCGAATGTTCCCACTATATTTAGACTATGTATTTCATCTATTTCTGAGAAAAAAAAACATACTAAAATAATAAAACACGTTTTTAAGGGTTCAATGAACACATTTTAGCTTTTTAAGACACCTAATCTAGGGGAACCCTATTTCTAATAGTTTATTTCATTTATCAAGAATATATTCGACAACTCAAATAGAAAAAAAGAATTATGAGTCAAGAGTTAAAATCACTTAATGTTAGAATTTTTTTTCTAAACTACATACACTTTTCACTTGGGTGAACTCCACATATAAGGCCTACTATATGTTAACCCTACAAAGTGTGCACATTTCTTCATAAAAACCCATATTTATTTGTTTCCAATTTTCCATTCCTTACTCTATGCACACCCACTTCCATAGATACATTTCCTAGTTCTCCCCATGTTGTATTCAAGTAGTATATCATTTTAAAATACATTTATACATCTATTGTGGTTATCAAAAATAGATAATCAACCAAGACTATAATTTGATACAAGAGTACCTCATTTACTATCATTTTGAGGTGGAGGTGGTGATATAAGTAGTTCACACCTGATTCTACCTGAGCACCTAAGTTCATTAGTGCATAGAACCCTCCTTGAAGACTTTTTTAATCTAGACATAAGAAGAAGAGGTAGAAAATTATAGGTTCAGTCAACTTAATTTTAATCACACTAAGAAAATTAGACCACATGACTACCCAAACATGGTCATCAGAATACCTTATCACATTAACCTTGGCATCATACCACCAAGATGGAAACCAAATGGGGGTTGGATACTTGAGTTTCACTTTTACCAAGCCGCCTACCTAGTTGAATATTCCACAAATTCACTAACGTGGGTGCCTAATTCATATAGGTAAAATACCAGAGCACCCACATTTCCTAGGTCAATTACATGGTTGGTCATTTACTGATTTCACTAACCTAGCATCCATTTTCCCAGGTCACCAACTTTGGTGAAACTTTACCCATGTCTCATGATTTAGTGGGAGTATATATAGGTCTCCGATCTGGGTGAAAAAATAGAAAAAACATGGGAAACTCTACCCTACACCCTCAGTGGGGATCTTCAAAAGCCTATGGTTTTTGGACTTTGTTCTAATTTCTCCTCTTTCTAAACTAACCCCCATGAAAAATCCAGAGTCACATATTGATCTTTTTATCCCTAGTGAAACATGATTTGCGATGCAATACCTGAAACCCAATCCATAATACTATAAAAAAACATATGTTGGAAAACTCTTATTAGTTTCATCAAATTAATTGATTTTATATTCTCTTCATAGATTCCATATAATACTTAATTCAAGACACTCTGCTTGGTTTCATTATATTCCTTTAGTTGAAATTCTCCTCATCATTCCATTATATTCATTTAATTGATATATTACTATTTATTTACACATTTTTTTTGAATTGAGATACTATGCAAGGTTTTCAAAAATTCTTAGAGTTTATACTCTCCTCTTATCTTCTCAAAATACCATTAGTAAATATCATTCTCTAGGATTCCACATCTTCCTTGAGTAGAGATACTCCTCTAAGTTTACCCGTATTTCGTAAGTCAATATAATTATCTTGGTTTCTACATAATCCTTGAGTCAATATTCTTCTCTTGGTTTACACATTTTCCATAACTCAATATTCTCCTCATGGTTTCCAAAATTCAGTCATGAACTCATATTTTCAGTAACATCAAAAAATTGTTGGTTGCATATAAGTCACATACTATCAAATTTCTAGGTAACTTTGATATACTAGTAAACTCTACATGTCTTCAAACTACTTGGATGTAGTCATGGATATAGATTTATAAAAGGAACCACTATAGTCCTATCATATGAAATTAATAGGTATAGTTTTTCTTGATAGTTATAATCAACTATATGGGTTTTAATTCCCTTTAATGGGATACATATACTATACCTATTTTTGGTATGAACCCTACTCCAAATCGCCTATTTCCTCCTTCCATAGGTGATTAATGTCTCCCTATATTCTCATAAATTCATTACTTCATTCATATATGACTCTAAATAATAGACTTATCAATTACAGGGATCAAATGAGAAAAAAAATAATTCATTTTTCTAGTTTCTTCATAAATACATTTTTTCAGTTATTAAATTTCACAGTACTGCCTAGTATTGGGACTTATATGGATTCATAAACAAGGATTAAATCCATAAAAGTGTCTAATAATAGTTTATAGTACCCATTAAGGGATGATCTAACCTCTCACCATCTCTTTGATGAAAGGATCCATCATCACTATAATTGGTGATCAAGAGATGTCCCACCTATGGAAAGAGTGAATATCATGCAAGACTCAAAATAATGAAACTAGGAAAAAAAGGAAATTAAATAATTTTAAAATAGTGTGAGACCATTTTAAAAATACCCAGAAGTGCTCATATTAAATTCTACCCTTGGAGTGTTCCAAAATGCCTAATACTTGTAATATTCTATACTTCCACCGGTCTATGTCTGGTGATTCCAATACTATAGATTTTTATTTTTTGGGGAAACCCCCACCCACAAAATAGTGAGGAAAGGTACTTGATTAATATGATAATCTTACTATTAGAACCATGATAATAAGGATTATAACCATATTCAGAAGTTTTATTTTCTTTTTAAGGATGTTTAAGAAGAAAATAAATCACCCCAATTTGTAAAAAAGGTTGATATGACAAACCATCATATTTAGGAAATCAAAATAAAAAATCATAATAAATTAAATCAGATTGAAAAGGTATTTTCTATAAGAAAAGGTTTTTTGAACTATCCATGTGTCCCGAATGTATGGAAGATAGTATTGAGGAAGGATGTAAGATTATATATGGATCCATTGTAAATTTAATGAAGATTTTCTATTTTTTATTTACCAAAAATCAATAGTATGTTATAAAACTTATTTTGTAATCTTGATGAAACAAAGGGGGAATAATGTGATACTAATTATACATAGGCCGATCATATTCTGAACCATAGTATTTCAGATGAGTATGGAGGAATGATGTTGCTGAAAGATTGGGAAGTTACAATAATTTCAATTATAATTCAATTAATGTTGAAGATGATCTTAAATGTAATCAATGTCGTGAATGAATTCATTCTTAAAATAATAAATTAGTGAAGTATGTTTCTTTCTGAATGTTTTTTATCTAATATCATCACAATGAGATCAAGATACACCATTTTTTTTAATGGAAAAGAAGGTTTGTCAAAATAATAGAAACAATAATTCAAGTTTTAAGTTTGACTAAAGTCAAAAAAATGTAAATATTTGGAGAAATAATTTTATGAGCTTCATAATAAAAAAAAATATTAATCATTTTTGTGATTAAATTACATTGGTACCACATTTTGAAAACAATGATTACTCTAAAGTTTAATCTACTGATATTAATCCATTGGAATTGATAAACCATAATAATCAGTGGGGGAAGAATTTTATTCTTTAATAGATGTGTAAATCAATTAAAAGGTAAAATAAATAATGTTTTTATAGTCCAATATGAAAAGAAAGTCACTATAGTCAATATTTTTTCATCATGATAAATAAATGATTTAACACTAGTGACTCAAGAGAAAACTAGAATTTCATTATCAGTTGGTTCATGAGAAAGGGGAAATGTAATTTTTTATTAGGTACATTAAATTCATGTGTGGTTAAAGGTCCATCGTATTGAATAATCTAATGTCTTCATGATAATGATATGAATTGATATGCAGATATTGGTTTTCTAATTGATATAGATAAACCTAATGGGATGTCTTCAGATCGGATTTGTTTGCAAGAGGGTCATGTTAATAAGATGGACCAAATTCCAAATCATAATGGAGAAATCATAATGAAAAATATGAATTATAATTAGAATAATGTTTTATATAAATATTGATGTTATTAATTTCATCATATATTCAAGTGGTGTGGATATCTGTAATGAATAAATCACATTGGGAAATCGTAAAAGAGAATTGGAATCAGATTGAAGATTGTTAAATAAGTATGAAGAGATTTGATTTAGTTATAACATAAATTAATGTTCAAGAAGAGTTGAGAAGATTTTACAAAGTCACAAACTCACCCAAAAATAAAGGAAAATTTATTCATTGGGAAATTTTGGTAGATCTGTAAACATTTCGAGAATCGTGTTCAAACTACTTTTGGGTTGAATATAAAATGTGAATGTAGTTTTTACATTCCGGAAACTAATGTAAAATTGAGAATAAGAAAAATAAGTTCTGAATTTATTGGTAGAAGAAGATTCTAGAATTAGTTTTATGGAAAGAAAATCCAAACAGAAAGACAATAGAAGAGATATAAGGTCAAATTCTGGGTTTCTAGAATCAGACTGGGTAGTCTAATTTGGGATTTATGAACTAAGATAGAAGTGGATCAAAATTATTTCAACTTTATTCTAATAGAGATATATTTTCATATTAATAAATCTTACATGGGAATTAGACTAGGAAATCAAACTGAGTATCATTATATAGTACAAAATATTTTATTACCATCTTCTAGGTATGAAAGTTAATAATTGATTAAAAATATTACTTGTTAAATTCGTTCAAGATGTGACATAACAAGTTTATTACAAAAAAAATATATCATTTCATTATATATGAAGAACATAAAATTTTGAATTGATCATAGTACTGCAAGAGTGTAAGGGAATATCCTAATCATTATAATCTATAAAAAGTATTATTTTCTAGTAGATTGTGTGGTATTGGATCATCTCCAATCCATAAAAAGGAAGTATATACTCTTTTTGAGATGTAATCCTTGTAAAGTTTTGTGTTCTTATGAATGTGTGTATGAATAGTTTATAGCAAGGAACAAAATCATTTATATTAGGATAAGGTCATTTCATAAGTAATGAAACAAAAATGAAAAGGATATCACTAATTCACCACCTCCCCCTTTAAATGATAGAACTACATTGATTGGGGAATTTCCTGTGGTTTCAGAGCTGAAGGATCCTGTTCATTTATTTTTTCTAATATTTTGAAGAAAACATGATGGAGAATTTTAATTATGTCAACAGCAAAGGGATTCTTATCATCGATGGTAATAACTATTATATTCATAATGATATGAAATTGTCTTATAATATTTATATTTTGTGATAAGAAGAATATTGGTAATGATGAAAAGGAAAATAATGATTTACTCTCATCACATTTTGAAAGTTATTTTTTAAAGATTAATATGTTTTTTCACTAAAAAATTTGTCCAGGATAAGTTGAAAAACATTTATGAATGAAATTAAAAAATGTAATTAAGGAAAAGTTACAAATTTTGATGTTGAAGTATGAAGATCTCAAGATGTGTCAATAAAAATATGTTGGTGATGAAATTTTTAGAACTACCAAATGTCTTTGTGAAAATATATATGATTCTACATTTGTTGAATAAATCTTTGGAATCCATATTTACCAGATTGATGCTAAATATTATTCATTTAAGGATAGAGATTTAGAAACATTATCTCTAGATAATTTGAATTCCACTCTCCTTACAGATTAATTGAGAAGAGAGAAATTTATGAATGAAAAAAATGATTTATAAATGGATTTGAAATCATCAAATAATAAAACTTATAATAATTTTCTTGAAGAAGAAGCACTTCTGAAGAAGAAGAAAAAACACAATTATAATTTCATCTTAAAGAATAATTAAAAAAATTCTGGGAAATATAAGTTGGATTGAAAAATAAATCATGAAGATGAAAAATGAAAATTCATCATCAAAAAATCAAGAATACATTCTTGAATATAAAGTCAATATGATGGAAGAGAATTATGATTTCAAGAAATATCTTAAGATAGAATAGAATCATAATGAGAATCTTGAAAAGAAGCTAAATGAAAAAAAAATAGTTGGAACTTGTCCAATATTAAGATTCTAAATTAGAACATAGAGGTAATAGTTTTAAAAACAATGTCTTTGAATTTAGAGAAATTCATCATAAGAAGAAAACTGAGAAATATCGACAAAATGTACCTTTAAAGGTTTAGAAGAATTCAGAAAGTGTTTTTCAGAAAATGAATACTGGTAATGTTATGTATGAGTTCAAGACCCACATTATTGTGAAATAATAAGTTACTAAACATAAATGTTTTAAATAATTTTTATTACATCAAGTTCTAATAATGCTAAAAACAAAATCATGTTAAAAGATAATATTTTGGTTTAAAGAAACATTTTTAGTGGTCAAGATTGTTTTGATAAGAAATATGATAAGGTGTCTAAGAAATTTGTTCACAACTCCTATCAGTATGAAAATTGAGAGGAAAGTATGATTAATATGCTTACTTCTATTATTGTGGTGGGTTTGTAAATATTGAAAATATGTGTTAGTTCAATCAAGAACATTGTCAAAAAAAATTTAAATCCATAAGGTACTGTTTAAGGGGGATTCAATCTCCTCACAAAAATAAGTCTAAGAAGGATGTATGGAAAAAACCCGATATGGTTGGTTTAAAAATTGAAAATATGTTCCAATACATAAAAACTATTTGTAAAATATGTGAACAACATAGAAATATTTCTATTTAATTTATTGTTTTTTTACCAACATAAAAAAACATTGTTAACAATTCTCAGAGCCAGATAAGAAGAACAAATAAGGGAAAGAAAACTCTCTTATTTTAGAAACCAATATAAAATATATAATCGGATAATGACCATGGATATTGGATAGTGGGAATTATTCTCATATTATGGGGGAATTAGAATTTCTAAATAATTAAAAAAACATCAAATAAGAAATTATAACATTTGAAAATAATGAATCTCTAAGAATAAATGGTGTTGGATTAGACATCATTAGGAAAGTAAAGTTGATTTTCAAGATAGACTTGTATGTTTATGGATTGAAACAAAATTTGATAAGTGTATCGCAAATCTATGGTGAAGGATACTGTAATGTCCTAAAATTTCCATGTAATTTTTTTACTTATCTAAAATTATTTCAATAACGCAAAATCCAACAAATTGTGATTCTGAGGCCCGGAGTGTCTGGAATGATTCTTTGAAAAATGATATGCTTTTAAATGAACACAGGAGCAGTTTTCTTGAAAATATGGAATATCACCTAAAAATGTGCTCATATTAGAATTATGTGGCCACATTTTCATTAAGGATGGTGAGTTTAACCTAGACGTGGCTTATTTTTAGTCGGTGCACACCTCTAGAAAGAAAACCTGAAAATTGGATAACTGAAAATAAAATTAATAAATAAAATTATTTTATTTTTCAAATTATTATAACTCATAAATGGTGACTCAGATTAAAAATTCAGGACCACCACTGAACTCGGGAGGGTGTGGTTTCCTTAGAGAGATCCTAATATTGGCTCGCACGAGCTAATAGTTGATGTTTTTGGACGTGAATAAAATATTTAAGTAATTAATATTTAATTTTCAAATCCTTATAACTTCTAAATGGTAAATCAGATTGAAAATTAGAGAGTTCCGTTGAAATATATTGGGAATGTTCCCCATTGGTGGATCCTAACCTCAACCGGCATAGTCCGAGGGTGAAAGTTAATTTTTTAAACTGTTTTTAATATGTGTTTATTAAATGTGCGAGCGAGATTTTCTATCTTTAGAACCGGTGAATAGATTAAAAAATATGATTCCATTGTTGAATATAAAATGGTGGTATTCTCTTAGAAATGACTTAACATTGGTCGTAAAGGGCTGAGCAAGAATGTTATTTTTCAGAAATTTTAGTAAAAATAAAAAAAGAATTTAAAAGAATTATTTTATTTCTTTTCACATATTTGAGTGGCAGGAAACGACGCTGTGGGGAAGAGAATGAGTCGACGACGATGTGCATTAATGAGGATCATTAATGGCTTGTTAACCCATACCATAACAATGCTTTAATGACATGTAATAGAGACACTATTTCTTAAATAAAGCAGTAAAACGATGCGACGTTGTATCATAATGGAGACCCTCTGACGTGATCATATTTAAAGTTCAACGCGTTGTGGAAATAAGGATTAAAAATTCATAGTATTATCTAGAGAACCACTTGTAAAGATCCGTAAAATTCAAGGGAAATTTTTTCCTAATTTTCTTTGTAATTTTACAAGAGCGCGGTTTCTGACGGAACCTGATTCCGAGGCCCGGAGTGCCCGGAATCAATTTCCGAAGTTTGGCACGGGTACGTTCAGTGAACGAACGAGCGGGAATTTCTAACTTTTGACCCGGTGCTCGGAATTGAATTTCGAGGACACCGATGAACTCACAGCGCCGATATTCGCTTAAGGAGACCTTTTCCGAGGATGCGTTTATTTCGGGTTGAGAGTTAGTTTTTGGGAGTATAGAATAAGTTAAATAAAAATTGTGGATTACAAATTTTTATTTTAACTTATTGGTTAACTTCTCCCAAAGGGAGTTAGTGGTGGAACCCACAACCACTTAACCTCCCTTGGGAGGATTAAGTGTGGTGGGGCCCACCCGAAGCATGACTCTTCTTCTTCTCCTTTTTAACTCCCTTAAACTTCTCTTTTAATGACATGACAACTTTGTTAATTAATGGAGTTGAATTGTTTGAATTTCAAACCTTTGAAATTAATTTTGTTAAGTGTGTGAATAAAATAAGACTCTTGCTTATTTTATTTAGTGAGATTTCTCTAGCCTTCTTGAGAGGATTTGGGAACTCCTTCTTCTTCTTCAACTTTGACGAAGAACGCGAAGAACCTTCAAGCTCCGACGAAGAACGCCACTCCTCTCTTCTTCGTAGCCGGTTGTTCTGAAGATCGACGACGCCTTCCGTGTCAACGAAAGGGAACGCCGCTTCGTCCTCGGACTTCCTTCGTCGGCTTACGAAGATTCACCAACGACGTACCTCTTCAGACGTACCTCTTCGTCAACGGAATTGACGAACGATTACCGCGACGCCCGACCTCCGCGACGCTTTCCTTCCGCGGGTCATTGACAATCATCGTACTTGAAACCGAGGTAGGGGTTGTTGTTGATTATTTATTTACTTTCGTTCTTGGTTCTAGCTTGATAGTCTTGTGGATGATTATTTAAGAGTTATCATCTAACGAGAGGGGGGTCAGACCGCACAAACACGGCCGAATCCCCCCTCTGTTCGTGATTATTATTATTTTCTTGTGGATGATGAGATGGCGTGGTGCTGTCGCACCACGCGGGAATTAGCACGGTTGCATTGTGCGGCACCGTCGCGCCGCGCCGTGGAAGGATCATCATGAACGCGACGCCGTCGCGCCGCGTCGAAGAAAACCGAAGGCGCCGCGGCCGGAGCGGGGTCACGGCGGAGGGGTGCGGAGCCGTCGCACCGCGCCGGACGACGAACACTGCGGCCGGTTCCGGGCCGCGGCGGGACGAGAGGACCGGCGGCTGGCCGGCCCGCCGGCGTCGGAAGCCGGAAAGGGGACCGGTTTGCCGGTCCTGTTGAAGAAAAATCATCCGGCCAGGTGGGCCGACCGGAAGGAGAAAGACCGGGGGAATTAAATTCCCCCGGCCAGGTTAATTGCCCCCCCATTATTAAGGGGGGGGGGGCAGGTTTCATAAAGGGGGGCAGGCGGCCCCCCCGTTTTTCTCAAAGGCAGGCCCCCACGAGGGGGGCCGGTTTCACCAAAGGCGCGGCTTTCAGCCGCGCGGCCAGCGAAGAGGGGCGGGGGCCATACCCCCCCGCGCGTGGCACCCGAGCGGCGCCCAGGCCGTGCCGCCGCCGGCCGGGCCGGGTCGGACCCTGGTCGGGTCGACCCGGTTCGGGCCGACCCAGTGGGGGGTCGGGCCGGGTCGGCCCGGACCCGGACCCCCCGTCTTCGAATCGATTTCGTTCAAATGCTCATAACACGAGCTTCGGGCCTCCGAACGACGCGCCGTCAGCGGCAACGCGATCCTTGGATCGAGACGGTCGTTTTGGTATACTATACTCAAGGTGCACCTTCCTTTTTGGGAGCGTACGTGGTTAAAACTCTGTAGTTAAGCGTGCTTGGCCTAGAGTAGTGATCAGGATGGGTGACCTCCTTGGAAGTTTCCCAGGGTGGGTGTGAGACGGAAAGGCCAATAGTTAACAGACCGGGCGTCCGATTGACGCGCCGTCTGTTTCGTTGAATTCCTCTAAGTGAGAAAGATCTTTTGGCATACTTCGCCCGAGGTTTGGACGTAGGTGGAGTACGGTCGGGTTGGTTTTGCCTTAAAAACCAACCGGGCCCTTGGGACGAAAAAGCCAATAACTCTCAGACCGGGCGTCCGATCGACGCGCCGTCTGTTGCGTTGAGTCCCTGTTGACGATACGGAACTTTTGGATACATCAACTCTGGACTTTGTGACAGTTGATGTATCAGCCTCTCGGCTCGTGGAGCGGACCCTCCTGAACGAGCTTGCTGTGTGCGGGAACCCTAGTGCTGGCTGCGACTGTGACTACTACTACTACTACTACTGCTACTGTGACTGTGACAACGACAGTACAGAGATCCTGTGTGGATTTGACGGCAACGACTACAGCACTCAACGATCCTACGTGGATCAGTGCTACAGGTCATGTGTGGGCCCGATCCTGTGTGGGTCCGATCCTGTGTGGGTCTTTGCGCTCAGCGGTCCTGTGTGAACCAGCGCCTACAGGTCCTGTGTGGGCCCGATCCTGTGTGGGTCTTTTGCGGGGTTTAGTTACCTATCGATCCTTCGTGGGTCCGACGACATAGATGGATCAGAGATCAACTTTATCGTCCTTTGAAGAAGTATACCTGTGTGAGCTGAATCCTGTTGCTTTCCTGTGTGGATTGTGTTGTGCTATCCTGTGTGGATTACGTTTTTCTTTCCGGTGTGGAATACGTTTACTTTCCTGTGTGGACTGAGTTGTACTTGGGCTCAGAGGTTGGAGCGTATTTGAAATTGATGACTTAGGTATATGTATGGGCATATACCTAAGCAGTGTCGATTGTTACTTCGTGATTGTACTTTTCTTTGTGGTTTATCCTTTGTGGATTTTGAGAGACCTTCAGGGGTCTTGGGGTCCCTACTGAGTAGCTTATACTCACCCCTGCACGGGCTTTGCCCGCACTACGTTGTGTTTGTTGCAGACGACGGACATCGTTGATCTTGGCTGAGGCTTGCAGATCAGGACGGTACCTGGAGGTGGACCACTGGGCGGAACGTGTTCGGAGCGGACGGCGGGACCCGTGTAGCAGTGGAGCTATTTGTACCCACCCTTCAGGTGGGATCTCTAGTGGACAGCTCAGTGTAGCGGCTTTTACTTACAGTTGTTGTTTTTCCCTTTCGAGTTGTACTTTACATTTAGTTTGGGTTTGTATACTGGCCCATTTACTTTTCCGCACTTCCAGTTGTACTCTGCTTTTTCTTAGTGTTTACTTTCCGCTTGCTTACTCTGTGGTGTTTGTTTACTTTACAAAGGCAATTCCTTCCCTTTTTACCGGGATTTACGCCTTGGTGCTAGTCGCCAGCCCCTGGCCTATGGAAGGCGGGCTTGGGGTAGTCACGCCACGGACCCCGAGGGCGGGTCGTGACAAATTGGTATCAGAGGAGTTCGGTTCTACCGCGAACTCTGATCTTTCTATGTGAAGCAATAATGTTTAGCGTATTGAGTGTGGTTATCAGTCCATGGAGTCCAGTGTTGGTGCGGCGGCCGACGTATCTGTACACCAGGACCCTGACTTCTGATTTCCTACTTAATGCACGAAAACATTGATTTTGTGTGTGTTTCAATGTTTTCTTTATGATTACTTTGTGTCAGCTCACCAGGTATACTGTTTGACCGTGACGCACCAGTTCCTTTTAAGGATGGCCTCAGGACGGCAGCCAGCTAGGGTTCCGAGAGTCGAGTGTGATGACATCCCACCGAGCGACGAGGCCTCGGTGCAGGGACCTTTGTCCGCAGTGGCACCGGCAGTAGCTCTACCCGTCGAGCCACCGATGCTTCCAGCACCAGCTGCTGACGATGCACGTCGCCTCAGCGCACTGCATGAGTTTCAGCGCCAGCGACCACCCAGGTTTCGTTGGGAGACGGACCCCCAGGCACCAGAGGACTGGCTGGAGGCTGTGGTACATGTGTTAAGGCTAGTGAGGACACCAGAAGACCTCATGGTGATCCTCGTTGCGAGCCTACTACACGCAGCAGCAGGACGATGGTGGAGCTTGATGCTCCAGGTGCACGATGAGGCATCTCTACTTTGGATGGACTTTGAGAGCCTCTTCCGGTCGGAGTTCGTCCCAGCCACCCTTCGTACGGTGCGTATCCAGGAGCTTCTTCAGCTGCGGCAGGGCAGCATGACGGTCGCTCAGTACTCGGCGAGATTTAATGATCTCTCGCACTACTCGACCGACATGGTACAGGACCCATTCTTCCAGGCCCGGACCTTTGAGCAGGGTTTGAGACACGAGATCAGGGCATCGCTGATCTCCCTCAGTATACCGACTCAGACAGGAGTACTAGAGCAGGCCCTTTTGATCGAGAGCTTCCTTGATGAGTCTGCACCAGCGCCGAGACCCACCAAAGGGCGGCACGTGGCGGAGTCTTCTGCGGAAGGAAGTCGACGGATGACTCAGGGGTCCAGGTGACCATACCTTCAGGTAGACGACCTTAGGACACTGGCTCAGCAGTGCGGGGCACATAGCGCAGAACCAGTCTTTCGAGAGGCAGATAGTGCTACTCATGCGGCGGGCAAGGCCACATGGCTCGGGACTGCCCGACCCGCCATGCAGAGGAGCAGCAGAAGGTTGAGGAACCACCTAGGCATAGGCAGAGGTTCGACCATGGCGGTCCGCAGGGAGGAGGCGGATGAGGCAGAGGAGCTGGCCGAGCAGCAGGTGGTGGGCGACGTTTTGAGGCTCTACCACCACCACCACCAGGAGGTCCACCCCGACCTCAGGGGAGAGCACAGCTTTAGGCAGCTTAAGCTTACGATCTTGGAGCTCCAGAAGTTGGTGGACTAGTGCGGGACCAGCTCCAGGCATAAAGGCCTTTGCCCATAATTCCTCTAGCTTCGTAGTTTGTGTTCCTTTGTGTCTTTATACTTTAAGTTAAAGTAATAAAAGACACTTACCTTGGTGACTTTTGTTTTCTTGTCTTTTGTTTGTTTTTACTAAGAGGTGCCGGTTAAAAACTGTTGACTTGACCCTCACTTGCGAGATTCTTACTGGAGGAAACCCAGTGACCACACACTGATGCCGACAGTGTGACTCAACCCTTGGAGGCGAGAGTAACGGTTGGATCTCTTGGTAGCAGCGTCGAGGCCTTACGACGTCATCTATGCCATGAATTAACTAATCATGACGGGATTGACTGTATTAGGCAAGGAACGTGGTTCATCCAGGGAATGAGACCAGATTTCACTTTTCGGCAAAGGAGAAATCTTTACAGCTTTTCCATACATTAAGGAGGAAGGGAAAACCCTTCGTGTGGTCAGTCAGATGTCAGCAGAGCTTCCAGGAGCTGAGACAGAGGTTGACCAGCGCACCTATCTTGAGGTTGCCTGAGGAGGGAGTAGGGTACGTAGTCTACAGTGATGCATCAGGGACCGGACTCAGATGTGTTCTGATGCAGGAGCGGGCAGTGATCGCCTATGGATCACGTCAGTTGAGGCCGCATGAGCAGAACTACGCTACCCGTGACCTGGAGTTAGCCGCAGTGGTCTTCGCTCTGAAGACATGGCGACATTACCTGATGGGCGAGCGTTTTACAGTCTTTTCTGATCATTAGAGTCTCAGGTATATCTTCTCGCAGAAGGACCTGAAACTGAGACAACGGTGATGGCTCGAGTTCCTCCAGGACTATGACTTTGAGATAGTCTATACTCCTGGGGAGGGGAACGTAGTAGTCGATTCCCTCAGCAGGAGGACGGGCATTCAGCTACTTGAGGAGGCGACGGAGCAGCTAGCCTCTTTGCAGATATCCTTCGTGGATAGAGATGGAGCAGCCTTCCTCCTGTCTCTCACATTCACCCCTCCTCTACTGCAGCGGGTCAGAGAGGCACAGTGTGAGGACGCTGACTGTGAGACACAGCGTGTACAGATATCCTCGGGACAGGCACCTGATGGTTTCTCCCTTGGAGCAGAGCATGACATCCTTTTCAGAGGACGTACCTTGGTACCAGTCGCTTTGCGAGAGGAGGTTATGAGAGAGTTTCACACTTCTCCTTTGGCGGTACATCCTCGAGTGGCGAAGATGTACCAGGATCTCAGACGACAGCACTGGTGGCCGGGCATGAAGAAGGCTGTAGCAGAGCTCGTTTCTTGATGCCTCACCAGCCAGCAGGTGAAGGCAGAGCATCAGGTACCAGCAGGCTTGGTACAGCCCTTGGAGGTTCCAGAGTGGAAGTGGGACGTCATATCTATGGACTTCGTGACTGGACTTCCACGCACTTCCAGAGGTCACGACTCCATCTGGGTGATTGTTGACCGACTCACCAAGTCGACACACTTCTTACCCATCAGAGAGTAGGGCTCAGTGGAGAGCTTGGGACGTCTCTACGTTCAGGAGATTGTGCGGCTCCACGGCATGCCATCATCTATCGTCTCCGATCGAGATGCTCACTTTATTTCCCGGCATAGGAAGGGGTTACAGGAGGCGTTCGGGGTGCAGCTACTTCTGAGCACAGCCTTTCACCCTCAGACAGATGGTCAGACGAAGAGGACCATTCAGACTCTCGAGGACATGCTCCGCGCATGTGTCCTTGACTTTGGTCGTAGCTGGGAGGACCACTTACCCTTGGTGGAGTTTGCGTACAACAACAGCTACCACTCCACCATCGGGATGGCACCGTACGAGGCGTTGTACGACCGAACTTGTAGATCTCCTTTGTGCTGGACAGACCCTGGGGAGTCAGCACTTGTGGGACCGGAGATGGTCCAGGCCACGACAGAGAAGGTCCAGGTCATCCAGGAGCGGATGAGGACAGCTCAGAGCCGGCAGAAGTCATACGCTGACAGGAGGCGGAGGCCACTAGAGTTCGAGGATGGCGACCACGTCTTCTTGCGGGTTTCACCTCGACGTGGTATTTGGAGATTTGGCCGTGGCGGAAAGTTATCTCCGCGCTTCATCGGACCCATCCAGGTCCTCAGCAGGATTGGTGAGGTGGCTTATCGCCCGGCTCTACCTCCTCAGTTGCACCAGGTGCACGACGTCTTCCACGTATCTCAGCTGAGGAGGAACGTCCACGACCCGACGCACATCATTGACCATGGGGAACTTGACGTTGACAATGGGACGACTTTTACGGAGGTCCCAGTGGAGATAGAGGATCGACAGGAGCGGGTCCTACGTGGGCGATCGATTCCTCTTGTGCGCATCAGATGGCAGCACGGGAACCTCCAGGAGAGCACATGGGAGCGGGAGGCTCAGATGCGTGCTCAGTACCCTCATTTGTTTCCCTAGTTTTTGATGTATCTTTACGAGGACGTAAAGCCCTGGGGTGGGAGTAATGTAAAGATCCGTAAAATTCAAGGGAAATTTTTTCTTAATTTTCTTTGTAATTTTACAAGAGCGCGGTTTCTGACGGAACCTGATTCCGAGGCCCGGAGTGCCCGGAATCAATTTCCGAAGTTTGGCTCGGGTACGTTCAGTGAACGAACGAGCGGGAATTTCTAACTTTTGACCCGGTGCTCGGAATTGAATTCCGAGGACACCGATGAACTCACAGCGCCGATATTCTCTTAAGGAGACCTTTTCCGAGGATGTGTTTATTTCGGGTTGAGAGTGAGTTTTTGGGAGTATATAATAAGTTAAATAAAAATTGTGGATTACAAATTTTTATTTTAACTTATTGGTTAACTTCTCCCAAAGGGAGTTAGTGGTGGAACCCACAACCACTTAACCTCCCTTGGGAGGATTAAGTGTGGTGGGGCCCACCCGAAGCATGACTCTTCTTCTTCTCCTTTTTAACTCCCTTAAACTTCTCTTTTAATGACATGAAAACTTTGTTAATTAATGGAGATGAATTGTTTGAATTTCAAACCTTTGAAATTAATTTTGTTAAGTGTGTGAATAAAATAAGACTCTAGCTTATTTTATTTAGTGAGATTTCTCTAGCCTTCTTGAGAGGATTTGGGAACTCCTTCTTCTTCTTCAACTTTGACGAAGAACGCGAAGAACCTTCAAGCTCCGACGAAGAACGCCACTCCTCTCTTCTTCGTAGCCGGTTGTTCCGAAGATCGACGACGCCTTCCGTGTCAACGAAAGGGAACGCTGCTTCCTCCTCGGACTTCCTTCGTCGGCTTACGAAGATTCACCAACGACGTACCTCTTCAGACGTACCTCTTCATCAACGGAATTGACGAACGATTACCGCGACGCCCGACCTCCGCGACGCTTTCCTTCCGCGGGTCATTGACAATCATCGTACTTGAAACCGAGGTAGGGGTTGTTGTTGATTATTTATTTACTTTCGTTCTTGGTTCTAGCTTGATAGTCTTGTGGATGATTATTTAAGAGTTATCATCTAACGAGAGGGGGGTCAGACCGCACAAACACGGCCGAATCCCCCCTCTGTTCGTGATTATTATTATTTTCTTGTGGACGATGAGATGGCGTGGTGCTGTCGCACCACGCGGGAATTCGCACAGTTGCATTGTGCGGCACCGTCGCGCCGCGCCGTGGAAGGATCATCATGAACGCGACGCCGTCGCGCCGCGTCGAAGAAAACCGAAGGCGCCGCGGCCGGAGCGGGGTCGCGGCGGAGGGGTGCGGTGTCGTCGCACCGCGCCGGACGACGAACACTGCGGCCGGTTCCGGGCCGCGGTGGGACGAGAGGACCGGCGGCTGGCCGGGCCGCCGACGTCGGATGCCGGAAAGGGGACCGGTTTGTCAGTCCTGTTGAAGAAAAACCGTCCGGCCAGGTGGGCCGGCCGGAAGGAGAAAGACCGGGGGAATTAAATTCCCCCGGCCAGGTTAATTGCCCCCCCATTATTAAGGGGGGGCAGGTTTCATAAAGGGGGGCAGGCGGCCCCCCGTTTTTCTCAAAGGCAGGCCCCCACGAGGGGGGCCGGTTTCACCAAAGGTGCGGCTTTCAGCCGCGCGGCCAGCGAAGAGGGGCGGGGGCCATGCCCCCCCGCGCGTGGCACCCGAGCGGCGCCCAGGCCGTGCCGCCGCCGGCCGGGCCGGGTCGGACCCAGGTCGGGTCGACCCAGTTCGGGCCGACCCAGTGGGGGGGTAAGGCCGGGTCGGCCCGGACCCGGACCCCCCGTCTTCGAATCGATTTCGTTCAAATGCTCATAACTTGAGCTTCGGGCCTCCGAACGACGCGCCGTCAGCGGCAACACGGTCCTTGGATCGAGACGGTCGTTTCGGTATACTATACTCAAGGTGCACCTTCCTTTTTGGGAGCCTACGTGGTTAAAACTCCGTAGTTAAGCGTGCTTGGCCTAGAGTAGTGATCAGGATGGGTGACCTCCAGGGAAGTTTCCCAGGGTGGGTGTGAGACGGAAAGGCCAATAGTTAACAGACCAGGCGTCCGATTGACGCGCCGTCTGTTTCGTTGAATTCCTCTAAGTGAGAAAGATCTTTTGGCATACTTCGCCAGAGGTTTGGACGCAGGTGGAGTACGGTCGGGTTGGTTTTGCCTTAAAAACCAACCGGGCCCTTGGGACGAAAAAGCCAATAACTCTCAGACCGGGCGTCCGATCGACGCGCCGTCTGTTGCGTTGAGTCCCTGTTGACGATACGGAACTTTTGGATACATCAACTCTGTACTTTGTGACAGTTGATGTATCAGCCTCTCGGCTCGTGGAGCGGACCCTCCTGAACGAGCTTGCTGTGTGCGGGAACCCTAGTGCTGGCTGAGACTGTGACTACTACTGCTACTACTACTGCTACTGTGACTGTGACGACGACAGTACAGAGATCCTGTGTGGATTCGACGGCGACGACTACAGCACTCAACGATCCTACGTGGATCAGTGCTACAGGTCCTGTGTGGGCCCGATCCTGTGTGGGTCCGATCCTGTGTGGGTCTTTGCGCTCAGCGGTCCTGTGTGAACCAGCGCCTACAGGTCCTGTGTGGGCCCGATCCTGTGTGGGTCTTTTGCGGGGGTTAGTTACCTATCGATCCTTCGTGGGTCCGACGACATAGATGGATCAGAGATCATCTTTATCGTCCTTTGAAGAAGTATACCTGTGTGAGATGAATCCTGTTGCTTTCCTGTGTGGATTGTGTTGTGCTATCCTGTGTGGATTACGTTTTTCTTTCCTGTGTGGAATACGTTTACTTTCCTGTGTGGACTGAGTTGTACTTGGGCTCGGAGGTTGGAGCGTATTTGAAATTGATGACTTATGTATATGTATGGGCATATACCTAAGCAGTGTCGATTGTTACTTCGTGATTGTACTTTTCTTTGTGGTTTATCCTTTGTGGATTTTGAGAGACCTTCAGGGGTCTTGGGGTCCCTACTGAGTAGCTTATACTCACCCCTGCACGGGCTTTGCCCGCACTACGTTGTGTTGGTTGCAGACGACGGACATCGTTGATCTTGGCTGAGGCTTGCAGATCAGGACGGTACCTGGAGGTGGACCACTGGGCGGAACGTGCTCGGAGCGGACGGCGGGACCCGTGTAGCAGTGGAGCTATTTGTACCCACCCTTCAGGTGGGATCTCTAGTGGACAGCTCAGTGTAGAGGCTTTTACTTACAGTTGTTGTTTTTCCCTTTCGAGTTGTACTTTACATTCAGTTTGGGTTTGTATACTGGCCCATTTACTTTTCCGCACTTCCAGTTGTACTCTGCTTTTGCTTAGTGTTTACTTTCCGCTTGCTTACTCTGTGGTGTTTGTTTACTTTACAAAGGCAATTCCTTCCCTTTTTACCGGGATTTACGCCTTGGTGCTAGTCTCCAGCCCCTGGCCTATGGAAGGCGAGCTTGGGGTAGTCACGACACGGACCCCGAGGGCGGGTCGTGACACCACTAATGGACTTCCACCCTAGTGAAGAACAATTAATGCTGGTAGAACTTCATCATCTTCGACGCCTTTCAAAGAACGGAGCTGGGAAGCGACATCAATGTCTTATTTCCATGAGGACGAACGATGAGGCATCAGATGGAATAAGAGGTAGGGGTTTTGATTTCATTTTATTCCATGCCCTTTTCTAAAAACAATGATCACTGATCAACCCACGAACTGGTTGATTCGCAATTCATGTGTTCTGTGGGAGGGTGTTTTATTCTTGGGGTTATTTTTGTGGGGTCCAAATCATGGAATGGAATGATTGAACACAAACTCCCTGAACCTCCTAGTCTTTAAAACTCTAACGTGGAGGCCTCGAGATGTCATGGACAAATCCCTAGTGCCTCCGCACATCTGTTCTTGGGGGTCTAACCCTTGAAATGGAGGTAACATAGGTTTGGGATCCTCGCAGTGAAGAGGGTGATCCCCTAAGGCCATATATGCATACGGCTTGGAGGATGGACAATCAGAGCACGTCTGGTGGTCTGCTAAACATTCTACCCGTGCTGGCGGATGAAGTAGCTGCGACCAGCCACACCGGTGGGCTGTCTTAACTAGGAGAACACGGATCGTCAGCTGTTGTAGCACAGTGGAGGATGCGGCACCAGGTGGAGCATTGCATGGAGGGACAACATAGGTCTGGGCCATCTGGACGAACTGGTAGCTATAGTCATTTACCATGGTAGGTAGTGTAGCTCTTCGCATCTTCAGTCCAGAGAGGAGGCCATGGACTGTCGGTCACAACAAGAGATGGATGCGGCGCTCGACGGGCGCCATGCATGTGGTGTGAGAGACCTCTTGTGGGATGCGTTCAGATAGAGAGTGGATGTAGCTGGATACCACATCCCAGGTACTCACACTGGCCACATAGCACAGCAGGTCCCTAGCTTGTAGGCTGAGCCCCTAGTGAGTCGGGCCGGTCCCGCTGCCCAGCAAGCCAGACCCAGGCCCAGCGGGCTGGACCGCACTGGCAGGATGGACCCACGCCGGACGGCTGGACCTATGTTGATGGGCCTGAATCACACCTAGTGGGCTATACCCGCATCGAAAGACCTGACATATTCCCCCTTCATGTTGGGCTAGTCTAGACTGGGTCTCAAGGCGACCCAGTATGCTGGAACCTCGTCCAACCAGGCCGTTTCCAGTGAGGCCTATTGGTCCTAGCCCACTAGCCAGGTTTTACAAGGCTGGCCTCAACTAGCACCAAGTAGGGTCGAGTTTGTCTTAATGAAATAGGGTATGTGGGACCCCCGGGGCGGGTAGGTCTTGTCGGTCTTATCGGGTCAGACTGTGCTCTATTTCAATAGGCCCTTAATTTCTGAAACACTGGTATCTTGCAAACCGCATGTCTAATTGATGAGCCGTTTGAAGCGTTGGAAACCTCTCAGTATGTAAGATCTTTTGGCATCCTCTATGGCGACATTATGGTAGTTTCATTGTAAAAACGGGATTGAGGTGCAATTCTCCCGAGCGCCCTATGTACAGAACCCTATGACTAGCTGAGACAGGAAGACTGTTATCTTTTGACACAGTGAGAAGCACCTCTCTATGACATGGTAGGTCCACAGTAGGAAGCAACTATCAATGACTTTTTAGGCCCATGTTATGTGATTAGGATGAGTACCTCAGTTACCCATGACTAGTGGGAAGCACCTCTCAATGAAATTACAGACCCACAATACACGATGGGGAAGGATTACCTATGTAGTCAATGGTTAGTGTGAAGCACCTCTTCGTGACATGGATGGCCCACTCTACTGGCTAGAGGAGGAGTTCCCAGTAGCTGACGTGTTTGATAATGTGACTAATGGTGCTACTATTACTACCCTAGAATATAGTTGGTGTGATTTGTCTTGTGTTTCATGCTTTACCATGAGGAATTATTTTGTAGTCTTTCCTTTCTGTTTTGGGGTCCCTACTGAGTACTGTGTTACTCACCCAAACATGGGCTTCTCCAACACATGTTGTGTCTAGTGCAGACGACCAATGATTCGATAGAGGTGCTCCATGTGATGGGACTAACAGATTCTATGAAGGTGGACATTGTCGCTCAAGACCAGGCAGGGCCCTGTAGGACTCTGCGGACATGAATTACAACTTTTCCTTCCAGTATCTTTACTACTCTCACAATCAGGTGGGGTTTTCTGCAGATGGCCATTAGAGTTACCTTTTTTGTTTTTTTTGTTTTCAGTACTTTGTTGTGTTTGTATTCTGCCCCACTTGCGTTTATATGTACGTTCACATAACTTTGATTTAGTGGTTTTCTTTTACACTTTTTGGTGTTTTGGGACATGGTTGGGTGTGTGTGTGCGTACATGTATTCATAAAAATTCCACCCCCTTGTAGGTTGATTCCTTAAGTGCTTGTCCCCAGCCCCTGGCCTTCTGGAGGCGGGCTTGGGATATTCCAAACACGAGCCCTGAGGGACCAGCCATGAGAAAGTGGTATCAGATAGTGGTTGTTCCTACCATAAATATCGGGAGACTGTTGTTTTTGTTTTGGGGAAACAATGTTAAGTGTGCTGATTTTGACATTCAGATTCGTGGACTCTAGTATTGGTGTGGCGGCCAACGTATCTATACACTAGGACCTTGAAATCTATTTTCAGCTCAATACATGAAAACACTAGTTGCATAAGTGTCTCCTTATTTGGAATAATATTCATCTCACCATGTATAACCTTATAATCATGGTACATCTTGATCTATCTCAACATGTCTCTATGTGGACAACCAGTGAGGATCCTAATACAAGGTCATGAGGACAGTTCTCCTAGCAATGAGGCATCTATTCATGGACCAGTGCTAGAGATAGCCCCACTGGGGGGTATACCTGTGTTACCACCACTTGTTGGTCTGATAGTAGGCCCACCTCTGGTGGTTCATGGGGATCCATCTTGTGAGACCGAGTTGTGGATGACTCTTTTGGCACATAGCAATGAGGCACAAGGTTCAAATGTGTGTCATGGGAATCTGAGGAAATGAAAACCGAGATACAGGGTCAGCAGGACTTATGGATTACAGGTGCGCAAAGTAAGCCTTAGAACTAGAGGTTTCATAGGAGGGAGCTTGAAAGTTCCCATAAGGGAAGGCCTTTCTATGATTTCCATAAAAAGGGACATCTCTTGAGAGATTTCCCCACTATTCATGCTACAGGGTAGGAGAAGAGATTTTTGCAGACCGTCAATGATTTATAACATCATTTTTGATATGGACTAGTATTGTTTATTCTAGGATTGACTCTATTGGGCAAAAAATGTGGTTCATCTGTTGAGATGGAACCAGATTTCCCTTTATCAGCATATGGTAAATCCTTGCAACTCTTGATGAAATCAGAAAGAGGATGGTATAGCCAAATCATATTCAATTGGAAAGTTTGATCCTTAGTGTAGTGAATGTAATGAGTCCTCAAGTTCATTGGTGAAAGTAGAGTATAAGGACCTCTCCCTTGAAGATGTTCCATGATTACATCTCCATTGAGAGATAAACTTTTGCCTTGATCTGCACTATGGGATAACATTGATATCCACACTGTCATATATAATGGTTCCCACAGAGCTTCATGGATTGAGGGTACAACTGGAGGACAGGGGAAGGGGGTAGCTGCATGCAGTCAATAAGTATGACCTCGGGGCTCCATGAAAGATTTGTGGTATGGGGTGTGTCTACTACTGTATGCCATATTAATAGACATAGGTTCTAATCATTCCTTCTTATTATAAATCTTGTTCAAGACCCAGAGTTTATGGTTAAACCATTGACTTGATACTTACATCTGGAGATAGCTATGATAGGAGTCTCAATAAACACACATATGTGGATGGTGTGATCTGAACCTCAAGGTGAGAGTTTCTGTTGGATCCTCTTGGTTTCATCATCGAGGTATTACGATGTTATTTTGGGTATGGACTGGTCATCCACTTTTCATGCATAGATTGATAGATTCAAGAAAAATTATACGATATATCTGCATCATTGTAATGTGGTTTTCCTTGGTCAGTGAAAAAAAGGGAAAACTAGGGAGAATGGGATAAACTCATGCCTAGAAGGGTGCAGTCGATCACTCTCAATTTGGTTGTCCATTCCCTCATGTAAGTAGATATTTTGAGTTTTCAGTTCCCATTAGTAGAGGCCTAGTGTGGGAATGTCCCTTAAAAATATGTTTACAGGGTTACCTCCCTACAAGGGGATGGACTTCAGTATCATTCTATAGCCCGAGATGGCATGGATATTAGCATCAGTATATTGGAGGTCTTTCATAGAGCTTAGAAATATGGGGCCATAGGTGGGAGACTTATAGAGGAAGGGCTTAATAAGACCCACTGTTTGAGGTTATGTGTGCATTATTGTCACATTAATCAAGTGGCCATGGAGAATGAGTACCCGCTACCAAATTATTGATGGGAACATCAATCCGCTAAAAGGGGTAGTCCTTCACATGGATGGAAAGGTGCACGTAGCCTTTTTAGTTTTTGAGACATTGGCAATGGCTAGAGTTCCTTCCGTACTAGGACTCTGAGTTGATATATACTCCTGGCATGGGGAATGTGGTGAAAGAAATGCTCAACAGGGGGTCTGTTTTACAATTTCTGGGTGAGGCAACAAAGCAGCTATCTACGATACAGATATCTTTCATTGATGAAAATAGAGAAGCTTACATTTATTCAAGGACTGTCACTCTCCAACTATAAAATAGATTCAAGGAGGCACAGTTCATGGATGTAGATTACATTTCCTGAAGTGATCAGTTATCCTCAAGACAAGATCTTGGTGGTTTTTCAATAGGTGGGGAGCACGTCATCCTTTTTAGAAGACACACTGTAGTACGAGTGACAATACGGGAGGAGGTGTTGAGGGAATTCCACACATCCTATTTGTTGGTTCGTCCTAGTGTGGCGAAAATACACCCAGACCTCCGAAGTTAGTACTAGTTTCCATGATACGGAGACACTTGGAGTTATGGGAGGGAGACCATGTTTTCCTTTAGGTCTCTCCCCGACTAGGATTAAAGTGATTGGGCATGGGTGGAAAGTTATCTTCGAGGTTCATCATATCTTCCCCGGTCTTGAACAGAGATGGAATGGTGGTGTACCTCCTAGATCGTCCCCCACAAAAGCATTGGGTGCATAATGTTTTCCATGTGTTGTAGCTAAGGATGTACATGCATGATCAATCACACGTCATAGACTAGGGTGAGTTGTGCATTAATGAAGGGGAGATGTTTGCAGAGTTCTTGATGGAGAAAGAGGATCGATAGGAGAGGGTCCTATGGGAGATGTCATTCCATTGGTGTGTGTTCGGTAGTAGCGTGAGAATCTCCAAGAGAGTACGTGGGAGCGGGAGGCTTAGATTCATGCTCAGTACCCCTCGTCTATTTTATTAGTTATGTTTTGAATTTTATGGACATAAATATCTATGGTGGGGAGAGTGTAATGTCCCAGAATTTCCTTATAATTTTTTTAATTTATTTTGAATTATTTCGAGACCACGAAATTTAACAGTGCATGATTCCGAGGCCTGATGTTCCTGGAATGATCAGTCAGAAATTGATAAGATTTAAATTACATTCATGAGCAGTTTTCTTAAAAAAGTGAAATAACTCTTAAATGGATACTCAGATTAGATATCCAACTGGAATATAGCATTTAGAACGGCGGGTTTACCCTAGGCACAAATTATGTTTAGTCAGAGCATGCCTCCAGTAAGAAAACCTGAATATTTCATAACCATAAATAAAATTACGAAATAAAATTATTTTATTTTTAAAATTATTATAACTCACAAATGGTGACTCAGATTAAAAATCTGAGACCACTGCTGAACTCGTGAGGGTAAGATTTAATTAGGAAGATCCTAACACTAGCTCATGTGGCCCAACACTGGAAGTTGGTTTTCAGGTGTGAATAAAGTAATTAAATAATAATTATATTATTTTCAAATCCATAAAAATACTAAATAGTAACTCAAATTGAAAATCTAAGAGTACCATTGAACTCGTGGGTGCATGTTCCCCTTAGGCAGAGCCTAACCTTGACCGGCACAGGTCGAGGGTGAAAGATAATTTTTTTTAAATTTTTTAATGCATGTTCAATAAACATGTGAGCGGGATTTTCTGTATTTTGAATCGGTGCTCGGAATAAAAAATACGAGGGAACCGTTGAATTCAAAATGCCGAGATTACCCGAGTAATGACTTAAGTTTGACCGGCATGGGCCGAGTGAAAATGTTTTCTTTAGAAAATTTCAAGAAATGTAATAAAATAATTTAAAATAATTATTTTATTTGTTTTCTCGTCTTGGAGTGGAAGATGGTGAAACTACGGGCATCGATAAGGTAGAGAGGATGCACATTAATGAGGCTCATTAATCGCTCGTTAACCCACAATGTAACGACAGTTTAATGAAGTGTAACAGTGATAGTGTTTCTTATATAAAATAGCATAAAGACGCGATGTCACATCATAATAGATATACTTCAATGTTCTTATATTTATAGTTCGACATGATGGGGAAATAAGGATTAAAAATTTGGAGGTTTCTCTAGTGAAACTCTTATGGACTTCCACCCTATAAAAGAACAAAAAATGCCAACAGAATATAATCATCTTCGACACCTTTCAATGATTGGAGCCGGAAAGCGATGTCAATGTTTTAATTCCTTGTGGCAAAATGCCACAGAATCAAATGTACTAAAAGCCATGGGTTTTTATTTTATGTTATTCCACATCTTTTTCTAAAAAAGATGAACACAAATCAACCCATGAAAAGGCTGATCCACGATTCGTGCGATATGTGGGAGGGAGTTTTATTCATGTGGTTATTTTAATCAGGGTATAAATATTGGCATGGAAAGATTGAACGGAAACTCCCTGAACCTCACCAGTCTTTAAACCTATAATGTGGAGGCCCTGAGTTAACACTAACAAAGCCCAAGCACCTCGGCATGTGTGTTCTTGGTGGAAGTACCCTCAAAATGGTGGCGAGGTAGGTTTGGTATCATCACAATGAAGAGGGTGCTATCAAGAGGCCACAGATGTAGATGACTTAGTGGACGGACCACCGTACCGCATCCGGTGGTCCGCTAAACATTCTGCTAGCACCGGTAGTGACCGGAAATACTAGATGCGTGGAGGAGGCAGCTCAGACTGAAAGGCCGCGATGAATGGGAGGTTGCAGCTAATCAGCTTCGGTAGTGCACTAGAGAACACGGCCCTAGGTGGGGCCCTGTGTGGAGGGATGGCCCACGTCAGGGCCGTCCGGATAAGCTGGCAGCCGTTATCCTTGGTTGCAGCATGCTGAGGATCCTCTCACATTCGTGGGGAAGATGGGACGCTGAAATACATCAGCCGCATCAGGAGCTTGACACGGTGCACAGTGGGCACTATATAAGAGGTGTGACATGCCTCTTGCAGGCCAAATTCATCCAAGGAGGCGACACAACTGGCTATCGCATCCCAGGCGCTCTCACTAGCCGCATTGTCCAGCCTGTCCCTAGCTGGCATGATGAGCCCCCAGTGGGTTGGGCCAATCTTGCTGCCTAGCGAGCCGGACCCAGATCCAGTGGGCGAGACCGCACCTGCGGGTCAGACCCATACCAGTGGGCTAGACTCAAACCCAGTAGACCAGACCTGCACCATCGGACTTTAAATGTTCCCCCTTCAGGATGGGAAAGACTAGATCAGGTCGCCGGGCGACCCAGCAGGTTGGACCCTCGGCCAACCGGGCTGGGTGCAGTGAGGCCAATTGGGCCTGGACCAATAGCCAGGTCAGACCAGATTGACCTTGTCTAGAACCAGGTTAGGTCAAGTCCATCATACTAAACTAGGGTTATGTGGAACCCCCAAGCCTGGTTGATTGTGTCGGTCTGACTGGATCGGACCGGGCCCCGTCACAACTGTTCCCTTGTTACTAAAACTCTTGTATCTTGAAAACCGTGTGTCCAATTGATAATATGTTCTCGGTGTTGGGACCCTCTCGATGAGGCAGATATTTTGGCATGATCTATGGAGACTTTCATGAATGTTTAGATGAAACCAATGTCTTGAGGATTGGTTTACCAAAGAACACTATTTACAGAACCATGAAACTAGATTAGACCTGAAGACTGTTGAATTTTGGCCTAGTTGGAATAACCACTCTTTGACTTGGAAGGCCCATAGTTTGAAGTACATACCTATGACTTTTTAGCCCCATTTTATGCAATTAGGATGAGTACCTTAGATTCCAATTACTAGTGGGAAGAAACTCTCTCTGACATTTCATGCGCACAGTACGTGATGGGGGAGGAGTATCTATGCAGTCCAAGGATAGTGGGAAGTAGCTCTACATGAAATGGTGGGCCCACTGTACTCGCTAGAGGAGGATTTCTCCTACAACTGAGGTGTTCGAAGAAGAGAATGATGATTCTACTATCACTACCCTAGAATATACCTAGTTTGAGTTGTCTTGTGTTTCATCTTTTACCTTGAGGAATTTTCATGTAGCCTTTCCTTTTTATTTCGAGGTCCCTAATGAGAATTGTGTTACTCACCCCTACATGGACTTTCCCTGCACATTTTGTGTCTGGTGAAGATGAAATATGTTTCAATAGAGGTGCTTAGGGAGACAGGACTGGCAGACTCTATGATGATGGACTTAGTGGCCATGACCAGGCAAGGCCCTGTAGGACTGGGTAGACAGGACATACTACTTCGTCTTCAAGTAGCTTTACTACTCTCATGATTTGGTGGTGTTTTCTATAGATATCCATCAGAGTTCAATTTTTTTATTTTATTTTTTAGTTCTTTTTTTTTATTCTATCCCACTTTCTTTTATTTGTACTTTCACATAAACTTGTTTTAGTGGTTTTCCTTTCCCCCTTTCAGTGTGTTTGGATTTCATTGGAATTGTGTGTGTGAATAAATGTATTTTGGAAAATGCATCCCACCTGAAGGTTGATGCCTTCAGTGCTAGTCCCCATCCCATATCCTTTGGGAGGTAGGATTGGGGTAGTCATAGTATGGGCCCCTGGGGACGGGTCATGATAGAAACTATGTAATTTTTAGAAAATAAGTGTTATATGTGAAGATTATAGAAGATGGACATATTTTTACAAGAGTCCCACTTATAAAAGGAATCTGTTTTCATGTTGGTGAAGTAAAAAAATATTCTTACTTAGGTATGGAAAAAGAGAATCAGTTGTGCTCTAAAAGGTTGGGACACATGTATTGTAGAATAATGAAAAAGTTACCAAAGAACGATATTTTTTGTGATATTAGTAATTTGGTAAGAAAAAGATACTGTGTTTTCAATACTTGATCTAAAGTAAAAATTACTAATTCGGTGCATAATAAAGTTGATATTTATTTCAAACAACCCCTATAACTTATTCATTCAGTTATTTTTAGTCCAATGAGAAAACAGTCAAATACCATAGAAAATTACTTCATCGCATTCATTGATGAATGCACTCGTATTAAATTTTTTATGCATATAAAACCCAATTCTGATGCTCTGAAAATGATTACAAGTTTCAGGAGGAAAGCTATGATGGAATGTGAGTATTCAGTGATGGATATGAGAACTGATAACTGTGGTGAATGAAGATATAAATAATTTTTATATTATCTTGGGAAGTATGGAATTTTTTATGAGTTCATTTCACCATACACTCCTCAAAAAAATGGGATTGCTAAAAAGAATATTAAAAGTTTGGTGGAAATGTTGAGAACTATGTTTCTTGAGCATCATCTTTCAAATTAATATTGGAGGTAGGCAATGATTAATACTTTGTAAAAACAAAACTAATTTTCCTATAGGCCACATTTTGATATGACTTTGTATGAAATTTTTTATGGAAAACTCCACGTTTGAAACACTTGAGAGATTTTGGGTGTCCATTCATCATAAGGAAGAATGGTGGAATCCGTGGAAAAGATAGAAAATAGAGGTGAAGATTTTATTTTTCTTATATATGTTTAGAAGGAAAGAGGATATAGATGCTTCACCTAATAAAAAGGTAAATGTTTTGACTCTGTTGATATGAAATTTTTTTAAATGTTTGAGGAAGATAAATGGGCTCAGGATGATAAGAAAGTATAGAATAATAAAAAAAATATCTTAGAAATTATGATAAGGATAATGGAAATTGTAATCCTACACAAGAAGAAGAATCGGAGTCACCTATTTCAAGTGATGAAGAGGAAACACGAAGAATTTAATCCTAGTCTGAGGAATACAGTGGAGCCTCAAAACATTATTAGAGATCAACATTAGAAGGTTCAAACAAGAAGAACTTAAAAAAGTTGTTACACACACATCATTATTTTCAAAAGTTGAGGTGAATGATGTGAAAGAAACCTTTCAGAATTTAGAATGGATCTTGTACATGAATGAAGTGATATATCAAATTGAAAATATTGGTACATGGGAACTCATACGAAATCCAGATAAATAAATTAATTGTAAAAAGTGGGTTTTCCGAAATAAATTGAATGAATAACGTGATGTGGTATGGGATAAGAAAATATTGGTGTTCAAAGAATAGTCAAAAATTGAAGGGGTTCATTTTTATTAATCCCTTTCTCTAGTGTTATGTTTTAAAATAATCATAATATCTCTGGATATTTCTTCTCAATGATGTTACAAAAAATTTCAAATTTATTTGAAGTCCACATTTCTAAATGGTGACCATTATGATGATGTTTACACTGAAAAAACATCTGGATTCAATATTGAGAAAGATGAATGTTATAGCTGTAATTTGAAGAAATCCTTCTAGGGGATATGACAAGATCTGAGAGCATGGTATTGTAAATTTGATACATTCTATAAGATGATTAATTTTAAACAATGAAGAGTTGAACAAATTTTTTATATCAAGGAATGTTAAGAATTTTTTATCATTGTAATTGATTATGTTTATGAAATTATCCTAAATGGGAATGATGAATGATCATGTGAATGATTTTCTGAAGAGACAATAAATATTTTTAGATTTCCATGTTAGGATAAAGTAAATAATTTCTTGGTTTAAAAATTTTAAAAAATATGGAACACATTTTTCTCTGACAAGAAATGTATACTAAGAAAATTTTTAAGACATTTGGTATAGAAAATTCGAAACAAGTTTCCCATAGATTTTAGTGGGAACCAAGTTGTTTATAGATAGATAAGGTAAAAATTTTGATTATAAAGAGTTTCTAAAGGAGATAGTATTTTTCATTTGAATGCCTCAAGACTAGACATTGATTATGATGGTACCTTATGTGAAACATTTAAGAGTGATCCAAAAAATAACACTTCTTGGATGAATATAGAATTTTGAAACATATAAAAGTCACAACAAATTTTGGAATCCAGTGTTATAGATCGAGAAAGTGTTTACTTTTTTGGTATTCAGATACTGATTTGGTAAGAAAATTTGATGATATAAGATCCACATCTTGTGAAGTTTTTTTCCTATGGAAATTTTTTGTTAAATGGTATTAAATGAAATATAATCCAGTAACTCTTATAAATTCTAAATAGGAATATGTTATTTTCACTCAAGTTGTTACTCTACTTATGTGGTTAAAGACTCGGTTATAAATATTACTTACTGAGGTGAAGTTATCTATTCTCATGGTTTGTGATAATCAATGTGAAACCATCCATACCATGAATCCTGTAAAACATTATCATTAAAAAGTAATTTATATAAAATATCATTTCATCAAAGTGAATGTGGAGATGAATGAATTAAAGCTAGAATATTTTCCTTCATCAAAAACATGTTGACATCTTCAAAAAACAATTACCTAATGAATATTTTTCTAAATTTAGGTTGAATATTGGAGTCCAAAATCAATGTCATCAAGTTTTAGAAATGTGTTCTTATCCCCTCTCTTATTTTGTATTTGGATAGTCATTGCAAGGTGTATAATTGTAGAATAACTATATCTGTTGTATATATGGAACACCTTTCTAAGGAATCATCTATTAAGGTGGATTTTTGGGTATTCTGTGATTTCAGTATGTAAGTGTGTAAATGATTCTAACTAATTATTAGAGTGGTTGTAGGAAAAAAAATTGTTATAGATATTTTGAAGAAGAAATAAATTAAGTGATGAAGGTTGTGAATGAAAGATGAAGAGGTTTTGATGATCAATCCTTTTGGATATCATGGTTTTGAAATCAATAAATATTTTTTCATATAATGATTCAGTTTTTGTAGGATTATAATAATTGATAGGTAATTAATTTCATGAGGATACAAAGTTTAGTTATTTATGAACCTTGGTGGAAAACAAAATCTAACGGGGGTGATTGTTAAGACCAATCTAAGAAGAAATGTGATCATTTTCAGGAGTTGTCTTCTGTTATTTAGGATGTTTAAAAATAAAAGAAATATCCTAATATTATAAAAGTGAGTTATTGGAATTATCACTATATTTAGGAAATTAGACTCCCATATCTTAAGAAAGTCCATAATATTGGTTTGATGTTTTCTAGAAGAAAATGTTTATTGGACTCACCTTTGGTATGGAATATTAAGAAGATTGTATTTTGGAAGCAAATCAGATTCTACAAAAATCCAATGAAAATATGACTATACTTTGTTGTTCTTTATTTTTTCAAAAAATTAAGTGTGTTTTCAAACTTTTAATTAATGTTTGATAATAGAAATGGGTAGAAAAGGATTTGTTTATCATTTTCAGGACTATTTTATTCAAGAAAATAGTACTCATGATGAGTAGGAAAATAATTTGTTGATGGAAGAATTTGAATTTACAATAAATTCCATTATACGTCAGCTAATATAAAGGATGACCTTTATCATGATTAAATTCACAAAGGAAGCCATGCTTAAACGAAATTTTTTTAAAGAAATTTTTTATTGTAGGTTTTTTGTCTTAGATCATCAGAATGAGATCACCAAACATGGTGTTGTTTGAAGGCTAAGAAGATTTATCATAATTATAAAAACCAAAGGTTCTTATTTTAAGTCAAATAAAAATCTAAAATATTCAAATCTTCAAAAAACCTAAGATGGTGAATTTCATAATCAAAATATTAAAATAATTTAAATGTTGAAATTCTATTGGTATCATATTTATTAAAAAAATAATTCTCTAAACTTTGAGCTGTTAATATTGGTCCATCGTACTTAGAATTCCATCATAATGATCATATTAAGGGTTTTTTCATTGAGGGTTGCTGGAATCAATGAAAATGAGAAATAAGTAATATTTATGTAGTACAATACAAAACTAAATTCACTAATCAATCAAAATATATTCAACCTTTTTTTCATCAAGATAAATTATTGACTTTATATTGGTGACACGATAGAAAAGAAGGACTTACTTATCATATTGTTTAAGAGAAATAATAACTCTGATTTTATTTCAGGCACTACTATTTATATTGGTCAAGAGGACATCGTATTGAAGATTATAAAATCTTTATCATTATTAAGATATTAGAATGAAAATATTGTTTTTCCAATTAATATAAAGAAACATAATGGTATGTCTTCAATTCTGATTTATTTACAAGAGGGTCAAGAAAACCAGAGTGACTAAATTACCTCATCCTAATTAAAAAATCATAATGGAAAATCATAATTGGATTCATACTAATGTTTTTTTATGAAGATTGAATTTGTATATTCCATCATATATTAAAGTCGTGCAAAGCATCATATAAAAGAAATCATATTTGGATATCATAATAGAGAATCATAATCTAGATGATGTTTTTTAAAGAATTAATAATTGAGATAAAGTATTTAGAATATTTTTATAGGTTATTTAAGAGTTGAGAATCAAGGAAAAATTCATAAATTCACCTAAAATTCATAGAGAATTTATTATCTGGGAAACTTTTGTTGAGAGGGATGAATTTTCAAAATCTCTACAAAAAAAATTTAGTTTGAATATTAAAGTATAAAGTACTTTTACATTATGAAACCGATGTAATATTGAGAATAATAGAGTGAATATATGAATATCAAAAGATGAGAAGTTTTTGGATTGAGTTTTGTGGAAATTTTTTTATATATAACAAGAAAGGTTGAGAGAGAAGTCTACATTTAGGGTCTCTAAAATCAAACCAAGAAATCGACTGAGTATCATTACCAAAGTCCATAAGAATTTCTTACCAGCTTCTGGGTAAGAAACTGAAGAATTTATTTGAGAGATCATATTTGAGAAAGTTGATCAAGAAGAACTATAACATCCTTGTTATAAAAATTATATTATATAATTACATTCTACTTAAATCACTTCAATTATTGTATTCATCATAGTAATACAAAAGTGTAACGACATATCCTACTGTTTATAATCTACACAAAAGGAATGTATTCTAAGGGATTCTGTGGTATTGAATCATTTGAAAACCATACAAAGGATGTAGCTACTCTTGGTGGGTTTTGAAACTTGTAAATTCTTGTGCTCTTGTGGATGTGGGTAGATTTTATTTCACCAGGGAAAGACATCTTTTCAATGAGGTGAATTTTGTTTCATAAGTAAGAAAATATAAAAGAAAAATATATCACTGATTCACCCCTCCCACTGTGAATGATATGACTATCTTGATTGTGAAATTACACATAAACTATAGTTTAGTATCACTGGGATTTAAAAATGAATTAAATATACATTTTATGACTCCTATCTGACCCAACACACATAAATGGAATCTATGTTATGAGATTTTCTTTCAAATTAAGTGATGATGTTTGTATGAAACAATACTGAAAAGATTTTTTGAGGTATCCAAGATTGATATTAGTTCCTTGACTTCCACTCATGAGAATTTGTATAAAATAATTTCACTTCCTTTATATAAATCGTTTCTCATCATAATATTTTTGGGATCCCTACAACATTGGAATTTAGAGGAAATGGAAATCCATTTTATTTGATCACACATTATATAGTAATATCATGATTTTGGATATGGCAGAGTAGAAATATGTACATGGGGAGAAATGATTTTAACTGCAATTATTTGGATTAGTAATCTAGTCCATTATATAAATATATTAGATTAAAAAAGAAAATTTTAAGAATTCCTAAACATATAGGTTCCAAGGCGCAACAGTCAAGTTCCTCCACTAAAGATATATAGAATAATATTTTCTTTGTTCATAAAAAACATCTCTATGGAATTTGTGTTATCTATAGCCAACAAAATCTCAAATATGGTTAGAGAACCTTGTTATGTAAATTGGTTTCCAAGTCCACTTATCATCCAAGAAAGAGGTGTCATTACAACAAATAATCCAATGAGAATGATCAATAATAGTGTGAAACATCCCAAACATATATTATAGAGGATTGACAAATGATATTTAATTTTGAGAAAGAGCAGAAGAATTTATTCATTTTTGGATAGGAAAAATATTTCCCACATTAAATGACAAACAATAACATACCATTTTATCATTTCATTTAAACATTTAATGTGTCCATTGAGCCTCATAAAATTGATTCATTTATATTTTAATGATTTTTTAGTCACACTAAACTATCCCTATAACATGGAACCTCTTAAAAAGAATCCTATTAGAATCCATGAGGGATGTTTTCAAGGTTCATGATGGCTACATTAGGGTCCCTCAAAATAGATAATACATGCATCGATATTTAAGAAAGAATGTTATTAATAATGATGATACTTCCAAAAAATAGACTAATTATAATTTCAAATGAGTAATGGATCTAGAAACTCTATTCATCAGCCCATCAACATATTAGATTTCAGTTCTCCCTATAATAAATGGGGATCCATTGTAATCAATAAGTAAATTACAATTTCTCATACCAACACATGTTTAAATAAGATTAAATCATCTACTATTAAATATTTGACAAATATATAAACTTTGTTTAGAAACATTAATATGGTGTCCACTCTATATACAGAATTTTTGATATAATTGTTTTCAATCTTTGGATAGTGATGTGTTTTTAGATAAACAATAAAATCATAGATTCTATGAATAATATGTGAGTGATTAATGGGTAATGATATGTCCTTATATATTTATCCACTGAACCATTAAATATCACTTAATTGACGTTCCTACTAAGAATTTTCTATTCTAGGATAAGGAGACCTATGGAAAGAAGATCACCTTTCAAAGGTCACATTATTATTTGAAGAAACCAAATATATTTAACCATAGAGAGACTGAGATCTATGGGTAAGAATATAACTAAAATAATAAATCACAAACCCACTCAAAGAATACATTGTGTCTCTTTCCCATTAAAATAAAATTTTATTCTTTTCAGTCAAATGCTTTCTCCTTGTTGACCATGAGTATGATATTAGTACCAGACACTTTCTAATTTAAATTGTAAAAAATATCATATTCCATGAAAATAAACATTTAATGTTCCTCCATTTAATAAATCTATATTATTTTTCCACGATTAAATTAGAGGTTATATTGTAGAATTTATCATTGAGCATTTGGGATACGAATCTATAGGGGATGTTGCGCAATGTAATGGGTGTGTACTGGTTGAAAGCACTCAGATGCATTTCCCTTTGGATTTGGGTGAGGGTTGTCATAGAATTAACATGATTACACATCACCCCTTTAAACTAGTCTTGAACAAATTTTATTATATCATATCTTATGATCTACCATATTAAAATATAAAAAGAATGGGATGCCATAAAGATTAAAAGCACTATTCAGGTTGAGGCTGTGTATAGCCAATTTTATCTCAGGAAAATAAGTAATTTATTCCAATAACAATTTTTGTGATCATCAATGGAACATGGAATATTATTAAATAAATTATTCTCCTCATTATCCCAAGGATATCATCTCCTCACATCAATCCATAAACCGGTGAGTAGGTAAGAGAAATGAATTACATCAAGAGGTTTAGTGATGTCAAAATTTATTATATATAAATCTTAGTCCAACTATATATTTAAATTACATAAAATGTTATCCTTTGATGCATGCATTAAAATAGGGAGTTTTCTTATCTCATTCTTCAAGAAACAATTCTATAAATATTTTCCAATTTTTTTTTCATAAATAAATTTCTCTAGCATGAATATTGATGTGGTATATACAAGATGCTACCCCATGATCCATAATTCCAAAATATATTGATCATACCATCTATATAACGCTTAATATCATCACCACATCACAATTTCCACAACATATTGGGATAATGATGCATTAAAATGACATAAAGAATACATATCCAATATACCTCCATGAATACATGAAGTCTAAATATACACTAGGGTATTTATGTTGGGTTAGATAAAATGAACTGTGGGATACCACTGAGAATACACAACACAATTTTACTAGGGAAACCAAAATGATAAATATTAATTAAAAAATATTTTTTTTTAAATATGAATGTTATAAAATAAAAAACCTAAAATTAAATTTATTTTATAAAGAACATTGTATTTATGAATTAAATCATAAATTTACTAGATAAATTAGTTTTATAAAAATTATTCATAAAATAACATCCCAAAATACCCTTAACTATCCTTATCGAGTAGCATATAGAGGATATTTTTATAACAGTAAAAATTTTAATAATATGAGATTTTTAAAAGTCTAAATGTATTTAACTGAATCTTTTATTTAGATTTTAATAATTTTTTAATATTTTAATGTGTATATCCATATTGTCTGTTTGTATCTTCCACTAAATTTTTGAAAAAAATTTATCACTAGAAAATGCTACTGGAATGTGATAACATGTAGATATAGACTCATCAGAAGATAAAATGTTCATTAGAAGATGGATTGTTACATCTCATGCCATTGGAAACATACCCAGTGACCTTAGAATTTATCCATTAATGTTTTTTACAATAGAGTCTATAAATTCAGCAAATTGATTCGAGGAATGAAAGGTGTGGAACTATATTGATTTCACATTCTATAATTTTTAATTTTTAATTATCTCATGGAATTTATTGGTTCTGATTTAAGTCGTTTGTTTCAATGGTATTTTACTAAGAGTTATCATATTTGAGGTTAGCAATATATATCTTATATAATCCTTTTATTAGTTCATTGTATGGTCCAATATGATTGAGGATGTTTCAAGATTATAATTAGTGCAATTTCTAATCAAGTATATCTTCATGCTTCTGGAGTATTGGATATATTCCTTTTGGTAGTATTATAGTAAAGATAGTATAGGTGAAAATATCTTTTGATCATGATATCAAAGAAGATCTCAATGATATAATATATTGTTCTAGACCAGGGTATAGAATAATTTGATATGGTAAAATATTTCTTCCATATAATGAATTTAATGATTTTTTGGATGTGTAACTAGGATATATATGAAATTTTCTACAAATAAACATTCCACTTTATTTAAAAAATGAATAGATCCACTGATTTCAATTATATTATAAATAAATACAATTTTATGAGTTTTAAGACTGTTATCATTAGCTCTATGTAATATTTAATTCAATTCTTCTAATAGTTAAACTGGACTATTTATTTTCTATAGTAATGTTTGTTTAATTCCATTTCTTTATTTTATATTGTGTATAATATTTTTTATGAGTTATGTTTTTAATTTCATATCATTTAGTTTTCTATTGTATTCTTACTATTTACTCTAACTTGTTAAGGCATTATAAACTTTGGGAAAGTCATTTCATTGAGAAATAAAATGTATTGAAGACATTATTAAACTATAATTCACCACTATTTATGTCTAAATACCCACCTTTATTTAGAAAATATATGTAATTAGTACCTAACTCTACATATATCTTACCATTGTATTTATTTTTATGTGATATATTCATTATTTATTCCAGATAAACTTTCTTGTTTTCATATAATCTATTTTTATAGTATAATTTAAACTTATTTTTACACTTATTATGTTTAATAAGAATGATCTTATATATATAATGACTTCTTGTTGGAATTATTGGGAATTGAAATATAATTAGGCAATTTAATTTTGATGGCATAGATTAAGAATATTGCTGGAATATGATGAATATTTTTTTTATTAAAAATAGATTTAATCATTATCTTTTCATTATATAAAATCTTATAATTTAAAAGAATGAGTTATTTTCATTCTTATCATGGGGATAAGTATTAGCATCCAAAAAAATTAAGATGTTTGGAAAATTTGGATATACAAAATGATATATATTATCAATACCATATTTTATTATGTTATACTATGAATATTTTATTAAAAAAATACATAAATTACTCACTTTATTAATTCTAATGTTATTTATTCTTCAAGATCTATGAAACATAATGATTATAAATATATTGGTCTTCTACATGGTGAATTGGTATCCCAAATGAATGACTATATCATAACCATTTTTAAGTATATTTAATCATCTCTTTGAAATGGAAATTACAGATAAAAAATTGATGGAGAAGGTTATTTATATTTTTCAAATGGATTATAAATCCAAGAGGATTAAAATATATTAAATTAATAATATTAAGGAGAATAGTCTTGATGACCACATTAAGACACGTATATTATATGATAATTAGTTGAAGAGAGATATCAAGATGGAGAAAAGAAAGAATATAGTCACATTCACTTCAACTTATGTTTATCTGAATTTCAATGCTCAAACATCAATGTCCACAAATAAGGTGAAGAATAATTATAAACATAATTTTAGTTGAAAAAATAAGTATTATTTGAAATAATATTTAGACTCCATGTATAATGAGTTAAAGAACTCGTGGAATATCAAACCTAATTATTCTTAGTTAAATAATAATAATAAGTATAGACCTCTTTAAAGAGGAATGAAAAAAATGTCTTAGAGTGACAAAATATATAATGAGTACAAGTAAGGATCTACCACATAAAAAAGTGGTTATTTGGAAAGTAACAATAAGATGAGGTTTCATAGATTTTATAAATAATTCCTTCTAGTGATCTATGATTTATGGGTATGGTAACACAATAATCACTTTCATAGTCATCTCTATAAATAATTTTTTCATTAAATCGGATGAATGAAATAGTTAAACTGATTTAAATTATTAGGATTATATTTCATCATTAGAAGAAATGACAAAATATAAGAATTATCCAGAAGATAAATATAAAATTTTAATGAAATCCTTGAATTTTCCAAGGAATATTTTACTAAATAGGGTGAAATAATTTTTCAACATATGATTAGAAATTTCTAAATTGATTTAGGGGTTATAAGACAAATCTAGACATTCTTGAACTCATATTTCTCATAATTGTTTTATAGAGATAATGTCCAATGTTTATAATTTGAAAAATATTCTATAAAACATTAATTACAATAATGATAATTTTGGAAATCCATTAATATATTTTAAACCAAATAACATGTCTTCTAGAATATGTTTTACTTTGGAAAGTCATATTTCCAATAAAATTATTTTTTTCCAATGTACTCTCTTTTATTATTAGGTTTCAGAGAGGATTAATTTGGAAAACAAAGTTCTTTCAACAAAGATGATAATCTTAGAATTAGTGAGGGTTATATTTCCAAATGTATCATAGCTATAGAACATCATCAAGTCATATTGATTTTGGATCATAAGGTTTTTCTAAAACTATAGTAAACATAATAATTTCTTTGTGTCAAAATTTTAGCTTTCAGATTTTAGGATGATAGGATGATTACCAATAGCCTTAACCTCCTATATTTAGACTCTATTTTTTCTCATCACATGATTGGAGAATATTCATCCATAGAAAACATACAAAAATTGAATTGATTATGATTCATTTTTATATACATTATGAAAGGTATTATTATACATATTTATCTTATAGTTTTATTTGGTTGGACATTAATTTATAATGTCCCTTGTGTTTTAGGGATTATTCAAAACCTCGTTTTAAATAGTTAATAATGTAATAAAGGTTACTCTATGAACTTTGGGAATGAAAAATTTACAGTTAAAATATTGCATAGAGAAAATATCAATAACCTGTACATAATTTAATGATTACAATATAAACATATATTACATTAGTTAATATAACATACCATGAAATAATATGGTTGTGGATAAGTATCATATATGGAATCAAATACTATAGAACTTTAACTTCCAAAACATATATAGAAAAATGTTCATGGCGAGGAAATGTGAGTGAGCTTCTAGAACATACATTTAATTCATCCAGAGTCTATGACATTTGAAAATATTATAGGAAACATATTTAGGTACCAATGAATTCTTGATATTAAAATATTTGCAGTTAATATATACAAGCCTTTTTTAACCTACATAAACTATAAGTATAAGAGGAAAAAATATGTTTATAACTTAGTTAATGATTAAATTTGGTATATAGAGACCCGTTTTCTAGCTATTAAAATAAAATCACTTTTTTTAAATTTTCTTTCTTATCTTGTTAAAATATCGAATAACCTTTTAATAATCACTATATTAAGTGATCATGGTGGTGAGTTTCATAATCATGATTTAAATAAATTTACAGTGAAAAATAAAAAAATCATTAATTCTAAACACCAAGAACCCACATCATTATTATGTATTTAAAAAAATTAATATAACCCTTCAAGAAATTAATCATTCAATGTAGTGTGAATATTTTTTGGATAATTTTATTATGGACTAATCCATGAGTATCATTTTAACACTATAAATCTAGTATTTACTTGTATAATTTTTGGAATTACCCCCTTTGAATTTTGGAAATGTTGGAATACTAAAAATTCTTAATTAAGAGTCTTTAGATCCAAAGTATATGTTTTTAATAGTAAATATCTACTTCAAAAATTTAATCCAAATTCTAATGAAATAATTCATCATGGCCAATACACCATGATTAAGGACTATTGAGTATTCAATTAACAAACACAGATCATTGATCAAATGGTAAATTTTATGTTTCATGAACATAATCCTAATATGAATTTAAAAAAATGTAGAAACTCATCTAGATTGTATTTTTTAAGACCATATATTTTATTATAAATGTTTCCTCACATCTATAAAAACCTAACACGCTATACACTATAATAGATGAAGAAATACTACCAAATTTTATATTAATAGAAGTTAATTTATTGTTAGATGAAGGCGATCATTCCCTTTTACTAAAAAATTAATCAATCATAAGGAACCATCATTATGTTAATATAATTACTAAGGTAGATCATCTAGTAAGGACAAAATTTTCACATAGAAATGAATGTGTTCATATTTTAGTTCTATCAAAATTATATAGTAAAATGAAATATGATTCCATAAACGATTAAAGTATAATAGTTACGATATAAAAATAAATTACTAAATTCAAATAGTATAAGGTTTCTGCATTTTTTGAGTTTATAATGGTTCTTTGGTTATAGGTGATGAATGGGTATTATGGAATAAGTGTGTTGAAAGTGGGATTATTGTTTTTAATAACGAAGGAATATTTTCTAAGGGTTATATCCAGGAAAAGGGAATAGATTATGGAGAAACATTTTCATTAATAACCAAGAAGGAGTCTCTCTATATTTTATTTCATTATATAGCTCACATTACCATCACTCTATTTTAAATGGATATAAATAGGTTTTCCAATATTGAAAATTTTCATGAGGTGGTTTATATTCCACAACAACATGGATTTGAAAATATAAATATTCCAGAGCAGGTTTTTAAACGTACAAAATTATTTTTGGGGAATAAATAAGCTCAAAGATCCTGATATGATCTATTGTCCAATTTTTTTAATCAATAAAATTTTGTTAAAGAAAAACTAAAAAAAACCCTTTTATAATTTTTTTTTATGAAACTATATTTATTCATATTTAATTCAATGAAGTTATATTTTTATGAACTTATAAAACTCTCTTTGATAGTTTCTAAAAACTTATTCAAAGTGATTTCAACATATGACTAAACTATTTTCATGGATTCTGAATAATTGAAATACTGAGAGGAGAAGTGTTAACTAAATATAAGTATAAAAGAAAATTAACCTAATATTATTTTAAAATGAATATTGTATTATTACTCAATTTAATATATCTTATTAATTGACCATGATAAATATGATAAACTAGGTGATCAACCAATTTTTATAGTAAAAAACTGAAAGTTTAATTTACTTAAAGTCAATTGAAGTGAACATTATATACTAGGTACGACTGTGTGGGAGGTTCCAATAAAACATAAAGGATCATATCTTAAGGTATTTAATTATATATTCCACTATATTAATCTAATTCAAATACATGGAATAGTTTTTTCTTCTGAAATATATTTTTTATTAAAAATTATTCCTATTATAGATTTTGGTGGGTGTATAATAAATTAAAAGATAACTTACAAAACATTTAAATTATTAGAAATTCTATAGTCTCAGGGTATGTCCAGAATAAAATTTAGGTTTCACTTTCCATAGTTGAAGCATAATAATTTGTAGATGGAAGTTTTTGTGCTCAATTATTGTGGGTGTAAAACACACTAAATGGGTTTAGATTATGAATTAATCAAAGTCAGATTATTTATCATAGAAAAATTACTAAATATTTATCTAGAAAGCTATCAATCACATATGTGTAAATTATATATACATAAGACAACACATCCTTAGGGATCCTAGAATAGAAATCTGTTATTCTTATGTTTATCAAAATATAAAATCAGATTAAATATATATTTTTAATAAAAACGTATGTTTCTATATATTTTATTATATTACTTTATAGTATTTATAAGTTCATAAAATGTAACTTATAAAATTTAAATATCACATTTCAAGAAAAAAACACCGTATGTAAGTTACCTTTTATTTTTAGATTTAATGGAAATTAACTACAAAAATGTATACTTAACTTTATTGTTAGTTATTATTTGAAGATCCCTTATTTTATTTATTTTTTAATATCTCATATATTATTCTTAATATCATTACCTGATAAATTTAAAAAAACATGAATATCCAAAGTATACTTCATGCATAGATTCTTTTATATTTATCTTATGAACTAGGTGATATGGAATATTTTTGAATATTTTAAATTTTTCCAGCACTCAAATATTATATATTTTTCCATTGTTAAAAAATATTACATACCTTATTTACTCATGAATATGGTGAAGTAGTTTAATTTATGTTCTAGTCTGATGTATGTTAATTTTAATTCAAGAATATGTAAATTAGTCTTGTTTCTTATATACAAGAGAGATTCAATGAGAATACAAGAAGGTTTATTTTAAAATTGATTTTAGTATTATTTATTCATTTGTGTCCCATAATAGTTAATAATGGGGATTATAGGGGATATATTAATATAATAAATTATATTCCTTTATTTTTTTAAGACACAATACAATTCATTAATGTTTTTATTTAATTTGGAGTTTGTAGTTTTCATTTTGATTTGTGGAGAATTGTTTTCTATTTTTATATTCTATTAATCTTTATTGATCTTTGTGTCTACTAGGAATGGTTATCATTTTTTGATGGAATATAGATCTAAACTCATTGAAAGACATATAATTTATCATAATATGGATTACATCATCCAATACAACTATAATAAAACCCAAAATGATAGAATTTTACCATTTTAGTTGGTAGCAATAGAGGATAAAAATTCAATAGATGAATTCGATGAATTGAGGTTATAGAACTGCATTTAACATTCCTAGAGTATTTTTAAATATTTCATCATCTTGATGCTTTGGGTTATTTTGATTTATATATTGGTATTTTGTATATTTTTTCAATGATATTCCATCTATGAGTTTTACTATAACATATCATAGATTTCCCTTCTATTTGATATTTATCTGATCATTGTTGATCGAGGAGGTTCACATTTTAGACCATGGGATGTTTCGAATAAAGAAGATAGATAATTATTTATAGTGGGGGTGTTGTACCTTCTGAAAGGGTTATAGTTGGTAAAGTCTGAATGTAGTCTCGTATCTAATCATGATATCAAAGAAGAGATACAGGCTACAACTATCTGCTAAAAACAATGGTTTCAATTAATTGTCTATAAGAACCTATAACTTCTAACCATAACAGTTGAGGTGGTTTTGATTATAGAGTTGGGATACTAAGTATTAGGTGTATTGATCCTACAAATTTATTAGATAGCAGAAAAAGGTTCCATTTTTTGGAATCAATTTGGAATTAAATGTTATTTAATAAGTTTAAGTATTTTTATCCTTAACTCCATTCATTTTTTCTTAGTATTTCTCTTAATTTTTGATTTGATTATTAATTTTTTATGGTATAATCATTTTACATTCATTTTATAATTTTCTCCAATGAATGAAATTTAATATAAAATATGTTTTTAGTGTCCTATATTTTTTTCCACTACATACTAACATTGTACTTGGAGTTGTTTGGATAGTTTAAGTTATGGAAAATTTAATGATTTTAGTGGTAGAAATATCAAAATTTGTTATTAGAATTAAATTAACCATACTTTTGATGTTTAATTTCCTTCCTTTACTAGTAAAACATATAAATCCCTAAGATAAAGGGAAATATTATCTAGGGGTTACTAGTTAGAGTGATATCATAACTAGAATAGAACCTATCACATGATTTCCATTTGATCTACCTATAGAGTTCAATTATGTTTTTAAAGGTATAATAGGTGATAATCATGGTATAAAAATATAACTCAATAACATAACCAATATAACGCATCTAATAAACTTTTATAAAAGTGATAACCAATGGAAAACAATATTACTTTAACCTATATGCATGGGAAAAATATTATAAGTTTTATAACCAAGGATTCATAAACATGGGGAAACTACTCCAAGGATTCCACATATACATTCAAAATAATGTACATACATTCCAAACAGGATTCCAATTTATAAAAAAGTATATAAAACCAAATTAATAATACTCAATAAAAATCTGGAATCAAAATATTTTTGAAATTCTATTTTATAATAACATAAATTACAATAAACATATCAAAAACATAAAATAACTACTAATAATAAGATCAACACACATACATCATGTCATATATAAATTTCAACACTATTCAAAGAATAAAAACCTTCATCGTAATTTCTTAAATTATGAAAACATTAATAAAAGATATACCAATTTTTGGTTCTCTTATTATGAAATAAACTCATGTTGAATTTTTGTAAAATTTTAGTGTTCATAGAGATATAAAGGATGTCCAAAAGTGTGATTTAGTTATTAATTTCTCCATTTATGTCAAATGAAAAAACATCAATGCATATTTAAAAAGAAATTATCATATAAGAAATATATTATATTTAATTTTATAGGTTAGAATGTTTCAAATTCTATGTACCCAAACATTCTACCAAATAAAAAAGAATAGTATGGAGGCATCTTTGTTAATAAAATTCTAGTGGTATAAATCCTTTGAATAAAGGAACAGGAGATAAAGGGAAAGGATCTGCACCACCTATACACCATAAAAACTATTATTTAAGATATACCATAACCCTTAGTGTCCCCTAAAATTCATTTTGGATGTTGAATATGGAATAAATTGAGGAATGAAATGAATGGATGAAGAAAGGATAGGAAATAAAGAGTTTTTTTTGAAGTATAGAACAAATAATAACTGTAAATCCAAGAGAGAGGAGAGGGTGTTGGCCTTGGAAACCACTAGGATACTTATAAACTAAAATTTGTATGAAAATAAGGATTCTAAATAAAAATAAAAAAGGAAAAAAAAATTTATATGTAATTTACTTGGTCTGGAAAGATGGTTTACCAAACGGGACACAAACCATGGAGAAGACACTTGAGGCAAGCCACAACACCTTCATGGTTATGCTGCATAGTTCCACAAACTATGAATCGACCATGAATTTAGTTCTTGAATTTAAATTATTACATTTTATGGTTACCATTCATGGCAAAGCTAACCACACACTCTAATTGTACAACCTGAAAATAAATTTAGGAAATACTCTAAAATTTCCACTAAAACTACATAAAATGAAAATGAATAATTAGAAACCAAAACATATCAATTAAATTGAAATTAGAGTTTCAAAATTATCCCAACCATTTCACATTATGCACTAAAATATTCATTGGAGTTCTAGAGTGATGTTGAAATTCCAAGGAATATATAGAATTAGATTTAGCTTATGATGGTTAACTCATTATCATAAAATATTAATATGTGATACCAATAAAAATATCATATATATATAAAATCTAAAGCTTTTATTGAATGATGTTTGAAGATTAAAAAAATTGAATATTATTTAATTCGAATGTAAGTGTAGAAAATAGAAATCATTTAGAAATGTGAAACTAAAATGCATTCCATCATTCCCAAATTAAAGTATAGTATGGAATACCCTCATATCGCATCTTAAAGATCCTTAGATGGTTGATACAAAATATAAAATACTATAGAAGTTACTTCTATAATAATTAAAAGTATAAATAGATCTAACATTAAATATTAACTCGTATCAATTGTTATTTGTATATAAATTCATGGATACTAGATTTTATATGTGCTCCCAAAATTCGAGGGCTCAAATAGGGGTCATAAGTCTAAGAACACAAAATATTAATACCACTATAATACTCATTTACAAATATTTCCTTAGGATTATTTCTATAAATATATGTTCCTACAAAATATAAGAAAAATTCATTTTACTCTGAATCTACTAATCTCATAAATGATATAATATATGAAAAAATTGATTTAGGTTCATCATAGGTTACAAATATTAAGACATGATATAATAACAAATATTTGATAAATATTAATATATAAACTCACTAGGATATTGATCACATGACATTAAATAAATGAGGCCTTCTATAATTGTTCCCATTTATTATATTTCACATCATGTGGTAGGATAGAGAAAAGTATTTTCATAGAATCAAAAATATCATGGATAAGGAATTTCTATAAACCTTGAATTCCAAACACCATAGATAAAGTCAATATTCCATTAATACTACTAGACATAGAAAACATTTAAAAGATAAATACATGAAACTTATAAATTAGGGATATTTTATGTCAAATATTGAAAGAGGTAATTTCATAATTAAATATAATACTTTGAAATGATATAGTAATGAGGAACATAAAATGTATTTTGTCTATATTTACATTAAAAAGGAAATAAGTTCCCTTGTATTAAATTTCATAAATTCAAAATACATTAGAGAATTTTTACTCTATCAATGGTTAGTTTAAATAATTTCTTATGATAATATAATTATCAACATATATAAAAATATTTTCAATATCTTGAATAAGAGGACATAAAATTCCATATATTTCTGTACACAAACCATATCAGTGATATATTATTTATTGAATATACTGAAAAAATATTATATGTTTTTTCGAAACAATAATTTATTTCTTATTTAGGAACCTATTATTTTTATTTATTACAATATAAATCACCCCTAATATAATTCTACAACATTAAAACACTTCCATATATAGTCTATCCACCAAAACATTCCTCCTTGTTTATGGCCTAATTGACCCCTTTAAAAAAAGAATTTGGTCTTAATATGAATAATAAAAAATTGATATTAGGATACAGAGAATTTTAATTAATATATCCCACATTAAGTCATTATAAAATTTATCAGGATAGAAAGGAACTAAGAGAGTCAAAAAATTAGTATACTCCTTCACAATTTTATCTACTTATTGGAGACCCATATATTTTATTTCCTTCACCACTTTCACATGCTTTGGAAAATACTGCTAGAAAACATATTCTTTAAAAATTTCCATAAAATTTATAAAATAACCTTGTTCTTTATTTCACATTAATTCATGATTTATTACATAATAATACACATAATACAACATATAAGTTCGATATGTATAGTTTATTTGGGAATTAGGTAGATTGCACAAGAAATTAATAAAGTAATTTCATCATATTTATTTAAAAATTCATTTACATGAACAAAATATTCCATGTATTTTGAAACTACATGGGATAACTTAGGGAAAACCTAAGAAAGAGATGATCAATAAATACCAATAAGTGTATAATCATGACATAAAGTTATAAAAGTTCAAAAATAATCATATAAATTGGGCATAAAATGAGTTGTAATTAAAAATAAGATCATTGAGACATGATATAACATGATAATCATAACATAGGAAATGTGGAAACATGATGTCTCATGATACTAAATAGTATCTAAGGCATTGAACCAACATATAATTCCAGGTGAAATCTTCACTTTCATTTCATTCTCATGCTTTTGTGTTCCATATCGACCATACAACGTGGATTATTTCATCATAATAATTTATTCCACAATCAAGGAGAGAGTAATACATATAATTAAGTCCATAATCCAAATATATATGAATAAATGAAAGAACCATTTATGGGAAATGTGTATGGTATTTAATAAATAATATTTTCGACATCGAAAATCATGGTGAAATTTCAGAAGCATAATTGTGTCACTTAAGGATTAAAAAAATGGGTTAGTGAGGGAGAAGAGGGTCGCTCGTCACATCAAAATCCAATGGGAAGTAATATGGAAATGGGAAAACATATCTCGACATTATAAATTTGAAATATAAGGCATTAGTAAATGAAGAAACTTGAATAATGAAAATAATCCTAAATATATTTCGGCATAATAACTAGTTTTCATAAAGAATTATAGTAGGATTAATTGTATTTAAAGGGAGATATAATCATTTATAAATTAAATATAAAGTAATTGGAATATAGAAAAACATATCCCATCATAAAAAGTAGAATTTAGAATACATAACATAAAATCGATATTTGAATGTAAATGAAATAAAAGAGAAATCCCTTACTTGAGTGTGTGTGACTCCAAATGCTTGGGAGGGGATACATAAAAACATGGGGGAAATTTTTGAGGACTCTAGAATGTGTATTAAGAGTAATTTTGATTTATAATGATATTTAGTAAAGATAAATTGGATTGCAGGTATATTTATATTTGAAAATAGGGGGTTTCTTTATTATTTAGGTTTCAAACTAAACATAATAAAATTACCAAAAATCATGTACCATACCAAGGCATTTTAATATGGATTATTCCAAATGGGATTGGTTTTAATTATTTAATAAGTAAAATTACTGAATATAATAAAATAATACCCTTTCTTATGAGGATATGAGTCATAATCTTAAAGAAATGATTTTATAACTGTAAACTATAATAATGCTTTTGGAGGATTCATAATGGCTTTATAAAATTAATAAAATAAAATATTATAACATTATTTTAAAGTTAAGCCAAATATTTAATCTTGAATATCATTTATATTATGTATTATATCACTTTTGGGTCATAATGATGTCATAATATGGAATATATATTTTTATAGTTTTTAATTTTTCACTGAAAATTTGACTGTCTCGGAAAATTAAGAAAACATAAGCATTGAATAATTTAAAAATACTAATTAAAAAATAATTTTTCATTTTTTCTAATTTTTTTCCAAATATAATAATTTTTACTTTTAAAATAAAAGTGACATTCATTATGAAATTTTGAGTATTTTTAAAAATAATAGTTTTTGAACCCATATAAAAATCAAATATGACTTCATAAAAATTATATCATAATTGATATTTAATAAAGATTATTTATTAATAATATTTTATAAAAATATTTTATACTTTCAAAATACATTAATTCATTAAAATAAATTCCTTAATTTAATTTGTATATTTAAAAAAAAATTATTTCTGTTTTATTGAATCAAAATCAAATAACATTTATAAAATAAATATAATAGGATGAAAATATATTACTTATTATATAAACAAAAATTTATATATTTATATTTATATGTCATAATACATATCTATTTAATATTCCATTAAACTCTCTGGGGTTAAGGTATGTGATAGTGAGACATTAATGGGGTGGTTCGACAGACATGGTTTGAGGCAAAATCTCATTGATGTTGAACTTCTCCCATAAAAATTTTATCTCATGCTTACTTTATATAATATAATCTTGGGATTTATCATAGGAAAATCCTAGTGATGTTATATCCCACACATTCTCTTATAAAATGGATTTACAAGGTAAAATGCTATTGGTTGAGGCCATCACTTCCTTTCTTTATGTCATAGGATTTATTAAAAACATATATTTATACTAATCACGTGATAATTATTCAGTTTCTATATAATCATTCGTAATGGAATTTAAAATAAAATTAAATATAATAGAAAATTATTTGATGTGTTTTCTATAACCATATTTCAAAATAAAACATTTAATTACATCAAAATAGGATTTTTATTTATTACATTTTGGTTCATTACAATCTTATACTGTAAAGAACCAAAGAATGACTTACATGAACATTACATTACTTTTGCGTAATTCCTAATACATAACAAAAACAAACACACAAGGACCGTAATATTTTAGCATCTTTGGAAACTCGAAACATAATATTCTAATCGTGGTGAAATATCTTCAACATCTCCCATAAAGATCTTCCTCTTTTTTCATATCTAAAACCTTTCTTTATATCCTGGGGAAAAGAAAACATATAAAGGGTGAGTTCAAATGGTCTGTAAGGGTAAGCATGGAGAAAATAAAACAAACCATATACATTTGAACTTCAAAACTTGAACATAATATTTAAGCATCAAAATCATGAGTAATGACATAAAACATAGTAGTACGTAAGGCATATATCATAATGGATCATCATTAATGATAAAATAACATGGAAATAAAACTTGTAATTGTAGAAAAACATGAAGCACATGATATTATTTCCATAGTAGCCAAGGCATTGCTGCCAAGACCATCTTAGTGGACAAAGTCCCTTTTGGAATCGAGTTAACTCCTTGTTCCAGTCCTGTAACACTGAACCGGATTAACTTACCATTCGAGCCATGTCTATATCATGAGATATAAATCTTTACCCAATGAATTGGGGGGATATATAGGTCCCACCCATCTCATAATGAAATCATTCTTACTTGTGCCATAAAATAAACATAAAACATTCATCATAACCTAAAGAATAAAATGGGTTTCATAAACATCATCCTATCATCACATAATCCATATAAAACAAATGGATATTTTATCATAAGAAAATTGGAACCAATTAAATCATAGAGACAATATACTTGAAACATAATCATATAAAATAATGTCATTTTAGATGGAAAATAGTTTTGATAAAACACTTGAAATGAATTCTTGAGGAAAATATCCTTTCTTCTTAAAAATCATTTTAATTTCACAAAATTACATGAAATCTTAAAAGAAAAGGGTTTTTTTAAAAATAAAAATGAAATATTGTAGAGGAAGCTTCATGAAAATGAGGCGTTTTGAGATAGTAAAAATCAGTTCACGCCTTATAAGTTAAAAATAACATTCTCCTCATACTTTTTTCGAAAAAGTCAAAAAGTTCCTCGTGTGGTAAACAAAAGTAAGATTCCTTTCATAACATGTGGTAAAATTAAAAAATGGTTAAAATTTTCATTAAACATACATGATAAATTTTTCTGAAAACAGGTACATTGATGATAACAAAAACCCTAGTAAATACTTACGAATAAACAATCTCGGATAAAAACGAGATTGGAATAGTTATCCCTTACCTTATGTCTGATATGATTTGTATGTATCCTAACCTCTTATATAATGATTTAAATAATTTCATTTACTTATTATAGAATCATATTCAATGTTATGATATCATATATGGTTTACTTATGACTGTATATTACCCGTCCTTTTGTAAATTCGATGTAAAAGCAACAATTTCGGTAAAATTGTCTCATTTACTATAGGTGTTTTGACTTGTTGTTCTTGATATTATTAATTATATCCTGATTTAATTAATTCCAGAATGTAAAAATTGATTTATATATAATATATATTAATCATATACATATATATATATATATATACGATAGATCTATAAATGGAATGAAATACACCGTTCATGGAGACGGTAGGCCGTACGTACGCATTAATGCTGTTTTTGTTTCCTTATTGAATTGAATGAAATTAATTTGATGGAATAAATATATATATAAATAAATCCATTAACATTATTATGTCATATATTTCATTATTATTCATTATATATACTTTATAATCATTCATGAAAGGTTAACATGGAGAATGAATCTCATCACATCATGGAGACGGTAGTCCGTACGTACGCACGAGCTATGATATCATACCAATGATCATGGAATTGTATTTAAGTATATGTATAATATTTCAGAATCAATATAACTTTTAAAGTATCATATATAGTAATTTATTTACACCATTATACCCATCCAAGTAAGGTGGTGGTGGAAAATAGATTACACCACGGCATGGAGATGGTATTCCGTACTTACGCACGCGCGGTGATTCCGTTTTCGTAGGATGGATAGAAGATGAAATTGGATTGTTTCATATTTATAATAACATATCAGTATATGATTGATACTGATGATATTAATTTATGACTAAACAAATAAAGAGAAGAAGTAGAAGAAGAAATAAATTGGAAATAATTGGTAAAGGATATTACCTCTTCTTTGACGCGCCTCTTCTTAACCTCCTCTTAAGGAACTAGGGATGGCCTTTTGAGGAGACCAAAACCTCTATAATGTTTCTAGGGAATAGGAGAATGGAAATGGTCAGGGGTTGGCCGGGATTAAAATCTCAAAAGGGTGGGTAGAGAAGATAGAAGGGGTGCCCTATTTATACGGGAGGAGAGGGGCACTTTAAAAAAAAATTAAAATATTATTTTATAATAAAGTCATATTCGGTTTATAATAGCTCCAAATTGATTTAGTTTGATACTAAAGTTGGTATGGGTCTAAATCAATATATTTTTATTAATATAATAACAATTAATAATATAATATTTGTTTTTAAAACAATTTTATGTGAATTTTGACACTATTTGGTAATTTATTTTTTTGAAAATTATAACAGAATTATTAGTTGGAAAAAAGTTAATTAAATCAATACTAACATGTAATATTAACCTGGAAAATTAGTTTAATTCATAAAAATTCTCAAATTACATTTATTTGAGTAGTCATATTATCAATTATTTTAATATTTCATTATTTAGGTAATTACTGCATCACCATTGTGTCATAAATAAATTAACTTATTTAATGTCTAAAAATTATAAATATAATACCATTAGGTATTAAATCCTTTTAGATTTCTAATTAATATTTATAGACGATTTTATATTATGTATAACCATATATTAAAAAAAAATTTGTTATTAAACATTGATTTTAACCATTTTAACTCTTATTTAAATAAAATAATAATAAATGTCCTAATCCAGTCCATGTGGACCTAAAGGGCAATATTTTATTCCTAAGGTTGTTTTTGGTCAAATTACACTTATCCAATAGAATCAGTACATGTGTTAGGGTAATAGTAATATCTTGTTTACCCTTAATTACCCTATTTACTTTTAACAGTGGTAAATAAAAGTAAAAAGTTACTATTCATCAAAAATTATTTTTATCTTATTGAACCACATTTTACTCCTTGATGTTAACCATGTCTCTTATATTTTCGAAAATCCACTCACAGAAGCGGTAAAATTATGTATTATGTAAATTTTCAAATTCTCTTAGGAGGTGGGTAAAAGATGGTGAAAAGTTCAATAAATTTTTATATATCTAAATTTATTATAAAATGACTCCAATGAATTACATTGAACTTATATAGGTATTATGTATCAATTTGGACCTAAAATAAATTTAAATAAAATAAATAATTATTTAAATAAAATGTCAGGTTTTAAATAGTAACCCAGTGTTTTCACTATTCATCAAAAATCGAATGTTTTTAGAAAAATACCAAAAATTCACCCTAGGCTAATTTCTATATTCTAAACCAAAAAATGAAGTCCATTTTGAAAGTTAAAATTTATAAAATTTCAAAAAATGGGTGTTACTATTCATAACGGCTAGTTCATAATAATATTATAATAATATCTCGTTCAGTGAAACTCGGTTTTGCGTACTACACACGCTATCGAGGAAGGTCTTGATTGCGTGTAATGCAAGCCAAGTCAAGGCTGCATATAGTGCAAGCTCCCTTTATTGTTGCGTATAACATAATCTTTATTTATTAATTAAACAAAATCTATACTTAATGTTGCGTAGAATAAATTCTACAAAACAAACTTGAAATTGTGTGTAACACGAGCCAAGAATAGTGTTGCGTATACTGCAAGCTAATACGGTGTTATGTATAGAACAAGCTAATTTTGGTATAGTGTATAACACAAGACAAAAATGAAATGAAAAAGAATAATTCTCATAAAATATTGGGTTGTTGCATAAAACCCTAGGAAATTCCAACATGAAAATTTTCATTTCCCACACTAAAATAGATGAGGGTAACTTTGTTTCATCACCTCATCTAGTTCCCACATTTCTTCTTCAAACATGTTGTTTCTCCACAACACTTTGAAAAGGTTCATTGTCTTATTTTGTTGAACTTTTTCTCTACGATCAATGATCTACACCTATTTATCTTCATAAGAAAGTTATTTCTCTAATGGTACCAACTCTGGATTGATAATATGTGAGGGTTATGTAATTTAAATTCACAATAGGGGCATATATAATAAATCATGTACTTGATATAGGTTTGGTGGGAGTACTAGTCAATAAGACTATACTTTGATGTGATCAAGGATATAAAAGTGGATGATGTATCTTGGACTAATCCTTCCATTACTCCCAAATATCATCACTTTCTTCCATGAAGATTAATGGAGTAATACCACATATCTAACATCAAACTCTAGGTATTGTTGAAGATTGTCAAAATATCTATTTTTTACCCTAAGTGTCCATGATTTTATGTTGAATGGTTCTAACCATTCTCACCATTTACTTGACCATTTTTGGAACAAGGGGATTGTATTCCCCACCTTTATCCAACTAAATAGGTTTTCTATTCCTCTTCCCATAAATATCTTTATAGGGATCCATTTGGATTCTCGAGTGGAAACTATTGTTGTAGGAGAACTCAACATGTGGAATATTTTTGTCATAACCTCCTTTTAATTCAATTGATAATTCTCTCAACATATCCTCATGTGTCTCTATAGTCCGCATAGATTAGCCATATGTATGATAATGATAAGTCATGTTGAAGTTCAACTCATTGTTCTGAGGGTGTTGTCGAATATTCCGTAACATGGAGGTGAAACATGGATCTCAATCGAATACAATTGGTATTGGTGTACCATGAATCCTCACCAATTCTTAAATTCATATCCTTGAATGTTGATCAATCATGAAATACTCTTTAATTGCATGGAAGTGTGCATGTATTATAAGAGGATCCACCACAACCCCTATAGCATTATTCAGACAATATTTCTTTGGAATTCTAGTCATAAGTTCCATGGTGATGTTTTCCCATTTCCATACATGTATGGTAAATTTTTTAATCATCCCCATAGATATTTTCCTCTCTACATTCACTTTTTGAAAAAAAAGAAATCTATTTGTATATTCTGCAGTATCATTCTTCTTATTTTCCCACCAAAAGTTTTCTTGAATATATCTCAATACATATTTCTTCCCTAGGTGGATGTAGATGGTTAAGCTATGTGAATCAACTAACAATTACTTCCATCACTTAGGAATTGATGAAAAACATAGTTGTGGCCCAAATATCACAACTCCATATTCATTAATATGGAATTATAGGAATTTACCTTTCCATATAGTTTCCACTTTATTCTGAATTCACACATCATGTATTTGATCATCCTTTTACCTCCCTGTAAGAGTCACATAAGCTATCATTTTGTAAAAGGATTGGTTATTTTCCTTCCTTCATGATTTCTATTCACATCCTTTCTAAATATAGGAAGATTAGATACCTCTTAATTCTCATGAATGATAAAATTTTTGGGTCCTTTATATTTAGAGAATATTCTAATTTATTAAATTTACTTGGATATTGGTAAATTGAGAAATAGTATTTCTTTATCAACTATAATGATCTTTGTTGGTGCATGTTCAGATATTTCTATATGAATATATACTTGATATTTTTGTGATCTGCATATATTTCACACTTTTCCCCAAAGAGTTAACACAGTTATATTTTTTATGCTATTATCACTACAACCAACTTTAGATCATGCATTGGGTGGTTTTGTTCATAAACATAAACTACCTTTATGGATAGGATATGACTTTGTCATTATATTTTAACATATAACCCAAGCCCTTCTTTGAAGCATCACTGAATACCACAAAATGTTCACCAATTGTGGGTAGTATAAGAACAAGGATAGTGATAATCCGATTTTTTAATTCCTTGAAGCACTATTCACACACATCATCCAAAGAGAACTTGGATACCTTTGAAGTTATCTTGGTTATAGAGTATAAAAATCATGTGAAAATTATCCAAAATCGACTATAATGTACAGATAATCTAAGGAAACTATGGATGTCAATCACAGATATTGGCCTTATATATCCTTCAATTTTTTTATATCTTTAAAGGATCGATAGATATCAAATTTGTTTTGTTTACTATCTCAAAGAATAAGTATTCTATCAACCAAAACACAAGTTTTTTTTACTTTTCATAAATCTTTTCCTCTTTCAAGGTCTTGAGAACACTACTCATATGCTTCCTCATGATCCTCCTTGGTTTTGGAGTATATTAAAATATCATCTATAAACACCACCACTAATTTGTTGAGATAATATCATAAGACTATATTAATCAATTCCATATATATAACTAGATCATTAGAGATTCTTAATGGTATTTAAATGAACTCATAGTTTACATACGTTATACAAAATTTAGTCTTGTGGATATCCTCCTTCTTCACTTTGACTAGGTTATAACCTGAATGCATATCCACCTTGGAGAAGTATTGTTATATTCATATCTAATCTAATAAGTCATCAATATATGGTAGAGAATACTTATTCTTTATCATGATATTTTTTATCTTCTGATAGTCAATGAAAAGTCACATTGACCCATCCTTCTTGTAGATAAATAGTACTAGTGCGACCCTTGGTGATGCACTTGGCCATATGAACCCTTTATTCAAATTCTCTTATAGTTGTTTCTTCAACACCTCGTTGTCCACAATAGCCATTATATATAGATTATTTGATAAAGGTATCTCCCTAGGTATAATATATATTGAAAATTAATCAACTTGGATGAGAGGAAGACCGTAAAATTACATAGCAAACAAATCAATATATTCCCTCACAATTAGAATATCTTATTGGATAGTGATTTCCTTGGACTCAATCATTTGAGAAAGATATTATTTCTTATAGGGAAATAATATCCATTCATGAGATATTGGGGTTAAAATATATTCATCCTCCTCATTTCACTTATACAAAATCATAGGTGGATACTCTATACAGTGTGTTATTCCCTTCTCGGGAAACTTTATGTTGTATCTATAAATGGAAAGCCACTCCATGCCCAGAAATGCATCAAATTACAACAAAAGGAGTATGAAAAGGTTATCTGGTAATTTTAACATGAAAATTGTAACAAGGGAGGTGTTATAAAATCAGGATGAGATAATTTCCCAATTTTCAGTTTTCACCAATAAATCCACTTCTTATATTTGTGATGGTGTTTGAAAAGTTCTAGTAAACTTTTATAATATGAATGAATGTGTAGAACCAGAATCTAAAAGTATGTTCATTATCCATGAATTAATAACTAGCATACCTATGACGATTTCATTATTGATATCTAGTTTAGTGGTTTTTAGGGAGAAATATTTCCCTTGCATTAGGTTTTTGGTTGTCTCTAGAAACCCTTTTCATAGTGCAATGGTTCGAAAAGTTACATTATTCCTTTTAGTTGTAAAAATGAAAAATGCAATGATAGTTGACTAGAGAATTCCTTTCCTCAGTCACATTAGTAGGTTTCTTCTATCTTTAACTGTTCTCTAGGTGTCCTTCCTTCCCTTACCAAAATCATTTCCCCGTCCCCATTAGGAAATTTTTGGGGCTCTTCTTTCCACACATTTTACAAGTGGGAAAGTGAAATATCTTGTCGTCATTAGATTTATCCATCAAATCACTATAATTATACTCTAATTTTCACTTCTCATCCATATGATACTGTTGAGATTCGCTAATATTAATTTAGATTTTTAGGTAACATCATACAATTTTCTCAAATATATCAAAGTCTTTGATCACCATGTATTTTCATAGATTAGGTTTTATCCCACAAAAGAAGTAGAAAACCTTGAATTCATGGGAAACAAAAAAGCTAGAGGTATATCATACAAGTATTTTGAATCATTCCACATATTCCTAGATAGTTTTGTCATCTTTTTCCATGAGGTTAGCGAAATAACTTTATATTTTAAGACTGATAGTGAGAGGAAAATATTTATCAAAAAATATTATGAAATTTCATCAACTCCATATCTTCGATATCTACCTCAGACTTCATATACATGATCATTTCCCATAATTTATCAAGTTCTCCCTATATTTGTTAAATATCCAGTAGAACCATCTCTTAATCAAAATAATGATTGATGGATAATATCCTCTTAATGGATTTGAACAATTGTTTGGTGATTAAGGTATTAGATGATCCATTAAAAGTAAAAGGTATTTATAAAATAAAGGTTGAAATCGTAGCTTGTTCTCTACTATGTAGATATGGATGCTTCTCCAAATCCATTTTTCTATTCAAAACCTAATTATGTTGTGAGAGTATCATCCTGAAGTTCACAATTCCTACTCCCATTGGTTTGGGCATCTCGTTGGGGCAGTCATCACATTGCCTGTTGTGTTGATTATTTACCTAATTACTCCAATTTCGAACCATCATTTAGAAGAAAAGAAAAATGAAAATTAGGGATGATAATTTTTAATCCATAAAATACATAATGGTGAATATAATTATATTTAAGGTATAACTTATAAATTACATTTATTTCTTAACTTATGAATTTCTAGGCTTTAATCTATCTTATCCATGATCAATTTGAAGACATATATTCTTATGGGAATTTTTTATTCCTATTATAATAGTTCATAATGAGCTTATGAATTTACCAAATAATATCACCCAAGAGTTTCAAACCATGTGCACAGTAAGGCCCATTGTTGTGTATGATGTTACAAAGAGTCATGTCTGGCACACCTTGTTGGACTTGTAATCCATATGTACATATGTGTCAGAATGACTTCCAATTATAGGTTCTAGATAGTGATGTATTTTTTTGAAAAACCAATTACTCTATAATTTGCAAAATTTAGGGTTGTTTTCTTATAATTAGTCATATTATTATGGTTTCTAATAGATTTTTTCTAATCCTTATCCAAAAAATAAAAAAACTTATACTCTGATTCAACTATAACAACTCTATTATTTATGTCACATTAATTAGTGATTTATTATATAAGATTACACTAAATACAACCTGTAAGATCGAGAGGACAACTGTATTTTGGAATTAGTAACTATACCGAACAACTAAAAATATGAAATACATCATCCTTATTTAAAACCTCATTAATATGATCAGAATATTTAATAAATTTTAAAACTACAAGGGAAAACCTCTGTGAAACATAATAAAGGGGTGAGATATAAATCTTATTAAGTGAATAAATATATAATATGTCATTTAATTTTAGGCAATAGGCATATAAATGGGGATAAAAAAACAAGTATGAATAATAAACATGAACAATGAGACATGGTATAGAATGATAATCATAACATCGGAAAAGTATAAAAATCATAAAACATTTCATCAAAAACATAGTTCAAGGCTAAACAACTAGAAAATATTGGTTGAAAACGTCTTATAAAGGAATCAGGTTCACTACCTATACTAACAGGACATCTCATGAGACTAAATATTTTCCGATTCATTAGAGCGCTATATAATTTTGAGTTCACTAACCACATTCATTTAAATATCTCTATTAAGGGTTCCGTATAGATCATATAAAATGGATTCATTCATAATCAAAATTTATTACAAAATCATGGAGTGTGTAATAAGTATATGTAAGTCCATAATAAAAAAAATTATATATGTAAAAATGTGAACAAAAACATGATAGGAAATGGGTACTATATTGAGTGCACAATTTTTTTTGGCATGGAACTTCGTGGTGAAACATCAACATCAGAGCGGTAGCACTCAAAGATTTATAAGAATGGATTAGTGAGAGAGAAGATTTCCCTCATAAAATTGAAAAAAATGGAAATTAATAGGGACATAAAACCTATATACCAACATTAGAAATTGTATCTAGAAGGAACGAGTTAATGAAGTAACCTTAATAACGAAAAGAATCCTAACTGTATTTCAGCATGGTAATAGGTGTACATAAAGGATCATGGATGGATTAATAAGATATAATGGTAGATATGATCATTTATATATTAAGTAGGGATTAATGGGAATATGGAAGAACATATCCTGACATAATAAAATGGAATTGAAGATACATAACATAAAATAATTGATTGGATGGAAATGAGAAAACAGAAATCCTTACGTGAGTGTGTGACTCCAAATGCGTGGAAGGGGATTCCTAAGTGATTTGAGAAACCTTAAGAGGAATATATAGAGTGTAGATAATATTATGAATGTTCACTAAGGATCTTTAGTGAATAGAAATGAGATACTGGGTGGGATTATATATGAAAATAGGGGCATTACTTTACTCATATGGTTTTAGACTCTACAAAATGAAATAACCAAATCCACAAACCAAACCACTATTTTTCACATGTTTTCTACAAAATCTAAGTTGATATCATCATTTAAAAAGTACAAGGTCCGAGCTTATTAAAATAATACACTTGATTTTGAGTAAGCGAGTCTTACTCTTAAATATATGATTTATACCCCATAAAATATATTAATTGTTTTGGAGGATTTATAATGGCTCTATAAAATTAATCAAACAAAAATAAAATCACATTATTTCAAAGTTAAAATAGTGATTTGGTATTGGATAATGTTAATAGTATTTATTAAATCACTTTTGGTTTATTATAATGTCATAATGCACAAATTATAATAGCAAGGTATTTAATTTTTACCCGAAAATTCGACTATTTTAGAAAATTATGAAAAATTCACCATTAGATAATTTCTACATTATCATTCCAAAAATAATATTCATTTTCTGTAAATAATTTTTAAAATATTTAAATTATTAATTTGACAAAATAATAAATTATTAATAAATTTGAGGTTTTTGACAATATTATTTTTCGAACCCTTAACAAATATTATTTGTTAATTTATATTTAATAAAAATAATTTAATAAAAATATTTGATTAAAGTAATTTTTATTTCGAAAATTTATTATTTAATCAAGATAAATACTATCACAGAATTTGTATATTCATTAAAAATACTATTTGTGTTTTATTGAATGAAAATAAAAAAAACATTTATAAAATAATAATAATTGTATGAATTTATATTCATTCATATATTTAAAAGAATATATAGACTCATATTTCTAGGGTTATGATTCATATCCCTTTAATACACTAGTAAATGTTCTAATGGTAAGGTGAACACCAGTGGGACTTTCATAAGGAGGTTCGATGAACAGGGCATTGGTCGTGATCTCGATGAACTTGAACTTCTCCTATCAGCAGTTTCGCTCATTCTTAAGTTGTTTCATCTCAACATGGTATTGGTCAAAGGAAGTGCCCAATAATGCTATATCCCCCAAAAATATCTGATAAATGGGAATCATATGTTACGATTTTACTTGTTGAGGCCATCACTTCCTTTTTCTATTTTAATTTGATTTGTTAAAACCATATATTTATATTAATCATATCATCACTGTTTAAATGCTATATTATCAATGGTAATGATACTTAAGGGTATATTAAATCCCATTGAGTATAATAAAACAGAATAAGTCCATGTTTTTTCTATTACCATATTACATAATAATACATTTAATTGAATCAAAAGTGTAATTTTATTTAAAATAATCTTGGTCATCACAATTTCTATATGTGGATAAGATTGATTGATGGTATCCCATTATCCCTGACATGGTCCCTTAAATGTACTTTTGGAAATTTCTACCTTAGAGGATTCAAGAGTTTCTAAATATTCAATTATTTCCTTTCATTTTTCTAACCCCTTCAATGCCTCTTTAGGACCTTGATCGCCACAAAATATTGGTTGGTTTTCATTTAAAACCAATTTAAAATGGCTTATAGTGCAAGATAAATTTAGATTGACCAATATATCCAATGTCTGTTAAATTATAATAAACTAAAAGGCTTTATCAAATTTATTTTAATAAATACTTAAAGAAACATTCACCAAATATTTCCTTCCATTATTTACAAATTCCCTTACTACATAGAATACAATAAAATACCAGGAAGTATAAAACCCAATCAAATTATACCTCAAAACTCAAAAAATAGTAATTAAACTAAAAATTATTGCAATGACATCAAAAGGTCATTATAAATTTATATATATTGAAATATTCCCCAACAATTTATATCAAATTCATTATAAATACCAACAATGTGACACCCTTTCATAATAAAAAGAAATTTACCATTATAAAAAATGGGGTTTTCCAAAATTAAAGAAACTCTATTTTTTAAATTAGCATGTATAGTATAAAAATACATTATTATATTTTGAAAATGAAGAACACCATTATTTACAAATTGGTAATAGTAAAAAAAATAGATTCATTTAAAAATATGTTAAGAAATCAAATTATAGAATCCAAATTATATTAAAAAAATTTATGGAAAAAATATTTTATAATGAAAAATCGAGTAAATAAACACCAAGAAATAAAACAATTACATACCTAAATAATACCAATTTCTCAAACAATTGATTTAAATTTATAATAAATATTTCATAAATAAAAATAAAATCCAAACAAACACAGAAATAATTAGAACATCTCAAACAAGATAATTTCACACATTTACACTATTTGTGATGATGATTTCCAAAGATCGGTTCCAACCATGAATACCCTTGCTAGATTAATCAGATCCCTATAAAAAATTCTATTCATAGTTTTGGGAGTTAATTTGGAACTCTCACAATAAGTAAATAAATATATGATCCATATAGAGAATACATCCTTTATTATCCATAATTTGGACATTCATATTGTAAAAATAAAGAGTTTTAAAATATTACCCAAATCAAATAAGCTATAACACTGATAAATAGATAAAAACAAATCTTTAATAACATATCAAACGTAATGAAATAAAATAATATACAATATGTCCAAATATAAGGAGAATAAAATATAAATGAATATCGATGCGTTTGATTTAAGGTGATATAGAAATGACTATTTTCACAAATATATTAAATGAATGATCACCATATGGGCCAAATAACCAAATATATCCAAATTTCAATAACATACTGGAATAATTAACATTAGAAATCATATAAAGAATCCATAGAATGTATAATACTATGAAGACTATAATTCTAAATGAACAATAAGGTTTTTATGGAGTGAGAAAATGCCTTCTAGGATAACACTAAACATCTATACAACTCATTTTATCACAGAAACATAAAATTCATTTTTAACAATAAATCAAATAAAAAAATATTTTCACTTTTTAATTTTATGAAATAAATTTTCCCCTAAAAAATCACCATACATTCCAAAGAACCTATATTTTATGAAAGATATAAAATTTCTAATTCCAGTTTCAAAAAGCAAACATTGAAGAAAAATTGAATTATAAATGAAAAGAATAGAGTACAAAGGGTTTATAAAATTAAGGAACTAACTTATTGAAGTTATGAAATTAAAATGAACATTTTCAGATCACATCACTCTTTCAATGCCTTTAGTTTGTTGTAAAATTATATTAAAATTAGAAAATGTAAAGAGACATCGTAAAAGTAACATATTGTAAACAACCGTAAGTAAAATAGCTATATATAATTCTTTTCATAGTGAATAAAATTTTTTATCTACTATAAACATTAATTAAATAATAAATATCAATAAATAAAAGAAATAAACATCTGATATATTAGAAATATCATGATATAAATCATTTCATATGATAACCATCATGGTAAAACACCTTATGCTCAAATGAGACAATACAGGATTGATTTTATACAACCATTAGCTAGCCTATGAAATATTCCAAATAAAAAAACATCTCAAAAAACTCTTATCTAGCCTCTTATATAGACCTCTTATACAGACATTACCCTATATAATGTAAAATTCAAACATGTGAATACTAGCTAGAGATAAATTGTAACTATCACACAACCCATATCATTATTTCTCACCTATCAACCCAATGTGAAAGATTATGTTTCTAAAGGGAAGTGAAGTAAAAAATCATGATATCACAATATATCATCAATATAATTTAATATGTAAACCCTCATGTCACCTATGATAACTATTTAACAAAGAATCCCCTTAAAATATTGAAAACAATAATGAAATATTATTCTATTATTCTATTATTCTATAAATAATGATTAATAATCATAGGGAAATTATTCAAATGGTGGAACTTAAATACACTATACATTTTCCCAATGGGGATATTATTTTATAAATATATTCAGCCATACAATCAACCCTAACAAAGAAATCAAGTGTCAAAACATCATTGGAATAACATTTAAAGAAAATGAAAAATCCATTTATTTTATTCGTAAAAAAACCATAACAACAAATATAATCAAACCACTTCCCCATTTTATAAACCTAATAAACCTTTATTAAAAAATTAAAAATAATGATTCTAAATACCTATTTTTGGAAAACAAATTATAAACCAAAACAACATTTACAATTAACTTATTTTAAAATCCACTTAGGAATTTTTTTTCAAACATGTAGTGTTTATTGATAAATAATTTATGTAAAAATGCACTTGAATTATAATCTTCTACCATTTTATAAAATGAAAATGAAATAAAATTATAAAAAACACTGAAAAATATATCACTGATGGAATATAGAATATTTTCTATTTTGGAAAATAAGGGGAAAAACCTAAGAACCTATGATTATTCCAAATAAATAGATATATATTGAGAAAATAACATTATTCAAGTAGGAATGATGATAATCCTATAAATAAATGATGGTGGGATTAAGATAATGGACCCATACAACCTAAACTCACTGGCCTTTTTATTTTGACAAATATTAACAATTATAGTTGACCACCATGATCATTATAGTTAGGAATTGGATGAAAGATAGGTGAGTATAATAGATGAAGAGTAAAATTCAAATAAATTAGAGTTTACAAAAGTAAAAATAGGGGCATCAGTGTTCGGTTTTTTAACATCAGTTTTTTAGAAATAGATATAAAAAGTAATGAGAGTAACATTTAATGTCAGTTCTTTATATAATTGATTTCATAGGTAATTTAAAAAACCATTTAATTTAGATTTTATAAATAACCCAAAAGATAATGTTTTATATAACTAAATTTATAAATGCTTTTGTAAAAAAATCAACATTATGTTTTTAAAAAATGGCACCATAAAACCCCCATTTTTTTAATCAAAACTCATCCTCTCAACCATCAATGGATCCTGACTACACTCAACAACCCTCAACAAGACTATTTCTTTTCTTATAGTCAAATTTCATCAAATTTTCCAATAATTTCACCTCAATATTCCACCCTTAATCATTATTTCATACACATCAGGAAATTTTGATAAACTTATAACTTCATTTCAAGGTTTTTGTTGGGTTTTTTTCTTCATTTTTGAATCATTTTTTTCAATATTGTAGTGTTATCCCTATTTTCACTAACTTCAAGTGAGTTAATCAGAAATCAAGATCATTTTTTAATTATCTAACTCCAACGTTTTTATGTTCTTCTTTAATTTTTTATGATAAATTAATTATCTATTTGTATTGATTTAATACATCAATTTATTTGTTTTTATGAATTTTATTTTCAATTATAATTAAAATTTTAAAAATTGTTTAATGTTGTTAATTTTTTTGTTATAATTTTGTTTACACTATAATTTTGTTTCAAAAAATTTTCTATTTATAATTTAAACATGCATAAAATTTTATATGATTGCTTCTTATGATCAAATTGTTACCAGAAATTGATTATTTTGAAAATAATTTTCATGATTAAAATTTATCTATTTATATATATTTCTAAATGTTTATTGGAATTAATATATTCCCATTTTATATTGTGATGGTATATAATTAATAGATAATAGGTGGATTAATTTACAAAGAACCACTAATGAATGTTACAAAGTATTTTATGATTTCTTGGATTTTTTAAGAGAAATATTTAAAAAAATTGATTATCTATCCATGAACCATGTATTTGAATTTGAAAAATCTTTGTTTCATATAAATTGAGGATCATATCATTTTATATGGTTTAATCCTTAATTATAAATTATATATATATAGTAGTAAAAACAGAAAAGTAAACATATAATATTGATGAAAATATTCCACATCAATTTAAGGATCATATTAAAGAATTATTTCATGATATAGGTATTGAAACCATCAATAAATTGTTGAAATATTGTATGAATATTAGGAGGATACATTATTCTAATTTTATTCCAATGTTTAAAATTCTATAAAAAATTATGATATTAGTCATCTTGAAAGCATAAAATGGATTGAGTGACTATAGATTCTAAGAATTTCTTAAACGTTTAAAAGTTCTACTTCAAGAGGGAAATGAGCTTCCATATTAAAATTCGGGTGAAAATAAAGTACTACGAATAATGGGATTGAGATATAAAAAGATATATTATTTCCAAAATGATTTTGTGTATTACATGAACTAATAAAAAAAATTTCAAAATGTCATAAATTTGGAATATATCAATATAAGAAGGATGAACAATTCAACTATAATTCATTATTATGTACTAGAATCAGTCCTACTACTATATAAATTTATTACCGTCAAATAATTCTTCTATTAATGAGTCTATCTTGAAATTCACATGATAATAAAATATTAATGAGGCATAAATATGGGGGAAACTCTAAGAGAAAATTACATAAATCTCAATATTCATCATAGTTGAATAAATTGTAGAATATATTTCATCATTTTAGGAGGGAATCCAGAAATATAAAAATGGTATTATGCATAGTTGGAATGAATCCATATCATAGCCTAAGTAACCAATATAGTTCTTGGTCTATTTTCTGGGTAGTTCAAAATGGATTCCCATAGATCTATTTGATGAGAATATTTTGTTAATATGGTCTTTTTGAATTTTCAACAAAATCAACTAGATAATGATATTTAGGTGTATCTTCCACCATATATTTAATATTTGAAACTCTTATGAGAGATGGGTGTTGAAATTTTTTATTTATTTAAGAAATTTATTTTATTTAGTGTTCTATGATAATGTTCATTATAAATAAATTTCCAACATAAGGATAATTTTTTAATTACATTGTTATGGGATATAAATCATATTCAATTATCTAAGATTATACTCCATATTATCAATTGTCGAATGGAATGAAGATATTGTATATTAGAAATTAGAACTTTTTTTAATTGATAGTATATATCATAAACTGGAAAAAATCATTTAATGGTTTACAATAATATATTCTCCCCTAAAAACCATTTTTAGTTAAAGTATATTATGATTAGGTGGAAAATATTGATCTTACATTTGTAAAGAAAGAATGTTTGTTTCATCTATAAAATATCTTTAAGAAATAGTCTATCTTCTTTGAAATAACATAATGTATAATTTTAGAGATAAAAATTAACATTAAAGTTATAGAGGATGAGAAAAACATATGTGACATTATGATTGTAAATTTTTAGATATATAAATAAAAACAAAAGATTTATCACACAATAGATTGGACATGATATCCATGTGAGTAATTTGGAGTTATCTCTCACTATCAAATGTAATATATCATATTTACCTTTATCTCATCACACATTATGAAAGATTGAGAAGATGATTTTTGTTAGTGTTTTCATAGTATTTATATATGAATTTTATATTATTATAATACAAATAATTAGGTTTCATTGAATAAATTCAAATTAATAAGTATGAAATATCATATTTTTCATGTATTGTGGAAATATCAACTACTTTTTCCACTATGTCGTGTATTGTTAAAACCTATCAAAAAGACTATCACTATATTATTTTATTTTTTCAAATCCATTTTTATAAAATAAATTTTCCTAATTCCATATATGTGTAAGATAATGAAGCTATTCTCAAATATTTTCAACTAGAAATATAGTTCTCACTAACATTGTTTGATATAATGGTTCATCTAGTTATTCATTTTGATCATGAGATTAGAATATGGGGGCCAATTTAATTATCATTGAATTATAATTTGGAATGATATATGAATATTTTAAATTGATATGTTAAAAAAAATCATCAATTATAGGCCGCTACTATTCATAAATATATAAAAGAAGTGGTGCTTGATTTATACACTGATTATTTATTTGAAGTGGAGCATATTTTTCTCCCTATATACCAAAATTTGATTGTTGATAGTGAATGTAAACAGATTCATGGCATAAAATTAATTTTTATTCCAATGATAAGAAGTTAAGGCAATACATTTATACATTTTGAACAACACATCTAATGTTCATCCATATATGTCATCAAATATTCTTAGATTAATGGTATAATATCTAAAAATAAATGAAAACTTATTAATGATTGATTATAGAACCAAATTTTTTTCATAATATAAATACAAATTAAAAATATATTTATCTATATCATAAACATTAAAATAGTTGGTAAGGGGACCATCTCATAATATGATAACATATTAAAAATTTTAAATTAATGGTTTCACATTTTACGTAAAAAATCAAGAATACAACATTAGTATTCAACGTAGTGGTGGTATGTTTCATCACTTAAGCACTATATGTTTCTATTGAAAATGAAAAAACCCAATTTCTACCCTAACAACATATTTTCGAGTTCTTGGGTACATATGAAAAAATCAATAAACTAGATTTTGAGTAACCATGTTTATGTCCAATAGGGATGATAGTAATAGAGGTTGGAAGAAAAATTATTATGTATTCACAATATTTTATTTGAAAATATTTCATTTTAAAGAGGAAAAATTTATAAAGGATAAAGATTCCACAAAAATATATTTTTGTTATTTATCCATAGAGTTACAATTGGTTTGTCATTTTTTTAATGGAAAATAATTCATTTAGGTGATGAGGATGATGATTATAATATGGAATTCACTGATGTTTCTTTCTTTTTATTATGATATTTCCAGATAAAAACAATTTATATAATGTAGACATAGTTCGTATAGTAATAAATCATCATCCTGAAGGGATATGGTAAAGCACTAACCTACTTTTTTAAAACATGTTACAAAAAAATTAACATTTATAATCACTTTTAGTAAAATATATTTTTTTTATTCTTCACTTTTGGTATTTGATTTTTAAAAAAAGTTTACTTTTATTTGTGGCAACAAGATGGAAAAAATGAATAAAAAAGTTGAGATCGACATTAATTTTTTGATTAAAAATGAAAAATATACAATACTTATGTATGAATTTATAGATAGAGATACATAGTATAATTTTGTCTCCAACCGGAAATAGGATGATTTTATGGTAATTTTTGGTTCATTAGAAAAATTAATAGTTTGATTAATTTATTTGGATTATAACTTATTTATTTTTGTAGGTAATATTCCTCTACAAAAACTGACAATGTGATACAATATAACAATTTATACCATCATACATTGTCATGAGGAAGGTATCCTTTATTATACAAACAAATTATTTATGAAAAACAATTTCAATTAAGATTCAAGTTAAGTAGTGGCTCTGAAGAGGTTCCACTCGACCATCAATTCTCTCCCATTCATCATGATAAATAGAAAACGTCCATAATTTAAAAAAAAATACTAATCCATCAAAGGAAATAGCAGATAAGATAATAAGTAATTAACTGTTACTTTTCACCAATATTAAAATTTAATGAATTTATCCAACTATTATTACAATAGAAAATATTACAACTGGATTATCTTTAATAGAAAATGAATCATAGGACCTTTATCCCTGAGGGTAGGGTGGACATTCTTACCATTAATTTAGGAAATTAGAAATATGTTGGCCATGTTAGAGGGTGTAAGGAGGGTGTAATATTTAAAAATGTTTTGGTCCTTGCCCCAAGTGTGACATTCATGGGGATAGAATATAATTAAGAAATATATTATTTTAATGATATGATATAACACTTGAAGGAGTCAATAAATGATGGTATTAAAGAATTTCTTTCATCTATTCCTTTAGAAGTGACGTGAAAAACATAGCATGCACTGCCTTCTTACCCAAATCTGTCACCTACTCATTTATACGAGGACTTGTATTTTGAGTTTCTTGTTGGGTATCCAAATGTGCATGTTTTATAATAAAGAATTAGAATCTATCTTGTGGATCACATATATCTTCATCATATATATTCAGGTAAGATAAGAGAAGTTGTCCATGAAATTATTAATCCACCAACATCAGTGTCGATTCTTACGGAGGATGTATCCAAAGATGGATAGATTGTCGGTTATTTTTTACATTATCCAGCTAATATATTTCATCAACTGAAATATGAGGTATGAATTGTTTTTTATTTTAGATTTACAAATAAATTTCATATTTATAACAGTATTTTATTACAATTACCATAAATAAATATATGTGACATCAAACAAATCACTTTAAAGGATAGAAAAATTTTGGATTCCCACACCATCATATATTATTTAGGATATAAATTGTGTAAAAGAAGATTCAATGTGTTTATTATATATTATATAATTATTTTACTTTTTTGATTAGTTATGATATTTGGTGAATAGATTATATGCTAAATACTTTTAAAACTGACATTATGGATGTTGAAAAGTGATATAACCTCAGTGTACTATTATTGTAGTTGTTTTACATGTAATTAAATTTTAATTATTAATTTTATTTTATTGAGAAGTCAAATTTTATATTTTTTTCATTAATTAATTCTCTAATCACATACCTCTTGAATATTTTAATCCAAAAGTATTTGACTTTTATTTATGGTTTTTTCAATATAGAATACATTTCAACATGAGTATAGTATTAAAACCTGAATCCATAATTCAATACGTTTCTAAAATATTGAAAAACACAGAGATCACATGTTAATTTTTTCAATTCCATGATGGTTAGATACCATTATATAATTCTGAAACACTATTCACTATAATTATATTCATGCTTAATACATCATATTTTTGTGGGAATTAGATTTTATGCATATTTTTCTAAAAAAATATGTAGAGAGTATTGGTTATGATCTTTTTTCTCTGTTGTTAGAATAATATTTAGGAAGTTATTACTAATAAAAGTATTATTGAAATATTTTTATCCTTTGATCATAATTTCATCATATTACAATGATTTTGGTAATTGATTTTTTAAATTTGATCTAGCTATGGATTGTGTTAAAAAGGGCTCTCTATCTAATAGAGGATCGTGAAAAAATTAATTATGTTAAATATCAAGTAGATCACATATATAACATTGAGTACATGGTTTTTAATATAGACCATTTATTTTAAATTTTAAAATATTGTTTCATAAAAATAATGACATCACCAGCAAGGGATTGTTGAAAGTGGATATTATAATTTATGATACATTTATGAGAAAATCATGATCAAAATGAATATATATTTAGAAAAGGATAGTTTTATTATAAATCATATAATATAAAAAAATAGATTATGTTTTAAATTCAGAACACTGTATTTTGGAGGTTTATAATTAAGTTTCATTGTATAAATCTAATGACATGAAACACTATAAAAAGTTATTTTATAAATATCTTCAATGATTGAATAGTTTGGATATTTATTTTCATATTATTGTGTATTTATAAAACATGTTGTAAAATCTCTAAATATCTATTGCTAAACATGCTTTATTTATACTATTTTTTACTTGATTTGGTTATACAGTTTGAGTTTGGAGATGTGGGGTTATTTAATTGGTTAATATTTCCAAAAAAATAAAATGCTCAATGTCAGTTTTATAAAAACTACCATTGAAATTCTTCTATACATTGGAATACTTTTGAAATTGATTTTTTATAAAACCAAGTTGAATTTTATTTATTTATCACCCTCTATATGACCTTTCAATGTTAATTTATGAAAACTGTTGTAGAAAGTTCCACTTTAGTTATCCCCTATATTAAATTCTGATATAAATTTAATATATTTTTATGTTAAGTAAAAACTTGTTGTTTGGGATATATGAACATGATTTGGAACATGAATTTATATGATTTATATTGAATTAAGTACCTCATCCCAGTAAGTTCTATCATTGTAGTATTTTATGTATGTCATTTTATTTGATTCAGATCTCTTATTTTAGATCCTGTATAAATCAAAATTGTTTTTAATGGATGTTTTTAAATAATAATTAATGGTTATTACATGTGGAAAAAATTAAGATATCTTAGAAGTATAAGGATGGTCCAAACTACTGATGGTTATCAGATGATTGAGAGAGTAACTATATGAATGTTTTAAATAAATAATTTTAAAATGGAGTTGAAGAGATATAAAAACTAAAAAACTATTTTAAGGAGATAACAATGTTTTATGTGATAATATGGATCAAAAAAGACATTCCATTACAATTTTGGTGTTTGAATTAATTTAATAATATATTTTTATGGAAAGTGAACTGATCCCCTTGAAAACCCTTACTTGAATCAAAATGTAAAGAGTGAGTAAGAGGATGTATACCTTTGTATCAATAGTTCACCAAAGAAAAATATTTGTAATCACTAAGATTGATGTTAGTGATTCAGGTACTTTGGAATGACATCATATTTATGGTCCTCAAAATATCTCTTCTACATTAGTGTGTTAAGTGAGGAAAATATGTGTTTCTCTATAATTTTTTTACTATTTGGACGGTATCCATGTCAGATCACAATTTAAAATTTTAATATTTCATAAAACATGGTGGTGAGTTCCAAATAGTGATAGTTTGTTGAACACAAAGGCACACCCAACATAATACCCCTTTTAGGGTGTTAATACCATATGTGGTACCTTTTTTGTAATATTAATTATAATTTAACAACATAACTTGACATGTATTATAATTACTATTTTTTAAGATTTAATTATTTATTATATGAGTTGATAATTAATTATGGAGTAATGTTTTGTTCCAGAATTTAGGATTATATCAATTAATTTAAATTGATATAATATATTCTATAAGATTTCATATATTCCAACATTTAATTCATTTATCGTTGTGACATATTAAATGATTACATGTCTCCAAACAAAAAATGATTTATAATAGTTATAATAATTGGAATATACCAGAAAATAATTAATAAAATTGATTATTTATTATTAAAAAAATATGAATCACACTTAGGGAATTTTTTAATCAAACAACTCATCTTTTAAAATAAAATGTAATAACAAGATCATGTATATATCTTTTTTTCAATTCATTACTGTGGAACAATAAAATTTTTTATCTCCATATGTTTGATAAGGATGTGTATTATTATCAAGTAAAATAAATTTCAAGATAGAAATTAATTTTAAAAATTAAGGTCTTTACATTTGTTGTACACCATTTGATTAAATAGTTTTAATACAATTAATTTCATTTTACATTAGGTTTAATCAACACATAATTCCTTTTCTATTAAAAATAACCTATGAAATATTTTAGGATAGTCTCAATAATTATCTTAAATACCTTTTTCATTTTGTTAATATGATCTATATTATGGTATATATTATCATTAAAATTAGACAATTTATGCCTCAAATTTTAATTCCACTCAATGCAGGAATTTACTTACACCATCTGTTTAGAATGATATGCTTAACTCTGATCAACTATATAAATAATTAAGTGTCCTCATAACTCATATACACCAATTTACCTTGAGTATAAATAATGTAATCATCAACTCAAAATTACATATGGTTATTATTTATTTTATATTGATTCCTTAAAGAACTCTTTGACATTATCATCAAATGATTTTGACATTTATTTAGAAATCATCTGTTGTCACTTCAATTTTATCATATTTTATTTGTTAATAAAAATAGATTATAATTAAATAAAATATGTTTATACTGGAAAGAGAATTGAACTCTAATAAATTGATGTAAAATATTAAATATTTACTTTTTAGTATTTTTACATATCATTCAAAAAAATGAGGGGTAATAAATAAATGTGATAAAATTTAAAATATAATTTTTATAATTTTAATGGAATTTTCCATGATTCATAGTTTGAGATCATGATTCCCAAATTGCGGGTTTTATTCATTCGATTTAGAATTGAGAGTACTAAAAGGGTCTATATAGTTTATTCATGGTTGGTCCAACCATGAAACACAAATGAGTAGGTATAGAAATTGGAATCCGTGACTTCATGGATTATTACGGAAAGACGAGATCAACAACGTGAAAAAATTGGGATGATTGTGAAAAATTGTAATAAATTTAAAATGAAACAAATACATAAATTTAAGGGGTTTTATTTTCTCCTCACTCATCATAGATGCCTCCAAGAGCTAAAACTATTAACACCTACATTTTCCTCTTCTTTATCTTCTAATTATGAGGTTCCATAATTCATTAATCAACTTTCCCCTAGTAATTTCCTCCAATACATCCTCCTCTCATATTTTCCCCCTATCCATGGTTTTCAACATTACCAATGGACATACTGGACAAGGTTACAAACTCCCAAGGTTTTAACATAGTTATTCTTGATGTTAGGGATTTATTTTCAAATTTATGGATCCATTCTCCCTTAATTTGGTAGAATAGTGTCATTTAAAAATATTTTCATCAAATAAAGGTACTTGGTTCTCGGTCTTAACTTTAACTTAGTAACCATAAGTTCATGATCATTTAAATGATACCATTAATTAATTTAGGGTTTAGTTCCCAAATTTAAGGACTGGTATAACTATATCATTATTTTATATGATTTAAATTTTTTTGCGTGAATGTAAATGATAATTAAATCATACCATTGACATGGATATTAATGTTTCCTATAATGTGTTTGATGAAATCCTTAAAAAATCATTGATTTAAATGGAATTACTTCTTAAAAATATTCTATTAAAAATTAAGTGTTTTTTCAGTAATTTTAAGAAGAAAATACATGGAAAGAAACAACATACATTAGGATTATATTTTTTTAATATATTACATGTCATTTATAATAAGTGTTTAATGTGATCTGGAAATATCATGATATAACATCCTTGATTAGGGTGTGATTCAATTTTACAAAAAAATAATTTGTTAAAAAAATTGTCTCTTTGAAAATATTTATGGTTTAATAGAACCCTGAGTTCATATGTTTTAACATAAGACAACTAACATTATAATTAGTGGTGAAAATCCACCTAACTTCCAAATTATTACATAATTAGGTAGGAAACCACTCTGGTGAATGATCATTCCAATTGTCTTAGATTTCCAATGTGGCTAGCAGTATTTGATCAATTAGAAATAAATATTAAGTGAATCACTAATTTTTGTGATATAATTATGCAATGATCATAGAGTATAATGAACCAACTCTATTTTGGGATAATTAATTTAGACTATCACAAGGCATGGATTCAATTCTTTATCACCAATGTCCAGGAACACATGACTAGGTATCATATAATGTTTGGAATGATTTCAGGTATTAAAAATAAATGTAAAAAAATGAAATGAAGATACAAAATCAATATAAATACTCAAATACATATCATACAAGGTAAATAATGATTTCACAATTTATAGGAAAAAATCATACAAAAACTATAACAGACTCTACACTAACAAGGACTAAAAATAAATACATATATAACTCCTTCTAAGACATGAGAAATTTATATGGAACTACCTATACATATCCATACTATATTTAATGGTAAGAGTACTATGAATTTTAGGACTATTATACACAGATAAGAAAATAGACCTAAAAAAGATAAATGAGATCTATATACACTTAGGAAGTTTTTTGCGGTGTGAGATAAAAAAATCTAAAATATTTCCTCTCCACTATCTAAATATACCCCTCATAAAATAAACCACAAAATGCAAGTTTAGACAATAATTTTGAATGTTTGTATGATTTAAATAGAATAGTTATTAAATACTAAAAAATGAAACATTTCACCATAGTACATAATAAATATAGATCATCCAAGATCATTAAACAAAATGGTTTTTTGTATCAATATTCATAATCATGCATTATGGGAATAACCATAGGAGATTATGGTCAAGGAATAATATGATCCTCAAAATATATTCTATTATTTGGTATTTCCACCAATAAGTATATATAAATACACACAAACCACTAGCTAAAGAGGAAATATATACTATTTTTAACAATAAATATCTATAGTGGTGTCCTAAACTAGTGATATCAAACATATTGAACTAGGTTTAATCGAATTGATAACATCAAAAGTACTTTTCCTAAATTCCAACATAAATTTCCAAGGGTCCAATGATTAATTTACATCATCCATGGTTTTAGTAAATCATCTATAAATCATGAAATAAATTTTTATCATTTTTGTCCATGTCTCATAGCATCCCCTTTAAACATTAGAATCTAATTTCATGTAGGCATTAAAATATTTAAATAAAAAATCTAATAAAAATGAAACCTAAACTAAAAACAGTATTATTAATTATTTTATCACTAAAAAAATGTCCGAAATTTAAAATAAACCATAATATAAATCTATAAGAATGAGTTTTTAATTTAATCGTTTTTAAACACCATTTGAAATTAAAATAGTCTTCTTTGTGTGTCATATTTCATAAAACCAATTTAATATCTTTTTAAGGCTTCTATTATTACATAAAATATTAAAAATAATGGGAAACATAATTATAATTCATAAATTCCCTCATATGCATCAAAAAATAATGAATTTATATTCAAAAAATATTTAAAAATCTAAAGGACCATTTTTGTAAAATAATGTGAGATACATAAATACACATAAACTTTGGGTAGACATAAAATTTTCCATTTTTTCATACAGTCAAAATATGACCATTATAAACCTAATTGACTTTAAAACATAATATATATTCCTAATAACATCAAAATATTATAATTTTATAATGTCCTAGATTGGAAAATCCATATTGGTGAGCCATATGAATATCAGAAGACATTTAACTAGGTGAAGATGATATGTGTTGGCTAGTTTTTACACTTAAGAGGAGAAACCATTTTAGTTTTTAGTGTTTTTACTCAATATAGGGAAACATGAATATCCATGAACCCGATATTTGGGGAAAATGTGATAAGAAGAAGGAAAAAAAGGAAGGTAGAATAACATAGATTCAAAAAAAGATAAATATTTACTACATTACATAGTAGATCTATATAGAGTAGAAGAGATATGAGGGTCATATCATGATCTCCATCTATTGTATTTCTTAAGAGCCATATCCAAAATAAATTGGAGTAAATACCACTTCTAAAAAAATTCATTATATAATAATTATATTATATAATAATAAAAAAATTTATATATTATATTATTTTTTATTACTTATAATAAACCAATAATTAATATTCATTAACATTATTAAAATAATCTTTTACCATATAATGAGGGGTCTCGAGACATTGGGATATAAAAAATGAGGTTTCATGTCTACTTTTATTGATGCATGTTTTTTATTAATAGTTCCAAAAACCATGCTCTAACCAATAATTACCCATCATACCAAAATTTATTATATGTATGGTTGAAATAGATTGAATTCCTAACTATGCTAAAATAATTAATAGTACATTTTTTCTAAAAAAACCTACTTCATGTAATTTAAATTCCAAAATTATCATTAAAAAAACAAATTGTTGTTAAAGAAGAGTGGAGGTGTTACCATTCACCCCATCATAATTCTTCCCACCCATTATATTACCCCTATAAATGAATTCATTTAAACCCATAGATAATCTTCAGTGAAAAAAAGTATCAATTACAAAAAATCATAAGTTAATATAGATAAATATTAATTATAAAAAAATCAAGTTGAAATATAGAATTTACTACATTGTATTAAATCCAATATAATTTATTCCCCTTAATTTAACTAATAATGGTATACCTCGATCCTTTATAATGGAATAAGAAAATTTCAAATCATGACTCATGTGGATAATACCTACCATTATGAAATCCCATATTCTCAAAGAGTCTATTCTATGTAGTTATTATCTATTTTTCATTGAAATATTTAGATAGTTAAACTAAAACCACAATATTTATAAACAATAATTTATTTTTAAAATTCATTATAAATGAAAAATAATATATAAACTCCATTTTTAATATAAATATCATGCATAGACATAATGTTTTTATCTACCTTGAATACCGCAAGTATCTCCCTGAAAATGGAAAAAATGATACATGAACTTAAAACTCTATTTTTTTGGTCTCATGTATCACTTTTTGATCATAAAAATAATTAATAAAGGTACCAATAGAAGAATAAATATATATCACCTCACAATCCTTCATTTGAATGATCACATATCACAAACGGACACTTGGATCAATATTTATGGTTGTTTGATTTTTATTGCTTATTTTTTTTAACTTATCTTAGAGAATATTGAATTTTGAAATTCTATAACCATGGTATTGGTGGTTTTTTTGTCAATAGGGGAAAATAGATTTTAGAACATTCTAACATGAACTATTAGAGTACATTTTTTTGGAAAACCATCCAGCATCCTTGTAAGCTATTTTACATGTATTTTGTATATTCATGGTTATGATGCATAGATTTCCAATCTTTTAATTAAAACATAAATTGCATCTATGATTTTTTTTATTATTGTTTTTATAACATAGTTTCCTAAAACATAGACAAATAATGGGTTTCATTATTTCTAAACTTTTACTTTTTTGTTAGGAACCACACAAACATAGTCCAAACAAAGTTTCTTTTATTAAAAATTAAAAAGCCCTCAAAATATTATTTCTAAAGAACCATATCTCCTAATATTTACCTTAAAATTCCTAATAAAATTTTTATTCTAAAATACATCTATTTTATATTCAATCTTACATTTTTAATCAAGTTTAACTGATAAATTTTCATTTTATAGAAATTTTTATTTAAAAATATCATAATTTATTCATTTTAAAAGGTTATTGGACTATTCAACACAAACATTTCATAATTCAGAATCATAAATACTAAAATATATCTCTAATGTGACTATTTTATTTTATTTCACATATACCAAAATTGAATTACTTGTCCTATATAAGTACTTAGCCTTAGTCACTATATAATGTTGTTAATTCAAATACAATATAGTTATTACATTCCCAAATAGAATTTTATTTTATAGTTTAGTGAATGAGTTCATTATCCGTAAATAAAACTCCACAAGAGTACAAGAGTATACTACTAAAATAGTATCAATATCTTTCATAATTGAATATTTTTTATCAAAACTTTAATTATTTTCTTGATAGTTTTTCACAACATTATGCTTGGCATTTTATTTAATCTTAAAAATCCTTAAAACATGTGAAAAACATTTTAAAACATTGTATGAGAAAAAAAATATTATTAATGGATAAAAAAATATGTATTTACAACCATTAGTCCATGAATAAATATAAACACGTGAAGGATTTTCTTCTCACTATTAAAACTAACAAATACTTACTCTGTGAAAAAATGATATTTCTATAAAATATAGAAAACATAAATAAATAATTTACATATCATAGGGATCCATTTTATTACAATAATAAAATTATATTGTAACCCTCCCTAATACATTATTTTTTTAACCCTCATGTCCACTTTACAATTTATCCCTCGCGGAAACCTTATGATGTAACCATTGTAGTAGCACATAGAATTACTATTTTGATCAACATCCAACATAAACATGACCAATTCATTGAAAGACTATCACTAAACCACCCATCATAATAAAAAAACCCCAATAACCATATCATAATAACAAAACATGACTAATTTAATCATAAATACAATGCTTTTTAATTTCATAAAAATAGAAATTTAAAAGAGGATTTTAATTTAAAAGTCCCTTACCTTAGGTTTTTCTTTTTTCAAACATGTTAAAACTTATTGTATAATGGATTGAAAAGTGTTATTAATTTATTACATAACTATAATCATATTTATATTACTTCATATGATCCTTTTATATCATCCTTTCACCCATTTAATAAAAATATTATGTTATTTTTATTATGTCGGGTTCGTTTGTTTCATGATTTCCATGGTTGGATTGTTATGTATTCTCTTGTAAAATGGAATAAAAAATCCAATAGTGGAATGAAATTATGATAATAATTTTTAGATAGGGTAAATGATACAATATATAAAATTCAAATATGAAGATGATTCATTAGATAAAACATTAGTGATAATGTTTTGGATTATTTTGGAAGGATTTTCAAACAATCATAAACTATTTTCAATTTATTTAATGTTATATCTAATAGAAAAGTCCCTTACCTTAGGTTTTTCTTTTTTCAAACATGTTCAAACCTATTGTATAATTGTTTGAAAAGTTTTATTAATTTATTACATAACTATATTCATATTTATATTACTTCATATGATCCTTTTATAACATTCTTTCACCCATTTAATAAAAATATTATGTTATTTTTAGTATTTCGGGTCCGTTAGTTTCATGATTTCCATGGTTGGATAGTTATGTATTTTCTTGTAAAATGGAATAAAAACTGAAATACTGGAATGAAATTAAGATAATAATTTTTAAAAAAGCTAAATGATACAATATAAAAAATTCATATATGAATATGATTCATTAGATAAAACATTAGTTATAATGTTTTGGATTATTTTTGGCAGGATTTTCAAACAATCATAAACTATTTTCAATTTATTTAATGTAATACCTATATATTAGTTCCAAAATATTAAACAAGTTATAATATACATTATAACAACCCAGGTATTTATGGAATAATACTTTTTCATATCATATAATTTTTATGAATAATATATTAATTTTATGTTAAAGTGGAAACATTTTTTGATAGAATACTCAACATGTAACAATGGGTTTCATTGAAATCTTATGTTGCACACAACTTTGAGTTATACCGAAAAATAATATATTATTATTATTAAGTTAAATGGTAGTTAAGAAATAGTCTTTGTAATGTTGGGAATGTACATAACTAAATACATTATAATAACACACATTTGTTAAATGTTTTTATATTTATCCAATAAATTTTAGAAGCTTAATATAAGAATGAATCCGATGTTAAGAATAAAAAACACTAAGATTTTTAAATGGCCATTTTACCGCCTTTGGAAGACGAACACTTTTTAAATCTAGATTTTTCCAATTTGATATATTCTATTTGAAAAAATAAATTTATTATTTAGAAGAATAACAAAAAAAATTACTTTGGGTAAATTTATTTGTAATTTTATAATAAAGTTCATTTTTTAATGAATTGGGAAAAATACCGCATTTTAAGTCAAAACTCCCTTTTCATTTAATTTATTTATATATTTAGATTGTACATATAATTAGTTTTAAAGTGTAATTGGATTATATTTTTATCATTTAATCTAACGTTGGTCATTGTATGCAATTTCATATTTAAATTGGATATCAGCACTGGTCAATCTTTTAATAGTTATTACATCTTAAAAGACCCTCTATTTGGTTTTTACAACAGGAATTATTTTAAATTAATTTCTACCACTTTTGTGTTTTGAATTTGGAAAAATTAATTCCATATTTTTAATAAGGGGGTATAAATTGTGTATATATTTAACTTCTATTTTTATACATTATGAATTGTATCTTTAGTAATTATTTTTATTTACCATGGTTAAAATGTAAACAGGGTAATAAGGGTAAACAAATATAATAATAATATTCAACTACCGTAAAATGTGTCCAAATCCTATTGGATGATACATGTAAAATTATGGGAATCCTTGGGTCTATTTTGGAACTCCATGGAGCCACTTGGATGTGAAAATGACATTTTATAAGAATTAATTTAAAGTAAAGAAAAAAAGTAACAAAAACATGTATCTTTTAGTAAAAAAACGTTAAATGGGGTTATATAAGTTATATTTTTTACAATAAATATTAATTAAGAAGCTAAAAATATTTCCTAAATAATTTTGTTTTATTTATATTTTGTAGACATCATATAAATAAATTTATTCGTGGCACAATGATGAGGAAGTGATTACCTTATTAATGAATCATTTAAATAAATGAGATTATAAATATTAAAATAAATTCATTTGAAAACTTTTTATTTCATACATGAATTTTATGGACTATTATGACTTGTTATATTTTAATTAATGTGGTTTTTTCTAAATAATCATGTATTTATGTATTATTTAAAAATTCATTATAATATTAGTATAAAAATTGACATAAATGAGTTTTTAAAACAAATATTATTTTAATAAATGATATAATATTAATCAAAATAAAATATTGGGAAAAATAAATTAAAAAATATTTTAAATGTCATTAATGAACCACTTGAGTTTTGATAGAAATTTTATGGTAACTATATTAACCATATAGTGTGAGTATACCAGAAGACATGTTAAGAGTTAAATTAGTTAACAATGGGTTAGAGCTAAATGATAAGGATACATTGGAAACCAAAATTTTTCTAAAACCTATTGGTTGAGATTATTTCGAAAAATACATAGATTATTTTTGAATTAAACGATATTTTTCCCTTTTGAACATTCAAATTTAGTTTATAATAAAATAATATTTCAATACATTCCTAAAGTACCCCTCCTCCCTCATATAAATTGACAAAAACTCTAACCATTACTCACTGATCTCAATCCCATTATCTCCTCCAAACTCTCACAAAATAATCTCCTAGAATCCCTCTCTTCCTCATAGATTAGATAGAATGCAGTTTAAGAAATCCTTTTGGCTCAAATGAAAGGGAGTTACACATTTCATAGGTAGCATATTCTCTAAAGTTCTTTGCCATTATTTTACTACTTCACTCTTTATTATATTATTATTAATTTATTAAATAATAAAACCAATATCCTCAATACAATAGGAAATATTTTTGAGAAGGATTAAAACTACACTTATACACACCTTCATCAAATGGATACAAACATATTGTTTCTATGTACGGTGAACTACTGCCTCATGAAATGATGATAGTTCAATTTTCCCCTACCACCTATCATGGTGGAAATTATGATGGAACTATATTTATATATGATATATTTTTAATTAATATTGTCTTTATGATACTGTATTTATTATTTACAAACATACCTTTATGCTATTCATGTTGTGTAAATATGATACTTTCATTTGAGGAAGTATGGACTACCCCCCCCCCCCCAATGTGATATTACTCTTTCATACCATACATTGAACGTATAAAGGAGGGTGTTAATGAACTTATGTAACATACATGTCATGTGATATTATACTGAATATATAATATACCTATGTATCATTTAGTTTTCATTTCTTTATTATGACAAATAAATGAAAATAGCATTCATGATTACGTATGGATTACCATCTCCATGAACAATGCTTTTAATTTCTAATATACAAATGTTATGGACTATTATAAATTCATATATAATGGATATATATGTTATTTAAATAATTATTACTATTCTTAAGATAATTTAATTTTGACCGCATGGACGATTTTTAATTATAACAAGATCATTTTTGACTCAAGTACCAAATATCGACAAAACAAAGGATACTAAATTAAATAATTATGTAATTTTTATAAATTAGTAATAAGGTATATAAAAGTAATAATAAACTTGAAAAGGGTTCTAAAGTAAGGGGAAATTAAATTACGCTTATTATTCAATAAGAACAAGAAATATATCTGAAGAATCGGACTCGAGGTAAGGGATTTCATCTAAATCACCTTTCATTGAGGCATATCTTATTATTAGGCTCATCTATTATCCTCTAATGTCTTTATAAAACCTTTTTTACAATTTATATCACGAATTAGTATATTATCATGATATTTAATGTTATATTTAATTTTATTCATTAATGATTTTTATTCAAGTGTTTCTCAAGTGGTAAGGGACTCTTTAACTAAGACATCATTTTTAATTTTCAAAAGATTTATTCACATAAAACCATAAATTTTATGTCCATGTTTTCAAAATGAGTTTTTAGAATTTATTTATATGGACATGAATGTTTTGAAATGGTAATTTATTTCAAATTTTTAAAAGTTATATGGGGCAATTTTATTCAAAATTATCTTTATTAAATATTTTAAATGGATTTGGAAATGTTTTGAATATTTCTATATCCTAAAATGACCTCTTGTGGTTATTGTCTGGAAATTTTATTTCTCCTTTATTCTAGTTTTATGAGTTAGGATTATAAAATTGAACGTGTACATTTGAAAGGTGGTTATGTGATATACCAATTACAAGTGGTTATGTGATAAATCAAATGATGGGTGGTTCTCTAATAAATCAAGGATGGGTGGTAACCTTATAACCTCAAATTAATTGGGTATGGAAGTAAGTCATAGAGATATTTTATTTAGTGATATGTATGGAAGTCGACTGTATGGTTATTCCATTTCAGTACATTTATATCCCAAGTTACCTTTATTTTCTATATGTTTCTTTTTGTTGGCGCCAAAATATTGGACAACAAAGGAAGAAGGAAAAGAATCTCGCGCGCTGCCCCAGGAAGCGCAGCAGCAGAGCGCACCCCAGCCCACGTGGCCGCCGCGAAGCACCCGAGGCGGTAATGCTCCGCGAACGCCTGACATTCGCGAGCCCGCCGCGAATAAAAGGAGGAGGTAACGCTCTGCGAACGTCCTGACATTCACAAACCCGCCGTAAAGCTCCCGCCTCCCCTTCGCGCAGCGTGAGATCTGCTTCGTGGAGCCCCTTGGCTATAAATATTGGGCTCCCCCAGAGTCCGGGAGGAGGACGACCCGACCTTTCGACTTCTCAGCTCCCGAATCGCGAAGCACCCTTCGTCCCCATGAATCATGAGCTCTGTGAGGTAATTTTACTTCATGAGATTCCTCCACCTTGTCTCGTCTTGAGCCCCTCTTCCGAGAGGGATGCCCTTCGCGAAGCCTAAGGGCATTCGCGAAGGAAGGGGATTCCCAAGGGAACCCGAGTAGCCACAGAGCATTTTTGCTTCGCGAAACACCCATCCTGTACTAGTGATCCACATGCCAAGGTGGGGTCGTTGTATATCTCGTAGCACAATGCTTCACAGCACCTTGGTTCGTGAGGCACCTCTGTTTCACGAGGAGGTGCTCCGCGAATGCTATTCCACATCGCGAAGCACCTCCCATTCACACCCCTGCCCCATGCTAAGGCCAAGGCACTCCACTTCGCGAAGCATACTCAATTGCTTGGAAATTCCTCTTCCCGTGCAACCCTCCAGGTTTGTACGATGTGATTTCAAAGTCCCATGGACAACACCACCCGTATCGTTGATTCGCCTAATGCTTCTTCGCATAGTCACGCAAAAAGCTATTGCTTCTTCGCATAGCCACACTAACGTGGACCCCTCGATGGTTCGCTTCGCGACCCCCCTTTACCATGGCCTTGCCAGTACCTTCCCTCCCCCAAGGAGCAGAGGGTACTGGTCATGTAAGTCCTAGGGGTGGGGAGTAATCCCACCTCGTCCGAGCTGCAGGACGTTAAACTGCCATGCACCTCGTCCTCAACACATGACCTTAAACTGTGATCAGACCCCATGCCTCGCACATGCCCCCCCCCCCCGACTCAGACATTCTCTACTCCACTCATCTCCACGGGAATGGGATCACCCTCACAAGGGATGATATCCTCCTTCTCGGAGTAGCGTATGTCCACCTGAGAAGGGAAACCACCTTGGTATAAGGCCCCAAGCCTCTCTTGCGGAATGTAGCACCCATGAACCTTCGTACTTCCCCACTGCCAAAGCCAGTGGAGGGCACAATAGAGAATGAGGCACCTTCCGTATTTGGTCCCAAATCCCTCTCCCGCCACGCTTTTTCATACTTTGGGCCTCCATCCGAGATTTAGTCCCAACACCGTGGGCTGCCCAATGCATAAGCACCTCTTCATTTTCCACGGACTCATCCATCGCGACGTGATCGTCAGGTCCCTGCAACCTCTTGTTTCTCACACCGAGCATGACTCACATGGGCTTAGAGTGAGCACCGACCCTGACCCCCACCTCAATCAAATTACGGGGACTTTGATCCATGTGAAGGCATGGTATGTAGGAATCCTCCACGAGGTGCAAGCCCACCACTCGGTCATTTCCTCACGTCGAGTTCCACCCACGTCCAGCATGACGTTAAACTGTATGCCCCATCCAGCATGACGTTAAACTGCACACTGAAACTACGTGGTCTATGATCTGTGCTAAGGCATGGTACATAGGAAGCCTCCATGAGGTTCAAGCCCACTGCCCTTCATTTATTCACATCAGGGTTCACTCTCATCCCACATGACGTTAAAATACATTTATTCCTAGTGTTAAGCCATTGTGACCACCCCGAACTACGAGGACTTTGATCCATATTAATGTGTGGTACGTAGGAAGCCTCCACGAGGTTCAATCCCACCACCAGTGGACCCCCCGGGTTCACTTTCACATCAGTTTTCCGACAAAACCGAACCTGAACTACGAGGCCTTTGATTCATGTCACGGCATGGTACGTAGGAAGCCTCCCTGAGGTTCAAGCCCATCACCCGTTGGTCATTCTGACCTCCTTCATATTGGTTCACCAACACCCGGGCAACCTAGTGTGTATGCCCCACACCATCTGGACCAAGGTCTCTTTTCTTTCACGTCGGTCCACTGACACCCACCATTCAGCCCGAACTATGAGTACTTATATCCATATTATGTTATGGTACGTAGAAAGCCTCCACGAGGTTTGATCCCATCACCCGGTCATTCTGGCCCCATTCAAGTCGGTTCACCACGTCCCACATGACGTTAAACTGTGTCCCACATCCCATCTAAACTACGAGGACTTTGATCTATGTCGAGGCAAGGTATGTAGGAATCCTTCCTGAGGCTCAAGCCCAACTTTACTATTGCCCTTGTGAGGGTCCCATTTCATTCCCCCTCTACTTCATCCATCCACCCATCCATCATCCACCCTGATTATTACCCGGGCCGCCACATCCCGGTGGGATCATGCCACTCTACTCCCATCCACAGCGCCCGGGAATCCACCCACGAGCTGATCCCGACATCGACACCCCTTCAAGGGAAATTCATCAATCCGATCTACTGCAGCTAGTTTTTTTATTAGGCCGATCTATCTCTGCTGAACATTAAACTCTCGGTCTACCTCGTGATAAACATGAGATGCCTGAGGAAAACCTTGGATGGAACGCCTTTGGCATAACCGTCTCCGCTGGACATTAAACCTTCAGCATACCTTGTGTTAAACATGGGAAGCTGAGGAAAACCACAGATACATGCCTATGGGATATGATTCCCCGTGCTCGATGTGGGATGCCTCGGGCTTCCGTGCCCTCGAGAAGCCCTATGACAAGGGACAAAAGACAGACACCCAATCCCCCAGCGTCCAAACACGCTACTGATGCCTCGACGTGACTACTCCCCCGACTGAAGGTTTCTGCCCTGAATGAACCCTTTGTAATGTCCTGACAGAAGCAGTGTAATTAACTAGCATCCATGAAAACATGGCACTGGGAAGAGTTTCACAAACCACGTATTAAATCTATGATGGAGACCCGGACTAGGTGACGAGTTCTGAGGAGGAATCCACGAAAGGAAGAACCGACATCCCATCATCCCGGTTTTGATCAAGGAGCAGACGTCCCTGAACAAGGAACGGATGCTGCCCACCTTTGGAAAGCGGAAATCCGGGGTGACAGCTGCGCGTCCTCCACAGACGGATGCGCGCGCCCCGGCATAGAAGCGTCGAAATCAGAAATGGTGAACCCGATGTGAAACTCTTCTCCTCAATGTGGAGATTAGTAGCATTCGATACTCCAGTAGATTGACGTGTCACCGGATCCAGATATCTGGCACTAGGTCCCGCCATGAAAATAGCGGGCCTAGGGTGAAACTCACCATATGTTGGGGTAGTAAAACATGGGGAATTCCATTATACAACGTGTTGGCGTGGATTCCTCTCACCGACCACGGAAGACGGAATGACACCAGGGAACTGGTTATCGATCATTTTCCTTGCAGTACTGATGAGTCAATCTCTCAGCTTCCTAGGAACCATGTTGCTACTATGGAGACACCATCACCACCCGCTCACCTAAGCAAGGGCGGGGGCACAACCAGCGCAGCCGCTCCACGTGGCTCTACTACCACCACGACGGCCTCTACATCCGTTAATACGGGACGCCCACGCCCCCTCTCCCCATTAGAGATCATCCAACGAAGGGTGATCAAAAACCTTGTATGCAGGTACGAGGAGAAAGGGGTCATCCCAACTCGGGATATGGCCCGCCTGGACCTGGAGGCATCTAGGCCCCACTGTCAATGCCGCCCTCAAAGGCCGTACAGGGAGCCCCTGATCCCCACCCCAACGTTCAATCGTTTCGGGAGCCTGTCCCTGGAACGCCTCGACGACTCCTCGCCTTACGCTGATGAGGCGGGTGATGTCCGGCTCAATCCGGTTAGAGTCCCAATCCAATGGATCTAGGAAAGGGCTCCCATCCGTCCACGTCAGTGCCACCGTCTGTCTTCGCTAGAAGAGCAGGTAGGCTATGCCCCTGCACCACCTGCGCCAGCTCGTCTGAACCGATGTCAGTGTCGGGCCTGAGCTGAGGACGCTCGTCAAGGTGCATTGACATCAACAGCTATTGTGGCCCGAGCCACCACTGGTGTGCATCATGGAGTCCTTGCATACACTGAGAAGGGGCACTCCTTCACCCAATCAGGATCGAGGCCTCATCCACCCCATGGGAAGGCTGGGTTGACTCTCAGGGTCGCAGGCTCGAGCGGTGATTGTCGCGAACCAATCCGCGGTAACATCACTCCATACGGAGGTCCTCTCCGTACCACCATTCCATAGAGCGTGGGCCTCCCCGTCTCCGAAACTCGTTATGGGGGTATGCCTCGTGCCACTCCCATCCTGAATGAAGACATGCCCTGTGGCAGTGAAGCTCAGCGTAGAAGCCTCTCCTGCGCCCACCATACTAGGAATGGAGTTCTTCCTCCTCCCCCTGACCATCGATGTGAAGGCACCGCCCATCCGGTCCCACTCCAATGTGGGGGTCCTCCCTACATCCTATCTGCAACTGGAAAAGGTCCTCCTCGCCCTGACAACCTGAGGAGTGAAGGTCAGCCTCGCTCCACCCACATCAAGCTTGGAGGTCCTCCCCGTGCTCCTGCCGGTTCCAACAGAGGTTCCGCCCACATGGGTGTTGTCCATGGAGGCCCTCCCCATGTAACCTTCTACATTTTCCCCCGTTCCCCTCGCACCCTGGCTATCTCAAGCGAGAGTCCTCCCTTCCATGGCGCTAGCGCCACTCTGAGACTACATGTCAAGGATCAACCTTATCTTGAAGAGCCATATAGGGGCAGGAGAGAGGGTCATCGCCACCACAAGAAGAGTCCTAGGAAGGCCCGAGTGGATATCAAACCATCTCGTTTCTCAGATTCTGAAGCGAAATGCGACTCAGTGATGAAACCTTCTCCCCGCTCCTCCGCATCAAGGACTGAGGCAGGAACCAGGCACGTCAGCCTCATTCTCCCAGAATGCGAGGTCCACCATATTCCCGCCTCCGTCCGCAGTTACATCTAGGAGAATGAAATTGTGGAAATTCTGGAGGTCCGGACCGCACAATCACCACCGTCATCACCAGAAGGACCCTCTATCTCAACCAGAGATCATAGATAGATGTTTTGGGGACCAACGACGGTAGAGAAATGGCGTGACCCATCGTATGTGGCCACGATTCCTGTGCCAGAGGTTGTGGCTATTAGCCCATCGTATCGTGATATTGTGGTCAGGTAACCTCACTCTTCAGAAAATGGCCCGGAATTTGACGGCTAGTCAGCTCATTCGCCGTATTCTCCGCCACCCAATTTATTGTCACAGCGGTCCTCCTCGGTACCGCTACCGGTCCCTCAACCGCCTCCGGTTGATGAGTGGGGCATTATGCGGCTGGACCTTGAGTCCGAGCCCAGGATCATCTGGAGCATTCTCATAGCGGATCACTTCCCGAAGAAGTTCTGGCTGACGGTAGTGCAGAAATTTTGCGCACTAGAATCCTTTACCCTAGAGGAAGTAGGGTGCTTCCACCGAACCCTATAGGCGACACAATTCTTCCTTCGTTATGAGCAGGTAGTGTTTCATTGGAGTCGAGATCACTTCGAAGAAACTGACGAGCAATGTCACCTGATCGATTTGGCTGCACTCCCTGTGGCCCAACACCCTAAGTCGCCAGGCCACCAGAGCACCCTTCAACGGAAATGTGTTCAGAGTCTCAAAGTACTCCACAGACTCATAAGGGATGCTACCCCCCATGTGCAAGTCCGTGGTTGGGGACAGTATGCCACCCTCCTCTTCATTCCTGTCTGATGGCAATCCGATTCGTTATGTGACATTGAGGACATGCCCCCAAGGAGGGTCGTGCTCCACATGGCTGATGTAGTAGACAAGGAAGACGAGCTTAAATTCCTCGATGGAGACCTACCCCCTGAGGGTGTACCACCACTTCTGGACCCATCAGGGAGGGTTACCCATCAGCAGGGAAACCTTCTAGGCCTCCCTGTACCAACTGAGTCACTGGTACTCAGTCGAAATGCCGGTAAGGGTAAGGAGCATGTCGTAACTGTCATGCACTCCAACCCATCCGCCTCTGTACAGAAGACATGCGAAGATCCCGAGAAGTCCTCGTTACACCCACAGCTTGCTGAGCAGAAGTGGCTGGTTGACGAACTCCTGGCCGAGCGCGCTGCAGAGCGGCGACCCGACTACGGTAATCCCATCCTGGGGCAGCAGGGGAAACCCTCCCATAGACAGGGCAGAAGCCAGAAATTACGGCAAGAGGGCATGATACGTCTCGCCAAACCCTCCAGAACGACGGGGCAATCTGAGGAATCCATCTCGGGTCCCCCCAGCCGCCACACAGGCCATTCCTCAAGTCTCTCCACGAGCTGCTGAAGCCATCTACCATGTCGAAGAAACCAGCAAGGCACTTGTGATAAGGGATCCCCATCAAGAAAGGGACCACCACCTGGATGATCTTATAGAATCACTCATCGATGGCCTCAAATCATTGGAAACGCGGCAGGTGGAAGTCCCACCGGATGGCAAGCCATATCCCGTGTGGGTGGATGATATGCCCGCACCCCCGGGTTTTGGAAACCCCAATTTTTTCCCCTTCAACAGGACAGGGGACCTGCCACAGCATTTTTCCCACTTTTCTTCTAGGTGTGGCCTTATGCTGGGGACCCCGGACCAGAAAGAAGCTTCCAATCTACGATGTTCTGTACAGACATTGGAGGTCCCCGCATTCATCTGGTACAGCCAGCTCTCTATCGGATCGGTGACCATCTAGGAGGACCTCCGCCGGTAGTTCCTATACCAGTTCAGTTCCACCATGCAAAAGACCAGCATCGTAGACCACTTCAAGTGCAAACAAAGGCCTGACGAGTGAGTCTCGAACTTCATCACCCGGTGGAAGGGACTTACATACTCCCTCGACATGCCACTGACTCAGGAGAAATTACTGACGATGTGTGTAGGGAATGTCAAAACGGAGATGGATCCTTCCTTGATCACCCAGAACTACCCTAGCAGGTTCTGGGATTTCTTAGATAAGGCTCAGCGCCAAGAGGAGGCTCTGCAACAGGCTACTCAGGCACGTTTGCTTCCCCCTGTGATCCCATCCAGGAGGGATGCCATAGCCGAACCCACCGCGGTGGCCCAAATAGAAGTCCCCAGGCAGCTGGAATTACTGTCAGCGGCCCCAACCCTGCCACCCCGCAAAGGTCCTCCACCTCAAGCACAGGCTCCTACCCAGTAGTGACCGCCTCAGAACCGACAGGTTCCCCCGCGCAATGCACCACCCCCGCATAGGCGGGACAATTAGTCCCCGCCTCCTCGACAGGCCCCTATGGCCCCTTGTCAGGGCCAGGCTCCGAGGGCCCCCTATCCGGAAATAAGGAACCATACTTACTCGTTCAATGAAAATCAGGTCCCCGATTACATTCGAAGTGCTCTAAAGCAAGGGATTGTGTGCTTACCCAAGTGCAGAAGTCCGGCAGAGGCGCATCTCACCGATCTCCCCAACTACTATCCCTATCATCAGATTCTGGGGAACACCCTCAAGTAATGATATGTGTTTAGAGAATGGCTTCAAGACCAAGTCGACAACAACATAGTCTGATTGGGCCCAGCACAGACACATGTAGTGGGTGTCATTGTAGGCTCCGAGATCGGTAGCGACAGCGATGGCGAGGGGCAGCAGGTTCCTAGCCATGGGTCCCAGAAATACGACTACTAGATGGCTCAAAAAACCGTCGCCTGTGCCCATGGTATCATTTGGGCATTCTTGAAACAGATGGAGCCTTCAGAGGAAGTAGCCAGTACCTCTTTATCGTCATCACAGACGACCTCTTCCCAAAGGGTAAGCACCGACGACGTAAGAAGAAGCAACATGCTCCACCTCTGTCGTTATCATCCCGCACTCTTGGTGACTTTATGCCCCCTAAAATTGGGATTCCTCCCAGAGTCCGCCCAGTGGTGGATGAATCGTCGAGCGATAGCTAGGGGTACGCTTCGGTTAACACCGTAGAGATGGTAAATCCCTCTATGGCTCCCGACGAGGGGGAACGCTAGGAGAACCTCCCCAAAGTCCCCAGCCGACGCCAACATCAGCGGAACCGCAACCACACAGGTAGTCGAGGCACGTCAGTGGGCACTTTCATTCAAGTCGTGCATGATACTGAAACCAGACAATAGGCTCAGTGTAGATCTCAACATGCGCAATCTCATCTGATTCCCTCAGATCTACCTCCACCGCCATTTTTGTTACTAGATCATGCAGAGCTGCCTCGTCCATATCGCGGTCAGTCTTGCCCAGCTACAGGACACTCTTCGTTTTCCGATTCTAATCCGGCAGCTACTCTCCATGCTTCAACTAGTAGGCAGCGGGATGTAACCAGTACAAGCCAGCCGCCGGTTCAACGGCCAGGACCCACTATGCCCCCAACCGTAGAGCGACCTCCTATAGGCAGAAGCTCACGTATGGCACGAAAGTACGATGTCCTGAAACACCTGGCAGGCATTCCAGCAAGGCTTTTTATCCTTGAGGCCCTTCTCCTATCTTCTGAAATGCGTGAAGCACTTGCCGAGGCCCAAAGGATCCCCCTTCAGTTCGAGATGGAGTAAGCAGCTGCAGAAGCCTTCCATGCTGAGACAATTGAGAACGCCGAATGCCAGGCGGTTATCTCGTTCTCCAGTGAAGATGAAGCCCCTCCCATACAGGGGCATATTCGCCTGTTGTACGTCACTGGCCAGTTTAATGGAATTGAATTTCACCGCTGCCTCGTTGACACGGGTTCTAGGATCAACTTAATCCTGAATCGGGCACTGCGTAAGCTGGGTTTGTCGGAAGATGATTTAACTCCCTCCAAACTCAGAATCCAAGGATACGACATGACTGACCAATCCCCAGCCGGCAAGATCCACCTAATGACCCAGTTTGATGGCCTAATTTCCAGCACTGAGTTTATGGTTGTCTCTCAGGACACCGCTTACAAAGCATTGATGGGCAGGCCATGGCTCCATCTGCACGCAGCGGTCCCTTCGTCATATCACCAATGCCTCAAAAACTCCCTCAATGGTCGAGTAGGCATGCTCCAAGGAGATGTGTCTCCTTTCGCCTCTTGTGAAGCCCACTATCTGGATGCCGACTATTAGAAGATCAAGGATAAGCAAATACTAGAAAGTGAGGATGAACCCTCCCCGGTCACAAGTGATCATTGGGAAAGCATGGATAACGCCTACATCTTCCTGATCCACTGATTGGAGGCCACGACCCCCAACATGGGGTAATGTTTTGTTGTTTCAAGTACGAAAGGAAGGCATGTTCCCTTGTCCAAGAAATGATGGAAAATCACCTTATACTCTTACAACAACCAGGAACAGGTGATCCCGAAACCTCCTACCCCTGTGCGATATCTAAATTTCAGGCTTATGGTGATGGCGGTATGTCATACATGTCTCTTCCGCTGGGCTGGAATCAACTGACTCAGGCCGATGTGTCACCACTGCTTTGATGTCATCAAACATAGTCCCTTAGGCTAAAGGACATATGGGATAGGATCGACTACCTTCATTTCTATGGTCTCAGTGGCACATGGGTCTCGATATATGATGACCACTGCTGCCCAAGTTGGCCCCAACTGCCCATCAGGCTTTGATAGCTCAGAAACAGCTCCCCTTGCGGGAAATACTTCCACGGGTGGAGAGGAAGACCTGTAAGATGCTCCCCACTCCATTGAGGAAGGAATCTCTACCACGATTGATGAATTGGTACAGGTGAACCTTGGTAGCAAGGCAGATCCAAGACCCATATTGATCAGTGTAGCCATGTCCCCCGAGGTGCAGCGGCGGAGCGTAGACTTTCTCAAACAACACCATGATGTGCTTGCCTGGAGTTATGGTGAGATGCAAGGACTAGATCCTCAAGTAGCCATTCACCACCTGGGACTCCCGTCAAACCATCGAGGGTTTAAGTAGCCTCCCAGAAAGATGCATCCTTCTCATGGTGCCGTGGTTGAGGCCGAGGTTGATAAGCTTATCAAAGCCAACTTCGTAAAAGAAGTTTAGTACCCCAAGTGGCTTGCCAACAGTGTGCCAGTCAAGAAGAAGAACGAGAAGATCAGAGTCTGCATCGACTTCCGTGATCTCAATCTCCACTGCCCAAAGGATGATTTTCCCCTCCCGGTGAGCGGGTTATTGATTGATGACACGGCCGGGTTCCAAGCCCTCTCCTTCATGGATGGGTATTCTGGGTACAACCAGATCCGGATGGCCCCCGAGGATGAGGAGTCCACTACCTTCATGGATCCCGAAGGTACTTTTTGTTACCAGGTTATACCCTTCGGCCTGAAAAATGAAGGTCCTACTTATCATTGGGCCATGCGTCAAATGCTCAAGCTGATTCTCGAGACATTAGTGGAATGCTACGTGGATGATCTAGTTGTCAAATCTCACCAGCTCCAGGACCATGTCAAAGACCTTTATAATGTGTTTGGTTTCCTCCGTTCCCACCCCCTGAAGATGAACCCATTAAAGTGGGCCTTCGTGGTCACCTCTGGAAAGTTTCTTGGCATTGTTGTTAGATACTGGGGCATTGAGATCGACCCAGAGAAGATCAAGGCCATCATCCAAATGCCTCCCCCGAGCAATATTCGGGAACTTCGAGGTCTCCAAGGCCACCTAGCCTATATACGCTGATTCATCACAATTTTGGCCAGAAAGTGTAATCTGTTTTCCCAACTCATGAAGAAAGGCTCCGCCTACAAATGGGATGAAGAGTGTCGGACATCCTTTGTGGAAATCAAGCAGTATCTGCTCCAACCTCCGGTTCTAATGCGACCCGTATCCGGAAATACGTTGGTCCTTTACGTGACCGCCCTGGAAAAATACCTCGGTGTACTTCTCGCCCAGAAGAATAACGATGGTACGGAGAAAAATCTATACTATCTTAGCTGCATGCTTCTCGATATAGAGATCAGATACTCCCCTATCGAAAAGAGTCGCATGGCGCTCGTGTTTTCTGTATAGAAGTTGCGACATTACCTGTAGCACCATGAGGTATAGTTGGTCTCTCGGGTAGACCCACTGAAGTACATCCTAAACCACCCCATGTTGACCGGCCGAATAGCGAGGTGGGCGATAATCCTCCAGCAATTCGACATCAGGTTCGTGCCTCAGAAGGCCATCAAGGGACAGGAATTGGAAGACTTCATAGCTACTCATCCAACCTCCGTAGATCAATCCCTGGACATGGATTTTCCTGATTAGATGATCCTCTCAGTCGATCATGCTATCTCATGTTGGAAAGTGAACTTCGACGATGCCTCCCGGAGCCCCACTGGTAGGAGGCTCAATGATCCCAAGCTCAACAGAGTGGGTCTGTGTATCGTCTTCATCTCCCCAGAGCAAGCCGTCCTGCGATACTCGTTCCTGTTGTCAGAAGGCTGTACCGAAAATGAGTCAGAGTACCCGGATCTCATCACCGGCCTTGAGTTAGCCCTCGAGATCGATGTGCCCCATCTACATGTGAAAAGAGATTTCGAGCTGGTCATCAAGCAGCTCATTGTCGACTATGTCGTCAGAAAGTCAGAGATTGTGCCATTGCTGGAGTGCACCCTCCGTCTAATGGCCTAGTTCCCATCTCGACCAGAGGTTACCCATGTCCCTTGGTCACAGAACAGTCAAGCAGAAGCTTTGGCTGTCTTAGCTTTGTTTCTCGTAGAACCCGAGCAAGATGATTTGATCATACATTCGGCACACCGGAAAGTCATTGCCCCCGTCACCCGAGAGGACTATGACGGCCTACGGGTAAGTCATCTCACTGCCGGACCTTCTACATCAGGGGTCCCAGGTTCGTCAGATGCAGTGGTTGAGGCCACTCCTGACTGAAGGGAACCTTTTATCGAGTATCTCCAAAATGGTTGCCTCCCCGAAGACCGGTCCTAGCACAAGCGAATCTGACGTCGTGCGCAGCAATTTACCCTCCAGAGCGGTCCCAGTCTTGAGAAGACCCTCTATAAGCGGGATTCGATGGCGTTCTCCTCTGTTGCATTGAAGGAGTCGAGATTTCTCAGGTTATGCAACAGGTTCAAGCCAGTTCCTATGGTGCCCACCAAGATGGGCATAAGCTGTCCCATCAAATTCAGAGGTTGGGGTACTTTTGGCCCTCTATGATCCATGATTGTATTGAGTTTTCCAAGAGATGCCACATGTGCCAATTTCACGCTAACTTCCTGCATCGGACACCAGATCCTCTCCACTCCACCAAGTATTCTTGGCCATTTGCGGTTTGGGGACTCGATGTCGTGGGTCCATATCCACCAGCAACAGCTCGCCAGTGTAGGTTCATCCTAACTGCTACAAATTTCTTCTCCAAGTGGGCGGAGGCAATTCCACTAAAAGAGGTCAAGACCCGTTCCATCGTCGAATTTTTGAGCACCAATATAATCCACCGGTTTGGGGTCCTTCACACTGTTCTCACCAATAACGGCACCAACTTCCGAGCGGTCGAGATGAAGAAGTTGTATGCCAAGTACAATATTCGTTCGAACCATACCTCTCGCTATCATACACAGGAAAATGGGCAGATCAAGGCGTTTAACAAAACCCTCTCTAACATTCTGCAGAAGATGGTTGGTCAGAATATGAAAAGTTGGTCGGACAAGCTCCCCAACGCCCTCTGGGCTTATCGGACGACGACTCGCAACTCTACTCAAGTGACCCCATATTGCCGGGTATATGGGGCTGAGGCCATCCTACCCATTTAGATCCATCTGCCATCGTTATGAACTATGGTCTATGACCAGCAGGTGCCAGATAAGGTGGCTGAAATCCACCTTGTTGAATTGGAAGCACTGGATGAGAACAGGCTTCTTGCCCTACACAATATGGAAAGGCATCAGAATAAGATAGCCAGAGCCTTCAACAAGAAGGTCCGCCTTCGCTCTTTTCTGCAGGGCGACCTAGTGTTGGCCCTTCGAGTGCCAATGATCCCTGGTAGGAAACCACCCAAGCTAGACCCCAAATGGGAAGGACCTTATATCATCTATAAGGTTTACCCTAATGGGGCATAATCCTTGGTGACCACGGATAGTGAGCGCATAACTCCTCCCACCAATGCCAAGTTCCTCAAGCAGTACTTTGTCTAAGCATCCTTTGTCCGACACGACCTTAAACTATATGATCCCGCACGACCCTAAACTACACAATCATCCTACAAGATGACAAACTACAAAATTGTCCGAGATCTATGACCTTAAACTAAGACCTCCATCGTCCTTACTATAAGACGTTAAATAGAAAGCAGTTCAGGCCTTCCTAAAAGAGGCCCAGCCTCTGGCCCTTTGGCCTCTTCGGGCCCCTGGCCCCCGTCCATACTTTAAGATGTTAAACTGCAAGCCGGTCAGGCCTCCCTGACCGAGGCATATCCTTTGGCCCCTTGGCCTCTTCAGGCCCCTGGCCCTCGTCCTTACTATAAGACGTTATACTGCAATCCGGTCAAGCCTCCCTGACCGAGGTTCATCCTGAGGCCCCTTGGCCCTCGTCGACTCAGGCTCTCTTATGGGATTCTACGATGTGGTGTAGGATCACGTCCTCATTCACGTCGGGTTACCCCCCGTACCGTACATATCCCCAAATGAGATGCATCTCTCATCCCGCATGATGTTAAACTGTGGTTTCAAGAACTACTTGCGGCTTGATTCCCATCCCCATTGGATACGTAGGAACGCTCAGACGTCCCGTATTGAGCCCAGACCCGAGCTCTTCTCTTTCACTGTCCCCCCTGGGTATAGTTTTCTTGGAGGATCCTTGCATGACGAGGAGTATGCTTTCTTAGCACCGCTTATACAAGTATTATAAGGGTCTCACCACATGCCCACTCCCGTTCTTATATTCTCCCACGTCCTTACCACACGACGTTAAACTGCATGGACTCCAAGAACTACGTATGGCTTGATTCCCATCCTAATGATATATGTAGGAACGCCCAGACACTTCGTCAGTTGGCCTAGCCCAAAAGCCAAAATATTCCCCTCGGGTCAATACATATGGTAGGGTTCACAGTTTTTCCCTAACTTGCATCGAGCAAGCCTCGACCCGGCTTCACATCCCCCTTGGAGATGTTCGCCTCTTTCGTGGATGGGTACAGCTATGCTCCACCCACTCCTTGATTGGGATTCCATCACTTTCCTCACCCTGAGGGACCCTCAAGAATGGATTGGATACCATTCCCAAGGGCTCTCCTACTAATACAGGATAACGCCCCCCGAGGGTTTCCGAGAAACAAGTCGATACAAGTCCCGCGTTGTGAATGTGATCAACGGTCGACGCTCATTTGTTGCTCCCATATCAGGTCACCATAAGGACAATGTGTTTCGCACATGGTCAACAATGTCCTGGATCTTCAGGTCCACCCCTAGATGTCCCAAACATCAAGTGTAGTGATTCATTCTGTCCCATCCCGAAGTGAAATACTTCTCTCTGGGTGGTGCCAGTGGTCAGGCCCACGGCCCCAACTCTCTTATAAGGGATATACAGTGGGGTGAAGGATTGCGTCCTCATTGAGGCTGGATTAATTTCCATGCCGTGAACATCCCCGGATGAGATACAGTTATCTCTTTCCCCATCCTCATGTAAGACGTTAAACTGAAAACTGGTCGGGCCTTCCTGACCGATGCCTAACCTTAGGCCCCTTAGCATTCTCGGGCCCTAGCCCAAGTTCATACCCGGGGTGTATGGTGTGGTGACGAATTCTTTCCAAATTCACGTCGGTTTGTTCGCCATACCACACACCTCCTCCATCTAGGGGTTCTTATTCCCCAACCATCGTCCTTACTGCAAGACGTTAAACTGCAAGCAAGTCAGGCCTTCCTGACCGAGGCCCAGCCTCCGGCCCCTTGGCCTCCTCGGGCCCCTGGCCCTCGTCCTTACTGCATGAAGTTAAACTGCAAGCAGGTCATGCCTTCCTGACCGAGGCCCAGCCTCAGGCCCCTTGGCCTCCTCGGGCCCCCTGCCCCCATCTTCACTGCATTACGTTAAATTTCAAGCAGTTCATGCCTTCCTGAACAATGCCAAACCATCAATCCCCTTGGCCCTTTCGGGCCCCCGGCCCAGGTCCTCTCTTATAAGAGTGTATGGTGTGGTGTGGGATTATTTCCTTATTCACGTCGGTTTATTCGTCGTACCATACAACTCCCTTGTTTGGGGGTATATTACTCCCCTCCTCGTCCTTCATGACGTTAAAATGAATCTAGAGAACTATGTGTGTCTTGATTCCCATCGTCATGGTATACGTAGGATCACCTAAATGTCTAAGCTTCAGGTCCAGCTCTACCTATCGAAAATCTTCATCCCACCTTGTCCCCTTGGCCTACCCTTTCTCCACAACGGGAGTATATGGTGTCGTGTGGGATTATGTCCTCATTCATGATGGTCTTGTAATGAACACGCCATGTTCCTCTCCCTCCCGAGCTGTTTCGTCCACCCTCTTCGGCGGTTCACCAATGTTCCTAGAGGTACTCTGGTTTATTACCTGGAATGTCGGACCTTACTCGGACACATCCGCACCCGCTTGTTAGGGTTTTTGTATCCCTCCATTCGGGCTTCCATCATATTTCACAAACGGAGGGACCCACAAGAACGGCCTGGATGCCACGCCCAAGGGCTCTCCTACCGTTACGGGCCAACGCCCCTGAGGGTTTCAGACAACAATTCGAAAAAATCCCGCGTTGCGAATATGGTCAGCGGTCGATGCTCATTTGTTATTCCCACTTTAGGCTAATGTGATATGGAGACTGTTTTTCTGCCATGGTCAACAGTTATCCTCCATCACCACGTCAACCCCCATTATGCCCAAAGTGTTGGGTACACGATTCACACCCTTATTCACTTCATCATGTCCAAGTAGAGTCTCAAAACTCTAGATATTATCCCTCAGTGTATGTCTGTGCATTGGGGGAACAAAGCCGTGTTAAAGGTGTCCTTCGGGGCTCTTCACCAACTTCCCCTCGATGGATGTTTCAGGTATTGAGATAGGCATCTTTCCCCCCTTGTTTCCCACACCTAGTTTAACTCATGTGGGCTTAGGGATAGGGTCGAGGTATGCGCTTACCCGGAAAGTCATCCACCCCTGGTCTGAGCTGTAAGACCATAAACTTAGATCTCCTAGAAACTATGGGTGGCTTGATTCCCATCCTCATGGGATACATAGTACTAGACGAACATCTCGTTTTCGGGTCCAGCTCATTTGTGAGCTAGTCTCTCCCCCGTTACCATTCACCTCTATGTGGGCCCCTCGGCCTGAGGTTCCTCTTTCGGGACTATGTACGGTATAATGTGGGATTATGTCCCCATTCACGTCGGTTATGCTGCACAAAACCATACACATTCCCCGCCTAGCATCGTTTCTGCTACGTCTGCGCTGCATGACGTTAAAATGCGTGCTTGGTCCTATCACACGACCCTAAACTGTGACATTATCTTCCTAGACACACGATGAAAAATGGCATGGAATTGTGATTACCTCATTGTAGAGGAAATCTCATTTGGTATTGGTCACATGCCATGCCAATTGTCAACGCCTATCACATCTTCATTCTTGTGGCGACACCAGGGCCTGCTACCCTAGGCATGTCACTTCAAAAAAAACCACTCACCTTAAAGGACAAACAAGATATATCAAATTCCTCTTCTTTTAGTGAAAGATCCACGCCCGCACTCCCCTTTTTCCCTGGAAATGGTACCTTACCATGCCTCCGTTCAAAACTACGTATGGCTTGATTCTCATCCTCATGAGATACGTAGGAGTGCCCGGGCACTTCCCCGCAGGCCCAGCCTAACATTCATGTTCATTCCCTCAACTCGAGCATTTCCCCAGAGAACACATGGTAAGTAGGGATTAGGTCCTCATTCACGTCGGGTTTTGTAACCGCCTTTCCATGTGTCCCATGGTCCCCTTTACCCATTCATGGTCCGATTTCTAAGACGTTAAACTAAGAATCTATCAAGAACTATGTGCAGATTGATCCCCATCCTCATGGGGTACATAGGAACACCTTTGAATTTTTTCTTTAGGCCCAGCTCAACTCTCTTTTATGGTCCATCGACCTAAAACTGTCCGAGAAGAACATGGTGGTCGGAACCCCGGGTTCCTATTCACGTCAGGTGTCTGAGTTACCACACCATGTGACTCCTATGTTTCCTCCCACCCTTTGGTCTGAATTCTATGACCCTAAACTAAAATCTCTCTATGGTAAAGGACTCTGCTCCCTCTATCTAATACATCTCGTTATTGTATTCATATGTGTTTTGACAAAGATCCTTAAGTGTGGATTTTCATAGGGACATTACCCTCATCCCATGTCAATGCTTCGTGAGCTCGCTATTTGGATCCTCATCCTCTTCCACATCCAAAAGGACCCTCAGATGACATGGATTATCGACTTAAGGGCTCTCCATGGATGCTGGACCTAAGGGCCCTCCAATCGTTTCGGGCCAACCTCACTACGGATCTCTGACAACATTTGGGACATGGTTCCGTGTTTCGAACATGGTCAACGATTGACCCTCATTTGTCTGTCCCCATTCTAGGATAACGTGATATGGGTGATGCGTTTCCACCACGGTTAACAGTTATCTTCTATCGTCATGCCACCATCATTGTGATCCAAATTTCGAGTGTCGTGATTCACACATTTCCACTTCCTCATGTTCAAGTGGTATTCCAACATGATCGGCTCTATCTCTTCGTGCATCTAGGTTCTCCACATGGTCGTGCTAGTATTAAGGGATCGGTATTCACGGAGCATCCCCTCACCCTAACATGCACCCTTTAAATGTCAGGAAAGTCCCACCACTACTTCTTGTTTCCCACACCGAGCATGACTCACGTGGGCTTAGTAGTTGTGGAAGGATGTGTACCAACACGGCCAGGCTTCTCATCGTCTTGCATGACGTTAAACTTTGTTTTCAAAACTACGTATGACTTGATTCCCATCCTCATGGGACACGTAGAGGTGCCCTGGTATTTCGCATAGGTTCCAGCCCATAAAAATCATTAATCCTATTCTCCCTATTTTCGGCACCCTTGATGTACCCCTCGTAGAGGACTATGTAACTATGATTCTACCCTGGACAAGTTCAGGATTCCCCAAGATCCTTTTGGGAGGCAACATACCCCCTTTCCAGAGAGGCCTTATCCCAAAGAAGGAAGGATCCGTAATCAATCCGATGTGCCCATCTGGCGTACTCCCACCACGGTGGTGTAATTACATGAGTGTTGGATTCTGTTCGTACAAACCATCACTCCATATTCCCCACTTTGCGTTCCCCTTATTCAGACCCTCATCCCTTTTCATCTCTGAAGGGACCCCTTAACGGCCCGGTCTCATGCCACGTTAGCTCACCCACTGTCCTAGGCTAACGTCCCCAAAGACATGTCATGTTTGGAAGGACCCCCTAACAGTATGGGTGCTAGACCTAGGGCCCGCCTACTATCCTGGGCCAACGTCCCGAAGGATTGATCAAAAAAATTTGTGACGTGGTCCCGTGTTTCGAACATGGTCAACAGAAGACCCTCATTTCATGTCCCCATATCAGGATAATGCATTAAAGATATCGTTTCTCTTCCATGGTTAACATTTGTCCCTTATTGTCATGCTATCCCGACAGTGTTCCGAATCTTGGGTATCGTGATTCAGACTTCCCATTTCCGTATTTTTGGAACGATTTCAGCGCCCATGGCGTTGCACCGTTCATGCATAAGAGCATGCATAAGAAACGGTAATTTGGATATTTTGAGAACTTCCTTCTTCGGCCAGGACTCTCCCATCTTTCGGAAATCTGGACTGGTTATCCAAACCCCAGATGCCCGAATCTGGTTTTCCACTCCTATGTTGGGTGGGACGATGAGGCAACTATCTCCTGTTTCTCACATTGGGCTTGACCCACGTGAGCTTGGAGAATTATCACCGGATGTCCCACAAACATTGTAGGGATGTAATGAACCGATGAAAACAATGGAAATTGTGCATGCTATGGAATTCAAAAGAAGAAAAATTGAAGTGTGAAATTACCATTAAAAGGTTTGTAATTTGTTATAGTACTCGGGGGTCGACTCCCCCCATGGATGGGTTGACCCCGTCAAAAGAGCATTGCAGCTCCGCCACCCTTCGGCTTGTGGCGTCCATGAATTACTGCCGCTGACTCAAATCCTGCTCCTCCTCAGCAGCGGTGGGGCGCAGTATGTCAGCCTTGGCCCTGGCCCTCTCTTTGCCAGCCTGAATGGAAGCCCTCTTTCGCGAAGCCTACCTCATATGCTCTTCTGCCTCATCCAGATGGGCCTTCAATCGTGAGATCAGATTAGATTGTGTATTAAGAGAGGTTGAGTGCTCATCCTCCCGGGCGTGCAGCTGTTGGACTTCACTTTCAGCCTCCTGTAGCTTCTTGATGTTTGTCTCCTTCCTCCGCTGTCATCCCACGCTGAGCCCGCGATCATTCTCCCGGATCTTCTCGGCCATGAGATCGCAGATTAGCGCATGAGGAAGTTGGGAGTCAACTCCCCCGATGCACAGTTCACGTAGCCGCGAGCGATGTCTATCCATTTCGCTCAGCCATAGCGCTTGGGGGTGTCCTTGATGAAGCGCATGATTAGCTTCCATGATCAGCGACGAACTATGCTACTTTATTCTTCATCGGAGGTCGTTTCATCCCAGTCTGTGTGATTGGCAGGCTCGTATGCAGGATACGCCCACAAGAAGTCCTCGGCATGATCTGCATTTGGCGTTGAATCTGGTGCGGCATCTGGCGCCGGAGCAGGCGTGACGAGACTTGGGTCGTCCGGTTGATCCTCTTCATCGGAGTCTACCTCAATAACCTCAGGCACGACCCTGCTAGTGGTCCCACCAATGATGGTGTGTGTTGCAGCTCGGAGATATGGGGGAACTATCTCCACCATCACCAGCATGCCCCTAGGAGGGATGCCACCAAACATCCCGACCAGCCTTGCCATAGCAGCCCTTGCCAGTCGGAGAATTGTACGACAGAGAGGGACATAGATGTTAGTTGGCGCAATCTACATGTGATAGCAATGAATCCAGTAGAGTAGAATTATGGAGATCTAAATCCTTGTGTTTATCTTGAGTCGATGCTGACGGGACCCTGGGGTGTGGCCCTCCATATACTGTTGGAAGGAATGGAGATCCTGGATGAGCCACCTCGGGTGGTCTGGCCCCACCAGACACAAAACTGGACGCAGCCATAGGCACGGGTTCTGAAGGTCCTGCATCGTCACCCGCCAAGGGGCGAGAGAGAGGCCTACATATATGATCCTCCTACATGGTTCAAACATCGGTGAGAAATCTATGATGGCCCGAGAACGGACCATAAGGAAAGATGTTAGGAGTACTAACTCGAGAGCCTCTGTGAAATCATCAAAATATGAGTCTTGGTCTCCGACTTCGCCCTCATCTGATGGGATCCCTCTGCCAGTCTCATCCTTCCGAGAGGAGTCCTCTGATTCTTCTGGCATGGGGAAGCGCTCCCTCAGATAGGCAGCTGATAGCTGTGGGGGAACCATCTAATCCAGCAGTACCCTCACCCAGTCTATCATTGGGCATGGGACACCACCGGAGTGAACGTAGTCCTCCAGCTCATCCAAGTATTACTCTGCCTCCGCCGGAGAAACCGTGACACCAACCCAGACTGGGCCTATGCCCGGTAACACCATCCCGAAGCGATTAAAGTGCGCCCACATCTCGGGTGGACTGAGGAATTGCCGGTTGACACCCCAAGTGTCCCAGGCCTCTGAGAAGGCGACATCCTATGCCATGCCAATATGCCGCAGCCGCTTCCCTGGAGACTGGGTGGATATACTAATATATCCCCCCGGCCGCCACCCCTCTGTATGGCCCTGCTCTTCTGGAATCACCGGATCCGCCGCTGCTGCCACACCCTCGGCCGGTGCGGGCCTCGCCGCCATGGCAGCCCCACCACCGCGAGAGTCCCTTGCTGCCCTCCAGCCCTGACCTCAGGATAGGGGAGGCCCGCCATCACCAACTCGAATGGTTGACTGCCTCAGCATCTCCCTCGGATAAGCGGCCTCCCAATTGATCGCATACTCCCTCACCAATCCTAAAGAGACAATTGATAGAGGTAATGCAATTCACATTTTCTCGTCTTCCCGTGCAAACATGAGCCATATCTGCCTCATCACACACGGGTTCTCATCATGACGCACCTCCCAGTAGACCTACGGGGTCAGCCGCTGTAGGAAACATAATGGCCCCGCAAACCGATGCAGGGTGTACGGTTCACAGAGCATCTCACGATCCAGTCATGCCCCCAAAACTCCGCCTCGAAAGGCTAGGAGATAAGCCTGGTGCTCTTCCGTCCCCTACCTGTTGTCCGTGAGTACCCCCGTTGGCTATGTAAATGGGTGGAAGATGAAATCATCTTCCCTCCACACCCGATTTAGCACTATCGATACGGTTAGTTTGAATGGGAATCTCCCGGCCGCATTCAGAATGGAAGGGATGAAGTTTGATCTCGGCGGCGAGATAGGGTTTGGATACTCATAAATCCCCCTGATGTATGCCGAAATCCACCCAGAAAGAAGGTGGAAGGGCCCGAATATCCTTGGCGGCTTCTTTCCCTCACTAACGTGCCGAAAAATCCTGTATAACTTCGCGAGCATTGGAATCCCCAGGTTTACCCGTTGCCCCATGGCTAGCATAGACGCCATGATGAATGAGCTGGGCCGCACCCCCATGCTGGTATCTCTCACCGGTAGGATCCAATCACAGATAAGGGCCGAAATGAAGGCCGACAGCCTGACTATCGGCTGCTGTTAAGTACTGACACTGAAACCCAAAGTCTTCCATTGGATATCCTCAAAGACACACCATTACGAGTGCTCCAGGCCCCGTTGAGCCGCCTTCGGACATGTTCGAGGACTCGTAGGGAACTATCAATTCTCCGGGAAGTTCAGAAACCACTCAAACCACTTCTTAAAGTCTATATCCCTCATTTCCTCCTTGTCCTCTCCAGGGACCAGTGACATCAGCGCCGACGCCAGTCGCGGAATCTGCTCCATATCCTCCCACGCGCTCATGATGGGGAGGAACTCATCATACATGGCCCCCAAGATCGGAACCCTCGAAATCTGGTGGACGTCCCACAGGCTGATTCCCACCTCCTCATGGTGCAGGTGAAAAGTATTGTTCCTAGACGACCATCTGCTCAGCAGGTCCGGCATCAGCTGTTTCGGATGGTAAATGTGGAATTGGGAGGCCCATGTTTCCTCATACAAACCCACTCTCCTCAGCTCGACCCCAAACTCCTCACATGAGGCGCCTACCCAGTAGGCCAATGCCTAGTCATTGGTGAAGTTTCCGCCCTGGCATAGGTCCCACTCATCAGACCACCCCTTCGTCGAATCCTGCAAAGCCGCCTTCAGCATGGTGCAGTACAGAGGAGGGGACGTCTCTGGTTGTAGTGTCTCCCCATAAATATTGTTCACATGGTTATATAGATAGTCAGCGGTGACGGGTGTGAAGTCCTCTCACACATGACCATCGGCCGCCCGGAACCACTGGCGCTGGAATGGCGTGCTCCTGAACTAGCAAGCTGGTTCTTCCCTACTCGCCTCAGGTATGAAGACATCATCCCTCAGCTCGAAGCCATACAATGGCATATTCTTGCTCTGTGGGTAGTTCTTTTGACCCATTGATAGCAGTTCTGTCAAAGAATTATGGACCGAGTGACTTCAGACCATCTCTCCAAGGCCCACACAGTTCACCATCTCATCCCTCCGAGCGGCGTCTGCAAGCACCCCCAACACAGCTTCTCTATGGGCCATTTCGATTGCGGATCTCGAAAAAAAATTAAGTTCAGGTCATGAAGGTTGCACGGGAAGAGCTCTCACAAATCTCGGACAAAAAGCCAAGCAGCAGAGCCTGGCCTAGGATGGAAAACAGATGTTCGCTGGGCGCGAACGCAGAGTCGGAGACTCACGGTTCACCGCGAAGCTCGATTCGTGAAGAGCATACACGGAGTACACAGATCTTTGTGAAGTCGAGAGCAAAAAAGGAAAAAAGTTGCGAGAAGACAAAAGAGAGGTCATCCCCCTATTTATAGTCGGCGATCCTAGAGCTTCGTAGTGCATCCCGCACGATCGGAGCATCGCGGCGCATCCAGACAGCGCGGCTGCTGGCCGCCCCGCGCACCCTCTTCGTGGGGCCGCTTCGCAAACCACTAATTATTTTGGCGATTTTCCCTCATACTTTGACCCTTCATCCCTCTGCGGCTTCAAGTCTGAGGGGGGGCATTTTTTGGCGCCAAAATATTGGACAAAAAATGAAGAAGGAAAAGAAGCATGTGCGCTGCCCCGCGAAGCGCAGCCACGGAGCGCACCCCAGCCCACGTGGCCACCGCGAAGCTCCTGAGGCAGTAACGCTCCGCGAATGGCCTGAAGTTCATGAGCCTGCCGTGATGCTCCCGAGGCAGTAACGCTCCGCAAACATCTGAACGTTCGCGATCCCACAACGAATCAAAGGAGGCGGTAACGCTCCGTGAACGGCCTGACGTTCTTGAACCCGCCATGAAGCTCCCGCCTCACGTGAGCTCTGCTTCGCGGCGCCCCCTTGCCTATAAATACTAGGCTCTCCCTGAGTCTTGTAGGAGGACGATCTGACCTTTTTTCTTCTCATCTCCCGAATCGTGAAGCACCCTTCGACCCCGGGAATCATGAGCTCTGCGAGGTACTTCTACTTCGCGAGATGTCTTTGCCTTGTCTCGTCTTGAGCCCCTCTTCTGAGAGGGATGCCCTTCGTGAAGCCTACGGGCATTCGCGAAGGAAGGGGATTCCCAAGGGAACTCGGGCAGCCGCGGAGCATTTATACTTCACGAAACACCGATCTTGTACTAGTGATCCACATGCCAAGGCGGGGTCGTTGTACCTCACGAAGCACATTGCTTCACATCACCTTGCTTCGCGAGGCACCTCTGCCTTGTGAGGAGGTGCTCCGCGAATACTATTCCACTTCGCATAGCACCTCCCATTAACACCCATTCCCCATGCTAAGGCCAAGGCACTCCACTTCGCGAAGCATAATCCTTTGCTTGGAAATTCCTCTTCTCGTGCGACCCTCCAGGTTTACACGATGTGATTTCAAAGTCCCATTGACAACACCACTCGTAGCATTGCTTCCCCTAATTCTTCTCCGCATAGGCACGCTAACAGATTTTTCTTCTTCGAATAGCCACACTAACGTGGACCCCTCAATGGTTCACTCCACGACCCCCCTTTACCATTTCCTTACCAGTACCTTCCCTACCCCAAGGAGAAGAGGGTACTGGTCATGTTAAGTCCTAGGGGTGTGGAGTAAACCCACCTCGTCTGAGCTGCAAGACGTTAAACATCCAAGCACCTCGTCCTCAACACATGATGTTAAACTGTGATCAGACCCCATGCCTCGCACATGCCCCCCCTGGCTCAGATATTCTCTACGCCACTCATCTCCACGGGAATGGGATCACCCTCACAAGGGATTATATCCTCCCTCTCGGAGTAGCGTATGTCCACTGGAGAAGGGAAACCACCTTGGTATAAGGCCCCAAGACTCTCTTGCGGAATGTGGCACCCATGAACCAGTGGACCCCCCGGGTTCACTTTCACGTCGGTTCACCGACAAAACCCAACCTTAACTATGAGGTATTTGATCCATGTCAAGGCATGGTATGTAGGAAGACCCCCCTGAGGTTCAATCCCATCACTCATTGGTCACTCTGACCTCCTTCATGTTGGTTCACCAACACCCGGGAAGCCTAGTGTGTAATCCCCACACCATCTAGACCAAGGTCTCTTTTCTTTCATGGAATTCCACCGACACCCACCATTCAGCCCGAACTATGAGGATTTTGATCTATATTAAGGTATGGTATGTAGGATTCCTCCATGAGGTTCGATCCCGTCCCCCGGTCATTCCGGCCCCATTCAAGTCGGTTCACCCCGTCCCGCATGACGTTAAACTGTGTCCCACATACCATCTGAACTACGAGGACTTTGATATGTGTCAAGGCACAATACTTAGGAATCCTTCCTGAGGGTCAAGCCCAACTTTACTGTCACCCTTGCGATGGTCCCATGTTATTTTCCCTCTACTTCATCCATCAAACCATCCATCATCCACCCGGATTCTTACCCAGGCCACCACATCCCGGTGGGATCATGCCATTCTACTCCCCTCCACAGCGTCCGAGAAGCCACCCACAAGCTGATCCTGACATCGACACCCCTTCAAGGGAAATTCATCAATCTGATCCACTCCAGCTAGTGTTTTGATCAGGCCGATCTGTCTCCGCTGAATGTTAAACTCGCGGCCTACCTCTTGATAAACATGAGATGCCTGAGGAAAACCTTGGATGGCACGCCTTTGGCGTAACCATCTCCAATGGATTTTAAACCTACGGCATACCCTGTGTTAAATGTGGGAAGCTGAGGAAAACCTCATATACATTCCTATGGCATATGATTCCCCTCCCTCGATGTGGGATGCCTTGGAATTCCGCGCCCTCAAGAATCCCTATGACAGCGGACAAAATACAAACACGCTCATCCCCCACTGTTCAAACACGCTACTGATCCCTCGACGTGACTACTCCACCGACTGATGGTTGCTGCCCTGAACGGACCATTTGGAATGTCCTGACAGAAGCAGTGTAATTAACTGGAATCCATGAAAACATGGAACTGGGAAGAGTTTCACAAACAACGTATTAAATCTATGAGGTAGACCCGGACTAGGTGACGAGTTCCGAGGAGGAATCCATGGAAGGAGGAACCGGCATCCCATCGTCCCGGTTTGGATCAAGGAATAGCCGTCCCTGAACAAGGAACAGATGCCCCCTGCCTTTGGAAAGTGGGAATGCGGGGCAACAGCTGCACGTCCTCCGCAGACGGATGCACACGCCCCGGTGTAAAAGCTTCGGAAACACTTTCTATGTGATTTATGGTAATATTTTGGTTAAAAAAAGTGTTATCAATGAGATTATATTCAGTGAAGTGATTTTGGTACTTCTTAAAGGTTAAATGTATTACATTATGATAATGTGTTAATGGTTTACATGTCTTCTCAAGACTAATAGTTTTAAATCATTATGTCTCACTTACTATGCTTTTTATCTTTATCCCATGTTTTGAAATGTTTTTTACTTGAAATATAGATGAATTGAGTCATGGATAAGATCAAGGAAAAGCTTTTCTATTAAAACATGGGATGATGTCATGTTTTTTAAAAGTTTTTATTTTATAAAAAATGGATAGTGAGCTGAAGTGTCTAATTGTAATATTCAAGTTGTTATAGATTAGTTATGACCTAATTATCTAAATATCTAAACATGAAAAGATTATTGAAGTGAATTAAAGTCAAATTTTTGACATATCATAAGTTTATATAATGTATAAGGCCGATACCTTACAGTTGGTATCACAGGTCAGTTTAGATTACTTTAGAGGTTAGGGTGTTATTTAATCATATGTGAAATGTTTTATATTACCATAATAGTTATCATATAAGATAGATTCATGGATATTTTAGACAAATTGAATGAGTTTAAGATAACATGAATAAGAATATATTAGTGTTTACCCACCTCATAAGATAGTATATGATGATTTTATTGATATACACACACTAAATTTTTTGGTTTTAGTAAATGGATGGATCTAGTATGAACCAATGTGATAATGGATGTGAAGTAAATTTTGACAGTTTTTTGAATGAGTATCTGAATTAAATGGTGCAATGAGAACTCTTGTGGTTATTATTAATCAATATTCTGGTGTCATGATTGACCACTTTAACATTTTATATTTTTCTAAGGATTTATATATGTGAGAAAGGAAACCCTATGAATGTTCCGGTAATGAGCATAAAGGAATATATTTTAGAAACCTATGTGTCAATGATGTGGAATGAAATGCCTAGGAAAATGCTTCAAAGGGGGATAGAAGATGTTATAGATGTAGTAATGAAGGTCATAAAGCAAAAACCTTCCATGGAAAAAGGGAAGCATTTAGTTGACTCCAAAAATGGGAAATAAGATCTTTCTAAGGGATCAATCGAATGTGTTAAATGTGGTGTGCATGGTCATTACACAAATATATTTCATAAGAGGAAGGTTTAGTAATGGTATTAGTAGGATCGTACAAATATATTTTTACCAATACATAATTCCATTCCAATTGATGATGAGGAAACTGAAAATGACCTATGGAAGGTATAGATTAATTCATAGCTAATGTTTTAATATTTCTAAAATATTAGAACATTATGCATGATTTTTTCATAGGAATCAAGTATTGAATAATAAGAGGAAAAAACATGGATAAAGGATAATGATGAATTTTCTATGAATAAGATGTCTAAATTTCAGAAATTCAAGAGTTATGTTAGATATCTAGGTGATGAAATGTTTAAAATTATTAATTCTCTTTTATTGATAGGTTTACCATAGAAGACTTTTCTCATTTATGTGTAACCCTGAATTTTGTTATGTGAAAATTCTATTTGAGGGAGAATTGTCTTTTATTTTTTCGATATAATAATAAATAACTATTTGGGTTTATATGATCCTTGAATTTGAAACAATTACGAGTTATAACTTTTTGAGATGAAAAAGTGAGGTATGAGATAAACATTGAGTTTAAATTATGTTGTGGTTATTTTTTAAGAATTTATCTCATTTTTGGGAATTTTATAAGAATGATATGGTTTTATAAAAAGTAAAACCTACAGTTTGGGTGAAAACATGTCGCGTCCAGCAAGGCCATGGTAATCGAACCCACAACCAAAGGACAACAAGGGTGCATCATCTACCACTGACCTACGTGAAGTCCCTAGTTAGTATGACTTATTATTTTTATATAAATGGTTTTATGGGTCAAGAATATATTGATTTTGGAACTTATATTTTATCAAATGGATGTCCTTAGTATAGGAAAATGATTTGGTGATTAAGCGATAAAGGATATTTTGGAAGATGTTTTCTCTTTTGGGAAACTAAATGCCTAAGAAAAATAGAATTCTATAGGATTTAATTTGAGGAGTAATGGTTGAATTTTATTTTAGAAGAATATATGTTTTTATTGTGCTCTTATAGTGATTTAGGTTAGTTAAGGAAATTATTAACCTATCTTTCAGAATATTATATTAGGTTAATTATTAACCTATCTTTGAGTTTTGGGTTTCAATCTTAGTTTGGTTTATTTTGACGTATTCTAAGGAATCATTGTATTTAATGGTCTTTTTTGAATATTGGGTTTTACTTGTTTAAGATTGGAGATTAATAAAAGTGATTTTTTTATAAGGGATTATCATTTTGGGGATTATCTATTCTTGAACAAACAATTTTGGTTTTAGTTAATGTATAAAGATATGGTAAAATATATAGTTCATCATTTGTAGATTATGTGATTCTATAGAATCTGATTCTAGCACTTCATATGTGACCAAGTCATCTTCAATACTCATCATTTGGAGAAAAGTTGAGTTTATGGTACAAATTTCATAAAGGATGATAGTCTACATGGAAAGTAAGTTTGTTTCCCTATGTTATTAGTAAATCTAAAAAATAAATTCCTCAATATTATTAAAATTATATTAAAACTATAACAAAATTCCTTTACTTTTCCTAATGGAAAATCAAAGACCGTTTAACCCCTCATAAGTCTGCAGTTTTTTATTGGTTAACATTCTCTTGATCTTGTTTTCTATAACTATCCATCAGAACATGATGGTTAGTTTTGTAGGATCGAAATAATGATGTAGATGCTCAATATATAAGAGAGGGGTGAATTGTACACTTAAAAAATTTCCTTAAACAAGGAAATATCTAAGTTTAATAATGTTAAACTAAGAAAATTCACAACACCTCTAACAGTAATTGAAAATTCGGGAAAAAGTATAAAGTTACAAACATCTAGTTCTATACACTTGCTTAAATCTGGAAAGTGATTCTGAAAAAACCAGTTCCAGAAATATGGATCCAGGAAATGAATCTTAACCCAAGTTTACAATATGAGATTATACATTAAAGCGTATAGAATCTAACTGAATAAAAGTACACAAGTGTAAGGAAGTATAAGATGGTTATACTTTCTTAAACATACAAAATGCAGCGGAAAAGATAAACTTGTAACAAAACAAGTAACAAGATATAAATCTTTTAACCCAAAGCGAAGGGTATCCAACAACCTTGGATAAAGGTCACATGATTTATACTTTAAAGAAATTCTGTCTTACCCACACCAAGGTAAGCCGTCGATACGAAGATCGGAGTCTCTATATTGACATCCCCGCAAGCCCTCAACTTCAAGGTAGTTGGACCCTCTGTCTTCCTCAGCAAGGAAGCCCTCGAACTACAAGGTAGTCAGAACCTCTGTCTTCCTATCCCTGGAAGTCCTCGAGTGTAGTTACCAACATTCGGAGTCGCATGAATCAATCCGAACGAGCAGTTCAGTATGCAAAAGGCATGAAAAGCTTCTCTCTCTAGAAATCACCTTGACAGCATGTGGTCTCTAGAGTGATCAACTTCATATTGAGATCTTTCAAATGAGTTTCTATTTATAGGATCGATAGCAACAGTTGGCTCCCTCCTCCAACGGTCATATTTTCCATTAAATTGTGGAGGGACCTGTACATGTGTCACTCAACCAACGAATAGTTAAAAACAGAATGGATGACATCATTTTACAACAAAACATGTGTAAGTGAAAGCACGACATTGTTTTATAAAAAATTGGAGTGTATGTAAAATGTTAAGATTCTAACCAAAAAAATATATTCGGAGTCTATATAACAAGGATATTCAGATTTTGTTTATCAAAAGAATTCGGAGTCGAATTTCATAGTTGTTCGTATCCATAATTCATAATCAGAATTCAAAACCAGGATTCGTAATGAGAATTCTACACTGAAATTCGTAATGTGAATTCGTTAGAGAATTCATAATGAGAATTCATCACAGAATTCTTAATGAGAATTCATCACAGAATTTGTAATGGTAATTCATCACAGAATTCGTAATGAGAATTTATCATCAAAATTTGTAATGGGAATTCGTCATCAGAATTCGTAATGAGTATTCTGGATTAGAATTTGTAATGGGAATTCGTCATCAGAATTCGTAATGAGAATTCATCACAAAATTCGTAATCAGAATTCATCACATAATTCGTAATGAGAATTCATTATAGAATCATTAATGAGTATTCTACCATAGAATTTGTAATGAGAATTCATTACAGAATTCTGAATGAGAATTCAGATCTGGAAATAGAATTCTTCATACCTAAGTATTATATGATTCTGATAATATATATATATATATATATATATATATGAATCCATTTTTTATACTTAAAAAAATGTTTATATGAACAATGAAAACACGAAATAGGTAAATTTACTTAAGGAAATTTTCCTTATAGAAGTAAAACAGGGGTAAAAACATATTTTCTTAAAGATAAGGTGTTTGTGATTTTCAAAACAAGAAGGAAAGGGAAAGTCATAAGAAAAACCTTATTGACTCAAAAATCTACCCTGTTTTGGAAAGCACAAACATCCTTATGAAAAATAATATAAAAACCTATAATAAATTTATAGACTTCAAAATTAAAGCTTATCTCCATTTTTTATGGATGATAGTGAATAAAACTAACCCCCCCCCCTTAGGCATTGGAACTCTAAGGATTGTATTCTGGATTTCCAGAATGAGATTTTCATTATTATAAGTACGAAAAAATTCATAATGAGAAAATCCCCCTTAGATAAGCTCCCCCTTAGGGACAGTTCGTCTTTACCTAGAAATTTATCTTCTCCCTTTATGATTCTTCCTTATCCCCATTTTGAGTAATTTTTTCATTCTCCCCCTTTTTGATTTTCGAAAAGAATTGAGGGGATGTAAAAGATAATAATGTTCCTAAAATATTAGTACATGAAATCAACCAAAAGACAAGTAACCAAAATTTCATTACTATTGGAAAGAACTAGGATAAGGAAAACAATACAACAAAAGATCAAAGTGGTCTATTTTGTTTCTTTTTTATTGGGCATAAGCATTTTTACAATTATCTTCAGCTTCTTAATTTCTTTATGGTCCTCCTCCACTTTCTTCTCTAAAACAATGATTCTTGCCTCTTGAGCCTCCATTGCCACTACCTGAGCTTTATGAGATTCATCATGCTTTACAACATTTTCTTCCAACTGAATCTGAAGATCTTTTTCTTCCCTATAGTACTGGACAAGAGAACTTAGCTTCCCATTTAGATATTTGACCTCCTGCATCTGAACATCCTGCTCAAGAGTTAAATTATTCTCAAAAGAATTTGTAAGATCCTTGATTTTAGAGTCTTTTGAATCAAAAGAATCTTTAACATCTACTTGGAATTGATCAAGCTCTCCCATATTTGGAACAACTTTCTTAGACGAATTGGTAATCTTCCGACAAGAAAATCTATGAGCATCATAATTGATAAGAATGTTTTTGTGATCAGCCTCATGAATAGCACATCCATCCATCACCATGGATACAGAGTCCAAATTTTGATTTATGCTATGCTGAATCATCTGGAATCTGGATTCTATTACTGGAAAAATTGAAAATTTTTCCACCAGCTTCATTAGGGACTATTCAACAAAGTCATGTCCAATGAAAGATGACTCCAATTCTAATATTCCGGCTGGAGATGGTTCTTCCTCTAATTGTATCAGCTTCATTTTGTATGATCCTCCAGCTTCTTTCTTTCTTATAATATATTTCATTGGAGTGTCAACAACCACTTTCTTTACTTTATCATCTTTCGGAATGGTCTGTTCATCAGAATATTCTTGCTCACTTTCGGAAAGTTGAACACTCTCATCTTCATCAACTTTCTCCTTCTCTGCTCTAGCTTCAACATCCTCACGTTGTATAAGGTCATGATTGTGACTTTCTTCCTCAGACGTCTTGTTCACTTCCTCTTCACCTTTCTCATCAACACTAGGTGTAACAAAAAAAATTCAGAATGGGTAAATTGACAGATGCTATGTTAGTGGCCTTCAGAATAGATTGAACAATCTCTGCCTCTGACATCTTCTTTTTCAACTTCTTCTCCTTAGATTTCATTTCTAATTCATCAGCCGCTTTCTCTTTCAAGGTCTTAGCCTCAGCAGGGTCCAATCTGAATTTAGGCTCCCCTTATTTCCTTTATTCTTTATCTTTCCTCCACTTGGAAACTACCTAATCTGTATAAGCCTTTTATTTCATGGGTTTAGGGGGTGCGGATTGAGTTTCCTTAGACTCAGGGGCATTCTCAGAAACTTCCAATTCCTTCAATTTTCTTTTCTTCTCAGCTTTATTTGATGGTTCTAGAGTTTGTTGATCGTTCTGAGCTACCTCAGCCTCTTCCTTTGGTAAATAATAGAATTATCCAGATTCAACAGAAAAATCCATTTTAATCCTCTTCAACGTATCATCACTAAAAAGAATTACCTTTCAATTCCTTTGCTTGGAAATTCAGGAAACTTTAAACGAATCAAGACAGTTAATAATAATATTGGAAAGAAAGGCAGGATACATTATAATCTGAGCTTTCAGATTCCCTTCTTTAATATTCTTAACTGTAATCAAAACATGCCTCATCAAATTTAACTTCCATTGATTTGCCAAGAAATCTTGGATATAAATGTCACTTTTCTTGAGGTTATTCTTATTAACCCTTCTTGGTATGAAAAAACCTTGTACCCACAGTTGTATAATCCGATTATTCGAAGAGACGAGAAATCTTAGCGGTCTTGAAATCTTTAAGTCCAAGGAATTCTTTGGCCGTCACTTTATTGAAACTTCCTTTCTCATCAGGTAGATTATGTGAGAAAAATTCAACTTCACCATCTTATGATAAAACCACCAAGCTCACAACCTTGGTTTAAGAAAGCTTGTAAGTCTTACCATAGCTTTTAAAAGAGAATTTTTCACTGTCATCTTCTTCATAAAAGGAAACAGATTCATAGAATTCTACAAGAAAATCTGTATAAACCGGATCCTGATTTACTATATTTGACAAGAATACATTCTTCCAGCCATTGAGTTTTATGTTCTTAGATATAAGAGAATCATACTTATAGAAATTTGGATGCACTAGCCTCTCCCTATAAACTAACCACTTAAAAATGGGCATCGTTGTTGACATATCTTGAGAAGTGGCTTCTACCGACATCCGGAAGTGAAAGCTTATGAAGAAATTGGAACGGACTTGGGAAATATCGGAGCGGCCATAAGTTAGTAGAATAGAGCTTCGAGACACAAATGCTTGATATCCGATGTGGGACAACCCTCAAGGGTCCCCTTTATATTGGCGTTGAGGCGACGGTTCAACTTCCATGGTTGATCGAATGGTTGAGAAACATTGAGATTTGATCTGATGATTGAGAAACAATCCCTGAGGAAAACATGACTCCGATCATTTGATGTTTTAAGAAAAAAAATCGGATTTAAGAAAACTAGAATTCGAAAAAATTAAAAACACATAAGAAAAAACTAGCAAGTAAAATTTGATTACAAAGACTCAAGTAAGGAAATAATACCTTTCGGATTGGCTAGAATGATTGTTTCTAATCGGTGATTTTCTTCTTGATGAAAATTTGACTACGGATATCTTACTATTAAAAACTCAAGAACAAAAAAACCATGAGTACCAAAAAAAATCATTATGGAAAAAAAATCTTCGTACGAAAATTTCATTAAGAAAATTTTCAGTACGAAAATTTCATTACGAAAATTCTCAGTATGAAAATTTCATTACGAAAATTCTCAGTATGAAAATTTCATTATGAAAAATTTCAGTACAAAAATTTCCTGCACGAAAACTTCATTACAAAAATTTCAAGTACAAAAACTTCATTATGAAAATTCTCAGTACGAAAATTTCAATACGAAAAATTTCAGTATGAAAATTTCATAAATAAAAAAATTCAAAAGCTCATTAAGATTTTTTTTTTGGAAAAGCTCATTCCGAAAAATTTCAAAATATCACTATGAAATTTTTTTTGAAAAGCTCACTACGAATTTTTTTTGAAATGATCACTACGAAAATTTTTGATAAGCTAACAAACAAATGTACTCCCCCTATAAAAGAAGTTTATTACTGTATAAAGATTATTTAAACAGGAAGTTAATAAAGAAATATTAACTTATGATTATCATTCCTAACTTTTTTTAATGTATTCAAATCTATTAGAAGGTAAAGATTTTGTGAAAATATCAGCAAGTTAATCTTGCGTTCTGATAAACTGAAGAATGATATCTCTTTTTGTGTGTGATCCCTAATAAAGTGATTCCGAACATCTATGTGATTTTCAAGAGAGTGATGTGCTGGGTTTTTACTAAGGGAAATGGAACTTGTGTTATCACACAAAATTTGAGTCTTAGTAAAACTAAATCCATATTCTGTGAGTGTGTGTTGAATCCACAACACTTGAGCACAACAACTTCCACCTGCTACATATTCAGCTTCAGCAGTGGAAAGTGATACTGAGTGTTGCTTCTTGTATGACCATGAAACTAACGAATCTCCTAAAAATGACATGTTCTAGATGTAATTTTTCTATACATTATACACCCACAAAATTCAGCATCTGAAATGCTTTTTAGAAAAAAAAATAATTTCCAAAGGTATAAAATAGTCATAGATCCATGGTTCCCTTAAAGTAGCGAAAAATTCTTTTCACTTCCTTTAAATGTGATTCCTTAGGATTGGATTGATATCTTGTATATAATCATACTGAAAACACCAAATATGGTCGAGTAGCTATCATGTAATGTAAACTTCCTATCATACCTCTAAAATAAGTTTGATCTACTTGTTTCCCAGCTTCATCAAGATCAAGTGTTTTTGAGGTACCAATAGGAGTACTTATACTCTTAGTGTTGTCATATCCATACTTTTTAAGAAGAAATTTAATATACTTATATTGAGATATATATGTTCCTTCTGGTTTTTGAGAAATTTTAAAACCATGGAAAAATGTTCACTCACCCATCATACTCATTTCAAACTCAGATTTCATTATATTTGCAAAGGAATTAGTTAATGATTTCTAAGTTGAACCAAATATGATGTCATCAACATATATTTGAACAATAAAAACATTTTTTTATCTTTCTTTATAAAAATGGATGGATCTTCATTTCCCTTAAGATAGTTATTTTGAAGAAAAAATCTAGTTATTCTATCATACCATGCTCATGGAGCTTGTTTAAGGCTATACAAAGCATTGGTATGTCTAAAAACATGATCAGGATTTTTTTTGTCTTCAAAGACAGGAGGTTGTTCAAAAGAAAATTCCTCTTGGACATAACCATTAATAAAAGAACATTTTACATCCATTTGAAAAAGTTTAAAATTGAATAATGCTTCAAAGGAAATTAAGATACGAATAGATTCATTTCTAGCTACTAGAGCATAGGCTTCTTCATAGTCTATTCCCTCTTGCTGATTATAGCCTTTAGAAACTAGTCTAGCTTTATTTCTAACAATGACTCCATTTTCATCACACTTATTTCTGTAGACCCACTTTAATCCAATAACAGAAGTTTCCTTGGGTCTTTCAACCAAGGTCCAGGCTTTATTCCTTTCGAATTCATTTAGCTTATCTTGCATGGCTCTAATCCAATAATCATCACCTCGAGCTTCAACAGTGCTTTTTTGTTCTAATTGGGAAATAAAGTCTAGATGTTCGACTTCATTCCTCAAGTAACTTCTAGTCCTTACAGGTTTATGTACATTACCAATGATGCTATCACTAGGACGATTCTTACGAAACACCTGACTTGGGTTTTGTAAAACTTTTTCATCAACATAGGGTAGAAAGTCTTCTAGGGTAAATGTTTCAGAATTATTTTCTGGAACACTTTCCTTATCAGAAGGATCTTCTAACAAAGGTTGATAATTAGTTTTTGAAAACACATCCGAGGATTTAGGTTGGGATGGTTTCAAAAAAAAAGGATCAGACTCATCAAATTTTACATGTACTGTTTCCTCAAAAGTACAGGTGTTTTTTTAAACTCTATTAGCTTTATAAGTTGTGGAGTAACCTATGAAAATTACTTCATCATATTTTGGTGCGAATTTTTGTTGATTATCTTTAGTATTAAGTATGAATACCTTGAAACCAAAAACTTTGAAGTAGGAAAGTCTAGGTTTTCTACCATTCCATAACTCAAAAAAAGTTTTATTAAGAAAAGGTCTAATCAAAACTCGATTTATATCATAACAAGAAGTACTTACAGTTTCATCCCAAAAATTTCTAGCTATAGAATATTAAATCAACATGGTTCTAGTTATCTCTTTAAGAATTCTATTTCTTCTTTCAACTACACCATTTTTTTGAGGAGTTCTATGTGATGAAAATTTGTGAGTAATACTTTTTCTACTACAAAAAGATTCAAAATCAGAATTTTTAAATTCTCCTCCATGATCACTATGAATAGTTTTAACTGGAAGGTTTTTCTCATTTTTAACTTGGGCTATAAATCTTTTGAAATAAGAAAAGGCTTCAGACTTCTTTGCTAGAAAATATACCCATTTAAATCTAGTGTAATCATCAACTAGAACAAACACATAGTGTTTTCCTCCAATGCATCCAGTTTGTGTTAGACCACAAATATCCACGTGCACCAACTGTAACACATCAGTTGGTGAGACCTCACTGATTGATTTAAAACTAGATTTATGTTTCTTTCCATATTGACATGGATCACAAACTTTAGAATAATCAAAAATAAGCTCTGGTATATCCTTATCTATTTTTTTCTTAGAGAGTTTACATAAGTTTATAAGGTTACAGTGACCTATTCTTCTATTCCATAACCAAGAATAATATTCCAATGCACTTAGACAAGGTAAGTCTTGGCTCCTTGGGTCTTCTCAGTTCAAATTGTAAATATTCTCTGGCCTATGGGCAGATAGAATAAACTCTTCCTTGGAATTGTGTACTAAGAACTTATCATTCCTAAAATTCACAAGGTATCCTTCGTCACGTAATTGACTTATGCTAATGAGGTTGTGCTTAAGACCCTTAACAAACAAAAGATTTTAAATCAAAGTTTTACCAATAAAAACAATATTACCTATACCAATAATTTATCCCTGAGCGTTGTCTCCGAATGTTTCTTTTCCTCTTTTCGTCTTGATAATCTTTTCAAAATAGTTTTTTTTACCGATCATATGCTGGGAACATCCACTATCCATGTACCATGTATTGTTGTTTGTACATTCCCTATTTTCCTAGAAATAAGAAAAAGTTAGGATTTTTGAATCCAAACTTGTTTGGATATGAGATTTTCATAAAGTAAAATTTTGGGTACCCACATATTTTTAGAAAAATAAGCCTTATGAAAACCTAAAGATTGGGTTTTGATTAAAGAACAATTCTTTTCCTAGTGACCACCACATTGAAACATGGTACAAATTGGGTCACTTTGAGGAACAAATTAGTTGTTACTAAAAATTGGTTTAGCATGGGTATAAAAAAATCCGGACTTGTTTCTTAAAGGTAATATTTTTTAATACATATTATCAAAAAAAAATTTACCTATGGTAATGTTCGACAAACACTTCTTTATGGTAAATATTTATGACTTCAGTTTTATAACCAAGCTTTTATCTTCAAAGTCATTAGATTTGGATGTAAAGCTAGGCTCGAAAACACTTTTCTTATAAATTACTTTTTCTAGATCTATTGAAAGTTTATTCTTCATAGAATTTACTTCCTCAAGACTTTATGGAATTATTATAAAATAACCATTTTTCTTATCATGATCTTTAGAAAGATATGATATTTCTTTAGAAAGAATTGTATTCGTTGAATTTGCCTTATCAAGTTTTTTATTGAGTTTTGAATTCTCAATCTCAAGAAGTTCAGCAAACCTAGAAACTTCTTTATAGGTAGGTAAAGTATTTTCATTATCAGAAGAGGATTCTTCATCTGAAGAGTTATAATATTTACTATCATTATAATTTAAAGAAAAATTGGTCAATGATTCATCATTGTGTACCTTAGACATAAAGAAATGATTGTTAATAGGTAATTTGGCTATAAGACCAAGATTCTTATGTCTAGAAGATTCATAATCCAAAGATTCATATGGAGAGTCACAACCACTGGCACTCCAAGTATCATTAGCTTTCAGAACTTTCTTAGATTTAGCTTTATAATACTTCTCCATATTCCTTTCAGAATGCCTCTCTTTTCATTCTTTCTTCTTGAGCAAAGGACAATCAGGTCTTATGTGTCCAACTATATTGCATTCATAACATGTGACTTCTGAATATTTCTTATCTTTTCATTCCTTCTTCTCATACGTGTATTGGAGATTTATTTGTCCATCTATCTTGTTCATCCTTCGAGAATGATTTCCTACTCATTCTCTGAGACTTTACTCTCATTAGATTTGGATTGGATAACAACCTTCTTAGATTTGGATCTAGTTACTCTCTCAGGAGTCTTAGATTTCATGTGATTTGATGTTGTAGTAAAAGAAACAGTACCATTACCATTCTTATTTTTGATGTTGTTAGCATCTCTCTTCATCCATGTTTCATGTTGAAGAAGAGTTACAAACAACTCATCTAAGGAAATTTGAGTAACCTTCTTGTTCTCATCAATAGCTGTTCTCTTTGATTCCCACTCATTGGAAATAATATCAATGATCTTGTCAGCAAGTGCTTTATCATATAGACCTTTCTCTCATATATATTGTAAGATATTCATGATAGTCATAAATCTTTGTTTCACCTAACAAATGGGTTCTACATAAGGAATGTTAAAACCATGATACTCATCTCTAATCATGGCTCTTCTGGTCTGAATCAGATTGGATGTATCAAAATTTGTAACATCTAGTTTCTTCCATATACAGTTACCTTCTTCACAAGAAGAAATTTGGCTATATATATTCATAGTCATTGAACATAGTAAAGTATTGCATACCATATAATTTAATTGAAAATCATTCTCCTCTTGGTTTGTGAAAGTACTAACTTCCTTATCAAGAATTTGATAACCTCCAGTAAGCATAAAAAAAATTCTACTCCATTTTTGATAACGAAAGTCTTCATTCGATCTCTCCAATACTCATAATCATTACCATCAAAAATTGGTGGTCTTGTAGGATTTAGGTTGTCGATGGAACCAACATTGATTCCTGGCATCTTAAAAAACATTCTACACAAAAACTTGTTAATACCAAAAGATCGGATTCATGGAGAATATTCCTAAGCAAGAAAAATATATAACAATGAAAAACTGAGCAAGAAAAACTTAAATGTGAGTATAAGTATTTCAGATACCTCCTTTGATACCAATTTTAGGATCGAAATAATGATGTAGATGCTCAATATACAAGAGGGGGGGTGAATTGTACACCTTATAAATTTCCTTAAAAAAGGAGAGATCTAAGTTTAACAAAGTTAAACTAATAAAAGTCACAACACCTCTATCACCAATTGGAAGATTGGAACAATGTATGAAGTTAAAAACTTCTATTTCTATACACTTTCTTAAATATGGAATGTGATTCCGAAGAACCGGTTCTGGAAATATGGATTCAGAAAATGAAACTTAACCACAGTTTACAATATGAGAATATACCTTAAATCATAGAGAATCTAACTAAATCAGAGTACACAAGTGTAAGGAAGTATAAGATGGTTATACTTTCTTAAACATACAAAATACAATGGAAAATATAAACTTGTAACAAAAAAAAGAAAAAGGATATAAATATTTTAACCCAAAGAGTAGGGTATCCGAAAACCTTGGATAAAAGTCCATTTATTTATAATTTCATGAAAATCTGTCTTACCCATACCCGGGTAAGCCCTCGATATGAAAATCGGAGTATCTGTCTTGCTATCCTCGCAAGCCCTCAACTTCAAGGTAGTTGGATCCTCTATCTTACTTAGCAAGGAAGCCCTCAAACTTCTAGGTAGTCGGCACATTTGTCTTCCTATCCCCAGAAGCCCTCAAATGTAATCACCAACATTCGGATTCGCATGAAGAAATCTGAATAAGCAGTTTAGTATGAACAAGGCATGAAAAGCTTCTCTCTCTAGAAATCACCTTGACAACGTGTGGTCTCTAGAGTGATCAACTTCATATTGATCTCTTTCAAATGAGCACCTATTTATAGGCTCGGTAGCAACGGCCAGCTCCCTCCTCCAATGGTCATAATTTTCCTTAAGTTTCAGAGGGACCTATATATGTGTCACTCAACCAATGGTTAGTTAAAAACATAATGGATGACATCGTTTTATAAAAAAACATGTGTAATTGAAAGCATGACATCGTTTTATAACAAACTTAACAAATCGGAGTGTATGTAAAAAGTTTGGAGTCTAAACAAATAATATATTCGGATTCTATATTACAAGGATATTCAGATTCTGTTTATCAGAAGAATTTGGAGTTGAATTTCATAAATGTTCGTATCTATAATTCGTAATCAGAATTCACAACCAGAATTCATAATGAGAATTCTACACTGAAATTCATAATGAGAATTCGTTAGATAATTCGTAATGAGAATTCATTATAGAATTCGCAATGATAATTCATCACAAAATTCATATTGAGAATTCATCACAGAATTCATAATGAGAATTAATCATCAGAATTGGAAATGAGAATTCATCATCAGAATTTGTAATGAGTATTTTGCATTAGAATTCATAATGGGAATTCATCATCAGAATTCGTAATGAGAGTTCATCACAAAATTCGTAATGAGAATTCATCACAGAATTCATAATGAGTATTCATTACAGAATTCATAATGAGTATTCTACATTAGAATTTTTAATGAGAATTCATTACAAAATTCGGAATGAGAATTTGGATCCTGAAACAGAATTCTTCAAACCTAAGTATTATACGATTCCGAGAATATAGATATGAATTCATTTTTTATACTTAAGAAAAATTTTGATATGAACAATGAAAACAAGAAAGAGGTAAATTTCCTTAAGGAAATTTTCCTTATAGAAGTAAAACAGGTGTAAAAACATATTTTCATAAAGATAAGGTGTTTGTGATTTTCAAAACAATAAGGAATAGAAAATTCATAAAGAAAACCTTATTTATTCAACAAGTTTCTCTTACATATTAATGTTTTCTTACATGGAATCATAATATGTGTTATCTTGAGGGACCTTTTTAATTCTCTTTATCTCTTTAAAATTGTTATTATTCACTCCTTTTACCGATGTGGGATTTTCATTGAAGTTTTCGAGCACAATTTTAAAATTGTGAGGTCGCAATTTCCAAAAGGGGGAGGATGTAACGACCAAGATATTTATAGAATAATAATTTCTAATATATATTAATATTTATGAATAATATTTTAATTTTATGTTAAGTAGGACACTTTTTCTGATAGCATACTCAACGTGCAACAATGGGTTTCTTTGAAATCTTACATTGCACACAACTTTGAGTTATACCAAAAAATAATATAATAATATTATTCTTTTAAATGGTAGAAAATGCATAGCCTATAAGGCCCCAGCCTTGAACCTTACTTAATATTGAATTATTACAAGATTACACATTGAGGATCTTTTCAGGTTTAGAGTTTTAGAGAATTAGATCATAAAACTTGCATTATATTCCACATTTAAACAAAGTGGTTACATAAAAGATAGTATTCATTTTTTTCATCAATGGAAACATATTTAAAATAAAACATGGATTCTTTCTTGACACTTCCTTGAAAATATCATCATATCATGTACCTTTCCCTTGAACTGTGAAAAAAATTTCAAAAAAACTTGGGATGAGCATAAAAAGCTCAGTAAAGGTTATAAAAATATGGAAAGGAAACATGAGTTCATATATACATAAGAATGAAATCATACTTTACCCATAAAACATAGGCACTTTAACATACCTCATCAAATCATGAATAAATCATAGAAATCATAAGACATAAAAGGTAACTTGATGCATTCATAACATTCTTACGTAGGGAGTAACCCTCTTGGTTACGTTTAGAATACCGACCACAGTATATTCCCTAAATCTCTTTGGAGAAACCTTAACGTTTCACTCCTTCGCATTACCCAATGCATTGGAGAGATATATCGGTCTCACCCGCCCTTAGTTTATCACAGAACCACCCATTTTCACAACAATTCCCAAGAACCATAACATAAACTTATCACATAAAACATGCATAAAAGAAAACATAACATTTCCACATTTCAATCATAATATAATATTTTAGGATTTTGAAATAATTAGTCCATTCTAAACAAAACCATTTTCAAAAAGCATTTAAAACATTTGATAAAGAGATTTTTTAATCAAAGTGTCCCATACCACCTTGAATCTTTTAAAATTTTAAACCATTAATATCCATATAAATAAATCATTAAAACCATTTTTAAAGCATGGATATTTATAAGAACAAATCATTAAAACATTTAAAGTGATATTTTGGTTAAAGGGTTTTTACCAAAATTAGAGAAACTTGAATACAATAATTGAGGAATAATATTTAATCAGAACTTTATAATATCATGAGAATAAATGGATTCATGATATAATATTCCAAAGGACAGTATATACACCATATAAGAGTTAATTGGTGCATAACAACAATGAAATCTCAATAGAAATGTAAAATGTGATGAAATCCCTTATAAAGAAGGTATCCTTAAATTAAGGATAAATCAATCTCAAAATTATGTGTGACAAATATAAATACACCCAATATAAGTGTATATTAAGGGTAAAACAATAAAATTTCATTCACACATATTCAAAGGATGACATATTCAATAACTACATGTTGAACCCAAAGAAATCAAAATTGGGTTAAAAAGTTCCCTTGGTAAAATTCGACAGCCTAACGGTGTCACTTCAAAATTCCGAAAATGAGTTGATGAGAGATAAAAAGGGTATCTCATCACTTGGACATAAAATTTACATCAATAAGGATATATAAGAACATATACCAACATAATAGTATGTTAATTAAAAGACCTAACAAATTAAGTCTTTTAAAAAGAGGAGGGTGAAAGGTTCCCTTACCGACATGGGTATCTTTCAAAACATACACCCCGTGAAAGAAGGAAAATAAAAAATTGATGTAAATACTCATAAATGAAATTATATTACACAATGAGTAAAATAATTGGCATTACATACACCACTCAAATGAAATTGTGGCAAATGTAGCATAAATCTCACGGGAATAAAAGTGAGATGAAAAATACCTTATGAAAACTCAGCAGCCTAACGACGACACTTAAAACTTCCAAAAATGGATTGATGAGATCAAATAGGGTATCTCATCATATTAAAATTAAATTTAAATCAAGAGGAATATAAAATAACATCCCCCATCATAACAAATAGGATCATAAAAGAAGTGACATAAAGGAGAGTACTTAAAAAGAAAAAGAGAGGTTAGATCTCTTACGAAAATTTGGCAGCCTAACGGCGCCACTCAAAACATCCAAAATGGATTGATGAGAGAGAATAGGGTCTCTCATAATATGAACATAAAAATTACAGTAAGATTAATATAAATGAATATCCCAATAACAATAAAGATGATCTTTAAAAGGAATGACATAAAAGAGTGTACTTTAAAAGAAAGAGAGGAGTCGGATCCCTTACCTCAAGTCCAACTTGTCTTGTTCGTTTCTTTATATTCCTGAATAATAAAATTTGGTCAATTTATAATTTCCTTAGGACCTCCTTTAAATATTATTATTCAGTTCATATCACATATTATAATGTTATAATAATTGTTTAATAATGTTAGTTCATATCAGACGTTTTTGCTGATGTTTGGTACATGAGTCAAAAATAAACTTGTTTGAAAAATTATTGTCCATGTAGTTATAAGTAAATAATTTCCATAATAGTATTAATGATTAAAATATCATATATATCCAGTACATATTCATTTTATACTATTCCATATCATTTGGAGATAAAAAATGAAAAGCACCATTCATGGAGAGGGTAGGTCGTACGTACGCATGAACGCTACTTTCATTTTTTTATTTGTCATATTAACGGAATTAAAAATAAATGATATATATATATATATTATAATTCCAGTATAATATATATGTTATATAGGTCAAATATGATCATTAATTTCATTCTATATATGTTCCATGTATTGCATGTATGAGTCACATCACTTGAGGGGGCGGTAGTCCGCACTTCCTCATATGAAATTATCGCATTTACACAACATGAAAAGAATAAAGGTATGTTTTAAATATAAACTACAGAATGATATAGTAAACATAAATACCATATATATAATATATAAAATATATTGACATCATAATGGCCACCTTTAAAGGTGTTAAAAGAATATTGAACAAACATCATTACGTGAGGCAGAAAATCGACAACCACAGAAACAGTATGTTCTTTAACCATTAGACGAAGGTGTGTGTAAGTGTAGCTCGAATCCATATTATAACAACATCCTAGTATATTTAATATACTGTAGTTTTTACAAAAGAAATGAATAAAAAGAGTTTATGGGGTTGGAGAAGCAAAATAACACAAAAGGACATAAGTGAAGACATTACCTTAAAATCGGGTAATTCCCTTTGGTTTGAGCTCGAAGGCTTACTTGGGAAGACTTCTGCCCAATGTGAGGATTCAATGAGTTATAGAGGGATGTGTAGAGACAAAATGGGTAGGTTTTGGCCGAGCCAAAGGCTTTGGAAGTGTGGGTAAGGAGGTAGAGGTGGGGGCCTTTTATAAGAGGAGAGGAGGGGCACTCTTGGAAAGTAAAGAAATGTTACTTTATTTGAAAATGAGTTTCGGATTTAAAAGGTCCCACATTGATATAATTAGAGGCTAAGGTGATAAGGTTTATAAATAGACTCATCCAATAGGTTTTGGACATGTGTAGGTCTTATATTTTACATTATCTTTCCATTTTATTTAAATCGTTACATAATTGGGTAATCGCTGCATCATCATCATGTCATAAATAATATAATATATTTAATGTCTAAAAATTATAAAAAAATATAATATGATGTAGGAAATATTTTTAGATTTCCAATGAATATTTATAGTCAAAATTATGAATTGTATAACCCCATGTAAAAATTGTTTTAGTAAAACATTTCATGTTTGTCTCATTTTTACTTTAACATTAAATAAAAAGATATTTATGTCATTTTCCAACCAATGTGGCTCCATGGGGTCCCCAAGTTGACCCATAGATTTTATTGGTAGGCCATGACACATACAATGAGTGTAGTACATGTTTCTAGGTCATTTCATTTTATTGAAGCATTATTCTTACCTTTAACTACACTAATTACCTCTAATCGCGATTAAAAACTTAATAAGTTACTATTCACCAAAAATATTATTTTAATCCCATTGAAACACATTTTACTTCTTAATGACAACCATGTATGTCGGATTTTTGAAATTCAAAACACAATGTTGGAAAAATTTCATTTAAACGGAATATCAGTTTTTATAAGTACCACTTAGTGGTTTCACTATTCATCAAAAATTGATGTTTTTCAGAAAATTACCAAAAGTTCACCCTAAGCTATATTTGATATTCCGAATTCAAAATTGATGTCTATTTTAAAAAATTCAAAACATATAGGTCGCATTAATTAATTTAATAATTAATTCTTGTTATCAAAACAAATAGCGTGTTTTTATGAAACAAAATGTATCAAAAGATTGACACTAGTTTAAGTCCGATTTCAAAGTGAAATTAATTCCAACGCCCACTATTGGATTAAATGGTAAAAGTATATTCTAATTTTACTTTAAAACCAATTCAAAATATAATCTAATAATATAAATAAATTAGAATAAAAGGGGGTTTTGAATTAAAATACAACATTTTTCACTATTCATTAAAAATTGAACTTTTTCGGAAAAATACCAAAAATTTACACAAAGTAAATTTTGATGTCCCGATTCTAAAGAAGAATTTTATTTTTTCAAATATAACACATAAAATCATCAAAAAGTGGATTTTAAAGAGGTTCGCCATCAAAAGGTGGTTAATCGACCTTTTAATGAATATTAGAATGTTTACGCTTAAAATTGGATTCATTTGCATTTTTAATCCTCTAACATTTATTGTAAAAAGTAAAAATATTTGACAAACATATATAATCATTTTGTAGTAAGATCTATTCATTCCCGCCATTACAATGGCTAGGCGTTAACTACTATTTAAAATAATATTATTTTATTATTAGAGTGCAAAGTAAGATTCCCAAGAAACTCGCTGTTGCGTGTTGGGTACGCCATCGAGCATAGCATCCCCTTTAAAGTAATATTAATATTTTATTCAAAAATATGGATAAATATAAAAATGTCATATTCTTTATTTACCTGGGGTGTTACATCCTTCCCCCCTTTTGGGAATTGCGTCCTTGCAATTTTAAAATTGATCTTGGAAACATCCTTGAAAGTCCCACATCGGAACAAGAGTCGGTAAAACAATCACTTTAAAATAAATAAAGTTAAGTACAGAGGTCACCCGAGTTAACCCATACTAGGATTACATGTAGGAAAACATGGACATGGAGGAGAAAACATAGGGTCATGTTCTGGTGGAGAGTGATAGAAAACATGTTTAGGATAAAGTTGACTACAAGAAAATCACAAACTTGTGATGGGTTAAACAGTATTCGATTCCCCAGTAGGAAAAGTTAATAGACAACATTTTTTTTAAGTTACTTTTTATTGAGGAATTTATTCATAAGAAAACATAATCACTTATCATGTTGACTTTCAACTTTTATTAGATTCCTTACACAAACTCATATTTTCTCCAAAAGATGAGTATTTAGGAAGACTTGTTCACATTAAGAGTACTATAATAAACTTCTAGAGAATCACCTAATCCACAAAAGAGAACTATATACTTCCCATGTCTTTATAATTTAACCAAAACCAAAACCAAAATGGTTAGTACAAGATTAGATAATCCAGAAAAGGATAACCCTTTATAAAAAGTAAATCTATTCTTAATCACCAAAATTTGTCCAACAAAACCCAAAGTTCAACGAGGACCATTTGATAAACAATTTGTCGATAAAATTCTTCAAAGGAAACCAAAATAAGATTAAAACTCAAATATTTGAAGGATTTAGTCACATATTCTTCCAAGGTACACATTAACTTTTATCTCCAAATAACATCAGTTACTCTTAAATTCTCATATTGAAAAGTAATTAACCTAATCACATATCCTCAATGATAGGTTAATCATTTCCATAAATAACCCAAAATAAAATTACTCTTGATTCCTAAAATCATCTAACTAAAAATAATTAGTCAAACTTACCAGGGACATCACGTAGTCCAGTGGTAGGCGATAAATAACAGTCACACTTTGGTTGTGGGTTTGATTCCCGCATCTTTGTCTGACGCGACGGGTTGTCACACGGTCTGTGTGTTGTCCTTTTTCCAAAACTATATAATTCTTAAATCATTCCCCAAAACGAGATAAAATCTTCAAAAATAATCATAAAATATTTTAACCTCATGTTTATCTCATGCCTTTCATTTTCCATCATAACATATAATAACCCATAATTACCTCAAAAGTAAGGATCATATAAACTCTAATGGTTACCTTATTAATTATTACCTGAACTTCCACATCGATTAGTCATCTCGTACATGATGCATTACAGATCATACCAATGTTCAAGTGGTTGATCATGACTCCATGATAGTTGGTTTAGAACATCCACAAGTTTCCTCATTGAATCCCCCATTTTATCTAGTATCTTAATCAGAGAACCACCACAGTTTCCTTCTAACCTGTTGTCTCTTTGGTGCCTAATAGATCCATCCATTCACTAAAAACAGAAATGTCAGTGTGAGTATATCAACAAAAGAATCATGTACTAATGAGGATGGTAAATACTAAGATATACTTACTTATTCACTTTATCTAAAACTATGAATCTTTCTGAAATCCTAACCATTATGGTAATGTCACTTATGCTTAGAGAATACCCTAACCTCTAAAGTTATCTAAACCGACCTCTGATACCAACTATAAGGCCCCAAACTTAAACCATACTTAATCTTGAGTTATTACAAGATTACACATTGAGGATCTTTTCAGGTTTCGATATTTAGAGAATTAGATCATAAAACTTACATTACATTCCACATTTAAACAAAGTGGTAACATAAAAGATAATATTCATTTTTTTCATCAATGGAAACATATTTAAAATAAAACATGGATTTTTTCTTTACACTTCCTTGAAACTATCATCATATCATGTACCTTTCCCTTGACCTGTGAAAAACATTAAAAAAAACTTTGGATGAGCATAAAAAGATCAGTACGGGTTATAAAAATATGGAAAGGAAACATGAGTTCATATATACAGAAGAATGAAATCATACTTTACCCATAAAAAATAGGCACTTTCAAATACCTAATCAAATCATGAATAAATCATAGAAATCATAAGACATAAAAGGTAACGTGAGGGATTCATAACATTCTTACATAGGGAGTAACCCTCTTGGTTATGTTTGGAATACCCACCACAGTATATTCCCTAAATCTCTTCGGAGAAACCTTAACGTTTCACTCCTTCGCGTTACCTAATGCATTGGAGAGCTATATCGGCCCCACCCGCCCTTATTTTATCAAGAAACCACCCGTTTTCACAACAATGCCCAGGAACCATAACATAAACGTATCACATAAAACATTCATAAAGGAAACATAACATTTCCACATTTCAATCACAATATAATATTTTAGGATTTTTAAATAATGAGTCCATTCTAAACAAAACCATTTTCAAAAGCATTTAAAACATTTAATAAAGATATTTTTGAATCAAAGTGTCCCATACCACCTTGAAGCTTTTAAAATTTTAAACCATTAATATCCATATAAATAAATAATTAAAACCATTTTGAAAGCATGGATATTAATAAGAACAAATCATTAAAACATTTAAATTGATATTTTTGTTAAAGGGTTTTTACCAAAATTAGAGACACTTGAATACAATAATTGAGGAATAACATTTAATCAGAACTTTATAATATCATGAGAATAAATGGATTCATGATATAATATTCCAAAGTACATTATATACACCATATAAGAGTGAATTTTTGCATAACAACAATGAAGTCTCAATAGAAATGTAAAATGTGATGAAATCCCTTATAAAGAAGGTATCCTTAAATTAAGGATAAATCAATCTCAAAATTATGTGTGACAAATATAAATACACCCAATATAAGTGGATATTAATGGTAAAAAAATAAAATGTCATTCACACATATTCAAAGGATGACATATTCAATAACTACATGTTGAACCCAAAGAAATCGAAATTGGGTTAAAAAGTTCCCTTGGTAAAATTCGACAGCCTAACGACGTCACCTAAAAATTCATAAAATGAGTTGATGAGAGATAAAAAGTGTATCTCATCACTTGTACATACAATTTACATCAATATGGATATATAAGAATATATCCCAACATAATAGTATGTGAATTAAAAGACATAACAAACGAAGCCTTTTAAAAAGAGGAGGGTGAAAGGTTCCCTTACCGACATGGGTATCTTTCGAAACATACACCACGTGAAAGAAGGACAATAAAACATTGATTAAATACTCATAAATGAATTTATATTACACAATGAGTAAAATAATGGGAAGTACATACACCACTCAAAGGAAATTGTGGCAAATGTAGCATAAATCTCATGAGAATAAAAGTGAGATCAAAAATCCCTTATGAAAACTCGACAGCCTAACGGCGCCACTTAAAACTTCCAAAAATGGATCGATGAGATAAAATAGGGTCTCTCATCATATTAAAATAAAATTTACATCAAGAGTAATATAAAAGAACATCCCCCGTCATAACAAATAGGATCTTAAAAGAAGTGACATAAAGGAGAGTACTTAAAAAGAAAAAGAGAGGTTGGATCTCTTACGAAAATTCGGCAGCCTAACGGTGCCACTCAAAACTTCTAAAATGGATTGATGAGAGAGAATAGGGTCTCTCATCATATGAACATAAAAATTACAGTAATATTAATATAAAAGAATAACCCAATAACAAGAAAGATGAGCTTTAAAAGGATTGACATAGAAGAGTGTACTTTAAAAGATAGAGATGAGTCTGATCCTTTACCTCAAGTCCAACTTGTCTTGTTCGTTTCTTTATATTCCTTAATAATAAAATTTGTCCAATTTATAATTGCCTAAGGACCTACTTTGAAGAATATTAATCAGTTCATATCACATATTATAATGTTATAATAATTGTTTAATAATGTTAGTTCATATTAGACGTTTTTGCCGATGTTTGGTACATGAGTCAAAAATAAACTTGTTTGAAAAATGATTGTCCATGTAGTGATAAGTAAATAATCTTCAGAATAGTATTAATGATTAAAATATCATATATATCGAGTAAATGTTCATTTTATACTATTCCATATCATTTGGATATAAAAAACAAAAAGCACCGTTCATGGAGACGGTAGGCAGTACGTACGCATGAACGCTACTTTCATTTTTTTATTTGTCATATTAACGGAATTAAAAATAAATGATATATATATATATATTATAATTCCAGTATAATATATATGTTATATAGGTCACATATGATCATTAATTCCATTATTTATACGTTCTATGTATTGCATGTACGAGTCACATCACTTGAGGGGGCGGTAGTCCGCACTTCCTCATGTGAAATTATCGCATTTACACAACATGAAAAGAATAAAGGTATGTTTTAAATATAAAATACATAAGCAGATAGTAAACATTAATAAAATATATATCATATATAAAATACAGTGACATCAAAATGGCCACCTTTAAAGGTATTAAAAGAATATTGAACAATCATCGTTTCGTGAGGCAGAAAATCACCAACCACAGAAACAGTTTGTTCTTTAACCATTAGACGAAGGTGTGTGTAAGTGTAGCTAGAATCCTTCTTATAAAGACATCCTAGTATTTTGAAGATACTGGAGTGGTTACAAAAGAAATGAATAAAAAGAGGTTAGGGGTTTGGAGAAGCAAAATAAAACAAAAGGACATAAGTGAACACATTACCTTAAAATCGGGTAACTCCCTTTGGTTTGAGCTCAAAGGATTACTTGGGAAGACTTCTGCCCAAAGTTAGGCTTCAAGGAGTTATATAAGGATTTGGAGAGAAAAATTTGGTAGGGTTTGGCCGAGCCAAAGGCTTTGGATGTGTGGGTAAGGAGGTAGAGGTGGGGGCCTTTTATAAGAGGAGAGGAGGGGCACTCTTGGAATGTAAAGAAATGTTACTTTATTTGAAAATGAGATTCGGATTTAAAAGGTACCACATTGATATAATTCTAGGATAAGGTGATAAGGTTTAAAAATCCAGTCATCCAATAGTTTTTGTACATGTTTACGTCTTAGATATTACATTATCATTCCATTTTATTTAAATCGTTACAAAATGGGGTCATCGCTGCATCATCATGATGTCATAAATAATTTAATTTATATAATGTCTAAAAATTATAAAAAAATACCATGATTTAGGAAATATTTTTATATTTCCAATGAATATTTATAGTCAAAATTATGACTTGTATAACCCCATGTTAAAATTGTTTTAGTAAAACATTTCATGTTTGTCTCATTTTTACTTTAACATTAAATAAAAATGTATTTATGTCATTTTCCAACCAAAGTGGCTCCATGGGGTCCCCAAGTTGACCCATGGATTTTCTTGGTCGGCCATGACACATTCAATGAGGTTAGGACATGTGTCTAGTTCATTTCATTTTATTAAAACATTATTCATACCTTAAACTACACTAATTACCTCTAATCATGATTTAAAACATAATAAGTTACTATTCACCAAAAAATTATTTTAATCCCATTGAACGACATATTACTTCTTAAGGAAAAAAATTTATGTTGGATTTTTTAAATTCAAAACACAAAGATGAAAAAATTTCATTTAAACGGAATATCAGTTTTTATAAGTACCACTTAGTGGTTTCACTATTCTTCCAAAATAGTTTTTTAGAAAATTACCAAATGTTCACCCTAAGCTATATTTGATATTCCGAATTCAAAAATGATGTCTATTTTAAAAAATTCAAAACATATATGTTCCATTAATTAATTTAATAATTAATTCCCGCTATCAAAACAAATAGCGTGTTTTTATGAAACAAAAAGTATCAAAAGATTGACACTAGTTTAAGTCTGATTTCAAAGTGAAATTAATTCCAACAACCACTATTGGATTAAATGGTAAAAATATATTCTAATTTCACTTTAAAACCAATTAAAAAGATAATATAATCATATAAATAAATTATATTATAAAGAGGTTTTGAATTAATATAAAACATTTTTCACTATTCATTAAAAATTGAACTTTCTCGGAAAAATACCAAAAAATTACACAAAGTAAATTTTGATGTCCCGATTCTAAAGAAGAATTTTATTTTGTCAAATATAACACATAAAAGTGTCAAAAAGTGGATTTTAAAGAGGTTTAACATCAAAAGGTGGTTAATCGACCTTTTAAAGAATATTATAATGTTTACGCTTAAAATTGGATTAATTTTCATTTTTAATCTTCTAACATTTATTGTAAAAAGTAAAAATATTTGACAAACATATATAATCATTTTGTAGTTAGTTTTGTTCATTCCTACCATTACAACGGCTAGTAATTAACTACTATTTAAAATAATATTATTTTATTATTAGAGTGCAACGTAAGATTCCCATGAAACTCGTTGTTGTGTGTGGGGTACGCCATCGAGCATAGCATCCCCTTTAAAGTAATATTAATATTTTATTCACAAATATGGATAAATATAAAAATGTCATATTCTTTATTTACCTGGGGTGTTACAAAGCCTTTGTTTTTCTAGGAATGAATATAAATTACTAAATTTTTACTACACTTGTTTGCTAAATTTTGTTACATTTATCCAATAAATCTTAGAGGATTAAAATAATAATGAATCTTATTTTAAGCATGAAAAACTCTAATTTTTTTAAAATGTAGTTTTACCACCTTTTGAAGGTGAACCATAATTAAATCTAATTTTCTTCACCCTTATATGTTATATTTGAAAAAATAAATTTCTTATTTATAATTATAACATCAAAATTTACTTTGTATAAATTTTTTATAATTTTCTGAAAAAGTACAATTTTAATAAATAGTAAAAAATACGGCATTTTAAGTCAAAACTCCATTTTCATCTAATTTATTTATATAGATAGATTGTACTTTTAATTTGTTTAGAATTTAAATTTGATTTTATTTTTATCATTTAATAAAATTTTGGTCATTTGAATTAATTTCACTTTAAAATTGGACATAAACACATGTAAATCTTTTGATAGTTATTAATTATTAAATACCTGATTTTGGGTTTTGACAACAGGAATTAATTTTAAATTAATTTCTTCCTTTTATAGGTTTTGAATATGGAAAAATGGATTGCAAATTTGGAATCATGTGGTATAATGTTTTTAAATGGTTACCTTTTATTTTTAGACATTATGAATAGGAACTTTAGTAATTCTTTTAGTTTCCATGTTAAAAGGGTAAATCTGGTAAATAAGGATAAAAACAATATTTTAAATCTATTAAACTATCCTAAAACATGTCCAAATCCTATTGGGTTATACATGTCTGACTATGCGCATCCATGGGTTGATTTTAGGACCCCATGGAGCCACTTGGATAAGAAAATGACCTTTTATAAGAATTAAATAAATGTAAAGAAAAATGAAACATAAAAATGTATCTTTTAGTAAAAAACCTTATATAGGGTTATATATGTTATCATTTCGAATATAAATAGTAATTATAATTATAAAAAGATTTACTACATCATTTTATTTTATTTTTAATTTTTATACATCAAATAAATAAATTTATTTTTGACATAATGATGAGGGAGTGATTACCTTATTAATGAATGATTTAAATAAATGTTATTATAAATATTAGAATAAATTTATGTTTAATTTTTTTTTGATATCCATGAATTTTAGGGATGATTATGTCTTTTTTTCATTTAATTAATCAGGTTTTCTCAGAATAATAAAGTTATTGTGGATTGATTGAAAAGTTGTGATATGAATAGTATAAAAATTGACATAAATAAGTTTTTAAAACAAATGATATTTTATTATATGATTTATTTGTCATAAAAAATCTAATATTCTACCAAATGACTTATAAAACATCGAAAATGTAATTAATTAACCACTTGAGGTTATATTGGCATTTTATGGTAACTATATTAACCATATAGTGTGAATATAGAATAATAAATGGTAAGAGTTAAATTAGTTAACTGAGGGTTAAATCTAAATGATATGGTTATATTTGAAACCATAACTTTTCTAGAACATATTGTTTGAGATAATTTAGAACAATAATCTTCTTAACTTCTAACTAAATGAGTTTTGGACAATTTAAAATTCTAAATTCAGTTTGTAATAAATAATCTTCCTTGACATTCCTAAAGAACCCCACCACCCTCTTATAAATCTCCATCAACTCTAACTTTTAATCACACCTCTCAGTCCACTTTTTCATCCAAACTCTACCCAAATAAGCTCCAAACATCCCTATATTCCTCCTATAAGACTTAACATAGAAAAATGCAATACAAGAAATCATTTTGGCTCAAATCAAAGGGAGTAACACGTTTTAGAGGTAGCCTCTTCTCTAAAGTTTTTTTCCATTATTTAACTACTTCACTCAAAATTATATTCATATTCATTGATTAAATGAAAAAAAAATTATACTCATTATACTAGGGTGTTTTTATGAGAATTATTCATACTACACTTACTCACACCTTTATTTATTGGATACGAACATATTGTTTCTGTGTTTGGTGAAATCCTACCTCACGAAATGATGATTATTAGATTTTCCCCTGCCACCTATCATGGTATCTATTATGATGGAAATGTATTTATATATGATATATATTGAATTTTTTTTTATCTGTGATACCATAAATTTTATTTACAAACATACCTTTATTCTTTTCAAGATGTGTAAATATGATAATTTCATTTGAGGAAGTGCGGAATACCGCACCCTCAATTTGATATAACATGCTCATGCCATACATGGACCGTATAAAGGATGTTGTTAATGAACATATGTAACATGTATATCATAGGATATTAAAATGCATTTAGAATATACCTATTTATCATTTTGTTTTCAATTCATTAATATGACAGATAAATGAAAGTAGCGTTCATGCATACGTACGACAATCCGTCTCCCTGAACGGTGATTTTCATTTCATATCTCAAATGTTATGGAATATCTTAAATACATATATAATGGATATATATGATATTAAAATCGTTAATTATATTCTTTAGATAATTTTATTTTGACTACATTGAAAACTTGTAATTATAACTAGATCATTTTAGACTCAAGTACCAAATATCGACAAAACGACCAATATTAACTTAGATAATTGTGTAATATTTATAACATGAAGTGATATAAATTGAATAATAAACATGAAAAAGTTTCTTAACCAAGTATAAATTACAAAATTTTATTATTCAAAAACAACAAGGAATATACGTGACGCATCAGACTCAACGTATGGGATTTCTTCTCAATCTCCTTTCACTGAGGCATATCTTTCTATTATGAACATCAACTATCCTATAATGTGTATATAAAATCCTTTTGAATATTTATATTATGAATTAGTATATTCTCATTATATTTAATTTTCTATTTAACTTTATTCCCTAATTATTTTTATTCATGTGTTTCAAAAGTGGTAAGGGACTCTTTAACTAAAACATCATTTTAAATGTTATAATGATTTATTTATTTAAAGCCTTCAATTTCAGGTCCAGGTTCTCAAAATGGGTTCTAAGAATTTAGTAATATAGGAATGAATTTTTGTTAAATGGTAATTTATTTCAAAAGTTTCAAATTAGTATGGGAAAATTTGATTCAAAATTCTCTTTATTAAATATTTTAAATGGCTTTGGAAATCAGTTGAATATTTCTATATATTAAAATGATATCTTGTGGTTATAGTGTGGAAATTTTATTTTACCTTTATTCTTGTTTTATGAGTTATGATTATATAATGGTACTTTGGGATTTTAAAGGTGGTTACGTGATAAACCAATTATGGGTGGATTCGTTATAAACCATAGACGGGTGGTTCTGTGATAAACCAAGGACGAGTGGTTACATTATAACCTCCAATGCATTGGGTATGGAAGTCATCCGTATGGATATTCTATGTAGTGGTATGTGTGGAATTTTATCGAATGGTTATTCCATTTAAGTATGTCTATGTCCCAATTTAACTTAATATGCTATAGTTTCTTTCTATGGGATTTATGGTTATCTTTTGGTTAAAAAAAGGGTAAGAAATGATATTATATTTAGTAAAGTGTTATGCTACTTCTTAAAGGTCAAATGTATTAATTTATGATAAAGTTTTCATTTTTTATATGTTTTTTAATGAATAATGGTTTTCATTCATTTTTATACCTTAATGATCTTTTTATACTGATCCCATGTTTTGAAATGTTTTTCATATGGCATAAAGAAGAATAGAGTCATGCATGGGATCAAATAAAAGTTATGCTATTAAAACACGGAAGATTGTCATGTTTATTTAAGATTTGTTATTTTATAAAAAAAATAGCAATTAGAGGTGTCTAATTTTAATATTCAAATTGTTATGGATATGTTATGACCTAATTCTCTAAAGCTCTAAACCTGAAAAGATCCTCGATGTGAATTAAAGTCAAATTATTGAATTATCTAGAGATTAAATAATGTTTATGTTAAAGTCCTTACATACATATTAACAAATTTATTAACCATAATAATTTTTTTAGTACCATCATTGAAGGGGGTAAAGGGAAATGAAAATTTGTTGTCCACGAATGCAGTGAATCGATAAGTCACGAAATCTTCTTTCATTTTCTACAATAATTGGAGAATATAAGAGGTATGATTATGGATATTCCATTAAAAAATAACATTATAGTATATATAAGATACTGGATAAATCATGTCATTTAGAAGATGTTAGATGAGGAAAAAATCATAAATGAATGGAAATTGAAAAGAAAATAAAAGAAAACAAAAGAGGATTTTACAACATGAATTCTTCTCTTTAAGAACCTCCTTAGAGATATTTGATTTCATATTTTATTGTGAACAAAGTATATTATAAGTGGGGAAGTGTATTTAGAATATTATTTGTCTATATTTGGACAAGATTCAAGGATTTTGGGGTATGAGGAGAACAGGTCGTGAGCGGTGCTGTTTATTGTGGAGAAGAGATGTATTTTTGGAATATTTTATTCATTAGTTAATTATTTTGGATCAAGACTATTTATAGATATTTAATTATAAATAAATATATTAAAATATTTAATGGTAATAATATATTAATGTTATTATAACCTCAATAACTCTCATAAAAGTTGATTTATCTTAAAATGTATATATATGCATCGAAAATTACAATATTTTACTATTCATTAAAAATTCAAGTATTTTAGAATGATCAAAAAAATAAACCCTGTCTATTTTTTAACAAGTGGAATTAAAATATTAACTCTATTTTAGGAAAATAATTTTACAAATATGAGAAATTTAATTTTAAATTAAAGTCAACATTTATTCAAAAAATATTGTGTTTAAAATGATAAGTGATTTTATGACACATAGAAAAATTAACTAAGGTCCCATTAAATTATATTATAATTATAAGATAGTAATATATTAATTTATTAATATATTTTATGAATATAAGTTTCCATTAAATTTATAACACTAATTATAAAATATTAAATAAAAATTTGTGTTTCACAAAAATAACAACACTTAATCTATTATTTTCAAAACGTTCATTTAATTATTCCATGAAATAAATATATCATATTTTCACATATAAGATTAATAAATTTTATTTATAATATCATAGGTGAGGTTAATATTTTATTAGTATAGATTCATTAATTTTTATAGATACCACTTAATTCATTTTACATTTATAATTCATTTAACTATTTATCTCTAGAATGATAAAAAAATTATTTTATAAGTACTGTGGTTGTTACATTCTCACAAACTTATGAAAAATTCATCCTCAAAAGTTTTATTTACTTATTAAACAAGTTATGATATATTTCCTAAATAGGAATTTCATATTCCCATGTTTATTCTTCAACCATGTGGTTTTCAAAAAACCATAACCAGATGAATTACCTTATTCTATAATAATTTCTCTCTATAATCATTAATATGACTAGGATTTTCCACATATGAAAGGTTATCTTCCAACAAAAAATAATGGGGCTTATAACCTAAGATTAATCTAGAACATACATTCTTATCATCAAAACATTAAAAACATTATGTACGCTTGAATAACATGGGGTTAAATCCATTTAGTTGTCAACTGAATAAAGTTTCTCAATGATTTCCTATGGTCCAATGAACCCTGGACTAAGTCTCCCCTTAATACCAAAATGCAACAAACTTTTCCATGGACAAACTTTTATAAGGGAAGGATCACCAACCTTGAGAGAAATATCCTTCTTGAGGTTATCTTCGTAACTTTTCTTCCCTCTCTGGGATGACCTCATATGATTCTAGAAAATATTTAATTTCTCAGCCACTTCATTTACTAATTTTTGTCCCATAAACTTCCCTTCCACATCTTCATCCCAAAATTCTAGACTTCTACACCATTTTCTATATAATACCTCAAAAGGTTCCATCTGTATACTAAAAAGAAAACTTTTATTATGATAAATCTCAACAAAAGAAATATGTCAATCCCTACTTCTCAGTAATGTTTTGAACAAGCTTGTAGAATTTCATACATAGTTTGGATTTTTTGTTCAGTCTTTCCATTATATTGGTGATGGAAGGATATGCTAAAATTTATTTTTATGTCCAAAAAGTGTTAAATGTCTTTAAAAATGATAAAATTGAACTTGTCATCATGGTCAGATACAATAGATATAGGAACTCCATGTATCTTGTCTATACCTTTGAGGTACACTTGAGAAAGCAGATCCTGTAACATAGTATTTTGAATTGGAATAGAATGTGCCGATTTAGTCAGTTGATCAACAATATCCCAAACCATATTATTATATTGGGAATTATATGGTTCTATCACCATCAAATACAAGGATATATTTTTCCATTTCAACTCTTTCACTAGAAAAGGTTGAATCATCCCCTTTGGTAGTTCTCAGTCTACTTTAACCTATTACCATTAAAAAATTTCATAAAAAAATAAAAAATATCTTTTTTTCCTTTCTCCCCATGAGAAATACCCCCTATGTCCATTCTACATCTTAGTGATAGTAGGATAAAAAAAATAAAAAACTATGATCTTCACATAATAATTCTTTCTTAAATGGGTAATCATAAGAAACACATAATCTCCTCCCAAATCTCACAACGCAATATTTAGCAATGTAAAATTATAGAAACATGCCCTTTTAACCAATTATACATTTTTTTTAAAACCCAAAGACTTCCTATTGTGATTTATTAATTCTTCCAGGAATAGATGACTATAATGACACCTAAAATGAAACATATCAATTTCTGACACCCACAACATCCAGACCAAAATTCATCAAATCATTAATCAAAGATCCATCGTCCACATGTAATTGGGTTAATGATGCATGATGTTTTCAATTCATGGAATCTGTGACATTTTTTCTCTTTTCCTGGATCATAATTGATCATGAATTTATAACCCTTCATCATTTCATGCCATATTCTCAAACTCATGTTTAATTCTCTATGAGTGAATATATACTTCAAAAATTTACTGTTCGTATATATTTCACATTAGGCTCTATATAAAATATGTATATAAATTTATAAAGTAAATGACATAGCTTCTTATTCTAGATAATATGTGGGGTAATTTAACTCGTGAGGTTTTTGTTGTCTTAATACATAATCAGTTATCTGATCATTCTGCATCAAAACGCCACAAAGTCCCTTCAATGAAGCATCATTGTAGATAAAAAACTCAACATTTATAGAAGGAAGATCCAAAACTATTGCATTAACCAATATTATTTTCAGTTACTGAAAACAAAAAATCATAGACTTATATTTAAATAAATTTAACCCCTTTTCATTTTAACTTAGTCAGAGGGATAGATAATCAGGAAAGGTTATTAGAAAACCATCAGTAATAGCCTACTAATCCACGAAAACTACAAATCTTAGTAACATTTGTAGGTATTTACCATTAATTAAATCCTTTTGTTTCAGTGGGATCAAAAAATATTCCATATTTATTTATAGTGTTTCTTATGAAATAAATATAATCATATTTTCTAAATTTACTATATAGATTATTTTTCTGATGGGTTTTCATAACAATAATTGAATTTTTTTCATGATCCTCACAAATTTGAAAATAAACCAAAATACCATCAATAAAAACAATAACAATTTTTTCTAAATACTCAATGAGGATTTAATTCGTAAGATCCATAAATACCTCATTAGCATTTTTCAAACCAAAGAGAATAAAAAAAACTCATAATGCCCATATCTAGTTTGGAATTATATTTTTTTAATTTCATCCTCCTTCACCTTTAGCTTATGGTACCCGGATCTCATGTTAATATTGGAAAAATACTATACTCTATGGATCTGATCAAACAAGTAATCAATATGATAAAATGGATAATTACCCTTAAAAATAATATTATTAAAATCTCTATAGTAACTGAAAAGTCTCATGGAACCTTTTTTTATTAAATGAACAAAATAGGAGAACCCCATGGTGAAGTACTAGGATAAATGGGGCCTTTATCAAGAAACTCCCACAACTACTTTTTAAATTCTATAAGTTTTAATTGAGCCATTCATGATGGGGGTTTTGAAATTTTATTATCATTAGGAAATAGTTCATAGTAAATTCAACTTTCTTATCAGGTATAAAACAGGGAAACTCATAAAGAAGAACATCTAGATATAAATTTACCACTGGTATATTATTAAACTAAATATTTCTCTTTTTTCAAAAATTTCTTCAAGAAAACTATCATTCTGTATTATAATAGTTTCTCAGATTTTTGATATGTTATCAATTATATGTGTTAATTCTTGTGTAAATACTAAAACTCTAGATTAAAAAAATTAAATCTACCATCAATCTTAGCATGATAAACAGAAATCCAATCTATAATAAGAATAATATAAAACTCTACTAAAGGAAAAACAAAATGGTTTTTAGGTAATTTATTTCCCAAAACAACAATATGAAGGTTCTTATAATTCCTTTTCCCAAATATTCCCCACAACAGTTTTTACTATATTCTCTGGATTCATTTCTTCAGGAGAAAATTCCAATTTACCAAAAAATTCCTCCAAAATAAGGGAATGTGTAAACCCCTTATTAAACAAGACATTAGCACAGTAGGAGTAAAAAATCCTACCATATACCAATTCATTATATGGATCCACATTTAATGAAGTAGTCTCAATGGATATCACTACACCATTATACTTATATTATGGATACATCCCGTCATTCAAATCCTTCTATGGGAAGGTAAGTGCATAATTCCCCATCCCACCACATTTAAAACACATTAATGTCTTCTTATCGCAATTAAACATAGTATAATTTTTATTACAATCTTAGACTATATATCCAAACATAACACATCAAAAATAAATCCCCATTTTTAATTCATTCTTCAGTGTAATTTTTACCACACTTTCCAAAAATCGAAAAATGTACATTCTTACCATCAAATTTATTTGAATAATTCTTACCCATAACATAAAATCTAGACATTTTGTTCTATTGTTTGTCAAAGTGCACAAGATAATAAACAAACTAAATTTCCAGACACTCAATAATAAATAAGTCTCTCATAACTATTGAATTAATGGGAATCCAATTCTATTTGGTATCAAGGCTTTAATACTGAGTAAAAATTAATGATATTACTATCAAGATCCTGAATAAAATTTGGTGTTTATTGTGGAAATAAAGTAATATTTTCTTCATAAATAGACAATGATTCTTCTTCCCTTTGTTTTAAAACAAGGAATTTATTTTCCATACTAAGCTGAATCACCTTAGAAATATATTTATTAAGGAAGCTATTTTTGAATTTGTCTCATTCTAAGGTCACAATCTCCTCTCTTTCGATGATATTCTTGAACATTGACAACCACATATCAGCTTCACCTTCAAAATGATAAATAGTAAGATTAAAAATTTGATTATATAAACACCCCATGACATAGAATATCTATTCAAGGTATTCAATACACTATTTATCCACCATTGGGTCAAAATATTAATTGAAGGTAGGATGGTGTGGCCTCATAAAATTTTTCTTTATCATCGTGATCTTTTAAGGTAGCATTGGATATTCTCTTTCATGTATTCCACTAGAATTTATGGCCTGTTCCAACTTATCCATTACTATCTAAAACTTCATGGTTCCAATTCCCACCATTCTAGGACACAAATTTAGAATGATTTCATCCTCTTTGTTCCTTCCAACTTCAACTTTCTTGTTTATTCTGTGAAAACCCATTTTGAATAGGCATATATTATATGAATAAACATGGAAATAGTAAAATTACCTACCATTTCAACACAATTGTAAGGTACAATAAATTTATGGTATTATATTAATATCATTGAAACCACTAAAGTTATCTAATCTATGCTCTGATACTAACTATAATGACCAAAACATATTCATTACAAAATCTAGTTAATTTAACTAGAACACAATAATTATATTCCAAAAGATATTTTCATTTTATTGTTTATATAATTAGGTCAAAATTCATACATAACAACCCACAAAAATACAAATTGAATTGTACTAAAAGATTGTTCATTTGTTACATAATAAAAATGTTTTTAATAAAACATGAATTCCTTTCGTGAAAATTATTCACAACTTTCATCTTAGACTCTTATTTTCTCTTGCCAGACATTAAACCATATGAATTTAATTTTAGAACATGTAATGAGAACAAAAATTATTAGTATGGTACAAAAAATACAGAAATAAACCCATTAATTCCTAAATACCTACTAACACATGAATGATAAACTTCCCACCCTTAAAAGTAACATATACATACTTTGTGAAAACATGAGGATTCCATAAAACATAAAAAACATAAATACAAAATTTAGGTAACCTTTGGAAAAACATTATGACCATAATTACATTGTATTATAACCCAATGAGATGCCATATGATTTTTAACCCTCATGGGTATCTTAAAATGTAACCCTCATGGCTACATTATAATGTAACCATCGCTATTACATTTGTAATAACCATTATGGTCAATATCCAACAAAACCATAACCAATTATTTGGGAGAATATAAAAAACCCACCCATAATCTTAAATAATTTCCAATAACCATTAAATAATAATAAAACATCAACACTTTCATCATAACAACAAACTCTTTGAATTTTGTAAAAATAGAAATTTAAAAGCGGACTTTTATATAAAAGTCCATTGCCTTATGTTTGACTTCCTTAAAACGTATTCAAACCACTGGTATAATATTTTCTTATAGTTATTAATTTATTAAATAACTATATTCATATTTATATTAAGTTATATGGTCCTATCATAAAATATTTCCACCCATTTATTAATAATATTTTGTTATTTTCATTGTTCTGTTGTGTTTATTTTATGGTTTCCAGGGTTATTTAATTATGGATTTTTATTATCAAATTGTGTTAATTATAAATAACTATAATGAAATGATTTTATTTTTTTTCACAATTTTAAATGATACGATATGTCTTTTCTCTGATATTTGGATGATTCATTAGATAAAACACTAATGATAAAGGATTTGTTTATTTTTTGCATGTTTTCCTAACCATCATAAACTTGTTTTATTTTATTTATTTTAATGTCTATATATTAGTTCCAAAAAAACTAAACAAGTTATAATATACATATTATAATATTTATTAACCATAATAATTGTTTTATGACCATACTTTATGGTAGTAATAGAAAATGAAAATTCTCCATCTGTGAAGGTGGTGAATCGACAAGTCACTGATGATGCTTTTATTTTCGAGAGTAAGAGGAGAATGGAAGAGGATTGATAATGTAAATTTAATTAAAACAAAAAAATATAGTATATTTAATATAATGGAGTAATAATATCCCTTAGATGAGGGGCGGTGATGATAGAATAATAAAATTATAGAAATTTAAAATAAAATAAAATAAAATGAAGGGGATATTACCTCTTGAATTCTTCTCCTTAATAACATCCTTAGGTAATTGGATTTGTTATTTTATTGAGACAAAAGGATATTGGAAGTGGTGGTGAGTCTTGGATATTGTTTTCAGCATAATATTTACAAGCTTCATGGATTTGAAGGTATAATGAGAACTAGTGGTGAGGGTGGTATTTATATTGGAGGATATGGGTTTTTTATGAATACTTTATTCATTAATTTATTATTTTAGCTCATGACTATGAATAATTTGATAATTATCAATAAATATGTAAAAATAAATAAGTTTATTTTGATATTATGGTTATTACATTAGTATTGAATTAAAGAATAGTGTATTTAACTTATAGTGTATATATACTGAAAACTAACGTATTTTACCATTCACAAAAAATTCAAGTATTTTAGAAAAATCCCAAAAAACGCCTTAACAATTTCTTAATGTGTAGAATTACAATATTAATTCCATTTTATGAAAATAGTTTTGAAAATATGATAAATTTAATTTATAATTAAAACCATCATTTATTAAAAAAATACCAATTCTAAAATTATAAATGATTTTATAACACATTGAAAATTTAATTAAGAACTCATAAAATTATATTATAATAATAAAAATATTAATTTATAAATTTTTTATGACGGAAAAAATTCTTTTAATTCATTATATTAAATATAAAATGATAAATAAATATTTATGTTTCATAAAAATATCAACACTTAATTTATCATTTTCAAAACATTTATCAACTTATTTCATGATATAAATATATCATATTCTCGAAAATAATATACATAAATTTTATTTTTAATTTCATAGGGGTGGTTACTATTCCAGTAGTTTCAAAACTATTTCTTAACTTGTTAATCATTTAAAAACCCCATTGAAAAAAACTCACATGAAAAACATATCGCACCCAACAATTTCAATATTAGGAAAATTCATCCAAACCCATTGAGATCCAAACAATTTACATTGCATAATTGAAGAAGAAACTAATTCAAAATGATTACTATAAAATTATTTCTGTATTCATAACATTTTCTAAAAAAAATTACTCATTAATAAACTAAACACCAAATAATCCCATTGGAGTAAATAACAAAAAAATTTAAAACCAAAAACCATGCACATGAATCATTATATCCAAACTCTATTTTTATTTTAAACCCATCCCAATGAAATAATAAATTTCAATTTAATTAATCCTTTGAATCATTTTTATTCAAAATATGACCACCCAAATACCAATAAACAATATATTTCATTAATAAATTCATATATACACCATTATCATTTATTATTATAAGATAACATGTAACAAAACATCATACATAAACGAAATTTAAATAATTTCATTACTTAGAATGAGGCTTTAAAAATTAAAATATGTTTCCATTATCATGAAAATAGTATTAATATTCTACAAATATAAATACAAAACTCAAAACAATACATTTGAACCATACACAACAAATTAGAAATTGTTGAAATAGTGAATTTATAGTTCCATTATATATAAAAGTATCATTTAAAAAATATGGGGAAATAGAGTTAAACATTAACTTCCAATCTAAAATAAAACACTCCAAAATCAAAATTTAATAATTAAAAAACATAAAATACATTTTTAACATGAATAGAATGTATATTTTCTATAAAAAACAATTTAAATACACCCTAATAGAAATATATTCTTGAAACTATTTTATTAACTCATTGGAAATCAAATAAATTTTAACTATTTTTGTTTTTTTATTTCTAAATAAATAAATTTATATCATAACAAAGTCCCACTAGAAACCCCTACTTGGAATATAATGAAGATGCAAGTGACCCTCGTAGCCTACATCCAGTTCGACATGGTTTGGTGACTAGAATAAATAGTTTAATTAAGCCTATAAGAGGAAAATTACCCTTATAATAGCAAAAAATGTAAGGAGATCCAAAAAACAGCACAATAATATAAAATTAAAACAAATATTCAATAATTATTGTAAATTTTTAATAGAATGAAAACTCTAATATAAACACCAAATGATATTATAATAATAATAACTCCCAAAAAAATCAATTCAATAAGCCTGTAATCGATATTTCAGTCTCCAACACCTTGTTGGAAACTATTTAAAAAATTAGATATATATGTGTGATATTACAAGTAAAATTCAGATGGTATTCATTAATACCTCTTAGGAAAATATGGAATAAGTATATAAATTCCCCATCAAGTAAATAGAAAAACCATCAAACACTATTTCCATGTAAACTACAACTCTACCTCACTAAGGATAACACGCCCAATATCACATCTATATATAATAATATAATAATATATAATATACATCAAGAAGGTAACCCATGGACACTTCTCAGTTATTTTTTCACTCTCACACCCTAATAATAAATATCCTAATACTCACATCCCTTCTTACGTCATTTCACCACACATCATATCCCATAATAGAACCATAAACCACATACCACAGCCATACCATCATCATCATCTTTTCAAATCAACCACCATATATCCAAAATAATATAGTCACCACATACCACACTTTAACTGCGTATAAAATACATACTAAATCATATAAATGTGAATGTGAAAGACATCAACATCATTTCCTATCTCTACCACACATCTCTCCCACTATTTATCATCATTGTCCACACATAACCATGTTTGTATAAATATTAAATTGAAAATACTTAAGTCCTAATATCATTAATTTATATACCTAGTGTGAGATATTTCTACCCATTTTATACCTAAAAGGGAAATTGGTGAATAGAGAGTAATCAACCAAATGTTCTCTCTCTAAACACTATATAGATGAAAACCCGTAAAACACACACTATTTTTGGAATATGTTTGTTTATCTGACCCAAATTGTGGTGTGTGGAAAATCAAAAGAAAAAACATTAATCATAGCCACACATACACCCAAATAAAGGGTTATTATTGATAAATCATTACTACAAAAGAGCTATATTACAGAACTACTACTACCACATACTTACAAACATTTCCATTATTTTATCATAATCTTGTCCCACATTCTCAAAAATTAATTCCACAAAAATAATAAATAATTCCCACTTATTGAAATCGTCATTGTGATTTCGCACAATACCTTTTAAGATCCTCATTAAATTAATTATCTATTCACTTATACATATTTATTTTCAATCTATTCATAAACTACTTTTCACTTCAAACCATTAATTATTCAAAATTCATATTTATTCCAACCTTTATCATTTATTTATACCAACAATTCCATCCACTATCACCAATCATTTCATATCCCATATATTTTAAATTATATGACAATAACCATTACTAGATTAAATATTTTAAACCCAATCACATACCACTAAAAAATATAACACCACCCCTAAAATAGAGAAACTTTCCACCACATAAAATGCCTCACATCACATGCCAATATCCACTACCACTATTGTAAACCAAAAACCTTTCCACAAAACGATTCATATGATAAAATACATATCCATAAAACAATCTATCCATATCCACCTTAAAAATACAAAAAATGTACTCCCAAGTAGAAAAAAACTTTAATCATATCAAGATTCACTCTGCATATGTAAGAAAAGAATGAAATAATATTAGTAATTTACTATAATGGGATTCCTATTAACTTTCATCTGATGTCAAATCAGAACTCAATGATCAACCAACAACATCAAAATTTAATATTAATTGATATATGGTTTATTAAAAAAAATTATTTATCAAATCATTATTAAATTAAATTAACACATAATAAAAGTAACAACAAAATAATATCATTACAACACAAAAATCTATATTAGAAACATTAGAAAAACCATTAACATATAGAAACATAATGTAATTTCATAAAAAAATGTTAATCACTCTTTACTCTTAAAATTCTTCACTCAAGTTAATTATATTTATTAGGTTTTTCCTTTTAATCCACCCAAAGAAATCATAATTGTGATACTTATATATTATACACAAAATAAAGAAGGATAAGACTAAATCCCTTATCTCAGATGTATTTTCACAATAATTGCATAGTATGATGAAGAATAACCAATAATAGACCACATAATACATGAGGATAAACCATAACACCTATGATCTATGATTACTCATCATGATAACAGTGTAAAAACACTAAAATTAGATAAATTCATCTATTATAGACTCTCTTCAAAAAGAGGAATGATAAGAGGGTCAATTAAAATATAATAATAATCACTTTATTTCCAAAAAAGGATGATCACTTGATATTGATGAAAAACAACAAAAAAGGGAACACCAAAGTCTTTTAGGTCACACCTATAGTCAAAAAGGGGTTGAAGAAAATAATGTAATTTTTGAGAATGTTAATTGTTTTCCAAATTTGAACTAAAACAGGAAATTTAAGGAATCAAGTTGTGGTGGATTATTGTTATATCATAATGTGTATAATCCAAATTCAATTTTTAAATTAATGATTAAATCTCCCCTTATATATTCTCATATCTCATCGACAAAACCATATTACCTACATACATTTAACAAATTCCATGGTTCAATCATATTGGCATTTTGTAGTACAATTTTTTTTTAAAAAATAGAGTGTTACCCTAAAACAAACCATATCTTAATATGGGAACCAAATCCATATGATAATCAAAATGGTGGAACCAAAAAATTATCTTCCCATGATCCCATGGTATAGAACATTCGTTAAATATTCAAGGGGTCATTGTAAGGTGAAATCAAAAACACACTTCAAATTAAACCTGGGGCCACTCTCGTGTAATAATAACCCATAGAAATTCATTCCACAACTGAAACCAACCATTTAATGAAAAGTCACTTGGTATAATAAACCAAAACACACCAAGACCATTTAGGTCTCATGAAAATACTCCTTGCCACTAGAAAATTCATGCACTCTTAACTAAAAAAGGATTTCTAATGTACCAAATATGGTTGACGTCACAACCATACTCTCACCGAAAAATATCATGACACACAACTCTCACAAATAGAACCCCATTATAGGAAAAACATCACAATGTGTTATAACCCTCCAACTGAATAATCATTAAGAATCATATACAATCAAGAAGAAATTATTTTCTCTAACTAAAATCCATAATCTAACTCTATCATATCCCTTCAAACCATATTTTATAACCTATAAAATCAAAAATATAAAATGTAATGTTCTCAAAAATATTAGTTCATTACATTAAATATGACTCAAATTATTATCAGTTTTAAGAATCAAAACCAAACCAAAAAGAAGACAACTACTCCCAAACCCAATCACCTCCCAATGTATACCTCTAAAATACAAAGTATTCCATAAAAAAAATACCAACATGGCCCAAAGATAATAAATTTGAATAAAAATATTAATAAATAAAATATCACTATATTAATGAAAAAATATTAAAATAGCTTATGATATTAATAGTTTACATGTTAATCACCTTTCCTTGTAAACATTCCTATTTATCAAACATATATAAGATCTGAATTGAAGGAATAATGTGACCATTAAACGCCTTATTCTGACGATTTAGAATCTCAACCAGGAACTCCATGAAGGTGATATCATTAATTCTATCCAACTCACACAACTAATGAAATAGGTGATATTATAGATTTATTGAAAAATATATGACCCGTATATTAAATCGGGTATCTTTTCTATCATTATAGAAATCATTCACCAATAGTCCACCTTGCTAACTCAATCCATCACCATGATAGGCCTAATTAATAATGGAAAAAGATTACTCCCTTGGTCAAAAAATTTTCCCAGGATAAGGGGAATCTCTAAGTAACACATGGTTTGCAACAAAAAAATCTAAATATATCCTTTGGTCTATATAAGACATCTAAAATTCTTGCACTACCTTTATCTACTATCAGATATTATAAACCATCTCATTCCTACTCTATATCAAAACTATTTTAAAGGCAACCAAATATCCACCCTCTTTTAAAAATAAATAGGGATGTATAGAGTTTACCATATAATTACTCAAATAGATCCATGAAAATGGAAGTTTTATTGGTATTATTAAAGGAATAATTTACCAATGACTTGTGATTAAACCATTATCCACTAAAATTTAAAGCAAATTGATGAGAACTATATTTCAATGTCAAGATGGAACACTCTGATAGACTATCTGAGGATTAAAAGCAATGTTAACATATAATTAAGATCTAGAACAATGATAAATACAACCCCATACCCAAAATGTAAAATGAAGATTAAAATTGGAAATGATTTTCCATGGTAACCTATGAAGCTTTATAATCCTATCCCTACACTTCCATTCCAAAAAATCAAATCACTTGACTTCTTCACTTACAAAAAATAATATTAATTCAATAATAGTTCCATAATCACCCAAATATAATCACATTTAACTTATTCTCAAGAAAAACTAATAATGAAATTAAAGAAAATTTAATCCAACTTCCACTTAGCAACATTCAAGGGATACAAAAAAACAATTGAAACAATATGTTTTTCATTCCCCTATTATAGAAAAACACCATGAATAAAATATTATATGATTCATTTCATCCCTAAACTAATGTACAAACTCATTAAAGTATGATACATCATAGATACGACAACATTAACTACCACGAGTAAGCTGTGAAACTCATGATAAACCCCCTCATACATCAAAAATACAATAAATGTCCCCACATAAAATATCACCTAATTTTTTGGATCGTTTAACCATCCCAAGATAGAATCATCATGAATGATGTGACAATATAGAACCTCTACCTCTATATATTCCCAAAGACACTCCATATCCTATTACTAGAAGGAAAATTACAACATCAACATATACAACAAACCATTTCTACTATCCTTATCCTTATCAAGATGCAACATTGTAGGATCCTACATCACTCTCCAAGCATCTCTAGAATCATGAAAAATATCTCCTTGTGACTTCTTAATCTATGAAAAAAAAATATTCACTTCACTAAGAGTGTTATAGATATCGAAGTTATATTCATTTAATAACACCATCCACATCTACAAATATGGATTCAAATACCTCTGTAGAATAAATAATTCATGATCTAATCATCCTTCCAAAAAATAGTTATTGATTTAAAAGTTCCTCTACTACTTCATAGAAAACCCCCACGACTACCAACTCAATATCATGGATTGAATAGTTATAATTTTTTTAAAGAACTTCACATGCTCATAAGATATCTCTTACCATTTTTATGTCATGAAAAAATCTAGATCGAGACAATACAAATAACAAAAAACCCTAAACATAACTCTTTCAACTTTCATATGAAGAATATAAGTACTAAACAACTTATCTTTTATGTAGTCAAAATTGTTCGAATGTTGATCATTCCATATGAAATCCTAGTACTTCTTTTTCATGTCTCTAAAAGTGGATAAAATCCAAGATTATTTTAGAAATAATATTTTAAAAAAACATATAATAATAATTAAACTATAAACCTCTATAAAATTATTGGGTTCTAAATAAGAAAAAAATAACTCAATCACTAAAGGATCAAATGATACTTCTTTATAAGACACCACAATCCTATGAAAATGCACCCCATTTATCTGGAACCTACAAAATAGAAAACATTTCCTAGATATGGTGGTTTTGAAGGACTTTTAGAATAACCCAATGATACTCAGTATGATCCTCTTCTAACTTTATGGACCTAGGAATTTCATCACTAAAAACTACCAAAACTAATTTAGAAAATCAGGAATTGTAGAGTTCATCAATACCTATAAAACACCTGTGGAATTTGTAACACGAAAAAATATATATTATACTCAAAATTTCTAGAAACACACTTGAAATTGGAGAGAAACCAATTTCATTGGATGAAACACTTCTATATAAAATCATGGTTATAAATTATCATCTCCTACAACTCTAATGGCATCATTAAATAAGTATAAATGGAGATAGGAGAGGAACCACATTGTAACTCTATATCAAACTCAATATCATGTTAATGGGGCATCTTCATATCCAATGTAGTGAAAACATTCTAAATACATGAAAACTCATTGGAAATCCAATTTATGGTTCAATATCAAAACCAATGAAAAATGCACTATCAAATACCAAATAGGATTTGAGTTCTTATGGCCCATCTGATAGTCCTACCCACCAATGAACACCACACCCAATCCTTATACATCAAATAACACAATTCTCCTCTAAAATAAATCGATGACAACATGCACACAATACAATAAGTTCATTCCAAGAATGAAATCATATTATTATACACATATCTTGGAGACATCCACCAATAACCATAGATGAAAAAAACATTATATCATAACCCGAAAACACATTAAGTAACCTAGACTGGCCTATAATAAACATACTAAACCCTAGGAACACTATAAGCCTCTTTAACTTGAGTCTCATTGCAGGAACCAATGTTAGTGGAACAAAGTAATGAAAGTTTACTAAATCAAATAGAGTGAAATTGGGGGTAAATTAAATGATGATGTAACCAGGAATGATCTCTACACTCTACAACAAAAATCTCCATAAAATAAATCTAGTGACACCATTCTAATTTATCTCAATGTGCCTATTAATGACTGCTACAATAGGGGAACTCCGACCCTTGCCCCTGAGGGAAGGGTATATATTAGGGTTCTCTTCTTCTTTCTTATTTTACCCTAGAAGAATAGATATCTAATTGATCTTACAATGGATAATGTAATTAAAAATGATTCTAATAAATATTTTTTTCAAATAGACTTTTTTTCTTCGATATATTTCTCTTTATGAAAAACTGACTTTAAACGAACTGTTATATACTATAAAAAATTACTAATATTCCCATTATAACCTAGCTAATAAAATATAGCATATGAATAAGAGTCACCAATTAATGAAATATATTGTAAAATTAAACCATATATAAATATATTTATTTATTTTTATTTAATAGACATTTAATGTTTTATCAAAGTTATATTATATTTTAAAAAATTTACATCAAAATGATTTTTAATTCCATTTAAAAAACTATTATTTTTAGTTTTTGAAGATCTAGAAAAATTTATATCAAAAAAATGAAAAAAAAATTCGAATCATCGTATTAAAAATTATCTTAGGGTAATTTTTTTAAAATTTTCTAAAAATTATTGATTTTCTAGTGAATAGTTAAAATACTTATTTATCATAAAAACTGTATTTTTGTTTCAGAAATTTAGAAAGATTCATTTTTTTAAAGAAAAGCATCAAAGTAAAATTATTTATAATTTATTTTAACTAATATAAAAAAATTAATTGGAATAAATTTCATGTTTTAATTTAATATTAAAAAAACTTTTTTACTTTAAAATTCATTTTTCCATAAAACTATTTTTATGTGTGCAATTTTTTTTATTTTAATGATGTAAATTTATCTATATTGGTGAATTATTTTATTGAAATATATATAAATTATATATTATATTAAAAAATTATCATGAATATATTGTTTTTAATATGCATGGGATAACAACAAATCGAGTTTATCTTTTAATACTGTATTGTTCTAAAACCTGTTTCATTAATTTTTGCGCACTAATTTTAAAATTAATATCATACAATTATAGGTATTTAATATTATAAAATTTATTATGTATTTGAAAATTATGTGTTTTAAACTTGGTAAATATTCCCCCTTTATATTTAGTAAATATTAATAGTAACAGTGATAAAATTTATTACCTTAGTAAAGGGTAAATCGGGTTAATCTAGGTAAAAAATATATAGTATGTCAATAATTTTTCGTCCAAATTAATATTTGATGAATTTAATTTTACCCATATTTCATTATGCACTAAATTAATTTTTCTAATGGATGATTATCCATCAAAACAACCTTTATAATATTTAAGTCAATGAAAATTACAAAATCTCATTCTCTTAGTTTTAAAAAAAAATATTCTATGTCAATGTATGGACAAAAATATATTAACTACTATAAATAAATATTTTGATATTAATGAAATTATTTTCATGATATAAATTTATTTCAAATCTTTAGATATTATATAATTACCTTAAATTCTAGAGCAACATTAATTAAATATTTCTTCATATCTAGAAAAATAAAATAAATTATTTTAAAAATCCTAAAATTGACATAATTTTAATGAATTAATATGTCCCATAAATTTTAGAGATCTATATAAAACATTAGGGATATCTTAAGGAATTATATTATAATTCTCAATGTTTATTGATGCATTTAAAAACAAATACAATTAACAGTTCTAAAAATAAAATTATTGATATTTTATAATAAATAATATTTTATTAAATGATATAAAATTAATAAAAAAAATAGACTCATAAATTTTAATGGGGTATTGGTTGTAAAAATAATCAATTGACTATTTATGGGTATTTTTTCATTTTATAGTAACATTAATAACCATTAATTTTTATACACAATTAATATTACGATATAGTTAAAAGGGTAAATGAAGGGTCAAACAAAGATAAGGGTAAGATATGATCCAAACATTTAGAAATATCATTGTATGAAAATTTTTATAACCATACTAATATTATATTTAAATATTTTCAATTTTTATGTATTTAGATATCAAAAGTAATTTATATAAATTTAAAAGTTTATGAAATTCTAAGAGAGTCCCTCCCCTCAATTATAAAAGGTCACCCATAATTTCTCTTATTCAGATGACTTGATCCTTATATCTGTCACAAAATATTCCATGTTCTCTTAGTCACTTTCCTATACACATTCAATAGGTTTTTTTATTCCCATAATCCCAACCCTAGATACCTTAAGAGGATATATAAAGGAGTTGTTTCAAATAAGAGGGGATCTCCTTAATAGATCACCTGGTTTTTAATTGATTTTTTCACATATAAACATATTATATTTATCATAAAATAATAAATTCAGTATTATATAAATAATAAAATTTAATTTCGATTATGAAACCACCTTTATTCACCCTCTTTACATCAAATGGGAGGTAAAAAATATCGCTCATGTGTATGTACGACTTACAGTCTCCACATAGCGATACAATTAATTTCTCATAATCATATTTGTGGATAGGTATTATAGTGATTTTAATGTTTATATATGATATTTATGACATGATTATACTTCTCCATTGATAACATCATATCTAACTTCTTACCATCCAAACGATTGGAAAGTGATATTGTTGATCGTGTGGATGTGTGGACTGCCACCTCTACAAAGTGATGTGGCTCATTTTCATTTTTTTACCTAGATGGTAATATTTATTTATTTGATTAATATATAAGATATATGTTTTATAATAATAATATTTTTAATGTTTTTTATTATTTACCATTCTATAGTTCAATATGTCAGAAAATACAAACCTCGTTCATGTGTACATACATTCTACTGTCTCTATGAATGATGTATTTCATTTTTATATTAATATATTTTATGACCGAAAATAAATATGTATATCATTAAAAAATACGATGTTTATATCCTGATTATAAATTTGGAGATTATCAAACCATATTCAAAATACATGGACCGAAACTACTGAATAATAACATATATGAAAAATGAATTAGATATCACCTGAAATAGTGATTTAAATAAAGGTTGAATTAATAAAAGGGTGTAAGTAAATAATATAGGATATTATATATTTGTGTATGGATATATAATATATGTATAATGAAACATTATTTATTATACTGAATTTTCTAATGCATATGATTGAATTTGGGCCCATGGAAAGGGGTTTTTGTCTCATTTTTACTTTAGTGTGATACTGGCCAAATTCACCACTTTCTTCTTTTTGTTGTGTATATACTTTCCATGAATGTATTTAATGCTATTTAATTGATTTTTTTTTAATTTGAAAATCCATATAATGTTATTTATTTCATGGGGACTTTGACTCAAATGTAATCAAAGTGGTAAGGGATTTATGTTACAATATTCATATTTATTGGGATTATTTATTGTTAAGTTATTATGATGAAATATTATGATCCATTTCTAAAGCAAATATATAATTTTCATAGAGACCCATGTTTATAATACATGGATATTATGTATTTTCCGATTACTAATCAATGCATTACAAAAAAACATGTATGTGGTCTGTAATAGTTTTGTGCCTTTGAAAACTGGGAAACATAAACATTGGTTCATAAGTGAGTTACAGCATCTCCCAAAACATTATTCATAACTTGAACCATTTTTACACATTTCATAAATAAAAAAATTTATCATAACACTGGTAAAAGAATTATAATAAATATTGAGCTCCGATGCTTAGTGGGGGTAAATAAGGAAGATTTTTAAGCATAATATAAATATAAGGGTATGAGTTCATGAGCATAAAATTTTAAAACCATACTATTCATATCAAATATCCTAATATTGAGTCTTTTAATAAGTATTGTATGTTCATAAGACAAGAATAATAATGAAATCAATAAACATGAGTAATTATTGCATACCATTTGCATGAGACATTGATTTTTTGGAATCAAAATAAACTTAAAAATCATTTATATATTTGCCGAGGGTCACTTCCAAGACTATCATATTGGAATGGGTTCAAGACCTAAACAATAATAGTATTAAATGTTCACTAACGATACCATAATAGAGGAAAATATACCTTAATAAATTGGGTTCAATCTATATTCCATCCATGTCTTATTAAACTAGGTTCACTCCCCATTCCCATCATCTCTTACTGAACCAGGTTCACTCCCCATTCTAGTACCTTCTTACTAAACTAGGTTCACTCCCCCATTCCATCCTAGTATTACTAAACCAGGTTCACTCTATATTATTTTCATGTCTACCTCATGAGATAAAATTATTTACCCAATGTATTATGGGTAGATATAGTCCCCACCCATCTGATAATGAAAACTCTATTTCTGTGTGCCATAATATTTTACATACTCATCATATCATAACTGATGAAATGAAATGGGTCTCATAAACAGTTCAACATATCAAAACAAATAGAAAATATATAGGATTCATAATCATTTAATAATATCAGAACCTCTGAAAAGAAGTGGGTTTCATGAGAATTTTATCATACTATATAACCCTTTTAAGAGAAATAGGTTTCAAAAAAAAGTAATCATAAACCTGAACCAATTAGAGAAAAAATAATAAATTTATCCTTAAATAAAATATCCAGTATGTAACCAGTTACATAAATGGATGAAATATCAGATGTAAAATTATTTTTATTTATCATTTAAAACATTTCATGAGGAAAATATCATTTAAACTTTGAAAAATCATTTTTTAAAACATTAAGCATTTTCAAAATATTTTTCCTTTGAATTTTTTTATTTAAAATCATAAAAAATCCAAAATATTAAGGAAAAAATTTTCCTTGAAAATAATTTTAAAACTTCTAATAGAAGATTTAAATCATTTAATTTTAATAAGAGTGATTAATATTATGCATGTTGGGAGTATAAAAAAATATTTTTTTTTATTTTTTTATAAAAGGAAAATGATAATTATTTTTAAAAACAACATGTAAATCACTTTTAAAAAATTAAAAAATTAAACACGGTCAAAATATATATTTTTTCAATCAAATTTCATTAATAAAACTATTTTGTATTTTTTTTTGAAATCATGGGTTTGGGGGGAAATAGATTCCTCACTCATGGGATAAACACCATTAGATTTTCTTAAAAAAATTAATTATTTAAAGTAATAAAGAGTGGTAAAATGGTACCGTTACTTGAATATATCATGAAAAAAATATAGGGGAATAAAATTAATAAGAATATTTGATATATTGATCATAATATTTTATCATCAGAAACATAATATAAACAATCTATGAAAATAATGTGATTGTAACATGAAATCATTACCACATTGATAACTTTGAATCACATGATGGATGAATGAATAATATAAAATGAATGTTAAAATATAATTTTTATTAATAAATTCATCACATTAATTTTCAAATGGTCTGTGTATACACCTTGTAAAGTAATATAGGTTCATAACATATTGTATTTCTCAAATAAAAAAATTTCGAGAAAAACCCCTAACTACTTGAGTAAATTTTGAATCATAAGACACATGGAAGAATGAAATAAATAAGAACATTAATTAAAATTTAATAAGGTACATTATGATATATCATTTAATATATTAGTAATTATATAACACAAATTAAATGAAGGTTTAATGTGTTATAATTTTATCTAAAATAAAAGTGAGCCTTGAAATCCCATTACCAATTTTTTAATTGTTGAACAGTAAAACCCAAGAAAGAGGGATCCTGAAGTGGATATTTTAACATAAATTTTTTCATTATAATAATATTAATATAAATTCATGGGTATTGTACACAGTACATAAAAGAAATATGTTTTAAATATCATGTACCTCATGCCGAAGTAAATAAAGTGAGACGGAAATCCCTAACCTTATGTATCAAATTCCTTCATGGATGATCGAACCTATTATATAATAAATATATGTTTATTATAAATATATTGAAGAATTTTAATTATATATATCACATCATATATGCTTTACTAATGACATTTTATTACCCATTTTTTAACCATTCCATGTTAGTGTCAAATTTTAGGTAATACCTGCATAGTTTTTTGTATATGTTTTGAATTGTTATTTTCTATCCCATTAAATTGATCATGGTTACATCACATACAAAATAATAATAATGAGATATTAATCATATTTATATATCAAATTTAAATTTAATACCAATCATTAATGTTTTTTATAAATTAATAGTGTTACGATCATGGAGACAGTAGGTCGTACGTTGCATGTGTAATGTTTCAATTTTTCAATTATCATTATGGAAATGAGGTAAGTAATATCTTATATTTCCAGAATGATCATAAAATCATAAAAAAAATTATGTATTTGAATATATTTATTCATATAATCCATGTCTTTCTTTATTGAAAAGAGAGCCAGATCACTTTGTGAAATTAGTAGTCTGCATGTACACGAGCAGCATTATCATCTTTCATTGAATGAAATGGAATGATATAAAATTATATATATTTCATTTTAATAATTATGAATATTTCATAAATATCATAATTATTTCATGTATATTACAAATAATCATTAACATTTCGCTTATCACCATCCATGTAAGGCGTGAATGAGTCACATCACTTCGTGAGGCAATAGTCCACCGAACACACGAGCGACGTAATCATATTCCCATAAAATGGAAATAAACAAGTTATATGTGATATAAATATTTCAGAAGCATAAAAATAAAATAAATATAATATATTAAAACTAAATCCATCATTATTTCCAACTGTTACATGTGTTAATGGAAAATGAATGACATTGATTCATGAGGCTGTACTCCAACATGCACATGAAGGATGATTTCATAACCCATTTGATGGAAGTGGAAACGTTTTAAGGTCCTTCCCTTATAGTAAAAACATAAAAATATATTTAAGATTATTTTTTTTTATATTATCATTGTTGAAAAGGAATTTAATGAAGTGGATAATTAAATAATATAAATATTCTTGTTGAAAATCGTTACCTCTTCTTTGGGTGTCCTCCTTAGGTTATCACTAAATCACTCTTATGTTGGATTTATATCAACAATAAATATTATAAGATTATACTAGTTAATTTTTGTGTGAATTGGGAAGGTATTATCTAAATGAAATAGGTTTTAATGATTGAATAATAGAGGAGAGGTGGTGGTCCTTTATAAGTTGGGGAGAGAACACAGACTTGGTATTTTTGAAAAGAAATAATTTCTCCAATGTTTTTAATATTCCATAAGGGAGACAAGAAGAATTTTTTTGAGACATATAGGTTTAATATAATAAATATATACTTAAAATATTTTTTTTTCGATTTTATAATTTATTTTTACCCTTATCATTTTAGTTTAACACCCTTGTAAACTAATTTTTACCTTAGCCACAGTAATTAATTTTTACCTCATTCATTATTTATTGTAGGAAAAAATTAATTATCCATTATTATAAATTATAAATTTCAGTGATTAAAAAAATGGAATAAATTTTAACTCTTCACATTCTTTAAAGGTTGAAAAATTAATTTAAAATAAATCCGACAGATGGGGTGAGAAAACATGTTTTTAAGAGAAAATAATCAAACTTTAGTAATTTTTTTATATCCAATTTTAATATGAAAAACAATCAAAAAACCTAAACTGAAAATAAATGGATGTATTATGGAACTATTCTAACTTTAAAAAATTAAAATATAATTTAACTTTATAAATAAATTAAATGAAAATACAATTTTGAAATAAAATTAAGAATTTTTTCACTATTAATCAGAAGTTGAAAATTTTCAAAAAAATCACAAAAATCATGCCAACATAATTTTGATATTATGTATATAAAATGGTGTTTAATTTTTAAAATTAATATTCTAATAGTTTTAAAATATATATCAAGTAATATGTTCCATAAATTGGTAAAAATCATTTTATAAAAAATATAGTGTTTAACAATAAAATTTTATTTATTCATATACCTTGTATTAAAATCACATAAGATGAATTATAAATAGTTTATTGACTATATATATAATATAAATTTCATTGAAATAATTAATCAATATTATTTTCTTATTTTATTTAGGTAGTACCCTTTTTATTTCTTAAAAATAGTTTCTTAGAAGAATATTTCCTTTATTTTCAAATAGTTTTTATTTTCATTACAAATTAACTAGTCACCAAATAATTAATAATATATAATATTTTTAAAAACATATTTTTATAATTTATTTAATCATATTCATACCCACCATTCTAATGGATATATGATAACTATTATATTAAATAATAACATTTTTTTTGTGTGGAACGTTTCATTTAGACTCGGTGTTGTGTGTAAAACAAAATAAACATGCTAATGTGTTAACACAAAACAAAGTTACTGATGTGTGTAAGGAAAGATGAAATATTTTTTATCTATAACATAATCTAAAATTAGTGGTTTTGTCACAATAAATGTGGAAAAGATCATATCTATTTGAAAAATAATAATTTCACCAAATCACAGGTTGTTACATTCTACCCACATTAAAATGACTTTAGGCATCAAATTTTTTTATAGTAATTAAAGATTTAACATTTAAAAATTAATTTATAAAATCCCACATCATAAAATGTAATCATAAATTTTATCTTAAGAAGGAAATTTTGGAAATGTAAAGGTTACATATATTAACTCGTATTGACGTTTTCGTATAAGAGAACATAGGTGGGAATTGAAAACATGGACATAGAAGACAAAAATGACACAAAAATACAAACAATGTGTGATAGAGAACATTGATCTTAAGAAAGTGGGTGATCTTGAAATGTTTAATGATCATAAAAACATAAAACAATCAGATGTGAAAAATAAAAATGATATCATCAAAAATGACGAAATATGACAACAATTTATTTCAAGAACATTTTCATAATATATGGGAATTAAATTACAATCTAGACTAAGAATATATGAAAATATTCTTACATGATTCGTTTTTATTTCATAGGCACAATTTGATCATTTTTTCATGACTTAATCAAATTATATTTCATCTCTTACTCTATGAGATGAATTGTTTCGGTTCATAGTGCTAAATAAGATCCATAATAGAAATATAAGTCATTACTTCTATTTTATTTAAAAAAAATATAATTTTTTATCTAATATAGATAAATATTCATATAGTTAAGTAATGGGTTATTCTCAAAACACTCATCCAATGTTCAACTTAAACCATTTCATAAATGGGTAACCTTATGAACCATCCAAAATTGAAAATTTATATTGAAGGCCACTAAATTTCTAAAAATAACTGCAAAATTAATCCCCCATATATCATAAAGTGTTTCTAGATTATTGCATACCAAACTTGTTAATTCCTTCATTTTGTATTATATTGAAACCTTAATTACTATAAAACCTTATTTAAGACATATGTGATACCTTATTCCTTACATAAAACAAATATCATTGGATATATTCCTTAAACCAAAAAATGTTGAATAATACATCAATGATAACATAAAAAACTTATCCTAACAATCCTTTATTAGATCTATATTCATCAATACTATCTAAATTACTTTATAAATATCAATAATATCTTTATTAAAACATAAAACCATTTTCTAAAAAATAGTAACATATTAAGGGTTACGTTCCCGTAATCAAAATATATTTTTTCCATTGAATCACTCTTCCTATCCATCAACATCATTCAACATATTATTTTAAATTATTAATGAAAACATATATTTTACAATACATGTATATTTCAGGATTCATATAACATAATATTTTAATTACTATACATAAATACTTCATTCAACCACTTTCTTCTCCAACCAATAACAATTCTCCATAATCTTATTCACTAATTTTTTTTTATTATTTCATTTGTATTCTCTTCATCATTAGAAATATAAACATTGAATGTATAACCTTGTTGATTTTATTCATGATATTTCCACATAGGACAACAATTTTTATAATTCCCATAATATCCACTTTTAAATCAATCTACAATCAATGATTTCTTAGGGATAATATTATTTTAATCCATTAATTAATCAAAATTTTCATTTTCCATTTTCTGTTACTTGCTTTGTGTCCTTCTTTCCCATAGTCAAAACATCTTTTAGTTCCTTGAATATATCCACTTGGGTGTTTCTTCCCAAATTCATAACACATAGGAAACTGATATTATTTCTTATATTGTTTCCACTACCTAAAATCTTGTTAAACTCATTCCTTATCTTCTTTAGTGAGTTTGAGTGTTTGTTAAGGTACACAATGTTAATCATGTTCTGTTAAATTTGATTGGGTATAGTCACAACATCTTTCACTACATCCATCATTCCATTTGGATTCTCATCAAAAAATATTGTTTGTCTCCATCAATATTATCATTGTTACTTCTTATTACTCTAATTTACAAATACCAAATTTTGAGTGTGAGAAATGATAATCATAGTGGAAGAAAAATAATCATGAAGATCAGTTATTTTATGTCTAAATAAGGATACCTTATTTTTAATATATGACACTTAGGTGTATCCTATTTCATTATTATTCATCATCTATTTAAATCCTTAATTATGGTTCATAATGATTTTATTAATTTCAATATCATATGGCTTGGGAGGGTCAAACACGGTGGTTAGCAAGGCCCATTGTTGTGTACTAGGTGATGATCAAGTCTAGATCAATCACTACGGGAAAAAACGATAATTGCGAAGGGTATTTGCGACGGGTCTTATTCCTGTTTCAACAAATCCGATGAAAAGGTTTTTTGCGACAGGAATATATTCTCGTCGCAAATGGCCAGTTATTTGTGACGAAAATACAGGGCCCGTCGCAAATGGCCAGTTATTTGCGATGAAAATATTGGGCCCGTCGCAATTGCAATGGCGCGGTTTGCGCGCCAAAACGCAGGAAGGATATTTGCGACGGGTAGAAGGATACCTGTCGCAAGTACCCGGTGGTGGTAAATAGTATTCGCGATGGGGAAATTTCTCCGTCGCAAAAAAGTATTCACCCGATACTATTTGCGACGGGCCCCATCGCCAATACTAGCCGTTGTAAATCCTATTTGCGACGGTCACCTACAACCCGTCGCAAATGCCCTGCGGTAGTAAATACGGTTTTGCGACGGGACTATGTACCTGTCGCAACATATAATCCAATGGGAGGTATTTGTGATGGGTCTCGTTGCAAATACAGGTGGCGGTAAATATAAATTTGCGACGGGGATATCCTCCCGTCGCAAATACCGGCGGCGGTAAATAGTAATTTGCGATGGGGATATCCGACCGTCGCTAATGGTGTGGCATTAGCGACGGGCCCATCACAACAACCCTTTTACACGCCGCCTGTAATTAATGTGGGCGAAGGTATTGGAAACAGGCCCCGTCGCGAATACTGGCGGGGGTAAATAGAAATTTGCGACGGGGATACCCGTTCATCGCTAATGGTGGATATTTGCGACGGGCCCGTCGCAAAAGGCCATTTACCCGCCGCCTCTATTTAATGAGGGCGAAGTCATTTGCGACGGTATCCCATCGTAATACCTCGTATTTGCGACGCTCACCCGTCGCAAATAAGACCGTCACAAATTATCTAACCTATATATACACCCCATCCGTTTTTTCCATAACATTCAGATCTCCATTCTTCTCTCTCTCTCATTTTCATATTTGATTAGAATTATTTTTTGTTTTAATTTTTTCTTTCGAGAAGAGGAAAAAGGAGTTGGTTCAGATTATTAAAGGTATTTATATTTTTTGTAATATTTTTTTTAATTGTTAAATTATTTTTAATTGTTAATTTTATTTTTTTAATAGAATGTTTAGCTATATAGTATAATTAGTTTATGTGCTTGTACCAAATAATCCTTGTTTGGATACGAACAAGTAGAGGCGGCTCTAGCACAGATGTACCTAGGAGTGAAAACTCTGACAAGGTGTTTCGAGCATGACTCGGGGTAACCTGGTACACGACAACGGGCCTTGTTGCACTCTTGGTTCGACACTCCCGGGGGATGTTTTGGTAATAATTAGAAATAAATATATAATTATCAAATAATTAAGAAATAATTAGATTTAATTAAAAGAATTATCAAATAATTAGGAAATAATTAGATTTAATTGATTTTAAATAATTAGAAAACAATTAAAATAATTAGGAAACAATTAATAAGAAATAATTAGATTTAATTAAAATAATTAGGAAATAATTAGATTTAATTTATTAAGAATAATTAGAAAACAATTAAAATAATTACAAAACAATTAGATTTAATTAGGAAAAAATCAGTATAATTAGGAAACAATCAGTATAATTAGGAAACAATCAGTATAATTAGGAAACAATCAGTATAATTAGGAAACAATCAGTGTAATTAGGAAACAATCAGTTTAAGTAGGAAACAGTCACTATAATGAGGAAACAATCAGTATAATGAGGAAACAATCAGTCTAATGAAGAAACAATCAGTATAATGAGGAAACAATCAGTATAATAAGGAAATAATCAGTATAATGAGGAAAAAATCAGTATAATGAGGAAACAATCAGTATAATGAGGAAACAATCAGTATAATGATGAAACATTCAGTATAATGAGGAAACAATCAGTATAATGAGGAAACAATCTGTATAATGAGGAAACAATCAGTATAATGAGGAAACAATCACTATAATGAGGAAACAATCACTATAATGAGGAAACAATCAGTATAATAAGGAAACAATCAGTATTATCAGGAAACAATCAGTATAATCAGGAAACAATATGTATAATCAGGAAACAATCAGTATAATCAGGAATTAATCAGTATAATCAGGAAACAATCAGTATAATCAGAAAACAATCAGTATAATCAGGAAACAATTAGTATAATTAGGAAATGTGATTGACCGCTCATCTACCTCAATTTTCTTTTCATTTGTGTGTTAAGGCTTGACAGGAAACTTCTGCCTCCACATGTAATATCTGCTTTTAATGTCAAAATTATCAACCTCCTCGCCAATATAGAGATGAGGAGGTTTATAATTTTGACAGTAAAAGCACATATTACATGTGGAGGCAGAAATTTTCTATCAACCTCAATACACAAATGAAAAGAAAATTGAGGTAGATGATCAGTTAATTATGTTTCTTTTTCTATTCATTGATTGATTAATCACCCGACCTATATGCATATCTTCGCATTTCTAATTATTAACATAAATAGTAACATAAATAGTAACATTAATAGTAACATAAATAGTAACATAAATAATAACATAAATAGTAACATAATATAAAATATTATATTACTTTGACATTAATAGTTAAATAATACTTATAATATAATGATTTTATTATTATATGTTTAATATTTATAAAAAAATATTAATATTATTAAAATTATAAAATATTTATAAAATATTACAGTTATCAATATTTTCAAAAAGTTTTGCTTTATTCTTAACCGTTCAATTCTTAAAGGGTCGCCAATTTTTAGGTCATGGCCAATAAAAAGTTTGTGTCAACCATGTCCAATGTAAACTCAATAATTGTTCTTGCTTGGTTGATCACCTCGCAGGTAGCGTTGCAATAGGACGACCCATGTAATGAATTTCTCATTACATGTGTCGTCCTATTGCAACTCTACTTGCGAGATGATCAACCAAGTTAGAACAATTATAGAGTTTAAATTGGTCAAGGTTGACCCAACCTTTTTATTGGGCATGACCTGAAAATTGACGACCCTTAAAGATTTGAACATGTTAGGAATAAAGCAAAATCTGTTATAAATATTGATATTTGTAATAATTAGTAATAATTACTAATAAAATTTAACAAAAATCAAATAAATTCAAGTACATTGTTATAAATTAGCACAATTTCCAGTGGATTGTTGACCACCTTTTGTTCAACGTCTCATATCATTGCTACTTTATCCCACTAAAATCAGTATGAAAAATGTGCTCTACCGTATGTCAGAGCAAGTTTTTTATACTGATTTCAGTCAAGAGAAATTTAAAAAGAGATGATCCATCGGACAAATTATAATAATTAGTAATATAATCTTCACAACGATGATTAAAAAATTTAATTTCATTATTTAAGCATATTTCATTTTTCCAAGTATTGCTAAGTATTGCTAAATTAATTATAATTAGTGGGGATGATTACAAACTAACTGTGTCGCCTATAATTATGGGTAATTAATAATAAATAACTGTAATTATATATCTTCTTTTTTTAGGATATTGTTTCTTATATCAAATTATTTAACAATAGTAATGATTTAAAATTTTGTAGAAACATATATATGAATATGGAACAAGGAAATCGACATCAATCATTATTAGACGATCGTTCTTGGATAAATCAGCGCAGAAATCCAAACGGTTCTAGTTTAAATCCTGTATATGTTGATGGTGTTGAAGATTTCTTATCATTTGCATCATCAAACAAGGAATTTGTTTCAGAAGGGACAATTAAGTTTCCTTGTAAAAAATGTGCTCTGAGAACGCTTGAGACATTTGACATCGTTGGGAAACATCTCTTGCGTTATGGTTTTCAATCAGATTATATTTTTTGTTATCAACATGGTGAACGTAGTTCTATAGAAGATACTAATAATTATATTTCGGATCCATCATGGTTTCAGAATTTAGTACATGATGTAGGAGGTTCATCCGTTCAACAAACAGAAATTGAGGATGATGTTGATTTACCTCCCGAGTTGGCACCATCTGAATTTGCTGAGTTGTTCAGGTCTGCTGAGGATGCATTATATCTTGGTTACAAGATAAGTAAATTAGAAGTAGTTATAAAATTTATGGCTATTAAATCATGTAATTGGATGTCAAATAACTGTTTTGATCTGATATTTTCTTTGGTTAAATCATTGTTACCTGAAGGAAATTTGATGACTGCTAATTATTATGAGAGCAAAAGACTTGTTCGTAATCTGGGCCTTAGTTATCAGAAGATCCATGCATGTTCAAAGGATTGCATATTATATTCTGGTGAAAATGAGTCGTTGGATAGTTTTCCCACATGTGGACAATTGAGGTATAAAGAAGCTCAATCAGGGAAGTCTGGATTGATTCCTGTAAAACAGTTGAGATATTTCCCGCTTACACCCAGGTTGCAGCGTTTATTTATGTTTCAGAACACAGCGACAATGATGTCATGGCACAAAATGAATATTTCAAATGGTAAAAGCTTGGTTCATCCATCTAATGGAGATTCATGGAAACATTTTGATCAATTGCATTTTTATTTTTCTTTAGAATCCTAGAACGTGCGATTGGGTCTTTCTACTGATTGTTTTTGTCCATTTGGATCTTTTGGTAGTCAGTATTCCTATTGGCCTGTCTTTATAACTCCGTACAATTTGCCTCCATGGATGTTGATGAAAGAGCCTTATATTTTTTTGGAATCTTCCATATTGGTCTGATTTGTTGGTCCGACACATGTTGGATTTCATGCATATTAAGAAGAACTGTTATGATAATTTATTTCATATAGTTTAGGATACACCGGGTAAAATCAAAGATAATGTAAAGGCATGATTAGATCTTGCCCAAATCTGCAGGCGACCAGAACTTGAATTGATTGAAAATGTCAGATCACAGAGATTAATGAAGCCAAAAGCATCTTATACACTGACCAAAGAGAGTCGCTTATTATTTTGTCAGTGGATTGCAGATATAAGACATCCAGATGGCTATGATTCCAACTTGGGCAGATGTGTTAAAAATGGTCATATTATCGGATTAAAAGGCTATGACTGTCATGTTATAATGGAAAGGCTTATGTCTATTGGATTAAGAGTTTTTTTGAATTCTAATATTTGGGATTCGATAACAGATATATCATATTTCTTCCGAGACATGTGTGCGGCGACAACAGAGTACGATACACTAAGGAAAATGGAAGAAGCTATTGTTGTAATTATATGTAAATTGGAAAAAATATTTCCGTCGGATTTCATTGACTCGATGGAAAATTTGATATTACATTTGCCACATGAAGCAAAATTTGGAGGTCCGGTTCAGTTTCGATGGATGTACCCATTTGAGAGATGCATGCAGAAATTGAAGAAAAAAATCTGTGACAAAGCATCAGTTGAAGGCTCCATTGCTGAAGCTTATTTGCAAGAAGAAATTGCTTTATTCTGCTCTCATTATTTTGAATCTGAATATCCCTCAAAATTTAACTGCATGGGCCAGAACGAGGGGAATGTTGATGATGATATGAACAATCAATTATCAGTTTTCAATCAGCCCGAACTTGGCTTTGGTGGAGTTCATGATAGATGGCTTTCAGATGATGAACATCATAGAGCTCATTCATATGTTCTACTCAACTGTGAAGAAATGTCACCAATTATACAGTGAGTGCTCTTATCCCTTATTCTATAGATCATGTTACAGTAAATTAATCATTTTGTATTTTTATGTTATATGATGATCATATCAAGAAACAATTTCCACAAATTACAGCAGCTGGCTTAGAAGAACGTCGGAAAAAAAAATTTCCTACTGGTTTCAATAACTGGTAACATACATTATTTTTTGGTTTTACATATAAAATCAATTTATTACTTGTAATAGTGATAAATGTTTTAAAAATTTTCAGGTATTTTTACATGCTGATAAGATTGATAGTCAATTGGGTATTTTGAGTAGCCCACCATCCAAAATGGTTAAATCTTATAATGCATATCTGGTGAATGGTTATCGCTTTCATACACGTGCATATGGGGAATCAAAGAAAACAATCAATAGTGGTGTTTGTTTGAAGGGATCACATCATAGAGATATTGAAGTTGACTTTTACGGCATGCTTGAAGAAATTATTGAACTGTGTTATTTGGGACAGAATTATGTAACAATGTTTAAATGTCGATGGCTGGATACTCAGAGAGGCCTGTGTATTCATCCGACTCATGGAATTTTTGATATTAAACATAAAAGTATTCTTATAGTAAATGAACCATTTTTATTGGCTCATCAGGCACATCAAATATATTATGAAAAATACTGTGCTACTGAAAAAGAGTTGGATGATTGGTGGAGTATAATAAAAGTTAAATGTCGAGAAAATCATTTTACTCAAACTGAATGTGGTTCCACTGAAGTGCAAGGAAATGAAATTTTTCAGGACACTCCTGAAAATACATCTTTTTCACAAAGAGACATGAATATTGAGGATGACACCCCACAGTTAATGGTCGATGGTGACGATGTTGTCAATGATGTTACAACTGAATTTGAAATGACAAGAGATGATGACAGTGAAACTAATATGGAAATTGATGATGTTGATGAGGAAGATGAAGACATTGATATTGACAACTATGAAGATGATGATGAAGATGAACATTGACAGAGTAAAATGTTGGTTTGAATCATAACAAATATATATCTATACATAATAGTTATTTTCAAATGTTTGCTAATAACAATCATTTCATGTTCCAGATGGACTCGGAAATGTTTCGTCAGTTACTGGAGGCTGATATACCTATGTATGATGATTCTCTTGAGTCATATGACCCTCAGGCTGTTGGAACTATAGGGAGCACTCGGAGGGGGCATGGTCTTGCCAAACTGATGATTCCAGATCCTATCCCAGAGCGACGTCCACCTCTTGGATTCGATGCGCACACGCGGTGGTATGGTAACCTGTGTATTTTAGTTATCATTCATTATAATTTATTAATATTATAATTGTTTGATTATTTGTTCTTTTTCCACAGTTTTACACATATAGCTATTGGACAGGGGAGCGCTATCTTGCGCAATTATTTTTCTCAGCCCTGGCTCAAATGGGATCAGATTCCCGCTGATGTGCAGGCCGCCATGTTCGATCATTGGCTGGTATGTAAATAAATATTATTTATTTTGAAATTTAATTCATTAATAACTTTATATTAGGGTGTATGGTATCCCATCGGTGAGAGCATGTGTGCCACTATCCACACGGCATGGGTGGTGTCTATACGTGACCGTTTCAGTCAGTTTTTTCATAATTTGAGAAAGACGGCTCTGAAGAAAGCCGGAGTGACAGAATTTGATGACTCCTGTAGAGCCCACCGACCAGAGTACATTTCATCTCACATTTGGGATGGATTATGTACACACTGGTTGGGGGGTGGGTTTCAGAGGAGATCTGCATTGGGTCGACAGAATCGGGGGAGACAAGAGGTGACACATCAAGCCAGTAGTCGTACATTCAGTGCACATAGAGAGCGTCTGGTAAGTACTTTTTTTAATATTTCATACAACTTTAAATATAAACAGTTTATTTTATATTCATATAGGAAGCCGAGTAGCCCGGTATTTTGGCGTACGGCGTTTATCGGAGGATATACACTGACCCGGCTACTGGAGAGATTAGAGGTGACCTCCAGCGTCAGATTGTGGTCAGTATAATTTTCTTTTCAGTTTGCAAATTAAATGCATATAATCATTTCATTATTTTAATTTCTAATTGAAACTTAAGGAGTCATATGAGGTCGTGACCTCTCAGACACAGGCTGGGAGTCAAGACGAGACGGGTGATCAAACTAGTGCCCACCATTTTGCTGAGACGGCAAGGATGCAGGCGACCCAATATGGCTTCAAAAAGGGCCGAGTAGTTGGTATCATCTCTCATTTGACTCCTGCAGCTTATTATGGTACTGCTGCGATGTCGACGTCCAGCTCGAGAGGAGCTCAGGGAGAGACATCATCTTCTGCCTCACAATATCAGGAGAAACTGCATGCTCAAAGTCAGCTTATAGAGGATTTGCGTCAGGGGTAGGAGCAGATGCATCAGCAGCACGATGAGGAGATGCGTCGATGGCAGGAGCAGATGTGTCAGCAGCAGGATGAAGAGAGACGTAGATATGAGGAGCAACATCATGATTATATGGAGTATATGCATCGTCTGACTCATAGTTTAGGGATGGAGTTTCCTCCACCACCTCCTCCAAGTCCTCTAGGTCCTCTAGATTATCCACCCCCCAGTGATTTTTTTAGATGTAATAAACATTTGAGTTCGTAGTTTATTGTCATATTAACTATTTACAATTCATCTATCATATTGGTACGAATACTATGTGATTTAATTTGTTTTTATTTTTTTAATAAATTATTACTTATTAGTATTATTTTTAATGACTGCTTATTTTAGTAATATCACTTTCAATATTTTATATTTATTGTTAATATTGAGAAGTTTATAATTTTATAATTTTATTAATATTAATAATATTAATATTATTTCTTCATAAATATGTATGTTTATTTTAATAATAAGATTATTATATTAATTTTTTATATTAAAAATATTAGTACTATTATTATTTTTATTTGATGTTAATATTTCATAATATATAATATAATACTATTTATATTCATATTATTATTATTTTTTGATATTAATATTTTATAATTATATTATATATATTTTATTATTAATATTATAATAATATAATTTATTTATATTATTAATCTTAATATTATTATTATATAGATAGTTTTATAAAAATAATATTATATTAATTTTTTATATTATTAATATTAGTATTATTATATTATATTATATTATTTATATTCATATTATTATTATTTTATATTAATATTTCATAATTATATTTTATTTATTTTTTTATTAATATTATAATAATGTAATTTTTTTTATATTATTAATATTTTTTATATATAATATTATACGATTTGTATTAATTATTTTATTTTTTTTATTTTTTTTTATATTTGCGACGGGCACATTTGCGACGGGAAATCCCGTCGTAAATGTTTTTCACAGTGCTATTTGCGACAGGACGAATACCCGTCGGGAAAACCTTTCTGCGACGGTCCGTCACAAATACTTTCGTCGTAAGTATTTTTTTAAATTTCGCATTTGCGATAGGATTCTGACCCGTCGCAACTAATATATCTGTGACGGCCCGTCGCAAATACCTTTTTTATATATAAACGAAAAATTATTTGCGACGGGGGACAAATACCGTCGCAACTAATTTTTTTGCGACGGGACCGCCCCAAAAACACCTATTTGCGAAGCCGTTTTCGGCAACGGGAAATTTATGACGGAGCCCCGTCGTAAAAGATCTTTTGCGACGGGATCCCGTCCCAAATCGCCCGTCGCAAATATTCAGTTTTCCTACAGTGAATGCATTATTTTTGGAGTTATTACCCCAAGGTACCACTATAGAAGATCCATATCAACTTTTACTTTCTATAAAGTGATGAATTTATAATAATACATTCAATCTATACTTTATTAAAATTATATGATATCTTACTATACATTTTCCCATACTTAGACTTTTCATATATCATGTACTTATGTTTATCACAAAGATTTTCTCATCCACGTTTCTAAAGGTCAACTAAACCTATCATTTAATACCAACTATAGCGACCCACGATTCACATACATAGATTTTACATCATATTATATAAACATTCAATAAATTATAAAAACACAGACACATATTGTCTGTAATAGTATAAATCCTTTGGAAACCCGGAATCATAAAAACACTCCCATAAGTGAGTTACGACATATCCAACTACATTATTCCAAACTATAATCACTCTTAGATATATCATACATGATAAATTAATCTATAACATGGGGAAAATAAACATAATAATGTGTGATCATCGAAGCTATGTGAGGGTAAATAAGGGAGATAAGTAAGAATAACATGAAAATAAACGTAAGAGTACATGAGCATGAAATTTTAAAAAGACACTCTATATAAAATGATCATAATATTGAGCCAGGGAATAAATATTGGCTATTAATAAGACATAAATAAAAAATTAAATCAAATAACATTATCCATGAAAGAACAAAATTTCCATAAGATAATTAATTTGTGGAATACATATAAGAATAAAAAATCATTTCCATTTTATTCAAGGATAGTTTCAAAGGCTATCATATTGCAATTGGTTCACTCCCCAAACCATCATAGTAGTCATGGTTTACTCCTATTTCCATAATAGTGGAAAAATTTATTTACAAAATCGGGTTGGCTCCATGTTCCACCATTAGCTTACTAATCCAGGTTCATTCCCTATTCCAGTCATGTATTACAGAATTTAGTTCACTCTCTATTCCATCATGTCTTAATAAACCGGGTTTCCTACATATTCCATCCCTGTAATACTGATCTGAGTTCACTCCCTGGTCTTGTAATGTCTATCTCATGATATAAAAATCATTCCCAATTAATTAGAGGGATATATAGGAAACAATCATTACATAATGAAAACCATATTTATTTGTTTCATAAGATCCTAAATTTTTATCATACCATATCCCATGAAATGAAATGGGTATCATAAACATTTCATCATATCATAACATATGAAAAATATAAAGGTTTTATAATCATCTAATCAGAGTATACCCTATGAAATGAATCTGTTTTTTTAAGAATTTTCTTATGGTATACCTTGTGGAAGATAAATGGGTTTCATAAAAAAAATGTCATCATAAAAATAAACCATTAAAAGAATGAATAAGAATGTGATCCTTGGATAATGTTCTTAATAAAGAATATATGACATCTATAGATGAAATAATATATGTAAAATGGTTTTGATCGATCATTTAAAATATTGTTTGGGGAAAATATCATTTCCACATTGAAAATATTTTTCTAAAAAACATATTTCATTTTCAAAATCATTTCCTTTTGAAATTATTTATTTAAAATCTAAAAAAATTACAAATCTTAATGAAAAAATTATGTGAAATGATATTTGAAAACTTATAATGGAAACAAGAAATCATTGACTGGCCATGATATCTAGAATTATTGTTCATTTCGTGTATATAAAAAATATTCTTTTTACATTTTTTGTGAAAATCAAATGATCATTGTTTTTGAAAATGATATGAATATTAATTTTAAAAAAAAAATTGTAAAAATTAAAATATTTTAAAAAATTATATTTAAAAAAAATCATAAGGGATTAATAAAAATTTTTTAATACATTTTATAATTCACAGTTTTGGATGAAAAATTTTTTTAAATCAAAGTGAGAAATAAAGTCATATTTTATTAAAAACAATTTCTTAATTATCTTATGTGCCAAAGAGTTTTAAAATTTTACCACTAATTGAATATATAATGAATAAATATAGTGTAAAACAATATATGAGAATTATTTAGTTATGGATCTTAATATTTTATCTATAGAAAAATAATCATGAATAATCCCAATAAATGATGAGATTGTTGCATGAGATCATTACTAATTTTGTAACTTAGAATCATAATCCTCGTCAAGGAATAAAAATAATGAAATAGAAAATAAAATGAGTATGAATAAATATATTATATTTAATGTTGAAGGGTCTATATATACACCTTTTGAAATAATATATGGGCATAACCAAATGTATGTCTCAATGAAGGTAAAGTGGCACAAAAATACTTTACATCTTGAGTAACTTCTGAATCATAAGCCATATGGAATAATAGAATAAATAGAAAAAGTAATTATCATGAAATGATTTATATTAATTATATATAATTTCTTATATTTGTATATTAAACTCAAAAAAAGAAACAAGTGGTGAATATGGCATAATTCTCTCCGAAACAAAAGTGAGACTAGAAATCAACATAACAATTTTTGAACTACTGAACTATAAACCCAATAAGATAGAGATCCTAAAATAGATATATATAAAAATGTTTTTACATATAATCAACATAATATAAATTCATTTCAATTATATAAACAACATAAAATAAATAAGTAGTGAATATGAAATTTTTCTCATGGATGTGAAATGTGAAACGAGAATCCCATATCCCAAGTTTTGACAACCTTGGCACACTACAAGAAAACAACCATGTAGTAGAGGATTTTTTTTCTGTTTAGCGGTGGTTTAAAGAGCCGCTACATGGTTTGGTGGCGGTTTACAGTAACCAATGCTAATTTTGGTGTCCAAAAACTATAAGCGGCAGTTTTATCCATTTCTTAGAGGTTTAAAGGAAGCATCATAGCTTCCTAATGTTGTGGCGGTTCTCACCACTTTAGCAGCGGTTTTTACGAACCTGGGATTTTATTTAACTAGTGAAAATTATAAACGCCTCTAATAAAATAAAATCTAGTGGCTGTAAAACTGCTGCTAAAGTCCCGATAACTCCTGCAGAATATAGGTGAAAGATGTGACTCTGTAGCGGTGGTTTTAGTCGCTGCTACAGTTTTATCTGTATACTATTCACGATGGTTAAAACTGTCATGAAAAGATGACCAGAAAAAACAAATCTCCTTCCACGACACCACTTCCCTGAAAAACAAATCAAACCAGACAAACCAGAAACAATCTTATAAAATAACATCAACTCAAGGGTGTGTTGGACCTTTCAAGGATGTAAAAATGGAATAAGTTTTTGTTTATCAAAACTTTTATGGTTAAATGCATTGTGAGATAACTAAGGGATTAAATAATGAATGGAAAATGTGGGAATATCCATGTTATAAGATGGAATTGAAAATATGTACAATCGTTTTTGTTATGAATGAATAGTAAAATAGAATAGTTACTGAATTACGTTAAGTGTCGTGAATGTGATAAACTATGTGAATATTGGTAAAATGAAATAGGTTCACACTTGATATTGTAATTTGTTAAAAAGATCATGTGTGTTTGACCTTGTAGAATCTATATTGATGGATTAGTAAATTATGAGGGACACAGTAGATCCCACCCATGGGTAAGGATTTTTTTACAAGGAATTCCTTATCTTTGATGTGGGATGGATAGACATGAAATCTGACATAATGGACTTGATATGATGTATATAGAGATTCCTAAGCTGGGATAGTGTATTAACATGGCTTTCCAGGCACTAAAGCCTTTGTGTATGATATGAGTGAACCGATTAGTGCACTAAAGTATATGAATTTGAAATGATTAAGGAATTACCATTGTTTTTAATTAAAATGTGAAACCCATTTATATTAATAGATTATAATTTTGACATGTCTGAAGAAGGTTTGGTGGGATTTTATGTCATCATAAAACCGAAGGATATATACGGTTAAATGCTTGATATTTATTTATGGAACATGTTTACCTTTTCCTCCTTGTTCATTATTTAATTGTACTTATGTAAATAGTATTATTGTTATTATAATATTTATTTTTTATACACTATTGGTGGTGTCTTATTAACCTATACTCACAACTTTGTTTTTGGATTCCATTGATACTTGAGTAGTTCTCATGGTTGTAGGGAAGTGTAAGGGAAAAATCCTTTTGATAGATGGTTGGTTTGGGATATGGTATGGAGAATATCTGATGAAATTGGATGGACATCAAGACCCATTTTAGGATTTTTTATGGGGTCTTTTATTTTGTTTTTTCCTTAACACATGACACTTGTATGAACTGACATGTTTACTATATTGGTTGTGGGGATTTACCAAATTTTTGGAATTTAATACATCATGCATGATTATTCTTATAACAAACTTGTTTATCATTTAAAATGATTTATACTATTGTTTTACATGGGCAAAGATGGTATATTATCCCCACATACCTCATTGGACCCTCAATACTAATAGGAAGCCTCTTGTATATGAGGAGGCATTCCTATGGTCATGTGGCGCATTGGTTTGGGGAACCTTTTTAGTGGATCTTAGGTAATGGTGTCACAATGTTGTATCAAAGAAATTTTATTTTCTATTGAATTATTCTTTTGAAAATTTTATATGATATTAAGGTGTTTCAGTCCTTGTAAATGTGTTTTTTTTGGGATTATCTAACCCATATGTGGGGGAAAACCCAGGTTCTCGGTGTGGGATTTTTGTTCTTGTTGTTTGATGTTATAGTTGGATGTTATTTGACCTTGGTTGATATGCTAGCTGTGAGATATTATTGTTTTATATGGTTTTATTCATGGAATGACATGTAATTTTTTATATATTCATGGATTATTTTAGGAAATCAGGATTTATATAACATGAATCATATTAGGCTCAAATAGAAAACAAGGTTATGTTTTTGTTATGGAAAATGAAAATCATTTTCTATTGGTTTCATCGAAAATAGTTCCTAATATAGAGTTATCAATACACATGTTTTTGTGATTCGCGGTGTCATAGGATACCAACAACAGAAGGGTTTACCTTCTTGGATGATGATATTGAATAATTATATATTATATTATAAAGCATCGAGAATTTATTCAACACAACAATAATGGGTTTAGCTCCTATTCATCCAAAATCTCGACTACCAATTCAAACACAAGACTAACTGGAATGATGTATACCACACTTGGGAAATCCAGACATAAAAGGAAATATCAGAAATCAATAAAATACATAAAATGGAACATGAGAAATCAATAAAATGTTAGGAAATGAAAATTTTTGGTCAAAACTATGTGCCACACATGGTACATATACAAACCAACTATTCCCATATATGTTCAACACATTAACAATACAACTCTACTCATGGTCCAATAATGCATCGTCACCCTCTCCACCTCCATCTCCACTTTCTGCTGTCACCTGTAAGAACATTATATTGAAAATTAAATATTGTTTCAAATTTATATTAAAACATAAAAGCAATGACTGTTTTAAAACTAAATGATTTTGATTTTTTTTATTTACCTGCTGACCACCGGTCAATGCACTACCACCGGGGGTATATCTTCTCATCTTCTGATGTATAGAAGTCATCGCTTGCTGCAAAGCAGATATCTGAGCCCCCTGATCTTGAACAGTGCTTCGTAGAGAAGCAATCTACTTCAGAGAATATTCAGGTATGGACTGACTATAACTAGGAGCATATGCAGCTATAATCCCTGGTAGAATGCCAAAGACTTTATATGGTACGGGTCTAAGACCCATCCCACACAGTCTACCAGGATGCTCCTTCCCATGGAATTCAGCAACTGGGTCATCCTGGGAGACTGGGTAGGACTGCCCAGGATTGGAATCCCACAGTTCGTTAATTTTTACCTATAAATAAAATATCAATATATATTAAGACAGTAAAAAATGATAATAAGTTATTATAATGAAAAATTGACTTCATACCCCAACATCTTTGGCAGCCTCATTAACAAAATTTCCATTTGATTTTTTGTGAACATCCAACCACAGTTCAGTTAGGGATGCTTCGTGCCCTAAACTCTGTGACAACATTATGAAAAGATATATCAACAATTCAATATATTAAATAGATAATATTTTCATATAAATATTTAAAAATAATTAAAAGATTACCAATTAAGTTCGGCTTCTAGAAAATCTTTTTGAGCATGTAGTGTGAGGGATGACTTGCTTAGCCTGGTTTGATGCATTCTGTCCTGAGAGATCCTGAAATAAATAAAATTCAATTTAATAGTAATGTTTTAAATTTCATCTCCTCTTCATATACATATATAAATGTAAAATGAGGATAATATAATAATATATATTTCAATACCATCCGCTTCTCATCACGATGTCTGTCAATAAAAACCTTCCATTGTTCATTCAGTACCCCACTGGGTAGCTTCTCATAAATTTTTTGCACGGTCAATGAAGTAACATTAAAAAAACCACAATCTCCATTTTAAATCTTTCCATTTCTTACCATGATTTTTCAACATCCACTTTCATGCTATCACATAAAAAACTATAAAGTGGAAGAACATCTGTATACAGAAATTGTTTTTGAACATATTCATAAAATGACATTCAATTAATCCATAATGTAATAAAATTACATTTATTTGGGAATCATAAACTTCATTTTTTCCGCTTGGAAGAATATGTCTCCAATCATAATAAGAAATTGGAGGGAAATGGGATCTGCTGCCAGATGGCCTATAATCTAGCCAAGTAACCCCGCGGCATCATCCGTTGGGACCCCATAAGAATCAATAGGCATGATTATCTTCTCTCCGTTCATATTACAAACATCTTAACTTTTTATGTTTTTCTTCACGGTGGCAGTTTTTTATCTTCAATGAGAAAACCACAAGTATAAACAAAATGCAATAAATTTATTTGATTAAAATTTGTACCTATGATAGTGGCACTCCAATATGTCAGTGATAAAATGGAAGGGGCGTGACGCCACCCCACTGATGAGGCTTTTGAAGGGGGGGTGTCGATGACTCAGCCTCTAATTATACACCCACAGATGGTGTGAGAGATGATGCAGGGGGAGATAGTGCAGGGGTGTAGGCAGCTGGTGCCTCTGATGCCGTGGGGAGGGAGCCAGATGGATCGTCATCTGTCGCAGAACTAAATGAAATAGTGTACCAATTTTTCCTTTGCATTCATGTCATTTAATCAAATAAAATTTATTTCCTCATATATGTTTCAAAAAAATTATGCCGAAAAAAAATTAAAAATGAGAATATATGCCCAGTACTAATAGACAAAATTCATATAACAATGATAATGAATGACTACATAAATGAAACAAGTGGTTGCTGAATGAATATATAATTGTACATAAAATCATTTTCCCCTTCAATCATGTTGGTTTCATGCTCCATTTCTTCATCCACTTCATTCATCCTTTCTGGATTATTATTTCCAATATCATGATGGACAAATAATTCTGCTTCCTCTTGTTGTTGAAATTCAATTTCAGAGGTCAAATATTCCACTTCATCACCCATATCAATAAAATCTCTTTGTATTACATGAAAAACTAAACTTCACCCTTAATCCACAACATCATTCACATAATATACCATTTTTTCTTGAGATGAATAGATATATGGATCATACAGTTCATGATCACCAACATCCATCAAGAGAGATAAGTTCACAGAAGTAAATTGCAAGGAATATCTTTTAACACCTCTAATAATATCGACACGTTTTCATTTGAATAAAACAAAAGAAAAATGTATATGGTAGTTTAATTCAATAATATCATGTAGCTTTCCATAGTATCCCACTTTATCAAATGTAAATATAACACTATTCTATGTTTTCAAACCCACTTCTCGATCGACTGTATGAAATCTAAATCTATTCACATTATAGGCGTTGAAATTTATAACTTGTTTTACAGGACCTCTAGAAGGAAACTTCAAATCTTCTGACAAGTCTGCTTGAGTATTTGTATTCATGATCTAAAAAAATATATAATTTAGTAGATTTACAAAATGTATGTGTCTAACTAATATTCATGTTTATTGCAATATTTATGAACTTACACATCATGCAAACCATTCTATAAGCTCTTAATTTCTAGATTTCATTATATCTTTCTAATTTCATGTTCGTCCTCTCATTCGTCTCTTTGTTTGTATCCTCAACTCTTTAATAAAGGGATCTGCAATTTCACTATTCATTAGCACATATCTACGTGCCTGTAACAATTTCAATTCTGTCAGAATCACATTTGAGGTCCTCCCAACTGATCGGACAATAGAAGAAAATATATTTAATTTTTGATGCATTTGATATTGAGTTGATGTGTCATCAACACATCCAACTCGATTAAATCTTGTCTCAATATCTTCCAAATATCTAGAACAAAAGGCCAGAAACTCCTCACCCAAATTTCCTTCAACAATAGAGCCTTCTGGTTGAGCTTTATTTCTCACGTATGCTTTCAATTTCCCATGATATCTGTGAAATAAAATAATAATATTATGAATTTATTTAAATTCCAAAAATTGTGTACTTAAATGAAAACCATATAAATAAAATACCTCTCAACTGGATACATCCATCGATAATGAACGGAACCTCCTAATTTAGCTTCCTAAACCAAATGCACAGTTAAATGCATCATGATAGTAAAAAACGACAGAGGAAATATCATCTCCACTGCACAAAGGGTCAATACAAACTTATCTTAGAGGTTGTCAAGATGAAATGGATGTAGATATTTCTCACATAATTTACTGAAAAATGTACAGAATTTCAATACAACCGTAGTAACTTTTTCAGGTAATAATGGATGCAATGTAAATGATAGTAATTGTTGTAACAAAATATGTGAATCATGACTTTTCAATCCATGTAACTTACGATTATTCAAGTCAACACACCTTGATATGTTACTTGAATACCCATCAGATACCATCACATTCATTAAAATTTGAAGGAATTTATCTTTATCCATATTTTTTATTGAAAAAATGGTCGTAGCATAGTTTTCATTCTTATCTGGCCAGAGATCACGTTTTATGTTCATTACTTGTAATTCTTTGTGGGCATTGAGATGATCCTTCGACTTTCAATGCACATTAAGTAATGTGAAAATAAAATTGTCACCAACATTCTTCTCTATATGCAGCACATCAAGATTGGCTACCACAAATTATATTCCCAACATGGGAGTTTGAAGAATATAAATTTTTTTCTGTCATTGTTGCGTTCTGATTTAGCCTAACAATGCACTCCAGACCGATTTTCTATTATCATTCAAATGAAGAACCTTCCCAAATTTTGTTTCAACATTTTCAAGTCGTTTCAGTATTTCAGAACCAATTAACAACTTTGAAGGTGGTCTACGATCAATGGAACCATTAAATTTGGATCTGTTCAGCTAAAATCTATGAAATACATCAAGAAATCTTCGATATAACAAGAAGCACCATTTTCTACTATGAGGTAGCCGTTTGGTCTCAAAATCAAAGTTACAAACGGGACAAGCCAAACCCATGTAGGTGTTCAACCAGATAAATTTCCAAGCCCAGGGAATTCACTAATGGTCCATATTAAAGCATCATGCATTTTGAACATTGTTTTAGAAGAAGCATCAAATGCATCAACTCAGTTGCTCCATAACTCCTACAATTCATCAATCAAATGCTGCAAGTATACATCAATATCATTTCGAGGAATTTGTTTTATAGGAATAATCATAGAAATGATAAAAGATGTTTTTTTCATACACATCCATAGAGGCAGATTATAAGGGATCAAAACAACTGGCCAAATGCTATAACTGGGCCTCAAAGTCCCAAATGGGTGGAATCCATCAGCAGCCAATCCCAATTGAACATTTCTATGATTAGCTGAGAAATCTATATGTAATGAATCAAATTCCTTTGATGATTGGGAATATCATGGATTTCTCAATAACCCATCATTGTTTTTATCTATAGAATTACACTTCATGTGTTCGGTGGTTTTCGATGACTTGAATAACCTTTTCAATTGAGGCTTCAAGGGAAAGTAATGAAAAACCTTTGTAGGTTTGTTATTTTTCTTCTTCTCCATGAAATTATATACATTTAGACTTCCAACATCACCCTTTGACTACCATCTAGAAGAAGAAAATTTCTTTTAGTTTTGTCTACTTGAATCCTATCCCCAATAAATCATAAAATCATTGGGACACGCATGTATTTTTGTAAAATTCAGACCAAGCTTGATAACAACTTTTTTCATATCACAAAAAGATTTTGGGATTTTTTCTTCAGGAAATGCATCATGAATAAATTCCAATATCATGGACATTTCCATATTTGTAATTCCACATAGACATTATATATGGTACGACTTCATCAGAAATGAAATCTTTGAATATTTCAAACACCCACTATACAACTCTTGATTTCCATTTTCAACTAAATCAAGAAACACATTTTTCTCAGGGAGGTTTTCTCTTACATTCAGCTCCACAAAATCAAGAGGAGGATCGAATGATACGTTACAATCTTGATCTTCTAGTGTTACAGTCTCAAAAACATCACTTGTCACGTTGGATTTTGTAGCACCCTCTTCTGGTTGTTCTGATATGTTTTGATGCTGATAGTGGTGTCTTGCAGTGCTGAATGCCCCATTTATGAGGATTTATATTTCATTTTCCATTGTCGATGAACATGGGACCTAATTCTGTGGATTAACATTAGTACTCAATATTTCTGTAATGTTTGATTCTCCATGCCAAACCTAACACAAATATTGACATGGGAATTTCTTCTATATTAAATGTTCATAAACTTCATATCTCTTCAACCATGTTCTAAATTTACATTTAGAACATGGACATCTTATTATTCCTTTAACAGATTGATTAGAAATTTAAAAATCTATGAACTCATTCAAACCCTTAACATACTGAGGCGTGTTCCTTGGTAATGTGATCCACCTTTTATCCACGTATATCACAATGGGCCTACAAAATAATAATAAAAATTAAAACACATAGTTACTACTAAATAGAGAAAGAGAATCATATATACGATAGTGTAAGATTACATAAACATAATATAATAAAGATGAGCCCCTGAGTTAGATATGAACCCTCTAGTGTTTGGGATATGGGAATTTTCATTTGTATATAGAAACAGTGTGCTAATAATACCATATTACTCAATTACCACATGGTCAATAATAAAAGTTATGCTAAAAAGTATTCCTATCATGTTTCCCCCAAATCTATAAATTTTCAACCCTTGACTTTTGAAATTCTTTATAGCATCAAAATATAATATTAGATAACAAAAAGTAACATAAGCATAACTTGGTTGGAATTATAGTTCGTGAGGAAAAACCTAATCTTTCTAATCTTGATGAAGAAGCATATAAATAACAGGATGTAACCCTTAATTGGTCCTAATTGTGTGACTCTAAATCACAAAGAAAATGGTATGGGATTCATGACCATAAACTAATTGACCCAAGTTCCAAGACCATATCTACACCTTCATTTTTTTTTGGAATTATTGGGAAATTTGAACTGTTTTCCTTTTTTTATAAAAATGCTTTAATGATTATCAGGGAATTATTAAATTAAAATGAGAATACTACTATTATTTTATAGAGATATATTCTAGAACACCTAGGTGATATCCTACTTATTCTACTATCTAACACCCAATTCCCCTCTTATGTGGTAATTATGATTAGTTTTATTGAGTTATAATTAATTATGAGATTATCCATATTCATGATACCATATTTTACCAATTCATATCAGGTTAAATTGAAACATCTCTTCATGTAGGCTACCCAGCTTATGGTCCACACATCATAAACTTAAACAATGTGCACCAATTGTAATGATAAACCTTAAACGTCATCTATATCGGTAAAAATTGCATGAACTGAAACTATATAAGTAAATAGAAACACAACTCATCATGGTGAAAAATTGTAAAGAGAAAACTAGGTAAAAATTGAGTCTTCACTAAATGGATATGCCGCTAACCTAAACTAAGTTAAGCATTTGGAATTAAAAAATGGATGAAATCATGTTAGGTTGAAAATACGTAAAGGGGAACCTAATAAAATGAAAATTCCTTGTGAGATAGGCCTCCCCAATATGAGGATCAAGAAAAATTTAAGGTGATAAAATAAATAACTTAATCATTGTGGGGGTTATAATATTAATCTAGAAGAAATAAGGTTGTACTCGCTAGGCCCTTTTGACTATAAATTTTTTTAAGCATTCACGTGTTCTCTCATCCCCAGTTTATCAGTCCAGAGGTATATTGAATAAGAGAAGGCTATATTTTTTTACTACCTATTCCTCTCATGAAGTGAGAAAATTATGGATAAGAGCATATAAGTTCCATTAATTGAATCCAATTATGTCCAAGCCATAAAACATTTGGATAAGAAACTCCACTTTATCAATATTCTCCTCTATCCACATGATGATAGAAAATAATTAGCACCAAACACATTTTATCACAGCTTAGTTTTTTACAGTGATGTTGGGATCAAAATACTATTTACTTGATTGTGTAAGTAGGAAGATAACGATACTGTAGAATCATCCCTGTTTTATCCCCCCAGGAATCCACTATAACCAAAAGATAGAGAAACTAAGAATATAGATGCTCTAGGACAACAAGTAAACTAGGATATTGTTCAGAGTGTAGAACATGATTTTGTGTAAGTTGTTAAGGGACCTGTAAATGTGGAACATCATTAGGTAAATCTTTTAATTGAACTTCTAAAATAGAATCCACTGACATTTTAATGGGATTTTAGACCCATTAAATCAGATGTGTTTTCATATATGAGGTCTTGTTTTTTTAACATTGATGGGAAACTAGATGAGATAAACGTCAAATAAGGAATGAATATTCTTGAGTACCCAATGATAGAATGATTAGACATAGTTGTTTTGGATATTTTGTTTCAATACCTCACTTGGAAAGGATTTGTATACTTGTAATATAAAATAATTATTCTTGGGAACCAATGGTGTAATAAATTTAGAATAATTCGTTAAATTTGAACATGTAAGTGTATAACAGATTAAATAAACCTCAAAATTCACTCACCTTGTTCACTGTTCATGAGAGAGAACACCTAAAAAGGATTAAATGAATAGATCATTATTTAATGTATACAAACTAAGGATCTATCAATATTTGTAATGCCTTATATTACATGCCACCTAGAAATTGATAATAAGGAGTTGGTTGGTGGAAGAGTCTTTGGATGGAATATTAGTTTAGGAGACACCATTGTTAATCTATGTGAAACTAGAAGCATAAACATGGGATTTAAACACAATATGTTGAGTCAGTCCTATGATATTAATGTAAGAGAAAATCAATCAGTGGGATGAGTTTCTTAAAATCCATATCACATCAATTGACCAGATGTTTTACAATGCATCTTGAATTTACACATTAATAATTAATTCATATCACCACTATTGAAATTTACTCCATTGTTCCATGAATGGGAATCTTAAAAAATATTTTCGTAAAATTATATGACTAGTTGGTGCAACAAGATCAACTCTACCTATGGTTATTTATACTCAGATGGAATAGTTCTATTAGACTAGTTCTTAACAAAAGACTTCAGAAAACTAAGAGGCATCGAGGAACAATTAATTTTATTAGGATGAGCCTAATTAGATAAGAACTAAAAATCTTGTGACATTTGAGAAGTAGTTTTATACATAAGTGATGGATATCATGAAAAAGAAACATAATTCCTATATGGTTTCCGGTACCATTTGTTTAAATATGGAAATTATGGATATCATATATGATATTTTTGTATTGGTTGCATCCATCATTATTCTATTGTTAATCAACATGTAGTAACTATTCCTCATACCATTAGTGCCAACACACCTCATAGATAGTGGTAGTGAGGAGGATTGAAATAGATAGAATTCTACATGACTATTATTGCAGTATAATTTATCTAGTTTATTCAGATCTTACACGTGTATTTTGTTGATTTAATCTTTTGTATGAACAACATGGTGGGATTTAAATCTGGTATAGTCCACCAATATTATTAGGTAGTGTTCACATCTCTATACAAGGATCTTCATGAATTCACTTGGGATTTAGTTCTAAATATAGTTAGAATTAGAGATATATTAACTGTGGCTAGAAAAATCAAGGACTAGTTAGTGTTAAAAAATTTGATTACTGCTAATGAAACATGAATTGTAACTCATCCTATCATAGTGGATTGATACACAAACATATTTCGAAATGATTTCTCTAGGTTACCATCCAACAATGAAATAATATATCATATCAATCTACTCCAATGATCATTCCCATAACTAACTATTTATATCCCATTTATAATTAATAACTCGTTAACATATATTCCATTTTCAATCTCAACTAATTTATCACATATATCAATTCCATACCTTAACCCATTTAACACAATCACATTATACCAAATTCCCCCTTATGTTATGTCATCAACAAAACACATTTATCACTTATTTGATTTAATAAAACAATTTAACAATCCAACCTAATTGGCGGGGGTTCTATCTCACTAACCCATATATCATTTAAATGATTATGTTCTCAACATATCTTTAAAATCAAATCATGGAATAAAACACAATTCAAGATAAAAAATTGAAATAATCTTGAATCCACCCTTAAAAAAAGGAGTATTCCTCTTTTAAATACTCAACATGTCCCATGAATTTCACTTTTATTTACAACCATAATAGGGGATTTTAAATCATTTTCAAAAAAGGGAAACCACACCCTCATTTCTAATCACCATTAGAAATCTATTAAGATAAACCCTTTTTCCCTATAACATTGAGGTCAAAACCACCTTTTCAAAATAATACCCACTTTCAAAACATTGTTATCCTTCATGGAAAACCATAACCAAATCAATGTAAAAAATGATTATTTTAATCCATTTCAGAATCCAACTAGCCATTTCAAAAAAATACCAATTCTTAATTTCAAATATCCCATTAACCATTACTACATACCAACTTAAAATTCTCTACCCATTCACTTTCATAATTATATTATTGTAACATTTTAAAAATTATTTCACCAACCTTAAGGGATTTTCATAACCCAAGGGTATACCTACGTACGATCTCAAACATCAATGGACCCAACAATGTCTTTAGAGGGTTTCATACATTAATCTAATTCCTATTCTCACTTTTCTTACTCAAGAACACAAAACATAGTAATGAATTAAATTGGAAAAACCACAAATGCATATAATAAATAAATTTGAGGATAAAAATCTTCAATACCACCTGGGGTCGTTGGGTCATCGAGGCCGCGGGGGGCTGGGGTCGTTGGGGTTGTGGGGTCGCGGGGTCGCGGGGTCACCGAAGTCGCATGGTCGTTGAGGTCGCGGGGGTAACAGGGGGCTGGGGTCACAGGGGAAGCAGTGACATCGGGGAGAAGCGGGTTCATGGTGGGGGGGGGGGGGGGGGGTCGACTGCGTTAAAAAAATGTTTGACGGCGATTTATAATAAAGCGCCATGAAATAATTTTAAAAAAACGTTTAGCGGCGCTTACCAGAACCGCCGCTAAAACCAATTTTTGTTGTAGTGGCACTCATTCAAAAATAATTTATAATAAATCTAAGTTTATTATAAATCTGTTACAAAACAATAATTATATATTTCATTGCACATATTTTATAATTGTGTAATTTTATTACCCGTTTATTAGAAAATCTATGTTAAAGTCATGTTTCGCTTAATAATCGCTTTATTTTTTGTTTATGTTTTGATTTTTTTACTTTGAGTACTCTTAATTTGATCATGGTCTAATCACTTAAAGAATAATAATAAGAGAATAATTATCATATTTATACACAAAATAGTATTTTAATGAAAATCATTAATGATGGTTTTGATAAATTACGTAAGTTACAATCATGGAGATGGTAGGTCGTATGTACGCATGAGTAATATTTCCATTTTCAATTATTATTATGGAAAGGAGGTGAATAATATATTATATTTATATAATGATAATAATATTGTAAAACAATTTATTTATTTACATATAATACATGTGGTGTGGTTATGAAAATTTAGTCGCATCTATTCGTGAAGCCGGTAGTCCACACGTACAAGAAATGCATTATCTTCTTTCAATGAGTAAAATGGTAAGACATAAATTTATATATATTACCATTTAATAAATATAAATATGTCATTATTATCATAATTATTTAATTTATATAAATATAATAATTGAAAATAATTTTATTAGATTCAATGTAAAGTGTGAACGAATCATACCACTTCACGAGTCAGTAGTCTGTCCCACACACAAGCGATGTTATCGTATTCCCAAAAAATGGAATTCATAAATTTATGTGTGATATAATAATTCAATGATAATATTAATATCACAAATATAATTTTTAAATGATAAATTAATCCTTATTTTCATTTTTTTGATGTGTTACTAGAGAAACGAATGACATCAGTTCATGAAGCGTTAGACTACCATAAACACGAACGACAATTTCGTAACCCATTTGAGGTATGTGGAGAAGGTTTTAGGTAATTACCTATTTATAAAAATATCATATTATATGTAATATATAGATTTTATTATATTATAATGTTTCAAAATAATTTAATGAGGTGGATAAATAATAAAACTAGGACGCTCATTGAAGAAAATTACCTTATGTTCGATGTATCATCCTTGGGATTGCACTAAATCCTTCCTAGGATAGATTTAAATCCAAACAATGGACTATAGGATGATATGAAGGAATTTTTTAAGTGACTTGGGATGGTTTTATAATAACAAGATATTTTTTATTTTGTGACTAAGATATCATATATTATGGCCTTTTATTACTAGGGGAGAGGACATAAATGGTATTTTTGAAAATAAATAAGTTCTCCCATGTTTTTTATATGAAAAATGGGTACATATTAGGTCATTTTGAACCTTATATGTGTAATTTTATAAATTATTCCATCAAATACTTCTTATACCTATTTATAGTCTATTTTATCCTTATATTTTTAGTTTAAAACCCTGATAAAACCATTTTTACCTTCACCGAGCTGATTAATTTTTACAGCATTCACTATTCATTTTGGAAAAAAAAGTTTGAATTATTAAACATTATATACTATTATTTTTCAAAATAATAAATTAATTTTTATAAATACCATTTTCATAATAGGGTAAAATTATTTTAAAATTAATCCTACATACCTGATGAGAAAGCGGGTTTTTAAACTAAAAATTATCAATATTTTACAAATTTTTTATAGCCAAATTCAATATGAAATTTATTCAAATGAACAAAATTAATTTATGTGTAATTTAACTAATTTAACTTGAAAAAAATTTAAAATATTATTTACCTTTATATATAAAATAAATGAAAATGATGATTTCATTTAAAATTTAGTATTTTTACTATCCATCAAAAACCAAAAATTTCAGAAAAACCCAAAAGATCACCATAAGATAATTTTGATATCATGATATCAAATATTAATTTTATTTTATCAAATTAATTATCGGAAACTAGAAAAATATATTTTAAAATGAATTTCTCTATAAAAATGTAAAAAACTAGTTTTTTGAAAAATATATATTTTAACTATAAAATTGGATTTTTTATTTTATATTTAATAGAGATTACATAAGATGAATTATAAATAATTTATTTAATTTATATAAAATATAAATTTCAACAAAATAATTACAAAAAAATATTATTATTATTTATTGTTGTAGGACAAATTTTATTTCAAAAAATATATTTATTTTAGAAAAATATAAATAGTTTTTTTAATTACCAATTAATTTGTAACCAAATAATTAACTATATATAAACTTTTAAGACATACATTTATAATTTATTTAATCCTATTTATACCCTCTATTCTAATAGCTAGGTGATAATTAAAGTAATAAATAATAAAATTTTAATTTAATGACATGTTTCTTTTCAACATGATGTTACATGTAACGCAAGCTAAAAAAAATATTGTGTATGAAATAAACCGAACTTATTTTTTCCTATAATTCAATATAAAGTCAATATTAATTAAATCTCAATCAATAATCAATGTTTCTTGTCCCAAAAAATTGTCAAAAGATCAAATAATTTATAAAAAATAAAAATTTCACAAAAAATCACGGTGTTAAAATTTTCTTATACCCTATTTATTTATTTGAAATATATATTTTCATTTCATTTTTAACACCTGAAGTAAAAAAGAGTGGAAAATTTTATTTTTAATGAAAATATATTTTATTTCTCTCTTCAATCAAAAAACCATTTTCTTCGATATCCATTAATTTCTACAAAAATTCATGGATGTTTCTCCTATTCCCATATGATTTTTTAATTTCAATTTTTTCCTTGATTTCATTTAAAAAATTATATATTGACGAACTCATGGAATGAAACATACTTATTTTACAAATAAATTTTCATACGTGACAAAATATATCGATGTTATTTATTATTTACTAGGGATATGATTCAATGAAACATGCTTATTTATTCTAGGGGTTGTTAGTATTAATGTTGATGGCATACCCATTTATTTTCCACAGGTTATGCTATGATGAATTCATGGAATGTTTACGAATTTTTTTTTCGTTACATAGGTTATTATGTGATTATAGGATTAATGTTTTATGTTCTTTTAGAATACATATGTATGGTTTTTATTATATGGTGGTTTTTATGTTATATCCAGGGAAATTAGTTTTTTTATAACAAATGATGGTGGTTATGTTATAACCAATGATTGTGGTTACATTATAACCATGTATGGTGGAAAAATTATAACCAATTATGGTGTTGACATTACAACTAAGGATTGGTGGGACTTATATATCCATCAAATTTATTTTAAGAAAATAAAATTTCATGAGATAAATAGGCCTAGAATAAGGAGTGACTCGAGTTCAATAAGGTATGTTTTCCACAGTGATAGTCATGGGAGTTGACTATGACTACATGATGGTTTTGGAATTGAACTGAATCCACAATAATAGTCTTGGTAGTGAACCTGATCCACTGTGATAATATTTTAAATAGTCCTTTACTACTAAGGAAATGACTTCCTATACTTATGTGTATTCTAAAATTCCAGGTCTTATGCCAATTTTATAATTCCATAGCTTCTATTATTTGATTCCATTATGATTAATGTATTATGGCCTAGAAAATGTTATTCTATGAATCAAGATTATTTTTTATGATGTGCATGATATAATTTTCAAATGGCATACTCATGTTTTCATACCCTTATGTTCATGTTATACTCAAGTGATGTTTAATATATCCCTTTTTTCCCTTACTGAGAATCAGAGATCACCCTTATTTTATGTTTCCTTTATCCAAGATATAAAGAAAGGTACTATTTATGATATTTCTAAGAAGGGTTTTAGTTACAAAGACATCAGAATGAGATGATGTAGATCTTTTATCAATTGGTTGTTTATATATATAATTTTCCAAAGTCAGTATACCTATGTGGTTCTTCCATGGATTTTTATGTTATATAATAAATATCCATCTATTAATATGTGATATTCATGTATGAAAATTATGAGTCACTATAGATAATTCATTTTAGTCAACTATTACAGAGTTGATACGGAAAAGTATCTATATACATGGTGTTATCCATTGATAATGGTCAAATGATCGCATCACTTGTGACTATGACCTCAACCACCAAATCCCATAAGAATATATATCCTAATAGAGGCACAAGAAGTAGTGACTACAAAAAGAAAGAATAAATATACTAAGGATAACACCCTAATAGTTGAAATATTGACTACCCCAATATTTTTTATCATCCATATAGAGCTATGATCCTTAGAATGCTCCAATGGATATACACTTTAGATTATTTTTGTGGGGTATGTATCCTCTCAGTCACCTCTTCCATCTTTAGCACCTCCAGATATGTTCAAAAAGTAAATGGGATAACCGTATACCAAATCGCTAGACATAATTCCTCCTCAAAAAACTATTCTCAGGTGTCTACATTTGGAAAATGACTGGAGTCGAATCTAATGTCCTTAAATATAATTTATTGCTCCCCATGCTTAGGATACACTATTAATCCAAAATAAAATTACATATCATTATTTTTTTCATCATTAATGAATGAAACCCTACATGGATTTTACTCATCAAATAATCCCACTAAATAACATACTTGTCACTCTCCCTGAGAAATTGAAACCACTATTAACATGAAACCCCTATATTCTAAATAACAATCAATAGAACCCAATGATCCTTACAAGAATGGATCGAACTAAGGGAGATCTCCAAATCCCCTAACTAGTACTTCATATCCAAATTTGATACATTCCCCACTTATTTCCCTATACATAGGCACTAGAAGTTATAGAAAATATTCAATTAAGATTCATATTCCTTAGTCATACCAACACTTCTATAGTCAACCTTATCATCCTATATCATCTTTAAGATGATAATGACACATTTATAATTAATATAAACCATCTCTAAAAAAAATAAAGGACAATCATAAGACTAGAAAAAAAATTAATAAAATATCATCTAATTAATTCAATTTCTAACTTCAAAAAAATCACCCCAATTCAACCACAAGAATAATAAAATAGAATGAATATAAATATCTAAAATCTAAAATCAAAAAAATAAGAATTACCATACCTAGGGTATCCAGTATTCTTAATTTCCTCACATCATATCACAAGGTTCCCAAATCACCAATGTCTTAGTTGGTCATCCTGTTAACCTCATGTACAATGTTTGAATAATACTATTTCCCTAAAAAACCCATAAAATCATACCCATTTCTTAACTCCAAACATGGAAAACCCATATTCCATTGCTTTAATACAATTCTATCATGACCAACACCCACAGTGAACTACATATGGGCTAGTAATAATTTTTATGGTGACCCCAAAATCAAATATTTAATTGAAAATGTGTCAAAAACTATACTGTTAGTATAATAATTAATGTATGGGATGAATTACTATCATAATAATAGGGTCATATAATGAAACCCACCACCCAAAATCATAAAATAAAATAAAAGCCAATAACCCAAAATGCTTCTAAATTTTATACAAAAAATAAAAACATAAATAAACTATAAAATATCTTACGAGAGGGACACTCACAAAACCCCCATCCATGAGTTATTAATGTCCATATCTACCACCAAGTCCCTATCAGAAACTTATAAATAATATATACATAGGGGATCTTATAAGATTATACTCGGTATGATCCTCATCTAGACCACTCATGAAAATATAGAAAAATCATACTATTACAATAGTGAATAATCCTAAAAAACAACGCACACATTTTCTGGATCAAATATCACCCAACCTCACCAAGGATCACTCAGTGAATATTTCTTCCAAGCATCATGGTATAATAAAAAATAATATATATAATTAATGTACCTTTAGACAACTTCACCACTGGTTTATCACTCTATAGCCTGAATGGAAAACATAATGGCACTCACATCCCATCCTTATCCATGAAATCACACATCATATCATATGTCACAATCGTACACCACATATCATATTTATACAAACATAATTATCACAAATCCATAACCACATACCATCATAAATCTAGAACTACATAATCACAACACATCACACTATAATAGGACATTATATCCTAATCATATAAGGGTAATGTAAATTTTAAATACATCAAAATTGAGAACCCCCCCCCCCATTTGTCACAACCCATCCCAGTGGGTCCCATTCCATGAATCCCAAAGCCCTCCTATAATAGTCTAGGGGTTGGTGACTAGCATCGAGTACGCATATCTCTAACATGGGAGGAATTTTTTATTTACCTGTACGCATGCAAAAATCTCCAATCCCACTAAATGCTGAAATGTAAAAAACTCTATGAAAACAATGCATGTGTATAACTATATCCCAACAAACAGAGTATGATTGGAATGTAAAGTAAAGTGAAACATAGCCAAATATAATACCACAAAAAGAAATATGTAACCACAAGCCCAACCTATAAGAAAAGGTTCTTGGAATCTTGGTTGTAGTTGTAGAAACATACCTCAGCCTACCTGATCTAATAAACATTTTTTGGGTCCTAGTCTACCTAGGACTTTATCAAAAGATCTCTCGTCTATACAAGACATGACATATGTGGGAAAAGCCTATGCAGGGGTGAGTACAACAATACTCTATAGGACCCCACAAAACCAGAAATCAATACACAAAGTAAATTAAAATCATACCTATACAGTATATGTCTACAGCACAAATAATAATTCTAGATATACTCAATCCAAGAAATATAGTCTATGGGTAAGTAATAACTACAACATACCTACAATAGGAGTTCAGCTCAAAGATCCCATGAATCACTTATCTGTGAGAACACGATCTTGAGACTGATGGAATTTCTAACATCCAACCAAGAAGTATTGTTCATCTGGAACCACCGTGAGAGAGATATGTAGATAGATCTGAAGAGAATACGAAACCACATATGAGGATCATATCCATGGACATGGGGTGATACCCATAACTCCATCTGGATTAATCTACTAAGTAGAGGATTGACTCACTATAAATTTGGTCACATCAATACTGAATACTCTACCTAGGTAATGATTAATGAATATAATATCCTTCTTTGAGACTATACAGGGATTCCAACAACCCTATCGAAGAATTGTTTATGAAGGGATCACGATCCTATGAGTAGGAAATGATTCCTACATACCATCATGGTAGTTAATTGGGAATGAACCTCAATAACATTTTTTCAAGATATGGAGGAAAAAGAATCAATCCATGTAGAAAGGTATAAACGTTGTGTACTAGGGTAACATGCCATGTCTCTTGACCCTGGGTATTTCCCCTATATAATATCATGTGTCATTCCAAACTATGTCATCTAGAAGATGGGTACGTGGTGTGTAAAAGGAGTCACACACTATGTCCTTTCCTCCGAGGTCCACCCATGTACTCCAGTCACATGCCCATAAATGGTGTCAACCCCTGTGTCTCTACTCGTGTACCAGTACAAGGGGTAGTCAATGTACATAGTCCAAGACAAGGCATGTGGTGGGGTACACATCATGTAGGATACCCATGTACTCCACCATGTGTCTGTGTATCTCTTGAGATATATGAAGATTCTCTGGGAAGGGACTACTTGTTGAGTGGAATTTTACTGTCTCACAAAACTCTAGCCATCACTTAGTGGGGGCCACACACTGTGTAACCCCAAGTTACATGCTGTTTTCATTATGTTTTTCCAAAATACCTGATTCTTCCTTCATACGCATTTTCTGATCCCTTAGGTTCCAATTACGTCATTATTTCACCTCAAAACTCTAGATCCAATGTTGTTTCATCTCCATAACACCAAATCAATGTGTTTCGGGCATTCAATCAACTCAAAAATGAGTTTATTTTCATCTCGATACAAACTTCTCGAAGAATAGTTTCTTTTAATTCGCTCTGATTCGTTCGCCACCATCATCGGTGCACCTCTATTAGGTCATCTCGAGGTTAGATCATCAATTTTGGATCATTGTGCCAAGAAACAGAGGTGCAATGATTTATCACTCAAAAACCAATCAAAGAAAAAAAGTCATAGAAAATGGGGGAGAAAAAACACAAGGAATAAATATGATGATGAACCTCGGCCGTTGTTTGTTCTTACCTCAATCAATTCCCATAAGAATGATCAGAAAACAAAATCAGTTCTGAAATAATCAAACCCTTGTAATCCTATAATTTATAACCCATCCCCCAAGGAATGATCGAACCATGGATCAACCTGTTTGTTGGTTGTTCCTTGTTTTTCATTGAATTTAATAATAGGGATAGAAATCCAAAACAACATATCCTACATGATAATTAGATCACAAACTATTGAAGATAAATTATCACTGGTTATATTTGTCAAGAACAACGCATGTCTATCTTTAATCCACAATTTCTTCATCTCCTATTGAGAGAAATCTCTAGGGTTTCTCTCTAGGTCCTATAAGGAATTTCTAGTGTTATGATCCTAACCCTGGATCACTGCCTAATGTCTTGCTTAAAAGAAAAGTCATATCTACATTACTCCAATGACAAAACAGTAAAATAAAACAAATATACAATTTATTTTATTCATTAAACACCCGAAACTAGTTTTCATTTCTATCTCACAACAGCTAAAGTTAGGTCGTGCCTAGGGTAAATTCATTGCTCTAAACACAATGAAACCTTCTGATTTATGATCTGGGAACCCATTTAGCTATTATTCTAATTTTACTGGAAAATTGTGTGTACGTGATTTTTAATAATTTAATATTATTCAAACATTTATTCAGAGCATAAAAAATCTACCTACTCCAAAGAGATCTCCTACAGATTATCAAGATACCACTAGACACACACCAAAGGGATTGATCTCACATGAAGTATCTTCCCCTACTTATCCTTGATCTCTACTGGGTACTCTAAAAAAGTTGCGCCATCCTCAATGTCTATCTCACCCCAATCGATGACATGTGATGGGGCAGGCTTTTAAATCCTCATCTAATACACATGGAAGATGTCATGAACTCATTCCAACTATGAGGGTACATCTAATAGGTATTCGACCTCTCCAACTCCACGTTGTATCTAAAAAGGGCTGATAAACCTCAAATACAACTTATCACCTCATTCAATTCTCTATAATCTACATCCAGGTGAAACTAGTATGAATACATAGTCTCATTCATCTAATATTAAAGGCCTCCCCTGCCTATCAACATAATACTTATGATGGATCTAGGTAGCCTTCATTTTCTCATGGATGATATGCCCCTTCTCTATAGTAGCTTGCACTAATTATGGGGCCATGAGTTATGACTCTCCTATGTTAGTACCACATTGTGATGAAATGTAGGGTATCATGTACAAATGCTCAAATAGTTCTATAACAATGGTGGATTGGTAACTATTATTGTACACGAACTCCACAAGTGGTAGGTGATCCTCCAAAGTACGACTAAATTCCATCATGCAAGATTACAGAATGTCCTCTAGGAACTGAATGGTCTGTTCTATTTGGAAATCTGTCTGTGGGTGAAATTCTATGTTCAATTGTAACTGGGTTCCAAATTCATCCTGTAATCTGTTCCAAAATCAGGTATGTAAAACTAGAATTATGATTTGAAATAATAGTCAATGGAACTCCAGGGAGTTGAACTATCTCCTAAACATATATGTATCCAAATATCTCTATTAGACACTGTTATAGGATAGATAGGAAGTGGGATGACATAGTGAGTCATTAAAAATAGCCCATATGAAATTAGTTCCACTGGTTGTACATGGTAAACCTTTCACAAAGTCAATCAATGTTCAATCCCACTTCAAATCTGCCACCTCAAGGGTTTGAGCTAAACCCATTATAACCAAGTGCTCATCCTTCACTTTCTAACAAGGCAATTATAAAAAACAGCAAAACTCCTTTCTTCATCCATGACCACAAAAACTGATGTTTGAGGTCCTAGTATGTCTTCTCCAAACATGGATGTACTGCCAAAGAGGATGTATGAAACTCCCGCAGAACCACCTCCCGAAATGTCACTGGTAGTATTGTGCATTCTCTAGAAATATTGATGTGCTCCCCACCTTTTAAATATCCATCAGGAGCATTCCTTGAGGACATCTGAGCACGTTGAGTCTCATAGTTAGTATCCTCATGTTGTGCCTCTCTGGCTGACATTAAAAGGGTAGGGGTAAAAACCATAGACCAGATGTAAGATTCTCCATCTCCATCCATAAAGAAAAACTATATCGAGTCTAATTACTCTGATGCCTCATTCAACAACTACGAACTAGATCTTCTGCTTATAGAATCTACCACCACATTCTCCTTCCCAAGAGTATAGAAAATCTAAAATTTATAGTCTTGGAGGAACTCTAGCCATCACCTATATCTCAATTTTATATCTTTTTGAGGGAAGGTAAACTTCAGACTCTTTTGATTGGATTAGATGACAAACCGCTATCCTATTAGGTTGTGTCACCATATCATCAATGTGAAGGATTTTGGTGCTAACTGAAGATTTTGGGTCACATAGTTCTTATCATGTGTTCTCAACTAGAAATAACCATAGTCAATGATTACTTTTCTTTTCATTAGGATACAACCAATCCTAGTCTCTGATGCATCACAGAATAGTACATACTCAACACCCTCATCTGACAATCTAAATATCAGATCATGCTTCAAAATATGACTTAACTAATAAAAATACTATGTGCACTGCTCTGTCCACATGAATGGCTTCCCCTTTTGAGTCAAATCTTTCATCAGTTCTGATACCCTAGAGAAATTAGGTATGAATATCTGATAATAGACTACTAGCAAGAAGAATCTATGCACCTCTATTATTCTCCTAGGTAGCTCTCAGTATAAAACTACCACAACCATGGCTGGGCCCACAACCACTCCATCCAATAAGATAACATGTCCCAGAAAGTGGGATTTCAGAATCTAGAACTAGCACTTCAAGAATTTCCTATAGATCTTGTTCTCTCTATGTATGTCCAAAACCATCCTTATGTGTCTTGTGTGCTCCTCCTCAAATGTTGAGTACACAAGGATATCTTCGATGAATACTACCACGAACTAGTCAAAATTAGGCTAGAGGGTCCATTTAATGAGTCCCATGAACACTGTTAAATTGTTCATCACACCAAAGGGAATCACCATTTACTCATAGTGACTATAATATCAACTGAGAGTTGTCTTTGGTATATCCTTGTCCCATATTCACACCCGTTGATAGCCTGATCTAAGGTAAAGCTTCTAGAATCATCGTTCCCCTATCATTTAATAAAAGAGGTCATAGATTATAAGTATTTGATACTTTTTCTTCATGGTCACCCGGTTCAGCCACTGGTGTTCCACACCCAACCACAAACTCACATCTACCATTTTGGAAAACATAGCTGGGGACAACCAGGGAAAAACATTGGGTCTCATAAATCCATTATTCATAATGTTCTCAAACTACACCCTCATCTAATGAAGATCTATGGGGGCCATATGATATTTTATTGAATATATTGGTGTCATATATGGGTGTAAATCAATTCATAAGTTTGTTTCCTTGTTTTGATATAATCCTAGAACATATTCAGGATAGACGTCATCGTACTCCCTCACCAACAATGGAAACTAGAACTTCATAACATTTGTTGCACTGTGTTTCAGGCTAGCCAAATGAGGAGAAATCAAATACACCCTCCTATGCATGAGTCCCTCATATGTTTCATGGGTTTACTCTTCACCAAAATTGTAAAATTTTATTCCATCATTGCAGACACACCTCACCCTTCGGCTAAAACAATCAATCTGGGCATAAAAAGTGGATAACAAATCCATACCAAGAATGATGTCATAAGGCCTCAACATTTCCACCAAGAGGTTCATACCAAAACACTTTCCTCCAAGGGTTAGGTAACACTATTTGTAAAAATGTATGATAACTCAATATTCTCTATTAAGTGTCTCCAATCATAAGGTTTGACTCAATAGTTCAACTGAAATCTCTAGGTCTCGAACAATATTTGTGGTGAGCAAGTAATGACTAGAACATGTTTCTATTTGTGTTGAAGATAAAGTAGAAAAGACACATAACTCACCTTGAATCATTCTCAGAGCCCTTGGGTTATATGCCATGACCTGATGTAGTGGTCACCACCCCTATCCTCCAGCTCCCTAAGCCTGGCGTGCACCTTCTGGGGGCGGTGGTGGTAATATATCGCAACATCGACCACCTCCTAATTCTATCCCAACTTCTCTTCCACGTCTGATACCCTATGGATCTACCTTCTCATGTCAACGTATCGTCCTCAGTGGTCCATCTAATGTCTCCCTATAAGTAACACAACGATTTTCACAATCTCAACTGATATGTCCCTTGAAATCACATGAATAACATCACATCTCCTTATCTTGGATGGACCCACCTTGTGATCCATGAACAGCATATCCTCTATCCTAAGACATCCTTTGAAAACGTTTCCCAAATCCAAGTCCCTAGGACAGACATCAGCTTCCTACTATCGAGGTCTCTGCTCCTACTCACCCATTGCAGACTATCGCTCTCTGTATCCTCTCATCCAATAATTTTTCAACTATTAAAGCTCACTCAATCACCCCATCATAAGTAAGAATTCATAGAGGGATGATGATCACTCAGTTATCTCCACACAGGCCTTGCTCAAATGTCCAAGACCTGACGTACCGATCTCTAACCACATCTTTTGAGTACCTAGAAAGGTTGGTGAACCATGATGAATAATTTTCCACTGTCATCCTATCCTACTAAGGCTAATGAATCTCTTATATATGCACAAATCTCACCATAACTGGTGATAAATCCTCTCTAAAGAGATGATCGAACTCTGTCCAGAAAAGAGTCACCTCGTCATGAGTTTGGATAGCCAAATTCCACCATCACCCTGCTGAGTCATGTATATTTCTTGCTACCTAGACCACCATATGATCTTTTGGTGTCCAAACTAAGTAAAAAACTCATGTCACCACCTCAATATAGTCCTCATACTCTTAAGTGTTAGGCTTTCCTCAAAACCTAAGGGGTATGTATCTCTAAAACTCATGAAGCATTCTCATCTTGTGCTCCTCATCTACTGGTATTGTGGGTACCACGTGCTACTCCACAGGTGGTGGTATAGCTGGTTCACTACCTAGAAGTGACATATAGAGAATTGTTCCTTATATAAATGCCTTGTCGCTGAGGGGGACATCCTCATGATATAGTTGTTGAATCCTATATGGTATGATTCTAGGTGGAATCATGTAAGAAAATAGGATATACCAAGGTCAATGTATATATCTGAAGAGCTGACGCAAGAAGTAAATGGAAACCACAATCATTCCCTATATGATGCATCTACCATTATTTTCCTACAACCAGTGTTCTCATGTACCATGTTGAAAAGCAGGTTATCATAGTCCTCAGGTATGGATACATCACCAGCCCACACCTACACTGTAGTCTCTTGCCTAAAATCCAAACTCAATACAATTAACACTATTTCCCGAAACCAATATCATGCACTAATAGTCATATAGTATAACTAAACACCTCTAATACCACTCTATCAGGACCTATCCCAGTGGGGCCAGTGTTGTGACTCCTCAAGCCTGCCTCCAATAAACTAGGGGCTGGTGACTAGCACCGAGTAAGAATATCACTAACAGGGGAGGTATTTCATATGTACATTTATGTAGGAACACATATCCAAGACCACAAAATACTGAAATTTAAAAACCAATAAGAAAACAATGTAACCATACCACTATATCCCAACCAAAATATTATGATAAGAAAGTAAAGTAAAGTAAAACAGGTCCAAATACAAGACCACTAATATAAGTCTATAACCACAAGTCCAAGCTATAAGAAAAGGTATTGGGGCTACTGTCTGTAGCCGTAAGAACACACCTAAACCTAATTTATCTTAGAAATATTCATCTTTTCATGGATAACCTAGGACATTTTCAAAAGGTCGCTCAGCTGTACAATACTCGACACATGTGGGAAAAGACTGTACATGTGTGAGTATAACAATACTCAGTAAGAAACCCTAAAAGAACAAAGAAATACACATAGTAAGGTACAGTCATCTCTAAAAAGTATATTTGTACAGAATATATATGAATATATAGATATAAATTATCCAATAAATGTGGTCTATAGGTAAGTCACAACTATTGTCTAAAAATACAAGGAATTCAGCTCAAATATTCCACGAAGCACTCATCTTGAAGAACACAATCGTGTGTCTGATAGCACTGATGACATTTTACCAAGAATTATTTTTCATCAGGAACCGTCACAATATAGAAACACTAATAGATATGAAGAGAATATGATAACATAGAAGAGGATCACCGCCAGGGCTATGGGGTGATACCAATAACTCCATCTGGATTAACCATATAAGTAGAGGATCAACGTCCTTTAAATTTTGTCATGTCAATACCAAAGAATATTCCAAGGGAATGAATAATAAATATAGGGTCCTAATCTAGGCCTCTTGAGGGATTTCAGCAACTCTATCCAAGAATTCCTGAAGAAGGGATAAAACTCCAATGAGTTGGAAACGATTCATACCTTCCTTCAACGAAGTGACAGGGGAACAGACCCTAATAAAACATGTCTATGATATGGAGGAAAAGAGAATCAAGCCATTTATAAAGGTATAAATGGAGTGTAGTAGGGTCACATGTCATGTCCATTTACCCTAGGTACTACTCATGTACAATGGACCATGTCATTCCAACCTATGTCATGTAGAAGAGGGGTGCACATCATGTACAAGAAGTCACACACCATGTCCTTCTATCTGGGTCCACCCAAGTACTCTGGTTGTGTGCCAGTATATGGTGTCAACCCTTGTTTCTATGTCCATGTATCTTTATATGGGTAGTCCATGTACTTGGTCAAGGCCAAGTCATGTGGTGGGGTACAAGCCGTGTAGCCAACCCCTGTACTCCACCCCATGTCCATGTATCACTCGAGATACATGTCATGTCTCTAGGGAACGCCTACATGTTGTGTGATAGGGTCATACGCCGTGTAACATTTAACTATATCCTAAAACCCTAGTAGCCGCTCAGTGGGGGCCACACATCGGGTTCATCAGGTTTTTCCCGAATGCCTGGTTCTTCCAATACAAGCCTTAGTTGACCTCAAAAGTTTGGATTCTGTGGTTTTTTTGACTCAAAAATCCATATATAAGGTCATTTCATCTCCATAACATAGCATAAACCTATTTAATGCCTCTAATTAGCTTATAAATCCATTTATATACATCTTGATGCAAACTACTTAAAAAATTATTTCTTCTGAATAGCTCTGACTTATTTGTTGTCATCTCCACCGCACCTCTATTAGGTCTTCTTGAGGTCGGATCTTCGATTTCAAATAATTTCTCCATTAAACGAAGGAATAATTATTGATCATTCAAAAACCCATCAAAGAAAGAAGAACACATACAAAATGGGGGAGAGAAAAAACAAGGAAAAATCTGAGGAACAAACCTTAACCATGGTTCATTTTGGCCTCAATTTGTTCATGAAAGAATGATCATAAAATCAAATCAATTCTATAATAATCAAACCCCAATAATACAACAATTTATAACCCATCTCATAAGGAATGATTGAACAATGGATCAACCAGTTTATAGGCTGGTCCATGTTTATCATTGAATATAATAATGGGGAAAGTAATCCAAAATAATGCATCCTGCCTGGAAATTGAATCACTCACTATTGAAGATCAATTTCAACTAGCGTGATCCATTAGGGAGGCAGCTCATTGATCTTTGATCCGCAATTTTGTCATCACCCATTGAAAGAAATATCCATGGTTTCTCTCTAGATCCTCCACGAATTTTTCAGGGTTATGTGCCTAACCTAGGGTACATGTCTAAATGCTTACTTAAAAGAAGAAGCATAGTTGCGTCACTACATCAACAGAATAGTAAAATAAAAAAATCAATTCATTTTATTCATTAAAAACTCCTGAAACTACTTTTCACAGCCTACCCACACCGGCCAATGTTAGGTTATTCCTAGGGTAATGTCACTTCCCTAAACACAATAGTGCCCTCAGATATCTGCTCTAAACACACAAGAAGATGTTATTACACTTTTTAAGGGAAATTGTTTGTGTGTGATATTTAATATTTTAATACTATTCAAACATTATTTCTGGACACATTGGGTCTCAGAATTTCATGTCGTCTTAGCACCTGATCTCAAAGTTAATCTATTTAATATAAAAAAAAACAAGGAAAATATGGGACAGTACACTATCTACAATGAACATCCCCCTACATGTATCATCATCACGAACAGAGAACCAAGTTATGTATTATATTATACATTATTCAATACAAAACATATATTGATATTAATCATTAGACTTCATAGCACATACTACAACTGATAGGGAGAGCAGGGAAGAGGGAGTAGTCTTCTGTCAATTCCATCACCAACCTAGATATTGAGGAAAAACACTTGGAACCAAAATCATTTGGGAATTGATAAAATTATCTAACATGGGTTGTTGTTCAAATTAAATCATAGTAAAATACAATATATATTAGAGGAACACATTTACACAACCCAATTACTTATACCAAGACAACACTAATAACAACCACATTTTTTACAACACTAAAAATATCATATGTTAACATCCTATTCCACTACATAAGACAAAACAGACACACTATCTCACACAAGGGATCCAAAAACTATTTTTTATTTTCATTATAATGAAATCATCATTATTATTTCTACATTTAGATTTTACTAGCGATTTTAAAATCAGTATTCCATTAATTTTTACCAATTTAATTTCATGATATTAATAAAAACAATTTCTATTATAATCCATCCATTGTTAATATTTATTATAGTATTTACCCTTTATTTTTCACATCCCTTGAATCCATTATTAATATTCATCTCATATACCAAAAAACTAGATTTTCATCCCACTACCTATTACAAGTTACATTACTTCCAACCTAATTTTATGACATCATAAGACAATAACACCACCTTGCAATTGTTAAACCTCTCAGCACATAAATCACTTCAGAACACATGCCAATATCTACAACCACTTCAGTAAAAACACTTATTCAAATACAAAAATCCATATCATCACACACATATCCACACAAAAACCCATCCACAATTGTTGTAACATAATCACACCACATAATCTCATCCCACGAAAACATATTGAATCATTGAAATAGATATTCAACATAAAGTATAAAAAACTCAATCATATCAATAATTTACTTCTAAGGGACTATTATTAATTTTGTTTCCGTATCAAATCCGAATTATATGTTAAACCACCTATATCATAATTCCTCATTTCCAACAAATCAGTTTAGTACCAAAATCAAGTGATTAACCCATTTTAAAAGGGTTTTCCAACATAAAAATTGTAGTGATAAATCATTTTGGAGCAGTATACACAAATTTAAAGGTTACATATCGATAAAACCATCTACAAATGTACATATCAAATAATTTCAATACATGTAAATAAAAACTCATCCTCAAATTTATTTATTCCAATACATTATCTTTGTTATTTTAATCCTTACCATCATCCAAAAGAAATAAAAAACATGATACATCCAAAATTTACACACACACAAAAATAAGGGGAGGGAAAAAATATCTTACCTTAGCCAAAGTATCACAATTTTCATGGGAGATAGTGAAGAAACTCTACTCACATACCACCGAAAACATAAGGACTGGTAATAGTTTCCCTACAATATCATTCCTCATTTATACTATAATATTGCAATACCAAACTCCTCTCACAACTCTTTTCTCAAACTCTACCAAAAAGAAGGAACAAGAATAGGGTTGAGAGGAAGATAAAAAGAATTGCCATGTTGGGAAATCATGAATCTACCGTATGATAAACCTATCATGTGATATATCTTCTTAATAATATAATCACACTACCATGTTATATTATTTTCAAATCATATCATCATAAACATAAATTATTATATGATCCACTACGAAAATGAAATCTACAACTATGAATACCATGATCCCTAGACACTATATTATGTTTTACTCTTCTGGTTTTGGATCACACCTAGTTCACATTCAAGATATTTCTTTCAAATAAGGAACAAGAATGACCAAGAACATGATAAATCAAGTGGAACATATAATAATGACAGATAATGGATAATGTGGTTCAGATGATGTGTCCTATATCTATATGACAGTAGGAAGAATAATTTATCTCATCTAAAAAACATTCATCTAGGTTACATAGATAGGCCCATGCCCAACCCATATTCACCGAAATTAGTATGTTAATCACTTACGACAAGAAAACCTAACACTAGCACTACCATTGTGAAACCTGTGAGTTTGGGGATGTTATCCCTGTAGTAACACCTCCTTCTATATATTATCCTTCCATTAATCAACATTTATCGTCAACTATGACCCATAACCCTTATCCCTAAGTTCTCTAACCTCAAACTTCATATTCCTATAATTATTGGGATTCTATGACATAGACTTTCATTCCCAAATAGAGTTCCCTAACCTAAAAATTAATATGAAATTCATTTTGGTTATCCAATCACCATTAAACTATTGATCCTTATGAATAATGTCTAAGTTCACTTTGATCTTCAAGGGAAACTATCCACATAGTAAAAGGAAAGAACCACCTCAACTGGTGGAATTGGTGAACACTGAAAGTTTATAAACATCCTTCACAACTTCTATAATTTTATAATACCTCAAAATTATGCACATTAAATTCATATAACTTTTTCCTCTAAACATGATAGGTCAGTGAGTGAATATTTCTAGATGATACACCATCCACTCCCATTATTAGGACACAACAATGCTTTTTTATTTACTATGTTATCATTTTATCATCCTCATACATTGAAAATTATCTATTCTACTGGTGAAACTACATTCTATGGAAATTATTTTTTTCATTATGTTTTGGGAACGTCATCTATTGGAATAAAATTTGACTTCCATGTTCTGTTGGTTTATTTTATCCTCTTAGATTTTTCCTAGGAAACTTATGAAAAATTATTGTCTAAAGCTTCTAAAACATTAAAAAATCTCAAAAAAACCAAAAATATATACTACATAGGTAATGTTTTACTTGTTAAGTCCAAAAATATACCAATTAAAAAAATGTTATCATCCATACAACAAATTCCCACTAGTTTAACTTATATTCATCTGTACAATACCGACATAGTTCTCCAACCTACTTCCAATCATCCAAATCCTCTTCCAGAACATGATTTCATCTAAATGGATTCATAAAATAACATCAAACCAATTAATCTTACATTTTTCTCACACATTCAAATACGATCAAAAAATAGTGAATTTTATTATTTATATGGACACGATACATCTGGTCACTAGTGATTCCAAAGATTATTCCACTAATATTTCTTAAAACTATGATTTGTTTGGTAGATTGAGCTCTAGTGATTACTTCAGAAATAGAATAAATCTAGAAACTTAACATATATAAATTATGATATCATTATATAAAAAACTCTCACTAAATTTATTTTTCACATTTTAGTTTCCAATGATCATTGAAACTGAGGTAAAAATAAGGTCTTTTTTCCCACTAATATTTAGATTTTATGCAACTTTTTAAGATCACACCTTCTTCATAGAGGTCCTTATATTCCTCTAATGACCATTTAAAATCCCTTAACATGGATTTTTACTTTTCAAATTCATCATCACCACCCTTTTAAAATAAGAATTCCCTAGACTTTGGGGTGTCCACAATATAGTGTAAATGTGTTTGTGCTCAAATTCCCTAATATATTGTAAATGAGAGAGAGAAAACCCACCATAACCCCAACACTCAAAGTACATCCAAAACATACTACCCTTAAAGAATTCATTTTCTATGTTATGACACCATATAGGGTTCCTAGTTTTTCTCCTCATATTTCATGAAACCACTACTATAATTCCACTCAAAACACCCACTTTTGTAACACCCCGACCCTAGTTACCCAGAGTTAGTGCATTATTACATAACATTAACATGATCACAAGAAAGATCAAATATCGAAAAACGGATTGGTTTAGTATCCTTGGAAACACTAGATATATTCATAAGTCTTACATTACAACATAAAAACGAAAACTACAAAAACATATTTTCTTCATAGACCACACTCATATCCCCTCATACTATCCCTGCGGGTCATTCATAATTAACTTCTTCATACCCTGGGAAAAATAAAACATAGAAAAGGGGTGAGCTCAAATTCTCAGTAAGGATAACAATAAAGCGGAAACTTTCATAAATAAGAATAAACATTTAAGGCAATGTATAACTAAAAAAAAGCCTTTTAAACTTGAACTTCAACATAGTATGGAAAAAATAAAAAGAAATAATTCCATTTACTTATTCACATGGATATTCTACTAATCGAATAATCACATGCAATATCAATAACCAATTTCATAGTGATGTAATGCATAATGCCAGACTATCATAACCACATAGCCAAGGCCTCGTGCCAAGACTACAAATAAGATTTTTCCAAGGCCTTGTGCCAAGACACTAGTTTGTCTCATGAGACCTACCGTTGCATCGAGGAGCTATAGTGGGCTCCACCCGTCACATATTAAGTCCAATTCATTCCCATATGAAAAGGTTTAAACATAACATAAACATTCATATTAAAACTAGCATAGTAAATGTCAATACTTTCTCCATAAACCATGAATGGTATAAATATAACACATCCACAGTCAAACATATCACAAAACCTTCAATACAATATGGATGTTTTGTATCATAATAAATCAACTTCATATAATCATAGTATCCATCAAAGGATGTTGAAATAGATGAACTCAAAACTATTTGAGAGAAATATCTCTTTTTTTAAATCATTTAAAAGTCACACATTTATAAAGGAAGTAATTAAAAAGAAATTTTTGAATCAAAGTGTCCCATAACACTTTGAAACTTTTGAAAGGAATTAAAATTTTAAAAACATTCATTTCCATATAAATAAATCCTTAAAAACCATTTTGAAGACATGGACATTAATTAAAAATAATTAGAAAGATAAATCATTATAACATTTAAAATTATGATTTTGATAAAGAGTACCTTTCCGAAATTCTTAAAATATTCATTTTGAAATCATTTAAAAGTCAAATAATTATAAAATAAAACATTTACTTTGACAATATCATTTTAAGATTGTAAGAAAAGCTTTGACAATTTTATATCGGTGGTAAATATCTGAACCCTCTGTATAAGTTAAAAAAACATTCTTACCTTAATTTTGTCGAAAAGGTTAAAAAGAACCTTGTTTGGAAAACGACAGAAAGATTCCTTTATAAACCTATTATAAAAAGTCAAACAAGGGTATAAATGACTTTAACCCATATTATAGTAAATTGTAAAAATGTTTTGAAATTCATTTTTAAGAAACATGGATGTGGATGATAAAGAGATCCGAGTAGATTATTACGTATAAACAACCTCGGATAATGAAGAGATTGCGAAATAAACCCTTACCAAATTTGGTAACATACGAAAAGTACAACCCATGAAAGACGTATGATAAAATGAATATGTAAATACACATAAATTAATGTGTATTACACAAATTATATAATTATGGGCACTACATACACCACACAAAAGGTAATGGTGGCAATATGGCATTAATCTCACAGGAATAAGGAGTGAGATGAAAACCCCTTACCTTGTACATTTCCTTGGTTGGGGTAGGATAACCTCCTGTATAATGGTGAAATAATGTTTATTAAATTATACAATAATCATTTATATTAATATGATATCATATATGATCTTTTAACATTACTTTGTTAATAATATCTTAGTATTATCATCGTTTCGGGTGTTAACTTACTCGTTTTCTTTTATATGTTTTGTTACATAAGCCATGTTTTTCAAGGATAGGTTGTATATTATTCATATCCAGAATGATATCAAGTCCTTAAACATTATTTTTAAATCATAAAATTATAATTATACTTGAATGGATACGGTGGAGATTGAATCTCATCGTGTTCGTGGAGACGGTAGTCCGTACGTACGCACGAGCGACAATATCATTATTTTTATATTAAAATAATATATAAATGGATGGTATATCATATATAAAGAATAATTAAAATTTTATATTTATTATTTACATGAGTTACACATCATTAATATACCCATCCAAATAATAATATATTGAATAACAATTACACCACGACGTGGAGACGGTAAGCCGTACGTACGAACGTATGGTGACATGTTATTCAAAGGGTGGATAGAATACTGAATATGGTTATAAAATATTTATAATAACATAAAAGTATATATATGATACTGGAGTTATTATTTTAGAATGGTAATAACAAAGGAAGAAGAAATGGATGAACAAAGGAACTTGGAAAAGGGTGGTGAAATCATTACCTCTTCTTCGGGTTCTTCCTTTTGATTTGATTAAAAGGGCTCCTTAGGTTGGCTTTCTGATCAAACTAAGGCCTCTAGGTTGTATTGAGGGAAGTTGGGAGAGTATTGGGGTAGAGTTTGGCCGAACAAAAAGGCTTTTAAGGTGTGAAGAAATGAGAAGGAGGAGTGCCCTTTTATAAGAGGGGTGAGGGGAACCTTTGGAAAAGCTAGAAGTATTAATTTATAATAAATTCATATTCTGTTTCTAATGGCTCCAAAGTTTATTATTTAAATTTTAAGGTGGGGATATGTCGAAAACCATTAAACCAATAGAATTTAGACAGGTTTGGTTTACTATATTAACCTTATCTTTTAGTTTTAACAATTTGTTAATTAGTTTGACATTTACCATGTCACTTTGTATTTTTATGTTATATGGTTAATAAACATACTATATACATACAAGAAACCCACAAGTGGTCCATTAATGATATAAATATCATTATATAAGTCTCTTTGCCGAACCTTATATTTTTAGGAATTTAATATCAATTAATAATATAATATTTGTTTTAAAAACTCTTTTATGTCAATTTTGACACTATTCAATAGTTGATTTTTGTGAAACTCATAACAGAATGATTACTTCAAATAAAGTTAATTAAATAAATAATAATATGTCATATTATCCTATAAAATTATTTTCATTCATTAAAAGTCTCAAATTATATTTATTTTGGTATTTATAATATCAATTATTATAATTTGTCACTATTATGGTAATTACTGCATCATAATTGTGTCATACATAAATTAAATTATTTAAAGTCTAAAAATTATAAATAAAATATCATTATGTAGGAAATAGTTTTATATTTCTAATGAATATATATAGTCGAAAATCCAACATATATAACCCTATGTAAAAATTGTTTTTCTATACGATATATGCTTTTGTCATTTTTGTACTCATTTTAACTTAATTAAAATTTAGTGTCCCTATCACCTACAAGTGGCTCCATGGGGTCCCACAATCGACCCAAATATGTATATGGTTGATCATGTATCAACCAATAAGGCTAGGACACGTTTTAGGGTAATTCTTTGTTATTATAATATTATTTTTTAACCCTTATTTATCGGATTTACCCTTAACCATGGTAAATAAAATATTTACCGAAGTAATTATTCAAAATGTCTAAAAATAAAAGTTACATATTTACACAAGTTGAACATCCTGATTCTAAATATGGAATACATTTTTCCAAATTCAAAACACAGAAGTGGCAGAAATTGATTTAAAATTAATTCCTGTTGTTAAAACAAAAAGCGCGTTTTTAAGAGATAATACCTATCAAAAGATTGACACTTGTTTATGTCCGGTTTAATTGTAAAATTATGTCCAATGAACAAAATTGTCTTAAATGGTAAAAATATATTATAAATATACTTTAAAACCACTCAAATTCATAATTTATAACTATTAATTATTTTGATTAAAAATGATGTTTTTAATTAAAATTTAGTAATTTTCACTATTAATCAAAATATAAGTGTTATCCGAAAAGTTCCAAAATTTCACCCTAAGCTAAATTCGTTATTCTGAATCCAAAAATGAAGTCCATTTTGAGAGATAAAATTTATAAAATTTCAAAAAGTAGGTATTACTATTCATAACGGCTAGTTTGATTGGTTGTGGTGTGTGTTAGAACTCGACGTTGCGTACAACACACGCTACTATATTATTCAAAGGAAAGTGTACCGTGGAAGCTTGGGATGTTTCATTTTAAATTTTTTGATGTCCCCATTTAGTCAAAAAGTTTAAAATATTTTATTTAAAAGGGTTTCACTATTAAAAGTTGTTAAAAGTGCAATACTGAAAATGAATTATGTCTAAGAAACTCAAAATATGGATTCTAAAATTATAAGGATTATATAAAGTTTAAAATTTAGTTAATACTATTAATAACCTCTTTTAAACGGCTTGTTTAGTAATTCATGGTGTGATTGAACTCAGTGTTGCGTGTAGTGCAAGTTATTAAATTCTTTTGAAGAAATAACAGACTATGAAATCTTGGGGTGTTACAACTTTTTTTACACCTATTATCCTATAGAAATCATATGATAACTATAAAAAACACAGTTACTCCCAGTGAAGGAACTAAAGGTTCCACAAATATATTCCCTTATTATCAACTCACAAACTATCACTCCACATACTTAAAGAATTTACTTGATTTTCTAATAAAAATAGTGAGAATCTAATCAAAACTAGCCATGTTTGGATTTGAGGTTACTCATCGTTCTGAAATAAGAACACCACTAGTGGCCTTTAAAATCAAAATATTTCAATATTTTGTAATCTTTTAATAGGAAATCCAATAATTATTCCAGAAAAAAAGGGTTATCACTACCTTAACACTTTAATGAATGAGATAACATGCTACAACACTTACATCTTAGAGGAATGAAATCCTTTGGCAAAGACTCAATCCAAACCTTTTTTTATTGTTTTTTTAACCATGGTCCTTATCATTGAACCTTACACCATCTCTAAGTTTTAGTTCAAAAAAATACTCCTTATAAAAAACATCAAAAACACCATTATCTAAATTGGGATCGTCACACACTTCTTACATCAACTTTTTCCCATGATATAACCATTACATCCATGGGTTCCATAGAATATGAAACTTTCAACATCGCATATGTTGATAGATGAACCCTAGAGTAACTTATACAGAATCAATCAAGTCTGGGAAAACACATGGAAGAAAATACAAACACCCTATTTAGATAATGAGGATTTTGGAACCTTTTTACGTTACCTTTTTTACCTACTATTGTGGTCCTGATAGTTCTACTATAATCTCTATTTTATCCTTCCATAATTACAATCAATGAAAATGGGAACCATCCACAAATATATCCAATCATCACTTGAGAAACTCAACTTATCCCTTCAATATAACAACCAAAACCTCCTATCATGGACCTATATTATCCCTGATTAAAATGTTTGACATGTAACTTTACTTGTAATCATAGATCTCTATTATACTAAACACCTCTATTTTGGATGAATTTCCATAAAATTTACCTTTGAGACTCTAAAAACATAACAAACCTAAAATCATTCAATGTCTACAGCATAATATATTTAAATACATAAACCAAAACATACATGTTTTTCACTATCCTTCAGACACATAACTCCCACTAAACCCAAATTAAATATAGATTGGTTCTATCCATTTATGTCTTCAAAAATATTTTCCCAAAGATCCCAAATGATATGAAGATGAATAAAACATGTTTATATACCCCCATTAGTACTTTATATTCTTTCGACTAACCCAAAATCCAATGAACCACTATTATCACCATAGTATTCATCACTCTTGAAACTCAATAACTACTTCACCAGGGGAACATAAAAATTATTCAACCAATATATTCATGATAAATTTATAATGGACTATAATAAATATTTTATCTAGTTATAAGGAATTTCAATATTACCATAAATAACTATAGTACCATTATAATAATTTGAGATACACTACTCCAAGCCCTAGATAAACTTTTCAAAATATTCTCTAGAACAATGCTCTTCCATTAAGAAATGAAAATAATATTTGATACCAATTGTTATGGAATAATTTTTCACTCATAAAGATTTAAATTCATGGTAAATTTGATGGGTGTAATGTCAATAAACATTTAATTTTTACCTCCCTTATACATTAGGTAAGGGTAATGTGGTCACTGATGGTCATAGTTGAATAATATCACCACAATCATTGATAGATACCAAGTATTAATAAAGCATTAGGAACCTATTTGTTGGAATGAATATAGAGTATAATAAAGAAATGTATATTAAGTTTAAATCAATTATTTCAATTAAACCATATCCTTGTTAAGTGAAAAGTCTTCTTTTGACTTCTATATCATGTTTTGGAAATCACAAATGTATTCTATCATATGTTTGTATATTACAATTGTCTTTTATCATGTTTATCGTATCGTACGATGTTGATCGTACCGACCAAATCGTATCGTACTGACTCTGTCAAACATATCGTACTGACTCTGTCAATCGTATCGTATTGACTCTGTCAATCGTATCGTACTGACTCTGTCAATCGTATCGTACTGACTCTGCTATTCAGATGATCATTGTTTGTTTTGGTACTTTGTCAAAAACTCTCCCTACATATGAATCGTACTCATGTTTTACATTTCTATATATCTCTTGTCCTAACAAAACGATGTCGTTGAGTTAGTTACAAACTAATCAAAACGATGTCGTGCTTTCTGTTTCAATATGATCGTTGGAGGCAATATGACCGTTGGAACCCGAGGCCTATAAATAGGAGGTCATTTGAAGCTGAGAACACAACGATGAACAAAGAGAACGAATGAAGAGACTCTGTGAACTACGAAGATTCTAGAGAGAGACAATGTGACTTCTCTCATCAGCTTTGTGCGTCCGATCATCGTATCGAGGGCTTTCAAGTAATTGAAATACAGAGGTGCCGATTACCTGCAAAATCGAGGGCTGCCGGGGATAGGCAGACAGACGTGCCGATCATCGTATCGAGGGCTCACCAAGGTGTTGGTGAGACAGACCTTTTATCCTAGGTGAAAGGATAACCCTTCTCTTTGGGTTAAAAGAATTGTATTACTTTTACATTTCCGCTGTTGTATTAGAAAGGGATTTGTATTGTTTCCTTTCTTCTTTACATATTCAATTGTAATTGTTTCAATTACAATCATTCTATTACATATTGTATTGATTGGTTCAATACGCTTTAAGGTAGAATCATTCACATTTGTATTACTCTGATTATTGTGTTCACCTTGAATACAATTGTTTTGCTTTACAATAGTATTACAATACATCATACCTTTTACATTCAATACAATTGTGGGAGTTTGTATTTTTATTAGTTTAAGATCATTTAAACTAATCTCTTTGTTACTTAAACTCAAAGGTTTTTAAACCTACAATTCACCCCCCCTCTTGTATTGTTCCATCTAATAGACTTTTATATCTACTATTCGATCCAACAATTGGTATCAGAGGAGGTTTTCCACTGATTTGTATTATTAGCTTTATTTCTTATTACTATCTTGAATACTTACTACACTAACGTGTGGAGTGGAAAAGTTTTTTTTGTTATATTAGATGGCAGGAATGAATATCGGATCAATAGATAATCTGAATCCTTCTAGACCACCAATCTTTGATGGGAATGATTATGAGTATTGGAGAGATCGTATGAAGACTTTCTTCATCAATACTGGTGTAGAAAATTTTATTATGCTTACTGGGGGTTACAAAATTCCTGACAAAGAAGTTAGCACTTTCACCAATCAAGAGAAGCAAGAATATCAACTGAATTACAAGGTACGCAATACTTTATTATGCTCTATGACCAGGAATATATATAGTCAGATATCTTCATGTGAAGCAGCCAACTGTATTTGGAAGAAATTAGAAGTCACTCATTTTGGTACATCCAAAGTTATCGAAACAAGGAGAGCAATGCTTCGAGCAGAGTATCATGAATTTGTTTTTCCTTATGGAGAGCCAGTATGTAAAGTGCAACAAAGATTTATGACAATTGTCAACAGCTTACAATCTATGGGAGAAAAAGGTCTTGATGATGAAGCTCTTGTTGATAAGATTATAGATATTATGCCAAATGAATGGGAGTCAAAAAGAACAGCTATTGATGAAAATAGAAAAGTTTCCCAGATTACTCTTGATGAACTCTTTGGAACTCTTCTACAGCACGAGACAAGAATGAAGAGAGATGCTGATTTCAATAAGAAGAAGAATGGGAATGGAAGTGTAGCTTTTGCATCTAAAGCTAAAACACCTGAAAGAATCACAAGGTCAAAATCCAAGAAAGTTGTTATATCTGATTCAAGTGATTGTAATCTTTCAGACAATGAGTTAGCTAATCTTGCTCGGAGGATGAACAAGATTGTGGGAAAGAAAGATTTTCAATATAGATTCAAAAAGAAAGACAGGAAAGATAGGAAAGATTCAGAGGTAACTTGTTATGAATGCAAGAAAGCAGGACATATAAGGCCTGATTGTCCTTTACTGAAGAGGAAAGATAGAAAAGAGAAACACTCTGAAAGAAACAAGAAAAGGTTTTATAAGACAAAGAAAGGCTTGAAAGAAAATGATACGTGGAGTGCAAGTGGTAGTGATTCCTCAGATGATTCTTCAGAATATGAGACGTCAGGACAAAGGAATATTGGACTTCTAGCCAGACTACCAATTGAAGATCATTGTCTCATGGCTAAGGTACATAATGCTGAAGCTGTTACAAATGTCTCTTTAAATGCAAATTATGTTGATAATAGATATTATGAATCTTCAAATGATGAACCCTCATCATCAGAAGATGATACTTTACCTTCTTTTGAAGAAGTCTCTAGATTTGCTAAATTACTTGAAAATGAAAATTCTAAACTCAAAAAGAGATTTGAAAAAGCAAATTCTAGAATTTCTATTTTGACTAAAGAAGTATCAAATCTTTCTAAAGATCTTGATGGGAAAACTTCTGATTTTGAAAGAATTTTGAAAACCCTTGAGAAAGTCAAATCTGAAAAGGATAAACTTTCTAAGGATCTTGAAACTGCTATTTCAAAGAAAAACATTTTAGAGTCTAACTCTAGTTCTAATTCAAATGTTTTAGAAAACAAGAATTTGGTTTTAAAACTAAAGTCAGAGATTTTATCCTTGAAAAAGTGTTTGTCAAACTTTACTCATGGAAAAGAAAACTTTGATAGGATGTATTCTCAAATAAGACCTTTGAGAAATCGTTCTGGTCTTGGTTATACTTATTCCAAACCTGTTTTTAGTAATAACTATTTTGTTCCTCAAAAAACCATTTTCTATTCCAAGTGTCAATGTGGTGGACATTGGAGAAGAGATTGTTCTCTTAACAAAACTCAATCCTTAGGATTTCATAAAGCTCATTTTGCTAAACAAATGTGGATTCCTAAAATTCTTTTATCTAACCCTTCTGGATCCAAACAAGTTTGGATTCCAAAAATCTAATTGTTTTTTTTTTCAGGGAAACGAGAAGTGTATCAATAAGAACATTTGGTACATGGATAGTGGTTGTTCTCGTCATATGACTGGAAACAAAGATTTCTTTGAAAAGGTTATCAAAACAAAAGGTGGAAAAGTTACTTTCGGAGATAATGCTCAAGGAAAGATTGTTGGTATAGGTAATATCGTTTTTCTTGGAAAAGTTCTTATTTCAAATGTTTTATTTGTAAAAGGTCTTAGGCACAATCTCATCAGCATAAGTCAATTATGTGATGAAGGTTACCTTGTGAATTTTAGAAATGATAAGTGTCTAGTTCACAATTCCAAGGATGAATTCATTCTATCTGCCCATAGGCAAGAGAATGTTTACACTATTAACTTAGAAGACCTTAGGAACCAAAACTTACCTTGCTTAAGTGTAATAGAAGACCAATCGTGGCTATGGCATAGGAGACTAGGACACTGTAATTTGAGAAACCTAGGAAAACTCTCAAAGAAAGGACTTGTAAAAGGGCTACCAGATCTTAGATATGATTCTTCAAAAGTCTGTGATCCTTGTCAATTTGGCAAGCAACATAAAACTAGCTTTAAACCAATTAATGAAGTTTCAACTTCTAATCCATTACAGCTTGTGCATATGGATCTGTTTGGTCCTTCACAATCTGGAAGCATTGGAGGCAAATACTATGTATTTGTTTTAGTTGATGACTTTACTAGATTTACATGGGTCTACTTTCTCACAAAGAAATCTGAAGCCTTTTCCTATTTCAAAACTTTTAGAGCCCAAGTTAAAAATGAGAAAAACCAACCATTGATAACTATTCATAGTGATCATGGTGGTGAATTCCAAAATTCAGACTTTGAAACTTTTTGTAGTAAGAAAGGTATTACTCACAATTTCTCAGCTCCAAGAACTCCTCAGCAAAATGGGGTTGTTGAAAGAAGAAATCGTATTCTTCAGGAAATGACTCGAACCATGTTGAGTGAATACTCAATTGCTAAGAACTTTTGGGCTGAAGCTGTATGTACTGCCTGTTATACTATAAATCGTGTTTTAACTAGACCATTTCTTAATAAAACTCCTTACGAGTTATGGACTGGCCGAAAACCTAAAGTTTCATACTTCAAAGTTTTTGGATGCAAAGTATTCATTCTGAATACAAAAGATAATCTACACAAATTTGCACCAAAATCTGATGAAGGAATCTTTCTAGGCTATTCCACAACCTCTAAGGCTTATAGAGTTTTCAATAAAAACACTTGTACTGTTGAAGAAACAGTACATGTAAAATTTGATGAAACTAACCCTTTTGTTTTCAACCAACCCAATCCTACATCGTCGGATGTGTTTTCCAAAAATGTTTATCAACCTATATTAGAAGAACATTCTGATAAGGAAAATGTTCAAGAAAGTATTCCTGAAACATTTACCACAGAATATTTTCTGCCATATGTTGATGAACAGGTTTTACAAAACCCAAATCAATTGTTTCTTAGGAATCATCCCAGTGATAACATCATTGGTGATATAAATCAACCTGTAAGGACCAGAAATTCCTTAAGAAATGAAATAGAACATCTTGCTTTTCTTTCCCAATTTGAACCTAAAAGTCCAAGTGAGGCCTTAGGTGATGATGATTGGATCAAAGCAATGCAGGGTGAACTAAATGAATTTGAAAGGAATCAAGTCTGGACTTTAGTTGAAAGACCTAAAGAAACATCTGTAATTGGTGTAAAATGGGTTTTCAGAAACAAGTGTGATGAAAATGGAATCATTGTAAGAAATAAAGCAAGACTTGTTGCTAAAGGCTATAATCAACAAGAGGGAATAGACTATGAAGAAACATATGCCCCTGTAGCTAGACTAGAATCTATCCGTATTCTATTAGCCTTCGCAGCATATTTCAATTTCAAACTATTTCAAATGGATGACAAATGTGCTTTTTTAAATGGTTTGGTTCAAGAAGAAGTTTTTGTCGAACAACCTCTTGGTTTTCAAGACCCAAAACATCCTGATCATGTTTTTAAACTTACCAAGGCTCTATATGGTCTTAAACAAGCCCCTAGAGCATGGTATGATAGACTCACATGATTTCTTTTACAAAACAATTATAGAAAAGGTACAGCTGATCCAACTCTTTTTATAAAAATGGAAAACAAAAATGTTTTGGTTGTCCAAATCTATGTTGATGACATCATATTTGGATCAACTCAGAAATCTTTAACCGATTCTTTTGCAAATTTAATGAAATCTGAGTTTGAAATGAGTATGATGGGTGAGTTAACATACTTTCTTGGTTTTAAAATATCTCAAAAACCAGAAAGAACTTATATATCTCAACATAAGTATATTAAAGACTTACTCAAAAAGTATGGATTTGACAAAACTAAAAGTATTAGCACCCCAATTGGTACCTCAAATACTCTTGATCTTGATGAAACTGGGAAACCAGTAGATCAAACAATTTTTAGAGGTATGATAGGGAGTTTTCTATACTTGATAGCTAGTCGACCCGACTTGATGTTTTCTGTATGCTTATGTGCAAGATATCAATCTAATCCAAAAGAGTCTCACTTGAAAGCCGTAAAGAGAATATTTCGGTATTTAAAAGACACTATGGATTTAGGACTTTTCTACTCTTCTGGAAATGATTTTGTTTTAAAAAGTTTTTCAGATGCTGACTTTGGTGGTTGTATAATGGATAGAAAAAGTACATCTAGAACATGTCATTTCTTAGGAGACTCTTTGGTTTCTTGGTCCTGCAAGAAACAACACTCAGTAGCACTCTCCACTGCTGAAGCTGAATATGTAGCAGCTGGAAGTTGTTGTGCTCAAGTATTGTGGATGCAGCACACACTCACTGACTATGGTTTGAGTTTCTCCAAAACTCAAATTCTGTGTGATAATACAAGTGCCATAGCTCTTAGTAAAAACCCAGCACATCACTCTCGTGCAAAACACATAGATATTAGGCATCACTTTCTTAGAGATCACACACACAAAGGAGATATTGTTTTACAATTCATCGGAACGCAAGAACAACTTGCTGATATTTTTACAAAACCTTTACCTTCCGATAGATTTGAATTTATAAAACAGAAGCTAGGAATGATTACATTAAAATAATCATTCATATCTACTTCCTGTTTTACATCTCTCCTAATTGTAAGAAACTCCTCGTAGAAAGGGGGAGGACATTTCTTTATGTCTTTATGTTTCTGATCTTTAACTATTTACTCTATTTATATATGTTTCTTTTTCTGTTTATCGTATTGACAGTTTTATCGTTTCTTTTTAGTTTTCCTGTTTATCGTATTGACCATTTCAATATTTCTGTTTATCGTATTGAAATTCTTTTCCATCGTATCATTCAATAATTTTTGAATCGACCGATGATAGTATTCAAATTCTTTTCCATTGTATCATTCAATAGTTTTTGAATCGACCGATGATGGTATTGAAATTCTTTTCCATCGTATCATTCGATAGTTTTGTATCGACCGATGATAGTATTGAGATTGTTTTCCATCGTACTGTCAGTTAATGGTAACAACTATTTTCCATCGTACGGTCCGATCATAGTAAGGACTTTGTTTTCCATCGGCATCATGATTTTTTTTCTTCTTACGATTGTGTTTACTTTTGATTCATACCAAAACCAGCAATCACCTTATGTTCTCCGACAGGTTTCTTTTCAATTTTTATTAAATTTTTTTTGCTTTAATCCTAGCCATTGATCTGGTATTATCTAATCGTGACCGTAGAATATCAACGGTCATCTCTTCATTGCCTATAAATACCCCCCTCCCCTCCCCAAACCCACATTGATTGTCCAGGAATTGAGGCGAAGCTCTGCTCCACCAGCTATAAAAAATCGTACGATCTTCTCATCGGCAGAACCTATATGTCTCAATCTTCTGCTAATACTCCTGCCGAAATGTCTTCAAAGACTTTTACAGAGAAAGACTTTCACAGAGAAAGGTTAGTATCCCGAGAATTTTTCGATACATACGATTCTACAATCAAGAGGATTATTTTGTTTCAAGGATGGGAACATCTCTGTGTGGAAAAGCCTGATATTCAAGATCCAGTTCTTTTTTATGAAGTTTGTCAATTTTACAAAACCGTTTCTTTTGACAAAAATATGACTATAAACTTCGCTATGTACGATAGAAAATTATCTATGTCTGTGAAACAAGCGGCACATTTTCTGAATGTTTCTATAGAAGGCGATGCATTCTGTCCATCTCACAAACTACCAGAGGAAGTTGGTACGTTTAATAGAGAATGTGCTGAAAAAACTTTGTTTGTTATTAATGAGGAAAAGAGGAAAGTTTCTCATCTTTCACCGGACAATCGGTTTGTCACTTTATGGATGCAAGGTTTTCTTATCCCAAGGAAAGGGGATAGAGAAACCCTTAAAGTTTCTGATGTCTTTATGCTCGACTATCTTGTGAATATGAGGAAAGTAAATCTCATGGGATATGTTTTTGAAACCATCAAGAATGTCAATAAAGGAGGGATTAAATCTCAGATAATAATGTATCCAGCCATCCTTACGAAATTCATTCTTGAGAGTATGAAGTTTTGTATCATTCCTTTGAAAGGAGAACCTATGGATTTGAGGCCATCTTTGATTAATAAGAGTACGATGAAAAAGCTGAATGTCTGTTTTGATTCAAATTCAAAACTTTTTGTCAGAGATGTAGAAGCTGAATTGGCTCAAAATCAATCGGCACCTATGCCAGCCAAGGACAATCAATCCACCGGTGTTACTCGAAAGTCTGATCCTCAAACTATTTCAAAACCAAAGAAGAAGCCGAGGTACAGTAAGGAAGTTGTAGCCAAATGGAGAAAGGACAAGGAACAGAGAAAGGAAGGTGATCCGAAGTTTGGTCTTGACCCTGCTGAGGCCTTTTCAGAAAGAATAAGGGTAGAAGAAACCCTTCAAGCTGAAATGAAAAAGAAGACTCTTTTGAAAAGAAAGGCTCAGGACTTTGATATCTCTAAAGTCTTGAAAGCAGTTGAAGATGCTAGTGCTCAACTAACTGTGGAAGTGCATCAAGAGCCCATCGTACAGAGTCTGCCTGAGAAAGAAAAAGGAAAACAAGTGATAGAAGAAGTGGAAGTAGAAGAAGTAGATTTTCTGTTAGAATTTCTTCAAAGTTCAAAGAAAAGTAGAGAGGAATCTCTTCAAAAGCTGAGCGAAGGTGTTCAACAAACTCCTCATGCCGATCAGGAAAGATCTCCAGACAGGATGTCATCTCGAGAAAAGCAAGATGCTCAATCTTCTCAGTCTGATAAAGTAGTTGTCATTAGTGACAAAGTGGAAGATGAAAGAAAACAGAAAGAAAAAGCGAAAGGGAAACAGCCAGTTGTTGATTCAAGCAGATCATTTGAACTAGCATCGTACGATGAAGATACTGATTCAGAGCATACAATCTCTCTCAAGAAGAGTGATTACATTGTTCATGTTTTGAGAAGGATGGAGAAAACCATTCCTTATTTTCCGAGGCTGGAAGGGAAGATTGATTTTATTACTGAAAATCAAAGGAAAAAGTTTGGCTCTGTAAAAGAATTGAGAAAGAAAGTTTTGTCAGTAGAAGCCGATTTGAAAGTTCTTTCAGAAAGCTCAGTTGCTCATTAGAAGGCTTGCAATAAGATGACCAAGTGGTCCTACAAAACAGAGAGCTCAATCAATGATCATGAAATAGCTATTGAAGATATAAGGAGGTTATCAAATGAGCTAGCAATTGCTTTCAACAAGCTTGATAAAGAAACGGTTGAAAGGATGAACCTTTTATCTTCTCAAAGAGCCGATGTTCCTTCAGTGAAAGACTTGCAAGAAAGAATGAATGTTTTCCAATCTGAATTCTCGAAGGTTTCATCTTTCAAAGATGAAATGGTTTTACTGAAGAATCAAAATTCTGAGTTGTCCAAGGATAACAAGACTCTGCAAAACAGAATTGATACCCTTGAAGAAGTAATCAGAGTACAGGAGGAGACCATCAGAAATCAAGATCAGATTTTTGCGGATCAACAAGAGCTTCTCAAAACTCAGGGTGAATCAATTTATGAAGACAAGAAGGAGATAAAGAAGATGAAAGCTGTGCTTCATGAGCTTATAAAGAAAGAGAAGGAAAGAGAAAACAAATGATTGTTGTATTTGTTTCTTTTGGAACTTGTTTGTTTTGTAATAACTCTTATAATCCTTTCTCTTTTATACATTGTCTTGTATTACTTCACTAACTCTTTCAGACAATTCGAGATTACTCCTTTCTTTTTGTAAATCACAAAGGGGGAGAATATTTACAAAGCAAAGATTGTTTTTCAAAGGGGGAGAATGCATTACAATGCTCTTAAGGAAAATCTACGAATACAATCCTTAGGAAAGTCAATACCTAAGGGGGAGTTAGTTGTATTCAATTTTCTTATTCAGAAGAGTTTTTAAACTCAGGGGGAGATAAGTATTTCTTGTTTCATTTACTTTGTGTATTTGTGCTTTCCAAAAAGGGGGAGATTGTTAAGTCAAAAGTCTTCTTTTGACTTCTATATCATGTTTTGGAAATCACAAATGTATTCTATCATATGTTTGTATATTACAATTGTCTTTTATCATGTTTATCGTATCGTACGATGTTGATCGTACCGACCAAATCATATCGTACTGACTCTGTCAAACATATCGTACTGACTCTGTCAATCGTATCGTATTGACTCTGTCAATCGTATCGTACTGACTCTGTCAATCGTATCGTACTGACTCTGCTATTGAGATGATCATTATTTGTTTTGGTACTTTTTCAAAAACTCTCTCTACATATGAATCGTACTCATGTTTTACATTTCTATATATCTCTTGTCCTAACAAAACGATGTCGTTGAGTTAGTTACAAACTAATCAAAACGATGTCGTGCTTTCTGTTTCAATATGACCGTTGGAGGCAATATGACCGTTGGAACCTGAGGCCTATAAATAGGAGGTCATTTGAAGCTGAGAACACAACGATGAACAAAGAGAACGAATGAAGAGACTCTGTGAACTACGAAGATTCTAGAGAGAGACACTGTGACTTCTCTCATCAGCTTTGTGCGTCCGATCATCGTATCGAGGGCTTTCAAGTAATTGAATGATAGAGGTGCCGATTACCTGCAAAATCGAGGGCTGCCGGGGATAGGCAGACAGACGTGCTGATCATCGTATCGAGGGCTGCCGGGGATAGGCAGACAGACGTGCCGATCATCGTATCGAGGGCTCACCAAGGTGTTGGTGAGACAGACCTTTTATCCTAGGTGAAAGGATAACCCTTCTCTTTGGGTTAAAAGAATTGTATTACTTTTACATTTCCGCTGTTGTATTAGAAAGGGATTTGTATTGTTTCCTTTCTTCTTTACATATTCAATTGTAATTGTTTCAATTACAATCATTCTATTACATATTGTATTGATTGGTTCTATACGCTTTAAGGTAGAATCATTCACATTTGTATTACTCTGATTATTGTGTTCACCTTGAATACAATTCTTTTGCTTTACAATAGTATTACAATACATCATACCTTTTACATTCAATACAATTGTGGGAGTTTGTATTTGTATTAGTTTAAGATCATTTAAACTAATCTCTTTGTTACTTAAACTCAAAGGTTTTTAAACCTACAATTCACCCCCCTCTTGTATTGTTCCATCTAATAGACTTTTATATCTACTATTCGATCCAACAATCTCTATAAGATTTTTTATTAGGATAAAATTGGGGATGATGATTGGAGTGTTTCAGGTGAAATATATATAGTTTGGAGAGCACCAGTAAGAGTTATTTATCCCCTAAAGGCGTCCTTCATTATATAAAGTGATATGTAGTACATATTTACTTGATGAAATTAATTATAAAAGGGTTTTCATCACACCTAGTGGAAAGATCATCTAGGAACCCGAATAATTTATTATGACATGGATGTTTTATACTGGTGGTGAATCAAGAGGTAAGTCATAGAAAACCAAGAATTAATCTACTACATATCTCAATAATTGAAAGAATAACATCAGAGGCCCATGGGAATGCTTTTTCCCCTATATGTTTTTACATTGATATTACATAATATATCCATATATTCAATCTATCTATTACCTCCCAACCTTATTATAAAGAAATCTATTTGTATATTCCTAGATCATATAATTTTTTTTATAATTTTATATTGATTAAATATAGGACCAAGGAATAGGATCTATGAATGTTGTATATGAATGAAATCATATAGATGCATGGGATCTCATCTGTGATCATTTAAGATACTAATCCCTTGTTCACATCTTAATTAAATAAAATGCATTAAGAGGATGTTGGATCACTTATGATATTTATCACCACATCCCATCCCCAAATAGATAGTAGATGGAGTATGTAATTTAAATAATAGAAAACCTGCTTCTTGATTAAATTATATAATTTAGAGGATCATGGGATACCCATCTATCATTTTCTGAATTTTCATATAATAACTCTTATAAATAATCAATTAATATAGATCACTTAAAATCATTATATGGTAAATCATTTCAACCTCCATTTTTGGGTTGGGTTTATTGAGACATTGATAATTTAACAAATTATTGTGCTTGATAAGATAAAAAAATCCAAATTATTTAGGAATTACTGGTAATAGATAAGGGAAACCTAAATTCATATATCGTTATTTGTCTCATTCTTTATAATTTTTTGTTGGTGACAAGGTTTATTTAAAAGTTTCACATTTTTTGGTAACTGTTTACTGGGGGTATGGAATGATAATGACAATGTATGGTGGACCCTTCAAAATAATTTAAATAATATAAAAAATTCAAACTTAATAGAATTACCTATTTAATTATAATAGATTCAAAATAGCTTCTATATATCCTAAACAAATAATTATCATTATTAACCCTTTTATGTGTTGAGATAGTAAGAGAATGAAATTGGGATAAATTTCCCTTTAATTGAGTAACCATCTTACATTATTTATTCTGATAATAAATTACTAAAAGAAGAACCAATTCCATTAGTACATGTTTTATAATAGAATGGGGTTGACTCCCACGATACATGGGAGAGTGAATCTCTATTGATGATGAAATAACCTTACCAACATTTAGATCAACAAAATTCAAGTTAATTTTCTATGGAAAAGTGATATGGTGGGGTGAATTATAACCAAAAGGATGTATTTTCTATGTATTTAATTTATTATATATCATATATATCTTTTATTTTGGGTTTTAGGTTTAAATTATCAAATTTTGAAGGAATTTTCTAGGGTGAATTGTCAAGGATCGTGGTTCCCAAACAATGTTTTTCAGTCATGTGGCATATACCTAGGAGAACCATAATGGTTCAAATGGTTTATACATAATTATACCAAATTTATAAATCAACCAAGAAGGTTGGGTGTTCAAAATTTAGAACCTCGTTTATGGTTGGTTCATGGTTTGGAAAAAAATTTAACCAAACTATATGGCTTGTTAAAAACTGTAATTATTTTAAAATTGAAATATTTTCACACAAATTAATAGGGTTTTTGTTTCTCCTTATTCATATTATAATCCACTATAATCACCATTTATCAACCCCATTCTCCCCACACCCATTTTGCATGAAATATTGATGTTACTCCATGAAAGAATAAAGGTTTCCTAATGTTAGTGTATCTAATTATTCCTATTAATCATCTTATTCCCTTCTTTTTAGTTTCACTCTTCTACTAAGGCCATATTGGAATATGGTTCCAAAATACAAGGGGAATAACTTAGGGATTCATGATTTTAGGGATTTATCTTCAATTTGAATGATCTATTGTAACACCCGAGACTTTTATGAGAAATATTTTATTTTTAAATCATCAAATGAATCTTTCACTACACACAACACTAGATTGGCTTTCTTTACACGCAATCGTGGCCTTCCTCGATAGCTTGCGTCGTACGCAATACCGAGTTTCACTAAACAACGATATGCTATTAAAATTTTCTTAAAACTAGCCGTTATGAATAGTAATAGCCACTTTTTCAAATTTTCTAAATTTTATTTTTCAAAATGGACTTCATTTTTGGATTTGGAATATCGAAATTAGCCTAGGGTGAAATTTTCGTATTTTTCTGAAAACATTCAATTTTTTATGAATAGTGAAACCAGTAAGTGGTAGTTAAAAAACTGAATTTTTCATAAAACTTAATTTTACCGCTTCTGTGAGTGGAATTTCGAAAATTCAAGAGACACGGTTGATGTCATTAAGTAAAATGTGGTTCAATGAGATGAAAATAATTTTTTTGGTGAATAGTAACTTTTTACTTTTATTTACCACGGTTAAAAGTAAACAGGGTAATTAAGGGTAAAAATGATATTATTATTTCCCTAAAACATGTCCTAATTCTATTGGATAAGTGTAATTCGACCAAAAACATCCTTATGAATAACATATGACCATTTAGGCCCACTTGGATTAGATTAGGACATTTATTATCAATTTACTTAAAGAAGGATTAAAATAGTTAAAATCAAAGTTTGATAAGTAAATCATTTTTAATATAGGGTTATACATAAGATAAATTTGACTATAAATATTCATTAGAAAGATAAAAAGATTACCTACATAATGATATTTTATCTGTATTTTTTATACATTAAATAACTTAATTTATTTATGACACAATGATGATGCAGTAATTATCTTATTAATGATATATTGAAATAATTGATGTTATAAATACCCAAATAAATGTAATTTGAGACTTTTTACGAATTAAAATAATTTTATATGTTAATATGACATGTTAGTGTGGATTTAATTAACTATGTTCGAACTAATCATTCTGTTATGAGTTTCACAAAAATCAATTACCAAATAGTGTCAAAATTGACATAAAATAGTTTTTAAAACAAATATTATATTATTAATTTTTATAGTATTCCTAAAAATAAAAGGATCTGAAAAATGACTTATATAAGGTTATATATATTAATAATAAACAACTTGGGGTTCTTTTGGCTTTTTATAGTAAGTTTATTAACCTTATAGTGTAAGAACACAAAAGGACACGGTAAAAGTAAAATTATCTAACTTAAAGTAAAATATAAATGATAAGGTTAAAATAGGAACCTAAACTTGTATACATTCTATTGGATGAGAGGATTTAGACCCATCCTCACCTTAGATTCTAAATAAATCAATCTGGAGCTATTTAAAACCGAATATGACTTTATAATAAAATAATATTTTTTGTTTTCAAAGGAGCCCCTCTCCTCCCTTATAAAAGGGAACCTCCTCCCTCTCTTCCTCACACCACTTTGAGCCTTAAAGCTCGGCCAACCCCTGAAAAGTTCTTCTCTCCACTTCCCTAGAGACATCCTAGAGGTCCTGGTCTTCTTCGAAGACCAATTTTAGTGCCCTAAAAGGAGGTCTCAAAGAAGCGCCTCAAAGAAGAGGTAATGCCCGTTACCAATTCTTTCATCTTTATTTCTTCTTCCACTTATTCTTATTTAGTTGTTTCATTATGAAGTAATAACATCAGTATCAATCATATACTGATATGTTATTATAAGTATGAAACAATCATATTTCACCATCTATCCATCCTACGGAAAATGAAATCACCGCGCGTGCGTCTGTATGGAATACCGTCTCCACGCTGTGGTGTAATCTATTTTCGACCACCACCTTACTTGGATGGTTATAATGGTGTAAATAATGAATATATATGATTATTGTAAATTGATATTGATTCTGAAATAGTATACATACACTCCAATACAATACCACGATCATGGGAACAATATCATCGCTCGTGCGTACGTACGGAATACCGTCTCCACGATGTGATGTGACTCGTTCTACATGATCTTCATTGCATAATGATTATATAAATGAATTTAATGAATAAATATGTTATATATTACACTAATACCATTCTGTAAATGAGGTATCTATATCCTAAAAAAAGAATAAGAACTTATTCGACAAAACACGCATAAGAACAAAAAGTAATAAACACCCGAATAACAAGTAGCAATGAAATATTACTAATAATAAGCTAAGAATATGACCATATATGATATCATAACAATGATTATGATTCTGTAATAATTCAATGACATTATTTAAATCATTAAACAGGAGGTTCAGACACTTACGAAGAAAATTGGACCTAAGGTAAGGGAAAATATCACAATCCCATTTTTATTCGAGAATGTTTATACTTTGGTATTTACTGGGGTGTATTTTATCATCCAAATCCATGTTCCCTCAATATTTAATATTGTTTCCATCCACCTACAATTTTTTAAATCCAATTTTACCCTTCAGTGAGTTTTTAGTAAAAGATACGAAAGGAATCTTTTTTCGTTTTTCATACGAGGTACTTTTTGACTTTTCCGACAAAAGTACGAGAAGAATGTTTTTTTTAATTTATACGGCATGAATGGATTTTTAAAACATTATTTCCAATAAACTTCCTTAACAGTTTTTCAAGTTTATTTTTAATCAACTTCTTTTTGTTTAAAATTGTATGACATGTTAAGAAAGGAAAATGTTTTTGAAGTAGAAAGGATATTTTCCTCAAGAATGAAGTTCAAGTGTTTTATCAAAATTATTTTCCATCTAAGATAATAAAGGGTTTTGTTTCTATACCTATTATTAAATTGATTTTATTATGTTGTGATGGAATTATTTTTATGAATTCCTTTATCTTATATGAATTGTTTTATGATGTCACGATGTTTAAGATTCCCATTTTTATTACATGGGTTATGCTATGATGTATGGTTTATGATTTTGTGGCACACATAAGAATGGTATCATTATGAGATGTGTGGGACCTATATCTCCCTCCAATGAATTCGGTAATGATTTTATATCTCATGAGATAGACCTGGCTGGAACGGCAGGTTATACCGGTTCAGTTAAACAGGACAGAAACGAGGAGTGAACTCGGTTCAGAAATGGACTTTGTCCACTAAGATAGTCTTGGAAATGAGTCTTGACTAGTAAGGAATGATTCTAAATGATTATGTGTGTATGCCACAATGTTTCATGTTTTAATTTATGATTATTGGGATTACATTTCACTACTATGATTTATCCCATGTTATGAAATTATGATCTCTTTTGCAGGTTAAGATTTCCAAAAGTTATGTTCTTATGTATATGATGTGATTGATATTTCTTTTGTTTACCCTTTCTAAGCATTTGAGCTCACCCTTTTGTATGTTTTATTTCCCAAGGTCAGGAAGAAGGTTATTAAGTAGGATAATCCAAAAGGGACTCTAGATATGATGAAATAAATGGGAAGCAAAGTAGATGCTTTTTGAACCAGTTGTTTATGTTTCCCAATTTCTAAAGACTCTATACCTATACGGTCCTTTCCTAGTTTTGTTATATGTTTTAATAAGTGTGCTTCAATTCTGAAGTAATAACAATGTATGTAAAGTATGGGTCATTATAGTTGGTATCAGAGGAAAGGTATAGTCAACCTTTGCAAACTAGAATGTGAAAGCCTTAGTAAGAACCCTAAGGATAATTCTAAGCATAGAACACAATCATTGTTTTTTAGAAATGACCATGAATAACCTAGGATAAGACCTTAAGTGTGAAATTTTATTCTTGATTATGTGTTTTTCCTATTATAATTAGTGTTTCTCACACTATTCTTCTTGGTTTTAGTCAATGGTTGGAACCCGAAGGAACCATGTTAATGCGGAATGCGACGGGCAATGCAATGATTGTCCCCCTGAGCAACCAAACGTTATGGGAGTTGGAATGAAAAATCTTGTACCCATGCTTACACAACTTTCTCAAGATATGAATAATTCTAGACTTCCAAACAAGCAAAGGAAGGAGCAACATTCTGTTGAATCCTTCATGAAGCAGTGTCCACCTTCATTCAGCGGGTCTACTGATCCATTAGTTGTTGAACAATGGATCAGTACTACTGAAAAGATATTTTCAGTTCTCCAATGTTCTGAACATGATAAAGTCATCCTAGCAGTGTATCGTTTAGAAGGAGATGTTGATCAATGGTGGAATCTTATTAAGAATACGAGTCAAAGAGATGAAATTGAGTCCATGGAATGGGACGAGTTCAAGAACTTATTTTTCAATAAGTACTTCCCTCGTATTCTCCGAACAAATATGGAGAAAGAGTTTCTTGAACTGAAGTAAAAGGATGATGAATCTGTTGGTACCTATGAAGCAAATTTTACAATACTTTCAAGGTACGCTTCTGGTATTATTATCCATCCTGAGAGTAAGATCGATCGATTCTTTAGTGGCTTAAAACCAAGTCTTCGAAGGGCGTTATCCATAAGGGACATCAATAGCTATGAGGAAATCGTTGGATGTTCTCTCAAAGTTGAGATGGATATTGGAGTAACCCATATGTCATATGGGTTTGATAAGAAGAGGAAAATGGAATTCAAAGGAAAATCTAAAGAGCACACTGAAAAAAAGATGATCTTTCCCTTATGCTCAAAGTTTTGAAAGAAACATGGAGGGAGTTGTCTTAAACGGACAAGTAAATGTTTCAAATGTGGAAAGGAAGGTCATCGGGCATTTGAATGCCGCAATGATGTGAATAATATATCTAACGATGAAAACAAAGGAAGGGACACACAGAATGAACCTACTACACTTTAATGTTTCAATTGCAAGGAGACGGGGCATTATGCCAATAAATGCCCTAATCCAAGGGTTGTTGATGATGATCGACATGAACAAAATCTTAAGGCTAAATACAAAGGAAATTCACATGAAATTTCTATCATCGATGTGGAGCACGATAACGATACGGTGAAAGGTACACTTACCATCCACTATAAAGTATCAAATGTTTTATTTGATTCTGGATCCAACCACTCTTTTATTTCTGAAGATTTTTCTAATGGTATCACTGTATTACCTCAACAATTAGATGTTGAGTTAGCTGTGACAACACCTAATGCCACAACAGTCACATCAAAAGTTTATAATTCATCTCTGATTGAAGTTTTTGGGAAAGTGCTTTTTACAAATCTTGTGATCCTTCATGTAGTGGAATTTGATGTGATTCTTGGCATGGATTGCATTTCTTTATATGGAGCTCATATCAATTGCCAAAGAAGGGAAGTCACATTTCATATTCCAGATCAATCTATGATCGTCTATCGATTCAAGGATGAACATAACCTTCCAGTGGAAATTTCTTCCATCTTATGGGTCTTGATTCCACTAAATGAAGGTTATTGATCTCAAATGGTTGTTGAGAAACTCACGATTAAGAATATGCCCATTGTACGGTTGTTTTATGATGTCTTTCCGGAAGAATTTCCAGGTCTTCCACCAAATCGTGAATTTGAGTTTTCAATAGAACTCATACCGGGTGCTTTGCCTATTTCAAAGACACCTTATAGAATGGCCCCAATTGAGTTGCAGGAATTGAAGAAGCAACTCCAAGAGAATCTTGATAAGGGATTCATTTTCCCTAGTGCATCACCATGGGGAGCACCTGTTCTGTTTGTTAAGAAGAAAGATGGATCAATGAGACTCTGCATTGATTATCGAGAACATTACAAGCTCACTATCAAGAAAAAATATCCTCTCCCACGTATTGATGACTTATTTGACCAACTATGCGGAGCTCAATAATTTTCCAAGATTGATCATCGTTCAGGGTATCATCAATTAAGGGTCAAAAGGGAGGATATACCAAAGACGACTTTCCGTACAAGGTATAGACACTATGTATTTATAGTGATTCCATTTGGTCTTACTAATTCCCATGTTATCTTCATGGATCTGATGAATATAGTCTTTAGAGACTATCTTGATCAATTTGTGGTAGTCTTTATAGATGATATTCTTGTCTATTCAAAGAGGAAGGAATAAAATGAAGATCACTTGAGAATTATATTGAAGACCCTGAGAAAGGAGAAACATTATGCCAAATTTACCAAGTGTGAATTTTGGCTTCAAAAAGTTTCATTTTTAGGTCACATAATCCCAAAAGAGGGGATATCTGTGGATCCAGCAAAAACAGAGGTTATCAAAATATGGTCTAGACCAACAATAGTAACTGAGATCCGAAGTTTTCTTGGTTTGGCTAGATATTATCAACGTTTTGTGAATGATTTTTCACGATTATCTAATCCACTCACCAAGTTGACTCGGAAAGGGGTTAAGTTTGTTTGGATGAAAGAATGTGAAGAGAATTTCAAGGAGTTGAAAAGAAGGTTATCCAGTGCACCTGTGCTCACACTGCCTTTTAGTAGAGAAAGGTTTGTGATCTATAGTGACGCATCCAAGAAGGGATTGGGGTGTGTTCTTATGCAAAATGATATGGTGATAGCTTATGCCTCACGACAGTTGAAAATCCATGATCAAAATTACCCAACTCATGATTTGGAGTTAGCTGTAGTAATCTTTGCATTAAAGATTTGGAGGCATTATCTTTATGGTGAAAGATGTGATATTTATACTGATCATAAAAGTTTAAAGTATATTTTCACACAAAAAGAGATGAATATGCGCCAAAGAAGATGGTTGGATCTGATTAAGGATTACGACTACTCAATTCATTACCACCCTGGGAAAGAAAACAAGGTGGCAGATGCATTAAGTCGACAAGACCATGCTAGCTTATCCATGATGAGGATCACAAAAGATCCAATATTTATGGATTTAAAAAGGATGGATCTTGGAATTTTAATGGGAGGGGGAAATCGTATCTTTCTCAAATGAATGTTCAACCATCTATACATGTGAAGATTATAGAGGCACAGAAAGATGATATAGAGTTACAAAAGAAGGTGAGAAATATTCCTGAATTCAACCTTGATTGTGATGGGATAATAAAGTTCAGGAATCGGGTTTGTGTTCCTCCCATCCCAGAATTAAAGGAACTGCTGGATGAGGCTCATAGTTCTTCATTATCTATTCATCCTGGAAGCACGAAGATGTATAGGGACCTAAAAGAGTACTTTTGGTTGGATGGCATGAAAAGAGATGTTTCTGAATATGTCTCTCGATGCTTGGGTTGTCAGCAAGTTAAAGCTGAGAGACAGAAGTCTAAGGGGATGTTACAACCATTACCCATACCTGAATGGAAATGGGAAAACATCACTATGGACTTTGTCACAGGACTTCCTAAAACATCCAAAGGCAATAATGTTATCTGGGTCATAGTTGATCGTCTTACAAAGTCTGCACACTTCATTTCTATTAGAGAGGATTTCTCTCTGGATCAGCTTGCCAGGATATATGTAAAGGAAGTGGTAAGATTGCATGGAGTACCACTTTCTATTATATCTGATCGGGATCCGAGATTTACCTCGAAGTTCTGGAGAAGTCTTCAGCATACTCTAGATACAGAGTTGAGTTTCAGCACTTCTTATCATCCTCATACAGACGGTCAGTCTGAGAGAACAATTCAAACTCTAGAATATATGTGGATAGCATGCTCTATGGATTTCAAAGGTGGTTGGGATCAACACCTAACTTTGGTGGAATTTTCTTAAAATAATAGATTTCGCTCCAGTATTCAGAAGGCTTCTTATGAATCTCTCTATGGAAAGAAATGCAGGACTCCAACTTGCTGGGATGAAGTTGGGGAAAGAAAGCTATTAGGACCTGATCTTGTTGATGAGATGGAAGAAAAGGTCTGATCTATTCGACAACACATAAGAGCAGCTCAAAGTCGACAGAAAAGTTATGCCGACAACTGAAGAAAATACCTAGAGTTTGAAGTGGGTGATAAAGTGTTCTAACGAATATCTCCCGGGAAGAGGGTCATGAGATTTTGAAAGATGGGGAAGTTGATCCCTAGATATATTGGTCCTTTCGAAATATTGGATCGTGTTGGAAAGGTAGCTTACCGATTGGAACTTCCACCGAATCTCTCTCAAGTTCACGATGTGTTCCATGTATCTCTCCTGAGAAAGTACATACCTGATCCTTCACATGTACTCAGCTCATAAGTTGTACCGCTGGAGCAAGATCTTTCTTATGAAGAACAACCGATAGAGATTCTGGATCGTAGAAAAAAGTCCTACGAAACAAGACCACTCACTTGGTGAAAGTTTTATAGAGGAACCACCAATTAGAAAAAGCTACATGGGAGCTTGAGGATATGATGAGGGAGAGTTATCCTCATCTGTTTGTTACAAAGTGACGAATTTCGAGGGTGAAATTAATTTTAAGTGGGGTAGAATGTTACACCCGAGAATTTTATGAGAAATATTTTGTTTTTAAATCATCAATGGAGTCTTTCACTACACGCAACACTAGATTGTCTTGCTTTACACGCAATCACGGCCTTCCTCGATAGCTTGCGTCGTACGCAATATCGAGTTTCACTAAACAACGATATGCTATTAAAATACTATTAAAACTAGCTGTTATGAATAGTAATTACCACTTTTTGAAATTTTATTAATTTTATTTTTCAAAATGGACTTTATTTTTAGATTTGGAATATCGAAATTAGCCTAGGGTGAAATTTTGGTATTTTTCTAAAAACTTTCAATTTTTGATGAATAGTAAAACCACTAAGTGGTAGTTAAAAAACTGAATTTTTCATAAAACATAATTTCACTGCTTCTGTGAGTGGAATTTCGAAAATCCAAGAGACACGGTTGATGTCAGTAAGTAAAATGTGGTTCAATGAGATGAAAATAATTTTTTGGTGAATAGTAACTTTTTACTTCTATTTACCACGGTTAAAAGTAAATAGGGTAATTAAGGGTAAAAATGATATTATTATTACCCTAACACATGTCCTAATTCTATTGGATAAGTTTAATTCGACCAAAAACAACCTTATGAATAAAATATGACCATTTAGGCCAACTTGGATTAGATTAGGACATTTATTATCAATTTACTTAAAGAAGGGTTAAAATAGTTAAAATTAAAGTTTAATAAGTAAATCATTTTTAATATAGGGTTATACATAAGATCAATTCGACTATAAATATTCATTAGAAAGATAAAATGATTTCATACATAATTATATTTTATATGTAATTTTTAGACTTTAAATAATGTAATTTATTTATTACACAATGATGATGCAGTAATTATCTTATTGATGAAATATTAACATAATTGATGTTATAAATACCCAAATAAATGTAATTTGAGACTTTTTATGAATTCCAATAATTTTATATGTTAATATGACATGTTAGTGTTGATTTAATTAACTTTTTTCGAACTAATAATTCTGTTATGATTTTCACAAAAATCAATTAACAAATAGTGTCAAAATTGACATAAAATAGTTTTTAAAACAAATATTATATTATTAATTGTTATTTTATTCTTAAAAATCTAAGGTTTGGCCAAATTACATATATAAGGTTATATATATTAATAATAAACAACTTGGGGTTATTTTGTCTTGTTATAGTATGTTTATTAACCTTATAATGTAAGAACACAAAAAGACACGGTAAAAGTAAAATTATCTAACTTAAAGTTAAATATAAATGATAAGGTTAAAATAGGAACCTAAACTTGTCTAAATTCTATTGTATGAGGTTATTTCGACCCATACCCACCTTAGCTTCAAAATAAATCAATTTGGAGCTATTTAAAACCAAATATGACTTTATAATAAAATAATTTTTTTAGTTTTCCAAAGGAGCCCCTCTCCTCCCTTATAAAAGAGAACCTCCTCCCTCTCTTACTCACACCACTTTGAGCCTTCAAGATCGGCCAACCCCTGCAAAGTTATTCTCTCTACTTCCCTAGAGACATCTTAGAGGTCCTGGTTTTCTTCAAAGACCAATTTTAGTGCCCTAAAAGGAGGTCTCAAAGAAGCACTTCAAAGAAGAGGTAATGCCCGTTACCGATTCTTTCATCTTTATTTCTTCTTCCACTTCTTCTTATTTAGTTGTTTCATTATGAAGTAATAAAATCAGTATCACTCATATATTTATATGTTATTATAAGTATGAAACAAACATATTACACCATCTATCCATCCTACGGAAAATGAAATCACTACGCGTGCGTACGTACGGAATACCGTCTCCACGCCGTGGTTTAATCTATTTTCCACCACCACTTTACTTGGATGGGTATAATGGTGTAAATAATGAATATATATGATTATTGTAAATTGATATTGATTCTGAAATAGTATACATACACTCTAACACAATTCCACGATCATGGGAACGATATCATCGCTCGTACGTACTTACGGAATACCATCTTCACGATGTGATGTGACTCGTTCTACATGATATTCATTGCATAATGATTATATAAATGAATTGAATGATTGAATATGATATATATTACACTAATTCCATTCTGGAAATGAGGTATCTATAACCAAAAAAGAGGAATAAGAATTTATTCGACAAAACACACATAAGAACAAAAAGTAATAAACACCTGAATAACTAGTAGCAATGAAATATTACTAATAATAAGCTAAGAATATGACGATATATGATATAATAACAATTATTATGATTCTGGAACAAGTCAATGACATTATTTAAATCATTATACAGGAGTTTCGGACACTTATGAAGCAAATTGGACCTAAGGTAAGGGAAAATATCACAATCTAATTTTTATCCGAGATTGTTTATACTTTGGTATTTACTAGGGTGTATTTTATCATCCACATCCATGTTCCCTCAATATGTAATATTGTTTCCATCCACCTACAATTTTTTAAATCCAATTTTACCCATCGGTGAGTTTTTTGTAAAAGATATGAAAGGAATCTTTTGTCGTTTTTCGTACGAGGTACTTTTTGACTTTTCCGACAAAAGTACGAGAAGAATGTTTTTTTAAATTATACGGCATGAATGGATTTTTAAAACCTTATTTCCAAGAAACATCCTTTACATGTTTTCAAGTTTATTTTTAATCAACTTCTTTTAGTTTAAAATTGTATGACATGTTAAGAAAGGAAAATGTTTTTGAAGTAGAAAGGATATTTTCCTCAAGAATGGAGTTCAAGTGTTTTATCAAAATTATTTTTCCATCTAAGATAATAAAGGGTTCTGTTTCTATCCCTATTATTACATTGATTTGATTATGTTGTGATGAAATTATTTTTATGAATTCCTTTATCTTATATGAATTGTTTTAAGATGTGACGATGTTTAAGATTCCCATTTTTATTACATGGGTTATGCTATGATGTATAGTTTATGATTTTGTGGCACACATAAGAATGGTATCATTATGAGATGGGTGGGACCTATATCTCCCTCCAATGCATTGGGTAAAGATTTTATATCTCATGAGGTAGACATGGCTGGAACGGCAGGTTATACTGGTTCAGTGAAACAGGACTGAAACAAGGAGTGAAATCGGTTCAAAAATGGACTTTGTCCACTAAGATAGTCTTGGAAATGAGTCTTGACTAATAAGAAATGATTCTCAATGATTATGTGTGTATTCCACAAAGTTTCATGTTTTATGTTATTATTATTGGGATTACATTTCACTACTATGATTTATCCCATGTTATGAAATTATGATCTCTTTTGCAGGTTATGATTTCCAAAAGTTATGTTCTTATGTATATGATGTGATTGATATTTCTTTTGTTTACCCTTACTGAGCGTTTGATCTCACCCTTTTGTATGTTTTATTTCCCCAGGTCAGGAAGATGGTTATTAAGTAGGATATTCCAAAAGGGACTCTAGATATGATGAAATAAATGGGAGGCAAAGTAGATGCTTTATGAACCAGTTGTTTATGTTTCCCAGTTTCTAAAGACTCTATACCTATACGGTCCATTACTTGTTTTGTTATATGTTGTAATAAGTGTGCATCAATTCTGAAGTAATAACAATGTATGTAAAGTATGGGTCATTATAACTATTTTCTATTCTATTAGTGAACAACAACATCCTCAAATGTTTAAACCATTCAATATAGGTGGTTCTATGTGTTACCTTTATTTGTATACCAATAAGTGATTAGACTTTTCATTTATCTTTTGAATTAATTTATAATTTATTTATTATTTTATGGTGAAAATATATTTTATAATTTAAAATGGCCTTGTAAATTTATTTTATGAAATTTTAGTGTTACGAAATTATACTTTTGTTAAAGGTTTTGAAGTCTCCAAAAATGCTATTGATGAAATTCTTAACATGGATTTTAATTGAATTAAAAATAATTGTTTACAAAAAATTTATTTTCATGAATTATGTGAAAAACTGAAATGGTTTTAAAAATTAAATTCATATAATAAAAAAATAAATAATTCTCTTAAAAATCGATGTAATTTATAAAAAATGTGTTTCACAAGATATTTAAATACCTTGATAATAAATTCATGATTTGTTTCTAATTCCTTTCACTATTGAGTGGTTTTTTTATGTAATTGAGATAATTTTAAATGGTTATTCTTCATGGTAACACTGGGTACTTAGTAGGTAACCTTGGATAATTACCTTTCTAGGTATAGATTCCTCTATGCCTAACATCCTATTTGTTTCATCATAACATAGGTTATCACTCTTGAGATTGATAATTCATTCCATCTTAGGAAGAAACTCTTGATATAATCATATTAACAATTTGAATAAAATATTAATAGAAATGCTAATTTGGATTATCAAATTTTATATAATTCCAATATTATCTTGATCATTGTCTCGTAGGGCCACTCCCTTGATTCTTGACTAAGGTTTTATAGATAAATTTTTCATTTATTTTCATTCACACACATGTTAATTCATTTTTTACTTTTTTATTTCCTTCCATTTTATATATTCTTCCAAAAATAAAAGAATTTTATTATAGTTTTATTTTAAAACCCCTTTAATTGATTATATAACAAAGGTTTTACATAGAACACATTGTTGTGTACAATAGTGATTCTTATTCTCCCACAATTTATACTCCTTATGGGTGTATGTAGACATTTTTTTGTATTCAAGAAAAGGAAAGGATTCAATTGTAGGAAGTGGATACTATTTCAAGCTTAGACTAGGATTAGAGGAGGTGACAATGTGGGTGTGGCTCATCTGTTTAAATGTAATGTCCCAACCTAGAAAAACTAAAATGGTACCCTAATTCGATTCTCTTCATGGAGACCGACACTCCTCCTCGTAATTTAGAGGCTACCATCTAGTAGTTAGGGTCTATGTAGCTAAATTAGGGATATTATACCCTTTGTATCAGTAATAAACATACTGGACGAAATAAAAATAAGGTCATAAAATGATCTAAAATAAATCATCAGTAGTAATAATAAACAGATAACTACCCCCAAGAAAAATAATAAAAACATACATGAACATGCTATGCCATAAATATAGGGCAGTACAAAAATAAAAGATACCATATACAACAAGAATATAACAACCACAAAAGAACCAACTCCTTTATGTAGATCGAGTACAGGCTACGCCCCCAACTCCATGTATCATTTGAGCCCATGTTATATCATCATCATGAAGAAAAATCCAATGTTCCATCATATAACCAATAGAATTGTTCATGTAGCAAACCACAACCTCAACTAGGTATGAGTAAAAATCAGTAGGATACGATCAATGATGTATAGTTCAATCTAGTTCGTGAATATAAAGCAAAGTAGTGTACATGTATATTAAATATAATAATGAACAATAAATGTAATCAAGTTGGCTAAATTTCCTTAAAGGACGCCTTCCCGAGCTTACCTACTTCATTCTAAGATCGAATTTCTTCAAACATGTTTCATCATATATATATATATATATGCATAAGTGTAAACATAAATATGCATAGATATGCATCCACTAGTGAGGATGTAGAGACCCGAAGATTGACATACATGGAAATTACATTACTTTTTCGGAATACTTAATACATAACAAAAAAACCCAAAAGGACCGTAATAGTTTAATGTCTTTGGAAAATATGAATATAAACTTCTAATCATGTTGAAATATCTTCAAAAACTCCCATAACAATCTTCCCCTTTTTGTTTCCTTACCTGAAACCTTTCTTTATTTCCTGGGGAAATTAAAACATAAAAAGGGTGAGCTCAAATTCTCATTAAGGGAAAACATAGAGAACATAAAACAATCTATAAACATTTGGAAGCAAAAACATTAACATGAAATTTAAACATCCAAATCTTGAGAAAAGACATAAATCGTGGAAGTACGTAAGGCATATATCATAATGGAACATCAACCATGATAATATATAATGGGAATAAAACATGCAATTGTGGAAACCATTCAGAACATGTTATGATTTCTATAGTATCCAAGGCATTGCTTCCAAGACCATCTTTGTGGACAAAGTCCCTTTTTTAATCGATTTCACTCCTCGTTTCAGTCCTGTAACACTGAACCGGATTAACTTAACATTCTAGACATGTCTATCTCATGAGATATAAATCTTTACCCAATTCATTGGAGAGAGATATAAGTCCCACCCATCTCATAATTAAATCATTCTTACTTTTCCCACAATATACACATACATCATTCATAATAACCCAACGAATAAAATGGGTTTCATAAACATAATCTCATCATCACATAATCCATATAAAAGAAATGGATATCATTTCGTAATAAGAAATGTGAAACCATGTAAATAATAGAGACATTATACTTGAAACATACACATATGAAATAATGTCATCATAGATGGAAAATGGTTTTGATAAAACACTTGAAATGAATTCTTGAGGAAAATATCCTTTCTTCCTAAAAATCATTTTCTTTTCACAAAATGTCATGAAATTTTAAAAGAAAAGGATTTTGTTGAAAGTAGTCATGAAATATTTTGTATGAAGCTTCATGAAAATAAGGCTTTATAAAAACATAAAAAAATCCTTTCATTTCGTATAAGTTAAAAATAACATTCTTCTCGTACTTTTGCTAGAAAAGTCAAAAAGTAACTCGTAACATAAACAAAAGAAATATTTCTTACATACCATGTAGTAAAAGAGAAAATGGTTAAAAAGGACATTAAACATACATAAAAACATTTTTAGAAAACATGGACATGGATGATAACAATAACCCTAGTAAATACTTACAAATAAACAATCTCGGATAAGAATGATATTGGAATAGTTATCCCTTACCTTAGGTCTGATATGCTTCGTACGTATCTGAACCTCCTGTATAATGATTTAAATAATTTCGTTGACTTATTAAAGAATCATATTCATTTTTATGATATCATATATGGTTCACTTGTGACTTTATATTACCTGTTCTTTTGTAAGCTCCATGTTAAAGTAACGTTTTGGGTTAAATTGTTTTATTTATCGTACATGTTTGGACTTGTTGTTCTTGATATTATTACTTATATCTTGATTTACTTAATTCCAGAATGTAAAACATGATTTTTATATAATATATATTCATCATATACATATATATTATAGATCGATAAAAGGAATGAAATACACCGTTCATGGAGATGGTAGGTCGTACGTACGCATTAACGCTGTTTTCATTTCCTTATTGAATTGAATGAAACTAAATATATGACATAAATATATATATACATAAATCCAGTAGAATTATTATTTCATATATTTCATTATTATTCATTATATAAACTTTATAATCATTCATGTATGGTTAATATGGAGAATTAATCTCATCGCGTCGTGGAGACGGTAATCCGTACGTACGCACGAGCGATGATATCGTTCCCATAATTATTGAATAGAATTGGAGTGGATGGTATAATATATCAGAATCATTATTATGTTATAATTACCATATATAGTTATTCTTTACACCATTATACCCATCCATGTAAGGTGTTGGTGGAAAAATAGATTACACCACGGCGTGGAGACTGTATTCCGTACATACGCACGTGCGGTGATTTTTTTTTCCGTAGGATGGATAGAAGGTGAAATAGGGTTGTTTCATATTTATAATAAAATATCCGTATATTAGGGATACTGATGTTATTACTTTATAACTAAACAACTAAATAAGAGGGAGTAGAAGAATAATGGAACTTGAAGAAAATCGTAGAAGGTATTACCTCTTTCTCGAAGTACCTCCATTAAACTTTCTCTTAGGGCACTAGAGTTGGTATTTTGAGAATACCAATACCTCTAGTAGGTTTATAAGGAAGTGGGGATGTAAAATGGGCAGGGTTTGGCCGAGCCTAAAGGCTCAAATTGGTCTGAGGAGGAGAGGGAGGAGGTGCCATTTTATAAGGGAGGAGAGGGGGAACTTTGGAAATATAAATAATATTAGTTTATATTCAATCCCAACCCCACCTAAAAACTTCCAAAATTACTCATATCAGAATATTAGATGAGATAGGGTTGTAATCACATAAACCAATAAAATTTATACATGTTAGGAATTTATTTTAAAGATTATCAACTTGATTTATCCTTATTTATCAATTTAATTTTATTTGTGGTAATAATATTCTAAATTTTAAATTATAATAAATAATTACATATGTGTTGTGAATATTCTATAATTTGACACTTTATGACATTTTCGACAATATAAATTTTAATTTATAATTTTTAAATATTTTTGTGATTTTTAAACAATTTTATAATTTTTAATGTTTATAAAATAACAATAGTGTTAATTTTGACACTATTAATTTATTTGAATTTATATAAAATATATATAGAAGATATGTTAAAAATAAAAGCTTTAATAGATTAAAAAAATGTCATATATATCTATAAAATTAGTGGATAACATTAAATAGTTCATATAATATTTATTTTAAAATTTTTAATATCATTTATTTGATATTTCAATCAATAAAATAATTTCAACATCACTATTGATTCATAATTACTGATAATTATTTAATCCCTAAAAATTATAAATATATTCATATGATGTAGATAACTGTATTATCTTTCTGGAGACTATTCATTTTCGACGTTTCATTAAGTTTATCATTATATTAAAATTATTATACTTATATGATTTAAGAAAGTGACATGTTGTCACTTTCTTTGGTTTTAATAATAATTAAATTATTTTCATTGAAAAAAGTCCATTAAATGAATCTAATCCGACCATTAGGTGATATGGTTCGACCTTTAGTCATCCAATAGGATTTTGTTAGGTGTTAGGGTAATTTTATTATCTTATATTTACCCTTAATTACCTGATTTACCTTTAATTATGGTAAATAATATTTACCGTAGTTACTATTCATAATGCCCAAAAATAAAAAGTAGCTTATTAACATAATTTGGACCCACTGATTCCAAATATGGAATCCATTTTTCCAAATTGAATACACAAAGTTGCTGAAATTTAATTAAATTTAATCTCGTTTTCGAAAGAAAACGGGTTTTTGTTTAAAACATTGCAAAAGATTGAATTGATTTAACCTACGAATTCAAGGTAAATTCAATGCTAATGAAATAAATTATATTAAATGGTAAAAATATATTCTATTTATACTTTAAAAACATTCTATAATATAGTTTAACCATATAAATTATTACGACAAAAAAAGTTGTTTTTAATTAAAATATAGTGTGTTTTTACTATTCATTAAAATATGAAAGTTATCAGAAAAATATCAAAACTTTATCCAATGTAAATTTTATATCCTGATTCAAAATAAGAAGTTTATTTTGTAAAATTTAACTTATAAACATGTCAAAAACTAGATTTAATGTGTGTGCGCCATCAAAAGGCGGCAAAACTGAATTTTTTAAAAAATATTTATTTTACCCGAAAATTTTATTTTGTTCACATAAAATGTTTTAGAAAATTTATAAGATGAATAATAATGTTATAAAATTAAAAATGTAGTTAATACTATTCATAACGTCTAATTCGTGATAATATTATAACCATATATCATTTTTTAGTGAAACCCGGTATTGCGTATAACACACGCTATCGAGGAAGGTCGCGATTGCGTGTAATGAAAGCCAAGTCAGGGTTGTGTGTAGTTAAAGACTCCTTTGTTGTTTCATATAACAGAATCCAACCATATTTCATTTATATATTGAATATATATATATATACACTCAATGTTGCGTTGAATAACTTCTGTCAAATGAACTTGAAATTGTGTATAACACGATCCAAGAATTGTGTTGCGTATATTGCAAGCTAATACGGTGTTCTGTATAGCGCAAGATAATCTTCGTGTATCATACAACACAAGAAATTAAATAAATTAAAAATAATACTTCTCATAAAATCTCGGGTTGTTACATTCTACCCCCGTTAAAATGAATTTCGCCCTCAAAATTCGTCAGGATTATAAATGGTTTTCTACTTGAATGTTTTTTTAATGGAAACCCACATCGTAAAAAGGAATACCAAAACGTGACTTTAATAACTAAAGTATGAAACCTAATGGTTACCCAAATTAACTAATCACTGGGTTTCCACATAGGATAACATAGGCGAAAATATGGATATGGAATAGAAATCTCACTGTCATGTTCTGATGGAGAGTGGTAGAGAACATGGCTATGAAAAAGCCAAAAATCACAAATCCATAAATTTTTGATGATCTAGGGTACCATCTGATTCATCAGATATAAGGGCACTATGACAACATTTTTGGTTTTCAAAATCATTTCCCTAAAGTTGATGAATTAAAACAAATACATACATGATTTTGGTACAGTCTCACTGTTGTTCGTGAATTTAACAATTTCCACTTCATCTCTTAAAGAAATGATGATGAATTTGTATTTTGTGAAGCGTTAGCAGATCATGTGATAGAATGATGGGTCATTCCATCTGTTTCAAATAGAAGGTTAGAAAAAGTTATAAGTCCATCTTATGGTGAGATTAATCGTATATGGTTCCAAAAATGGGCTTATACTTTATTTATCATACCGCATAATAAAATAAAACTAGTTTCTACTAACCATGGACTTCCTGTAGGCCAGTGGTAGGAAATAAAGGTCTATCGTACTTCGGTTGTGGTTTTGATTCCAACAGCCTTGTCCGACATGACGGGTCGTCGCTTGTTCTGCAGGTCGTCCTTTTTTTTCTAAAAATATTATAACTTTCCATCAATAATATTGAAAAAGTTATAGCCTTAAACAATACTAACTTATGTCCAACATAATCCATTCCAATCTTTAGGGTTATGCAAAATAATTCTATCCATTCTCATATTATAGGGAAAACGATTACCAGAGAGTTCATATAACAAGCATGTTAATACCATCGTTGATCCCCATATATCATAAGATATGTCTTGATGCTCACATTCCAAACATTCAAAGTCCTTAATCATGTATTCTCTTGAAAAATGAATACCCATTGAACCTTATTGAAAACATGAGTGCTATCAAAAGTTAACTCTTTCCACATACCAAAACCCCAAAATTCTATATACTCAAACCATGATATAACTATTTCCTTATATCACTCATGAGCTCATGAATACTGTCAAACATTTCATTTTCTCCTTATCCCTTCATTATGTGCATATCATATTATTTCCAAAAATATCTCAATCACTTTCCATGGTCACCCGTACCATTATTGAAAACCAAAATAGACCAATACATAAATATTCCAATATTACATGATACTATATACAAAATTATTTTGGAATCCCATTACATAAACACTTAATCATTCCACCACATCGTTGTCATATTCAACATCGCTAATAGTGATTGCATATGACTTCCCTTTTTTCCTTTTCCTTAAGTGGTTGCTCATGTCTATCATCATTAACCATTGGATTAGGGAATTTATTAGCATAGTACCCCATTTCATTGCACTTAAAGCATTGATGTGTTGGTGGTGCGTTCTCTGTAGTCTTTTCATTATCATTTGTAAAACCTTTTCCATTACTTCGACACTCTGCTGCCCGATAACCTTCTTTTCCACACTTAAAACATATTCTAGTCCCTTTAAGACAATCTCCACCATGCTTCTTTCCACACTTTGAGAATAAGGAAACATTCATCTTCTTTTCGCCATTATTCTGAGATTTCTCCTTGAACTCCATATTTCATTTCTTTTCAAAACCATGAGATGGATATGTAACAACAACTTCCATTTCTACCTTGATAGGACAATGCTCAATTTATTCCTAGCTACTGAAGTCTCTTATAGCTAATTCTCTTCAAAGACTTGGTTTTAAGCCACTGAAGAATCGATCAACTTTATTTTCAGGTTGGATGATAAATCCAGATGCATACCATGCAAGCCTTGTAAAATTCTCTTCATATATACCAACAAATTCATCATCCTTTTTCTTTAGTTCAAGAAACTCATTCTCAATCGTTGTTCGAAGAATACGAGGGAAGTACTTATTGAAAAATAAGTTCTTGAACTCGTCCCATTCCATGGACTCAATTTCATCTCTTGGACTCGTATTCTTGATAAGATTCCACCATTTATTAGCTTCATCTTCTAAATGATATACTGCTAAGATGAATTTATCTTGTTCAGAACATTGAAGAATTGAAAATACCTTTTCAGTGGTACTGATCCATTGTTCAGCAACAAGTGGATCAGAAGACCCACTGAAAGAAGGTGGACATTGCCTCATGAAGGACTCAATAGAATATTGTTCCCTTCTCTACTCATTTGGAAGTCCAGAATGATTCATAGCTTGTGTAAGTATAGAAATAATATTGTCCACTCCATATCAAATGACATTGGTTTGGTCAGGAGGAAAATCATTGCATTGTCCATTACATTGATCAAAACGGTTCCTTCGGGTTCCATCTATCGTCTAAAACCCAAAAATAATAGTGTGAGAGGCAAATACCATGATAGGGAAAACAACATAATAATGGGGGAGTACCTTCAATATATAACATCTTAGGTTTAATTCTAAGATCGTTACCATAATTCTTGGATTATAACCTATATATATACTTAACCTTAGGGACATCCCTAGACATACCTTAGAAATATCTCTAGGGATCTCACTAAAATTCTCGCATCCTAGTTTCCAAAGGTTGACTAAACCTTTCCTCTGATACCAATTGTAGAGACCCGAAGCTTGACGTACATGGATATTACATTACTTTTTAGGAATAATTAATACATAACAAAAATATACACACAAGGACCATGATAGTTTAGTGTCTTTGGAAACTCGGAATATAAACTTCTAATCATGTTGAAATATCTTCAACAACTCCCATAACGATCTTCCCCATTTGTTTCCTTACCTAAAACCTTTCTTTATTTCCTGGGGAAAATAAAACATAAACAGGGTGATCTCAAATGCTCAGTAAGGGCAATCATAGAGGACATAAAACAATCCATAAACATTTGGAAGCAAAAACTTGAACATGAAATTTAAACATCAAAATCTTGAGCAAAGACATAAATCATGGAAGTACGTAAGGCATATATCATAATGGAACATCAACCATGGTAAAATATAATGGGAATAAATCATGTAATTGTGTTAACCATTGAGCATATGTTATGATTTCCATAGTATCCAAGGCATTGCTTCCAAGACCATCTTAGTGGAAAAAGTCCCTTTATGAATCGAGTTCGCTCCTCGTTTCAGTCCTGTAACACTGAACTGGATTAACATACCATTCCAGACATGTCTATCTCATGAGATATAAATCTTTACCCAATACATTGGAGGGATATATAGGTCCCACCTATCTCATAATGAAATCATTCTTACCTGTGCCACAAAATAAACATACATCATTCATAATAACCCAATGAATAAAATGGGTTTCATAAACATAATCCCATCATAAGATAATCCATATAAAAGAAAAGGATATCATTTCATAATAAGAAAAGTGAAACCATTTAAATAATAGAGACATTATACTTTAAACATACACATATGAAATAATGTCATCTTATATTGAAAATGGTTTTGATAAAACACTTGAAATGAATTCTTGAGGAAAATATCCTTTCTTCTTCAAAATCATTTTCTTATCACAAAATGTCATGCAATTTTAAAAGAAAAGGATTTTTTGAAAATATTAATGAAATATTTTGGAGGAATCTTCCTGAAAATAAGGCTTTATAAAACCGTAAAAAAATCCTTTCATGCCGTATAAGTTAAAAATAACATTTTTTCATACTTTTGTCAGAAATGTGAAAAAGTACCTCGTAACGTAAACAAAAGAAATATTCCTTACATACCATGAAGTAAAAGAAAAAATGGGTAAAAAGGAAATTAAACATACATAAAAACATTTTTAGAAAACATTGAAATGGATTATAACAATAACCCCAGTAAATACTTACGAATAAACAATCTCGGATAAGAATGAAATTGGAATAGTTATCCCTTACCTTAGGTTTAATTTGCTTTGTACAAATCCGAACCTCCTGTATAGTTATTTAAATAATGTCATTGAATTATTACAGAATCATATTAATTGTTATGTTATCATATATGGTTCACTTATGACTTTATATTACCCGTTCTTTTGTAAGTTCCATGTTAAAGCAGCGTTTTGGGTAAAATCGTTTTATTTATCGTACATTTTTGGACTTGTTTTTCTTGATATTATTACTTATATCCTGATTTAATTAATTCAAGAATGTAAAACATGATTTATATATAATATATATTCATCATATACATATATATTAGATATCGATAAAAGGAATGAAATACACCGTTCAAGGAGATGGAAGGTCGTACGTACGCATGAACACTGTTTTAGTTTCCTTATTGAATTGAATGAAACTAAATAGATGACATACATATATATATACATAAATCCAGTAGCATTATTATTTCATATATTTCATTATTATTCATTATATAAACGTTATAATCATTCATTTATGGTTAACATGGAGAATGAATCTCATCGCGTCGTGGAGACGGCAATCTGTACGTACGCACGAGCGATGATATCGTTCCGATAATTATTGAATAGAATTGTAGTGGATGTTATAATATATAAGAATAAGTATTATGTTATAATAACCATATATAGTATTTAATAACACCATTATACCCATCCATGTAAGGTGTTAGTGGAAAAATAGATTACACCACGGTGTGGAGACGGTATTCCGTACGGACGCACGCGCGGTAATTTTGTTTTCCGTAGGATGGATAGAAGGTGAAATAGGGTTGTTTCATATTTATAAAAAAATATCAGTATATTATGGATACTGATTTTATTACTTCATAATGAAACAATTAAAGAAGAGGGAGTAGAAGAAGAATGGAACTTGGAGAAAACGGTAGAAGGTATTACCTCTTTCTCGAAGTGCCTCCTTTAAACATTCTCTCAGGGCACTAGAGTTGGTATTTTGAGAGGAACAATACCTCTAGTAGGTTTATAAGGAAGTGGGGAAGTGAAATGGTCAGGGGTTTTCTGAGATTTAAGGCTCAAATTGGAGTGAGGAGGAGAGGGAGGAGGTTCCCTTTTATAAGGGAGGAGAGGGGCACCTTTGGAAATATAAATAATATTAGTTTATATTAAATCCCAACCCCACTTAAAAACTTACAAAATGACTCATATCCAAATATTAGATGATATAGGGTTGTAATATCATAAAAAAATAAAATTTAGACATATTAGGAATTTATTTTAAAGATTATCAACTTGATTTATCCTTATTTATCAATTTAAATTTATTTGTGGAAATAATATTATAAATTTTAATTTATTATAAATAATTACATATGTGTTGTTAATTTTCCATAATTTGACACATTATGACATTATCGACCATATAATTTTTAATTTTTAATTTTTAAATATTTTTTTGATTTTTAAACAATTTTATAATATGTTATTTTTATAAAATAACAATAGTTTCAATTTTGACACTATTCATTTATTTGAATTTAAATAAAATATATACAGAATATATGTTCGAACAAAAAGATTTAATAGATTCATAAAATTTCATATGTATCTATAAAATTTGTGTAGCACATTAAATAGTTCATATAATATTTATTTTAATATTTTTAAGATCATTTATTTGATATTTCAATCAATAAAATAATTTCAACATCACTATTGTCTCATAATTACTGATAATTATTTAATCGCTAAAAATTATAAATAAATTCATATGATGTAGATAATTGTATTAGATTTATTTATACTATTCATGTTTGAAGTTTCATTAAGTTTATCACTAAATTAACATTATTATACTTATAAGATTTAAGAAAGTGACATGTTGTCACTTTCTTTGGTTTTAATAATAATTAAATTATGTTCATGGATAAAAGTCCATTAAATGAATCCAATCCGACCCTTAGGTGATATGGGTCGACTTTTAGTCATCCAATAGGATTTTGGAAGGTGTTCGGGTAATTTTATTATCTTATATTTACCCTTAATTACCCGATTTACCTTTAATTATGGTAAATAAAATTTACCGTAGTTACTATTCATAATGCCCAAAAATAAAAAGTAGCTTATTAACATAATTTGGACCCACTGATTGCAAATATGGAATCCATTTTTCCAAATTCAATACAAAAAAGTTGCAGAAATTAAATTAAAATTAATCTCGTTGTCGAAAGAAAACGTGTTTTTGTTTAAAACATTGCAAAAGATTGAATTGATTTAACCTATGAATTCAAGGTAAAATCAATGCTAATGACATACATTATATTAAATTGTAAAAATATATTCTATTTATACTTTAAAACCATTTAATAATATAATTTAACAATATAAATTATTACGATGAAAAAAGTTGTTTTTAATTAAAATATTGTGTGATTTTTTTATTCATTAAAATTTGAAAGTTATGAGAAAAATATCAAAACTTTTTCCAATGTTAATTTTTATATCCTGATTCAAAAGAAGAAGTATATTTCGTAAAATTGAACTTATAAACATGTCAAAAACTATATTTAATGTGGGTGCGCCATCAAAAGGCGGAAAAACTGCATTTTTTGAAAAATACTTATTTTACCCGAAAAAATTATTTTGTTCACATAAAATGTTTTAGAAAATTTATAAAATGATTAATAATGTTATAAAATACTAAATGTAGTTAATAATATTTATAACGGCTAGTTCATGATAATATTATAATCATATATCGTTGTTTAGTTAAACTCGGTATTACGTACAACGCACACTATCGAGGAAGGTTGTGATTGCGTGTAATGAAAGCCAAGTCAGGGTTGCGTGTAGTGAAAGACTCATTTGTTCTTTCATATAACATAATCCAACCATATTTCTTTTATACATTCAATATATATATATACACTCAATTTTGCGTAAAATAACATCTATCAAATGAACTTGAAATTGTGTATAACACGATCCAAAAATTGTGTTGCGTATACTGCAAGCTAATACGGTGTTGCATATAGCGCAAGATAATCTTGGTGTAGCATACAACAAAAGACATTAAATAAATTAAAAATAATACTTCTCATAAAATCTCGGGTTGTTACAGAGGATCTACGGTATAGGTACAATGAATACACATAAATATAATATAATAAGGGTCTCATATTTTAATTATGGGATACCATTCCTAAATATATTTAAAAAAGATTAGAGACTCAATTATTGATGATTTAAATAAATAATAAGGGATTCCATTCCAAATGTCTTGATAAATGTGAGGGAACATCAATCGCAATTTCCCAATAAATGATAAGGTATTCCATGCTTAATGTCTCAATAAATGATAAAGGACATCAATACCAATATCTCGATAAATAATGAGGCATGTCATGCCCAATATCCCAATAAATGATAAGGGGCGCCATGCCCAATGTCTCAATAAATGATAGGAGACACCATTCTTATTGAATTATAATTAAATAATATATAGAATCTTATACAATGAATTTAACATATAAATAATGATTAATGTAAAATCCCAAAATCTAAAAAAGAATATTATCTAAAATCCCTCACCATATGCTCCCAAATAAAGGGAATATTAAATTGGTATGTCATTCAGACTTCATTAATTAAAATCCCAATTATAATGGGATAACGTAACACACATAAAAAGGCGACTCATCCCATATGAAATCATATTCCTAGATATTCCAAGAATACTTATAATTAATTAATTTCAAAGTATTACGCTATAAGTATATACAATTCACCTTGATTCATTTAACCAACATTACACAATTTCATTTAAATTTAAAACATTAACCAATTATTTTTCTATTTTTATTGTAGGGGAAGGTAATGGAATTTAAACATTCAAATGTTCATCTAATTAAATTTCAAATCCCATGAATCTAGTGGCCAACTCAACATCCCTCAAGGGTGGTTTAATTACATAATAATGGGATATAGTTCTAAGAATTTCTAACAACTCATATGAAGGTGTAGTCCATATTGAGTTAGGAACATCCAAAAATAGAATTAGGTCTCAAGGAAAACATATTTGATGTATTATAAATTTATTTAATTAATTTGACAATTTTGAGGGGATGGATGGAAGGTCCGATGCATGACAAAAATTTTAATTTTATAAATTTCAAAACATTAAAGGAAATTTAAATATAATACCTTCCTCATTATTTGTATGCTTCACTCCTCTGTTATTGGGATATTATTTGAGTCAAATTGAGAGAAATTGGGAAAAAATAAAAACTCCCTAAAAATATGGTACATTAGCTCACATGGAAATAGAATCAAATATTGAAATTTTAAGTGAGAAAGGAGGAATGAGGGATCATAGATTAACTGAGGGTGATCAAAAATTACTTATTGCATTCAATTATAAGTCTTAATGACGAATATCTTCCAAATCCTTATTGGGAGAAAGGAGGATCTCTCATGAGACTATTATACATAGGAATAAAGGAAGAAGAATGGTGGGGGAAAACATAAAAGGTTTCTTCGTAAAATGGTCAATTCATTCACCTTTAATGAGATCCAAGGTTCAAAAACACTATTTATAAAAACAAGCACCAATTGTGTGGGTCTCACATTCTACACCCCACACCTCGCATAGTTGCATCATAGAGTTGAAAATATTGTGTGTCACTATCTTAGGTACCTCTACACACTTACAAAAAGTTGTATGGTTTCACATGGGTTCATTCAAATTTTCAATATATCATTCGCCTATACAAATATTTTATATGGTTTGGGTCACACTGTCCATATACCTACTATACACTGTGGTTTGTCCCCTAATATAAGGAGTTTATGCGGCCCAATGTTTCTGAAATACATCCAGACTATCAATAAATCTTTTAATCCTTAAACCCCATCTAGAAAAAACAAATTTATGTGTTACAACTCTCAAAATTACATTCTAAATTTCATCTTAAAACAAACACCACCCAAAAAATGAAAGGTGAAAAATAATATATACATCAAGTTATAAATAAAGGATATGAAAATATCCCCATCTTGGAACTTCTGATCCTCAAGAAACATTGGTAAACAATGAAAAATCACCCGACCAACATGGGTTGTGAATTTATAATCAAATAGACACAATTATTTTCCCATTCCCAACACAACTACAATCCCAAATTTAAACATATAGAGCATAAAACACAAAAACATGATCTAATGCTCATAATTACAAAAAAAAATATAATTGGTTCTTATTAAAACCTGTTTAACTTGATACATGATCACATCAATATAGATTTAATCAATCATCCTATAGCGCACCCCACCATACGTTCTGGATTTCTATGACCAATTTCTAGCCACAATACTCACACTATTGAAATTTACTGTTGAAGCATTATTATAGAGTCCTAAAAACACTATTGGAATGATTTTCAACTCATGAAACTCTGTCTCACATGTGAAATCTGATCGAGGTCCTCGATTAAATTCAAATAGTCAAATCCCAATTGTACATACTTTAACTAGTTGTTCTTCTTTTCCCTAGAGAATCCTTATCTAACTATTACAGAATACTCACCTCTTATGATGATTTATTTAAGGTGGTTCCTTAGGGACCTCATTAAACTAACAATAAATAATAGAATTTAAACTTCCTCTAGTGGAGAATTCTTGAAAATTATTGGCTTTAACTATTAACACATTCAATTAATCGAATTCTTGTTCCCCTATTCCAAAGTTAGAATAGGTTATTTCAAGAAAACTCAAAAAAGTTCAAAAATATCTTTTGATGAAATACTATAGCCAAACCATCCCCGATTCCATAATCTTATTGAATAAGGGTGCCAAAATGACCATCCAATGACCGACATCAACATCACATGACCCTTCTCACATGAGGTTCATCTTCCCACAACCTACAGTGATCTATTCCACTATAGTTATTTATTTAAAATCCTCCTTCAAAAAATAAGACAACAAATTCCTTCCACTAAACTATAAAACTCAATTTATTAGCTCATAATAAAGTCGATGTTGTCCAATTTTACTCAAGATGGTGTCAATATAGGTGACAAGCTCATCATTATATTTAGAGTACACTACCACATTATTGAAAACTTCCATAGATAAGTGTATATAGATATTATGATATATTATCCATAAAAACATGTTTCACATTCCTTAAATCAACCCCCAACACCATGTCTCTTAATGATGTGTGACTAGGTCCAACTACATATAAACCACACCATAGAACCCTAAAATAATGATTATACTCATATGGTTCCATTTTAAGGGTCATTCTAAAAAAATTCTTCATGTTTATCTTATTTCACATACTACGGACTCATCACACCTGGGGATTCAAATTACCAATGCATCAGTCGATCCCCTTGAGACTGACCTGTTTAAGTGGAATTCAGCTTCATATCATATTGACTATTTAAATGCATGATCACATCACCTTAAATTCAGGATGCCAATTATAATTCTATATTATCCAATAAATTATAATATTTTGTCTTGGAACTCATAAATGGTTGGGTAAACAAGAAACAATCATGTTGTCATGTTTCCATTAAAGTAGAGACCTGTTAGAGAAGAAATTATTTTTCTCATTCGTTGAGAAATTATTAGCCTGAATCTTGCATCCAGACTCCATCCCAACCCATAACTGAGTTTTTACATCAAAAATCTTCTAAAAAACTAGAAAACTCAAACTTAATATCATTTTCAATTCCCAAAACCCATTTTGAGAAATCCCAAATGGTCCTCTATAGTCACAGTTCCTCTACTTTGAAGGACATGCTCCTCGCTACCAATGATGATATCACCGCCTTATGAGCACCATGGACATTATTTTACTAAACATAGTAATTTTTCCCATCTAAAATTAGTCGTCACCATTGAATATGATTCACAGGTGTGACCAATATTCTTTCTTCAAACACTAACATGAGAATAGAGGAAACTATCCACTTAATCATTATAGTGTAGGCCCGATTATCTTATAATATCCTTTTTAACAGTCTTTTATTTAGAAAAACTTTCTCTCAAAAGGGAACTGTTATAGAAAAATTTAATTCTTATATATTTAATAAAAAACCCTTTTAGGTTTTAATTGGAATTTTTTACTGAATCCTCATCTATCTAAATCTTAGAAGCATATATATAATGACTTTTATCAATTTTAATGGAAATAATTTAAAAATATACCACCATATGTTTACACATAAAACTATATAAGTTGTTACTAGAACATTAAATAACTATTTTATTAGTGTAGTCATACCCCCATGGAGTAAAGTACCAAGTTATATAAAGAATAAGGTAATAATAAGGGTCTCATCATACCAACTTGGGTCCATTGATGTGTAAACCAGTATCAGTTAATTTCTTTATGATCTATTAAACCCATAGTGGGTTTATCATATAATTATATCATGTCAATACCTACCCAATTAGTTAAAATATAATTAATTAGAATAAAACACCATGATTGGCCTACTTGGGTTGATTTATGGCTATGATAAATTTGAAACAAACACGTTTTATGGGTTATATTTTTACAACAGTTATATTTATAAAATGGTCCATTTAGAATAATTATCTTTCCCATGTTATTAAGGTAATTTCATTTATAAGTTATAATTAGAATTCATGTAACTAAAACATGGTTGTTACCTTTGGTGTAAAAATATAATAATTCCATTTAGGGTGTTTCTATTATATGGGTCCCCATTCCAAATTTATAAATTCCCAAAAACATTATAAATTTCAATTGGAACCCATTTAGTCACAACCACTCATGTTTCCACACATGAAACTAATTTTCCACAACTAAGACATGTCTTAGTTTGTTAGTTAAGTAGAATCCATCAAGCTATGAGGAAAAAAACCATTTATCTTGATGCATAAAATGTAATTGACCAAGATCTTATCTCATTCACCCAAAAAATGATATTAAAAACATTGAAATGTTACTCAATGTATATACATCAAGTATAATGAAATCAAATAATGCAATCTAAAAAGCATGGAATATTTATCGCATGTGAATATCACAATTCTTATAATGATGCATCTAACAATAATTTATTTCCATATCAAGATAAGGGTAAAATATCATAAATCAGTGGCCATAAAAAATACAATTAGCACTCAATGTGAAATAATAATCAACTATAACAATGAACCATGATGAACATTATTTCCATTAGAGGGAACTTGATCACCCCCATGTATTGGTTGGATGGACCTTGACACAAGCTATTTACCAAGTAATGGTAGGTATCAAGTATTGTGTCTAGCATCAAAAAATATTAAGTCAAGAAAAATATATTTCTAATAACAATTCTAACATCCTGATCCCAAATCCACTAAATGGTTCCCTGAGCCATTTTGTTATATGGCCTCTATCATTCCCCCCCATATGCAAGAGGTTTCTAACTTTAGGTAAGGTTCTAAGGAGGTATAACTGATAGACTACAACCAATGTATAATTAATATATATATATATATAGTAGAAGAAATAATAATAAGGGATTACAAAGATCTAAAATGAAACTCCAGTATAAATCATAAACAGATAACTAGGCCCAACGTAAATTATTCAATGATGTATGAACATGTTATTTTATAAATATTAGGTAGTCCAAAAATAGTTGATACAACATAACATATGGCTATAATAACAAAATAAAAAATAATTAAAATTCTTAACACTTCTTGGTATCTCAATTACATTGTCTACCCCAAAATCAGTTTCATGTATTAGGCCAAGGTAGAGCATCACTAACAAGAACCATCCAAGGATCCATCATGTAACAAAGAGATCTATTCTGGTACTAATCGAAAACCATAATATTGTTTGATAAAAATTCATTAGGACACCAAAAATGGTGTGTAATGAAATATATTTGATGAATATAAAATAAAGATGTTTTTATGTAAATTAAATTGAAAAATGAGTAAGAAATACAATCAAGTAATCTCAGGTTCCTCAAAGGACAACTATCCGATCATACCTTCTTTATCCTAAGACAGAATGTCTCTGAACATGTTTCATCATGTATATATATATGAATATATGTAAAAATATATTTTTAGATATATGAATTCACCAATGAGGATCTGGTTTATAGGGAAAAGTAACCCACATAAAAATAATATAGTAATGGTATCATAATTAAATTACAGGAATTCAGGCCCAGTGATACCAAATAAAAGGAGAGAGATGTGGTTCCTAATGATTTCCATCAATTATAAATGATTCCATTCCTAATGTCTCAGTAAATTATAAGGGATATGAAGCCATATGTCTCAATAAATTATAAATATTTTCATTCCCAAAGTCTCAATAAATGATAAGTGGTGCCATGTTGAAGATATCAATAAATAATAAGGGACATTATTCCTTATATTTTAATAAATGATAGGGATTCAATTCGTAGTTAATAACAATTAAATAATATGGATTGAATTGTCTAAAACAATTAACTTGAAAGTCTATGGAATGTCATGTCTTGAATCAAGAAAAAAGATCAATTTTAATCATTCACTTTCAATGACAAGAAAACGGGAATGTGGCATAGTCATACCATTCATAATTTATTAGTTTTCATTAACATTATAATTATAAAGGAGCAGCATAACAATCCTAAAAATATGACTCATCTCATAGGAAATAATATTCATTAATAATGCAAGAATACATTTAATTCATTAAATACCAAGTAGTAATTAATGCCTGTGTACAATTCACCATGATTTATTTAATTAAGAATACCCAATTCCATTTAAATTTACACCACTAAAAAATTCTTTATTGAATTTTATAAAGGTGAAAGTGATGAAACAAAACATTTAGAAGTTCATACAATTAAATATTGAGTCCCATAAATCAGGTGGAAAACTCGTTACACCGGAAGGTTAGTGTAACTAAATAATAAAGGTATGGAGTTCAAGGAATTTATACAAATAAAGATAAAGTGGTGGTTTGTGTTGAGGTATATAACCACCAATGATGGAACTTAGTCATAAGGACTACCAAATTGAGGTATTTCCAACTTATTGAATTAATTTCTCAATATGGAGGAGAAACGTTGAAATTTTTGTGCATGACACAATGTATCATTTTGTAACTAATTTAATTTTAAGGGAAATTAATATAAACCACATAAATTATTTTTAATAATCTTCACACATCCATTATCAAACTTTGATTTGATCCTGAATGAGAGAAATCAAAATAAAATAAAAACACCCTGAAACAGGGTATAATATCTTTCATGGAAATAGAATCCAATATGGTAAGAGAATAATAAAATAGGAAATATGAATTGTGAACTAACTAAGGGAGATCAAATTTTATTGATGGAATTTTATCCCAAGTTCATATGAAGTAGATCTTCCAAATCCTTGGTGGGTGGAAGGAGGGTCTCTTGGGTATATGTTGTGCATGAGAATTGAGGGAGAAGAATGGAGGAAGAAAATAAAAAGGATGAAAGGGTTAAATAGTCATTTCTAGACCCTTTAATGTGTTTCATGGTTTTCCCATATGGTTTAGAAAAATTTTCCCAAAACAAATTGGTCTCACAATCTACACAAGACACATTGCAAGGTTTCAATACATTGTTAGATAAATTTTGTGCCTACTATGTTTTTTCCCTCTATAAACATTCACTAAGTCACAAGATTCCCCTAGGTTATTTCATGGTTTCAAAAACCCATTACCCTATACAAACAATCCACAAGGCTTGATCCACAGGAATATCACTAATTGTGTGCCAACCATGAACCCAAGCCTATCCCCACTAGTAATGATTTATTGAAGCCCGAGGTGTACGAAAGCCATCTAGACTCCAGAAAAATATTTTGGGCCTCAAGATCAATCCAAAAATATCCCTTCAAATTGTTACAACTCTCATAATTCTGTTATGAAGATCATTTTAAACATATATTTCCCACAAAATGAAAAGTTCAAAAAATATTTTAGTTTCCAACTAGTATAAAACATTAGATCATATGTCAGATATAGATGGGTAGTAGGGTTGTCTTATTTTGGGCCCCATTTTGGAATTCCATTACAGATAGAATCATCTACATTCCATTTTATTCAATATTATATTTTGTCTTAACATTGTTATATATATATATATTTCGATATATGAATGTCATGTTATGGTGGATTAGAATATTATTATGGTGTTTATGCTTTATGGATTCCGAATTGTATCTTTTTTTTAGACATTGTATAGTCAATGTTTTTATTTACAAAACTAATTATTATTTTCATGATTTACCAATGTATTGTATGTTTATGTAGGGAACTCAGTAAAAACTCATTTTCATGGTTTAACTCTCTAATGGATAAAAATTTCATCACTTGGTTATATTTTTTTTCCCTTACAATTGTTTCCTCTAAAGAATGATCTAGAATGAAATTCTTGCCTTATAATAGGAATTATTTGGTACCAAGAATAAGTAATATATGATGGTTTATGGTAACTTTAAATCTTGTCAAATGAATTTTCAAATTCTTGTAAATCATTATTAATTTTAGAGAACCCATGATAGATGAATTAGAGTCATATTTACAAGAAGGTGCATATTTATAGATAGAACATATAAACACATATGTAGAAAGACACAGAGATTATGGAATGTGTTGAAATATAATGAATAATTATGTATTGAGTAGGTCAAATAGTCATATATATAGATCAGTTAGGTACATGAAAATTTCTCTCTCGTTAAGATAAGATTCATATCCAACACCTTGGATGGACTTTGTGATAATATTAAATAATATTTTGGTTACAAAGGTGGCTCACCATTTAGGTATTTTACTTAGTGGATAAAAACCTTTGAATAATATATAAGTATGGTTAGTAGAACATAATAATCTCTATTGTTATGCTATAAGAAACACTCTTTAATGCATGTAGAACATGAGGAGACAAATAGAGTACATAATAATAAAACTAAATATTTAATCTAGGGATCCTTCATGTTATAGACATAAAGATACCCCTTTGTATAAGGTATCCAATCCTTTTATTCTGGATTAGTAACTATCCTTGAAAGGTCACCCTCTTTAGATTTAACAATATCAATTATATCACATGATTTCAAATCATAAGTCTATATCTTACCAACCAAGCAGATATATTTTCATATTATATCACATCCAAATAGATTAATAGTTTATATCTCGCTTCTTTAGTGAATTATTTTGAGCCACCAAACTAGAAAATTATATAAACAGATCTAAAAAAGGCACCCATTTAGTATATTGTTTTAAAAGAAACTACTAAACAATATCTATAACTCTCTTTTATCATATAAAAAACCACTTATATAACTCCATAAAATATTCATTCCGAATCAAAATTGTATAATGGAAATTTAATATGAAAAATAACATCACCTTAAATCAAGGATTCAACATGTGAAGTGAAAAGTATGTCACTAAATAACCGAATTAGATAATCATGTGTGCATGTGGATAGTGTGTTACACCATACCACCACATGATATTATCTCAAAAATATTCCATTTTTTAATTGATATTAAGTGAGTCCTTATATATGGTAGTCACCTCTCCCCTTACATTTTCACGTGGGACATCAATTCTCATCTCTTTATTTTACCCTCTAGAAATAAATTAAAAATTAATTATTCTTATGTAAATATTATTAATAATCACTCTACATTTTTAATTAAATACAATCCGTTTTATTTTTGAGTTCATGAAACATGCTCATTTAGAAATTATTTTTATAAATAAATACATCCCTTTATTTTATCATTTAAATATAATAGATAAATTAAAACGAGATGTGGATATATGTTTACACTGCCATGAACATTTGACTATGGTTTTCTACTTTGTTTACCTTTAAAAATTCAATATATTCCATAGTTCTTCATCTACTCATAGAAACCTTTATGGACTTGTGTTTATTATCTCTCCATGATTGTTTGGACGATAATGTAATAAAATAATTAGAGTGTATCCACAATTATATTCATATAGGTGAACTAAAAAATATTCATGTGTTTCAAAACATGTCTGATATCAGTGTTTTAGTAATAAAATTACACCTCACACCCTTTTCTTCATGGTCACTAAAAACAATACTCATGGGATGTTATATAATTTTTTGTTTCCTTTACATATATTCTTGTATTTTATGTAAACATGTGATGTATAATTTGTTAAGTTATGGTCTATTCAATTTTAAATCCTAAACATGGATCTTAAACCAATACCAAGAGAATTTGTATACACCGTCTCCCTTAAAAATCTATTTATTAGTCAAACTTAAAATTTTCAATTAATTTAACAAGGGACATGGTTATTATATTATCTTTTTTAAATCTGCCACATATATATGAATAATACCAACATGAACCAATTTTCTATAATAAGTATTTTTATATTCCCTATCCATAATTACATTATTATCACAATATAAAAAATTCAGGTTCATCATGAAAGGAACAAGTAGTAAATGTGATAATATAGATCTAATCCATTTTTTTCTCAATAGATAATTAGGAAAAAACTCATAATATACTTTAGATTCCATTATTCAATATTTATTTCCTTCATCCCTATGATATTGATCCATCACCATGTGAAAATATCCAATCACTTATATAAGAGTGAACGTAATATTAATAATCTAACCACATAAAAACCTTTTATCACCCGTAGGATTCTAATAGAAAATATTCCTTAATCTATAGTACTCTATAGATACCTATTTACCCTTTTAACACTCTATATTTGAGAATATCTGTGAATACTTATATTCTTATTTGGTATTCTAGTAAAATGTGTATGATTAGGGCATTCAGTACTCATATAATTTAATATTACCCAATAACCCTTTCATATTCATGTTGAGATCCTTCCTTGTAAGGATTTTGTATCATATTATTCCCTAAAGCATATGGGGTAAAAAAAATTACCAATAAAACAACATAAAAATTTAAAAAAACTATTTAAATGTAATTAGATTGGGAAACGAAAATATAATTATCATTAAATAATAGTTGTAAATATGACATTTTATTCCCCAAAATCTCATATATAAAATTTTATAGATAAAATTAATTTGGCCAAATTAACTTAATTCATTGAAATATCAAAATATAAAATTCCATAAATATATAAAAAATAGAAATATCATGATTTTTTTAAACCAACTATTAATAAATTTATTAGCTTGGTTAACTATAACCACATTTGAAAAAACTATTTCATAAATTTCATATGTAATTTCATTGTATCTTTCTAAAAATTACATGTGTATTATAAAAATTTACAAACCTTATTTTCATTAACATGTATTATGAATAATTTTCTTCACTCTACATATACTATAATATATAGTTCATCATTTCATAATTCCATTTTAACATATCTTTGTTCTATTTGAAAATGGTACACATAAGATAAGGTGACAAGGAATATAATATAAGTAGTACATATCGCTAGACTATAAGTATTTAAATATCAATCGATTACTTTAGAGTAAACCCCTTTTCTCTTAATATTAAACTATACTTAACAATTGTATAATTGAATTTTATTTTTTCTATTTAATAATAATTTATTACCTATTAGTAGAGAATGTAACATATCAATTAGAATACCTATCCATTGAACTTGAACTAAGATTTCACAAAATAAAGACATGTTTCCAATCACCCTAGAATGGAATAAAATTTAATTATATCTAACATGAAATAGGAATGATTTAAAAATTATACATAATAAATAGTTCAAGAATATATTTTTTTTAAATATAAAAGATCCACTAACATTATATATGACATATGACATATACAAAATAATATGAGTATAAAGATTTCGGTGATAATACAAAAACTAAATATGAATAATAATAATAATCATAAATACAAATATATATATATATGATATATAATCCCTCATATTTCATTAATTCTATTATTCAATAACCAAGTAGTATTCCACTCTTAAAATGAGATCAACAATTTTGTATGTCAAATATATAAGAAAATAAAAGTCTGCAATTTCTATATATATGGTGTGAGAACATTCCATGACAATAATACCAAGAATCAATAAATTTTATTTTGTAATACAAACTCAAAATTAATGTTTAAAAACAAATTGATGATAATTTCATTTCTTTTCAATAGTAAAGAAAACTTCCCACACATAATTTATTTTTAGAAAACCATTTCCACGTTGAAAATGTTTTTTGTCCATTAATATGTTGAACAATAATCCAATTATGTCATTAAAACATATATCACAAATTAAATTATAACCTAATTTTAATAAAATCATTTGATAAAGAAAACATGGTATAATAACCTCAAGGATATCGAGAAAATCTATGACCTTACGATGTGAAACCATCTACAAAATATGATGTTTTCCTATAAGCACATAGCCCAGTATTCTGCTAATGGAATCTTCAAGTGGAAATCCCCAGGATTGAGCATGAATTAATATAGGGGAAAATAGACAATGAGTAATCATAAATAAGGTAACACTAACCCTGAATTTATAATATAGTTACCCAAGTATAACATGTAATCCCTATATTCCTCAAACATAAGAAAATTAATCAAGAGTATAAACTAAAATACTTTAATGAAATGTCCTATACACCATATAAGAAACATTCCATTTATCAATTCCATATAAAAATAATGAATATATGTTATCATATTAAATTTATAGCAATAATGTGAATTTTATTTCATAAAATAGAGTTTAAAAAACCATAATAATATTAAATATACCAAACTTTCATTATAAAAATAATAAAATTTATATCAATAAAATTCCCTTTATTACTATAAAATGTAATAAAAAACTCACTTATAAAGAATTTAAATCAATAAATGTCCTAAAATATTTCATTGAATAGACTCATGCTTGAAATATAGATTTTTAAAAGTGATACTCTGATTCTATTAGGAATAAAAGTTTATAAAAATTCAACATCATCAAAAACAACACCTATAATTTGATTTTTATAAAAATAAATCGTTATAATATTTTTAAAAACACCATAAGTGTATGAAAATTAGTTTTAGAAATTTAATTCACAAATTCAATTGATAGTACTATTATTCAAAACATAAAAGACCCAATGGAATAAGAAATCAATCATAGTTTTAATGATCCTCTAATATCATGTATGAATTTTACACCTCAATTTTTTCGAGAATTATTTATTTTTGTATGATTTTTTATGTTCTCCTAGTAATGGATCCTGGAAATAGTTTAGAATAGTGTGTAGAGTTCATCCCTACTGAGAATATTTTATAGGGTACCAGGTACCCATTGTAGGGACACCATGTTCCTAGTATTCGAGTGAGAGGCCTCATAGGTCTTAGAGCCTCTTTGGTTAGCCGATGGGGATGTACCAAGTAGTGAATAGAGAATCAGTTACCATGTATTAGTTGATCTGGTACATATAGGTAGTATGGTGTGTTTGTTGGGGAATTTATTGAGGTTTCACACATTCTCAACTATTACCATCTCCCTACCTTACCTAGAACCCAACTCAACCTCCCTTGATTTTTAGGGTTTCCCATAGAACATAAGATCCTTATACCCAATTTCCTTTTCAGATTAAAGCCTCACTAGTTCTAGTGATTTTCTATTTCTAAGAATAATTTCATGGATTCCCTATATGAATCTTATTTTTATTGTTTTGAATCACTTTATTCCAAATAATTAATTATAATATTTTGTGATGGATATTATATAATTAATGGTTAATTCATTAATTAATATATTTCCTTTATCATGTATACTTCCCTAAGATTTATGTAGGAATTACATACAAGGTTATATCCTTTTTCAGGTTTTATGGGCTCTTGTGTGTGAAACAATATGTATCTTCCAAACATTTTTCCACCAAGGGTATCAAAATGTTCAAATGAGTTGATATTAGTGTAAAAAATCATGTAGATATAAGATATGGGTGAAATATATTGGGTATGATCAAACCATGCCTTGTATAATGGTACAAGGTAGGGTTGTCTTCCTTAGTTGGTTGAGTCTTTTTTGAGTTTTTGGGGATTGTTTGGGGTTTCAGTGAGCCTGTTGTTTGGAATATGGTTTTGGGTGATGAGTCCTTTTAAATGGTAAGGTTTTCGGTAAGAAAACATGGTAGTGTGAGTATCATATAGGGTTTTGGTTTGGTGTATAAAATAGTTTATCCTAGTGATATACATTATATGTTGTGTCCTATAAGGGATAGTGGTAATCCCTAAGTAATTTTTTAATTCATTAGTAAATCTATTAAAAAAATTGTTGCAGATCATATTTTTACCACAACATAAGTGAAAGGATGGTGGGTATCTATGAGATTGTGAACACATAAATAGTGAAAGGATAGGTTAATATGATGATATTATAACCATTTCACGAGTTAGAGTATGTTGGACCTTGATTAGAATACAACCACATACTGTGTTAGATGTTGGTGTATTGTGATAAGATTATGACCACATCCTAAGTGGGAGGAAAGTGGCCCATAATGAGTTTGTATCCATATACTGATTGATAATATAGCGCCTCGTGATGAGATTGTGACCATATCCTAATTGAAATGATTGTATTTTGATGTGGGGATACAACCACACCCAAAGTGAGAGGTTGTTGGCACTGAGATAATGATGTCTAATATCCCCTGGGTGATGGGGAATAAGATTCGGATTTTATGGGGGATTATTCCTTGAGTCATAAGGTTATGGTAATATTTATAGATGTACTAGTGACATGAGATAAATATTACTTCTGGAATAGATTCATATAGTAATGGTATGTGGTGGCCTATATAGTACTTGATGAACCATTAGGGATGTATTATTTTTCTAATTGATTTATATTTAATCTGTTTATACAATCTCGTATAACTTTTTTTGTTATGTTAAGGATGTTTTAGTTATTTCAAAACAAGTTTTATTATTAACTCCATTTATAGGGACTCCTATGAATGTGAATAAATTATTTCTAGTCATCTAACTAATGAAATGAGACACATTATAAGATAATAATCAAATAAATAGAGTTGAGTATATAATTGTTGTCAGGACTAACATGGATAATTATATATTTATTCAAAAAATTATTTGCTTATTATTTATCTTGTGTATGCAGTACCACTTCCCATGAGGACATATTCAATGTTAATGTATGACATATATGTATCTAATATTTTATCACAGTATATGCTGATATTTATCTTGTTAGCTCGTCACTAGGATTCTTGGTTGTATATTTATTTCTTATTATTTCTTATGTCATTCTCTTTACTGATAGTTACAATATATCTAGTGAATAGTATATATAATGTATGGTACTGACACTCATCCCTAGTTGACAACCTATAGCATATGGGGAGACATGCATTATAGTGCATTGTATTAGTCACGGTGAACCACGTCAAGGCGTTATAATAGTATCATCAAATATAATTTATATTACAACTTATTATATATGAAAATCATATATATATATGTCAACCACTAATATTATGTACAATAAATTGAATTATATAGATAATCATTTCTGGAAGTTAAATCAATGATAATGCCTTTACAAATTCAATATTATTTAGGTATATAAATAGAGTTTAAATTCTTATAACTCCAAAATAATCCTAAAGGTCAAATTGAAAACATAAAATTTTTAATGAACACTAATTTATAAAAATATGATAGTGGGAGGAAAAGATAATGATGAAAAATATAAGAGGAATGTAGAAGATAATCCTTACTCAAACCTTATATAAATGATCCTCCTTGAAGAATGAATTTAAAATAATGATGGGAAACTCTATACTCATTGGGTTTTTGGTGCCGACAAATTCGAAGACGATGGGGGATTTTCCCCCATTTCCCAAATATTTCCAATGAAAAATAATATAATAAAAATGTAAAAATAATTAAATACCTCTTAATAGAAATATCTCCCACTTATATATTTACATTTTATGACCGTAATAATAACAATAATTCTATATTATAATGTCCAAATAACCATATTAACTAATTATATAATAATAACAATAATAATTACAATTGTAATAGCATATCACTAATTTATGCATATAATTTTACAAAATTAAAACTAAAATATAGAAAATGAATTTATTACTTTTTTTAATCATAATAATCATCCCATAAATTTAATATAAAATTTATTAATCAATACCAATGACTAATGGTAATTCCACACATGGAAAATGAGGTATCAAGTGAAAATTCAAGGAAACAAATTTAGCACACATGGATTGAAAAACTATACACTGAACCATGTAGAGTTAGTAAATTTGAGTAAATAAGATTAAATGGTCAGTATGCACATTCTATAACACCCCAAGTTCTTCTGAAATGTTTTTTATAATAAATTTTTTGTTCTTTGATATCTTATATAACACGAAACACCGAGTTTTAACGAACCATGATATAATATTAATATTGTTTTTTAAACACGACTATTATAGACAAGTAGTCAAACATAGATATAAGGATAATAATTAAAATATTTATCTATAATGGTTATATATAAGGATAACAAATTAATACAAATTTACAATTTTTTATAAAATCTTTATATGCTTTGAAAATACCTTTTTCTCAAGAAAAATTATTTTAATTTAGTTTTGGGAACAAATAATAAAAAAAAATAATTTTTGACTTTTTATTTTAAGAAATTATCTTCATTTTTGGAATTATAATTTAAAAATAATCATAGGGTATATTTTTTGTAATTTTCAGAGAACATTAATGTTTCATCAAATAGTGAAAACATTGATGTTTACTGAACATTTTATTTTTGTTTAAATAATTAATAAGATTTAATTTTATTTTAAATTAGTTATAAAAGTAATATTATCCCAATTATATTAAAATTAATCCAATTTTTAATTTGAATAAATTTTATATTGAATCATTAAATAAAAAATGTTTAATCTTTTGAAATTTTTCCCTTAGAAACCCTCCTTTTTTAAACACATATGAAGAATTAATTTTAAATTACATTTTTTCACTTATATAAATGGAATTTGTAAAAAAAAATTATTTATAATAATAATAATAATTAACATTATATAACAATTACAACTAAAGTTTTAGTCTAAATGAGCAGTAAGGACATTAAAAATTAATTACCGCGGTTATGGTTAAAACGGGTTTATCGGGGGTTAAACTAAAATGAAAATGGGTAAAATGACCTTTAAAGTTACAAAAAATATAGACATATTTAGACACTATATAATATTATGTTCTATAATAACCCACTTTTTATACTTTTTTCATGGGAAAAATGTGGGTTAACTTTATTCCTTTCAAAAATTCAATGTGTGTCCTCACCCCCACATATAAAAGGCCTCCCACTATCCTCACTAAATAACATTTTAAAATAATTTTTAATAAGAAAATACCTACCCAAATATATTCCTCAATTAATTTAACACATAATAGATTCATTATTTTTATTATTAATTCCTTCTATGAAGGATTTACGTATAAACCAAAATAGGCTCTTCAAAGAAGAGGTAAAACTATTGAACTTCTGTTTTTGTTTTATTTGTTATTAATCCTCATTAAAATGTTTTCAAACTATTTTAATATAATAACACTAGTGAAAAAATATATTTATATTTTATTATGTAAATTTAATTACCTACATCTAGCTCTTCTTCCATCAAATGGGAAAGGAAACTATTGATTGTTTGTACGGCAGACTACCACTTTAAAAACGTATGTTATTAATTTTTCATCACCACCTCCCAATGATGTATATAATATTACCTTTAATTTATATATAATATATATATTATATTTTTATACTTCTTAAATAATAATATCACATATAAATTATTACTTTACATTCTATGGGAATACAATTACATCACTCATGTATACGGTGGACTACCACCTCAAGAAGTGATGTGGTTCATTTTTCACTTATTTATTACATGGAATGTAATGAGGATATATTTAATGAATACTTGTGATATATATGAAATAATAATTTCACTCTTATGGTGGAATATTATTTATCTTATTTTGTTCCACCCATCAAGAAAATTGAAACAATGTGTAAGCGTATGTGCAACCTACCATCTTCATGAATGGTGTATTTCATTTTCTATGTGAAATTTTTATAAATTAATCTTAATAAATATATAATAAAAATATATTATATTTATATAATGGTCAAAAAATTTCATATTATTTAACCATGATATAAAAATTTATCAATAATACCAAAATCAAAACAAACCTAAAAACAGAATAGTTATTACTCGAAATGTGATTTTAATAATGAATTTTTAATCAATGGGAAATAAAAGGTCATAAATAAATCATATATGGTATTATATATATATAATTATGGTTCTTTATCATATTTAAAATAAACCCATATTTATTAAAAAATAGGTTTGAACATTTATGAGGGAATTCAATATTTATGGTAAGTGATTTTTTTATCAATTTTTCTTATTTGGGACATACATTATCTTATAAATATATTTTTTTTTATAAATTATATATATATCCCATTCTAAATGAAATATTATAATTTTATTCATTGTGATCAATTTTTAACTTTAATTTAATATTATTATTTAATATTTTTTATGATTAAATGTTACCAAAGTGGTAAGGGTTTCATTATGGAATTTCAATTTTTATCAGGATGGTTTTTGTTTATTATTATCATGATAAAATCTCATGATATATCTCCCAATAAACTCATGAATTTTATTTTCATATATTTATTTCTGAGAAACACATGTTTTCCTTTCATTTTCGACTTATTATGTACTAAATATTTCAAAATATTGTTTTTAATAAAATATTCATTTTATTTATCTCTTTAGAGAAAAATCATTTTATTCAATATCCATGTTTTCTAAAAAAAATTTAAAGAAATGTTTTTACTAATCTATAATGATATTTTAAATAAATATTTACTCGTGTTTTATTCTTTATAAATTTTTTTAAAACAAATCTTCTTTTAATTTTCCAAAGAAGACATATTTGGATTTTACCAAAAAATGTGAAAGGACTATTGTTTTTAATGTGTATAGCATGAAAAAAATAAAAAATTTTATGAAAAAACAAGGTTATAATGCTTACTTCATAAATTTCAATGTTTAATTCTAAAAATGGATTTTGAACAAAAAATGTGAATTTTTTGTTTTAGAAAACTGATTTTCAAAGTTAAAAATTTTATTTACATAAATATATATTCCAAGTGATGTTTAAAAATAACTTTACATTTTAGATGAAATCCTTTGATGTTAAAAAATATTTAATGGTGATAATATCCAATTATAGCATCCTTATTCTTTATATGTATTGTTTATATCTATGATAAAAAAAATTATGAAACTTATTTCTTTTCTACTTGTTAAACTAAGATAAAATGTTTATGAAACTCATTAATTTTAATTAGTTATGATATGGGGAATGTTTTTTGATCTTGTGTCATGCACATGTATGGATTATGTGAAGGGTGGGACCTATATCTCCCTAAAATTATTTGGGAAATGACTAATGTTATATGATCTCAAAGGGTATATGAGAGTTTATCTTACACCAGAAAGAGGGAACATGGGAGGTTATCTCACACCCAAAAGATGGTACATGGGTGGTCATCACAATACCGAAGTAGGTACATGTGTGTTTATCCCAATACTAACATGATATGAATGTATTGGGGATTAGCTTTAACATGTGGTTTTATAATCTTATAGGTATTTTACAACTATATGTATAATTACAATTTTATTCTCACATGGATTATGTACTCTGATTCTTATATGATTCAATTCTAATGAACTGCCAAGATTTATTCCATTACTCCAAATTACAGTCTACGATATGTAGTGTACGGTTTTCAAATTTTAAGATAATGCTCTCATACCCTTATGCTCATTTCATTCTTTTGTGATCAATGATATCTCCCTCTATTACACTTACTAAGAATTTGATCTCATATTTTATTATTTTTTCTTCCCCATGACATGAATAATAATTTTATATATGATAAATTTAATAAGGGTTCTATTTATAAAAGAATTAGAGGGAGAATATATAGTTATCCTATGAACCAGTTGTTTATATTTTAATGTTTTTATAGGCACTAGACCCAAATGATACTATCATGGGTCATTATATTATGTATTGAATATTCATCAACTAGGATTTCATATTTATTCATGAGAAGTTTCGGTCTTGACATAGTCTCTAAGATTGTGTGTCTAACCATTCAACTCAATAAAAATTTTAATATTTTATATTTTCCATATAATTACACAAATAATAAATCATATATTAAATAATATAAAAAGGTGAATCATAATTCTCCCCATAATAACTTTTTTCCCCATAAAATCCCCCATTAGGATATGTTATTGGAAAATAGACTTTAATTTAAAATTAAATAAAATTATCATTTTCAATAACATCAACACTTAAATAAAAATAATTATTATTTAAAAAGTATTTTAATTCAAAATACATATTTAACTATTTTATTCTCATGTGGTTTATCCTAACTATACAAATTATCAAATTACTTATCAATTCTATAAAATTGATCTATATAGTGGAAGACCATACCTCATGTGGGTACTCCCCAATATAACGATACACAATATATTCAACAATTTGAGAATATAAATCCAAAAATTTACTACCATTTCATCTAAATATTTACAATTTAAAATTAAAATTAAAATATCGATTTATTCAAAATATACATATAATTTTAAAAAAAATTACAAAAAAAAATAAGAATTTATTTAATTTATAAATCCTAATACTGTATGAAAGCCTATGTATTATTGAAAAACAAATGAAGAAATAAAAACCAATGTTCAAATTTAATTTCTTCAAATGTTCCTCCTAACATTTTATTTTGGTATCCCAACCATAAATACATTTTTATAGATACTATCACCCAATATTTATTATGAAAAAACTATCTACTTGATTCTTTATATAGTATGAATTATATATCTCTTAAAAATATTAAATTTGATATCTCACCATGCATAACTAAATCCTCCGTAAAAATATAACACATGCTTGGTATGATTGGTTAGATAAATCTTGCATGCAATCCATGAAACATGTTATTCATTTTTATAGTATTTTGATATTATCTAGTTTCTAAAAAATTTCATAATTTATTAATCAAAATTTTCTTATGAAACCACATACATAAAAAAATTTATTTAGATCATTCTTTCACTTATAGATACAGGTTTCAAGGTTTTTTACATATTTAATAACTTTCTTCCATTCAAAATGTTTTAATTCTTACTATTACAAAATCCAACCAATAACCAAACATTCAATTACTATAATTCATATAAAAACCCAATCCTAAAATATAAAATACATGAATCTAGGTATTTTAAAAATAATTAAAACATAAATTAAATATTTTGAATCTATGTGAGCCCAAATTAAAATTATACCCCTTAAAGATCCTAAAATCCATCTAAAATACATACTTTTTTATAAGATAAAATAAAAAATATATCTCAATATCAAAAAATATTTATTTAAATGATAAATTACAAGTAAAATAAAATAACCTTTATAAGAATTTAAAACACTATGAATCATTCTCTACAAAACCAAAAAATGGAAAATGAAAATGTATATTCGAAATAATGATATTTCAAAACTACAAAATAGTGAGAATTTTTTTTTGAAAATGATCATTTATCGAAACATAATTTTAAACCTCAAGTATATAATGAGTATTCAAATATACATTAAAAAAGTACTAATAAATAATAAAAAATCAATATAAATTGATCACAACATCTATTTCATTCAAAATATTTAACAAAGAAAGAATAATATTAGTTTTACAAAACCAAAAAACCCTTATCAATAAAAAAAGACTCTCTATACCCTACGCAAATATAATATTCTATAATAAATTCCATCCATAAGAATATCATTAATCATTGGAATATAAATCTATATAAAATTACAAACACATACATGCATATATAGTAATACTTTTCAATTTTTATATCCAGAAGAAGCTTTTTATCTATAAAAACTATATTTAAACATTTCAAAAAATCACATAATAACACTAATAAATGACCATTATGATATTTTTTAACCAAAATTAGAAGTTTTTTATAAATTATTACATGATCAATAATAAATTTAATACGATTTAATGGGAACTATAAATACAAAACTGTTAAATAATTTTCTATCATTCCATAGAAATATACCCACCATTAGAATAACTATTGAGTTAATATTATAGTGTGTTATGAATTAAATTAAAAAATTAAAAAACAAATTGTGAATATAAATTAGATTACTTGATATATATTCATTTCAAACCTAGAAAAATAATACATCAATTACTTCTTATCATTTTAATGAAATTAATTTCCATAAAAAATAATATTTCAACAATTTGTGAAACAAAACTCCCAAAAAATAATAGTTTTGGAGAGAAATCTTATTTGGAAAATAATTTTAATAAAAAAATATTATTTTATAAAATCAAAAATAGTTTAAAGACAAAAAAAATAAAGAACCTAAAAATATCCTTCTTATCATTAATAACAAACTCATACCAAACTAAATATATAAAATATAGATAAACATAATACACACTATTCCATAAAATGGACTTTAAACCATTTTTTAATTAATTTCCCATTTAAATAATCCATTCAGTATCACCTATACAAATTATTTAGTGGATTTTGAATTTGAATATGCCATATCCCAATTAAATCTTCCTAAAAAATTCATTTTTTATTAAACATATTATAATCAAAAAAACACATGTCCAAATCAAAATTAATATAATCCCACCCCCACTCACAATCAATACACACTATGAAGAAAACCCTCCCAATAATATCAACACATATAATACAGTTTTATATTATAAAAATAATCACCTAAGATTTAATAATATTAACAATAATTACCAGAACACTTTCCAATACAAATATAAAATCATTTTTATTCTCATTTTTCAATATAACATAACAAAAACACGTCATTTTAAAATAAAATTTTTAAATATATAAGTTTTATAAAAAACAAATTAAATATTGTTAAAATAAAATTACATTTAACATTAAATTTCAAAAAAAATATCGTAGAAGAATCAGAATTCCTTTGAAAACAATGAAATTCATTTCTTTGAGTTATTAAAAAAATCATCATTATAGGTTGAATTTATATATTTTCCAAAACATTCAGGAATAATTATTCATATAATTTTATAAATGTATAACTTAATAAATCATAAAATCTATACCAATAGCATCGAAATATAGATGAACAAACTTTTAAAAACCAAATTATATTTTCAAAAAAATATATTAAAACTCATTACCATCTGGGAAAACATTAAATGCTAATAAAATTCAGAGAATAAATTTTAGAAAATTCATAATTACAATAATTCAAAATAATAGTTCCATGTCATAAAAATAAATTATCAGGACACCTAAAATGGTAAAATGATATATGATACCACCCACTAAAGTGTTTTCATACACTATTCAATTTAGGACCTCCTTAGGTAACTCAGGTTACTAATATAATTTTTTTGAATATTACCATTCATGGATTACTTCCCATGTTTTGATTATCCCAAATATAACATCCACCAGCTACCTATCGAAACTCTAATACCATTTTTTGACTTGTCGACTTCAATTCCTAGATATTGAATCTGAGTTAGTATGCCACAAAACTAAGGATTATTCCTAATAAAATTTGTCTATAACAAGTTCATAGGGTTATACATGTGTAATAACATTGATTTAAATTTTTCTCATAATGAAGATTGAATGATAATAAATTTAAAAAAGTAAATAAGAAAAAATACACTCAACTAACATATAAGATAAACTATTCATAAAAATACACGGAAAATTATTCATTTCTATTAAATGGTCATGATAATTATTACAATTAAAGTAACATAATTATATTTTTATGAAAAATTATTAGGCATATGTCATCCCCTCCATTTCTCTATAACCAAGAAATGGTACATTCCTAAAATGAGATCAATAATATTTATAATAAAAAAATTAATAAAAGGATAAAAATGTACTGATGTGTGTATGTACAGTTTTAGTGAATTACAAATAGTATACCACTATAAATCTATATAATTATTTTTATATGATAAACTCATAATTCTATTTTGAAATAAAATTATAAAATAAATTTATTACCTTTTAATAGTAAATAAATCCAACCATGTTTTTCCATTTATAAAACCATTCCCACTTTGAAATAGATCATTAAGAAAAAATAATGAAAGAAATATACCAAAGGTTTTACATAAAAAATAAATAAAATTAAATCGTATCATAATATTAATTATATCATAAGATAAAGTATAATAAATGATAACTACCTTGAGGTTCTAGAGTGTAAGACCACATTGTATTAGGGGTTATGGATTTATAGAGAAATTTTGTATATTTGGTTATAGAGGAAGGTTTATTTTGGGAACCCGGAATCAGATAAAAAATTAGATAGTTAGGATTTCCCCACATAAGGTTTTTTGGATATGGTTTCAATATTGAGTAATGAAAACGGTGCTCAAAATTTTTATTTTGGGCTAGGAAGTGGACCATCCTAGTGTTAAGTAAAATATCTACATGGGTTTTGAAATAACCATATAGGGTGAACCTTACATGGGTAAACCATGTGTGGCAATTCCTTATTTGGCTAGTACTCGGAATGTTTTTTCTGAAGACTCACCTTAGGGTATCCATTTATGAGGTAAGTCCCTTGCATGGTGGAAATTATTGTACATGGGGTAAACATATAATTAAAAATAACGTTAGATTCAAAATCCTTGTATGTGGATCAAAAACATAGGAAAAATCGCATATGTCGAGGTAAACCCATACATCATATCCCCTTATATGGAAATACCCTTATACTAACCCCTACGAAGACCCTTACGTGGACTTTTAATTATGAGTGGGTGAATAATGCTTCTAGATTTCTCAAAAATAATAATGATGTTTAACATATAGTTTTAATTGATTTTAGGGTGTTTTACACCTAGTACTTTAGGGGATATGTGACTAAGGAGGGACTCTATACACTCCCTTAGATTCAAGGGGATTTGTCCCTAATTTCATTCAAAAATCAACTGTCATTTGATTTAGAGGGGATTTAAGGATAAATATAACAGTCCATGTTAATTCATTCTCATTTTCCATCTATTTTTACTCCTATGTGTTTTTTATTGATATGTATGGTTATTTAGTGAATATTCCATTGGATAATAGTGGAGTCTTCCAAAAATATTACCTAATTGGATAGCTTAGCTGATGGAGGTCCCAAGTGGATTATTACACTAGGTTTTGTGAATATTCAAATAGGTTTGTGATTTCAATGATTTTATTTAGGTTTTCATATATTAAGTGAAATGGATGGAATTTATTATAGGGATAAATTATTGATATTGTGTGTTGATAGTCATAATTAATGCCAAGTGTGGTGTGCACCCATTTACTTAAGGATTGGACCTTTACAAGTGACCCATTGAGTTACAAGATGTTATTATTAATTGAATAAACTATAGAATTTATAATTAATTTTGATAATTAATTTTAAATTTTAATTATAATTAATTATAATTAATTATTGGGATTTTTTCTTCAAATAGGTCCTCAAGCGGGTTAGCAATGGATGGTTGGACTTAGATATGATTTATGGGGAGAAAATATTATTTTATTGGAATGAAATGACTTTTATTGGGGTAGGTGGTTCCTATGCATTATACTAGGATTATGCATTCTATTCACGCAACAGCTTATATATGGTCTTCCAAGCATGGGTAATCGACCCCTTCCATTCAAATTAATTGTTTCCTTTAAAATTATTTCCTTATTTAAAAAATTAATTTTGTTTGACAAAAGCACAATGGTGCATTATAGACCTGTGAGTTCTAGTTATTTCCGTAGAATCTGATGGTTGAAGGCTTGAATATAATTGTGTACAATGTGATATGTAGACCCTATATAGGTGTAATCCAAATAAACATTATAGTCCTAGATACATTCCCCTTATTTCCCTTGAGTAAAGATGATTGATAAATTAGAATTATTATCCTGTTAAATTTAAGATATTACTCTGACATGTTCTAAAACCATTTTTAATGCTGATTAGATAGTGGGGTGATTGTTCCACCCCTAATAGAATCTACTCAACAATGTGGGTAGACCTTGGAAAGACTACAATAATTTATCATAGTGGACTAACTTAGGATGACCATGGAAAGTGATATTGGTAATATTACTTCTCTCTAGAGTTTTGTCAATGAAAAGTTTCCTCTTATGTCAATGATCCCATGAATTGATTGTGCATATTTGGATGGATGTTACACCATCTGATCAATAGCATTGTCTATAAATATGATATTATGGTTGAGGAAACTAAATAGGGTTTCTTTGATATGATGATACCTAAGAGACAATGGTGGGTGCTCTAGAGATATGATAACCCTAATGAGGTTTAATGTGGGTGAGTACATATTGTTGACTTTTGGTGCCAAATTCGAACCTAATGGTAGATGTTGTGAGCCTGGGTTGGAAATGGTGATGATGTGAGATATTGTAGGAGGATGAACTTCACTTTGTTCCATATTAATGGATTCTATAATATTACCTCTTTGTAATTATCATTTTTCCTGATACTATATAGATTTCCAAGTATTACCTCATTGGATTTGTCTTTATGCGTAATACTATATGTATTTCTTAGGATTATCTCATAGGAATCAACTTCAATTATTATACAATATGAACCACATATAATTACTAACTAGGGAGTCCATTGAGCATGATACTATGTTCCACTCAAGATTACCTCTTGGGAAGAGTTTATGGATCCCAATACTATAGGATTATCGAAATCACGTCCCAGGGATCGTTAGTTGAGCCTAATAATATATATCACATAGGATTACCTCTTAGGGATCATTCATTGAGCCTGATGCTATGTATCTCTTAAGATTTCCTCTTGTGGATTAGAAATGATCCTAACATGGTGAACTATTCATGATTACCTCTTTGGGAATAGTTGTTGATCCTGATAGTATGGATAACTTAGTGTTTACTCCTACGATTGATAATTGATCCAGATAAATTTGATCCTTCTAAATTTACTCCTAGGGATTGGATGTTGAGCCGGATATTATGGAATTACCAAGGTATTAAATGGGTTTTTTCCATTTATCTTAATGACTATTTTATTTTATAGTATTTCCACCTTAGAATTCATTATTTCAGCAACTATGATATATCCTTCAAGAATGGTATTATTTGGAATGATTTCATCATGTGATCAAACACACTCTAGCACATTCAAAATAAATTATGGTCAAACATGTGTGTTTCATTAAAACTAAAGGATCAAATATAGTTATTTAATTTCTGATTATATAGTTATTTATTTATTTTCCAAGAATATCACTTGTGAATACACATTTTTTATTAGATATTTTAGGACTATGTTAGTACTGAGTTATACTCACACCCTACTTGGGTAGACATGGTACATGGGTGCCCAAGAAGACTCTTCTTCACACAAGTTCAATTAAAGAAGATTCGTGAAGTTTCCTCATCAATCAAGATAGCATGGATAGTGTCTGGAGACGTATAGGTGATGAGGCTTAGGGGTGGTAGTAGTTCCTACTTCTAAGTTGTTTTTTTATTATATCTGTATATATAATTGGCACATTTTATGATAATTTTTTATTTGTGGAAATGACTACGAGCCTATATGATTCTATAATATCATTTCTGACACTTTCCACCGAAGACGCGCAGATCTATCATGCAGGGGAGGAAAATCGGATTGTAACCCCACATTCCCTATTTACAAAGGTGGGTGGCATCTGTTCCTTATTCAGGTACGTCTTCTCCTTGTTCGAAACTAGGATGATGGGATGTCGGTTTTTACTTCTGTGGATTCCTCCTCGGGCTCGTCACCTAGTCCGGGTCTCCCTCATAGATTTAAGATGTATTTGTGAATCTTGTTCCCGGTGCCATATCTTTATGGACACCAGTTAATTATGATGCTTCCGTCGAGAGGCTCCAAGGGGTCTGGTCGGGGCAGCAACCTTCGGTTAGGGGAGTGGTCATGCTGAGGTGTCGTTAGCGTGTCTTGACGCTGGGGTATTGGCAGGTCTGTCTTTTGTTCCTTATTATAGGGATTCTTGAGGGTGTGGAATCCCAAGGAATCTCAGATCGAATGTGGGGAATTGTATGCCATAGGAATGTTTGGAGGTTTTCCACAGCTTCCCATATTTAACACAGGGTTTGTCGTGACATTAACGTCCAATGGAGACGGATCGGACTGATCAGAACACTGAGAGTGGATCAGATAAAAGAACCCCCATAAGGGAACTCCGATGTTGGGGCCTGCACGTTGGTGGCTTCCCAGATACTCTGGAGTGGAATGAGGTGGCATTATCCCACCGGGATGTGTCGACCCAGGTAAGAATCAGGATGGGTGATGAAGTGAAGGGGGGCTTGAACCTCATGGAGGCTTCCTACGTATCCCTGTGACAGGGAATCAAAGTCCGCGTAGTTCGATGACATGGTGGGACACCCGAAAAAGGAGGCCTGAGAGAATGAACACTGGATGAGACCCAGAGAGAGTAGGGTCTCTGGGCTAGGGCATGAACTTCCCGAGGCGTGTGGGATTGACGGAGAGGTCAGGATAAGACGTGGGTGTTGGTCTTGAACCTCGGGGAGGCTTCTTGCGTACCATGCCTTAGCACGGATCAAAGTCCCAGTAGTTCAGGTCTACAGTTTAACGTAATGCAGGATGGGGACATTTGGGACTTACGGTCTGAGGCGGCCCATAATGGATGGATGGGGATTATGCTCTGAAATGGCCCATAATGGTGGATGGGGATTACGCTCTGAGGGGTCCCATATTGGATGGATGGGGCTTACGCTCTGAGGTGGCCCAAAATTGATGGATGTGGATTAAGCTCTGAGACGGCCCATAATGAATGGATAGGGCTTACTCTCTGAGGTGGCCCATAATGGATGGATGGGGCTTAGGCTTTGAGGCGACCCATAATGGATGGATGGGTATTACGCTCTGAGGTGGCCCATAATGGTGGGGCTTCAACCTCAAGGAGGCTTCCTACGTACCATGCCTTAGCACTGATCAAAGTCCCCGTAGTTTGGGTTAGAATGGGGCTTACGCTCTCAGGCGGCCCATAATGGTGGGGCTTGAACCTCGTGGAGGCTTCCTATGTACCATGCCTTAGCACAGATCAAAGTCCCCGTAGTTCAGGTTGGAATGGGGCATACGCTCTGAGGCGGCCCATAATGGTGCGTCTTGAACCTCGTGGAGGCTTCCTACGTACCATGCCTTATCATGGATCAAAGTCCATGTAGTTTGGGTTGGAATGGGGATTACGGTCTGAGGTAGCCCATAATGGTGGTGCTTGATCCTTGTGGAGGATTCCTACGTACCATGCCTTAGCACAGATCAATGTCCCCGTAGTTCGGGTTGGAATGGGGCTTACGCTCTAAGGCGGCCCACAATGGTGGGGCATGAACCTCGTGGAGGCTTTCTACGTGCCATGCCTTAGCACGGATCAAAGTTCTCATAGTTCGGGTTGGAATGGGGCTTACGCTCTGAGTTGGCTCGTAATGGTGGGGCTTGATCCTCGTGGTGGCTTCCTACATACCATGCCTTAGAACGGATCAAAGTCCCCATAGTTCGGGTTGGAATGGGGCTTATTATCTAAGGCGGCCCATAATGGTCGGGATTGAACCTCGTGGAGGCTTCCTACATACCATGCCTTAGCAAGGATCAAAGTCTCCGTAGTTTACTGTAGTTCAGTTTAGCGTCATGCGGGATGGGGGTTGTCATGGTCGATGCTTGCTCTAAGCCCACGTGAGTCATGCTCGGTGTGGGAAACAAGAGGCAACAGGGACCTGACGATCAATTCGTGAAGGGTGCGTCTGTGGGAAGTGAAGAGGGGCTTACGCATTGAGCGGCCCCTAGTGCCGGGACATACTCGAGGATGAAGGCCCGGGGGTGACAAGGCGCAGATGGAGAGGAAAGGGTAACGGAAGACCCCTATGTCCATCACCCCTTGGTCCTTGGCACTAGGGAAGTACGGAGGTGCATGGGTGATACCTTCCGCAAGAGAGGCTAGGATCTTACACCAAGGCGGCTGCCCTTCCCCCGTGGACAAATGACACTTTTAGAGGGAGGATATCATCCAATGTGGGGGTGATCCCTTTCCCGTGGAGACGAGCGGTGTAAAGAATGGCTGAGCCCGGGGGACCCTGCGTGTGAGGCATGGGGTCGGATCATAGTTTGACGTCATGTGTTGAGGATGAGGTGCTTGGTAGTTTACGGTCCTACAGTTCAGACGAGGTGGGTCCGCTTCACACCCCTAGGACTTACATGACTGGTACCCTCTACCCCTAGGGGGAGGGAAGGCATCGGCAAGGCCGTGGTGAAGGGGTTCACATAGCAAACCATCGAAGGGTCCACATTAGTGTGGCTATGAAAATAAGCAATAGCTGTTAGTGTGCCTATGCGAAGAAGCATGAGGAAAAGAAACGCAATGGGAAAACCCGCCCAAGGGACCTTGCGGTTACTTCGTACAAGCCTGGAAGGCCATACGGGAAAAAAGCACAGGGTGTGTATGCCCGATGTGTGTGCTCGGGGCATACAAAAGGAGCACATCGTGTGCCTACGCAGGAAGGAACCCAGGGAGCATCAAGGTGAGGGATCCCGGGGATTGTGTGCAATGAAATGGTTTGTGTGCAAAACATCGGTATGGTGCGTAATTAGGTTATAGTGATTGTGTGTGGCTATGAGGATCGCTCTCAAGGGATATGAATTGTGCGCGAGTGGAAAAGGCCGCACCTAAAGGCAAGACCGCACCCTGTGAAGGGATTTCTTACAATTAGACCATGTTGCGCGCAATGGAAAGAATTGCACGCAAGGGAGGAACACTAAAGGGTTTGGAATTCTGTTTAAGACAGTGGGATTGCGTGTAAAGGCAGATCCTAGGGCGAGGTGGTGCGAAAAGGATCAGTACCTTAAGGTCATCTTGCACGTTCGGAAGTATGATTTCACGCATGAGAGCCGGTTCAAATTCTTCAACCTCGAAATGGAAGGGGTCTCCCTCTATTTATAGGCCTTAGGCATCGCAGAATCCAGGCGGCGTGAAAAATTTTTCATGCCAGAGACAGCGGTGTAGAACGTTAGCCGCGCGGGTGTGGGCACGAAATTTATGCGTGCCTGCGCTGGGATCACTTTGCGAATCTCAGACCCCTATCACGTGGCCCACATTGTTTCACACACATTCCCCTTTATTTCGCGCAACACTTCCGGTCCCTTCAGACTGGGTCACCAGGTCGGAATATGACTTCGCTTTTTCATTTAGAAACTTTTGTTATGAATTATGGACTTTTTTGGAATCTACAAATACACCCTTAGAATTGGATCGGTGAGGGGTCGCAACGATTGGATTCTGAGTGAAACACCAAAACGTCGAAGTGTTGGGCTTCATGGGCCCCCTGCACGCAAAAAATGGTGAGGCGCGCAAAAATCCAGCTGGCACAGAATCCGCTTTCTGCGCTGCGCGGAACCCCAGCTTCACCTATAAAAGGGGCCATGGGTCCCGTGATCCGTACCCAAGATCTCCTGCGTGATAGGCTCAGATCCCTTGTGCATGCAATTGGATCTGCACCTACACGTAAAACCCGCTTTGGCACCACGCGAATTATCCGAGTTTCCGTTGCATTTACGCACAAAACCGGGATATTCCATGCTCCCTGTTCTGATTTCGTGCCCAACATCCGTATTTTGCGCAACATATCTAGATTCCACACAACTCATCCAGATTCCTCACAACGCTCGAAGCGCTTGGCTAGAAGAAGATGGCCGCAAACAAAGTAGATGAGGGGGAAGCCACCACTCGCAGAGCTGAAATGGCGGCGAACGAGGAGGTTTATGATGCCAGGGTGGTTTTTTACAACAACCATACCTTGTTCAACATGCTAACACCCACCTAGAAGGAGGACCCATTGTCCAACAAGCTTCCACTATGGAACTTCGACATTTTGTAGGAGGTTCCACTACCGAGCTTCGCGGTTGATACACCACGGTCGTGGGTGACCCGGGAGGATGACCTTCCCCGATACAATATCACCAACAATGGTCGCCCTGCCAGAGAGACCAGACACATGGATTTATAAGTCTTGAACACGAGGACCATGACCATTTTTGGGGGTTGTCCAATTGCGGAGAGTTCCCCAGCCCTATACGCAAGCACGTTCTGTCAGAGCATCACGAATGATACAATGGTCTGGCTGCAAGATTGGGATTTTTAGTTTCGAGGCAACTTCACTAGTGAGTGGGCCTGGGTGTACTGCGTTCACCATACGTGTGACCAATTCAGGGCCGAGTTGTGGCAAATTGGGTTGTTCGAGGCGGTGTGGACATCACAGTTCCACTTCTACCACCAGCCAAAGCTTAGGCCGAATCTATTCACCTGGTGGTCCCCTAACACCAACACATTTCATCTTCACCATGGGGAATTTGGTATCAGTCTCTGGGCTGCCCACTGCATCAGAGGTATCGCACTGGAGGGTTATCAATACGACGAGTTCCTTCCCCCAATGAACACTTGGGAGGACAGATCTCGGACACCCATGCTGACGTGGCATCTACTGGAGCTGGCCAAAGAGAGCCTATAGGTTAAGGACTTCCTGAAGGACATCGCCTACAAGGACTAGTTCGGATTGTTCCTGGAGAAGAACCCAACATTCAAGATGTTGGGACGGGGAAAACGGTGCCCAACCACGGCTCAGAGGAGCAATAATAGATCATACTAGAGAATCATGTAGGCGGGGCAACACCAATCAGGGGGCAACCATGTTATTGAGTCCCGGGACCCGAATGTTCGATATGGAGGGTTCCTTTCCACCTTCCTGAGTGGGTGCCTCCTACCGGTGCGGGACGCAAGGATGGGCATCCATCCAGCAACTTTGGTGATGGAAATCAACATGGCCGCCAACAAAAGGTTTAATCTGGTGGTCCCCATGCTGGCTAGGATGTACGCCATTCTGGGATGCATCTCAAGAGGGGGGTCACCTCAGAGGGTGTGTAGCCCCTTCCAGATATTCCACTGCTGGGTGGCGGCTCATCTTGGCCAGTACACTTTCCCAAACGCCATTCTCCCTCTAGGCAACGGCCTGCGACCATCTCTGCAGACCATTTTCGGGGTCATGCCGATGACGCTCAACAAGGAGGGAGTAAGGATTAGAACTGGTAACCATGCCAAATTCATCTTTAGCCCATTCCCCACCCCGGTCGGCCAAATGGTAGACAATGGGTGGGTCTCACTGGAGCAGGATGAATACTTCCAGAGCATCCGAGGTGGGGTGCTTGTGGCTCAGATTGATGGGAAGATCATCTGCGAGCCTTATGTGTCGTGGTGATTTTCCAGGCAGTTCGGGTGCCTCCAGTGAATGCCGAAGAGGGTATTCAGGGACGTCTGAGAGGAGAGGAATCCCTGCATCCTTCTCTAGATGTGGTTAATGATCACAACTTATGGATTGGGTGATGTCATTACCCTTCCTCCCACTGGGGCCGATGCTAGCCTATTAACCAATTATGTCGAACATTGGGATATAAAAAACCCTGAGGGGATTTTTTACAAGCGAGTTAGGAAACTTGAGACTACTTGTGTGGAACCCATGCGATGAGAGAGCAAGAAAGGTGTCACTAGAAGGGGGTAACAGGGTCGTGCCATGTAGTGAGCCCTGCGCAGGCCGGGACCTCAGTAAAGGGGACATCGTATGGTGGGACCAAAGAACTTCCTGGGAACCAAATAAGGTATCTGCTACAACCTTCCCAGGACGCAATCTTCCCAGCACTATGGTCAGCCTGGTAAACCCTGTGGCAGTTGATGAGCATCAAATCCCTCTGGAAGAAGATAATGTAGGATGGGATCCAGCTGTCGGAAGTCGGGTTCATTCGAGTTACTGACAGAGTAAACTTCCATCGGCAGCACGCATATCTAACGGCCAGTAACACATATGCGCACCAACGTGGTCGGTTTGTGGAGCCACCTTTCCTGGTGAAAGTGATCCTCATCCAAGATCATGATCCAGAAATGATTCCACCGGGAGAAGATGACGGTGATGACAAGTCGGAGGGAGAGGAGGAAACAGTAGAAGATGAAGGATCTCAAGGAGGGTCCCGCCAAGGGAGCCTGTATAAGAGTGGAGAGATCGTCATCTCTGTCATAGACATAACCGAGATGCTCGAGGTCTGTCTCTATCATTATTTATCCCCCTTATTTATCCATTCTTTTAGGAAATTTATAATCCATTTCCCTATCTCACTCAGGAGAATATAGGCACTGATCAGGTGTTCCCAATAGAGGAAGGATAGGGCGCACCAGTGGGACAGGGTGGGGCTCCAACTCCCATTATCAAACTGAAAAGCGCTGAGGAGTCTCCTTCCACGACAGCTCCTGTAGTGGCTAAAACAATGGAGGATTATGCTCTGGGTTCCTGTAAGTCCCTTTCTTTGCTACTGGTTCTTACTGTCAGAGAACTCTACTAATCAGGATGCTACATGTGCAGTGCTCTCGGTGTTGGAGGCTCGTCGGGTTGTTGAGATCAGGCCATCCATGAGTGAATTAGCGGTAGATGTATCGATTCCTCCAGAACATAACTCCCAAATTGAGTCAGCCCTGGAAATTGGTGAGCATGGGGCGGTGGACATCAGTGGTGCTGACATGTGAGTGAGTTTGGAAGCTGACGAAGGCGCCACCGCTGTCGGGGAAAGAGGGGAAGGTCATCCAGATGTCGAGGATCCTATTCCTCCGAAAGGCATCCCTGACGCAGATCATGCTACTAAGCTGCTGGTTGACTTCCCTGTATACCGGTCGACTGATCCCGAGGAGATAGATGATTCAGACTCGAAAGCGTCCGAGGAGATCCATATGACATGACACAAAGGGTGGAAGTGCATCCATCAATTTCCTAGGCAGCCTCAGATGGTTTGGCTAAGGCAGATGGGATCACTCCAGACCTGGCTGCGTGTCTTGTGTGCCGGAGGGGCTGATGCTCAATGCCTTGACCTGATGGTCTGTGATTACATGGCCGAGAAGATACGTTAGAGCAGTCGACGCAACGACGCTGCCTAGTGTTGGGAAGAATCTTTGAGCACCCGAGCATTCCTGAGGGCGGAGAAGGAAGTCTGACTCCTCGAAGAGTAGGTGATAGAGAAGGAGGCCTTCATCGCGATATGCTCTGAGCTTGTGGAGAAACTGACGGCCCAGCTGGCTGATGCCCAAGAACAACAGATGGAGGTGAGTCACCAGATGACCGTGCTTCAAAATGAACAGGCGCAAGAACATTCTAGGATTGGAGAACTGTGCTTTGTGGCTGCTAATGAGGAGAGAGTCTTCATGGAGTGAGAAATAGCCCTGAAGGCTACCAGCCAAAGGGTAGCGGCATTGGAAATATCAATCCAAAATGATTATCCTTAAGGGACCTGTTTTGGCCAGCTCATGAACTTTTTCTCTCAATGTATGGACAAATACATTTATCTGTACCTTTGGTTTATTACACTCAACCATAATCCCGAGACAAATAACAATCCATCCCTAAACTCATGTGGGTCGTACCCAATGTGAGAAACAAGGGATGCTCGTATTAATATTTCTTTTGACCGTGGGGCATCAACCAGGCTTCGGGCATCCTAAATTGAGTCCAGATTTCCAAGGAGAAGAGGGAGGCCTAGCCAAAGGGAGGGGACCTCAGACCGATCGATGTATCATCTCCTCAACGTGCTCTAACACATGAGCGAGGAAATTCCGGGGGCATTGAAATAAATTTCAACATAGGGAGATGAAAAAGGTGAATCACGTTACCCAAATTCGGAACACTATGGGAGGGGCGTAACGATGGAGGATAGCTGTTAATCATGGAGGAAATGCAGTTTCCATATCGTACTGGCCTGAAATGGGGGGAAAAAGAGGGCTAGTCGTTGACCATGTTCGCAACACGGGGCCTATCTCAAATATCCTCAATCATTCTTCTGAGACATTGGCCCCGGAAAACAGGCGGACCATAGGTCGAGAATCAATACTGTTAGGGGGTCCCATCAAACATGACCAGTCTTCCAGAATGTTGCCCAGGACAGCAAGCGTACCATAGGTTGAGTATCCATACAGTTAGGGGGTCCCATCAAACATGACCAGTCTTCCAGAATTTTGGCCCAGGACAGCAAGCGGACCATAGGTCGAGCATCAATACTATTAGGGGGTCCCATCAAACGTGAAAGAGGATGAAGATCCGAATAAACGGGCACGTAAAGCATGGAAATTAAAGTGGTTGTTTGTTCAAACAGAATCCAAAACTCAAAAAATTATGCCCCCATGGTGGAGGCTCATTAGCCAGACATATTAATCTGGTCATGGATCATCCCTACTTTTAGACAGGACCTCTCTGGTGAGCGAACTGTCACTTCCAAGGATCAATGTGGGACATCCCGAACTTATTCGGGGCTAATGCTGCAGTTACACTACACCCCAAGAAGTCAGACCAATGGGCCAACAGTGATAGGGGGAATAGACTTGTGATTCATGGGGACGGACCCAAGACGAAATGTATGGTCGCTCCTACGTATCCCATAAGGATGGTAATCAAGACGCATGTAGCTCTATAAAGAATCTTAGTTTTAGGTCTTTGAACTCAGACCAAGGATTGGTAAGGAGGGTGGGAGACACATGGTAAGGTGATTTATGAAACCTACAATGAATGAGGACAAGGTCCTACTTACCATGTGTTCTTTGGAAAACTGTTCCGGTCAAGGGACCGATCAGAAAAGTTAGGTTGGGCCTGTGGGGAAGTGCTCGGGCGCTCCTATGTATCACATAAGGATGGGAATCAAGCCATACATAGTTCTTGGGGTTCCTTTTAAAGTCGTGCGGGATAGGAAACAGGAGGGATAATTCTTATAACAAGCTGCACGTGGTGTGGCTTTTGCAAACCCGACGTGAATGAGAACATAATCCCATACCACTCCATGTGGTCCCGTAGTCAAGGTCCCAAAGGTGGGACAAAAACGATGAATTAGCAGACCTCAAGATGGACCCAAAGACAAGATGTCTGGGCATTTCTATGTATCCCATGAGTATGGGAATCAATCCATACGTAGTTCTTAAAGTTGGAACGGAATGGGAAGGTACCTATGCCATAGATGAAAGGGGTGTGCGGGTCTAGCCCTCGCAGCAAAAGAAGCAGCATTTGATGTATCTTGTTTGTCCTTGAAGGTGAATGGTTTTTCTTTTGTGGAGCGACCGACCTAGGGTGGAAATTCCTAGCATTTCCACAATAATCAATCCATATACAGGCTTTGAAAAATGGCATGGTAAATGACCAATACCCAATGTGATTCACTTTATGGAGAGGTCATCACAATGCAGTGTCGTTTTTTGTTGTGTAGTTGGGACGATATCATCACAATTTATGGTCATGTGGTAGGACCAATCATCACGGTTTAAGGTCATATGGCTTGGTCCCGGGGGAATGTGCTCGATGCGATAAAGCATACCCAATGTGGATGAGGACATAATCCCATACCATCACCGTGCACGATTCTGGGAGAGGAGCCTCAGGCCAAGGGGCCGGCAAGGGTTTAATGATCAAGGGGTAAGAGACACTAGCCTCCAGCTGAGCTGGACCCAAAACGCAATGTCTGGGAGACCCCTAATATTCCGTGGGGATGAGGGTTAAGTTGTGGATGGTTCTTAGAGAAGACCCAAGACTATAATCTTAGTGCTCGGATCGTGGGAGCCCCAAGAGATGCTGTAACACAACTTTGTCTGCCTGACGTGTGGATTTCCAATGAGGGTTAGTGAAAAGTGTGATGAAATTCCACATTGACACGATGTGGTGGAAAATAATGTGAATCATGAAACCAACATTCAGGGCCTGAAGGAGTCGGTGTGACGACGGAGGATTACTGCTGACCAAGTTCGCAAAACAGCATCTCATCGCGTTAACCTGAAATGGGGACAAACAAATGAGTGTCGACCGCTGACCATGTTCACAACATGGGACTTGTATCAATTTGTTATCTGAAACCCTCAGGGGAATTGGAATGTAATAGTAGGAGAGCCCTTAGGTGTTGTTTCCATGTCATTCTTGGGGGTCCTTCCGAGTGTGAAAGATAATGGGGGCCCAAATGAAGGGGAGTACGAATCGTGACAAGTGTACGGAACTTGCCTAAGTTGAATCTGACACTCCAGGTCCTATACCAGAGTACTCTGAACACATTAGAGTTCCACTAAAAATGGCCGAAGGGCTCAGTTTGAGAGCAGCAATAAGATGTTCGATTCCTGGGAGAATGGGGCATGGCGCCAAAAACCCTGTACCACACCTATATATCCCCCTGGTGGAGAGGGTCATGCCAAGAGGCCGAGGTGACCAGGAGACCATGGTATCTTTTGAGAGATGGGGTTGGACCTAAAAACTAGGTGTTCAAGCGGTCCTATGTATCCCATAAATATAGGAATCAACCCACACGTAGTTCTAGAAGAACAGTTTAAAGTCATGTAGGAAAATGAGAGGAATTTAATCTGGGAATGTGTATGGGACGACGAGTAACCCAACTTGAATGAAGACATAGTACCACACCACACCGTACAATACCACAGGAGAGAGCTTGGGATGGGGGCTCGAGCCTGGGCCTCGGTCAGGGAGGCCTGACCGGCTTGCAGTTTGACGTCATGTACGATGAGGGTGCAGTTTAAGGTCATGCGGGATCGTAGTGTAGTTTAAGGTCATGGAGGACCCAACAGTTTAAGGTCATGTTAGACCACAGGGGCCTAAGTACTGGACCAAATGAAATTTAAGGTCATGAAAGACTTGATGCAGTTTAGGGTCATGTGGGACCGTGAAAGGATCTTATTTTAAGGTCGAACTCAGACCAGAAAAAAAAAGCGACGGGATTTGGTAATCCCTGGGGCTGGACTCAAGATGAAATGTCTGGGCATTCCTACATTTCCCATAAGGATGGGAATCAAGCTACACGTAGTTCTAGAAAGGGTCTTAGTTTAAGGTCTTAGAACTCAGACCAAAAAAAAGAAGGGACGAGATTTGGTAATCCCTGGGGCTGGACGCAATAAAAAATGTTTGGGTGTTCCTACATATCCCACAAGAATGGGAATCAATATGGACATAGTTCTGTAAAGCTTCTTAGTTTAAGGTCTTAGAAATCGGACTAGAAAAAAATAAGGGATGCAATTTGGTAATCCCTGAGGTTGGACCCAAGATGAAATGTCTTGGTGTTCCTATGTATCCCATAAGGATGGGAATCAAGCCGCATGTAGTTCTGGAAAGGGTTATAAATTAATTTCTTAGAACTCGGACCAAGGATTCATAAAAAATATTGTTTGAGGAACTTTTCATTGGTGGGAGGAGTTATACACTCACCATATATGGTCACCAGGGAGTATGAACCATTGGGATAGACCTTATGGACAATGAAAGGTCCCTCTCATTTGGGATCCAACTTGGGTGGTTTCCTACCTGGGATCATTGGCGCCCTGAGGGCCAGTACTAGGTCACCTTTCAGGAAGGAGAAGAGGCGAACCTTCTTATTGAATGCTCGAGCCATCCTACTCTGATTCCTTTCTTGGTTGTGCAAAGCATGAATCCTATTCTCATTCAGTGCTTCTAATTCAGCTAGACGGATTTAGGAAACACTATCTGGTGCTTTCTGGTTTTAGACCGATGTGCGCAATGAGGGAAACTGAACCTCTATGGGCAGGACGACCTCTGTTCCGTACACCAGGGAATACGAGGTCACCTGGGTGGAATTACGAGTTGTCATCCGATAATCCCAGAGGGAATTGGGGAGCTTATCCGTCCAACTCTTCTTATTCTATCCAACCATCTTTTTCAGAATGTTAGAGAGGGTTATGTTAAACACCTCAATCTATCCATTTGCCTGCGCATGATAGCGGGAGGTATGGATAGAGTGAATGTTGTACTTGGCGTACAATTTCTTCAGCTCAGCTGCTCGGAAGTTGGTGTTATTATCAGTGAGGATAGTCTGAGGTACTCCAAATAAATATATGATATTGGAACCTTCTAAGTCAGCGATAGAATGTGCTTTGACTTCCTTGAGAGGAATTGCCTCTGCCCACTTGGAAAAGAAACCCTTAGCGGTAAGAATGAACTGGAATTGTTGAGCCCTTGCCAGTGGGTAAGGTCCTACAACCTCCAACCCTCAAACTGCAAAGGACCAAGAATACATGGTAGTGAAGAGAGGCTTCGGTGGCCGATGCACAAAGTTAGCATGAACATGGCACGCATGGCTCCTCTTGGATAACTCGATGCATTCATGGATCATGGTGGGCCAGAAGTACCCCAGCCTCTGTATCTGGTGAGACAACTTTGATCCAGCCTGATGGGCGCCACAAGAACCAGCATGAACCTCTTGCATGACCTGTGGAGTCTCAACTCTCTGAAGGCAACGAAGGAGAACACCATAAAATCAGCATTTATGAAGGATCTTCTCAAGGCTGGGACTGCTCTGGAGTTTAAACTGTAGCACGCGGAGTCGGATTCACTCGTGCTCAGCCCGGTCTAACGGAAGATTACCATGTTGGATGTATTAAACCAAGGGTGTCCTCCAATCCGGAATTATTTTGATCACCTCATATGAAGTACCTGGAGCTCCTGACGTAGGGGCACCAGTGGTAAGATAGTTTACCCGCGGGCCATGATCATTCTCCAGGGTAATGGGAGCAATGACTCTCCGGTGTGCCACGTGGATAATCAGGTCATCCTATTCAGGCTCTTCAAGTGACGCGGCTAGGCTGGCCAAAGCATCAGCTCGACCGTTCGGTGACCGAGGGATGCGAATGACCTCTGACCGAGAAGGGAACCAGACCATTAGATGGAGGGTTCACTCCAAAAATGGCACGAGTTCTGGCTTTCTGACAACATAGTCACCATTGACCTGCTTTATGACCAGCTCGGAATCCCATTTCACATGCAGATGGGGCACGTCGATCTCGAGGGCCAACTCAAGGCCAGTAATGAGGTCAAGATACTCTGCCTCATTGTTGGTGCATCCCTCTAACAATAGGAATGAGTATGGAAGAACGGATTGCTCTGGGGTGATAAAGATGATACCCAGACCCACTCTGTTGAGCCTCAGATCGTTGATTCTCCATCCGGTGGGGCTCCGGGAGGCACCGTAAAAGTGCATCTGTCAACATGGGACTACATGATCGACTGAGAGGATTGCCTCATCAGGAAAACCTAAGTCTAGCAGTTGATCCGTGGAGGTTGCGTGGGAAACTATAAAGTCTGCCAATGCATGTCCTTTGATAGCATTATGAGGCACAAACCTGAGGTCGAACTACTGGAGGATCACCGCCCACCATGCTAGTCGGCCAGTCAACATAGGCCGGTTGAGGATGTACTTCAATGGGTCTACCCGAGAGACCAGCTGTACCTCGTGGTGCTGCAAGTAGTGCCGCAATTTGTGTATGGGAAACATGATTTCAAGGCAGCTCTTCTCGATGGGAGAATATTTGATTTCCATCTCGAGGAGCATGCAGCTGAGGTAATAGTGGTTGTTCTCTATTCCCTTGTTGTTCTTCTGGGCGAGAAGTGCACCGAGGGACCATTCCAGGGCAGTCACGTAAAGGACCAGCGGATTCCCGGAGATTGGTGGCATCAAGACCAGAGGATGGAGTAGATACTGCTTGATTTCCTCAAAGGTAGTCTGACACTCTTCATCCCATTCATAGGAAGAGCCTTTCTTCATGAGCTAGGAAAAGGTCTTACACTTTCCAGCCAGATTTGCAATGAATCGGCGTATATAGTCTAAGTGGACTTGGAGGCCTTGAAACTCTTGAATATTGCTCGGGGGAGGCATCTGGATGATGGTCGTGATCTTCTCTGGGTCTTTCTCAATGCCTTCGTACCTGATGACAAAGCCAAGGAACTTGCCGGAGGTAACCCAGAAAGAACACTTCAATGGGTTCATCTTCAGGTGGCGGGAACAGAGGAAACCGAACACTTTCTCAAGGTCCTTGAGATGGTCCTTGAGCTGGCGAGATTTGACCACCAGATCATCCACGTAGCATTCCACAAACATTCCTAGAATTGGCTAGAATTTGAAATACATGGCCCGCTGATAGGTGGCACCCATATTCTTTAGGCCGAATGGCATAACATGATAACAGAAAGTACCTTGGGGTGCCCTAAAGGCGATGGAATCCTTGTCTTCGGGGGCCATCCGGATCTGGTTGTACCAAGAATACCAATCCATGAAAGAGATGGCTTGGAACCCGTCCGTGGAATCAATCAACAACTATGTCACTAGAAAGGGGAAATCATCCTTCGGACAGTGGCGATTGAGATCGCCGAAGTCAATACAGACCCTGATTTGTCCATTCTACTTCCTGAATGGCACAATGTTGGCTAGCCACTTGGGATACTGGACTCCCTTAACGAAGTTGGCATTCATGAGCTTCTCAACTTCGGCCTCAACCATGGAACCATGAGAAGGGTGCATCTTTCTTGGGAGGCTGCTTGAACCCGTGATGTTTTGCCGGGAGACCAAGGCGGTGGACGGATACCTGAGGATCTAGTCCCGGCATCTCTTCGTAACTCCAAGCGAACACATCACGGTGCAGTTGGAGGAATTCCACATACCGCTGCTACTCCTCGGGGGGCATGGCGGCACTGACCAGTGTGGGTCTCAGGTCCTCCTCGCAAATGTGGTTGACCTATACCAACTCATCGACCGTGGTGGAGAAGCCTTCTTCAAAGGCTGGTGGAGCATCCTCTTGATCTTCATCTCCACTTGTGGAGGGATCCTCTGTGGGGGAAGTTGCTTCTGAGCCACCGGGATCTGATGGGAGGCTATCGCTGACTTGAGCAGTAGTGGTTATCACGTTAGGAGATTCATGTGCCTATGAGACCATATCAATGAAGGCAATCAATCCAATCCCATCTGGCCTTATACCCAAGGGGCCATGCGTGATAACATCAAAGAAGTAGTGGCGTGTCGGCTTGTTTGGTTAATTCCAGCCCGGAGAAACAGACACGTATGATGTAACACCGTTTCCATGAGCCTGACATCCCGATACTGCATAAGGGTAGGAGGTTATGGGATCACCCAAGCCTAATTGGTGTAGGAGTACGAGGTGATTTACCATCGTTTCTTGGACCTAGTAATATGCCTTCCTCTTGTACCATAAATGACAAAACACTGCCCCATGTCAGGGGTCGTGGATTCTAACCAATGGATTGGGATGATGTTGGCGTTATCCAAACCTGAACAGGGATCACTTGTGACCGGGGCGGGCTCAACACCACTTGCCTCGATTGGTTAGTCCTTGCACTTTTAATATTCGTCATCTAGATAACATGCTACATAAAAGGAAAAAAGGAGACTCATATCCTTGGAGCACACCCACTCGACCATAAGGTAGTTTTTGAGGCATTGGTGATACGATTAAGGGACCTCCGCGTGAAGATGGAGCCACTACCTGTCCATAAATGCATTATATGCAGGGTCCTGGGAGATAACCATGAAATCGGTGCTGGTAATTAGGCCACTGAAGTGGGTCTTCATGCAAATATTGCTAGCTGGGGTTTGCTCGGTCCTGTCGTATCCCTGTATTCTGAGGTCGGAGGGAGTTAAATCATCCTCAGACAACCGCATCTTCTGTAGTGTCCGATTCGGGATTAGGTTAATCACAGAACCCGTGTCAACAAGACTACGGTGAACTTCCACGCCATTGAACTGGCCAGTGATGTACAGTGGGTGAATGTGACCCTGTATAGGAGGGTCTTCGTCTTCACTAGAGAATGAGATAACTTCCTGGCATTCGGCGTTCTCAATTTCCTCAGCGTGGAAGGATTCCGAAGATGTTACCTCCGTCTCAAACTCGAGGGGGCTCCTTAGGGCCTCGGAAAGTGACTCACTCATTTCAGACGACAGGCAAAGAGCCTCAAGGATAGCAAGATTTGCTGGAATGCCAGAAAAGTACTTCAGAATATCATACTTCCGGGCCAGACATGGTCTTCTACATATAGGAGGCCGCTCTGAAATAGGAGGAACGGTGGGCCCTGCCAGCTGGACCAGCAGCTGACTGGTACTAGGCATATCTCGTTTTTCACTAGTCGAAACCTGAAGAGTGGCTATCTGATGAGGACCGGAAGTCTAGGGTCGGCTGGTAGCAGGGTGAAGCTAGTCGCAACACGTCCGATGGGGTTCATCCTGATCCAGTAACACAAAAGGTAGTGGAGGTGAACCTGTCGACACCGGATGAAGGGGTCGCGTGTGCTGAGCTCTGCACTGGGCCTGCTGTCTGGTCTCAGCGGTGTGCACAGCCTGGTTTGGGGTTCCAACTATCGTGCCCTGACAATTCATGTTACCACGGCTCCGAAGATGTTGGCGATGGCTAGGGACATTGGGAAGGTCTACCTGGCATTCCCCATCGTCGAGAGTCAAATAGGGATTTGCCAACTCTACGGTGTTAACTGAAGCGTACCCCTGACTGTCACTTGAGGAGTCATCCACCACTGGACAGATTTTGGGAGGAATCTCCATTTCTAGGGGCATAAAGTCACCAAGTGGGTGGGACGACGACGACATTGGTAGGGTGCGTTGTTTCTTCTTGTGCCGATGCTTCTTGCTCTTCTTGGAAGAGGCTGGCTGAGATGATGATGCATAAGTAGTAATCGCAGCTTCTGAGGGCTCTAGCTGATTCAAGCATGCACGAATGATGTAGTGGGAGCGGGGGACCATCTTGTGGGCCATGCAGTTGTGGTACTTATGCAACCCATGGTTGGAAACCTACTTCCATTCACCTTTATCGCCGCTACATCCATCTGATCTCACGAAGACACCAGCCACTTGCACCGGGGCTGGGCCCAACCTGACTATATTATTGTCAATCTGGTCTTGAGCTAGTCATTGAACATGTATCAACACTTGATGGTGTGACCCAGGGTTCGATGATAAGGGCAGTAGTTGGCGTGATCAGTGATATGTGACTCTTCAGGCTTTTGGCACTCAGGCAGCCGCACAATTCTCTACTCCAATGCACTGTGGAAGTAACTGGGGACCTGAGCCTCGTCAAACGAGTAGGTATGATTCCTTCTATTTGTAAATGGGGCTATAGGAGGCTTACCTTGATGAGGGGCTAGAGGATCATGCTGAGAAGGCGGAACCTAATTATCTCTCCTAGGCGGTGGTGGCGGGTTACACGGAGGCACTTGCTGATTTTAAGGCAGTCGCTGCTGGGATAGAAGTTGTGCCTGTGGGGGTAGAACCCTATAGGGCTACGGAGCTAGCCTCACTGGTAGAAATTCTAGCTACCTGGGGGCCCTTACCTGGGCCACAGCAGTGGGCTCGGGTCTGGCAGCTCTCCTTGCTGGGATCATAGGAGGCAGCAGGCATGCCAGACTTGCCTGTTGCAGGGCTTTTTCGAGGCGCTGAGCCTTGTCTGAGAAGTCCTGGAACCCTTTGGGGTAATTTTGAGTGATCATAGAAGGAACTAGCTCTGCCTTGATGTTCCTTATGCACATTGTTAGTAATTTCTCTTGAGTTAGTGGCATGTCAAGAGAGTATGTGAGCCCTTTCCACCGGGTGATGAAGTCTGCGACTCATTCATTAGGCCTTTTCTTGCACCCGAAGAGGTCTATGATGTTTGTCTTCCGGGTCATGGAACTGAACTAGTAGAGGAATTTCCTACAAAGGTCCTCCCAGCTAGTCACCGATCCGATAGAGAGCTGGCTGTACCAGAAAAACGTCGGCCCTTCCAGTGTCTGAACAAAGCAATGGAGCATGGTGGCCTCCTGTTGCGCTGCAGTCCCTAACATAGGCCCACACATTGAGTTGAAGTGGTACAAGTGTTGCGGATGGTCTCTCGTCCCATTAAAGGGGCGAAATTGGCGTTCCCAAATCTTGGGGGTGCCGGTATATCATCCACCCATGATGGGTACGGCTTTCTGTCTGGTGGGATTGCCACCTGTCGAGTTTCCAAAGCCTCTAAGTGGGCGATGAGTGCTGAAATAGGATATTTTTTATGTGGGTTCATGTCCTGACGGGGATCCCTAACCACAAGCGCATTTTAGGGATCTTCAATTTGTTAGACAAGCTCAGCAGCTCATGGGGCAGCTGGTGGAGCGACCCTTGGGGCAGCGGGAGGAACCCGAGCGGGGTATCTTGGGTGGTCACACCGCTCAGGTGGTTTCGGAGAAACGTATCGTGTCGTCTTGTTGTGAGATATAGTCTCTCCTATGTCAGTAAAAACAACATGATCGAGGTTGCGTGCGAGGATCTCTCTGAGGGGTAGTTGTTCCTGCCCCTACTGCCCCGGTCTGGGATCACCATAGTCGGGTCGACACTCTACATGCATTCAGCCAGAAGTTCATCGACTAACCTATTATTATCGGAAAGTTATTGGTTCATCGTGGCCTTCTCGAGATCTTCCTCTGCCTTCTGCACAGAGGCAGATGGGGCGGAGAGCTAAACAGCCCAAATGTGCTCTTTACCCTTGCTGATATTCCGGCTCAGTGTTAATGCCTTAGTGGGTGTGGGGAGACCTAGGAGGTTCCTCGGCTGGAGAGTAATCTTCCTTGATGGGTCTAGTAGTGACTTGTCCTCAGGGGGTGATTCCCCATCAAGAAGTTCCAGACTGTTCCCCTCTCCCGACAGATCGGCCATGTTGACCACCACTTCCCTCGGGGGCATGTCCTCAGAGTCGCCCGGTGATTCGGGCTGCCGGTGAATCACACTAAATGGAAGGGCAACATACATCCCCCATCCACAGACGTGCATGTGGGGGTGTCCTCCTCGATAACTTTGCGGAGTACTTGAAAACTCTGAACGCATTGTTGTTGTAGGGCCCTGTGATGGCCTATTGACTCGGGGGGGGGGGGGGGGAACCGTGGGGAGTGTGGCCAGGTCGACATGACGAAAGTGCTCGCCGATATCCATGAGGTGTTCTTGGATCCTAATATAAGGCACTTTTTGGTGGCAAAGACGATAGTGAGTCACCCGGAGGTTCTGGTGGAAACATCCAAACTCTCCCGAGGTGAGCGATTCTTGTGTATCAAAATCCGACCGTACGACCGGAAAAAACTTCTTGGGGAAGTGGCCAGCTGTGAGGATTGTCCAGAACCTCCATGACTCAGGTTCAAGATCCATCCCTTGATGGCCCCACTCATCAATTGGGAGTGGCGAGGGAACTGGCACCGGTACCGAGGCAGGCCGGCGGGCGGGCTGGCGGAGAATACGGTGAGCATGGTGATTGGCTGCTGAATTGTAGGTCGCCCTCCAAGGGTATCAGTGTCCTAGCTGCCATGTCACGATAGGATGGACTGGTGAATGGGCCTCCTATAACAGTGTCGGTGCTTGTCGGGGGTGTGCTATGTTGCGACACTTCCTCCATCGACCCCCAAAAAATATCTCCTCCGTCTCTGGACAAGGTGGATGGTGCTCCCGGAGATGCTGATGGTGACTGCAAGTTCGATCCCTGGGGGTACGCCAAGTCCTCATCCTCCTGGATATACCTTTAGAGGGATGCGGGGATCATATGTATCTTGCATTCGGGGAGTACGAGGCTGACACGCAGCATCCGTACCCCAGACCTTGAGTCAAAGGACCGAGGAGAGGGCTCTATCGCCGAGTCGTACCACGCCTCGGAGTCTGAGAAATGGACTGGCATGATTTCTGTCTGGCCTTTCCTGGCATTTCTCTTATGGTGATGATGTCATTCTTTCCTGCCCCTGGGTGGCTCTTAAGGGCAAGGCTAATTTCCTTCATGGAGTCCTCTGGCCGCACTGGTGCTAGGTCAGAGAGGACTGAAGTCCGAGGTGCGGGGATGACTGGGGAAAATGTCGAAAGGGACATGGGGAGGACCTCCATGTGAGTGAATGACTGGATATACAATGGCTTCATACCTGCGGTCTGCGGTAGGGGAAGTGACCACGTAACCCGTGTAGTGAGCACTATAGAGAGCCCCACTCTGAGTGTTGCTATCACGGGGAAGCCGCTTACCTTCGGTGAGGGTTGTTCCAGGAAGGCCTTTGGGCCAAGGATAGAAGCAGAGAGGGCACATACCTTCCAGAATAGTGGCGCGGAGTAGGACTTCACGCTGGATGGCAATACCGTGAAATGGCCTGCAGCAGCCATTGCCTGTGTGGGCGACCGAGAGAGTCGACCCAACCAGCCCGTGGGGCGGTCGGTGCCTCAATCTGGATCCGGCATATAACTGCCCCTACTCAACGTGTGCATAGTTTCGATGATAGGAGTCCGTTGTGGCTCGGGCCACAATGGTTGCTGATGTTGATGCCCCAGGGTGAGCATCCTCTTCCGCTCGTACCTGACGCTGGCGTCCGGTCAGGTGGGTTGGAGCCGGTGGTGCAGGCACATGGATCGGCTGCTTCTCGGCTTTGGGAGTCAGGCAGCAGTGCCAACTCGGCCTGGAGGGGGCCCTTGCCGTGAACACTTGAAGCAGGTCTCCGATCGAGCCGACCCCGGCATCCCATACCTCATCGGCATAGGGGAGGGAGGTGTTAAGGCGTTCTGAGGATAAGCTCCCAAAATTTTTGAATGTCGAGGTGTGGAGCAGTGGCTCCCTGCGTGGCCCTTGAGGGAGGCGTTGACAGCGAGGCGCAGCTGCCTCGAGGTCCAAACGGGTCATGTCCCTGGTGGGGATGACCCCCTCCTCCTCATACCTACGCACAAGGTTGTTGATCACCCTTCATTGGATAATCTCTGATTGGGAGAGGGGGTGTGAGTGCCCAGCAGTCGTTGTAGTTAGAGCAGCTATGGAAGAGGCGGAACCGCACGGGGTGGCCACGTCGGTACTGCCCGTGCCCCTATGCTGGTGGGCAGGTGGCGATCGAGCTCTGTATGTAGCAATCTGATTCCTGAAAGAAGGGAGATGAACCCATTAACACTGATAGGAAAAGAAATCGACAACCATTAGCTCAGTGCCATTCCATCTTCTGTGGTCGGTAAGAGGGATCCACGCTGACAACGTCGTAGAACGGAGTTCTCAACGTCATGACTGCCCCAACCCCTGGTGGGTTTCACGTCCCAGTGCTGGGTGCCTCGACTTGGTGACATGCTAATCTTCCGAATCCCCAAACGATACCAGTCTCCATATTGAGGAGAAGAGATTCATGTCGGGTTCACCATTTTCTATTTTTGATGCTTTCATCTAGGGACGCGCACATCCATCATGCAGGGGAGGACGCGCGGCTTGTAGCCCTACATTCCAACTTTCCAAAGGTGGGCACCATCCATTCCTTATTCAGGGATGTCATCTCCTTGATCGAAACTGGGATGATGGGATTTTGGTTCTTCCTTCCGTGGATTCCTCCTCGGAGCTCGTCACCTAGTTCGGATCTCCCTCATAGATTTAATACGTATTCGTGAATCTCATTCTCGATGCCATGTCTTCATGGAGACCAGTTAGTTGCGCTGCTTCCGTTGAGACACTCCAAGGGGTCTGGTTAGGGCAGCAATGTTCGGTTAGGGGAGTGGTCATGCTGAGGCGTCGTTAGAATGTCTTGACATTGGGGGATTGGCATGTCTGTCTTTTGTTCCTTATTATAGGGCTTCTTGAGGGCACGGAAGCCTGAGGCATCCCACATCGAATGCGGGGAATTGTATTCCATAGGCATGTTCTGAGGTTTTTTTCAGCTTCCCATGTCTAACACAGGGTATGCCGCGAGTTTAACGTCCAGTGGAGATGGACCAGACTGATCAGAACACTGAGAGTAGATTAGATAAAAGAACCCCCTGAAGGTAACTCCGATATTGGGGCCTGCACGTGGTCGGCTTCACATATACTGTGGAGTGGAATGAGGTGGCATGATCCCACCGGGATGTGGTGGCCCAGGTAAGAATCAAGATGGGTGATTAATTGAATGGGGTGGGGGTCTTGAACCTCGTGGAGGCTTCTAACGTATCCCCGTGACAAGGAATCAAAGTCTGTGTAGTCTGATGACATGGTGGGACACCCGAAAAGGCGACCCGTGAGAATGAATGCATGGATTGGACCCAGAGGGATTAGGGCCTCTAGGATAGGGTATGAGCTTCCTGAGGCATGTGGGATCGAGGGAGAGGTCAGGATGAGGCATGGTTTTTGGGCTTGAACCTCGTGGAGGCTTCTTATGTACCACGTCTTAGCACAGATCAAAGTCCCCGTAGTTTGGGTATACAGTTTAATGTCATGTGGGACGGGGGAATTTGTGGCTTACACTCTAAGGTGGCCCATAAAGGATGGTTGGGGCTTACTCTCTAAGGCGGCCCATAATGTTGGATGGGTTTTATGCTCTGAGGTGGCCCATAATGGATGGATGGGGCCTATGCTCTGAGGCGGCCCATAATGGATGGATGGGGCTTACTCTCTCAGGCGGCCCATAATGGTGGGGCGTGAACCTCATGGAGGATTCCTACTTACCATGCCTTAGCACAGATCAAAGTCCCTGTAGTATGGGTTGGAATGGGGCTTACGCTCTAAGGTGGCCCATAATGGTGGGGCTTGAACCTCGTATAGGCTTCCTACGTACCATGCCTTAGCACGGATCAATGTCCCCGTAGTTCGGGTTGGAATGGGGCTTACGCTCTGAGGTGGCCTATAATAGTAGGGCTTGAACCTCATATAGGCTTCCTATGTACCATTCCTTAGCATGGATCAAAGTCCCCGTAGTTCGGGTTGGAATGGGGCTTACACTCTGAGGCGGCCCATAATGGTGGGGCATGAACCTCGTGGAGGCTTCCTACGTACCATGCCTTAGCACGGATCAAAGTCCCAGTAGTTCGGGTTGGAATGGGGCTTACTCTATGAGGCGGCCTATAATGGTGGGGCTTGAACCTTGTGGAGGCTTCTTATGTACCATGCCTTTGCACGAATCAAAGTCCCCGTAGTTCGGGTTGGAATGGGGCTTATGATCTAAGGCGGTCCATAATGGTGGGGCTTGAACCTCATGGAGGCTTCCTACGTACCATGCCTTATCACGGATCAAAGTCCCTGTAGTTTGGGTTGGAATGGGGGTTACACTATGAGGTAGCCCATAATGGTGGGGCTTAAACCTTGTGGAGGATTCCTATGTACCATGCTTAGCATGGATCAAAGTCCCTGTATTTCGGGTTGGAATAGGGCTTACGCTCTTATGCAGCCCATAATGGTGGGGCTTGAACCTCGTGGGGGCTTCCTACGTACCATGCCTTAGCACGGATCAAAGTCCCCATAGTTCATGTTGGAATGGGGCTTACGTTATGAGGCAGCCCATAATGGTGGGGCTTGAACCTCGTGGAGGCTTCCTATGTACCATGCCTTAGCACAAATCAAAGTCCCCGTACTTCGGGTTGGAATGCGGCTTACGCTCTGAGGCGGCCCATAATGGTGGGGCTTGAACCTCTTGGAGGCTTCCTATGTACCATGCCTTAGAAAAAATCAGAGTCCCCATCGTTCGATGTGGTGCAGTTTAGCGTCATGCGGGACGAGGGTTGTCATGGTCGATTCTTGATCTAAGCCCATGTGAGTCATGCTTGGTGTGAAAAACAAGAGGAAGTAGGGACCTAATGATCATGTCATGAAGGGTGCGTCTATGGTAAGAGAAGAGGGGCTTACGCGTTGAGCAGCTCTTGGTGCCAGTACTTACTCCAGGATAGAGGCCCGGAGGCGAAAAAGCACAGAGGGAGAGGAAAGGGTAACGAAAGACCCATATGTCCATCCCCCCCCCTTGGTCCTTGGAATCGGGGAAGTACGGAGGTGCATGAGTGCTACCTTCCGCAAGAGAGGCTAGGAGCTTACACCAAGGTGGTTGCCCTTCCCCCGTGGAAAAACTACACTCCAAGAGGGAGGATATAATCCCATGTGGGGGGTGGTCACATTCCCATGGAGACGAGCGGTGTAAAGAATGTCCAATCTAGGGGGACCCTACATTAGAGGCATGGGGCTGGATCACAGTTTAACGTCATGTGTTGAGGACGAGGTGCATGAAAGTTTAATGTCCTACAGCTCGGACGAGGTGGGTTCGCTCCACAACCCTAGGACTTACCTGACCGGTTCCCTCTTCCCCTTGGGGGAGGGAAGGCATCAGCAAGGCCATGGTGAAGGGGGGTTGCAGAGCGAACCATCGAGGGGTCCACGTTTGCGTTTCTGTGTGAAGAAGAAATAGTCATTTGCGTGCCTATGCGAAGAAGAATAAGGCAAAGCAACGCAATGGGAAAAACCTCCCAGGGGACCTTGAGGTTACTTCAAACAAGCCTAGAAGCCCTTACGGGAAAACATCACATGGTGTGTATGCCCGATGTGTGGGCCCGGGGCATATAAAAGGAGGAGATCGGGTTCCTATGCAGGGAGGCAGCTGGGGAGCATCAAGGTGAGGGATCCCGGGGATTGCGCACAATGAAATGGATTGCGTGAAAATCACCAGGATGGCATGTAATTGGGGAAGAGAGATTGTGTGTGTCTATAACGAACACACGCAAGGGATACAAATTGCTCCTGATTGGCAAAGGTCGCACACAAAGGCAAGACCACACCCAGAGAAGGGATTGTGCACAATCGGACCATTTTGCGTGCAATGGAAAGAATTGCGCACAAGGGAGGAACCCTGAAGGGTTTGGAATTTTGTTTAATCCTCTAGGATTTCACGCAAAGGAAGATCCCAGGGCGAGGTGAAGCAAAAAGGATATGTACCTTAAGGTCATCTTGCACGCGCGGAAGTCCGATTTCACGCACGAGAGCCACTTCAAATTCCGCAACCCCGAAATGGAAAGTGTATTCTTCAAATTATAGGCCTTCATCATCATAGAATCTAGGTGGCGTGCGAAATTTGGCACGCCAGAGATGACGGCGCAGAACATTAGCTACGTGGGCATGGGCGTACAATTATTGTGCGCCTGCACCGGGATCTCTTCGCGAATCTCAGACCCCTATCGCTCGGCCCACGTTTTTTTCCGTGCATTCCCGTTTATTTCACGTAACACTTCTGGGCCCTCCGGAACGGGTCTCCGGGTCCGAATATAACTTTGCTGTGTCATTTTGAAACTTTCTTTTAGAATTACGGACTTTTCGGCATCAAAAACTAGTGCATTTTCTTTCCTATTAAATTGTGTTGTGTATTTATTATATATTATTAGCTATTTTATAAATATGTTATTTGGTTATTTCAATTTTTTATTAATCTTATATGTGGGTATAGTCTCCCGTTGGTAACACCCTTGACCCTCACTATTATTCAATGGCATCTTCCATATGGGGAGGTGGGAAAAAGGTCCCAGGAAATTGCATTTCCATACAATGGTCGAGTGGTCCAGGGTAGAAATAACTCATATAGTGGTATTAGATCCATTTTTTATCTTAACATTTAGGGATATTATACATATTTGATATAGGAATATTAAAAATCTTATGATAGAAAATGGGCGGGTTCACCATAAATACATTAATTCATGTCAATTCAAAGTTATAAAAGATTTTGCTTGTATTTTATTATTCTTTTCTTTTATGTTTGTATGATTTCACTGAGTGTGATGATCTTTTGTTTGTGGATTTGTGATTTATGGGTTTTTGTATCTTTGACTGTAGGAAAGATGACTGTGTACATGCATCATTCTTGGCACATAGGACACGAATCACATACACCTTCCTGTGTGTGATTTAAATCACTAATGATTAATTTTAATCAATTTAAATATCAAAAACACCATTTATTGTGTTTTTATATTTAAATTTTAATGTAATTATAGTCACACGGAATAATATCTTCCTCTGATGACAAGTCATGTGGATATTATGGAGGGATAATCCTTAGAGATAACTACGTGGTCCCTACTATAATGTATATTTACTGACCCCTAACAGGTTGGTACAAGTACTGGATTCCTTATGAGTTATCTTGATGTTAGTGTTTTTACAAAAATTTTAAAAAAATACATATTGGTTTTTCTTAGATAACAATTTGGTGTCATACTACTCAGTTAGAACCTAATGTTTTTCTCTAATGATAGTCATTTTTAATCTTTTAAATGGATTCTATTTTGTGATAACTATGCATTCCCTCATATTATGGGTGTGTAGAGACCCATATTACATTAATTCAGGTATTGTATGACTTGTTAATTAATCCCTTTTAGGTAAATTTGATTTTATTTTGGTTACCTAAAGTATCCAGAACAACATATATGGTGTTTTAACATATAGAATCTTGGTGGAATTTTATGTAATAAAACCAATTGATCATGGAATTATTTGATATGGATCATCATTTTATCATACCTCTATATGTATATGTAAATGAAATTATACTCCTTCACAGGGTAGAATCGTATAAAAATTCTTGGTAAGGACTACTTGCCTAGTGTAGGATAATATCATGGATATTGATGGATAGGAATATATGTAAAAGCATAGTCTATGGGAATTTTAAAATATTACTTTCTATTATGGAACACAACCCTCACCTGATTTTTTGTTATGAGACAAGACACTCCCTTTTACATTTATTATGGGTCATGACACTCCCTTATATATATATAAAAAAGACAAGGTGTTGGCCTAATTATTCTCTTATATGGATATTGTAATCCAATTGGAAGCTATTAAATTTGAATAATGTGGGTTTATTCTTGATCTAAGAAGATACATTAGGCTAGACTCAAGCAATTATATGATAACCCTAGAGTATGTGAATTGTGACTCATACAGTTCCGTCTCATACATGAGATGGGTGTTGTGGTGTTTTATGTGATAAATGGATTCTTTGAGATAAGATTTATGGGATATGTGGGAGAGCATAATTCCTTTTACAAGTAGTTAGGGTATTAGTGAGTCAAGATACAAACACTAGGAAAAAACTATAGAGTTGTTATCGATAACTTTCATTTCCCTTAGAGATAGGAATCATGGATAGATACTTTGGTTAAGAAATCAATGCATGAGAGGTTGTACCAGATATGTGATCTAGGTATGGTCATTCCATAAGATTCTATGAGTTAAATAACTTGGAGTACATTTGGTATCATGGTTAGGTTTTGAGGGAAATATTGGTGGGTTTCTGGGTCCTATATACTTCATGTTTAGTTCCCAATTAAATAATATATCAAGATCATAGATGGTCTAATTATGGATGAATAAAGAATGATTAGACAATTTTGGTTTTGATATGATTCTCAAGTCATGGGTGATTGTTTCATTGGCATTATCATAGGTGATGTTTCATCATTATTAGTAAAATAATAATCAATGTTATTTTGATTATATGAGATTGAGATATCATGTATAATAATCATTGTTTAGGTCCATGATCCTAGATTAGATGATACGTTACACATGGGATTGTGATTCAGGTTGTCAGACTAGGTGGTATGGTGGTGTACAACTATTCATTCGGATGAGGTAATATTTTTCTGTGAAAGTCACTCTTTGTGTCCATAATTTATGTATTATGGAAATTTTATGTGAAATATCGTAGCCAAAAGTGTTAATGAATACCTATAGGAATTTATTCCTATGTTTCATTAATAAGTAGAGGTATACCTACATGGTATATGATACATATGGAATAGATTGGGGTATGGAGTCATGGTCAATATTGATATGATCCTTAACAAGAAGCAATTGTTTGGATGAGTTTGGATTTGAAGGAGTGACATATAGGGGAGGTTAGAACCTGTTATTATTATTCTTTATGAGCAGATTGAGTAAATCCATTTGGTGGGGAATGAACCATTTGTCACTTTAGGGTGTGTCATTCATCATGAAGATAATTACAGTGGATTTCGAGGGTAATGTTCCCATGATTTGAGACATTTAGTGATTGATATTTCAATTTGATTATCAAGTATAAGGTTAATGGACATATCTGGTGATTATATATGGTGATGGATGAAGTGTGAGCCATGGAGATGTGTCGCTCATGTTAGTAGGGTTGTGGGTGTGATAAACCTGGTTATTAGATGGTTGGTATGGATCTTTTTCCAGTGTGTAGATGGACCAAATTTCATATGGTTTCTTTGATATAATATTTTGGGGATTCAAGTGTGTATTAGATGAAGTCTCTACATTGGCATTGGTCTTAGGATGGTTTTGGTGTAATTTTAGTGTGCAGGATTAGAGATGTACTGGTGCTCGAGGGGGATAATAGTGGATATTGTAAATGGTTGGTAATAAAACAATATAATTACACTTGGTATATAGTTTTAACATTAGTGTGCATGTTTGGATTATCTCAAGATTCCTTAAGATGTTAAAGGAACAGGATAGGTTGATAATATAGTCATCATCAGGTCGGGTCAATTCTTTTAAATAAATTTTTCTTATATGTGGATAGACCCGTGTTTTTATATATCATTAGTTTCGGTAAAATGGAAATTGCACCAAAATTTTCATTTGACCACTAAGGATATATTTTGGTAGGTATCTCAATGGGGCGAAGTATCATGGCTTGGAATTGGTCCTTATGAGTGGAGGTTTATTGTGGATTATGAGCCTAATGGTAAATCTGTTGATGAAAACATGGCGTCTCGAGTTAGGTGGATGTAGTTGAATATTTCTATTAGTTTAACATATAATAATGATTAATATATGGGTTTCTAATGAACAGTATTATGTGTTTTTGGAGTTTCACTATAGAATCTTTTTTGATGTTTTAGGGTAAAACATGATGATTCAATAAGGAATTAATGATTATGTTATGTTTATATTTATTTTTGAATAACCACCAAGGTTTCTTGGATATGTTAAGTTTTATGGTCTGGTGGTTATAATGTCCCATGCCATTATAATCCATAAATTCTAGGGGAAAATTGAATTTTTGGATCATGTGAAGAGTTATATTTTCTAGTATTTGGAAAGAAAATATAAGAGTTAGGACACCCAAGGTAATTTATTGAAATTATTTGAGCCTTAGGTGATGACTCGTGTTCTTTTGGGAGTTATTTTAGGCTAAGAAATGGGATAGACTGGTGTAAAGGGGAAACCCCTATAGGGGTATTGGAATACCCATATATAGCCACCCTTACATGGGAGACCCATACATGGTCATCTCTTTACCTAAAAAGGTCTTGGCTTATGTAATCCTCTTACTTGAGGGAAACCACTAACAAGGGGTGCCCCTTACATTTGGTAAATTCTCATATATAGGGTATCTTTATAAGGGAAATCTTTATACATGAAAAATCCATATACATGGTTTTACCACATGTTGAAAATTCCCTTACATTATAGAAAAAAAATCATATATGGGACTCCTTATATGGAAATCCACATTTATATGGAAATACCATATGTGAATCCCCATATGTTAACCATATGTCAACCCTTATGTGGACCCTTAAATGGGAATGAGAAAACAGTGTTTCTGTGTTTTTAAAAAATGAAATAAAAATGTTTAAAGTCTCTTCATATGGGATTTGGGGGTGTTTTATACCTCATAGAGTAGGGTATATGAGAATAAGGAAGGAGATATGACTCTCCCTTTGATTCATAGATATTTCTACCTTGATTATTTCTAAATCAAGTTTCATTTTATTTAGTGGTATTTTTTAGGTAAATATAACACCCTCTATTGATTCTTCCTCTTATTATTCCCATTTTCCTCACTTATTATTTATTCTTATCATGTGATTATTTTTTCTGATTTTAAGGGTGCATGGTGAAATCATCCTAAAAGATAGAATTTTTTCTTAGCCTATCTAAAAGAGGGCCCAAGAAGATGATCATATTAGGTTTCATGTTCATTCAAATAGGTATTTCATTTCCATTATATTATTTAGGTATTTGGATTCTTCATTGAAATAGATAGATTATATTTGAAGGATAAATTATCACTTTGTGTGTTAATGGTCTCGACTAATATCATGGGTGGTTCCCACCCCCTTGATCAATGATTAGACCTAAAAGAGGGACTTGTTTAGAAACTAGGTTTTATTCATAACCAAATAAAATTATAAATTTTCTTATAAATTGTAGTAATTTATTTGGATAATTAATTATATTTTTTTATAATTAATTATTTAATGTTTTTTTGTGAGTTAGGTCCACATGTGGGTTGAAGATGGATGTTTGGACTTTTTTGGGCATGCAAGATAGTTGGCAGGTTATGATTAAAAGGGAATGTCATTAATTGAGGTATGTGGCCCTTTTTTATTTTTCTATGGTTTATGAATTTTATTTGTATACCATGTGCTACGGGGTATCACCATTATGGGAAATAATCGCCTCTCATTTTAGTAAATTGATTCCTTCTAGATGAATTTTCTTATTTATATAAAATGATGATGGTTTGATGTATGTTCTAAGATCCAGTATAGCCCTTATTTTCTAGTTAATTCCTGGACTGATGATGGATATGTTATTGAATATAAACAAGTTCCATGTGACATGTAGACTTAGGAGGGGTGTGAATTGTATAAATATAGCAAACCTTGGTAGGATCCTCTTAGTTCACTGGATCTTGGATTAGTAATAAAAGAAAATGACTGGCTTGGGCAGGGAAGGATATAACTCTGAAATGTCATAGAAAATTTGAGGTAGCTGATTAGAGAGTGAGGTTACTATTTATCACCCAGTAGAATATGAAAACTAGATAGGATAGATCATAAGTATATTATCATAGGTTGGGTGAGTATAACAACCTAATATTGACTTTGGAAGTGTGATGGGAGATATAAATTATTTATAGGGTCATGCTGGTGATGCTTTGTCAATAGGTTCAATTCCATGATATGAATGTGAGGTTGTGAAGGGATATTACACACTATCTGTGATAGGTATGGCTTAATAGATGAGATTGTGGTTGAGGATCCCACATAGGTTGCTTTTGTTATGAAGAGACCTCCGGGATATCAGTGGGTTCCATAGATATATTGTAACCATAGAAAGGGTCAGTGTGAGAGAATATTTTTTTTAACCATGGGTTTCACCATATAACCTAAAGGTAAAAGGTGTTAGTTGGGGGTTGTTATAGTGATAATTTGAGATATTATGAGAGGTATTCCTGAAAATTTGGTCCTTATAAATGGATTTCCTCAGATTACCTCCCAGGAATCAGTTTTATGATTAATAACATATGATTTTCTAAGGATTAACACCTTAGAATCAACATTATGCCTAATAATTTATGTGTTTCTATGAATTTCATCCTTGAAATAATACTTATAACTAATAATACTTGGATCGCTCATTATTACCTCCTAGGGTTCTGTCGTTGAAAAAGTTTCTATGGATCATCCATGATTTTTTACTAGGGATCTTTAATTGAGACTAATTCTGTATATTTATCAAGATGTCCTCTTTGGTATTATCCATTGTGATTGATATTATGGATCACTTGAGATTACCCTCAGGGGATCATCCATTGATCCTGATACTATAGATTACTCAGGATCCCCTCATATGGATCATCCATTGAGACTGATACTATAGATGAATCAAGATTAAATCATGTGTATTATCAATTAATCCTAATAAAATGTTTTTCTTGGGATTACCTCCATGAAAGTTTACATTGATCCGGATACCATGGATCATATAGTATTACACCCTAATAATCAATCATTTATCTATATACTTGGGATTATCTTGGATGACACCTAGGGATCATCTATTGATCCTGAGGATGATAATATTCCACAGGATTACATCCAATGAATTGTTTCCTATACCTTTGATGATATGACTATTGAACCTGTTATTTTTTGGAATGATTATCCCATGTAATTAAATATACTCTGGTACTGGACGAATGAAGTATGGTTGATCTTGAGTGTCATGTTAGATCCGGATAATTGATAGTGATTATTTTATTGACACTTATATAGATATTTACTTATTTTCTTAATATATAACTTGTGCATACACTATGTTTACTGGTTATGTTTGGGGCGCCATTGGTGGTTCCCTATTGAGTTTTTCTCACACACTAGTCTGGTGGTCACAAAACATGAGAAATTATACCAACATAACTGATCAAATGTTAAAGTAAGTAAAATGCAAGGAGTTTCTTGATTGAGTGAGAGATATCTAGTAGTGCATAGAAAATGGGAGGTTATGTAGCTTAGAGATAATAGTAGGTCCTTTTTTATGTTGTTTATTTTATATAATTTATTAGTGTTAATATCCTAGTGACCGATCAGTTGTTGTTTTTTGTAATGACTATGAACTTTTATGATTATATGTTGTTGTATTTTATTTGTTATATCATTTTTTTAATTATCTATTATGTCTACTCTAGTGTTTGATATAGATATTATTTAGTTATTTTCATTTTTTCTCACTCTAATATAAGGGAATAGTATCCCCATTATAACACTTTATACCCTCGCTTCTAGTCAAAAGCCTCTAGCATATGGGGAGGAATGCCTGAGGCTTCATAGAGACCACCATCCTAGACACCAATCCAGTGGTCTGAGGTAAAGGGATATCATATGGTTAAAATCTCACACGTTACTAAGAAAAACCATTTATCATATTAACATGTGTTCCTATAGACATTGATCCCAACATACACCCATTGAGCTCTTATAGGAGTAATACCTAGCTAGGAATAATTCAGGGGAACACTAAAATGTGCTTAATCTCAACTCGCACATCACACATCCTCAATTTCTAACATAGCTACCAAGGATCCTCTATAAACCCAATAAATCACAAAGATAGGGAAAATAATCAAGATCATAAATTACTAAACACTCATCTTATAACTAAAACCCCCTCTAACAAATATCACCTTTACTAATAACACATTGTAATTGTAAATACATATAGAACCATAAAACATTTATTCTCTTAACAATAGAATTCATTCATGAAATATATTTTCAATAAACTTTAATAATATCAATGGTGATACAAATAACCTAATAAACAACTAAAAAACGTACATTAATATAAACAAATTTTTGAATATTAAACATATTTTAAACTTCACCTAAAAATTCATTAAAATCCACAAAAATACTAAAAAAAATATTCAAACACATTTTCTTCTAGGGGTATATTTTAGAAATTAGTTCATAAATTTCATTTAAAATTCAATTTTATAAAAATACAGCATCTTTTAAAGAATCACTTAGAAATTAATTTGGCCCAAAATAAGTCACTGTTATTTTGATAAACACCATAGACGTAATGAAAATATTTCTATAAATGTAATAACAAAATACCTTTGAGATTAATTTTATGTAAAACTAAAAAATCATAATGGAATTAGAAATCAATCATAGTATCCAAAATTTTGATTTGTATAAAGAATAATTAGACCAAAAAACATTTATAAAGATAAGACCTGAAGATAATTTCAAAATTAATTACATAGAGAAAATTAATTTCAAATCATTATATGGGTGAAGCCTCTGAAAAATGAATTTGATTTAGAGTTAGAACTAATGTTCACAACCTTAAAACACTAAAATCCCCAAAAAAAAGTTAGTTTCTCCCTTGATATAGAAAAACAGCTAATATTACATAAACCTTAATTGAGAACAATATTAGAAGAATATGTGGAAAATAAAAAAGGGAAAATGTAATGGAAAAATATATAAGTCAATTGTACCTTGAAATTTATATATTAGATCATCTATTGGTTTAATGGTATATTAGGATGGGAAATTCTCACTCCCTTAGGTCATGGGTGTTGGGTAAATTTTGTGTATAAGAGTTCTTCTCCAACTATTTCAAGTATTTAACAATAACATTATAATTATTAAAAATGGTAATAATAATAATATTCCAATTTTTATAAATATCCATCTACAAATATAATTATATATAATAACAATAAAATCAGTAATAATTCACCATTCACATGTCTATTACATATAACAAAAAATTATACTATTATTTATATAATAATAATATAACACCACTTTACCCATATGTATTCATTAACCATAAACTAAAATATTGGAAATAATATTTTCAATTTTTTTATCCAAACACAACACCCTATGAAATCACTATAAAAATATATAATTCAATTATATTGGGTTTAAGGAAGTCAAGGCATGAAAAATAAAAAATTTTAGTGATACTTCAAGGAACTATGATTAAAAACAATTGTTAAGAAATTTTTTTCTAACAATTTAGAACTACTAAAAGTGACAAAATCAACACACATGGTCAGTTCTCACAGTCTCTATGACTAAGAATCAAAATGTGGAACTCAATAAAAATTTTAATGACCCATAATTTCCACTAAATTTGAAAAATAATAAATCATATAATTAATAAGAAAAAAGGTTATCATAGAGATCCTTGTGAAATTTCTATCTATTTTTTCCCATTATAGAGTCCACTTTATCATTTGTATAACATCTTCCCAAAGAGATATTATAAAAGATACAATAGTTTCTTTGAATGTTTTAATAATATACTGTATAGTTAGTAAATACAATGTTTGTGTAATATTATTATCATTATTTCCTTCCAAAACGGTAGAAAGAAAATAGATGAATTTTTTTTAGGTATCAAAAGTTGTTATCTTTAAAAAAACATTGAATATGTATTCATCAGATACAATTTTATTTGATAAATATTTCCAAATTTATATATTTGTAAGAAAATAGTTAATCATAGATTTATCAAAAATATTATCTATTGATGCAATAAAAATATCAACTTTTATTAAATCATTTTATTTTAAAACCATTCTTCTATAAAAATTATAATTCTCTTAGTAAGTAAAATATAAATAATTAATTTTTTTTCTATTTTTACTAATATGTTCAAGTAATTGTATAATAATTTCACTGTCCTAAAATATTAAATAATTGAAATGTAGTTTAATATGTTTCCATAATTCATAGAAATCGATATCATTCCCTTTTTGGACTCTATTTACAATATAAAACCTAATTGATAATTCCCCTCCCCCAAAAAATGTAATATACAAGAGATAAATTTCATGGAATTAATAAAATAATAATTTTATTTTCTTTATATGAGCTAATCTATCTTATTAGTGTGTATAAGTTATGGTCACTTCTTGTATTATCCACTGGAATAAAAATAAAGGACTATATTATTCTCCTACCATGTCATATCTATATGATTGTAATCCCACAATATTTTTAAACTTCATTTCCATAAATGATTAATTTCTTTATAAATTCACAGTTTTCATGTTAAATATAGACATAAAAAATCTAGAACAATCATCACTAAAAATTTAAAATGTACTTTTCATTACCAATGGTGGTTATAGACTGAAAATAATTTATATACCACTATTCGTAAATTATAAAAAAAATTCTATTTAGTATTAGGAAAATATTTCTTAAGTATTCAAATTCTCAAACATATAGTGTATTTATCATCATTTTTATCCCTACTGGGAAATAGTTTAACTTTTTAGTTCTTTAATTCTCTTATAACTTATGTGTCTAAAATGATTATGCCTGGTATAAATATACACTAAAAATACTCATAAATAAAAACTAAATATAACCTTAATAGTTACTCACATATATGTCTCTCTAAAAAAACACACCCTTGGATGGAAAAGCATCTCCTTCCTCCAATAAAAGATTTTATACATGTATATTTTTTAAGTTATATAATTTTTCTACAACTTTTAGGTTTATAAAAAAAATCATTCAACAGAATGATACTTCAATAGATAAAATCTTGATCAATAGTGTCATTTCCTTTTTATTTATACATGCTGAGTTTCTTATCTATAACTATATATCATGATTATTAATTTTCAACATATTTATGAGTAAATTATTATTACATGCAAGATATATTGTGTTTAAGTCAATACCCCATGTAGCAATATCAAAAAATAGATTTTCTTAAAATAAGGGTTTTAAAAAGATCATTAAGAGTTTTTTTGCAATGTTTATTCCCATAATGATGATAATATCACTTAATGTTCTCCATATTTCCAAAAACATATTATAAAATTTTCCCTTTTTGAATCATACCTTCTCATTTAAATGATTATTTTGATGTTTATACATTTTCATTGAGGATTGATAAAGGCTATCTCCCTCTACCACGAGGAACCTAGATTTATTTTACATGAGTCTTTTTTACCTCCTGGTGGTTTTTATATTCCTCTATAATTTGGAATCATAAATATAAATCTTTAAGGGAAATATATTCCTTCATATTCTTCATAGATTGTATTAAATTATTTCAAGAATGACAGAGCTTATCGGTGATGGTTATGGAAATGTTGAAATCATAATTATTCATTTTTTTCTACATTAAATGTTTGAAAAAGCTACTTAATTTCAAAAAATTACTCTATGATTGACCAACTATCTACCATCATATTAAAAATAAATTGTAATATCCAAAAACAATTTCTCATTACATCTGAATTGATAAATTTTTTCCAAGGCTTTCTCTTTGATATCACAAGGTTTTGATATAAATCCAAGAGATACATCATGTTTAATTTATATCCTTGACACATAAGATAAAAATTCACTAATATTTTAATTTTTATTGAAACATAAAGTGTATCATCATCAAATAGATGAGGCATGGTATTTTAATAAAAATAGACCAATTTGAGAGTATTGACTAGTAAGTACATCCTAACCCATCGTATTTTTTAAAAAAAATAATCAAATTGATCCACCTTTATAAATTTTTTGTGGATTCCCATTCCATTATTTAATATTTTAATCTACACTTAATATGAATTAAAATATGATAAAGAAATATAAATTTGATAAATCATAAGGTTATATTTAGAGACTGCAAGGGAATATTACAATGTTACTCTACATTAGAGTATATTCCCTCCCAGTATGTCCATACTACAAAAGTATGAAAGTGAAACCAATTTATTATAAAATTATGGAAAATAAATCATCACTGGTAATTAGTATTGATTAAACCTTCAAGAACATTCAATATAAGATAGTATAATAGAAAAAATTTCTATTGTTTCAATACAATTAAAAATATTTTATTTTTGTATCATACATGGTGATAAGTGAAATATGAAAACATAATCTTAACAGAACCATGTAGTGTGATCACATGTGTGTGTGTTGAGTGTGTTATGCACAACCCCTTTATAGGAATTTATCAAAAAACTATTTTATTTTTGAATAGGGATAATGTGTGACCTTATAAACAGTGGACCTCCCTCACATCAATTTTACATAAGTAACTCCAAATCATACGTCCTTATATTCCTATTTTAAATAAAATATTAATTAATATTTTAATATTTTAATATTTTAATATTTTAATATTATTATTATTAATTACATATAGGAACGTATTTCTAAAACTAGAAAACATGGAGACTATGTGGAAGGAAAAGGATGAATGGCTAGAGTAGTCACTAAAAATATCTTTGGGGATTGTATTTAGTGATCAATGAATTATATAAAAAAACAAAAAAAAGATATAGTTTTACCTTTCCATGTCCCCTCAATCCTAAACGCCAATATTCTCACCATTATAATAAATGCTCATGTGTTTCACTACCAAATACCAATTCATATCACATGGTTTCAATTCAAGATATTATCTTGGAAACTCACCTTTAATAATACAACCTTACCACAGGGTGTTACCTCAAGTTATGGGGACCATGTTATCATCGATTTTCAATCGTCTTTTCTTCCCATATCTCACATTATTCTACCATTTCTGTCCCATATCACCCAATATTTTTACCACCACCATCTATAGTAGCCTGTATTCATACATCGTAATCTATTTTCATCACCCCACCCCCTCTGATCAAATATCAATTACCACCCACTGTTCACTTTCCTTTGAAATAAAATTAATCAATCGCATGTCATTTCCACCATTCCAACATCGTGACCTCTTTTTGGTGATGTCTTTTATCTTGAAACATGATTTATTTTTTAACTTCACTTTTTTATTAATTCAAATTTTGTATATTTAGGACACATATTTGGAATTTGATTTATTATTCATACACTTACAATAAAAATAAAAACGATCTATTGTTGATAGTACAAAAATATATTTTTGATTTTTACCTTCTATTTGTCTTTTTCTAATGGTATTAGTATTCTTTTGTAAGTTATAATTATTATTATTTTATGAATACCTTATTGTTTTTATTCCTAGAATTTTATTCATATCTTTCGAAGAAGTTTTTTTATTTAATTGTAATTAATTTATTAATCGTTTTATGATTTTCATATCAAATTATATCCAATGTGAAATCTTAAATTATAATTAAGATGTTTTCAATTAACATGGAAAAAGTCCCAAATTTTCTATGAATTATAATTTAGAAGTATTTGAAAATAATGAGATGAAATTATGAAGGATAAAATAGTGGAGAAAGAGAGAAGATAATTTTTACTCTAACACTCAATGGAAGATACTCCTTCAGGATTTAAGGGTAAATGAAGATGGTAATATCCCTACACACTTGGGTTGTGGGTGTCAAACAAATTGGGGTTGGAAGAGGTATTTACCCCTTCTAGTAAGTATATTTTAACAATAGTAATAATATAAAATTTAAAAAATAATAAAATATAACTTCTTATTGGTAATATTCAACTTTCATATTTACATATAATAATAATAACAAAGATCACACATCAATATTCCCAAGTCAATTATCAATCTTATATAATTATATAATAATAATGATAATGATAGTATAACACCACTTTTCACATATATTTTCTTAAATCATAAACCAAAATATTTGAAATGAATTTCTATAAAAAATATAAAAATAAACACCCTATAAATAAGTACAAAAGTATAAAAATAAATTACGATGACTCTCAAGACTTTGGGATGTGAACAATTTTATCTAATGTGACAATTCCAGGAAGAATGAATAAAAATAAAGGTAGGGAAAACAATTCCTCTAACCATGTAGAGATATTTCTATGAAAATATAACCCACATAGTTATTATACATGATCTATAATTCCATTTATCTAATGGTGTAACTCTTTTCAATATTATATGTTTCAAAAAATTTCATGAATTATGGAAATATTAAATCGTATATATAAATTAATAAAAAAAGGTACATTATAATTCTCCCTACAATAATACATTTCACCCCCCCAATACCCCCTTAGGTTTTTGTTATTTGGGAAAAATATAAATTTGAATTTACCGATAACTATTATTTTTGATATCATGTACTGAAAAATAAAGTTAAATTTACTTGTTGAATAATAATACAATTCAAAATACGCCATTCATCAATTTATTCACATGTGTTTTTTCTCCAACATAAAAATTATCATGTTACTTATCAATTAAATATAATATATCTATATAGTGAAAAACCATATCCCATATGGGTATATCCCACCATAACATAAAATCAAATAATCAATCACATGACATAATAGTTTTATTACGAAAACTGTCACCAATTAATAAAATTGAAACACCTATTTTTCTAAAATATACATATATTTTGAAATAAAATTATTTTTTATAAAACAAAAACTAATCAAACACATTCATTACGTATAAATCCCAAATATGAAAACCCATTTTTTACTTAAAAACAAATGATGAAACAGAAACCCAAGGTACTGGATCAATACAAATATCACACTTTTTGTGTTCATGGTGATAGAAGCAGTGATTACAAACCAAGTAGCATGCCCTATATTTCTATATAATGTTTGTAAGAATTCGTGTTCTATATGATAAGTTTAATATCAAATGAATTTTTAATTAATGTTTAGTGGATATTATAAATTTTTAATCAGGGTTCTAAGTGGAATTTAAAATGTTCAAGCATCTTAAAATTTTTTTCATTAGGTTTGAGGCTCAGGATGTGCATGGGGTGCCCAAGTAAGCCTCAAAGTATTTTAGGCAAGATTCGGATGATTTTTCTGTTTTTTCCAATTTATATGGTTTTTGTTTACATATATTTGGAGAAATTTGGAAGAACCTCAATATTTTTTCACATTTTAGTTCAAATCCTATAGCACACAATTTACTTTCTTGGTTAGTTCATAATTTAGGGTAAACTGTGCGAGATTAATGAAAAATTGTGCATGGTGGAAGTGGCTAGGGTCATGGAACATTTTTTGACATAATTAGAGACAAACCATGCACATTGTTACAGAAGGTTTCATATTTAAATTCATTGTATGTTCATTTTTTTCAAACCGTGTTGTATAATTTTGTGAGGGGGAGGTTTTGGGATGGTGTTTACTACACATTTTGTGAATGGGTTGAAAAAACGTGTAGCCAGGCCATGTTCCCCTTAAAAATTGGATTTTACCACTTTTCCCATAAAATTTATAACTAAAACCCTTTCCTTTATTTCCACATCCTAAACCTTCAATCCCCCCATGAACCCTCCATATCCTTTCTCTCCTCCTTGTTAATCTCTCTCACTTTATTTCTCTTTCTCTTCATGTCTATTTCTTCTTCCATATAAATCATTTTCAAGCTGGAGGTAAGTATACGACTCTATTTCGTTGTCCCTCTATTTTCCCTAATTTATTTATTATCACAAAAATTATTATGACTGATTATCCCACTGGATAATGGTGTGATCTTCCCAAAATTATGGGACTCTCATGCTTCTTCATGAGAGGTTGTCTCGGGATGAAATCATTATGTCATCACTGGTCATTTTTTTATAGGAATGTAATCATGTCTGATTTTCAAGGTTTTTTAGTTTTATTTATTATCTTATGTCATGGTTTTTTTATTTGATAGATATTTGGTCTTATTTAGTGCATGTATGTTTTAAGGGACCATAAAAGGTTCATTGGTATTGACTTGGGTAATATGAGATTATATGGTGAGTGTTTTTTCATTTTTGTCTAAGTTTTTGAAGTTTCATAGTTTATTGTAAATTTAAAATTAGTTATAATTTGTTTATAATTAATTATTTTTTTTAAATATTATTTACGGTTGTGGATAGTTTGGCTATTGGATGACGGTCTTAGTTGATCATGGGAGGCAGTTTGTTGCGCTAATTATTAGAGTGGAAATATTTCTTTATGGTAGATGGTCCCTATTTATATCCAAAGGCATTTCGTACTTTTCATGGTTCTTGGGTTTCCTATCATGCCGACGTGATATTTATTGACCCTATAATTTAAATTATTACTTTAATTTTGGTTTCTCTCTATAATAACCTTTTATACAAAATGAAAATAGGTTTCTTAAAGGGGTTCCAAATGAGATTCCTAATTTGGGACTTAGACAGAATGAAATATTTATATAGAAATAGGAAATAAAACATTTTAATTAAATGAAAAATCCTTATAAATGGTCAGAGAGATTACATAATTTGAACACGTTTATAAAATAAATTCATTTATTATTAAAAGTGAGTTGGGACTAATATTCCTTATGTGTTAACAAACTAATGATAAACGGAGATTCAAATGGAATGCATTAGTTTTGTAATAGAACATTAAATGGATAATATTAATCGGTTAAAATGATGGACTTCCATGTAAGGGTATATAAGTTAGAGAATAATGTTAATATGATAAGTGGGTAACCATGTTTTAAATATCAGAAAATAAATGTTATATTTTTAATTCATAGTTTGTAAATTAAATTTTAATTTTGATGTGAATTATCCAGCATTAAAGTGATAAATTAGATAATTGTGATAAAAGATTAATAGTGAAATGATAAATTAATTTTTAACATAAATTGAGATGTCCTTTATAAATTCTTATTTACGGGTAATGGAAACACCTTGGAAATATTATGGTATATGATAGAGGGAATTTCGGGATGATCTACCAGATTCGACCTGAAACATGTTGTTTGGGAATGCTAGGATGAGTGCCTAAATTCCACATGGAATATTATTCTGAATTCTAGAATTATATTTATGTATTACCCTTGATACCATATGTTTAAGGATAATAGGGTGAATATTTGAATACACATGACACATCATATTTTTGGAATTTTGACACGAGTGTTTGAATTCATGGGGAATATCGGGATGAGAGCTTAGATTTTTTGTGATACACTATGATACTAGGGAATTCTAGGTTGAGTGCCTAGATTTTGTGTGATTATTTATGGAGGTTCATTCATTTTGAAATTCTCAGTGACACCTCATAATTTTTTGTGGTAGGTATGACCCAATCATGGGGGTCACCATGGAGCCCAAAACATTGGTAGATTCATTTTTTTCTTACGTTTCTATTTATATATTCAATCAATCATTTTATTTCATCTGCATAATTTTAGTATGAATTATATGAACATGATTATCAAATATTTAGGGACACCTTTAGTGGTGGACTATTTAGTTGTACTCACACCCTGTTCAGGCCTCTATGGGACCTGGGTACCTGAGGACTTGAAACCTTTTTACATATGTGGTCTACCAAAACAGACTAATGGCTTAGTGATTTTTTGTTCATCTAAGATGGAGCATGGGTGTTTCGGACCGGGGTTTGAATAAAGACTATTTTTTAAGACTATTCCAGTATTTTATTTAAGTTTTATTTGTGTTTAATGTGCATAACACATGTCATGTTTTTATGACAACCTAAAACATTGTATTTAGTTTTAATTTTGGAATATAATTTTTTATTTTGGATTATTTCTAGTGATTGACTTTTAATCATTTATTTAGATTATTTATTTGAATTTGTATGTTTCATTTTATATTTTTAGTTATGGTTTTACTCTGATAAGTGATTATAGTCTCCACATAATCTAACCATAGACCTTAATTTCTAGTTTGTATCCTCTAGGATATTGGGATGTGTGCTTGTAGTCATGTGATGCACTGACTCATGGAACTGAATTGGAAACTTATGGGTAAGGGTGTTACAAATTTGTATCATAATTTTTTTTCATTTATCATACTATTATTTCATAGTTGTATGGATAATAAAAATGTTTAAAAAGTTTGTATGGATCATTTACCTTGAAATACCCACCCTACAAATGAGGTAGGTCCATATTTCTTGGGATGGTATTTTTATTCATGTTGTTCAATTTTACAGTTGATCTAATTTCACCTCATGGGGTGAAATTTATTATGTGGTTTTTCACTTATGGTTCCTTATACCAAGGCCTATTATGGGGATATATACTATGTCCATGATTCATATCAAGAATTTAATATTCATGTGTGTGATTTATTTTGATTGATATTCTTCTATGGTTCAAATATATTGATGTTTTATTTGTTGTCTTTTATTTATTTCTATTAGTGAATTATATCTACCTATGAGTTTAAATAATTTATAATGGTTGATATTTAATGTTAATGAATACATTTATATGGTTTATATATAAGGTTTTAGTGGAATTCAACTTGAATAACTGCTTACGAGAATCTGGGATATATTAGAGGAAATAAATCAGTTAAAGTAATAGTTTTTTTACTTAAGATTCTGGAAAAAAATCATATTTATTTTTTCCACTTTAACATGATAGTGTAATTATATATAACAAAAATAGGGGTTTTAATTTCTAAACAAATGGTGATCATACCAAACTTATAATCATGCTAAATGTGATATATTTTTTTGAAATTTGAATCCTTAGGTAAAAACTATGAAGGTTAATTAATGTAAAATAAAAAAGGGTGGGACACTTAGGAAGTGTGATGGTGTAAGGAATTTCTTCTATGATTAATTTACAAATGGTTAGATGGGTCTATTGATATTTCATTAATTATGTGACATCCTCTATTGGTTCTTTTTCATCGGCTGTGATGATCTGATGGGTAGTGACTTCTTATGACATTAACGATGTGTTCCTAACCCTAGAATGGGTTTTATAGGTTAAATATGAACCTATGTTTGATAATCAGTGGTAGTTTTATAGATTATTGGTTATTTTTGACCGTTTAATGGTTTTAGTTTCTTCATTAGAGTTGTGACATTGGTATTAAATGATGTGTGGACTACGTGGGAGAGCCTAGTGGCCTTTTCATAAAGTGTGACTCCAAGTATGGGAGTTAATGTTTGGTGGCCTTTGGGATATTTAAGGGAGAATCATGAGAAGGGTTTTATGTGTATCCATCATAGGTGTGCTATATTAATTTTTGAATTATAATACAATCAATTTATTTCCAGTGCATTCGGTCTTCTGGTTAGTTTCAGAAGCGTAGGCTTGTTTGGATGCCTAGGCAGGGTAACATCAGTATATGTGGTATAGAACTGATGGTATGATTTGGATAATATGTGTGGTTCCTTTGGTCCTAAACACACAATGTTTGTAACACCCTCATATTTTAAAAGAATAAATTTCTTGATAATGTAAATTAAATTCAAAAACGAGCATAAATGAACTATGACATATTATTATTTAAATAAGGTCAATATAACCTTGTCATTAATTTGGCTGGTATAAATATAATTAAATAATTTATGAAATATAGATAAATTTCATGATCAATATAAATCTATTTTCAAATTCATAGTAAATAGAAACAAAATTTTTAGTAAATTCATTTTATTCTTCAAAAATACATTTTCTTCAAAATTGATTTAATTTACTTTTGTCAGTTGATAAAATAATAAATTAAAAAAAATTGTGAATGGTATTTAATAAAAAATATATCATTTTTGAAATCATAATATCAAAATTAACTTATTGTGAAATTTTAATATTTGTCTAAAAAGATTGATTTTTCAATGAATAGTGAAAAAATTGATTTTTATTGAAAAATGTATGTTATTTTAAAGTGTTAAAAAAGTTATATTCATTTTTAGATTAGTTTTAAAAAAAATTTCCAATGTAATTATATATAATCCAATTATAGTCTTTTAAATGATTTTTATAAATGAATGTGGTATAAAATATTATAAATAAAAGTCGTTTTTTATGAAAACCAACTTTTCATCAAATTTTGTGGCTTTAAACATAAATTAATAGCATCTAATAAAATATTTAAAATCAGGAAATATTTATAATATTTCTTGAATAAGGAGTTAAAAGTTTATTGAATAATTCCACTACTTTTAATTCATTTTTTTTGGTAACCATTGCAACTAATTTTTACTTTAATTAAGGGTAAAAATAATGTGATAAGGACTAAAAACGTAAGTATAAAACATGACTTATTTTTATTGAAGTGGTATATTTCATCCATAATAATTGAAAATTGTAATATATGGCCTTTCATTTCCATATCCCATTATTGTTACCTCTATAATATTTTAATTAATGGAAATCCAAAAATATAATTTTTTCCTTTCAGTAATTATAAACCTTTTCTAACATAGTTAAAAATAAATTATGATTTATTATAAATATTATTTTAAAATAAAAATAATTTTTTTACCATGTGAATTTATTTATACTTTTTAGAAATTAAATAACTACTTTAAAATCTTATGCAACCTAGATTGAGTATTTATTTAACTAATGGAAAATAAAATAAAAGATTTTAAAAATATTAAAGTTAATATAATATGGATGAATTTTTTTGTTCCAAAAAAATTATAATAAATATATCATGTTATATTAGTGTTAATGTAATATTTTTTGTATTATTTTTCTATCAATTACTTTTCATATTCAAATTAATTTAATAGTTCCAAAATTAACATTAATGATATTTTATAAAAAAATAATACATTAGTAAATGATTAAAATTTCTAAAAAATTATTATATTATTCTAGTTGATTGGTATTTGTTTATAAATAAAATCTCGGTATATTTTTTACTATTTTTTTATAGTAAATATATTAACCCTAAATAGTAAAAACAATATTCATTTGAAATTTTCAAAAAAGGTTAACATGAGTTAAAATAAAAAAAAAGTTGAAACATCACCCAAACTTGTAAAATTTTTGTTATATGAGATAATTTCAACTAAAAAATTAGTTATATTATAATACTAAAAATTTTGATCCATTTTAATGTGAATATTAATTTATGTTAATTAAATATATTAAGAAATTTTGATTGTGTCATACCCTCACTTATAAAGGGTATCCTCATCTCCTCTTTTATTCACACTTCAAAGACCATTTGGTTAATCCAATGCCTGAAAAAATAAATTCCTAAAATCCCTTTCTACGACCAAATTGGATTTTTTCATCAAAAACCAACCTATAAAACCTTATATCATAAACCCTAAGAAGGTTTCCAAGAAGAGGTATAATTATTAATCAATAATTTACATTTAATTTCTTTTTATACTACCTTAAAATATTATTCAACCATTCTGAAATAAAAACCCATTATTTTCTATATGTTAATATTTTATTATGTTAATGTGACGCTTCATATTTATCTCATCTACCATAAAATGTGAAACAAAACCACCATTCATGTGTATGACGGACTACCACCTTGTGAACCAATGTAATTTGTTTTCCATAACCTCCTATTAGGGATGGTTTTAAAGATTAATTTAATTTATATATATTATATTCATGAACTTTTTATCATTATTAAAATTTAATATATAATTTACATTCTAACCATCTAATTTGCTGAAAAATGATAAAAGTTTTTATGCGTACATGTAGACTATCCCCTCCACGAAGTGATGTGGTTTATTTTTAATCATCACATCACATGGATGATATATATTTGTATATTTAAAAATTAATATAGTATTTATGATAAGATAGTAATTATTAGAAGATAAAATAACACTTACCTTCTTTCCATCATGATCATTGATGAATAGAAATGTTACTCATGCATACATATGACCTATTATCTACATGATTGAAATGTTTTTCATTTTTCATAACCATATTTAATGATTTGTTACATAATTATAATTTATTAAGAAAAATGATAACTATTATAAAATAATTATTATATAAATGATGTAATAATGACCTTATTGGACATAGTTATCCTACTATAGTCAATTTGAACATATGAGATGAATATCGCCCAAATACCAATGTTAACTTAATTAATTATATAATTGATTATAACATTGAAATAAACCGAATAGTAAATTTGAAAAAGGTTATTAGGTGAGTAAATAAATAATATAATTTAATTATTTAGGAATATAATTAACATATATGACAATTCAAACTCAAGGTAATGGAATTATGTTTTAAAAACATTTTAAAATTTTCCCCTTCCAAATTTTTTCATCCATGTTATTCTGAAAGTTTCAATAAAATTTATATTTATTCTTTAATGGATGATAAATTTAATTTTTGTCTTTATAATACCTTCTATAAAATATTTAAAAAATTAATCTTTTTATTCTTTTACAAAATGTACATTCTTATAAGAATCCCTTTTTAAAGTTTATATACCTACTCTTTTTCTTCCTTGCCCACATTCTTCTAAATTTTTCTAGAAAATTATTCTTTATGACTAAATTGTTTAAAAAGGTCATTTTTACCATATTGGAACATGTTGAATTTTTTTTTTAAATGAAATATTTTTTTATATTTTTTATAATAGACTCTCTTGTAAAAAAATATTAATCACCAAAAAATCACATCAGTCATGGTTGTTGGTATTTACTACAAAACTAAAGTGGAAGATGAATGAAAATCTTTCTAGTGGAATATGTGATGTTCTAGTTTATTTGAAATTATCTAATTGACTTGTTTAATAATGATTATGGTGATTTTGGGAACATATATTATATTATATAGATAAAATTGATATTGAAAAGTGGTTTGGTGATTAAGGGAGTTATTATATTTTAAAATAAGTTTTCCATTTTTTGGAACCATATATTGTTAAGGTAAATGGTAATATTTTTGGATACTATAGTATTTTATTTAATATATAATGGATAAAAAATATTTTAGAAACATTATAATTTTAATGTGGATTTATGGTGATTCATTTTCTTTATGAATAATAAAATATTTTAGAGATTATATTACTAGGGTATAAATTTTTTTTGGGTACATGAATTTTTGAGTGGCTAATGTTTATTGAATATAAATAATAAATTAATTTTCAATGAATATGTGGTAATATCCTGTAACGTCCCGACCTGGCCCACCAATAAAACTGTGGTTGGACCGGTCGCCACATGACCTCATGTGCGCCTCCACGTACGCCAGATGCTGCCAACTAGCAATGAGGGTCTAAGGATAGTAAATGGGGAGACTATACCCTCATTTTAGAGTTCAATAATAGAAAAAGGAATTAAATATCAGAAATGGTATAATAAATTAATAGGAAGCAAAAGGTAGATTTTATAAATCTTATACAAAACAAATGGTCAACGCTAAGTTATACAGCAGATGTATGCATGACATGCTAATGATACAAAGGTATAAAATAGTGAAAAAAATATAATGCTTTACATTTCAATGCATAAATAAATAAATAATGACTCAAATCTCCATAGGAGATCTCCTAGAGCATCTCGAGCCTCTGCTCGGTCCTGTGCTCTTAACTCCCAAGTAAATGAAAACAACATAGTCATGCAACCAAATAGAATATACTGGGGTACCCAATGAAATGGTGGCCCAAGTAGGGTGTGAGATATAAATATTAGTAGGCCGGGACCATTGGTGTCTACCCCAAACTAGAAATTTAATAAATAACTTATAACATGTGAAGGCGTGCATAAATTAAGTAAACGGTACAATGTAACTATATACCCAAGTACCTGCTTCAGCCCTCAACTAGTGTCTGGACCTACATGATACATTTTTCATACATACTAAATATTCATTACATAATCATTCTTCGTTTATTAATTATTCCAATCTTAATAAATTATGAATGTCTTGAGATTCGGACTACACCCAACATCTCCTATAATAGTCACTCACCAAAGATGTCTCCAAAGAGCATCTAACTAATCAAAGTAAAGACCAATTCTAATCTTGTTCTTTGGCTTGGATAACGCATCATAAGTTATTCAATTCAACCTTTCAAATACTAGGTCTAATCCTTTCAACTAAAAGTGGTTCACCCAATTCATAAAAATTCTGAACCCTTTCTCATAATTATTTCACAAATCATCATGGCACAACAGCCTTCATTAACCATTAAAATCATTTCATGCATGAACAATTGGACCCACAGTCCATTGTTAATTAATGGTAGTAGAAAATCATGTCTGGAACCCTCATGAGTATTCAGAGCATCATTCCATGTCAACAACCCATGGGTATTTGGAGCATCAGTCCCTATCTCATTAAATAATATTTGCTTGCAAGCTGGGTGTAGAACATCATGCCTAGCACCCTGTGAGTATTTGGAGCATCATTCCCTGTCTCACAATTTGTTTATCAATAATACATATATATTTATAATTGGTGTAGAACACCATGTCTAACACCCCACAACCATCCATTAATTAATTCATAAATTAATTAATCCAATCCATTAATTAATTCAATAACTAATTAAAAAATATAAAATTCCCATTATAAGTCAACCCATAATTAACCATTCAACATATCAATAGAAAATAATTAATTAACAGTTAATTATTCTTAGAAATCCAAATAAATAATTAACTCAACATTTAATTATCCAAATTCATTAACAAGTCTGAACCCATCCACTCAAATAGTGATTTGTCAAGGACTTTAACAATTTACATACCCGTCATAATCATCACAAAACATGTTATACAAATACCATATATTTAGAAACCATCTCAAGAATCATATCATAATATAAAACAACTCCATCCAAGACAACTTAATGCATGGAAATATAACATGAATCAAAAATGACCCTTGGCCAACAGTCGTAACAAACAATCAATTCACAATCATAGTTTTAGTGCATCCAAATTAATTAATTCAAAAACTAATTTATTAAATCTTATATCTTTAACCAATCATAAATTAATTAAACATTTAACATGTTAACATGGAATAATTAATTCGTCCATTAATTATTACCAATTTCCAATTTATATTTTTTAACATGATGAATATTCAATATTCTCAATCATCAATAAAAGCCACAATTTTATTCCAACTCATGACATTATAATTAATTCTACAATTAATTACCCTATTACACATTCTACCCATCCAAATCATTTAACTGTTTAATCATATCACTTTAACCAAATTAGCAAAACATGCTTAAAATCAACAAAAGTTTAAGCCCTCATTTATCTCACTTGGGAGACATCATTTAATAACATCAAAAGTCATGTATCAACATAATATATATCACATTTATAAATTTAATCAAACTTACTAAATTCACATTTAGATAAAATACAATATAATTACTTCACTACACAAATTAAATATCCTCAAAAACACAGCAAGGATTTTATTAATGTATTTATTAAAGTTGAACATATGGGAAGGGACCCTACCTTGGGGTGGAACCATTTTAAAATCCAAAATGCTTCAATGTACTTGGCGGAAAGCAGTCCACAACTGGTCTGTAATCGCACGTGCGCAAACCATTATATTTATGTGTGTGTGTGTGTGCGTGTGCGTGTGTGTGTGTGTTTCCTACATTGATCAAAGAAAATTCAATATATTAAACTGGTAACCAGAATCATTGTTGTAAAGAACAACGCATCTGTAAAGACCCGTAAAATTCAAGGAAAATTTTTTCTTAATTTTCTTTAGAATTTTACAAGAGCGCGGTTTCAGAAGGCACCTGATTCCGAGGCCCGGAGTGCCCGGAATTAATTTCCGAAGTTTGGCTCGGGTATGTTCAGTGAACGAACGAGCGGGAATTCCTAACTTTTGATCCGGTGCTTGGAATTGAAATCCGAGGGCACCGATGAACTCGCAGCGCCGATATTCGCTTAAAGAGACCTTTTCGGGAGTTGCGTTTGTTTCGGGTTGAGAGTTAGTTTTTGGGAGATTAGAATAAGTTAAATAAAAATATGTAAACACAATTTTTATTTAAACTTAATAGTTAACTTCTCTCAAAGGAAGTTAGGTGTGGGACCCACACCCACTTAACCTCCCTTGAGAGGATTAAGTGTGGTGGGGCCCACACGAAACCTAACTTTACATCTTCCCTCAAACTCCCATAACCCCTCTTTAATTAACATGACAATTTGTTAATTAATGTGGAGTTATCTCTTATTTGAATTTCAAACTTTTGAAATTCTATTGTGTTATTGTGTTAATAAAATAAGATGGAGTCTTATTTTATTTTGTGTTTAGTTTTGTCTCCTTGAGAGAGTTGGGAAGGTTCTTCTTGTTTCTTCATCTTCTTCAACCTCGACGAAGAACACGAAGAACGATGTTCTTCAACGAAGAACTTCTTCGCCGAAGAACACGGTTCTTCCGCGACGCCATATCCGCGACGTGACGTTCTTCTTCCGCATCATCTCTTCCGCGACGGTTTTCCGCGACGAACGCCATAGACAACGACTCTTCCTCTGACGTCAAAGGAATCGACACCGATATTCCACGACTACGTCAATGTGCGACTATCGAGGTAGGGGTTCTTGAGTTCGTTGTTTTCTTTTTATTTGACATTCCTCAAGACTTGACGAAGAACGATCAAGTTCCGACGAAGAACGTTGCTCCGCACTTCTTCGTCTTCCGTGTCAACGAGAGAGAACACCGCTTCTTCCTTGGACAACCTTCGTCGGCGTACAAGGATTCGCCAACGACGTATCACATCGGACGCACCTCTTCGTCATCGAATTTGACGAACGACGACCGCGACGCCCGACCTCCGCGACGTTATCTTCCGCGGAACATTGTCAAATCTTCAAACCTTATACCCGAGGTAGGGGTTGTTGTATTTTGTTTATATTTAACCTTGTTCGTGGTTCATACTTGTCTAATGTATGAATAATTTATATAAGTGTTATTGTTTAACGTGAGGGGGCCCGGACCGCATGAACACGGCCGAACCCCCTCCATCGTTCTTGTTGTTTAATCTTGCGGGTGGAAGCAAGGTGGCGTGGTGCCGTCGCACCACGCAGTTAATCGTGCGTTTATTTTATGCAACACCGTCGCGTGCGCACCATGAAGAAACATCTTGAACGCGACGCCGTCGCGCCGCGTTGAAAGAAATCAAGGCACGGCGGAGGGGCGCGGTGCCGTCGCACCGCGCCGGACGACGAACACCACGCCCGGTTCCGGCCACGGCGGAAAGAGAAGACCGGCGGCAGGGCCTCCGGCGTCGGCAGCTGAAGAGGGGACCGGATTTTCCGGTCCCGTTGGAGAAAACCGGACGGCCATCTGGCCGGCCGGATGGCATTAAACCGGGGGAATTAATCCCCCGGCCAGCGCACAAAACCCCCCTCTTTAAGAGGGGGGCGGTTTCCATGAAAGGGGGGGGCAGCAGCCCCCCGATTTTTCTCCAAGCCGGCCCCCACGTGGGGGCCGTTTCTTCTGCAAAGGGCGCGGTAATTAGCCGCGCCGCCAGCTCCAAGAAAGCGGGGGCTTTGCCCCCCGCATTCCGCCTCCGTGCGCGCCGCCAGGCCGCCGCGCCACCGCCGGGCCGCCGCGCCACCGCCGGGCCGCCGCGCCCCCGCCCGGCCGCCGCACCACCGCCGGGCCGCCGCGCCACTGCCAGGCCGCCGCGCCACAGCCAGGCCGCCGCGCCACCGCCGGGCCGCCGCGCCACCGCCGGGCCGCCGCGCCACCGCCGGGCCGCCGCGCCACCAGCCGGTCGGGCCGGGTCGCCCCGGACCCGGACCCCCCGTTTCAAATCATTTTCGGTATTTTGGCCATATCATGAGCCACGAACCTCCGATCGACGAACCGTCTGCGACAACGTGATCCTTGGATCGAGACGGTCGTTTCAGTATATCGCACTCAAGGTTTCGGATTACTTTGACTTCGGCCGGGTTGGTTCGTTCACGAAACCAACCGGGCCTTCGGAGCGGAAACGCTCATATCTTGAGCTATGGACGTCCGATTGACGTGCCGCCAGCTTTGTTGTGTTCCTCTTAGTGAGACGAATCTTTTGGCATACTCCGCCCGAGTTTTGGACGCAGGTAGAGTACGGTCGGGTTGGTTTTGCCTTAAAAACCAACCGGGCCCCGGGAACGAAAATGCCAATAACTCTCAGACCGGGCATCCGATCGACGAGCCGTCTATTGCGTTGAGTTCCTGTTGACGGTACGGAACTTTTGGATACATCAACTCTGGACTTCGTGACAGTTGATGTATCATCCTCTCGGCTCGTGGAGCGGACCCTCCGAACGAGCTTGCTGTGTGCGGAAACCCTAGTGTTGGATGCGACTGTTACTGTGACTACTACTGCTTCTACTGCTACTGTGACTGCGACGACGACAGTACAGAGATCCTGTGTGGATTCGACGACGACGACTACAGCACTCAGCGATCCTACGTGGATCAGTGCTATAGGTCCTGTGTGGGCCCGATCCTGTGTGGATTCGACGACGACGACTTCAGCACTCAGCGATCCTACGTGGATCAGTGCTACAGGTCCTGTGTGGGCCCGATCCTGTGTGGGTCCGCGCTCAGCGGTTCTGTGTGAGCCAGCGCCTACAGGTCCTGTGTGGGCCCGATCCTGTGTGGGTCTTTGCGGGGGTTAGTTACCTATCGATCCTTCGTGGGTCCGACGACTTAGATGGATCAGAGATCATCTTTATCGTCCTTTGGTTAGTTATCTATCGATCCTTCGTGGGTCCGACGACTTAGATGGATCAGAGATCATCTTTATCGTCCTTTGGTTAGTTACCTATCGATCCTTCATGGGTCCGACGACTTAGATGGATCAGAGATCATCTTTATCGTCCTTTGGTTAGTTACCTATCGATCCTTCGTGGGTCCGACGACTTAGATGGATCAGAGATCATCTTTATCGTCCTTTGAAGAAGTATACCTGTGTGAGCTGAATTCTATTGCTTTCCTGTGTGGATTGTGTTGTGCTATCCTGTGTGGATTATGTTTTTCTTTCCTGTGTGGAATACGTTTACTTTCCTGTGTGGACTGAGTTGTACTTGGGCTCGGAGGTTGGAGCGTATTTGAAATTGATGACTTAGGTATATGTATGGGCATATACCTAAGCAATGTCGGTTATTACTTCGTGATTGTTCCTTTCTTTGTGGTTATCCATTGTGGATTTGAGAGACCTTCAGGGGTCTCGGGGTCCCTACTGAGTAGCTTATACTCACCCCTGCACGGGCTTTGCCCGCACTACGTTGTGTTGGTTGCAGACGACGGACAGCGTTGATCTTAGCTGAGGCTTGCAGAGCGGGAAGGTACCCGGAGGTGGACCACTGGGCGGGACATGCTCGGAGCTGACGGCAGGACCCGTGGACCAGAGGAGCTATTTGTACCCACCCTTCAGGTGGGATTTCCAGTGGACAGCTCGGAGTAGCGGCTTTTACTTTTCAGTTGTTGTTTTCCCTTTCGAGTTGTACTTTACTTTCAGTTTGGGTTTGTATTCTGGCCCATTTACTTTTCCGCACTTTCAGTTGTACTCTGATTTTGCTTAGTGTTTACTTTCCGCTTGCTTACTCTGTGGTGTTTGTTTACTTTGCAAAGGCAATGCCTTCCCTTTTTACTGGGATTTACGCCTTGGTGCTAGTCGCCAGCCCCTGGCCTATGGAAGGCGGGCTTGGGGTAGTCACGGCACGGACCCCGAGGGCGGGTCGTGACAAATTGGTATCAGAGGAGTTCGGTTCTACCGCGAACTCTGATTTTTTCTATGTGAAGCAATAATGTTTAGCGTATTGAGTGTGGTTATCAGTCCAGGGAGTCCAGTGTTGGTGCGGCGGCCGACGTATCCGTACACCAGGACCCTGACTTCTGATTTCCGACTTAATGCACGAAAACATTGATTGCGTGTGTGTTTCAAAGTTTTCTTTGTGATTTCTTTGTGTCAGCTCACCAGGTATACTGTTTGACCGTGGCGCACCTGTTTCCATTCAGGATGGCCCCATGACGGCAGCCAGCTAGGGTTCCGAGAGTCGAGCGTGACGACAGCCCACCGAGCGACGAGGCCTCGGTGCAGGGCCCTTTGTCAGCAGTGGCACTGGAGGTAGCTCTATCCGCCGAGCCCCCGATGCTTCCAGCAGCAGCCGCTGACGATGCACGTCGCCTCAGCGCACTGCATGAGTTTCAGCGCCAGCGACCGCCCAGGTTTCGCGGGGAGACGGATCCCCAGGCTGCAGAGGACTGGCTGGAGGCAGTGGTACGAGTGTTTAGGCTAGTGAGGACACCAGCAGACCTCATGGTGATCCTCGCTGCGAGCCTACTACACGCAGCAGCAGGACGATGGTGGATCTTGATGCTCCAGGTGCATGATGAGGCATCTCTACTTTGGACGGACTTTGAGAGCCTCTTCCGCTCGGAGTTCGTCCCAGCCACCCTCCGTGCAGTGCGCATCCAGGAGCTTCTACAGCTGCGGCAGGGTAACATGACGGTCGCTCAGTACTCGGTGAGATTTACCGATCTCTCGCGCTACTCGACCGACATGGTACGGGACCCATTCTTCTGGGCCAGGACCTTCGAGCAGGGTTTGAGACACGAGATCAGGGCATCGCTGATCTCCCTCAGTATACCGACTCAGACAGGAGTACTGGAGCGGGCCCTTCTGATCGAGAGCTTCCTTGCTGAGTCTACACCAGCACAGAGACCCACCGCAGGGCGGCACGTAGCGGAGTCTTCGGTAGCAGGTAGCCGACAGATGACTCAGGGGTCCAGACAGACCAGACCTTCAGGCAGACGACCTCAGGGCACTGGCTCAGCAGTGCAGGGCACACAGCGCAGAGCCAGTCTTTTGAGTGGAAGACAGTGCTTTGCATGCGGCGGGCAAGGCCACATGGCTCGTGACTGCCCGACCCGCCATGCGAAGGAGCAGAAGATGGTTGAGGAACCACCTAGGCAGAGGCAGAGGTTCGACCGTGGCGGTCTGCAGGGAGGAGGCGGACGAGGCAGAGGAGCTGGCCGAGCAGCAGGTGGTGGACGACGCTTTGAGGCTCTACCACCACCACCACCAGGAGGTCCACCCCAACCGCAGGGGAGAGCTCAGCTTCAGGCAGCCAAGGCCTTCGATCATGGAGCTCTGGGAGCCGATGGACAGGAGCAGAACTAGTGAATACATCCTTTGTACTTCTGGTTCCTTGTTGCTTTTCTGTAGCGTCTTGTATTATGAGCTGCAATAATAAAAGACGCATACCTTTGTGATATTTCGTTCCTGTCCTCTTTCGTGATGTTACTAAGAGGTTCCAGTTTTGGCTGTTGACTTGACCCTCACTTGTGAGACATCTACTGGAGGAGACCCAGTTACCACACACTGATGTCGACAGTGTGACTCAACCCTTGGAGGCGAGAGTAACGGTTGGATCTCTTAGTAGTAGCGTCGAGGCCTTACGACGTCATCCTTGGTATGGATTAGTATCATCCATGTTAGGATTGACTGTTTTAGGCAAAGAATGTGGTTCATCCAGGGGATGAGACCAGATTTCTCTTATCGGCAATGAAGAAATCTTGCAGCTCTTGTGGGACCTGAGATGGTCCAGGTCATCCAGGGGCGGATGAGTGCAGCTCAGATCCGGTAGAAACCTTATGCTGACAGGAGGCGGAGGCCACTGGAGTTCGAGGGTGGTGACCAAGTCTTCTTGTGGGTCTCACCTCGACGTGGTATTCGGAGATTTGGCCAAGGCGGCAAGTTATCTCCGCGCTTCATCGGACCCTTCCAGGTCCTCAGCAGGTTTAGCGTGGTGGCTTATCGCCTGGCTCTACCACCTCAGTTGCACCGGGTGCACGACGTCTTCCACGTGTCTCAGCTGAGGAGATACGTGCACGACCCGACACACATCATTGACCATGGGGAGCTTGACGTTGACGATGGGGCGACTTTTACGGAGGTCCCAGTGGAGATAGAGGATCGATAGGTACGGGTCCTGCGTTGGCGATCGATTCCTCTTGTGCGCATCAGATGGCAGCACGGGAATCTCCAGGAGAGCACATGGGAGCGGGAGGCTCAGATGCGTGCTCAGTACCCTCATTTGTTTCCCTAGTTTTTGATGTATCTTTACGGGGACGTAAAGCCCTGAGGTGGGAGTAATGTAAAGACCCGTAAAATTCAAGGAAAAGTTTTTCTTAATTTTCTTTAGAATTTTACAAGAGCGCGGTTTCAGACGGAACCTGATTCCGAGGCCCGGAGTGCCCAGAATTAATTTCTGAAGTTTGGCTCGGGTACGATCAGTGAACGAACGAGCGGGAATTCCTAACTTTTGATCCGGTGCTCGGAATTGAAATCCGAGGGCACCGATGAACTCGCAGCGCCGATATTCTCTTAAAGAGACCTTTTCGGGAGTTGCGTTTGTTTCGGGTTGAGAGTTAGTTTTTGGGAGATTAGAATAAGTTAAATAAAAATATGTAAACACAATTTTTATTTAAACTTAATAGTTAACTTCTCTCAATGGAAGTTAGGTGTGGGACCCACACCCACTTAACCTCCCTTGAGAGGATTAAGTGTGGTGGGGCCCACACGAAACCTAACTTTACATCTTCCCTCAAACTCACTTAACCCCTCTTTAATTAACATGACAATTTGTTAATTAATGTGGAGTTATCTCTTATTTGAATTTCAAACTTTTGAAATTCTAGTGTGTTATTGTGTTAATAAAATAAGATAGAGTCTTATTTTATTTTGGGTTTAGTTTTGTCTCCTTGAGAGAGTTGGGAAGGTTCTTCTTGTTTCTTCATCTTCTTCAACCTCGACGAAGAACACGATGAACGCCGTTCTTCAACGAAGAACTTCTTCGCTGAAGAACACGGTTATTCCGCGACGCCATATCCGCGACGTGACGTTCTTCTTCCGCATCATATCTTCCGCGACGGCTTTCCGCGACGAACGCCATCGACAACGACTCTTCCTCCGACGTCAAAGGAATCGACACCGATATTCCACGACTACGTCAACGTGCGACTATCGAGGTAGGGGTTCTTGAGTTCGTTGTTTTCTTTTCATTTGACATTCCTCAAGACTTGACGAAGAACGATCAAGTTCCGACGAAGAACGCCGCTCCGCTCTTCTTCGTCTTCCGTGTCAACGAGAGAGAACACCGCTTCTTCCTCAGACAACCTTCGTCGGCGTACAAGGATTCTCCAACGACGTATCACATCGGACGCACCTCTTCGTCACCGAATTTGACGAACGACGACCGCGATGCCCGACCTCCGCGACGTTATCTTCCGCGGAACATTGTCAAATCTTCGAACCTTATACCCGAGGTAGGGGTTGTTGTATTTTGTTTATATTTAACCTTGTTCGTGGTTCATACTTGTCTAACGTATGGATAATTTATATAAGTGTTATTATTTAACATGAGGGGGGCCGGACCGCATGAACACGGCCGAACCCCCTCCATCGTTCTTGTTGTTTAATCTTGCGGGTGGAAGCAAGGTGGCGTGGTGCCGTCGCACCACGCGGTTAATCGTGCGTTTATTTTATGCAACACCGTCGCGCGCGCACCATGAAGAAACATCTTGAACGCGACGCCGTCGCGCCGCGTTGAAAGAAATCAAGGCACGGCGGAGGGGCGCGGTGCCGTCGCACCGCGCCGGACGACGAACACCGCGGCCGGTTCGGGGCGCGGCGGAAAGAGAAGACCGGCGGCCGGGCTGCCGGCGTCGGAAGCGGAAGAGGGGACCGGATTTTCCGGTCCCGTTGGAGAAAACCGGCCGGCCAGCCGGCCGGCTGGATGGCATTAAACCGGGGGAATTAATCCCCCGGCCAGTGCACAAAACCCCCCTCTTTAAGAGGGGGGCGGTTTCCATGAAAGGGGGGGGGGGCAGCAGCCCCCCGATTTTTCTCCAAGCCGGCCCCCACGTGGGGGCCGTTTCTTCTGCAAAGGGCGCGGCAATTAGCCGCGCCGCCGCCTCCGAGAAAGCGGGGGCTTTTCCCCCCGCATGCCGCCTCCGTGCGCGCCGCCCGGCCGCCGCGCCACCACCGGGCCGCCGCGCCACCGCCGGGCCGCCGCGCCACCGCCGGGCCGCCGCGCCCCCGCCGGGCCGCCGCGCCACCGCCCGGCCGCCGCGCCCCAGCCAGGCCGCCGCGCCACCACCGGGCCGCCACGCCACCGCCGGGCCGTCGCGCCGCCAGCCGGTCAGGCCAGGTCGGACCCGGGTCGGGTCGACCCGGTTCGGGCCGACCCGGGGGGCTCGGGCCGGGTCGCCCCGGACCCGGACCCCCCGTTTCGAATCATTTTCGGTCTTTTGGCCATATCATGAGCCACGGACCTCCGATCGACGAACCGTCTGCGGCAACGCGATCCTTGGATCGAGACGGTCGTTTCGGTATATCGCACTCAAGGTTTCGGATTACTTTGAGTTCGGCCGGGTTGGTTCGTTCACGAAACCAACCGGGCCTTCGGAGCGGAAACGCTCATATCTTGAGCTACGGACGTCCGATTGACGTGCCGCCAGCTGTGTTGTGTTCCTCTTAGTGAGACGAATCTTTTGGCATACTCCGCCCGAGGTTTGGACGCAGGTGGAGTACGGTCGGGTTGGTTTTGCCTTAAAAACCAACCGGGCCCCGGGAACGAAAATGCCAATAACTCTCAGACCGGGCGTCCGATCGACGCGCCGTCTGTTGCGTTGAGTTCCTGTTGACGGTATGGAACTTTTGGATACATCAACTCTGGACTTCGTGACAGTTGATGTATCAGCCTCTCGGCTCGTGGAGCGGACCCTCCGAACGAGCTTGCTGTGTGCGGAAACCCTAGTGTTGGCTGCGACTGTTACTGTGACTACTACTGCTGCTACTGCTACTGTGACTGCGACGACGACAGTACAGAGATCCTGTGTGGATTCGACGACGACGAATACAACACTCAGCGATCCTACGTGGATCAGTGCTATAGGTCCTGTGTGGGCCCGATCCTGTGTGGATTCGACGACGACGACTTCAGCACTCACCGATCCTACGTGGATCAGTGCTACAGGTCCTGTGTGGCCCCGATCCTGTGTGGGTCCGCGCTCAGCGGTTCTGTGTGAGCCAGTGCCTACAGGTCCTATGTGGGCCCGATCCTGTGTGGGTCTTTGCGGGGGTTAGTTACCTATTGATCCTTCGTGGGTCCGACGACTTAGATGGATCAGAGATCATCTTTATCGTCCTTTGGTTAGTTACCTATCGATCCTTCGTGGGTCCGACGACTTAGATGGATCAGAGATCATCTTTATCTTCCTTTGGTTAGTTACCTATCGATCCTTCGTGGGTCCGACGACTTAGATGGATCAGAGATCATCTTTATCGTCCTTTGGTTAGTTACCTATCGATCCTTCGTGGGTCCGACGACTTAGATGGATCAGAGATCATCTTTATCGTCCTTTGAAGAAGTATACCTGTGTGAGCTGAATTCTATTGCTTTCCTGTGTGGATTGTGTTGTGCTATCCTGTGTGGATTACGTTTTGCTTTTCTGTGTGGAATACGTTTACTTTCTTGTGTGGACTGAGTTGTACTTGGGCTCGGAGGTTGGAGCGTATTTGAAATTGATGACTTAGGTATATGTATGGGCATATACCTAAGCAATGTCAGTTATTACTTCGTGATTGTTCCTTTCTTTGTGGTTATCCATTGTGTATTTGAGATACATTCAGGGGTCTCGGGGTCCCTACTGAGTAGCTTATACTCACCCCTGCACGGGCTTTTCCCGCACTACGTTGTGTTGGTTGCAGACGACGGACAGCGTTGATCTTAGCTGAGGCTTGCAGAGCGGGATGGTACCCGGAGGTGGACCACTGGGCGGGACGTGCTCAGAGCGGACGGCGGGACCCGTGGAGCAGAGGAGCTATCTGTACCCACCCTTCTGGTGGGATTTCCAGTGGACAGCTCGGAGTAGCGGCTTTTACTTTTCAGTTGTTGTTTTCCCTTTCGAGTTGTACTTTACTTTCAGTTTGGGTTTGTATTCTGGCCCATTTACTTTTCTGCACTTTCAGTTGTACTCTGCTTTTGCTTAGTGTTTACTTTCCGCTTGCTTACTCGGTGGTGTTTGTTTACTTTGCAAAGGCAATGCCTTCCCTTTTTACCGGGATTTACGCCTTGGTGCTAGTCGCCAGCCCCTGGCCTATGGAAGGCGGGCTTGGGGTAGTCACGGCACGGACCCCGAGGGCGGGTCGTGACAGCATCTCTAACTTCGTACCAGGAACTCATAAAAAAATTAAAAGGCCTTAATATACCCTATGAAATACCAAACAATGGTTTTAGAAACCTACTCGAACCAACAGCGGCAAGATAATTCGAAACCATCTGTCTCACCCTTAGCGACAGAAGTAGGATTATGGACCAATGGGTCCCGAGTCAACATTCAAATATCCTAAAAAATAGTGCAATGAAAGAATCATATTAAACATGATCCTTCGCATTTTAGCTAAGAAAACAAGGCGATAGATAGAATTCAAGTGAACAATGTGAATCACAAGTTATATGAAGACATACTCACCTTGATGTGCAGGACAATATTTGTGAAGATTCTGAGGGGAATCTTCCTGGACAAGGTAGAGTCTGGGAGAGGGGGTGGTGCACCTCTAGGTATTTCCTAGATGGTGGTGGTGCCACGGAGATTGTGCGCTGCAGGAGCTCCGCCTGGGTGTCGCGCTGCTTCAGGGAGGGTCGCCCGGGGGCTTGCGTGCCTCTTGGTCACACCGAGGGAAGGATCTCACACCGACGAGGGATCTCTAAGAATGAAGGAAGGGGCAGCATCATGGGGTGCACTGCTGCGTGCGTTCCACACCTTGTTCATAGGGAGGAAGAAGAGTGGAATTTGATTCCCTTTATTATCTTTTTCAAACCCATAAATTAATTTACATTAATAATAGTTATTATTATAGTCTTAAAACCCCATAATAATACTACCATTAATGTGATAATAATAGTAATAAAAGATAATAATAACACTCATTTTATTATTATTATTATTATACACATTAAACACTTATCTAAAAAGTGAAAAACTCCCCAATTCATTACTATTATTATTTATAATAATAATATCCATAACTAAAATAATTATGGAACTCATAAAACCAAAATAATGAAAATATCATTATTATTCCTTAAACCTTTGCTATAACCCAACACCTCTATTAAATAACATCACTCCTACATTAAATTCGAAACTGCTTATTTTATTAAGCATTTCTTTGAGATACCCAAGAGAGTCATTAAATTCACATAAGTATTATACCCCATTAAATAAAAACTGAACTTTGATAAACCCCATAATTAAATTGTATTAAAAGAAACAATAAAATGGTCATTTTCATTATGTCCAACCACCCCATTTAAATCCACATTAATTATATAATTCATTTTTAATCTTCATTTATTATTCTCATAATAAATGTTTCGTAATTAATTATAAAACTCCTTATTGATCATTAAATTATTTTATAATTTATTTAACAAAATAACCAAAAATAATAATAATAACATCATTATTATTAATATTCAAACATTCATTTATTTAAAAACCCAGACCCCCAATTTATTACAATATCATTAATATGATAAAAACCCCAACCCATAACCCCTCATTTAATTAAATGTTTCATTGAGAACCTCAAAATCCACATTTAATTCTCATAAATTATACACTTCTTTAACATGAAATTAAAATCTCAAAGTATCAAAATAATTTATGACTCCATAATTATGAAAATGAAATTATTATTATTATCACATTCCTCCATTTAATAATAAATGGACCTTTAAAATTCTGAAACGCTTTATTTAAATAAAAAGGTATTTGATAAACCTAAAAGCCAATTCAATGCCTTCATCATCTATTTAATTAATTATTTAACAGTCAATAAATTTAACAACCACAATAATAGTAATAATAACTTTATTATTATTATTATTGTTAAAAAAATATTTTAATTAATCCAAATCTATCATATAATCATATTTATTTAGAAAATAATAATTTATTAAAAAGAAAAACTGCACAAGTTGGACCGCAACCATGTGTTTCCCATGCGGATCCATTAAAGTATATTTTTCCAGATCCGGTGCACCCGAGACTCATCGGGACACTAGATAAAATTTATCGGGTAATTACGTAAGTCGAGAAACGACTCCATTAGGTGTTCCAACACTCAGAATAAAATTTTAGATCCCAGTTTAAAAAAACGAACCATTGATAAATTGATAAAATAAATCAAAATCATTAATATTTTTTCCTAGTTCAAAAAACAAGGGACTTTACAATATACCAACCTTAAAAACTTCTCCTCCCCCAGAAGCCGTCAGGAACCACTACTAAAACAACTGGCCTACTAAGATCATTAAGAAGATCAGTTAAACTATTATCAGACAACTCCATTCTAAAATCTCGACATCACCTGTTGACTCGTTAAATTAAAACAATGCAACAATACCCACATTAGTATTTTCCATGACGTCGCAAGAAAAGATCAGCCGCTCACCAGCGTGCAATTTTAGAACGCCTTAATACATGCGTGTGACATTCCTTGAACCATAATCACCACGTCAAACATTGATCATATAATGTGTGATATAAACTTATCAGCGTTCCAAGACAGCCAAGTCCCAAGAAGTCCTCCCGAGCAGTGGGATGAACTTTATTTAATATCCTAGAACATTCTATAGGTACTACCTACCACGGGTTATCCTCTTACGATCAATAACATCGACCCCCTCTCTTGGTCACACAAAACCAAAAACACAATAATTAAAAGACCCTTTTTCATTTTATCCATTTCAATTAAATCATTCAACCTTTCATCATTTGAATGAATTTCAATAAAAACACACAAGTACTTTCACAACAAGACACTTGGTTTTCAAAACAACGCCCTTAGTAAAAATAGGCATGTTATCACAGACATCCTATTTAAACATTTTCCATGCAGTGTTTTTCATACATAAACAGGAAATTTGCATCTAAATTCATTTTACCAAAAAAGGAGACCTCCAATGGTCCAATTTATTTAATCTGAGTTCTTCAAAAAAACCCACAATGGTTCACTATAATCAAAACTCAACAGTTTTACATTTATAACCATTTTCAAACACACTATGGTTATATAAGGTTCAAACACATGGGTGGAAATATAGAAATCTATAAGGTACCCATACACCTTACCACTGGAATTTGGCTCCCATTTATAACAATCAACATTCATTTAACATTTTATCTTTATCATCCCTTTAATATATCAAAACATCAATAGAATGTTATCAAAATAAGTAACACAACAACTTTCTATAACATAGAAGAATGTTACAACAACAAAACATGATAATAACTAAGGAAATATAGAATATATTCACTCAATATTGTTAAATATATCACCAAAACATGTTATCTAGAGAGGCAAGCTAAAGTAGATCAAAACATGGTGTTTCACTCAAGGAACAAAATCCAAATTAGCAAGAATACTGCTAATACAACTACATGGAATGTTATATATATGACATGTGAATCTATATGTTCCTAAGATGATGCATGCACGAAACTTACTTGCTATATCATGGCCAAGACAATTATTATTATTTTTTTCAAAAATTCTCAAAATAATCAAACAAGGGAAAATACACCAGTCACTCAAGATGAAATCATATCAATTGTAACCTCAAATAGTACAAACATCAATTCCCATACCTGGAAACTTGGACATTTCGTGTACATGAGGGGATCAGTCCCAAGCATGGCTATTAACCCAAGAGATGACACATTCCTAGTCTCCGGTCTACCAACCCCAAAACAGTAATAGAAAGGAAAATAAAGAATCCTAAACTGTTGATACCACTTTCTAACATCCAAACACAGCTCACCACTGAACTGGTGGCCGGATCGGTCGCCGCGTGACCTCAAGTGCGCCTCCTCATATGCCAGAGGCTACCGACTAGTAGCAAGGGTCTAAGGATAGTCATTGGGGAGACTATACCCTCATTTTTGTGTTCAAAAATATACAAAGGAAATAAATAACGGAAATGGTATAATAAATGAATAAGCAGTGGAAACCATATTTTATAAATATTTTACAAAACAAATGGCCAACGCCAAGTCATATAGCAGATGCATGCATGACAGGCTAATGATACAAAAGTAGAAAATAGTGAACAAAATAGCATGCTTTACTTTTCAATGCATAAATTAATAAATAATGACTCAAATCCTCAAGGTTGATCTCCTTGAGCATCTCGAGCCTCCGCTCAGTCAGGTGCTCCAAACTCCCAAGTAAATTCAAACAGCATAGTCCTGAAAAAAAAATAGAATCTACTCAGGTACCCAATTCAATGTTGGCCCGAGTAGGGTGTGAGATATAAATCTTAGTAGTCTGGGACCACCAGTGTCTACCCCAAACCAGACATTTAATAAATAACTTATAACACATGAAGGCATGCATAAATTAAGTAAACGGTACAATGTAACTATATACCCATGTACCTGCTTTAGCCCTTGGCTTGTGTCTGAACATGTATTATACATTTGTCATACATAGTTAATATTCATTACATAATCATTCATAGTTTATTAATTATTCCAATCTTAATAAATTATGAAGGTCTTGAGATTCGGCCTATGCCCAGCATCTCCCGTAATAGTCACTCACCACAGATGTCTCTAAAGAGCATCTAAGTAATCAATGTAATGGACAATTCAAAGATTGTTCTTTGTCTTGGATAACGCGTCATAATTTATTCAATTCAACCTTTCATATACTAAGTCTAATCTCATCCACTAAAAGTGGTTCACCCAATTCATAAAAAGTCTGAACCCTTTCTCAAAATAATTTCACAAATCATCATGTCACAAAACACTTCATTAACCATTAAACTCATTTCATGAATGAAAAATTGGACCCATAGTCCAATGTTAATTAATGGGTGTAGAACATCATGTATAACACCCTCATTAGTATTCATAGCATCATTCCATGTCTCAAAACCCATGGGAATTTGGATTATCAGTCCATGTCCCATAAAAGAATATTTTTTTACAAGATGGGTGTAGAACTTCTTGTCTAGCACCCCGTGAGTATTTGGAGCATCAGTCCCTATCTCACAAACTGTTTATCAATAATATTTTCTTGTCTAGCACCCCGTGAGTATTTAGACCAAATGCAATTTAAGGTCCTGCAAGACCAGATGCAGTTTAGGGTCATGCGGGACCGTGAAAGGATCTTAGTTAAATGTCTTAGAACTCGGACCAGAAAAAAGAAGGGACGGGATTTCGTAATCCCTTGGGCTGGACCCAAGAAAAAATTTCTGGGCATTCTTACGTATCCTATAAGGATTGGAGTAAAGCCGCACATAGTTCTGTAAAGCGTCTTAGTTTATGATCTTAGAACTCTGACAAAAAAAAGAAGGGACGGGATTTGGTAATCCCTGGGGCTAGACCCAAGACTAAATGTCTGGGAATTCCTACATATCCCATAAGGATGGAAATCAAGCCACACATAGTTCTGAAAAGGGTCTTAGTTTAAGGTCTTAGAACACGGACCAGAAAAAAAAGGGACGGGATTTGGTAATCCTTGGGGCTGTACCCAAGACGAAATGCCCGGGCGTTCCTACATATTCTATAAGGATGGGAATCAAGTCGCACGTAGTTCTAGAAAGGGTCTTAGTTTATGGTCTTAGAACTCATACCATGGATTCAAGAAAAATATTGTTTGAGGAATTTGGAATTGGTGGGAGGAGTTATACTCTCATCATCCATGGTCACCAGGGGGTACGCACCATTGGGATAGACCTTATGGACAATGAAAGGTTCCTCCCATTTGGGCTCCAACATGGGTGGTTTCCTGCCGGGGATCATTGGAACCATGAGGGCCAGTACCAGGTCACCTTGCAGGAAGGAGAAGAGGTGAGCCTTCTTGTTGAAAGCTCGAGCCATCTTGCTCTGATGCCTTTCCAGGTTTTGCAAAGCACAAAGCCTATACTCGTCCAGGGCTTCCAATTCTTCTAGACGTATTTCAGAAACTCTATCGGGTGATTTCTAGTCATAGATCGATGTGTGAAATGAGGGAAACTGAACCGTGATGGGTAGGACGACCCCAGTTCCATACAATAGGGAATACAAGGTCACCTAGGTGGAATTAAGAGTCGTCGTCCGATAACCCCAGAGGGCGTTGTGGAGCTTATCCGGACAAATATTCTTATTCTAGCCAACCATCTTTTGCAGAATGTTAGAGAGGGTTTTGTTAAATGCCTCAATATATCCATTTTCCTATGGATGATAGTGGAGGGTATGGTTAGAGATAATGTTGTACTTAGTGTACAATTTCTTCAGCTCATCTGCTTGGAAGTTGGTTCTTTTATCAGTGAGGATAGAGTGAGGTACTCCAAATCGATAGATGATATTGGAACCTATGAAGTTGGAGATAGAACAGGCTTTGACTTCCTTGAGCGGAATTGCCTCTTCCCACATGGAAATGAAATCCATAGTGGTCAGAATGAGCAGGCTTTGGCGAGCCGTTTCCGGTGGGTAAGGTCCTACGACATCCAACCCCCAAACTACAAAGGGACAATAATACTTGGTAGTGTAGAGAGGGTATGGTGGTCGATGCACAAAGTTAGTATGAACTTGGCACGCATGGCACCTCTTGGAGAACTCGATGCAGTCATGGATCAAGGAGGCCCACAAGTACCCCAACCTCCGTATCTGGTGAGACAACTTTGATCTGGCCTGATGGGCGTATTAGTAACTAGCATGAACCTCTTCCATGACCTTTGGAATCTCGACACCTTGAAGGAAACGAAGGAGAACTCCATCAAATCAGTGTTTATAAATGATCTCCTCAAGGATGGGACCACTCTGGAGGGTAAAATGTAGCGCGCGACATCAGATTCGCTCGTGATCATCCCGGTCTGATAGAATATTACCGTTTTGGAGGTATTAAACCAAGTGTGTCCTCCAATCAGAAACTATTTCGATCACCGCATGTGAAGTACCCGGAGCTCCTGACATAGTGGGACCAGCAGTAAGATGGTTTTCCCATGGGCCACGATAATTCTTCGGGGTAATAGGAGAAATGGATCTCCAGTGCGCCACGTGGATAATCAGGTCATCCTGTTCGGGCTCCGCAAGTGATGTGGCCAGGCTAGCCAAACCATCTTCTCGACCGTTCTGTGATCGAGGGATGTGAATGACCTCTGGCCGAGAAGGGAACTGGGCCATTAGATGGAGGGTGCACTCCAACAATGGCACGAGTTCTGTCTTTCTGACAACATAGTCACCATTTACCTACTTGATGACCATCTCCGAATCCCCTTTCGCCTGCAGATGGGGCACATCAATCTTGACGGCCAGCTCGAGGCCAGTAATGTGGGAATGATACTCTACCTCGTTGTTGGCGCAGCCCTCTGACAACAAGAATGAGTATGGCAGAACAGATTTCTTTGGGGTGATGAAGATGATACCCAGGCCCACTCTATTGAGCCTAGGATCGTTGAGTCTCCTAACATTGGGGATCTGGGGGGAATTTTCAAAGTGCATCTACCAACATAGGACGGCATGATCGACTAAAAGGATTGCCTCATCAGGAAAACCTAAGTCCAGCGGCTGATCCACGGAGGTTGGGTGGGTAGCTAGAAAGTCTTCCAATGCTTGTCCTTTGATAGCCTTCTGAGGCACAAACCTGATGTTGAACTTCTGGAGGATCACTACCCACCATTCCAGTTGTCCAGTCAACATAGTCCGGTTCAAGATGTACTTCAATGGGTCTACCCGAGATACCAGCTATACCTCGTGGTGCTGCAAGTAGTGCCACAATTTCTGTATGGAAAACATGAGTGCAAGGCATCTCTTCTCGATGGGAGAATATCTGATTTCTGTCTCAAGGAGCATGCATATGAGTTAATAGAGGCTTTTCTCTATTCCGTCGTTATTCTTCTGGGTGAGAAGTGCACCAAGAGACCATTCCAGGGAGGTCACGTAAAGGACCAGCGGTTTCCCGGAGATGGGTGGCATCAAGACAGGAGGTTGGAGCAGATACTGCTTGATTTCCTTGAAGGCGGTTTAACACTCTTCATCCCATTCATAGGCAGAGCCATTTATCATGAGCCGGAAAAAGGTCTTACACATTCTAGCCAGATTCGCAATGAATCATCGTATATAGGCTAAGTGGCCTTAGAGACCTCGAAGCTCCCGAATATTGATCGCGGGAGGCATCTGGATGATGGCCTTGATCTTCTCCGGGTCTATCTCAATGCCTCAGTACCTGATGAAAAAGCTAAGGAACTTGTCGTAGGTATCTTTGAAAGAAAACTTCAACAGGTTCATCTTCAGGTGGTCGGAACGGAGGAAATCGAACACTTTATCAAGGTCCTTGAGATGGTCCTGGTGGTGGTGAGATTTGACCTCCAGATCATCCACGTAGCATTCCAACAAAATTCCGCGAATCGTCTTGAATGGGTGATGCATGGCCCGCTGATAGGTGGAACCCGCATTCCTCATGTCGACAGGCATACCCTAAAAACAGAAAGTACCTTGGGGTGCCCTGAAGGTGTTGAACACATCATCTTTGGGGTCCATCCGGATATTGTTGTATCCGGAATACCCATCCATGAAAGAGAGGGCTTGGAAACCGTCTGTGGCATCAATCAACAACTCTGTCACTAGAAGGGGGAAACCATCCATCGGACAGTGGCAACTGAGATCTCAGAAGTCGATACAGACCTTGATTTTTCTGTTCTTCTTCCTGACTGGAACAATGTTGGCTAGCCACTTGGGATACTGGACTTCCTTAAAGAAGTTGGCTTTGATGATATTATCAACTTCTTCCTCAACCATGGCACCATGAGAAGGGTGCATCTTTCTGGGAGGCTGCTTGAACCCGTGATGGTTTTCCAGGAGACCAAGGTGGTGGATGGATACCTGAGGATCTAGTCCTGGCATCTCTTCGTAACTCCAAGTGAACACATCACTGTGCTGTTGGAGGAATTCCACATACCTATGTTGCTCCTTGGGGGCATGGAGACACTGACCAATGTGGTTCTCGGGTCTATATCACTACCTAGGTTCACCTATACCAACTCGCCGACCATGGTGGAGATTCCTTCCTCAAATGCCGAGGGACCATCCTCTAGATATTCTTCCCCACTTGTGGAGGGATCCTATACGAGGGAATTTTCATCCGAGCCGCCAGGCTTTGACGGGAGGTTGGCGCCGACTTGAGTGGTAGTGGTTATCACATCAGGAGATTCATGTGCCACTGAGACCATAACAATAAAGGCAGACGATCAAATCCCATCTGGCCTTCGGCCCAAGGGGCCACACTTGATGACATCAAATAATTAGTGGCGCATCGTCTTTAGCTAGTTAATTCCATCCATGAGAAACAGACACGTATGACATACCTTCATTGCCATGAGCCTGCCATCCTGATACCGCACATGGGTAGGAGGTTCCGGGACCACCCGAGCCTGATTGGTTTAGGAGTAAGAGGTGTTTTCCTGCCGTCTCTTGGACCTAGTAATATGTCTTCCTCTTGTACCCGAAACAATGAAACACTGCCCCATGTCGGGGGTCGTGGCTTCCAACCGATGGAGGGAGGAGATGTAGGCATTATCCAAACCTACCTAGGGATCACATGTGACTGGGGCGGGCTCAACTCCACTTTCCTGGATTTCTTTGTCCTTTCTCTTTTAATAGTTGGCGTCCAAATAATGGGCTTCACAAGAGGCAAAAGGAGTTGCATCTCCTTGGATCATGCCCACTCTACCATTAATAGAGTATTTGAGGCATTGGTGATACGATGAGGGGACCACCGTGTGAATATGGATCCATGGTCTTCCCATCAATGCATTATATGCGGTGTCCTAGGGGACAACCATGAATTTGGTGCTAGTAATTAGGCCACCGAACTAGGTCTTCAAGAGGATCTTACAGACCATGGTTTGTTCGGTCCGGTCGTATACTTGGATTATGAGGTCGGAGGGAGTTAAATCTTCCTCAGACAACCCCATCTTCTGCAGTGTCCGATTTGAGATGAGGTTAATCCCATAACCCATATCAACAAGACAGCGGCAGAATTCCATGCCATTGAACTGGCCAGTGATGTATAGTGAGAAAATGTTCCCCTGTATAAAAGGGTCTTTGTCCTCACTGGAGAATGAGATAACTGCCAGGAATTCGGCGTTCTCAATTTCCTTAGTGTGGAAGGATTCCGCAGCTACTACCTCCTTCTCTAACTGGAGGGGGCTCCTTATGGCCTCAGAAAGCGCCTCATGCATTACAAACGATAGGAGCAGAGCTGCAAGGATAGAAATACTTACTGTAATGCTAGAAAGGTGCTTCAGAACATCATACTTCTGGGCCAGATGTGAGCCTCTGCTTACAAGAGGTCGTTCTGCAATTGGATGCATGGTGGGCCTGGCCAGCTAGACCGACGACTGACTAGTACTAGGCATATGTCGCTGTTCACTAGTCAAATCCCGAAGAGTGACTTCCGGATGAGGACCGGAAGATTGAGGTTGGCTAGTAGCAGGGTGATGCTAGTTGCGGCATGGATGATGGGGTTTTGCCTGATCCAGTAACACAAAAGGTAGTGGACGCGAACCTGTCGACACTAGATGAAGGGGTCACATGTGCTGAGCTCTGCATTGGGACTGTAGTCTAGTCTCAGCGGTGTGCACGGCCTGGCGGGGGGTTCCAACTATCGTGCCCCAGTGATTCATGTAACCACAGATCCGACGACGTTGGAAACATCTGGGGACATTGGGAAGGTCTACCTAGCGTTCCCCATCATCGGGAGTCAAATAGGGATTTATCAACTCTACGGTGTTAGCCGAAGCATACCCCTGACTATCACTTGAGGAGGCATCCACCACTGGGTGGATTCTGGGAGGAATCCCCATTTATGGGGGCATAAGGTCTCCAAGAGTGTGAGACGACGACCGCATTGGCAGGGCGCGTTGTTTCTCCATGTGTCGCCGCTGCTTGGTCTTCTGGGAAGAGGCTGGCTGAGATGACGATGCCGAAGTAGTAACTGCAGCTTCTGAGGGCTCCTGCTGATTCAGGCATGCATGGATGATGCCATGTGTGCGGGTGACCATCTTGTGGGCCATCCAGTCATTGTACATCTAGGACCCATGGTCGGAAGCCTGCTTCCATTCACCTCTGTCACCGCTACTGCCATCCGATCTCACAAAGACACCTGCCACTTGTGTTGGGGTTGGGGCCAACCTAAATATATTGTTGTCAATCTGTTCTTGGAGCCAGTCTTTGAACATGTATCACCACTTGATGGTGTTCCCTAGGGTCTGGTGATAAGGGCAGTAGTTTGGGTGATCAGTGAGATGTGCCTCTTCTGGCTTTCGGCACTTAGGCAGCCGCATAATTCTTTTCTCTAAGGCACTGAAAAAGTAACCGGGGACCTGAGCCTCATCAAATGAGTAGGTATGATTCCTTCTATTTGGAAAGTGTGATCTAGGAATCTGACCCTTACGGGGGGCGGAGGATCATGCCAAGGAGGTGGAACCTGATTATCTCGCCAAGGAGGTGGCAATGTGTTACACGGAGGCACTTGATGATTTTGAGGCAGTCGCTGCTGGGATGGAAGCTGTGCCTGTGGGGGCAGACCCCTATGGGGCTATGGAGCTGGCCTCACTGGTAGAAATTCTAGCTGCCTGGGGGCCTCTACCTAGGCCACAACAGCGGGCTCGGCTCTGGAAACTCTCCTTACTGGGATCACAGGAGGCAGCGGGCATGCCTGACTGGCCTGTTGCAGGGCTTCTTCGAGGCGTTGAGCCTTGTATGAGATGTCCCAGAACCCTCCGGGGTAATTTTGAGTGATCAGAGAAGGAACCAGCTCTTCCTTGATGTTCCCTACGCACATTGACAATAATTTCTCTTGAGTTAGTGGCATGTCAAGGGAGTATGTGATCCATTTCCACCGGGCGATGAAGTCCATGACTCATTGATTGGGCCTTTGCTTGCACCTGAAGAGGTATTCTATATTCATATTCCGGGTTGTGGAACTAAACTGGTAGAGGAATTGCCTGCGAAGGCCCTCCCATCTAGTCACGGATCTGATAGGGAGCTGGCTATACCAGACGAACGTCGGCCCTTCCAGTGTCTGAACAAATCAACAGTGCTTGGTGGACTCATGTTGCACTGGAGTCCCTAAAATTGGCCCACACCTTGAGTTGAAGTGGGCCAGGTGCTGCGGTGGGTCACCCTTCCCATTAAAGGGGGTGAAATTGGGGTTCCCAAATCCCTGGGGTGTGGCATATCATCCACCCCTGCTGGGTACGGCTTTTTATCTGGTGGGATTGCCACCTGTCGAGTTTCCAAAGCCTCTAAGTGGGTGATGAGTGCGGCCATCGGATTTTCTAGATGCGGGTTCCTGTCCTGACATGGATCCCTAAACACAAACGCATTGTCGGGCCCTTCAATTTCGTAGACAAGCTCAGCAGGTCGTGGAGCATCTATTGGAGCGACCCTTGGAGCGGCGGGAGGAACCCGAGCAGGGTCTCTTGGGTGGTCAGTCCGCTCAGGAGGGTTTGGAAAAACGTATCTTTCCCTCTTTCCATGAGCTCTGGCCTCTCCTCTATTAGTGAACACAACATGATCGAGGTTCCCTAGGAGGATCTCTCCGAGGGGTAGTTGTTCCTGTCCCTAATGCCCCGGCCTGGGATCACCGTAGTCGGGTCGCCGCTCTACAATGCGTTCAGCCAGAATCTCATCGACCACCCCCTTCTACTCAGCAAGCTTTTGGCACAGTGTGGCCTTGTCGATATCTTCCTCTGCCTTCTGTACTGAGGCGGATGGGTTGGAGAGCTTGACAGCCCCAACGTGCTCTTTACACTTGTCGATATTTTGGCTCAGTCTTAATGCCTCAATGGGTGCAGGGAGACCTAGGAGGATCCTCTACTGGCGAGTAATCCTCTCTTATGGGTGAATTAGTGGCTTGTCCTCAGGGGGTGAGTCCCCATCAGGAAGTTCCATACTGTTCCCCTCTTCCTATAGATCGGCCATGTTGGTCACAGCTGACCGTGGGGGCATGTCCTCAAATCCTCCTGGTGAGTCGAGCTGCCAGCGAATCACACTGAAGAGAAGGAAAGTGTACTGCCCCCATCCACGGACGTGCACATGGGGGGTGTCCTCCTCGATAACTTTTCGGAGTACTTGAAAACTCTCAAGGAATTGTTGTTGGAGGGCCCTGTGGTGGCCAAGTGACTCGGGGTGCCGAACTGTGTGGAGCGTGGCCCGGTTGACCCGACGACATTGCTCGCCGATATCCTTGAGGTGTGCCTGGATCTCGGGATAAGTCACTTTCTCGTGGCGATGACGAGAGTGAGTCTCCCAGATGGTTTGGCGGAAACATCCAAACTCTCCCGGGGTGAGCGATTCTGGTGTATCAAAATCTGACCCTACGACCGGCGAAGACTTCTCGGGGAAGTGGCCATATGTGAGGATGGTCCAGAAGCTCCATGACTCGGGTTCATGATTCGGCCCTTGATGGCCCCACTCATCAGCTGGGACTGGTTGGGGAACTGGAAGCGGCGCTAAGGCAGGACGCTAGGCCGGTGGGCTGGCCGGCAGAGAATACGATGAGCAGGCCGATTGCCCACCAAATCCTATGTCTCCCTCCAAGGGTTGTAGTGTCCTGGATGCCACATCACGATAGGATGGACTGGAAAACGGGCCTCCTGTCACAGTGCTTCTGCTTGCTGGGGGTGCACTATGTCATGGCACATCTGCCATCGACCCCCAATCAATCTCTCTACCGTCTCTGGTCGAGGTGGAAGGTGCTCCCGGAGATGTCGATGGTGACTAAAAGTTCGATCCCTAAGGGTATGCCAAGTCCTCATCCTCTTGGATATACCTTCAGAGGGAGGCGGGGAACATATGGATATCGCATTTGGGGAGTACGAGGCTAATGTGCTGTGTCCCTAACCCAGCCCTTGCTCAAAGGACCAAGGAGAGGGCTCCATCGCCGAGTCATACCCCGCCTCGGAGTCTAAGAAACGAACTAGTCTGATTTCTGTCCTGCCTTTCCTGGCATTTCTCTTTTGGTGACAATGTCCCACTTTCCTGCCGCTGGGTGGCTCCTCGGGGCAAGGATTATTTCCGTCATGGATTACTCTGGCCGCACTGGTGCTGGGGTAGAATGGACTGAAGGCCGGGGTGAGGGGAGCACCGGGGAAAATGTCGAAAGGGACACTGGGAGGACCTCCATGTTGGTGAATGACCGAATATACATCAGCTCCACACTTGCGGTCTGCGGTAGGGGAAGTGACCCCATACCCTATGTAGTGAGCACTGGAGAGAGTCCCACCCGGAGTGTTGCCGTCACGGGGAAGCCACTTACCTGCGGCGAGGGTGGTTCCAGGCAGGCCTCTGGGCTGAGGTTGAAAGGAGGGAGATCCCATACCTTCATGAATGGTGGCATGGAGTTGGACTTCATGCTGGATGGAACTACCACATTTTGGAATGTGGCGGTCATTGCCTATGTCTGTGACCTAGAGAGTCAACCCAACCTGCTCGTGGGGTGGTCGGGGCCTCAATCCGGATCGGGAATATAACTTCCACTGCTCAACGTGTTCATGGGTTCGATGATAGGAGTCAGTAGTGGCTCGAGCCATAGTGGTTGCTGACTTTGATGCCCCAGGGCGAGCATCCTCTTCCGCTCATGCCCGACGCTGGCGTCGGGTCAGGTGGGTTGGAGCCGTTAGTGCGGGCACATGGATCGCCTGCTCCTCAGCTCAGGGAGTCGGGCGGCGGCCCCGATGCAGCCGGGAGGGGGCCCTTTCCATGAACCCTTGAAGTGGGTCTCTGATTGGGCCAACCCAAGCATCCCTTACCCCATCGACGTAGGGGAGGGAGGTGTCAAGGCGTTCTGGGGATAAGCTCCCAAAATGGTTGAATGTCGGGGTGGGGAGAAGCGGCTCCCTACGCGGCCCTCGGGGGAGGTGTTGGCGGCGAGGTGCAGCTGCATCGAGGTCCAAATGGGTCGTGTCCCTGGTGGGGATGACCCCCTCCTCCTTATACCTACACACAAGGTCGTTGATCACCCTTCATTGGATAATCCCTGATGGGGAGAGGGGGCGTGAGCGCCCTGCAGTCATGGCGGTCGGAGCAGCTATGGAAGAAGTGGCACCGTGCGGGGTGGCCACGTCGGTACTCCCCTTGCCCCTGCGCCGGTGGGCAGGTGGCGATCGAGCTCCAGATGCAGCAATATGATTCCTGAAAGCAGGGAGATGAACTCATTAACACTGATAGGAAAGGAAATCAGCAACCAGTAGCCCAGCTCCATTCCGTCTTCCGTGGTCGGTATGAGGGATCCATGCTGACAATGTCGCAGAACGGAGTCCTCAACGGTCTGACTGTACCAACCCCTGGAGGGTTTCACGTCCTAGTGCTGGGTGCCCAGACCTGGTGACATGCTAATCTTCCAAAGCCCCAAACGCTACCAGTCTCCATATTGAGGAGAAGAGATTCACGTCTGGTTCACCACTTTCCATTTCTGACGCTTTCCACTGGGGACGCATGCATCTGTCACGCAGGGGAGGACGCACAGCTTGTATCCCCGCATTCCTGCTATCCAAAGGCGGGCGACATCTGTTCCTTATTCAGGGACGTCTTCTCCTTGATCGAAACTGGGATTATGGGATGTCAGTTCTTCCTTCTGTGGATTCCTCCTTGGAGCTCATCACCTAGTTTGAGTCTCCCTCATAGATTTTAGACGTATTCGTGAATCTCGTTCCCAGTGTCATATCTTCATGGACACCAGTTAATTACACTGCTTCCATTGAGATGCTCTAAGGGGTCTGCTTGGGGCAGTAACCTTCAGTTAGGGGAGTGGTCATGTTAAGGTGTCATTAGCATGTTTTGACGCTGGGGGATTGGCATTTCTGTCTTCTGTCTCTTATTATAGGGCTTCTCGAGGGTGCGGAAGCTCGAGGCATCCCACATCAAACGCGGGGAATTGTATACCATAGGCATGTTCTGAGGTTTTCCATAGCTTCGCATGTTTAACACAGGGTATACCGCAAGTTTAACATCCAGCGATGATGGGTGGGATAGATCGGAACACTAAGAGTGGATCAGATAAAATAACCCCATGAAGGGAACTCCAACGTTGGGGCCTGCACGTGGGCGGCTTCCCGGATATAGTAGGGTGGAATGAGGTGGCATGATCCCATCGGGATGTGGCGGCCCGGGTATGAATCGGGATGGGTGATGAAGTGAAGGGGAAGGCTTGAAGTGAATGAGAGGGGTTGAACCTCATGGAGGCTTCCTACATATCCCTGTGACAGGGAATCAAAGTCTGCGTAGTTCGATGACACGGTGGGACACCCGAAAAGGTGACCCGTGAGAATGAACGCATGGATAGGACCCAGAGGGAGTAGGGCCTCTAGGCAAGGGAATGAGCTTCCCGAGGAAAGTGGGCTCTAGGGAGAGGTCATGATGATACGTGGGTGTTGTACATGAACCTCGTGGAGGCTTCATATGTACCATTCCTTAGCACGGATCAAAGTTCCCATAGTTCGGGTATATAGTTTAACGTCATGCTGGACGGGGGAATTTGGGGCTCACGCTCTGAGGCAGCCCATAATGAATGGATGGGGCTTACGCTCTGAGCTAGCCCATAATGGGGGACGGGGCTTATTCTCTGAGGTGGCCCGTAATGGATGGATGGGTCTTACGCTCTGAGGTGGCCTTAAATGGATTGATGGGGCTTACGCTCTGAGGCGTCCCATAGTGGATGGATGGGGCTTAGGCTCTGAGGCGGCCCATACTGGATGGATGTGGCTTATGCTCTGAGGTAGCCCATAATGGATGGATGGGGATTACGCTCTGAGGCGTCCCATAATGGATGGATGGGGATTACACTCTGAGGCGTCCCATAATGGTGGTGCTTGAACCTTGTGGGGGATTCCTACGTACCATGCCTTAGCATGGATCAAAGTCCCCGTAGTTCGGGTTGGAATGGGGCTTACGCTCTGAGGTGGCCCATAATGGTGGGGCATGAACCTCATGGATGCTTCATATGTACCATGCCTTAGCACGGATCAAAGTTCCCATTATTCGGGTTAGAATGGGGCTTACGCTCTGAGGCGGCCCATAATGGTGGGGCTAGAACCTTGTGGAGGCTTCCCACTTACCATGCCTTAGCACGGATCAAAGTCCTTGTAGTTTGGGTTGGAATGGGGCTTACACTCTGAGGCGGCTCATAATGGTGGGGCTTGAACCTCGTGGAGGCTTGCTACGTACCATGCCTTGGCACGGTTCAAAGTCCCTGTAGTTTGGGTTGGAATGGGGCTTACTCTCTGAGGTGGCCCATAATGGTGGGGCTTGAACCTTGTGGTGGATTCCTTTGTACCATGCCTTAGAACAGATCAAATTCCCCATAGTTCGGGTTGGAATTGGGATTATGCTCTGAGGCGGCCCATAATGGTGGGGCTTGAACCTCATGGAGTCTTCCTTCGTACCATGCCTTGACACGGATCAAAGTCCCCATAGTTCGGGTTGGAATGGGGCTTACGCTTTGAGGCGGTCCATAATGGTGGGGCTTGAACCTCATGGAGGCTTCCAACGTACCATGCCTTAGCACAAATCAAAGTCCCCATAGTTCGGGATGTAATGGTGCTTAGGCTCTGAGGCGGCCTATAATGGTGGGTCTTGAACCTCGTGGAGGCTTCCTACATACCATGCCTTAGCACAGATCAAAGTCCTCATAGTTCACTGTGGTGAAATTTAGAATCATGCGGGATGGGGGTTGTCATGGTTGATGCTTTCTCTAAGCCCACATGAGTCATGCTCGGTGTGGGAACCAAAAGGCAGTAGGGACCTGATGATCACGTCGCAAAGGGTGCGTCCGTGGGAAGCAAAGAGGGGATTACACATTGAGTGGCCCTTGGTGCCGGGACATACTCTAGGATGGAGGCCCGGGGGAGACAAGGCGCAGAGGGAGAGGAAATGGTAACGGAAGTCCCCTATGTCCACCCCCCCCTTGGTCCTTGGCACCGGGGAAGTACGAAGGTGCATGGGTGCTACCTTCCGTAAAAGAGCCTAGGGGCTTACACCAAGGTGGTTGCCCTTCCCCCGTGGACAAACGCCACTCCGAGAGGTAGGATATCATCCCATGTGGGGGGTGATCTCATCCCCTTGGAGACGAGTGGCGTAAAGAATGTCCAAGCCGGGGGGGACCCTGCGTGCGAGGAACAGGGCCGAATCATAGTTTAATGTCATGTGTTGAGGATGAGGGTCTTGACAGTTTAACATCATGAAACTCAGACAAGGTGGGTTCGATCCACACCCCTAGGACATACATGACCGGTACCCTATTCCCCGTGGGGGAGGGAAGGCATCGGCAAGGTTGTGGTGAAGGGGGGTCGCAAAGCAAACCATCGAGGGGTCCATGTTAGCATGGCTATGCGAAGAAGAAACAGCCGTTAGTGTGCCTTTGTGAAGAAGCATGAGGCAAAGCAACGCAATGGTAAAAACTGCCCAAGGGACCTTGATGTTACTTCCTATGATCCTAGAAGGCCGTACTAGAAAACCACACATGGTGTGTATGCCCGATGTGTTTTCCTGGGGCATACAAAAGGAGGACATCAGGTGCCTATGTAGGGAGGCACTCGGGGAGCATCAAGGTGAGGGATCTCGGGGATTGTGCGCAAAGAAATGGTTTGCGCGCAAAACACCAGGATGGCATGTAATTGGGGTAGAGGTATTGCGCTTGGCTATGAGGATAGCACACAAGGGATATGAATTGCACACGAGTGGCAAAGGCCGCACCCAAATGCAAGGCCGCACCGAGCGAAGGGATTGCGTGCAATTGGACCATTTTGCACACATTGTAAAGAATTGCGTGCAAGGGAGGAACCCTGAAGGGTTTGGAATTCTGTTTAAGGCAGTGGGATTGTGCGCAAAGGCGGATCCCAGGTCGAGGTGGCGCGAAAAGGATCAGTACCTAAAGTCCATATTACGCGCGTGGAAGTTTGATTTCGCGCACGAGAGCCAGTTCAAATTCCGCAAGCTCGAAATGGAAGGGGTGTCATTCTATTTATAGGCCTTCGGCGTCATGGAATCCAGGTGGCACGTGAAATTTTTCATGCGAAAGACGGCGGTGTGGAATGTTAGCTGTGCGGTCGGGGGTACACAATTATTGTGCGCCTCCGCCGGGATCCCTTCGCAAATCTCGGACCCCTATCACGCGGCCCACATTTTTTCGAGTTCATTCCCCTTTATTTTGTGCAACACTTCCAGGCCCTCTGGGCTGTGTCTCCGGATCCGAATTTGACTTCTCTTTGTCATTTCGAAACTTTCTTTAGGAATTACATACTTTTCTAAGTCTACAACTATTGACTTTTATTTCTTTTAAATTGTGTTGGGTAATTATTATATATAATTAGATATTTTATAAATATGTTATTTGGTTATTTCAATTTTTTATAATTATTATATGTGGGTATAGTCTCCCCTTGGTAACACCCTTGATCCTCACTATTATTAAATGGAATCTTCCATATGGGGAGGTGGGAAAAAGGTCTCAAGATATTGCATTTCCATACAATGGTCGAGTGGTCCAGGGTTGAAATAAGTCATATAGTGGTATTAGATCCATTTTTTATTATAAAATGTATCAATATTATTCATATTTGATATAGGAATATTAAGAATCTTGTGATATACAATGGACTGGTTCACCATAAATACATTAATTCAGGCCAATTCTAGGTTATGAAGGATCGAGGTTGTATTTTATTAGTCTTTTCCTTTAATTTTTATGATTTCACTGAGTGTGATGATATTTTGTTTGTGGATTTGTAATTTATGTGTTTTTGTATCTTTGACTGTAGGAAAGATGTCTATGTACATGCATCATTCTTGGAACATAGGACACAAATCACATAAACCATCTTGTGTGTGATTTAAATCACTAATGATTAGGGTTAAGTAATTTAAATTTCAAAAACGCCATATATAGTGTTTCTATATTTAAATTTTAATGGAATTATTGTCAAATGGAATAATAATTTCCTCTGATTACAAGTCATGTGGATCTTATTGAGGGATACTCCTTAGTTCTAACTATGTAGTCCCTACTATAAAGTATATCTACTGGCCCCTAACTGGTTCTTACAAGTACTGGATTCCTTATGAGTGATTTTGATGTTTGTGTTTGTACTAAAATTTCAAAAGAAATACATATTAGTTTTTCATATATATCATATTGGTGTCATATTACTCAGTTAGAACATAATTTTTTTCTCTAATGATAGTTCTTTTTAATCTTTTAAATGGATTCTATTTTGTGATAACTATGAATTCCCTCATATAATGGGTGTGTAGAGACCCATATTACACTAATTCAGGTATTGTATGACTTGTTAATGAATCTCTTTTAGGTAACTTTAATGTTAGTTTAGTTACCTAAAGTATCCAAAACAACATATATGGTGTTTTATCATATAGAATCTTGGTGGAATTATACGTAATAAAACCATATGATCATGGAATTATTTGATATAGATCATCATTTTATCATACCTCTATATGTATATGTAAATGAAATTATGCTCCTTCATAGGGTAGAATCGTATAAAAATTCTTGTTAAGGACTACTTGCCTAGTGTAGGATAATATCATGGATATTGATGGATAGGAATATATGTAAAATCTTAGTCTATGGGAATTTGAAAATATGACTTTCTATTATGGGAAACAACCCTCACCCAATTTTTTGTTATGAGAAAAGACACTCCCTGTTACATTTTTTATGGTTCATGAAACTCCCTTATATATATAAAAAGACAAGGTGTTGGCCTAATAATTCCCTTATATGGACATCATAATCTAATGGGAAGCCTTTATATTTGAACCATGTGGGTTTATTCTTGACCTAAGAAGATACATTAGGCTAGACTCAAGTAATTATATGATAACCCTAGAGTATGTGAATTGTGACTCATGCATTTACTTTTCATACATGAGATGTGTGTAGTGGTATTGTATGGGATAAATGGATTCTATGAGATAAGATTTATGGGATGTGTGGTAGAGCCTAATTCCTTTGAAAAGTAGTCAGGGTATTAGTGAGTCAAGATACACACACCAAGAATAACCTAGAGAGTTGTTATCGATAAGTTTCATTTCCCTTAGAGATAGGAATCTTGGATAGATGCTTTGGTTACAAAATCAATGCATGATAGGTTGTACCAGATATGTGATCTATGTATGGTGATTCCATAAGATTCTATGAGTTAAATAACTTGGAGAACAATTTTTATCATGTCTAGGTTTTGAGGGAAATATTGGTGGGTTTCTGGGTCCTATATACTTCATGTGTAGTTACCAATTAAATAGTATATCAAGATCATAGATGGACTGATTATGGATGAATAAATAATGAGTAGACATTTTTGTTTTTGATATGATTCTCAAGTCGTGGGTGACTGTTTCATTAGCATTATCATAGGTGATGTTTTAGCATTATTTGTAAAATAATAATCAATCTTTTTTTTGATTATATGAGATTGACATATCTTGTATAATAATCCTTGTTTAGGTCCATGAGCCTAGATTAGACGATATGTTACACATGGGATTGTGATTCAGGTTGTGAGACTAGGTGGTATGGTGGTGTATACCTATTAGTTCGGATGAGGTAATATTTTTCAGTGAAAGTCACTATTTGTGTCCATAATTTATGTATTTTAGATATTTTATGTGAAAGATGGTAGCCAAAAGTTTTAATGAATACCTATAGGAATGTATTCCTAGGTTTCAATGATAAAAAAGAGGTATCCCTTCATGGTGTACGATACATATGGAATAGATTGGGGTATGGAGTCATGGTCAATCCTGATATGATCCTTGATAAGATGTGATAGTTTGGATGAGTGTGGATTGGAAGGAGTGACATATAGGGGAGGTTGGAACCTGTTATGGTTGTTCTTTATGAACGGAGTGAGTAAATCCATATGGTGGGGAATGATTCATTAGTCACTTTAGGGTGTGACCCTCATCATGACGATAATTACAATGGATTTTGAGGGTAATGTTCCCATGATTTGAGACATTTAGTGATTGATATTTCAATTTGATGCTCAAGTATAAGGTTAGTGGTCATATCTGTTGAGTATGTATGGTTATAGATGAAGTGTGAGCCATGGAGATGTGTCGCTCATGTTAGTAGGGTTGTGGTTGTGATAAACCTGGTTATTAGATGGTTGGGATGGATTTTTTTTCAGTGCGTAGATGGACCAATTTTTATATGGTTCCTTTGATAGAAAATTTTGGGGATTCAAGTGTGTATTGTATGAAGTCTCAACATTGGCATTGGGATTGGTATGGTTTTGGTGTAATCTTAGTGTGTAGGATTAGAGATGTACTGGTGCTTGGGGGGGGGATAATGGTGGATATTTTAAATGGTTGGTAATCTAACCATATAATTACACTAGGTATCTAGTATTAACATTAGTGTGCATGTTTGGATTATCTCAAGATGCCTTAAGAAGTTCAAGAACCATTATAGGTTGATAAGATAGTCACCATCAGGTTTGGCCAATTCTTTTCAATAAATATTTCTTATATGTGGATAGACTAGTGTTTTTATATATTATTAGTTTTGGTAAGATAGAAATTACACCGAACATTTCATTAGACCACTAAGGATATATTTTGGTAGGTATCCTAGTGGGGGGAAGTATCGTGGCTTGTAAATGGCTCTTATGAGTAGAGGTTTATTGTGGAATATGAGCCTAATGGTAAACCTGTTGATAAAACCTTGGTGTCTCGAGTTATGTGGGTGTAGTTGAATATTTCTATTACTTTAACTTATAATAATGATTAATATCTAGGTTTCTAATGAACAATATTATGTGTTTTTGGAGTGTCACTATAGAAACATTTTTGAAGTTTTGGGGTAAAACATGGTGATTCAATAAGGAATTAATGATTATGATATGTTAAGATTTATTTTTGAATAACCACCAACGTTTCTTGGATATAGTATGTTTTAGGGTGCAGTGGTTATAATGTCCCAAGCCATTATAATATATAAATTTTAGGGGAAAATTGAATTTTGGTATTAGTTGATGGGTTAGATTTTATAGAATTTGGATATAAAATATAAGAGTTAAGACACCCAAGGTAAATTTTTAATATTGTTTGAGCCTTAGGTGATGACTCATGTTATTGTGGGAGTTATTTTAGGCTAAGAAATGGGAATGCTGGTGTAAAGGGGAAACCCCTATAGGGGTATTGGAATACCCATATATAGTCACCCTTACATGGGTGACCAATATATGGTCAACTCTTTACATGAAAAAATCTTTCCCTATGTAATCTGCTTACTTGAGGGAAACCACTAACATGGGGTGGACCTTACATTGGAGAAATTCTCATATATAGGGTATCTTTATAAGGTAAATCTTCATACATGAAAAATCCACATACATTGATTTACCACATATTGTAAATTCCCTTACATTGTAGAAAAAAATCATATATGTGACTCCTTATATGGAAATACACATTTATAGGGAAATACCATATGTGAATCCCCTTATGTTAACCATATGTCAACCCTTATGTGGACCCTAAAATGGGTATGGGAAAACGGTGTTTCTGTGTTTTTAAAAAATGAAATAAAAACGTTTAAAGTCAATTTATAAGGGATTTGGTGGTGTTTTATACCTCACAGAGTAGGGTATATGGGAATAAGGAAGGAGTTATGACTCTCCCTTTGATTCATGGATATTTCTACCTTGATTATTTCTAAATCAAGTTTCGTTTGATTTAGTGGTATGTTTTAGGTAAATCTAACACTCTCTATTGATTCTTCCTCTTATTATTCCCATTTTTCCTCACTTATTATTTATTCTTATCATGTGAGTATTTTTTTTGATTTTAAGGTTCCATGGTCAAATCATCCTAAAATATGGGATTTTTTCTTAGCCTATCTAAAAGAGGGCCCATGAAGATTATCATATTAGGTTTCATGTCCATTCAAATAGGTATTTCATTCCCATTATTTTATTTAGGTATTTATATTATTCATTGAAATTGATAGATTTTATTTGAAGGATAAATTAGAAATTTGTGTGTTAAAGGTCTCGAGTAATATCATGGGTGGTTCCCACCCCTTTGATCAATGATTATACCTCAAAGGGTGACCTGATTTATAACTAGGTTTTATTCATAACCAAATAAAATTATAAATTTTATTTTAAATTGTAGTAATATATTTATAGAATTAATTATATTTTTTTATAATTATTTATTTAATGTTTTTTTGTGAGTTAGGTCCACTTGTGTGTTGAAGATGGAAGTTCGGACTTGTTTGGGAATGCAAGATAGTTGGCAGGTTATGATTAAAAGGGAATGCCATTAATTGAGGTATGTGGCCCTTTTTTATTTTCCTATGGTTTATGAATTTTATTTGTATATCATGTGATATGGGGTATCACCACTATGGGAAATAATACCCTCTCATTTTAATAAATTTTTTCCTTCTAGATGAATTTTCTTATTTATATAAAATGATGATGGTTTGATGTAACTTCCAAGATCTAGTATGGTCCTTATTTTCTAGTTAATTCGTGGAATAATGATGGATATGTTATTGAATATAAACAAGATCCATGTGACATGTAGACCAAGGAGGGGTGTGAATTATATAAACATAGTGAACCTTGGTAGGATCCTCATAGTTCCATGGATCTTGGCTTAGTAATAAAATGGAATGAATGGCTTGGGTAGGCCCAGATATAACTCTGAAATGTCATAGAAAATTTGGGGTACCTGATTAGAGAGTGAGGTGACTATTTCTCCCCCGGTAGAATATGAAAACTAGATAGGGTAGATCATAAGTATATTATCATAGGTTGGGTGAGTAAAACAACCTAATATTAACTTTGGAATTGTGATGGGAGATATGAATTATTTATAGGGTCATACTGGTGAGGCTTTGGCAATAGGTTCAATTCCATGATATGACTATGAGGTTGTGAAGGGAAATTACACACTCTGTGTGATAGGTATGTCTTAATAGATGAGATTGTGGTTGAGGATCCCACATAGGTTTTTTTTTGTTATGATGAGACCTTAGGGACATCAGTGGGTTCTATAGATATATTGTAACCATATATAGGGTCAATGTGAGAGAATTTTTTTTTTAACCGCAGGTTTCACCATAGAACCTAAAGGTCAAAGGTGTGAATTGGGAGTGGTTATAGTGATAATGTGAGATATTACAAGAGGTATTCATGGCACTTGCGTCCTTATAAATGGATTTCCTCAGATCACCTCCTAGGAATCAATTTTATGATTAATAACATATGAATTTCTAAGGATTAACACCTTGGAATAAACTTTATGCCTAATAATATACGTGTTTCTATGAATTTTATCTTTGAAATAAGACTTCTAACTAATAATACTTAGATCGATCATTATTACATCCTAGTGGTTTGTCGTTGAGACAGATGTTATGGATCATTCATGATTGTATACTAGGGATCTTTAATTGAGACTAATACTGTATATTTATCATGATTTCCCCATTGGTATTATCCATTGTGATTGATATTATGGATCACTTTAGATTACCCTCGGGGGATCATCTATTCATCCTCATACTATAGATTACTCAGGATCACCTCCTATGGATCATCTATTGAGACTGATACTATAGATCAATCAAGATTAAATCATGCGTACTATCAATTAATCCTAATAAAATGGATTTCTTGGGATTACATCCATGGAAGTTTTAATTGATCCTAATACCATGTATCACATAGTATTATACCCTAATAATCAATCATTGATCTGGATACTAGGGACTATCCAGGATGACACCTAGAGATCATCTATTGATCCCGAGGATGATAATATTCCACAGGATTACATCCAAATATTTGTTTCCTATACCTATGATGATATGACCATTGAACCTGGTATTATTTAGAATGATTATCCCATGTAATTAAAGGCGCTCTGGTACTTGACGAATGACGTATGGTTGATCTTGAGTGTCATGTTAGATCGTGAGAATTGATAGTGATTATTTTATTTACACTTATATAGTAATTTACTTATTTTCTTAATATATAACTTTTGCATACACTATGTTTACTGGTTATGTTTGGGACCCCATTGGTGGTTCCCTATTGAGTTTTCTTACACATTAGTCTGGTGGTCACAAAACATGAGATATTTTACAAACATAAGTGATCAGATGTTCAAGTAAGAAAAATACAAGGATTTTCTTGATTGAGTGAGATATATCTAGTAGTGCATAGAAAATGGGAGGTTATGAGGTCGAGGGATAATACTATAACCTTTTTTATGTGGTTTATTTTATATAATTTATTAATGTTAATATCCTAGTGAGCGGTCAGTTGTTGTTTGTTGTCAAGACTATGAACTTTTATGAATATATGTTGTTGTATTTTATTTGTTATATCATTTTTTTAATTATCTTTTATGTCTACGCTGATGTTTGATATTGATATTATTTAGTTATTTTCATTGTTTCTCACCCTCATATAAGGGAATAGTCTCCCCATTATAACACTTTATACCATCGCTTCTAGTCAAAAGCCTCTAGCATATGGGGAGGAATGCTTGAGGCTTCATAGAGACCACCAGCCCAGACACAAATCAAGTGGTATTAGGTAAAGTGATATCATATGGATAAAATATCACATCTTACTAAGAAAAAACATTTATCATATTAACATGTGTTCCTATAGACATTGATCTCAACATACACCCATTGAACTCTTATAGCAGTAATACCCAGCTAGGAATAATCCAGGGGAACACTAGAATGTTCTTAATCTCAACTCGCACATTACACATCCTCAATTTATCCCATAGCTACCAAGGATCCTATATAAACCCAATAAATCACAAAGACATGGAAAATAATCAAGACCATAAATTACAAAACACTCATCTTATATATAAACACCCCTCTAAAAATATCACCTTTACTAATAACACATTTTAATTGTAAATACATATAGAACCATAAAACATTTATTATCTTAACAATAGAATTAATTCATAAAATATATTTCCAATAAACTTTTATAATATCAATGGTGATACAAATAACCTTCTAAACAACTAAAAAACGTGTATTAATATAAATCAATATTTGAATATTAAACATATTTAAAACTTCACCAAAAAATTAATTCAAATCCACAAAAATACCAAAAAAATCAAAAACATTTTCTTCTAGGGTTATATTTTATAAATTAATTCATAAATTTCATTTATAATTCAATTTTATTAAAATACATTATCTTTTAAAGAATCACGTAGGAATGAATTTGGCCCAAAATAAGTCATTGTTATTTTGATAAACACCATAGATGTAATGAAAATACTTCTATAAATATAATACCAATATAACTTTGAAAATAATGTTATGTAAAACTAAAAAATCATAATGGAATTAGAAATCAATCATAGTATCCAAAAAATTTATTTGTATAAGGAATAATTAGACCGAAAAACATTTAGAAAGATAATCCTTGAAGATAATTTCAAAATTAATTACATAGATAAACTAACTTTTAAATCATCATATGGATGAAGCCTCTGAAAAATGATTTAGATTTAGAGTTAGAGCTAATTTTCACAACATTAAAACACTAAAATTCCCCAAAAAAATCAGTTTCTCTCCTGATATGGAAAAACAATTAATATTTCATAAACCTTAATTGAGCACAATATTAGAAGAATATGTGGAAAATAAAAAGTGAAAATGTAATGGACAAATATATAAGTCAATTATACCTTGAACCATATATATTAGATCATCTATAGTTTTAATTAGAAATTAGGATAGGAAACTCTCAATCCCTTAGGTCATGGTTGTTGGGTAAATTTTGTGTATAAGAGTTCTTCTCCACCTTTTTCAAGTATTTATCAATAATATTACAATTATAAAAAATGGTAACAATAATAATATTCAAATTTATATAAATATTCATATACAAATATAATTATATATAATAACAACAAAAGAAGTCATAATTCACCATTCACATGTCTATTACATGTAATAAAAAATTATACTATTATTTGTATAATAATAATATAACACCACTTTACCCATATGTATTCATAAACCATAAACTAAAATATATGAAATGAATTTTTCAAATTTTTTATCCAAAATAAACACCCTATGAAATCACTATAATAATATATAATTCAATTATATTGGGTTTAAGGAAGTCAAGGCATGAAAAATAAAATTTTTGAGTGATACTTCAAGGAACTGTGATTAACAAAAGTTGTTAAGAAATTTTTTTTCTAACAATTTAGAACTACTTAAAGTGATAAAATCAACACACTTGGTCAGTTCTCACAGTCTCTATGAATAAGAATCAAAATGTGGAACTCAATAAAAATTTTAATGACCCATAATTTCCACTAAATTAGAAAAACAATAAATCATATAATTAATAAGTAAAAATGGGGTATCATAGAGATACTTGTGAAATTTTTATCTATTTTTCCTATTATAGAGTCCACATTATCATTTGTATAACATCTTCCAAAAGGGACATAATAAAAGATAAAATGGTTTCTTTTAATGTTTTAATAATATACTACATATTTAGTAAATCCAATGTTTATTTAATAATATTATCATTATTTCCTTCCAAAAAGGTAAAAAGAAATTAGATGAATTTTTTTAGGTATCAAAAGTTGTTATCTTTTTAAAAAATAATTTAATATATCTTCTTGAGATACTATTTTATTTAAAAATTATTTCAAAATATTTATATTTGTAAGAAAATAGTTAATCATATATTTATCAAAAATATTATCTATTGATGCAATAAAAACATCAACTTTTATTAAATCATTTTATTCTAAAACCATTCTTCTATAAACATTATAATTATCTTAATAAATAACAAATAATTAATTAAAACCTATTTTTTCTATTTTTACTTATATGTTCAATTAATTGTATAATAATTTCAATTTCCTAAACCATTAAATAATTGAAATGTGGTTTAATATGTTTCCAAAATTCATAGATATCCATATCATTCCCTTTGTTGACACTATTTACAATATGAAACCTAATTAATAATGTGCCTCCCCAAAAAAATGTAATATACATGAGATAAATATCATTGAGTTAAAAAAATAAAATAATTATATTTTCTTTCTATCAGCTACTCTATCCTATTAGTGTGTATAAGTGATGGTCACTTATTTTATGATCCACTGGAATAAAAATAAAGGACTATATTATTCTCCTACCATGTCATATCTATATGATTGTAATCCCACAATAGTTTTAGACTTAATTTATATAAATGATTAATTTATTTATAAATTGATATTTTTTATGTTAAATATATACATAAATAATCTAAAACAATCATCACTAATGTTTAAAATGTACTTTTCATTGCAAATGGTGGTTTTAGAGTGAAAATAATATATATATCACTATGCGTAAATTATAAAAAAATAATTTTCTATTTAGTATTAGGAAAATATTTCTTAAGTATTATAATTCTCAAACATATAGTGTATTTATCATCATTTTTATCCTTACTGGGAAATAATTCCATTTTTTAGTTCTCCAATTCTCTTATAAATTATGTGTCTAAAATGATTATGCCTGGTATAAAAATACACTAAAAAAGACTCATAACTAAAAACTAAATTTAACATTAATAGTGACTCACATATATACCTCACTCTAAAAAAACTCACCCTTTGATGGAAAATCATTTACTTCCTCAAATACAAGATTCTATACATGTATATTATTTAAGTTATATATTTTTTTTTACAACTTCTAGGTTTATAAAAAACATCATTCAACAAAATGATACTTTAATAGATAAACTCTTGATCAATAGTGTCATTTCCTTTTTTATTAATACACGCTGAGTTTCTTACCTATAACTATATATCATGATTAATAATTTTCAACTTATTTATGAGTAAATTAATATTACATGCATGCTATATTGTTTTTAACTCAATAACCCATGTAGAAATATCAAAAAATATATTTTCTTAAAATAATAGTTTTAAAGAGATCATCAAAAGTTTTTTTGAAATGTTTATTCCCATAATTATGATAATATCACTTCATGTTATCCATATTTCAAAAAACATATTATAAACTTTTCCCTTTTTGAATCATGCCTTCTCATTTAAATGGTTATTTTTATTTTTTTCATTTCTTTTGAAAATTGATAGAGGTTATCTCACTCTACCATGAGAAACCTAGATTTATTATACATGAGTTTTTTTACCTCCTCATGGTTTCTATATTCTTATATAATTTGGAATCATAAAAGTAAATATTTAATAGAAATATCTTCCTTGATATGCTTCATTGAGTGTATTAAATTATATCAATAATGACAGAGCTTATATATTATGGTTATGGAAATGTTGAAATCATAATTATTCATTTTTCTCAACATTAAATGTTTGAAAAAAGGTACTTAATTTCAAAAAATTACTCTATGATTGACCAAATATCTACCATCATATTGAAAATAAATTTTATTATCTGAAAACAATTTCTTATTACATCTAAATTGAAAATAAATTCCAAGGCATATTATTTCTCTTTGAGATCACAAGGTTTTGATATAAATCTAAGAGATACATATAGTTTATTTTCTATCCCTCACACATAAGATAAAATTTTACTAATATTTTAATTTTTATTGAAATATAAAGTGTATCATCATCAAATAGATGATGCATGGTATTTTAATAAAAATAGACCAATTTGAGAGTATTGACTAGTAAGTACATCCTAACCCATCGTATTTTCTAAAAAAACAATCAAATTGATCCACCTTTAGAAATTTTTTGTGGATTCCCATTCAATTGTCGAATATTTTAATCTATACTTAATATGAAATAAAATATGATGAAGAAATATAAATTTGATAAATCATATGGTTGTAGTTAGAGACTACAAGGGAATATTACAATGTTATTCTACATTTGAGTATATTCCCTCCGAGTATATTCATACTACAAAAGGATGAATGTGAAACCAATTTATTATAAAATGGTGGAAAATCAATCATCACTGGTAATTAGTATTGAGTGACCCTTCAAGAACATTCAATATAAAATAGTAAAATAGAAATAATTTTTGTTGTTTCAATACAATTAACAATCATTTATTTTTATATCATACATGGTGATAAGTGAAATGTGAAAACATAATATTAATATAACCATGTAGTGTGATCACATGTGTATGTGTGGAGTGTGTTATGCACAACCCCGTTATAGGAATTTATCACAAATCAATTTCGTTTTTGAATAGAGATAATGTGGGACCTTATAAATGGTGGACCTCCCTTCCATCACTTTTACCTAAGTAACTCCAAATCATACTTCCTTATATTCCAATTTTAAATGAAATATTAATTACTATTTTAATATTTTAATATTTAATTATTTTATTATTTTATTATTATTATTATTAATTACATATTGGAATATATTTCTAGAACTAGAAAACATGGAGAATATGTGGAAGTAAAAGGATGACTGGCTAGAGCAGTCACTAAAAATATCTTTGTGGATTGTATTTAGTCATCAATGAATTATAGAATAAACCAAAAAAAGAGGTTGTTTTACCTTTCCATGGACCCTCAACACTGAACCCCAATATTCTCACCATTATACTCAATGCTCATGTGTTTCACTACCAAATACAAATTCATATCACATGGTTTCAATTCAAGATATCAGCTTTGAAACTCACCTTTAATAATACAACCTTATCATAGGGTGTTACTTCAAGTTATGGGGACCATGTTATCATCGATTTTCAATAGTATTACCTTCCCATATCTCAAATTATTCTACCATTTCTACCCCATCTCACCCAATATTTTTACCACCACCATCTATAGTGGCATGTATTCATACATCGCAATTTATTTTCATCACCCCACCCCCTCTCATCAAATATCCATTACCACCCACTGTTCACTATCCTCTGAAATAAAATTAATCAATTTCATGTCATTTCCACCCTTCCAGCATTATGAACTCTATTTGGTGATGTATTTTCTCTTGAAACATGATTTATTTTTTAACTTCACTTTTTTATTAATTCAAATTTTGTATATTTATGAAACATATTTGGAATTGGATTTATTATTCATATATTTACAATAAAAATAAAAAAAATATATTATTGATAGTACAAAAATATTTTTTTTTTGTTTTTTACCTTCTATTTTTCTTTTTCTAATTGTATTTTTATTCTTTTATACGTTATACTTATTATTAATTTATGAATACCTTATTGTTTTTAGTCCTAGAATTTTATTCATATCTTTTAGAGAATTTTTTTTATTTAATTGTAATTAATTTATTACTCATGTTATGATTTTAATATCATATTATAAGCAATATGAAATAATAAATTAGAATTTAGGTGTTTTTAATTAACATGGAGAACCCCAAATTTTCTATGAATTATAATTTAGAAGTATTTGAAAATAATGAGATGAAATTATGAAGGATAAAATAGTGGACAAATAGAGAATATAATTTTAACTCCAACACATAATGGAATATACTCCTTTAAGAAATAAGGGTAAATGATGATGTTAATATCCCCCCACACTTGGGTTCCGGGTGTCAACAGATTGGGGTTGGAAGAGGTATTTCCCCCTTATAGTAAGTATATTTTAACAATAGTAATAATATAAATTTTAAAAAATAAAAAAAATATAACTTTTTATAGGTACTATTCAACTTTCATATTTATATATAATAATAATAACAAAAATCATACATCAATATTCCCAAGTCAATTACCAATCTTATATAATTATATAATAATAATGATAATGATAGTATAACACCAATTTTCACATATATTTTCATAAATCATAAACCAAAATATTTGAAATTAATTTCTATATAAAATTAAAAAATAAACACCCTATAAATAAGTATAAAAGTATAAAAATAAATTACTATGAGTCTCAAGACTTTGGGATGTGAAAAATTCTATCTAATGTGACAATTCAAGGAAGAATGAATAAAAATAAAGGCAGGGAAAACAATTCGCCAAACCATGTAGAGATATTTCCTATGAAAATATAACCCCACATTGTTATTATGAATGATCTATAATTCCATTTATATAATGGTGTAACTCTCTTAAATTTTATATGTTACAAAAAATTTAATGAATTATGGAAATATTAAGTTATATGTATAAATTAATAAAAAAAGGTTCATTATAATTCACCCTACAAAAATACATTTCACCCCCCCCCCCCCAATACCCCCTTAGGTTTTTGTTATTAGGGAAAAAATATAAATTTGAATTTACCAATAACTATTATTTTCAACAACATGTACTGAAAAATAAATCCAAATTTACTTATTGATTAATAATACAATTCAAAATACGTCATTCATCAATTTATTCACATGTGTTTTTTCTCCACCATAAAAATTATCATGTTACTTATAAATTCAATATAATATATCTATATAGTGAAAAACCATATCCCATATGGGTATATCCCACCATAACATAAAATCATCTAATAAATCACATGACATAATAGTTTTATTACCAAATCTGTCACCAAATAATAAAATTGAAACACATATTTTTCTAAAATATACATATATTTTGGAAACAAATTATTTTTTATAAAACAAAAACAAATCAAACACATTCATTAGGTATAAATACCAAATATGAGAACCCATTTTTTAATTAAAAACAAATGAGGAAACAGAAACCAAAGGTACTGGATCAACACAAATATCACACTTTTTGTGTCCATGGTTATAGAAACAGTTATTACAAACCAAGTAGCATGCCATGTATGTCTATATAATGTTTGTAAGAACTTGTGTTCTATATGATAAGTCTAATATCAAATGAATTTTTAATTATTGTTGAGCGGATATTATTATTTTTGAATCAGGGTTCTAAGTGGAATTTAAAAAGTACAAGCATCTTAAAAAATTCATTAGTTTTGAGGCACGGGGGGTGCATGTGGTGCCCAAGTAAGCCTGAAAAGAATTTTAGGCAAGATTTTGATGTTTTTTCTATTTTTCCAATTTATATGGTTTCGTTTACATGTATTTGGAGAAATTTGGAAGAACCCCAATCTTTTTTCACATTTTAGTTCAAATCCTATAGCACATAATTTACTTTCATGGTTAGTTCAGAGTTTATGGTAAACTGTGTGAGCTTAAGGGAAAATTGTGCATGGTGGAAGTGTCCAAGGACGTGGAAAATTCTTTTGACATAATTAGAGACAAACCATGCTCCTTATTATAGAGGGTTTCATATATAAATTCATTGTATGTTCATTTTTTTTAAACCATTTTGTATAATTGTGTGAGGGGGAGGTTTTGGGAAGGTGTTGACTACAAATTTTGGGAAATGGTTGAAAAAATGTGTATTCAGGCCATGTTCCCCTTAAAAAATTGGAATTTACCACTTTTCCCATACAATTTATAACTAAAACCCTTTCTTTTATTTCCACATTATAAACCTACCATCCCCCCTTGAACCCTCCATATCCTCCCTCTCCTCCTTGGGGAATCTCTCTCTCTATTTCTCTTTATATTGATGTCTATTTCTTCTTCCATATAAATCATTTTTAGGTTGGAGGTAAGTATACGACTCTATTTAATTTTCCCTCTATTTTATCTAATTTATTTATTATCACAAAAAGTATTATGACTGATTATCCCACTGGATAATGGTGTGATCTTCCCAGCATTATGGGACTCTCATGATTCTTCATGAGAGGGTATCTCGGAATGACATCATCATGTCATCACTGGTCATTTTGTTGGAGGAATGTAATCGTGTGTGATTTTCTAGGTTTTTGAGTTTTTTTATTATCTTATGTTATGGTTTTTTTATTTGATAGATATTTGGTCTTATTTATTGCATGTATATTTGAATGGACCTTAAAAGGTTAATTGGTCTTGGCTTGGGTAATATGGGATTATATGGTGAGTGTTTTTTCATTTTTTTCTACGTTTATGAAGTTTCTTAGTTTATTGTAAATTTAAAATAAGTTATAATTTGTTTATAATTAATTAATTTTTTTAAAATATTATTTAAAGTTGTGGATAGTTTGGATATTGGATAATGGTCTTAGTAGATCTTGGGAGGCGGTTTGTTGTGCTAATAGTTAAAGTGGAAATATTTCTTTACGGTAGATGGTCCCTATTTATATCCAAAGGTATTTCGTAATTTTCATGGTTCATGGGTTTCCTATCATGCTGACGTGCTATTTATTGACCCTATAATTTAAATTATAACCTTAATTGTGGTTTCTCTCAATAATAACCTTTTAGAAATAATGAAAATGGGTTTATTTAAGGGGATCAAAATGGGATGCCTAATTTGGGACTTAGATCGAATGAAATATTTATGTAGAAATGGGAAATAAAAAATTTTAATTAAATAAAACATCCTCATAAATGGTCATAGAGTATACATAATTTGAGCATGTTTATAAAATAAATTAATTTATTATTAAAAGTGAGTTGGGACTAATATGCCTTATGTGTTAAAAAACTAATGATAAAGGGAGATTCAAATGGAATGCATTGGTTTAGTAACAGAACATTGAATGGATAATGGTAGTCGGTTAAAATGATGGACTTCCATGTAAGTGTATCTAAGTTAGAGAATAATGTTAATATGATAAGTGGGTAACCATGTTTTACAGATCAGAAAATAAATTTTATATTTTGAATTCATGGTTTGTAAATTAAATTTTAATTTTGAAGTGAATTATCCATCATTAAAGTGAGAAATCAGATAATTGTGATAAAAGGTTAATAGTGAAAGGATAAATTAATTTTTAACATAAATTGATATGTCCTTTATGAATTATTATTTATGGGTAATGGAAACACCTTGGAAATATTATGTTATATGAGAGAGGGAATTTCTAGATGATCCCCCAGATTCGACCTGAAAAATGTTGTTTGGGAATGCTAGGATGAGTGCCTAAATTCCACATGGAATATTATTCTGATTTCTAGAATGATATTTATGTATTAAACATGATACCATATGTTTAAGGATGATAGAGTGAATATTTGAATTCCCATGACACATGATATTTTTGGAATTCTGACATGACTGTTTGAAATCATGGGGAATGTCGGGATGAGTGCTTAGATTTTTTGTGATACACTATGATACTAGGGAATTATAGGTTGAGTGCCTAGATTACATATGATTATTTATGGACGTTCATTCATTGTGACATTCTCAGTGACACCTCAAATTATTTTGAGGTAGGTAGGACCCAATCATGGGGGCCACTGTGGATCCCAAAATATTGTTATATTCATTGTTTTCTTACGTTTCTATTTATATATTTAATCATTCAATTTATTTCATCTGTATCATTTTAGTATGACTTATATGAACATGATTATCAAATATTTAGGGACACCTTTAGTTGTGGACTATTGAGTTGTACTCACACCCTGTTCAGGCCTCTATGTGACCTGGGTACCTGAGCACTTGAAACCTTTTTACATATGTGGTCTAGTGAAACAGACTAATGGCTTAGTGATTTTTTGGTCAGCTAAGATAAAGAATGGGTGTTTCAGACCGGGGTTGGAATAAAGACTATTTTTTAGGACTATTTCTGTAATTTCTTTTAGTTTTATTTATGTTTAATGTACATAACACATGTAATGTATGTATGACAACCTAACGCATTGTATTTAGTTTTAATTTTGGAATATAATTTTTTATTTTGGATTATTTCTGGTGCTTTACTTTTCATCATTTATTTAGATTATTTATTTGGATTTTTACGTTTCCTTTTATATTTCTAGTTTTGTTTTATCTCTGATAAGTGGTTATATTCTCCACACAATCTGACCATAGACCTTAATTTCTAGTTTGTATGCTCTAGGATATTGTGATGTGTGCTTGTGCTAATGTGATGCAGTGACTCAAGGAACTGAATCAGCAGCTTCTGGGTCAGGGTGTTACAAAGTTGAATCATAGTTTTTTTTCAATTATCATACTACTATTTCTTATTTGGATGGATAATAAGAATGTTTCAAAAGTTTTTACAGATCATTTACCTTGAAATACCCACCCCACATATGAGGGAGGTCCATATTTCTTGGGATGGTATTTTTATTCATGTTGTTCAATTTTACAGTTGATCTAATTTCACCTCATGGGATGCACATGATTATGTGGATTTCCACTTATGGAACCTTATACTAGGGCATATTATGGGGATTTTGAGTGTGTCCATGCTTCATATCAAGAATTTAATATTCATGTGTGTGATTTATTTAGATTGATATTCCTCTATGGTTCAAATGTATTGATGTTTTATTTTCTGTCTTTTATTTATTTCTATTAGTGAATTATATCTACCTATGAGTTTATATAATTTATATGGGTTGATATTTAATGTGAATGAATACATTTATATGGTTTATATATAAGTTTTTAGTGGAATTCAACTTGACTAATTCCTTACGAGAATCTGGGATATATTTGAGGATATAAATCAGTTAAAGTAATGGTTTTTTTACTTAAGATTCTAGAAAAAAAATATTTGTTTTTTCTATTTTAACTTGATAGTTTAATTATATGTTACAAAAATATGGGTATTAATTTCTAAAAAAATGGTGATCACACAAAACATAGAATCTTGGTAAATGTGAGATATTTTTCAAAATGTGAATCCTTAGGTAAAAACTATGAAGTTTAATATATGTAAAATAAAAAAGGGTGGGACCCTTAAGAAGTGTGATGGTGTAAGGAATTTCTTCTATGATTCCTTTATATATGGTTATTTGGGGATATTGATATTTCTTTAATTATGTGACATCCTTGATTGGTTCTTTTTCATCGATTGTGATGATCTGATGGCTAGTGACTTCTTATGACCTTAAGGGTGTGTTCCGAACCCTGGAATGGGTTTTATAGGTTAAATATGAACCTATGTGTGATACTCGGTGGTAGTTTTATGGATTATTGGATATTGTTTTATCTTTTAATGGTTTTATTTTCCTCATTAGAGTTGTTTCATTGGTATTAAATGAAGTTTGGACTACGTGGGAGAGCCTAGTGGTATTTTCATGAAGTGTGACCCCAAGTATGGGAGTTAATGTTTGGTGGAATTTGGGATATTTGGGGGAGAATCATGATGGGGGTTTTAAGTGTATGCATCATAGGTGTGCTATATTCATTTATAAATTATAAGACAATCAATTTATTTCTAGTGCTTTCGGTCTTCCGGTTAGTTTCAGAAGGGTAGGCCTGTTTGGATGCCTAGTTAGGGTAACATCAGTTTATGTGGTATAGAACTGATGGTATGATTTGGATCATATTTGTGGGACCTTTGGTCCTAAAAACACAAATTTTGTAACACCCTCATATTTTAAAAGAATAAATTTCTTGATAATGTAAATTAAATGCAACAACTAGCTTAAATGAACTGTGAAATATTATTATTTAAATAAGGTCATTATAACCTTGTCATTAATTTGGCTGGTATAAATATAATTAAAAAATTTATAAAATATAGATAAATTTCATGTTCAATATAAATTTATTGTCAAATTCATAGTAAATAGAAAAAAAAATTAGTAAAGTCGTTTTATTCTTCAAAATTATATTTTCTTCACAAATGATTTAATTTATTTTTGTGAGTTGATAATATAATAAATTTTTAAAAAATATTGAATGGTATTTAATAAAAAAAATATATCATTTTTTAAATCATAATATCAAAATTATGTTATGGTGAAATTTTAATATTTGTCTAAAAAGATTTATTTTTCAATGAATAGTGAAAACATTGATTTTTATTGAAAAATGTATGTTAATTTAAAGTGTTTAAAAAGATATATTCAATATTATATTAGTTTTAAAATTTTATTTGTTCTCTGTAATTATATATAATCCAATTATAGTCCTTTAAATGATTTTTATACATGAATGTGGTATAAAATATTATAATTAAAAGGCATTTTTTATGAAAACCCACTTTTCATCAAATTTTGTGGGTTTAAACATAAATTAATATCATCTAATAATATATTTAAAATCAAGAAAAATTTATAATATTTCTTGAATAAGGAGGTTAAAATGTAATAAATAATTCCCTTACTTTTAATTCATTTCTTCAGGTAACCATTGCAAATAATTTTTACTTTATTTAAGGGTAAAAATAATGTGATAAGGACTAAAAACGAAAGTATAACACTTGACTTATTTTTATTGAATGAGTATATTTCATCCATAATAATTGAAAATTGTAATATATGGCCTTTTATTTCCATATCCCATTATTGTTACCTTTATTATATTTTAATTAATGGCAATCCAAAAATATCACTTTTTTCCTTTCAGTAGTTATAAACCTTTTCTAACATAGTTAAAAATAACTGATGTTTGATTATAAATATTATTTTTAAATATAAATAATTTTTTTAACCATGTGAATTTAATAATACTTTTTAGAAATGAAATAACTACTTTAAAATCTTATGCAACCCAGATTGAGTATTTATTTAACTAATGGAAAATAAAATAAATTATTGTAAAAATATTAAAATTAATATAATATGAATGAATTATTTTGTTCCAAAAAATTTATAATAAAAATATCATATTATATTGTTGTTAAAGTAATATGTTTTTATTATTTTTCGATCAATTCTTTTTCATAGTCAAATTTATTGAATAGTTCCAAAATTAACATTAATGATATTTTAAAAAGAAAATAATACATTAGTGAATGATTAAAATTTCAAAAATTCCTATATTATTCTAGTTGATTGGTATTTGTTTATAAATAAAATCTTGGTATATTTTTTATTAATTTTTTTATAGTAAATATATTAACCCTAAATAGTAAAAACATTATACATTTGAAATTTTCAAAAAAGGTTAACATGAGTTAAAATAAAAAGAAAAAGGTGAAACATCACCCAAGCTTGTAAAATTTTTGTTATATGAGATAATTTCAACTAAATTTTTTTTTATATTATAATACTACCAATTTTTATCCATTTGAATATGAATATTAATTTATTTTAATTTAATATATTAAGAAATTTCGATTGTGTCATACCCTCACTTATAAAGGGTATCCCCATCTCCTCTTTTATTCACACTTTAAGGACAATTTGGTTCATCCAAACCCTGAAAAAATAAATTCCTAAAATCCCTTTCTCTGTTTAATTGGATTTTTTTCATCAAAACCCAACTTATTAAAGCTTATAGTGTAAACCCTAAGAGGTTTTCCAAGAAGAGGTATAATTCTTAATCAATAATTTTCATTTAATTTCTTTTTCTACTACGTTGAAATATTCTTCAACCATTCTGAAATAAAAAACCATTATATTCTATATGTTAATATTTTGTTTTGTTAATGTGACAGTTCATATTTATCTCATCTACCATAAAATGTGAAACAAAACCACCATTCATGTGTACGACAGACTACCACCTCGTGAACCGATGTAATTTGTTTTCCATAACCTCCTCTAATGGATGGTTGTAAAGATTAATTTAATTTATATATATTATATTCATGATCTTTTTATCATTATTATAATTTAATATATAATTTACATTCTAACCATCTAATTCGCTGAAAAATTATAATAGTTTTTATGCGTACATGTAAAATATCCCCTACACGAAGTGATGTGGTTAATTTTTAATCATCACATCACATGGATGATATATATTAGTATATTTAAAAAATTAATATAGTATTTATGATAAGATAGTAATTATTAGAAGATAAAATAACACTTAGATTCTTTCCATTATGATCATTGATTAATAGAAATGTCACTCATGCGTACGTATGACCTATTATATCCATGATTGAAATGTTTTTTATTTTCATAACCTTATTTAATAATTAGTTACATAATTATAATTTATTTAGAAAAATGATAATTATTATAAAATAATTATTATATAAATGATGGAATAATGACATAATTGGAAATAGTTAACCTACTATAGTCAATTTGAACATATCAATAATATGTATATATTATCATTGGTGTAGAATTGCATGTCTAACACCCCACAACCATCCATTAATTAATTCATAAATTAATTAATCCAATCCATTAATTAATTCAACAACTAATTAAACAATATAAAACGCCCGTTAAAATTCAACCCTTAATTAACCATTCAACATCTCAATAGTAAATAATTAATTAACAATTAATTATTCTTATCATGCTAAAGAAATAATTAACTCAACATTTAATTATCCAAATTCTTTAACAAGTCTGAACCCATCCACTCAAATAGTGATTCGTCCAGGACTTTAACAATTTACATGCACGTCATAATCATCACAAAACATGCTGTAAAAATCCCATATATTTAGAAACCATCTCACGCATTATCTCATAATATAAAACAACTCCATCCAAGATAACTTAATTCATGGAAATCTAACGTGCATCAAAAACGACCCTTGGCCAACAGTCGTAATAAACAATAAATTCACAATATTAATTTTAACTCATTCAAATTAATCAATTCAAAAATTAATTAATTAAATATTTAATCTTTAAACAATCATAAATTAATTCACCATTTAACATTTTAACATGTAATAATTAATCCATCCATTAATTATTACCAATATCCAATTTATATTTTTGAACATGTCAAATATCCAATATTCCCAATCATCAATAAAAGCCACAATTTTATTCCAACTCATGACTTGATAATTAATTCTACAATTAATTACCCTATTACACATTCTTCCCATTCAAATCATTTAACTCATTGATCATATCACTTGTACCAAATTAGAAAAACATGCTTAAAATCAACACAAGTTTAAGCCCTCATTTATCTCACTTGGGAAACATCATTTAATAACTTCAAAAGTCGTGTATCAACATAATATATATCACATTTTGAAATTTAATCAAACTTACTAACTTCACATTTAGATGAAATACAATATAATTACTTTACTGGAAAAATTAAATATCCATAAAAACACAGCAAGGATTTTATTAATATATTTATTAAAGTTGAACACATGGGAAGGGACCCTACCTCAGGGTGGCACCAATTTAAAATCCAAAACTCTTTAATATACTTGGCGGAAACTAGTCCACAAATAGTCTGTAATCGCAAGTGTGCACACCATTATATATATGTGTGTGTCTGTGTGTGTGTTGCCTACATTGATCAAATAAAATTCAATATATTAAAACGGTAACCAGAATCAAAGTTGTAAAGATCAACGCATCCATAACTTGGTACCAGGAACTCATAAAAAAATTAAAAGGACATAATATACCGTGTGCAAAACCAAAAAACGGGTTTAGAAACATACCCGAACCAACGGCGGCAAGAAAATTTGAAACCATCCACCTCCCCCTTAGTGGCAGAAGCCGTATTGTGGACCAATGGGTCCCGAGTCAACATTCACATATCCTAAAAAAATAGTGGAATGCAAGAATCAGATTAAACACAAACCATTGCGTTTTATCTGAGAAAACAAGGCGATAGATAAAAGTCAAGTGATCGATGTAAATCACGAGTTATACACAGACTGAATCACCTTGAAGAGGCAGATAATATTTTTGAAGAGTTTGAGGGGAATCATTGCGCGCAAGGTGGATTCCGGGAGTGGGGTGGTGCACCTCAGGTATTACCCAGAGGGGGGTCCAGCCATAGAGGTCGCGCGTTGTAGGATCTCTGCTCGGGTGTCGCACAACTCCAGGGAGGGTCACTTGGGGGTTTTCATGCCACTTTATCGCACTGAGGGAAGGAGCTCACACCGAGGAGGGAGCTTTAAGAACGGAGGAAGGGCCAGCGTCATGGGGTGCACTGCTGCGTGCGTGCCACAGCTTGTTCTTAGGGAGGAAGAAGAGTGGAATTTGATTCCTTTTATTATCTTTTTCAAACCCATAAATTAATTTCATTTAATAATAGTTATTATTAAACTCTTAAAAACCCATAATAATACTACCATTAATGTGATAATAATAATAATAAAGAATAATAATACTCATTTTATTTTTATTATTATACACATTAAACACTTATCTAAAAATTGAAAAACTTCCCAATTAGTGACAATTATTATTTATAATAATAATATCCATAATTATCAATAATTATGACACTCATAAAACCAAAATAATAAAAATATCATTATTATTCCTCAAACATTTGATATAACCCAACACCTCTATTAAATAACATCACTCCTTCATTAAATTCGAAACTTCTTATTTTGTTAAGCGTTTCTTTGAGATACCCAAGAGCATCATTAAATTCACATAAGTATTACACCCCATTAAATAAAAACTAAACTTTGATAAACACCATAATTAAATTGTATTAAAATAAACAATAAAATTCTCATTTTGATTATGTCCAACCTCCCCATTTAAATCCACATTAATTATCTAATTCTTTTTTAACCTTCATTTATTATTCTCATAATAATTGTTTCATAATTAATTATAAAACTCCCTATTGATCATTAAATTATTTTAACATTTATTTAACAAAATAACCACAAAAAATAATAATAACATCATTATTATTAGTATTCAAACTTTCATTTATTTAAAAACCCAAACTCCCAATTTATTTCAATATCATTAATATGATAAAAACTCTAACCCATAACACCTCATTTAATTAAATGTTTCATTGAGAAGCTCAAAAGCCACATTTAATTCTCATAAATGATACACTTCTTTAACATGAAATTAAAATCTTAAATTATCAATGTTTCGGTGCGGATGTGCGTCGGGTTTCTGTTCCGACGCTGTTCCTCCAGGTCGCGTTCGAGCGTGCGCCCGTCGACCCGAGGGGATGGGAGCGTGGCTTGTGGTCACGCAGTCTCGCTTTCCAAAGGCGGGCGGCATTCGTCCCTTATTCAGAGACGTCTGCTCCTTGATCGAAACCGGGATGATGGGATGTCGGCTCCTCCTTCCGTGGACATCTCCTCGGAACTCGTCGCCTAATCCGGGTCTCCCTCATAGATTTAAGAATGTTCGTGAATCTCGTTCCCGGTGCCATATCTTCATGGACACCGGTTAATTACGCTGCTTCCGCCCAGACGCTCCAAGGAGTCTGGTCGGGGTAGTAACCTGCGGTGAGGAGACCGGGTAGCTCTGGGTGTTGGGGGCGTGTCTTAACACTGCGGCTCTGCATGTCTGACTTCTGTCCCTAATAGGGCTTCTCCAAGGCGTGATGGCCTGAGGCATCCCATGCTGGGTGCGGGGAACTGCGTTACCTGAGGTTTTCCTCATCTTCCCATGTTTAACACGGGGTATGCCGCGAGTTTAATGTCTAGCGGGGACGACATCGGACTGATCAACACGAGGAGTGGATCAGATGACAGAACCCCTTACGGGGAACCTCTGATGCTGGGGCCAGCATATGGGCGGCTTCCCGAGTGAAGTGGAGTGGAATGAAGTGGCATGACCCCACCAGGATGTGGCAGCCCGGGTAAGGATCAGGATGGATGATGGAGTGAAGAGCTTGGACCCCGTAGAGGCTTCCTACGTACCGCGCGTTAGCGCGGATCAAAGTCAGCGTAGTTCAGATATACAGTTTAACGTCATGCTGGACGATGGCAAGCCGACTCACGAGGAGGTCGAGGCTGCCGGGCAGAGGATTGAACCGAACCACCTCACACAGAGGGGGATGGAATGGCCGGGTGGATCACAGTTTCACGTCATGCTGGACGCTGGTGTTTGGGGCTTACACTCAAAGGAGGCCCATATGCGGCAAAGCTCAGTTGGAGAGGGACTCGGGCCAAAGGTGAGAGACCTTGATCCCTGTCACACCCTCTACTGGCTTCGGCAGTGGGGAAGCACAATGGAGATACACATGTGCAGTCCCCTACAAGGGCGGATTCATAGGTGAATCGACGCGAATGTGAACCCGGGAGGGGTCCACTGATGGACGAACCAACGTGAATACGACCGGGACGACCAGGTGGTGGGCTTGAACCTCAGGGAGGCTTCTTACGTACCCTGTTTAGGAGACAGGGATCAAAGTCCACGTAGTTCATTCTGTCAGGACTTACGCACTGAGGAAACCTGAGTGCGGAAAAGCTTAGTTGAAGAGGGACCTGGGCCGAAGGTGAGAGACCTCGATCCCTGTCACGCCCTCTACTGGCTTCGGCAGTGGGGAAGCACAATGGAGATACACATGTGTAGCCCCCCACAAGAAACTAGGGGTTTGTAATACCCTACCCCCGTGGGCGAAGGCCACTCCAATAAATCGTCCCTAAAGAGGGGCAATCCCGACATCCCTGCAGAGACGAGCGGGTGGGGGCCACATCCAAACCGGGGGGGACCCTGCGTGCGAGGCACGAGATCAGATGAAGCGGACGGTTTAATGTCTTTCCGGACGAAGTACAGTTTAACGTCGTGTGTTGAGGACGAAGCAGACGGTTTAATGTCTTGCTGGACGAAGTACAGTTTAACGTCGTGTGTTGAGGACGAAGGATGCTTGGCAGTTTAACGTCTTGCAGCGCGGACGTGGTACAGTTTAACGTCATGTTGGATGAAGATGCTTGGAATTTTAACGTCTTGCAGCGCGGACGTGGTACAGTTTAACGTCATGTTGGACGATGGATGCCTGGCAGTTTAACGTCCTGCAGCGCGGACGATGGATGCTTGGTAGTTTAACGTCTTGCAGCGCTGACGAATGCTGAACAGTTTAACGTCTTGTAGCTCGGACGTAGTAGTGCCGCCAATGGGTCTGTGTCACTTCGCGCGAGCCTGGAGGGCCGCACGGGAAGACAATGCACGGTGCGAGCACCCGGGATGAAGATCATCGGGCGTCACGCAGGCGGGTACCCTCAGGGTGTCAAAGAGGGCGACCCTGGCAGTTTGCGTGCAAAAGAGGAGCTTGGCGCGCAATACCGTGGGTCGGCGCGCAATTGGATGGGCTGGCGCGCAATTGGGCCAGTGCTTTGCGCGCGGAAGATGGAGATTGCGCGCACCGGGCCTCTGATAGCGCGCGGGGGCAACGGCCCATTCTTTAACGAATGGCCACTTAGTAAGGGGGGGTGCGCGCAATCGGGTTGGACTGCGTGCACCCGGGGGTCAATTGCGCGCAAGAGGCTTCTTTTTCGCGCGAAGGCCTTTGGGTGAGGAGTTTGTCAAAGGAAAGGAGCCAAAGGGGTTGCGCGCGAAGGCGAACCCCGAGGCTTGCTTGCGCGAAATAAAGGAGGTTACCTGAAGATCGGCATTGCGCGCGGAGGGGGTGGGATTGCGCGCACGAGTGACTCTTCGAATTCTGGCAACCTTCAAAACGTTTGGCGTCGCCTTGTATTTATAGGCAACCCCGGGCGCGCAATTCGGTTCGCGGGCGCGCAATTCAGCGCGGGCGCGAAATAGGGGCCCGGCGCGCAATAGGGTCGCGCAGGGACGTCGGGCGCGGAAAATTACGCGCCGACTCGCCCCATTGCGCGAATCCTGGAAGGATTGCGCGCGCATAGCCAATATTGCGCGCGGGCCTCCGATATTTTGCGCAAGGCCTTCGGGCCTTCCGAAACATGCCTCTGACTCCAAATATGACCTCGCTTTCCTCATCTGGAACTTCGTTTGAGGAGTAACGGACTTTTCCGGAGTCTACAAAAGCCCCCCCTCGGAATCTGATCGGTGAGAGGTCGCAACGATCGGGTTCCGAGGGAGACGCCGGAATGCCGAAGTCCTGGGTGGCGCGGGGCTTTGGCGCGCAAAAAGGGCGTCGGGCGCGAAATTCGCTTCCGTGGTCGCGCAAAGCGCTTTCCGCGCGGCGCGGACACCCGGCCTCGCCTATAAATAGGGGCCCTGGGTTCCGCGTGCCGTACACAGGCTTTCCGTGCGATAAGCTTCCATGCTCTCGTGTGCGAAATTGCCATTGACTGCACAAAATTCGCCCGTTCGGCACGCAAACTCATCCGGATTTCGGCTTGTTTTTGCGCGAACACCCGGGGTTTTACGTGACAGACTTCCCAATTACGCGCCGTCCACTAGGATTTCGCGCCAACTCCCAAATTTCTCTACCAGCCTCCTCCGATTCCGCACGCCTCATCCCTTAACCCACATGACTCCCGGAGCTTCTGAGATAGCCGCGAATCAAGTGAATGAGGGGGATGACTCCATTCGCAGAGCTGAGATGGCGGCGAACGAGGAGGTCTACGGGGCCAAGGAGAATGTTTCCAACAATCAATCCTTGTTCGATTTGCTGACGCTGGCCCAGAAGACGTATCCGCTGTCGGACAACCTGCCACTCTGGAACTACGGCATCCTGGATGAGGTTCTGGTGCTGGGGTTTGAGGTTGATGCGCCACAGACCTGGGTGACTCAGGAGGAAGAGCTTCTCCGCTACAACATCACCAACAACGGGAATCCTGCCAGGGAGACCAGGCACTTAGATGTCTATGTCCTGAACCCGAGGACACGAACCATTACCGGGAGTGAGCCTACTGCGGAGAACTCTCCAGCCCTCTACTCGAGCACGTATCGCCAGAGTGTCACTGATGACACCAAGGGCTGGCTGAAGGACAGGGACTTGCGGTCTGGGGGCAATTTCACCAGTGAGTGGGCCTAGGCGTTCTGGGTACGCCACACCTGCGATCACTTCGCGGAGGAACTGCGGTACATCGGCCTGTTTGAGGCGGTGTGGACGTCACAGTTCCACTTCTACCAGAAGCCCGAGCTCGGGCTGGAGCTGTTCACCCGCTGGTCCCCGGATACCAACACCTTCCATCTTCACCATGGGGAGGTCAGCATCGGTCTCTGGGACATCCACTGCATTGGAGGTATCCCGCTGGAGGGTTACCAATACGATGAGTTCCTGCCTCCGAGGAACACCTGGGGCGACAGGTCACGAACTCCCATCCTGACATGGCATCTACTGGACCTAGCTACGCAGCGGCTCGAGGTCAAGGACTTCCGCAAGGACATAGCCTACAAGGAGTGGTTCAGCCAGTTCTTGGAGCATGACCCAGCGGTCAAGATGCCAGGCAGGGGGAAGCGGTGCCCAACCGCGGCTCAGAGGAGCCGGAACGGGTCGTACTGGCGGGTCCTAGAGATGGGAGACTACCGCTCATGGGGGTACCGCGTCATCGAGGCCCGGGACCCAAATGTCCGGTACGCGGCATTCCTGGCCTCCTTTCTGAGTGGGTGGCTTCTGCCAGTGCGGGACGCGAGGATGGGTGTCCGCCCGGCGACACTGGTGATGGAGGGCGCCATGGCCGCCAACAAAAGATTCAACCTCGGGGTCCCAGTGCTGGCTAAGATGTACGCCATCATGGGACGCATCTCGCGAGGGGGGTCGCCACGAAGGGTCTATGGGACCTTTCAATTCTTCCACGGCTGGGTGGCTTCTCACCTCGGTGGGTACACGTTTCCAAATGCCGTCATTCCTCCGGGCAACGGCCTGCGACCCTCCCTGCTGAACATCGCGGGGGTCGCTCCGATGACCCTAAATGAGGAGGGCGTGAGGATTCGGATTGGCAATCACGCCAATTTCAACTTCAGCCCGTTCCCCACTCCGGTTGGCCAGATGATCGACAATGGGTAGGGTCTGCTGGAGCAGCACGAATACTTCCTGAGCATGCGGGGCGGGGTGCTCGTGGCTCGGATTGACGGGAAGGCGATCTGCGAGCCCTACATGCCAACCCGGTTCGCCAGGAAGTTCGGGTGACTTCAACAGATGCCGAAGAGGGTATTCGCTGCTTTTCGGGAGGAGACGAACCCTTGCATCCTTCGCCAGATGTGGTTTATGTTCGCCGCTTTCGGCTCTAGCGATTTCATCACTCTCCCTCCTACCGGGGTCAACGCAGGCTTGGAAACCGAGTACGCCGAACACTGGGCCATCGCGTACCCCGAGGGGCTTCTACGGAAGCTAGTTCGGCGGCTCGAGGTCACCCGTGCAGAGACCGGGCGTCAAGGAAGGAGGCGAGGCGCCGTTACGCAGGGGAGAACGGAGGCGTGCCAAGCAGCGGAGCCGGCGCGGGCAGGGACTTCGGCGGCGGGCACATCGCAGACTGCCGTCACGGCTTCAGCGCCCAGAGAGGGGGCACATGCGGTGGTCAGGGAGCGGCCCGGGAAGCAGATAAGGCGTCTGCTCGAACCCTCCCACGATGTAGTCTTCCCAGCGCTGTGGTCGGCCTGGATGACCCTGCGGCAGTCGCTGGGGACCGAAACCATCTGGCCGAAGATAATCAGAGAAGGAATCCATCTGCCAGAGGTCGGGCGCCTTCAGGTCGCCGACAGGGTGAACTTCCACCGGCGGTATGCGTATCTGACGGCCATGGATGAGTACGCACGCCAACGTGGCCAGCGTGCGGAGCCGTCCCTTCTGGTGAAGGTGATGCTCGGTCTAGAGCCTGCTTCAGAACAGATGTCGCCGGAGGAAGGTGATAGTAACGATGACTCCGAGGAAGAGGAGGAGACGGGGGAGGATGAAGGCTCTGAGGGAAGGTCCCATCCGGGGAGCTCGTGGGAGAGCGGCGAGGTGGTCGGCTCTGACAATATCGATATCACCGAGCTCCCCGAGGTCCGCTTCTATCCCTACTCAACCTGCTTCGTCCAATCTCTTATGCAGCTTCTAACCCATTTCTTCATCTTCCTCAGGAGTGCACGGATGTTGGTCAGGCATCCTCAGTAGGAGTAGGAGAGGCGCCAGCAGGACAGGGCGGGGGCCAGACACCTATCATTGAATTGACAAGCGCTGAGGGGTCCCCTGCTGCCATTGCTCCTGCGGCGGCCGGGACAGCGGGAGATGACGCTCTGGACTCCCTTAAGTCTTCTTACTTTACTGTTGGTGCTTGCCGTTGACGATCCGTGACTTACCACGGCATGCCTTGGGCAGTGATCTCAATACTGGAGGCTCGTCAGGCTGTCGAACCCGGGCCATCCACGAGTGGACCAGTGGCAGACATGTCGCCTTCTCCGGAACAGACTTCTCACACCGAGCCGGCCCCACCAACTGCTGAACAGGGGACAACAGACGCCGGCGGTGCTGCTATCAGAGAGAGGTTGGGGGCTGACGAGGGTTTCAACGCCGCTGGGGCGAGAGAAGAAGGTCCCCCAGATGTTGGGGAACCTATCCCCTGTGAGGACATCCCAGGGGCGGACCCTTCAGAAGACCTGCTGGCTGCCTTCCCTGCCTACCGGCCTACCGACCCCGAGGAGATGGATGACTCGGACGCGGAGGCGGTCGAGGAGAGCCGGATAACGCGCCGCAGGGGGTGGAAGTGCATCCAGCGCTTCCTCAAGCGACCCTCATCGAAGTGGCTGGGGCGCATGGGATCGCTTCAAACCCAGCTGCGCTTCCTGTGTGCCGGGGGAGCTGATGCTCGACGCCTCCATCTGACAATCCGTGATTTCATGGCCGAAAAGATGCGCGAGAGCCACCGACGTTCCGACGTCGCACAATGTCAGGACATGTCGGAGAACACGCCGGCGCTTCTCGTGGCGGAGCAGGAAGTCCGGCGCCTCGAAGGGCAGGCGGCAGAGAAGGAGGCCTTCGTCGCAGCGTGCACTGAGCTTGTGGAGAAATTGACGGCCCAGCTGGATGACGCCCAGGTACAGCTGACGGAGGCGGGCCAACAGATGGTCATACTTCAAGTCGAGCGGGAGCGTGCACATGCCAGGATCGGCGAGCTGCGCGCTGCGACTGCCGACAAAGAGAGGGCATGCATAGAGCGAGAAGCAGCTCTGGAGGCCGCCAGCCAAAGGGTAGCGGCGTTGGAAAGATTCATTCAGCACGCTAATCCCTAGGGGCTTTGTTTCTGCCATTCCCAGAACATTTTGCTTCCACTACTCAATACTTCAATCCATTTGTATGAATCAATATATTTATCTGCATCTTTTGGCTTAATGTGCTCAACCACAATTCATTGTCTTGCGAGAGCTTTAACCAAGCTTCAGGCATCCACAATTGGGCCTGGATTTCTAAGGAAAAGAGGGAGGTCATTCCTAGGAAGGGAGTCCTCAGACCTAATCAATGCATCATCCCCCCAACTTGTTCCGACACACGAGCGGGACAACGCTAGGGGCGTTGAGATTTTATCCGAACATAGGGAGATGAAAAAAGGTGAATCGCGTGTCCCGAATTCAGAAATCCACGACGGTCAGTCTTCCAGGAAATTCCCAAGACGGCAAGCGGACAATGGATCAATCAACCATACTACTGCAATAGATGGACTGAAGGTCATCATTCATGTTGCAGGAGGCAGATCACATGTCATCATCAATACCGCTTTGGGGGTTCCTTCAGACACAAGGGTGGAAATCTGGATCGAAAGAGCATGCGAAGCGTGGGGTGAAGTGATGATTTGTTCAGACAGAATCTAACACTCCCAAAATTGCACCACCGTGGGGAAAGCGTATTAGGCGGATGCACTAATCTGGCCATGAATCACCCCAATTCTCAGACAGAACCTCTTTGACGAGGAAACTGTCGCTTCCCATCATTGCAATGGGGCATCCCGAGCTGAATCAGGGAGAATATCACAATCACACCACTCTACCAGAAGCCAGGCCAGACGACCGGCGACGAGGAGGGGCGGGATTTAGCAATCCCTGAGGCTGGACCCGAGTCGAGATGCCCGGGCGTTCCTACGTACTCCATCAGGCTGGAGATCAAGCCACACGTAGTTCTGAGAGTGCAGTTTTAACGTCATGCGGGACGTAGAACCCCGATTAGGGAGATCTTTGTTTAAGGTCGTAGAGCTCGGACCATAGGGGCAGATCTTAGTTTAAGGTCTTAGAGCTCGGACAATAAGAACCTCAATGTAGGCCACCTCGTGGTCCTATCCCCTGGATATGCGAAGATGCACTGAGGGATAGTGTCAAGAGTGTCGAGATTTCGCCTGGTCAGAATGGGAGGTGGAAAACGTAATGTGAATCATGCGGCCATTCACTCAAGGACTGGGGGCACCGGCGTAATGATATGGGAGTACTGCCGACCGTGGCGGAAAAGGAGCATCAATATCGCACTGACCGTTGATGGGATGAGGCAGCAAACGAGCATCAACCGCTCAAGCGCAGGATTTATATCGATTTGCTGCCCGAGGCCCTTTGGGGCACCAGCCCGAATCGGTGGGAGAGCACTAAGGCATTGTATCCAGACCGCTCACGGGGGTTCCACCCAGGGCGTAGGCGATGGGTCCGAATGAAGGGGAGCATGAAGCCTGAAAAGTGGAAGAAATCTGACCAAACTGAACCTGACCCTCCTGGCAATAGACCAGAGTGCTCTCGACACCGGTGGGCCAATGAAAGCGGTCAAGGGACATGCCTTGAGGGTGACCCGAAGGCGGTGGATTCCCAAGAGAAGGGGGAATCTTTTAAGAGGTGGGGGGCTGGACCCAAAGTTTCAAACATCCGGCGTTCCTACGTATCCCATAAGGATGGGAATCAAGCCACACGTAGTTCTTGAAGCGCGCCGCAACACAATCGGGCACCAGCGTGGGGAGGGGTGCGGGTCTGGCCCTCGCACCCAAAAGGAGCGGTATTGGATATTTCTTGTTTGTCCTTAAAGGTGGATGGTTTTTCTTTGTGCAGCGACATGCCTGTGATTAAGAAATCCCTGGCATCTCCACAATAATCAAGCCATGAAAGGCGTTGATAAATGGCGTGGTTATTAACCAGTGCCCAACGTGAGTGTCCCCTAAGGAGAACATCACGATGCAGTTCCGTTTCTCATCAGGCGGCCAAGACGATCACAATTTACGGTCATGTGGTAAGACCAGACAACACAGTTTAAGGTCGTGTGGCTTGGACCATGGAGGAATCTGCTTATTGCGATACGGCGGACCCAGCGGAGGTGGGGACACATCCCAGCCCTGCGGTCACGCACAATTCCAGGAGAAGGATCCTGGGATAGGGGCCTGCATATGTCTATAAACCGAGGGGCAGAGATGCTAGCCTCCAGCTATGCTGGGCCCAGAACACGATTGTTCGGGCGACTCCTTCCTCCTCATGGGGACGAGGGTCTAGCTACACATGGCCCTTAGGGAGGACATCAGCATATATCATTGGTGCTCATATCGTGGGAGCCTCGAATGACACCATTACCCTGGTTGGCCTGCCTAACGTGCTGAGGTGTACTGAGGGTCAGTATGAAGAGAGAGTGTCGAGTTTCCACTACAACGCACTAAGGCGGAGTGCGATAAGGACTGCGCAACCAATGTTCAGAGCCTGAAAGAGTTGACATGGTGATCAAGAATGTTGCTGACCATATTCGCAACACAACATCCGATCGCGTCAGCCTAGGATGAGGCAAGCAAACGAGCATCAACCGCTCAAGCGCAGGATTCATATCGAGTTGCTGCCCAGGAAGGCCCAAACAAGAGGAAGCGCGAGGCCCTACAAGTAACACAGGACTTGTCGGGATTGAATCCGACACTATAGGTCATAGACCGGAGTACCCTAAAACATGCTAACAGATCACCGGAAAGGGTAGGAGGACTCACCTTGAGAGAAATCAAAGGACGGCAGATCCCCGTGATCAACCGAGAGACGGGGCTGGACCTGAAACACAAGCATCTAGGCGGTCCTACATATCCCATAAGGATGGGAATCAAGCCGTACGTAGTTCTTGAGAGGCAGTTTAACGTCTTGCGGGACGAAGTGCAGTTTAACGTAATGCGGGACAATGGAGCATGCAGTTTAACGTCCTACAGTGTGGACGAATGCAGTTTAACGTCGTGCGGGATGATTAACGCTTGGTAGTTTAACGTCTTGCAGCACGGACGAATGTAGGTTAACGTCGTGCGGGACGAATGCTGAACAGTTTAACGTCTTGTAGCTCGGACGTGGTGCAGTTTAGCGTCATGCAGGACGGAGTGCAGTTTAACGTCATGCGGGACGATGGACACACAGGCAAAGTACTGCTTGAGGAACCTAGCGTTGGTGGGAGGAGTGACACGCTCACCATCCGTAGTCACTAGGGAGTACGCGCCATTGGGATAGACCTTGTGGACGACATAAGGTCCCTCCCACTTGGGCTCCAACTTGGGCGGCATCCTGCCGGGGATCATTGGTGCTCTTAGGGCCAGTACTAGGTCACCCTGCAGGAACGAGCGGAGGCGAACCTTCTTATTGAAAGCTCGAGCCATTCTGCTTTGATGCCTCTCCAAGTTGTGCAAAGCGCGAAGCCTATTCTCATCCAGTGCTTCCAACTCGACTAGACGGGCTTCAGCAGCTCTGTCTGGCACTTGCTGGTCGTAGACCGCAGTGCGCAAGGACGGTAACTGGACCTCGATGGGCAGGACGGCCTCAACTCCATACACCAGGGAATAAGGGGTCATTTGGGTGGAATTGCGAGTCGTCGTCCGATAATCCCAGAGGGCGTTGGGGATCTTGTCCAGCCAACTCTTCTTGTTCTGACCAACCATCTTTTGCAGAATGTTAGAGAGGGTCTTGTTAAACGCCTCAATCTGTCCATTCACCTGCGCATGATAGCGAGATGTATGGTTCGAGCGAATGTTGTACTTGGCGTACAACTTCTTCAACTCAGCTACTCGGAAATTGGCTCTGTTATCCGTGAGGATAGCGTGAGGCACTCCAAATCGATAAATGATGTTGGAGGTCACGAAGTCAGCGATAGAATAGGATTTGACCTCTCTGAGCGGGATCGCCTCTGCCCATTTGGAGAAGAAGTCCGTGGCGGTCAGAATGAACCAGCACTGGTGAGCCGTCGCCGGCAGGTAAGGTCCCACAACGTCCAGCCCCCAGACTGCAAAGGGCCAAGAATACCTGGAGGTATGGAGAGGCTCCGACGGCCGATGCACAAAGTTCGCATGAACCTGGCACGCATGGCACTTCCTGGCATACTCGATGCAGTCATGGATCATGGAGGGCCAGAAGTATCCCAACCTCCGAATCTGGTGGGACAGCTTCGGCCCAGTCTGGTGGGCACCACATGAACCCGCATGAACCTCTTGCATGACTCGTGGGATCTCAACTCCCTGAAGGCAACGGAGGAGAACACCATCAAATCCGCGTCTATAGAGGATCTGCTCCAGGCCAGGACTGCTCTGGAGGAAAAACTGCGATGCGTGGCGTCGAACTCGCTCGCGCTCGGCCCGATCCGATGGGAGAATGCCATGTTGGAGGTACTCAACCAAAGGAGTCCTCCAATCAGGGGGCTAGTTCGACTGCCATATCTGTGGTACTCGGGGATCCAGGCATAGGGGAAACCGTGGTGAGATTACTTACCGATGGGCCGTGATCTCCCTCCGGGATAACGGGAGCGATGAGCCTGCAGTGCGTTATGCAGATGATCAGGTTGTCCTGTTCAGGCTCTGTGAGTGAAGCAGCAAGACTGGCCAAAGAATCTGCTCGACCGTTCTGCGACCGGGGAATATGGACAATTTATGGCTGAGAAGGGAACTGGGCCATCAGGAGGAGGGTGCACTCCAGCAATGGCACAAGTTCCAGCTTCCTGACAACATAGTCGCCATTGATCTGCCTAACGACCAGCTCGGAGTCCCCTTTCACACACAGATGGGGCATGTCGATCTCGAGAGCTAACTCGAGGCCAGTGATGAGGGCATGGTATTCCGCCTCATTGTTGGTACAGCCCTCTGACAACAGGAAAGAGTATGGAAGCACGGCTTGATCCGGGGTAATGAAGACGATACCCAAGCCCACTCTGTTGAGCTTAGGATTATCGATTCTTCTACCGGTGGGGCTCCGGGAGGCACCGTCAAAGTGCATCTTCCAGCATGGATTGGCACGATCGACCGAGAGAACGGCCTCATCAGGAAAGCCTAGATCCAGCGGCTGATCCGCGGAGGTTGGGTGAGCAGCCAGAAAGTCCGCCAATGCTTGCCCTTTGATGGCCTTCTGAGGCACATACCTGATGTCGAACTACTAGAGAATCACATCCCACCGTGCTAGACGGCGAGTTAACATAGGCCGGCTTAGGATATATTTCAACGGGTCTACCCGAGAAACCAACTGTACCTCGTGGTGCTGCAAGTAGTGTCGTAATTTCTGTACGGCAAATACAAGCGCCAGGCAGCTCTTCTCGATGGGGGAATACCTAACTTCTGCATCGAGGAGCATGCGACTGAGGTAATAGAGGCTATTCTATGTTCCCTCGTTGTTCTTCTGGGTGAGAAGGGCGCCAAGGGACCGTTCCAGGGCGGTCACATAAAGGAGTAGTGGCTTCCCGGATACAGGCGGCATCAGAACCAGAGGTTGAAGCAGGTACTGCTTAATTTCCTCGAAAGCGGTCTGACACTCCTTATCCCATACATAGGTGTCACCTTTCTTCATGAGCCGAGAAAATGGATTACACTTGCCGGCCAGATTCGCGATGAATCGGCGTATATAGGCTAAGTGGCCTTGGAACCCTTGCAGTTCCAAGATGTTACCTGGGGGAGGCATCTGGCTAATCACCCTGATATTCTCTGGGTTGATCTCAATACCCCGGTATCTTACCACAAAGCCAAGAAACTTCCCGAAGGTGACCTCGAAGGCACACTTCAACGGGTTCATCTTCAGGCGGCGAGACCGGAGGAAGCCGAACACTTTCTCAAGATCTTTGAGATGGTCCTGACGCTGGAGCGATTTGACCACCAAGTCGTCGACGTAGCATTCCACCTGTGTGCCGAGGATTGGCTTGAATATGCGGTGCATCGCCCGTTGATAGGTGGCACCTGCATTCTCCAGGCCGAAGGGCATGACCTGGTAACAAAAGATACCTTGGCGGCCCTGAAAGCAGTGAACTCCTCATCCTCAGGGGCCATCCGGATTTGGTTGTATCCGGAGTATCCATCCATGAAGGAGAGGGCTTGGAACCCTGCCGTGGCGTCAATCAATAGCTCTGTCACCGGAAGGGGAAAGTCATCCTTCAGACAGTGGCGGTTGAGATCGCAGAAGTCGATACAGACTCTGATCTGCCCGTTCTTCTTCCTGACCGGCACAATGTTGGCCAGCCATCTAGGGTACTGAACTTCCCTCACGAAGCTGGCTTTGATAAGCTTGTCAACTTCGGCCTCAACCATGGCACCGTGGAATGGGTGAATCTTCCTGGGAGGTTGCTTGAACCCGCGATGGTTCGCCGGGAGACCAAGGCGGTGGACGACTACCTGAGGATCTAGCCCCGACATCTCGTCATAGCCCCAAGCGAACACATCACGGTGCTGTCTGAGGAAGTCCACGTACTACTGCCGCTCCTCAGAGGGCATGGAGGCACTGACCAATGTGGGTCTTGGATCTGCCTCGGTTCCAAGTTTCACCTGTACTAACTCATCGACCATGGCGGAGACGCCCTCCTCAAAGGATGGGGGTGCATCTTCCACGTCCTCTCCACTCAGGGAGGGATCGTCCACGGGAGAGACTGCGTTGGAAACTGCATTGGGGCTACCAGATCCTGCTGGGCCGCTGGTGCTGGCATGGGCGGTCGCGGTCATCTCATCAGGATACTCACAGGCTGTCGAGACCATGGCTACGTCCAACCGATGGATCGGGAGGACGTAAGCGTCATCCAAACTTGCCCAGGGATCACTTGCAACAGCAACAGGCTCAACCTCACCCGTCAGGATCTGCTTATCCTTTCTCTTGTAATAGTCCGTGTCCAGATAGCGGGCTTCACATGAGGCAAAAGGAGAGGCATCTCCCTGAATCACGCCTACTCGACCATTAAGAGAGTATTTAAGGCATTGGTGGTATGACGAGGGAACCGCCTCATGAAGGTGGAGCCATGGCTTGCCCATCAATGCGTTATACGCAGTGTCCTGAGAGACCACCATGAATTCGGTGTTGGAAACCAGGTCACCGAACTGGGTCTTCAAACGTATCTTGCCGACCGAAGTTTTCTCGGTGCGGTCGTACCCCTGGATCCTGAGGTCGGAGGGAATCAAGTCATCCTCAGACAACCCCAATCTCCGGAGCGTCCGAGTTGGAATCGGATTAATCCCGGACCCCGTGTCGACAAGACAGCGCCCGACTTCAAGGCCATTGAACTGGCCAGTAACATACAGCGGATGAATGTGCCCCTGTATAGGAGGGTCTTCATCCTTACCAGAGAACGAGATAACTGCCTGACATTCGGCGTCCTCAATCGCTTCGGCGTGAAAGGCCTCTACAGCCGCAACCTCCTTCTCAAACTGGTGGGGGCTCTTCAGGGCTTCAGCGAGCGCCTCGCGCATCTCAGGTGACAGGCGCAGAGCCTCAAGGATGGAGAGCCTTGTTGGGATGTCGGCCAAGTGCTTCAGGACATCATACTTTCTTGCCAAGCGCGATCCCCTGGTTGTAGGAGGTTTCTCTGCGGTTGGAGGCATGATAGGCCTTGCCGGTTGGACCGGCGGCCGACTGGTGCTTGGCGCATCTCGCTGTTCACTGGTTGAAGCCCGGGAAGTAGTCACCGTACTGGGGCCAGGAGGCCGGGATGGACACGTGGCAGGACGGAGCTGGTCGCGACGCAGCTGAGGCGGTTCTGCCTGGTCCCATACCACAAACAGTGGCGGAGGAGAATCTGTCATCCCCGGATGGGGGGGCTGCGCGCGCTGAGCTTGGTTTTGAGCCCGCTGCCTAGTCTCAGTGGCGTGCACGGCCTAGCTGGAGGTACCAACTGTAGTGCCCCAGTGACTCCTGTTTTTGTGGTTCCTCTAACGGTGGCGACGACTGGGGACACTAGGGAGGTCCACCTGGTGTTCTTCAACGTCAGGAACTGTGACAATCGGGTCCCGGTGACAGCACAACCACCCCGCCTTAACATGGCCGTCGGGTCCTGGCCCACCAGGTACCACCAGTTGCCCCCGCAGACACGTGGGGCCCACCCTAGGGTCCACCCACGTGCCCGAACGGGTCATATGACTAATGACTGTCCCCACAGGCCAACACATGTCCTTTCTAGTGTGCTTTGTCCTCACTCACACACACCCTGGGAAACTTCCCAGGAGGTCACCCATCTTGATTACTACTCCAGGACAAGCACGCTTAACTGTGAAATTCTAATCAGACAGGCTACCGAAAAGGAAGGTGCACCTTGTTGACATGAGTCATATCATTTAGTCATTTAACCCTTTATCATTTGGGGATGTTACAGGAACCGAAAAGGGATTTACAAGATCGACGGTATTAACCGAAGCATACCCAACACTGTCATCGGACGAATCATTCATCACCGAGCGGATCCGAGGAGGGACCCCCATCTCCGGGGGCATGAAATCACCGAGAGTGCGGGATAGTGGCGGAACTGGCGGGGCACGCTCTTCCTTCTTGCGCCGCCGCCGTTTTCTCTTCTCGGAAGAGGCAGGCTGGGACGACGATGCCGGAGCAGCACCTGTAGATTCTGGGGGCTCAGGCTGATTCAAGCGTGCACGGATGATTCCATGGGCGCGAATGATCGTCTTGCGGGCCATCCAGTCATTATACTTCTGGGATCCGCGGTCGGAGACCAGCTGTCATTCGTCCTCGTCGCCACTATCGTCATCTGATCCCACGAACACACCCGCCACTTATGCTGGAGCTGGGCCCAACCTGATTACATTGTTGTTAACCTGGTCTTGGAGCCAGTCCTTAAACACATAGCAACGCCAGATGGTGTTCCCCAGGGCCCGATGGTAAGGGCAGTAGCGGGGGTTATCCGTGAGATGTGCCTCCTCTGGCCTCCAACACTCAGGCAGTCGCACAATCCTCTGCTCCAGGGAACTCCGGATATAACCGGGGACCTGATCCTCATGAAATGAGTAAGTTAGGTATCACGGGGCCCTGGGAGTGTGGTCTTGACGAGGGGCTGGAGGTGCCTGCCGAGGAGGTGGACCCCGATTATCTCGCATGGGTTGCGGCGGTACATTGCGCGGAGGGGCCGGCCGGTTCTGGGGCTGCCGCTGCTGGGCCGGGAACTGAGCCTATGGAGGCGGATTCCTGTGAGGATATGGATCTGGCCTCACCGGAAGCAGCTCCAACTGCCTAGGGGCCTCTATCTGGGCAACATCAGTGGGCTCAGCCCTGCTGACTCTCCTTGCAGGGATCATAGGAGGCAGCGGGCGTGCCTGACTGGCCTGTTGCAGGGCTTCCTCAAGACGTTGAGCTTTGTCTGAGAAGTCCCTGAACCCTCCGGGGTAATTCTGAGTGATCAAGGATGGGACCAGCTCGGTCTTGATGTTGCCGATGCACATTGTCAGCAACTGCTCCTGAGTCAATGGCATGTCAAGGGAATACGTGAGACCCTTCCATCGGGCGACGAAATCCGCGACTCGCTCATCAGGACTTTGCTTGCACTTAAAGAGGTCTGTGATACTTGTCTTCCGGGTCGTGGAACTGAACTGGAAGAGGAACTATCTACGAAGGTCCTCCCAGCTAGTTATCGACCCGACGGGGAGCTGGCTGTACCAGACAAATGCTCGCCCTTCCAGTGTCTGGACAAAGCAGCGAAGCTTAGCGGCCTCCTGCTGCGCCGGAGTTCCCAACATAGGCCCGCACCTCGAGTTGAAATGGGCCAAATGTTGTGGCGGATCTCCAGTCCCGTTGAAGGGGGCGAAAGTGGGGTTCCCGAATCCCGGAGGTGCCGGCATGTCATCCACCCATGCTGGGTAAGGCTTGCCGTCCGGTGGGATCGCCACTTGCCGAGTCTCCAAGGCTTCGAAGCGGGCGATGAGTGCTGCCATTGGATCGTCCGGACATGGGTTCCAGTCCTGGAGAGGATCTCTAACCACGAGCGCATTGCACGACTCTTCAATTGGGTCGTCGGCCGGGTCGTCGAACTCGACAGCTCGTGGGATGGCGGGCGGAGCGGCCCTTGGGGCAGCGGGAGGAATCCGAGCGGGGTCTCTCAGGTAGTCACGCCGCTCGGGAGGGTGTGGTGAAACATACCGCGCCCTCTTGCCATAGGCAATGGCCTCTCCCCTGTCGGCAAACACGGCATAATCACGGCTTCCCGGGAGAGTCTCGTCGAGGAGTGGTTATTCCTGTCCCTGCTGTCCTGGCCTAGGATCACCGTATTTAGGCCGCCGCTCTGCAGCGCGCTCGGCGACGAGCTGGTCAACTAGCTTCTTCTGCTCGGCGAGCTGTTGACGTAGCGTGGCCTTTTCAGGATCCTCCTCTGCCCTCTGCATGGAGGCCGATGGGTCGGCGGGCTTTATAGCCCCACCGTGCTCTTTACCTTTGCTGACGTTTCGGCTCAACGTCAGTGCTTCAGTGGGTGTAGGGAGACCCAGGAGGTTCCTCTGGTGACGAGTAACTCTCACCGATGGATCCAAAAACGGCTTGTCTTCGAGGGGAGATCCCCCGTCGAGAAGTTCCAAGTCGTTCCCCTCTCCCGACAGGTCAGCCATATTGACAGTTTCCGTCCCTGGGGATGTACCCTCAGGGCCACCCAGCGAATCGGGCTGTCGACGAATCGCACTGAAGCATAGGGCAGGGTACTGCCCCCATCCATGGATATACACGTGGGGGGTGGCTTCCTCGATAACCTTGCGGAGTACTTGAAAACACTCAACGCATCGTTATTGGAGGGCCTCGTGGTGCCCAAATGACCCGGGGTGCCGAACCGCGGGGAGCGTGGCCAGGTCAATCTGACGGCACTGCTCACCAATATCCTCTAGGTGCGCTTGACTCCTGGGATATGGCATTTGTAGGCGGTGAAGACGGGAGTGAGTCTCCCGGAGAGTTCGGCGGAAGCATTCGAACTCATCTGGAGTGAGCGATTCTGGTGTATCAAAGTCTGGTCCTGCGACTGGCCAAAACTTCTCAGGGAAGTGGCCCTCTGAAAGGACGGTCCAGAAGCTCCACGACTCAAACTCGGGACCCAGGTCTTCTTGGTCCCCTTCAGCGACTGGGAATGGACGGGGAACCGGCAGTGGTGGCGAGGCGGGCCGCTGGGCCGGCGGGCTGGCCGGCGGTGAATACGGCGAGCAGGCTGATTGGCCTCCATATCCCGGGCCGCCCTCTGAGGGTTGCGGTGCCCCAGATACCACATCACGATAGGACGGGCCGGCGAGCGAACATCCTGCCGTAGCGTCGGTGCTCACCGAGGGTGCACTAGATCGTGGCTCGACCGTGGGTCCCCAGAAAAGGTCTCTGGCCTCTCTGATCGAGGAAGAAGGTGCTTCCGGAGGGGCCGGTACCAACCGCATGATTGATCCTTGGGGGTCTACCAGGCCCTCGCAACTCCGGATATGCCTTCGGAGAGAAGTGGGGATCACATCGATCTCGCTCTCGGGGAGTACGAGGATGACGTGCCGCATTCCTACCCCTGCCCTTGACTGGAGGGATCGGGGGGAGGGCTCCGTCGCCGAATCATACTCCGCCTCTGTATCAGAGAAACGAACCGGTCGGATCTCTGTCCGGAATTCCCTAACATTCCTCCCTCTATGTCGACACCTCGCCTTCCTGCCCCTGGGTGGTTCTTCGGGGCATGGCTGATCTCTATCCTGGCGTCCTCTGGCACCGGTGCTGAGGCCAAGAAGACTGGAAACCAAGGTGCGACGAGCACCGGGGCAGATATCAAAGGGGACGCGGGGAGAGATGATTTCGGGCAGGCCTCCGGGCCGGGATCGGATGGTGGGATAACCCATGCCTCTTGGATCGGCCACACGGAGTAGACCCTGCTGGTGAATAGCGCTACCGCGAGGTGGTCTGCGGTGGCTATTGCCTGTACCAGCAACCGGGAGAGGCAACCCAACCTGCCTTTGGGGCGGTCGGGGCCTTGATCCAGGTCGGGCACAGAAGTGCCCCTGCTCAGGATGCGCAGGGGCCTGGTGACTGGAGCCAGCAGCGGCTTGGGCCAACGCGGCCGCTGTTGCTAGGGCCCCAAGGTGGGCATCCTCTTCCGCTCGTGCTCGACGTTGGCGTTGGGACAGACGAGTCGGGATTAGCTGCACAGGCAGGTTGAGAGCCCGTTCTTCGACTTGAGAAGCCTGGCGGCGGTGTCGACGTGGCCTGGCAGGAGCCCTTATCGCGGATCCCTGGAGCGAATCTCGGATAGGGTGGTCCCGGACATCCTCCACCTCATCTGCATAGGGAATGGAGCTGTCGGAGAGTTACGGGGATAAACTCCTGAAGCGGTTGGACGTCGAGGTAGATAGCGGTGCCTCCCTGCGCGGCCCTCGGGGGCGGCGTTGGTGGCGGGGTGCAGCTTCCTCGAGGTCTAGGCGAGCCATGTCCCTGGTGGGGATGACTACCTCTTCCTCATATCTCCACACCAAGTTGTTGATCACCCTTCTCTGGATGACCTCCGAGGGGGAGAGAGGGCGTGGTCGCCCCGAAGTTACGGCTGCTGGGACAGCTGTGGAACGGGCGGGACCGCGCGGAGTAGCAGCGTCGGTGTTTCCCCTTCCCCTGCGCCAGTGGGCGAGCGGCGATCGGCCACTGGATTGGGCGACCTGATTCTTGAAAGCAGGGAGAAGAACCCATTAATACTGACAGGAAAAGGAATCGACAACCAATCATTAGTTCCACGACGCCTTCCCTGGGGGGGAACCCAGGCCATCGACGTCGTGAGACAGAGTTCCTGATTTCCCTTCCCCAGCCCCTGGCGGGTTCCGTGCCCCAGTGCTGAATGCTCGGCCGGGCAACATGCTAGTCTTCCAACACCTCTGAAAGCTGTCGGTCTTCGTATTGAGGAGAAGAGATTCACGTCGGGTTCACCATTTTCTGTTTCGGTGTGGATGTGCGTCAGGTTTCTGTTCCGACGCTGTTCCGCCAGGACGCGTTCGCGCATGCGCCCGTCGACCCGAGGGGATGAGAGCGCGGCTTGTGGTCCAGCAGTCCCTCTTTACAAAGGCGAGCGGCATCCGTCCCTTATTCAGGGATGTCTGCTCCTTGATCGAAACCGGGATGATGGGATTTCGGCTCCTCCTTCCGTGGACGTCTCCTCGGAACTCGTCGCCTAATCCGGGTCTCCCTCATAGATTTAATAATGTTCGTGAATCTCGTTCCCGGCACCATATCTTCATGGACACTGGTTAATTACGCTGCTTCTGCCCAGACGCTCCAAGGAGTCTGGTCGGGGCAGCAACCTGCGGTGAGGAGACCGGGTAGCTCTAGGTGTTGGGGGCGTGTCTTAACACTGCGGCTCTGCATGTCTGCCTTCTGTCCCTAATAGGGCTTCTCGAAGGCGTGATGGCCTGAGGCATCCCGCGCTGGGTGCGGGGAACTGCGTTACCTGAGGTTTTCCTCAGCTTCCCATGTTTAACACGGCATCGGACTGATCAACATGAGGAGTGGATCAGATGACAGAACCCCTTTCGGGGAACCTCCGATGCTGGGGCCAGCACATGGGCGGATTCCCGAGTGAAGTGGAGTGGAATGAAGTGGCATGACCCCACTGGGATGTGGCGGCCCGTGTAAGGATCAGGATGGATGATGGAGTGAAGAGCTTGGACCCCGTAGAGGCTTATTACGTACCGCGCGTTAGCGCGGATCAAAGTCAGCGTAGTTCGGATATATAGTTTAACATCATGCTGGACGATGGCAAGCCGACTCACAAGGAGGTCGAGGCTTCCGGGCGGAGGATTAAACCGAACCACCTCACACAGAGGGGGATGGAACGGCCGGGTGGATCACAGTTTCACGTCATACTGGATGCTGGTGTTTGGGGCTTACACTCTAAGGAGGACCATATGCGGAAAAGCTCAGTTGGAGAGGGACTCGGGCCGAAGGTGAGAGACCTCGATCCCTGTCACACCCTCTACTGGATTCGGCAGTGGGGAAGCACAATGGAGATACACATGTGCAGTCCCCTAAAAGGGCGGATTCATAGGTGAATCGACGCGAATGTGAACCCGGGAGGGGTCCACTGATGGACGAACCGACGTGAATACGACCGGGACGACCAGGTGGTGGGCTTGAACCTCAGGGAGGCTTCCTACGTACCCTGTTTAGGAGACAGGGATCAAATTCCATGTAGTTCATTCTGTCAGGACTTACGCACTGAGGCAACCTGAGTGCGGCAAAGCTTAGTTGAAGAGGGACCTGGGCCGAAGGTGAGAGACCTCGATCCATGTCACGCCCTCTACTGGCTTCGGCAGTGGGGAAGCACAATGGAGATACACATGTGTAGCCCCCCACAAGAAACTAGGGGTTTGTAATACCCTACCCCCGTGGGCGAAGGCCACTCCAATAAATCGTCCCTAAAGAGGGGAAATCCCGACATCCCTACAGAGACGAGCGGGTGGGGGCCACATACAAACCGGGGGGGACCCTACGTGCGAGGCATGGGATCGGATGAAGCGGACGGTTTAAAGTCTTTCCAGAAAAAGTACAGTTTAACGTCATGTGTTGAGGACGAAGCGGACGGTTTAACGTCTTGCCGGACGAAGTACAGTTTAACGTCGTGTGTTGAGGACGAAGGATGCTTGGCAGTTTAACGTCTTGCAGCGCGGACGTGGTACAGTTTAACGTCATGTTGGACGAAGATGCTTGGCATTTTAACGTCTTGCAGCGCGGACGTGGTACAGTTTAACGTCATGTTGGATGATGGATGCCTGGCAGTTCAACGTCCTGCAGCGCGGACGATGGATGCTTGGTAGTTTAACGTCTTGCGGCGCGGACGAATGCTGAACAGTTTAACGTCTTGTAGCTCGGACGTAGTAGTGCCGCCAATGGGTCTGTGTCACTTCGCGCGAGCCTGGAGGGCCGCACGGGAAGACAATGCACGGTGCGGGCAACCTGGATGAAGATCATCGGGCGCCACGCAGGCGGGTACCCTCAGGGGGTCAAAGGGGGAGACCCTGGCGGTTTGCGCGCAAAAGAGGAGCTTGGCGGGCAATACCGCGGGACGGCGCACAATTGGACTGGCTGGCGCGCAATTAGGCCAGTGCTTTGCGCGCGGAAGATGGAGATTGCGCGCACCGGGCCTCTGATAGCGCGCGGGGGAAATGGACCATTCTTTAACGAATGGCCACTTAGTAAGGGGGGTGCGCGCAATCGGGCTGGATTGCGCGCACCCGGGGGGAAATTGTGCGCAAGGGGCTTCTTTTGCACGCGGAGGCCTTTGGGTGAGGAGTTGGTCAAAGGAAAGGAGCCAAAGGGGTTGCGCGCGAAGGCGAACCCCGAGGCTTGCTTGCGCGAAATAAAGGAGGTTACCTGAAGATTGGCATTGCACGCAGAGGGGGTGGGATTGCGCGCACGAGCGACTCTTCGAATTCTGGAAACCTTCAAAACGTTGGGGGTCGCCTTGTATTTATAGGCAACCCTGGGCGCACAATTCGGTTCGCGGGTGCGCAATTCGGCGCGGGCGCGAAATAGGGGCCCGACGCGCAATAGGGTCGCGCAGGGACGTCGGGCGTGGAAAATTACGCGCCGACTTGCCCCATTGCGCGAATCCCAGAAGGATTGCACGCGCATAGCCAATATTGCGTGCGGGCCTCCGATATTTCGTACAAGGCCTTCGGGCCTTCCGAAACATGCTTCTGACTCCAAATATGACCTCGCTTTCCTCATCCGGAACTTCGTTTGAGGAGTAACGGACTTTTCCGGCGTCTACAATCAAAATTATTTATGACTCCATAATAATGAAAATGAAATTATTATTATTATTATTAGCACATTCATCCATTTAATAATAAATTTTCCTTTAAAATTTTGAAACACTTTATTTAAATTAAACGGTCTTTGATAAACCCAAAATCCATGTCAATACCTTCAAAATCCATTTAATTAATTATTTAACATTCAATAAATTTAACAACCACAATAATAGTAATAATCACTTCGTTATTATTATTATTATTAAATCATTATTTTAATTAATCCAAATCTATCATATAATCATATTTAATTAGAAAATAAAAATTTATTAAAATGAAAAACAGCACATGTTAGACAGTAACCATGTGCTACCCCTGGGGATCCATTAAAGTGGATTTTTTCAGATTCGGTGCACCTGAGACTCATCGGGATACTAGATAAAATTTATCGGGTAATTACGCAAGTCCACAAATGACTCCATTAGGTGATCCAACTCTTGGAATAAAATTCCAGAGCCTAGTTTAAAAAAACGAACCGCTGATAAATTGAAAAAAAATCGAAAACATTAATATTTTTTCCCGATTAAAAAAACATAAGACTTTACAATATAACCACCTTTAGAATTTCAAATCCCCGAGAAGCCGTCGAAAATCACTACTAAAACAACAGACATACTAAGTTCATTAAGAAGATCAGTCAAACTATTACTGGAAAACTCTATTCTAAAAGATCAACATCACCTGATGACTTTTTAATTGACAATAATTCAACAATACCCACCTTAGTATTTTCTATGATGTCGCTTGAAAACATCAGCCACTCACTAGCGTGCTATTTTAGAACACCTTAATACATGCGTGTAAAATTCCTTGAACCACAATCACCACGTCAAACATTGATCATAAAATGTGTGATGTAAAATTATCGGTGTGCCAAGATAGATGAGTCCCCTGAAGTCCTCTCAAGCAGTGGGACGAACATTCTTTAATATCCTAGAACATTCTATGGGTACTACCTACCACAGGTTATCACTTTACGATCAATAACGTCGACCCTCTCTTTTGGTCACACAAAACCAAAAACACAATATTTAAAAGACCCTTTTTCATTTTATCCATTTTAATTAATTCATTCAACCTTTAATCATTTGAATGAATTTTAACAAAAACACACAAGTACTTTTTCACAACAAGCCACTTGGTTTTCAAAACAATTCCCTTCGGAAAAATAGGAACGTTATCATAAACATTGTATTTAAATTTTTAACATTCACTGTTATTCAAATATAAACAGAAAATTTGGCATCTAAATTCCTTTTACCAATAATGAGACCTCCAATAGTCCAATTTATTTATTCCGAGTTCTTCAAAAGAAACCCCATAATGGTTCATTACAATCAAAACTCAGCAGTTTTACATTTATAAGAATTTTCAAACACACTATGGTTATATAAGGTTCAAACACATGGGTGGCCATCTACCAATCGATAAGGCACCCATACACCTTACCATTGGCATCTGGCTCCCATTTATAACAATCAAAATTCATTTAACATTTTAACTTTATCATCCCTTTCATATATCAAAACATCAATAGCATGTTAGCATAAGCAGTAACACAAGAACTTTCTATAACATAGAAGAATGTCACAACAACAAAACATGATAATAACTAAGGCACTATAGAATATATTCACTCAATCATGTTAAATCTATCACCGAAACATGTTATCTAGAGAGGCATGCTAAAGCAGTTCAAAACATGGCATTTCACCCAAGGAACAAAATCGAAATTATCAGTCATTCTACTAATGAAAATACATGGAATGTTATATGTATGACTTGTGAATCTATAAGTGCCTAAGATGATGCATGTACAAAACTTCCTTGATATATCATGGCTAAGACAATTATTATTATTTTTTTCAAAAATTCTCAATATCAATAAACAAGGGAAAATACACCTATCACTCAAGGTGAAATCATATCAACTGTAACCACTAATAGTACAAACATCTATTCCCATCCCTGGCCACTTGGTCATTTCCCATACATGAGGTGATCAGTCTCAAGCACATCTATTAACCCAAGAGCCGACACATTCCTAGTCTCCTGTCTACCAACCCAAATACAGTAATAGAAATGAAAATAAAGAAACCTAAACCATTGATACCACTTTGTAACGTCCCGACGTAGCTCACCACTGAACTGGAGGCCGGACCGGTCGCCACATGACCTCAAGTGCGCATCCCCATACGCTAGAGGCTGCTGACTAGCAGCGAGGTTCTAAGGATAGTTAGTGGGGAGACTATACCCTCATTTTAGTGTTCAAAAATAGAGAAAGGAAGTAAATAGTGGAAATGGTATAATAAATGAATAAGTAGTGGAAAGTAGATTTTACAAAACTTGTACAAAAAATGTCCAAGGCCAAGTTATACAGCAGATGCATGCATGACATGCTAATGATAAAATAGTAGAAAATAGTGAACAAAATAGCATGATTTACTTTTCAATGCATAAATAAATAAATCATGAATCAAATACCAAAGGGTGATCTCCTCGAGCATCCCGAGCCTTCGCTCGGTCCTGTGCTCCAAACCCCAAGTAAATGAAAAGAGCATTGTCCTGAAACCAGATAAAATCTACTCGGGTACCCAATGCAATGGAGGCCCGAGTAGGGCATGAGATATAAATCTCAGTAGTTCGGGACCAAGGGTGTCTACCCCAAACCATACATTTAATAAATAACTTATAACATGTGAAGGCATGCATAAATTAAGTAAATGGTAAAATGTAACTATATACCCAAGTAACTGCTTTATCCCTCAGCTGGTGTCTGAACCTGCATTATACATTTGTCATATATACTCAATATTCATTACATAATCATTCATCGTTTATTAATTATTCCAATCTTAATAAATTATGAAGGTCTTGAGATTCGACCTACGCCCAACATCTCCCGTAATAGTCACTCACCACAGATGTCTCTAAAGAGCATCTAAGTAATCAATGTAAAGACCAATTCCAAGCTTGTGCTTTGGCTTGGATAACACGTCATAATTTATTCAATTCAACATTTCATATACAAAGTCTAATATCATCCACTAAAAGTGGTTCACCCAATTCATAAAAAGTTTGAACCGTTTCTCAAAATTATTTCACAAATCATCATGTCATAACCGCCTTCATTAATCGTTAAAATCATTTCATGCACGAACAATTGGACCTACAGTCCAATGATGATTAATGGGTGTATAATATCATGTCTAGCACCCTCGTGAGTATTTGGAGAATCTTTCCATGTCTCAAAACCCATGGGTATTTGGAGCATCAGTCCATGTCCCATAAAAGAATATTTTCTAAAAAGCTCGGTGTAGAACTTCTTGTCTAGCACACCGTGAGTATTTGTAGCATCATTCACTGTCTCACAACCTGTTTATCAATTATACATATATATTTATCATTGGTGTAGAATTCCATGTCTAAAACCCCAAACCATCCATTAATTAATTCATAAATTAATTAATCCAATCCGTTAATTAATTAAATAACAAATTAAACAATATAAAACACCTGTTAAAAGTCAATCCTTAATTAACGATTCAACATCTCAATAGTAAATAATTAATTAACAATTAATTATTATTATCAAGCAAAATAAATAATTAACTCAACATTTAATTATCAAAATTCTTTAACAAGTCTGAACTCATCCACTCAATCAGTGATTCATCCATGACTTTAATAAGTTACATGAACATCATAATCATCACAAAACATGTCGTACAAATCCCATATATTTATCAACCATCTCATGCATCATCCCATAATATAAAACAATTCCATCCCAGACAACTTAATGCATGGAAATATAATATGAATCAAAAAGGAAGCTTGGACATCAGTCGTAACAAACAATCAATTCACAATCTTAATTTTAATGCATGAAAATTAATTAATTCAAAAATAAATTAATCAAATCTTTTATCTTTAACCAATCATAAATTAATTACCCATTTAAAATTTTAACATGTAATAATTAATCCATGCATTAATTATTACCAATTTCTTATTTATATTTTTGAACATGTCGAATATTTAATATTCCCAATCACCAATAAAAGCCACTATTTTATACCAACTCATGTCTGGATAATTAATTCTACAATTAATTACCCTATTACACATTCTCCCCATTAAAATCATTTAACTATTTAATCATATCACTTTAACCAAATTAGAAAAACATGCTTAAAATCAACACAAGTTTAAGACCTCATTTATCTCTCTTGGGTGACATCATTTAATAACTTCAAATTTCATGTATCAACATAATATATATCAAATTTATAAATTTAATCAAACTTATTAAATTCACATTTAGATGAAATACAACATAATTACTTCATTTCACAAATTAAATATCCACAAAAACGCAGCAAGGATTTTATTAATGTATTTATTAAAGATGAACACATGGGAAGGGACCCTACCTCAGGGTGGAACCATTTTAAAATCCAAAACGCTTTAATGTACGTGGCAGAAACCAGTCCACAGATGGTCTGTAATCGCACGCACGAACACCATTATATATCTGTGTGTGTGTGTGTGTGTTGCCTACATTGATCAACGAAAATTCAATATATTAAACTGGTAACTAGAATAAATGTTGTAATGAACAACGCATCCCTAAATTGGTACCATGAACTCATAAAAAAGTTAAAAGGCCTTAATATACCCTGTGCAACACCGAAAAACGGGTTTAGAAACCTACCCAAACCAATGGTGGCAAGACAATTTGAAAACATCCACCTCACCCTTGGTGGTGGAAGCCGAATTATGGACCAATGGGTCCCGAGTCAACATTTGCATATCCTAAAAAAATAGAGGAATGAGATAATTAGATTAAACCCAAACCTTCGTGTTTTAGCTGAGAAAACAAGGCAAGAGATAGTAGTCAAATGATTGATTCCAATCACTAGTTATACGCTTACGGACTCACCTTGAAGAGGAAGAAAAGATTTGTGAAGAGTCCATGGGTAATCGTCACACACAAGGTGGAGTCCGGGAGAGGGGGTGGTGCACCTCTAGGTATTTCCCAGAGGGGGGTCGCACCACGGAGGTCGCGCGCTGTAGGAGCTCCGCCCGGGTGTCGCGCTGCTCCAGGGAGGGTCGCCCAGGGGTTTGTGTGCCTCTTGGTCGCATCGAGGGAAAGAGATCACACTGAGTATGGAGCTCGAATATGGGAGGAAGGGGATGCATCATGGGGTGCGCTGCTGCGTGCGTGCAAGACCTTGTTCATACAGAGGAAGAAGAGGGGAATTTTATTCCCTTTATTATCTTTTTTAAACCCCCAAATTAATTTCCATTAATAATATTTATTATTAAAATCCTAAAACCCCATAATAATACTACCATTAATGTGATAATATTAATAATAAAAGATAATAATAATACTCATTTTATAATTATTATTATACACATTAAACAGTTATCTAAAAATGAAAAACTCCCCAATTCGTTACTATTATTATTCATTATAATAATATCCATAATTATCAATAATTATGACACTCATAAAACCAAAATAATAAAAATATCATTATTATTTCTCAAACCTTTGATATAACCCAACACCTCTATTAAATAATATCACTCCATTAAATTCAAAACTGCTTATTTTATTAAGAGTTCCTTTGAGATACCCAAGAGAGTCATTAAATTAACATAATTATTACACCACATTAAATAAAAACAGAACTTTGATAAACCCCATAATTAAATTGTATTAAAAGAAACAAGAAAATGCTCATTTTGATTATGTCCAACCTCCCCATTTAAATCCACATTAATTATCAAATTCGTTTTTAACATTAATTTATTATTATCATAATAAATGTTTCATAATTAATTATAAAACTCCCTATTGATCATTAAATTCATTTAACATTTATTTAAAAAACTAACCACAAAAAATAATAATAACATCGTTATTATTAATATTCAAACTTTCATTTATTTAAAAACCCAAACCCCAAATTTATTACAATATCATTAATATGATAAAAAATCCAACCCATAAACCCTCATTTAATTAAATGTTTCATTGAGAATCACAAAATCCACATTTAATTATCATAAATGATACAATTCTTTAACATGAAATTAAAATCACAAAGTATCAAAATAATTTATGACTCCATAATAATGACAATGAAATTATTATTATTAGCACATTCCTCTATTTAATAATTAATGGTCCATTAAAATTATGGAACTCTTTATTTAAATAAAATGGTCTTTGATAAACCCAAAATCCATTTCAATACCTTCAACTTCCATTTAACTAATAATTTAACATTCAAAAAATTTAACAACCATAATAATAGTAATAATAACTTTATTATTATTATTATTATTAAAACATTATTTCAATTAATCCAAATATATCTTATAATCATATTTAATTATAAAATTATAATTTATTAAAAATAACAACTACACAAGTTAGACCACAACCATGCGTTGCCCATGCAGATCCATTAATGTGGATTTTTCCGGATCTGGTGCACCCGAGACTCATCAGGACACTAGCTAAAATTTATCGGGTAATTACGCAAGTCGAGAAACGACACCATTAAGTGTTCCAACACTCGGAATAAAATTCCAGAGCCCGGTTTAAAAAAATTAACCATTGATAAATTGAAAAAAATTAGAAAACATTCATATTTTAACCTGGCTCAAAAAACACGGGAACTTTAAATATCCTTATATTTTTTATTTCAAACTGGTCTGATAATATTTTGAGTAATTTTGATGGTATTAATTTAATAAATTAACTAATATAAACATTAGGTGTTATTATTACGGATTTGTATATTAATTTTGTATTTATTAATATGAAGGTTTTTTATTTTGTTAATTATCTTAACTTGTCATAAAAATTATGGTTTTGGTTAACGCCTCAAGATTGGAGGAAGAGATTGTTATTATTTTTTGAATTTTTTGATCCATTAGAAGATGATTTTCATTCCTCAGGCATAAAAAATAAATCTAAATACTCATCATTTGTAGAAACCAATGATATTGTGACTGGAAATTCTTAAAAGATAAAATTATACTTGTAAAGTAAGTATATTTTTTATTTTTTCTTATTCTAGATGGTAATAAATTCCTCAAATCTTAGAAATAGATCTAGAACCCAAAATTTATTCATATTACATTATCTTCCAATGAATTGATGGTATTTTTCACACCTCTACGGTTTATAGTTTTGTGGTCGTTAACTTTTTCATGATCATTCAACTTCATATGACCAATAATCTCTATCAGTTTCCAAAATTATTGGGATATTATGCTTTTCTTTAATTTCCATATTTTCACTTCCCTCTAATTTTTTACTATTTGGAACCCTAATAATGTGATATCCCGAATGACCTTCATAGATGTATTTCATCCTTTTCATGAGGAACTTTTATTAATTCCTTTTATGATATGGGGTTTCAAAAAATGTATTTTTAGATATCAACCCTCGATTGAAGAGATCAATTAAAATTTTAGAGCATGAAATATATTAAATGGGGAATAATGTAACACCCTGGTATTTTAAAAGAATATAATTCTGGAAAACATAAATTACATGCAATGTAGACATGAAACGAACCATAGAATATTAATATTTAAATATCATCATTATAAAAACATCATTGAATTTATGGGTATGAATAGTGTTAACTACTCATTAAAATGTACATAAATTTCAATATCAATGTAAATATATTTATAAAATTATAGTAAATAATCACTCATTTTTTAGTAATGTCATTTTATTATTCAAAAATAAGTTTTCTTCAAAAATGATTTTTATTGTTTTTTATGAGTGGATATTACAGTGAATTTATACAAATTTTTGAAATGCTGTTTTATAAAAAAAGATATAATTTTTTAAATAATCATATCAAAATTATCTCAAGATTATATTTGGATATTTTTCTAAGAATATTGTATTTTCAATGAATATTAAAAATGCTGATTTTTATTAAAAATTGTATTTTATTTTAAAGTGTTTACAAATCAATATTCTATATTGTATTGATTTTATAATTATATTAGTTATTTTTTATTAAATATAATATAATTATTTCAATTTTAATTAATTTTAAACTTCAATATGGAATAAAACATTTTTATACTTAAAAGGGAATTTAAAAAAAACTACTTTTCATCTCGTTTTTTAGAATTAATTTTAAATTACATTCTAGAACTTATGTGTTTAAAAAATGGATTTAATGTTTTTAAATTATAATTTTTATCTTCTTAAATATTTCCTTTTTATTTTTATTCAGTATATATAGTAACCATAGTATATAATCTTTAACCTCCATAAAGGTAATATTGGTTAATTAAGCAAAAAAATAATGTGATAAGGACTAAGAAAGTATCCCTAAAACATGCCTAAATTTTTTTGGATGACTATATTTCATCAATAATAATCCAAAATTAAAATATTTTACATATTTGACAATTTTTTTAGGATGTTTACCTTTATAATATTTTATATAAAGAAAATCCAAAATTTAACTTTCTTGATTTTAGTAAATATAATATTTTGTGATAATGATAAAAACTAATTATGTTCATTTATAAATATTTATTTTAAATTAATTTTTTTTATCATTTTAATTTATTTATATTTTTTATTAGTGAAATAATTACCTTAAATGCATATGCAATGCTGACAAGGTATTTATTTAATTAATAGAAAAATAAAAAAATGATTAAAAATTTAAAATGTAATATAATATGAATGAATTATTTTGTTCCACATATTTTTTAGAGGAAAAATCCTATTATAGAGGATTAAATTCAATATATTAAAATTCATTTGATTTCATGTTTTTTTAAGTCAAATTAAATAAATAGTTCCAAAATTTGAATTAATGATATTTCAAAATTATTAATATTTTATTAAATGATTAAAAATTCCAAAGAAAACTTCTATTTTATCAAGTGATTTTTATTTAAAAAAATATTATCTATGGTCAATTTATGGAACATTTTTTATTTTATAGTAACTTTATTTACCCAAAAACATAAAAAAATCATTACTGCAGTAATTGTCAAAAAGGGTTACCACATGTTAAAACAAAAAGATAATGGGGAAACTTCACCTAAACTGGTAAAAATTTCATTATATGGGATGATTTAGAATAAAAAATATCTTATATTATAATATTATCAATTTTTATTTATTTTAATATGAAAAGAAATTTATTAGTCTAATGTTTTTAAAAAAACCTGACAGTTACCTCTCTTCTTTTACAAAGGGGTGCCCATTCTCCTTTTTTATTCAGACATAAAAAACTATTTGGTTTGTAATATACCAACCCAATAATCTTCAATAAATACCAACACATATCTTATAGGCATTTTATGATCATAAAAACATCTTAGGATAGTTTTCGATGTAAACCTTAATAGGTGGTCCAAAGAAGAGTATTGTTCATAATCTAGAAAATTAATTTTTTTTCTTCTTATAATAACATAATATATTCTTCAGTATATCAAAATAATAACTCCTTTATATTCTATATACTGATATTTTATTTTCATAATGTCATAATCTATATTCATATATTCTAATATCAAATGGAAAACTACATCATCGTTCGTGTGTACGGAGAATTACCCCCTCTTAAAAAAATATAATTCATTTTCCAAACCCTCCTATTAAAGAGAGTTGTAATTGAATATTTAATTTATATAAATTATATTCATAAAATATTTATAATATTTAAATGTTAATATATCATTTACATTCTAAAGTTTTCATTCATAGAAAAATAAAAACATTGTTTCTTGAGTATAAGTGGATTATTACCTCCAAAAAGAGATGTGGTTCATTTTTTATGACCACATCGCATATTTTATATATATGAGTATATTTAGAAATATTTTATTTAGGATATAATGTTAATTATATAAATAAAAAATAAGAATTATCTTCTTTCTATCATGATCATTGAATATTGTAAACATTACTCATGCATATGTATATCATAATGTCCCTCTGATTGTGAAGTAGTTTATTTTAAAAAAAAAGATTACATGATTGGATTTTATAATTATAATTGATTAATAAAAATTATAATTATTACATTATTATTATTCAATTTATGATTGATAAAGACGTCTTAGACCACAAGAAGCCTATTATTGTCTGTTTGGATATATCAACCGAATATCATAAAACATCTAACATGAAGTTAATTGATTATGTAATTGATTATAAAATGGATATATAATAAATAATAAACAAGAAAAGTATTATTAAGTAAATAAATAATTAAAATGAGATTTTTCCTATGGAATATAACGATAATACATGATGAGTTGGAATCAACTTAAGTGACTTAATTTGAAAATATGATCCTTTAAATTTTCCCTTTGGACTATTTTTCTTCCATTTTCCAAAAAATATGTCATGAAAAATATTATTTATTCTTAAATACATGGTAATGTTAATTTTTACTATATTTTACCTTTTAAATAATATTAAAAAGGCGATCTTTGTAAAGATTTAGGTAAGGGTCCTTCTTTTAAAAATCATCTTTTAAACTTCATCTTCCAACACGTTTTCTTTCATGTCTATGTTCTTTGAAAGGTTTAAAGAAAATATTTAATTATTCTTTTATAAATGAGAATGGTCATTTTTTAGAATATTTTACCTTCATTACAAAGTTTTTATAAAGGTAATATTTTATGGTTTAACGTAAGTGGATGAATTTTAAAAATCATCTTTTAAAGATTCCCTCGTAACTATGTCATCCATGTCTATATTATTTAAAATATATAATTAATTTATTTAATTGAAAGTAAAATAATTATAAATGAAATTTTATGTCTCCTTTTACTTTCATTGAAAAAATAAAAATTCCTTTTTTATCGAATGTTTTTAATATATTTTAAAATAAAAAAAATGAATATTCTATTCTAATATATACAGAGACAACAACTTTTCCCACCATCAGAATCATTATTTGATTTATGACTTTCTTTACAAGATTTAATGTTTTCTTCAAAGAATGACCCTATTTCCCTTCCTTATTGGTATTTAATTTTTGAAAATTCATTTTGAAAAGAAATATTATTCCTATGTTCTAAATTTTTTTTCATGTGGTTTCAAAAAGAGATTTTAAATGGTTTTATGATGAAATTGTGAAATAATAAAATGTTTTATTTTTTATATGGAACTTAAGAAGTATATATGAGAAATAAGTGATCTCGATATAGATTTTATGATGGGTTGAGCCCCATTGTGTCTCATGAATAATGGTGAGCCTGATACAACTTATATGACTAGTAATGCCAATTATAGCTTTCTAGTACATTAGGTAATATTCTTTATATTAACAGGAAATAATAAGGGATTTATCTAGTGTGGTTTCTCCTATAGATTTAATTATTCTCTAATTATTTTTGACATGGGTTTGAAAAAGGATTATAATATGATTCTCTAAGTCGTAAAAAATGTGTTTTTTCTTTTGATGAGTTGTAAACATTTCTTTGAGAGAAAAAATTGTTTTTCTCATGTTTAAATGATTTATTTCATACTCCCAAATAAGTAATTGATAAACTAATCATTTTATGGGTCTTAATTTTTTTAATGGATTAATAAATTTCTTATTTTTATATTTATTACTTATATTTTCAAGATCATCCCACATTTTTGAAATGGTTTCCATATGTTTTAAGTATGGGTTGGAACAAATAATATATGAAGTGAAAAGTAATAAATATTTTTCAGGAATAGAAAATTTGTTTCAATTTAAATGTTTTATATTTTTTTAAGAACTGATAATGAGTATATGATTCTACTTTTAATTTGTGGGTTTATTATATATGTGTTATGACCTAATTATCTAAAATTAGAAATCAGAAATATCCTTAGGAATATAAGAAAATGAATTCTTGATTAAATAAATTTAATATTATATAATAATTAAGGTTAGATATTTATAAAGGGATACCTAAATGTGATGATATTTTAATTCTGGATAGGAATTTCTAGTGGCTTGTGTGTTTATGAAATTATTTAAAAATACATTAATCATCAGAATATGAATCAAGTCCTCATGAAATTGGTTACACCAAAGCATAAAACAACTACGCTTTTATAGAATCTGGGAGGTAAAAACCTGTTGGTGAGTGTTGTTAATTTTTCATTTTGGTTTTGTGGTATAGGATCATACACATGTGATCTTAAATAAATCAAAAGTCATGTATGTCAGATGAGTTTTGACGTGGGGAATAATAGGATTTTGTTCAATGTGACCAGAGGCTCTCTAATGGGAATCATAGTGTTCCTATAGTGGGATAATTAACATTGATAGATCAGGTGTGTAACATGATCAATCCATGTTTTAACCTTGATTGAAGAATCAGTGATGGAAATGTCATATTGAAAAAATATGGATTATGTAGAGTAGAAAATTTTTAGTTTCAATGAGACCCATTTGGGTAAATGTTATAGAGAAAGTATGGGATGATTTGGATGATGTGCGATATACCATAATTTGTTAAATGTGTGGTCCCTATTTTAGGAATGCATTTTTGTGAAAGCCTTGGGTAATGTTACTATGATTCGAGAGTGGGTAATGAGTTACATTGAAAATAGATGCTCAGTGGTGAGTTATATTGTCCCCATCAAGCCATCATGTTTGGTAATGGAAGAAATGTGGGTCGTATTAATAGAAAGTTTTTATGTGATGCGATGATAAGTATGATCCTAAGGTGGGGAGAAGGATTTTAGTTATATTGAATGCAAGTTATTATGTCACATATAGTTTTGAAATGTTTTCAATACTATATTTCATCCTTGAGTTGGTCTTAGAGAGTTTTTAGGTGAATTGGATTTGTAGTGCATTTTTTTCTAAATATAGCAAGGTTACAGACACGACCAATTGAAGATTAAGCCCCGAAAGCTTTATTAGAAGTTTCATTCAGAATTCAGTGGATATATGGGGAATGATCATTGGGTTCCTTCATAATTTAATTCATTATTTTTCGGACTGTTTATGATTCATCAAGAGGGGAAAATAATTTTTTTAAGGTAAGTCAGGTGGATCATATTCAACTTTTTTATGGGGTGAGGTTGGATTTAGTTATTTGAAAACTGTAGTAGGAATTTTATACTAGTTAAGGTGGGTATTTTATAAGAATTGTATATAGGTAAAATATATCAATGTGATTGTTGAGTACCGGAAAAATGTCATAATGGTTCTGAAGAGTGAGACTATGGGTTCTAGAGAAGTGATCAGGTGAGTGTGGGTTGGTGCTTACTAGTGGCTTTAGTTAACAAGTTGTGGTGTTATTGATTTTGGTAACTCATTAGTGCCATGAGAAATATGGTTTCATGGTGGAGTTGATTAAAATGAGTATCTCCATGATTCACATTTTGGTGAGTATTTTGATATTGTGGTTTTATTTTACTGGTATTTCTGGAAATAACTAGAAGCAGACTAGTAAGTTAGTTTTGTTAGGAGAAAGACTCATGCAAGAGACATTATATCATGTTCAATTGATCCTATTTATACTTGGAGTTATATATTAAGGATGATATGTTTTAAATTGGGGAAACTATAAGACCAGATTTTTTGTATAAGGATTTGAATTTTATAGTAATTTTTAATTTTCATTTATTGGATTGTATGAATCCTTCAATCAAGGATATAAATATATTTACAAAAGTTCATGCACCACTATTTTTTTTCAGGACCATTAAGTCCCTCGGGTTCTCAGGTTAGTCTTAGAGGCTTTAGGGAGAGTTCTTGATTTTTTTTGAGATTTCTATCCAAGTTTTATGGATTTTGGTGCGTGGTTAAATATATATTATATGGCTTTATGGTTCCAGTTATTTTTAGTTTAAATCTTGTAGTGCTTGGTTGCGTTTCATAGTTAACACACAGTTTTGGGTAAACTGTACAAGCATAAGGGAGAAATATGAAAGGTAGAAGGATTCTAGGACATAAATCACAATTTGGGAATGGTTATAGATAAACAATGTTCCTTTTTTACATAGTGGACCATACTTGAAGTTACTATTGGAAAATGGTTTTAAAACTATGTAGTGAAACTATACAAGTTAGAGAAAATACTATTTACTACATGGTTTGGAAAAATTTGTGACCATACTTTTCAAACCATAAAAACTAGGATTCTACCAATTTACCATTTGGATTTTTAACTCTAAGACTCAACATTATTTACCCATTCACAACCTACAAGCCTCTAACATTCCCTTCTTTTCCTCCCTATCCTTTTTAGGGAATCCCCCTCTCTTTTTGTTTTTTTCACCTTCGGTATGAAGTTTTAGAGTGCTAAATATATGATAATGAATCTCTTTCCTTATCCATCTACTTTATCAGATTTATTGGTTGTTAAAACATGGTTTGTTTGTGATAATTCAATCATAGAATAGTGAAATAAACCCCAGATGATGGGCTTCCAAGTTTCTTAGTGAAAGGGTATCCTAGGATGGCATCTACACACCATCACCAATTATTTTGTTTGGGCTAAGTCACCCTTTTAATTTTTTGAGGTTTTTAGTTAAATTATAAATATTTAATTATTATTTTTGGATTGGTTTTATTGTTATTCAACCCATGTATTTTCTCAAAGTTTTTCCCATACCTCTAGAAGTTTTTGGTCTTGTCTTGGGTACAATAAGTTTATCCAATGAGTGATTTTTCATTAATTCCATTTATTAAAGTTACTTAGTTTCATATAAACTATATATTAATTATAATTTTATTATAATTAATTAATATTGGTTGTTTGTATGTGAGTTAAGTTTTTTATGGTTTGATAATTGTCTAATTGTCTTGGGAAAGCTAGGTAGGTGGGTTTACGAGTTAAGAGTTAATGTGGAAATGCTTCTTTGAGGTAGGTGATCCCTATTTTTATCCCATTTAATTATTCAATTATCATAGTACATGGGTTGTCTATCTTGGTAATATATTGTGTGTTGGCCCTAGAATTAATATTAAAACCATAATTATGATTTTTCCCCATATTATTCCCTTAAAAATAATGATAATTGGTTTCCTTAACATGATTCCAATTGGATGATATATGATCGAAATAATATGTGTAGATTTTCAATTACAAGAGGGGGTGAATTTTAGATTTAAAACATTAGTTTTTTAACATTAAGGGGAAATTTTTTTAGCAAAGTTAAACATGGTAAATTAACAGATCCTCTTAAGTTATTAACTAAGAAAAAAAAATTCTTAGGGTCCTGAAATATGGGTTCAAAAAATTAACTTAAGATTAGTTGATTCTTCCTTAAATCATATAGAATCTTATTTATTAGAGTATACAAGTATAAGAAAGTATAGGAAAATAATACTTTGTTTCTTTATCAAAATTACAATGGAAAAAACAAGAAACAAAAATCAAGTAAACATGTAGGAAATATTTAATCCAAAATAGTAGGGTATCCAACAACCTTGGATAAAGATCCCTTGATTTATACATTAAATAAATTCTGCCATACCCATACCAGGGTAAACCCTCGATAAGAATATTGGATTCTATCTTTCTATCCCTATAAGACCTCAAATTTCAAGGTAGTCGGTCCCTCAGTCTTCTTATCCCTGGAAGCCCTTGATTATACTCAGTGACAATGAGAGTCTCATGAAGCAAGATAAACATGATGTTCAAGGTTAAACAAGATGTTCATAAAATGCACATGGCATGAGAGTTGTTCTCTCTCTTAAAATAACTTCACAACATGTAATCTCTAGGATCCTCAATCGATTGATTGATATTTGAGCTCATTCGAATAATCTACTATTTATAGGCAAAACATCAACGGTCGGCTCCCTCCTCCAATGGTCATATATTTCATTAAATCTTAGAGGGACCTGTATATGTGTCACTCAACCAACGGTTAGTTTGGAACAAATTTTATAACATCATTTTATTTAACAAAAACATGTGTAGGGAAAATAAAGTATCTTAACCAAATATGAATAATCTAAGTCTAAGGAAAAATGGAAATCAAAATCTCTACATATAATCAATTATATTCTAGAAACATATATATTTGGATTTTATTTTTTAATGAAATTAAGAATCTGAATTATGAGAAATTCAGAGTCTGAATTCTGAGGAATTTGGAGTCTGAATTCAGAAGATTTCAGAGTATAAATTATGAATAATTTGGAGTCTGAATTCTGAGGAATTAAGAGTCTTAATTCTTATGGAATTTTGAGTCGTAATTCTGAGTAATTCAAGGTAATAATTCTGTGAGATTAGGTGTCTAAGTTATGAGGAATTCAAAGTCTAAATTCTGAGAAATTAGGAGTCTAAATTATCAGTATTTTAGAATATAAATCTCATATAATTCAGAGTCTAAATTTTAGAGAATTTGAAGTCTGAATTTCAGAGAATTCAGAGTCTGAGATTCATAAAATTCAGATTCTGAATTTCAAATAATTCGGGGTCTATATTTTTGTGAATTTGGAGTCTGAAAATAGAAAGACTCGATATACAAGAAACTATAATTTTTAGAGTATTTCTATAAGGATCCTAATTTTAAACATAATAAAATATTTATACTTGTTTATGATAAGACATTGAATAAGGTATTGAAAAACTATGTAAGTATAAAACTTTTCCTTGTGAAAAAAAATTCATTAAAAATAGTTCTTTAGAGAAAGATACTTTTCCTTATGAAAATGTGTTGGTGATTTTCAAAACATAGACGAATGGAAAATTCATAAGGAAACCTTGTTGACTCAACAATATCCCCCTTTTTGGAAATAACAAACAACATTTCAAAAAAGAATACTACATATAGGGATTTTTCTTTTTAAACTATAGAAGAAAAACTTATCTACCTTTACTTATAAACCATGGTGAATAAAAATAACTCATCCTTAGGTCATGGAATCCCTAAAGACCATATTTTGGTCTTTTATAGGGAAGTTACTTTTTCATCTGTAACTAGACTCCCACTAACTTAATCTCCCCCTTACATAGGGAATTATCTTATTTTTACTTAATATTATTTTGATAATTATTTTATCCCCATTTTGGATTTTAAAAAATGAATAATGGGAATGAAAAAATAGTACCTGAATGGTTATTGATAAGATAGAACAATTAAATTATATTAAAATTTTCATTATGATAGGAAAAATTGATATGGGGTAAAAATACATCAAAAGATCGAATTGACATGAAAAGTCATTCATCCTTCTTTTCCTTTGGCATGATCTTTCTCAAGATAGTATTTACCTTATTGAGCTCATTATTATATTCCTCAAACTACTTGAGAAACTAATCTTGATCTTGATTATTCTTTTTTAGAGCCTTGATTTGTTTCATCTTGAGACTTTAGGATTTCTACCTGAGACTTCACTACTTCTTCTTTTTTATTGAACTTTTCTTCAAAATGTTCCCTAAGATCTGATGTTATTAATAATTTCATGACTTATTATATACTCCCTTTACTGATTTTAGATGAAATTTTCATAATTTTTGTGAAATATTAATGTTTTATTACTAAGTATAATTTTTGAGCATTTTTAGAAGTTGTCCAATAGAGTCAGTTTACTATTTTATTTATTACTCTCCCCCTAATGAACCAAATTGTTTGTTTTTTGTTTTTTAGGATTCCAATTTCAATATAAAACATTTCATTAGAAGGGATCATGGGACAATTCTTTCATTTTATGGATCATATGGACTACACAAGAAGGCCTATAGAATTAGTGAAGAAATTGGGCCAGCCAATAATATTTAATTACTGGGCTCAATTAGGAAGCCCAAATTCCTTTATTCTCCTCCAACGTTCGAGATACAATTTAAAGAGTTTTTGTTAAAAATTTAAAGTCCCAAATCCAAAGACAAGGGGGATAAATGATTCATTTAATCTCATCCCACCATTCTGGCTGGGAAATAAAATCAGTATAGTATTCATGACATATATCATGATTTATGCATCTAATAAAGGTGATAATTTTCAGTGTGAAAGATGTGATATAGGTGGCCGACTTTGTTGATTATTTTATTCATATTGGAAGACATATTACTAATCCAAAATCCATTCATATTTTGGCCATCGAAAAAAATAATGGATAGAAATGGATATTTTAACATTGTTTATTAAAACCACAATAACTTTGGCTCCATAAGTCAAAATAACTCCAAACATTTAGAGTAATCGGCCAACATTATTATATACAACATTGAATAAGGAGATATCTCACGATTTGGCTATTTGTAAGTACAAATAGTCGAGCCAAGTGGAGGGACTGATGGGGAAATCAAACAGTCCACTTCCTTGGTCTATAAATACATCCCCCTCCTCTCCTTCAAAGGGGTTGTCATTTCAGAGAAAATGAGGATAGGTTGGAATGACCGAGGCTCTACCAAATTCTTGGGAGGATCTGTCATACTCACTTTTTTACTTGAGAAACCCTTCCTCCTTCCATCCTTTCATTTAATTTTGTGTTGTTATTCGTTTGTAATATCGTAAGTCTTTTTTTTGTAATTTTGTTTTAATGAAAGTTTATTCTTCAATATATCTTATTCCCATCCAAGTTATTTAGTTTAATATTAATGTTCTTAATATATTTTAAATATATTTTAATCCCCTTCCCTTCTTTTTCTTTCTCATTCAATCTAAAGTTAGTATTTAATTCCCTTCATCTTTTTTTGTGTGTTCGATGCACCACTCTTTTCTTATCCCATTCTTTTTCTAATCTTCTTAATTTATCATCATAATAATTATTACCAGATTACTAATCATTTAAATGGATGATTAAATCTACCATTTGGGTGAGTTATAATTTGGGGATATTAAGTGATTGAGATCCATTTCTCGATTAGTATTCTTTGAGTTAATATTGTGCATGTTGAACATTATATGTCATGGATTAATGACATGTTTTGTTTAATATGTGGATTCCATGGATTATTGGAACCAAAAATACACTAACATAAACAAGTAGTGGTAATTATTAGATTCCTATTTTAATTTATGGCTTGGATTAAAGTTTTAACACTTGAGAATTCCGATCAAAATCATCTTGTGAAGTGGGTATTAATTTAATGCAATATAAAGAAAATCTCAAGGATATCATAAAATTAAATCCCTAATATTGAACTCACCCAAATATTTATCAATTTGTTAAATCAAACATGATACATAAATTATTTCATAAGATCTAAAAACAAACCCCCCCCCCAATCAGAATACAATTAACTAAAAACAACTGACTATAAAAAAGTATCATCATCGAGGATTCGACCCTAGTGTTGATATACACATTAGCAGAGCACCAGAACCTTGACCAGTCGATAAGAGACAATTTTCCACACTTTCAAATGGCATTTTTTTTGGTATGGTGCAATTAAGTAGTCGTTAGTTACAGGTTATTGTAAAAAAACCCCAAAAAACACAATTTAAAAAAATTCAAAAAATAAATACAATGAAAAATCTGCCTTCTTATAAAAATCAAAAACAGAAAAAACACAAAGAAAAACTCGATTTCCTCTTTCTTCCAAAATCTAACTGAATGCCATGTTTCCTCCCAGACAATCCCTCGAATTTGTTTGAACCTAAAATTGAGCAAACACTTCGCCAACTTAGGAGGAACATAAGAGATAATTAACTCACTCAATAACATTTCCTTGTCCATCCAATTGAATTAGATATGGCCAATATTAGGAAACAAATACTTAAAGAACTTACTTCCACTGATATGAATTACCAACATCTAGGTATTAAATATCCAAACATATAGGCTTAATTTTAACTCAAATCGGGTTTGATTCATCTTCTTCCTCATTTCCACAAGCTAGCCGAATAGTATCCACATCTCCACCTTAAAGAGTTCCAAGTGGTGTGCCCTACCATGAAGCCCCAAGGGGTTTCAAAAGAACAAATCAAACTCAGAACATTCTCTTTATCCCTAAATGAATCTGTCATGTCATGGATCTACTACCTCCCTCCAGGTTCCATAAACAGATAGAATGACATGAAGCGACATTTCTTAGAGAAATTATTCCCTGATTCTTGTACTGCTTCTATCCGAAAGGAAATAAGTGGTATCCATAAATTCCCAAATGAATCACTCCATGAGTTCTGGGAGAGGATCAAAAAACTAGTGGAAACCTGTCCACATAATCGAATCCCTGACCAACTATTGATCCAATACTTCTATGATGGGTTATTGGCTATGGAGGGAACCCTCATTGATGATATAAGTGCCAGTGCTCTTGTTGATAAAACTCTCGCAGCTCCAGGAGATCTCATAAGCAATATGGCTGCAAATATACAACAATTCCATACTCAATCACATTCTCAAGTAAAAAAATCCCAATATAATCAATCAATAGAGCCGAACAAGATGAGAGAGTGGATGAGTGAACTTATAGGTCTTGTTCGACAACTAGATATGGCTACCAGATCCCCAACCTTGTCTTCTCCTTAGTCAATGTTTCCTGGACCTGTCAAAAACTGTGGAATCTGCAACTCTCCATCTCATCCAACTGACACATGTCCAAAACTTCAAGAGGATCAATCTGATTCATCTAGACCAATGGAGATCAATGAAAAATATGCTCAGCGGAACCCCATCCCTCAACAACCAGGTCAATTTTTTATAAACATCAACAACCTTATTCTGAGCCTTTCTCTTCTACATATATCCCTATCATGAGATATAGGAATCCCATTTCTCACCCCCCCCAATACCATCATCAAAACACAAACCAATTCCAATATGGCCAAGGTGTTGGTAACTTCAAAAAACCTTACCCTTTTGTTCCTCAACCTTAAAGGATCAATCCTCTTCCTAGATTCCACTATCCTAGTGGGCCTTCTCAATTCCCAAACCAATAAAATCACTTTCCCAAGAACAGAAATCAAGGTAATCCCAATTCGTTATAAGCCTATTCTTCCAATAAACCATGGGAAATTTCTATTGAAGATCATTCCTCCTTCACCTGTTCTAGTAATAAGAACATTCAAACCCAAATTGGTCAACCTGCATCCCACCTGAGCCAGTAACAACAATCAAATTCTTCCCAACTTCCAACTCAACCATTACCCAACCCCATGGGTAATGTAAGTGAAATTTCACTTAGTTCAGGAATGAAAATTTCACTTCCTCATGTTGAGTCCTCTAACCCTCATTTGAATGTTGACCTAGAAAATGAAAAGAAAAATAAATATGAAAAGGAACATGAATCCATTCCCTCACCTCCTTCCATTCCACTTAAGAATCCAATTGCTTTTCCTCAAGAGGTTTTTAAGCCAAATAAGTGCTTTGAACCTGATCCTGAAATTCTTGAAATGTTTAGACATGTTGAAGTCAACATACCCCTCCTATATGCCATAAAACAATTCCCTAATTATGCCATGTTTCTTAAGGAATTGTGCTCCCTCAAGAGGAAACCTAGGACCTTTGAAAATTTTTCCACCCATCAGTTTATTCCCATAAACTGCAAGGATCTATGGACCTTTACAATTCCATGCCAATTTAGAAGTTACAACTTTGATGATTCACTCATAGAAATAAGAGCCTCAATTATTGTCATGCCCAAATCTATCTTCTCAAACCATGGTCTAGGTCCCTTAAATACAAAGGGTGTTGTCATTCAGCTATCCAATCAAATCACTAGTAGTCCTGAGGGTATAATTGAGGATATCCTTGTTTGTTTCAATGATATTATATTCCCTGATAATTTCTATGTCCTTGACATGGAAGGTGAGATGAACTCTTCTCAATCTCCCCTAATTCTAGGAAGACCATTCTTCATGACTTCTAGAACAAAAATTGATATCTATTCAGGCATCTTATCCATTGAATTTGGGGACCAAATGGTCAAGTTCAACATTTTCCAATCCATTTAATACCCATCTGAGGATCACTCGGCATTCTCAATCCATGTTTCTGAGGATACATGTGAGAGTCAATTGAACCCCATTCCATCAAGTTCATCATGTTCTAATGAGAAAGGATATTTTGATATATTCCCCATGATTAAGCAAGTTATAAATGGTGAATTTGATGTTGACCTCTCATTCATAGACTCCAACAATCTAGTTGTACTTGAAAACACTCTGGAATCCCACATCAACTCTAATATCTGATGCTCCACCTTGGAAAGTATTAAGGAAAATGAATCTGAAGCAACTAAAGTCCCTTGCACTATTCTGGAGTTGTCTAACCCACAAATGAAAGATGAAACTGATCTGAAACATCTTCCTAAACACATGAAATATGCATTCATTTTCCATGATCACTCTTATCATGTCATTATCTCTTCTTCAATTACCAAAATTGTGGAGTCCAAACTTGTTCAAGTGTTAGAGGAAAACAAAAAGGCCTTATGTTGGACCCTAAATGACATACCAAGAATCAACCCTTCTCTTTGCATGCGTCACATCCATCTTGAGGAATCATCCAAACCAATTAGAAAGCCACAAAGATGACACAATCCACTCATACTTGAGTTAGTTACGGTATAGATCACTAAGCTTATTTAAGAGGGTATTATCTACCCAATTTCTGATAGTGAATGGGTTAGTCCAATTCAAGTTGTATCTAAAAAGGGTGGGATAAATGTTGTCACAAATGAACATGGAGAGGTAATCAGAACTCGAGTGAAGAACAAATGTCATGTGTGCATCGACTATACGAAATTGAATGTTGAAACAAGAAAAAATCACTACCCTCTTCCATTACTTGATCAAATTCTTTAACTATTAGCTATAAAGCCACACTATTGCTTTCTTGATGGATACACTGGCTACTACCAAATCCAAATTCCACCTCAGGACCAAAAAATACTACTTTCACATGCCCCTTTGGAACATATGAATATAATAGAATGCCTTTTGGCCTTTCCAATGCTCCTGTAACATTCCAAAGGTGTATGATGAGTATCTTATATGAATTCATTGAACACTGCATGGAATTATTCATGGATGACTTTACCATTTATGGTGAGTCATTTGAATCATGCTTGAATTCTCTCTCTCTAGTCCTTCAAAAGTGTGTCAAGTGTAACCTTGGATAAAATTTTGAAAAATGTCACTTCATGGTTGCAAATGGGATTGTTCTAGGGAACATAGTTTCAAAAGAGGGAATTTAAGTTGATCCTACCAAAAAATGAAGTTATCCAATCACATCTAGAACCCACAACTGTTCAAGACATCTGTTCATTTCTCAGTCATGCCAGTTTTTATCAGTGATTCATCCATAACTTCAGCAGGATTTCCCTTCCAATCACTTGGTTTCCCCAAAATGATGTCACTTTCCATTTCAATGAGGTTTTCAAGAGAGCCTTCATTGAACTCAAAACTGATCTTACATATACCCCAAAAATCCAACCCCTAGATTGGTCCATACCCTTTGAGTTGATGTGTGATGCTTTTTATAGAGATGTTGGGGCTGTTCTCGATCACAGAAGAGAAAAAATTCTTCATGTCATATATTATGCCTCAAAAACATTGGACGAAACTCAATCTCACTACACTGTCACTGAAAAGGATCTTTTAGAAGTGGTTTTTTCCTTCGATAAATTCCAGCCCTATCTATTAGGTGTCGAAATCATCATCTTTAGATACCATTCTTCTATAAAGTTCTTACTCAATAAAATTGATTCCAAACCGAGGATAATAAGATGGATCCTAATTCTCCAAGAGTTTGACCTTGAAATCAAAGATAGACCTAGAAAAGGAAACCATGTGTCTGATCACCTAAGTAGAATTTCTATTTCTTCTCTTTCAGAAATCATTGATCTTGAATTCCCTACTAATCACCTTTCATCTCTCACTCCCAAAATACCATGGTATATCCCAATTGTAAATTATTTGGTTTCTGGTGTTTTTCCTGAAATTTTTTCAAAAGAACAAAAAATAAAGGTGAAAAGTGATTCAAAATAATATATTAAAGAAGAAAATAAACATTAGAAAATTGAGGTAGACATGGTAATTCGGATATGTGTTAATGAAAATGAACATTCTTCCATCATATAATTCTATCACTCAATGTCAGGTTGTGGCAATTTTTGACCACAAAGGTCCTCCCGAAAGGTCCTAGCCTCTGGATTCCTCTAGCCTTCACTATTCAAGGAATCACATGAGTTCTATCAATCATGTCCCACCTTCCAAAATTTTGGCACAATTTCCAGAAGAAATGAAATGACCCAATATTTTTTAATTTTCTGTGAGATCTTTGATGTTTCGGACATCGATTTCATGGGAACATTCCCCCCTTACAATGGATTCTCATAAATTTTTCTTGTATTTGATTATGTTTCTAGGTCAGTCAAGGCCAAACCCACTAGAAAAGATGATTCACATACTGTTAGTGAGTTCTTAAAGATGCATGTCTTCCACCGATCTGGCACACCATGTTCCTTGATAAGTGACTTAGGAACCCATTTTTTTTATAAAACCATGGAATATTTTTTGAAAAAGGATGGTGTTGTACATAAAACTTCAACTGAATATCACCCCCAAAAAAATGGAATGGCTAAACATTTATATAGAGAAGTGAAAAGAGTTCTTGAGAGAATTTTAAAACCCACCAGAAAAGACTAGCCTGAAGGACTTGGTGAAGCAATTTGGGCCTACCGAACTACCTTTAAAACACCCATTGGGATGTCTCTTTTTAGGATAGTTTTTTGTAAATCATGTCATTTACCAGTTGAAATACAACATAGATATTTTTGGGCTATGAAAACCTGTGATTTTGATTGTGAAAAATCTGGTGAAGAGAGATTGTTGCAATTGGCTGAACCAGAGGATCTTCAACATGATTCATATGATAATTCCAGTCTGTACAAAGAAAAGGCTAAGGCACTTCATGATAAACAAATCCTGATAAAGGTATTCCATGATGGTGAAAAGGTATTTATTTTCAATTATCTATTTTGTATTCATCCAGGTAAGCTTAATTCTCACTGGGAAGGTCCTTTTGATATTAATAATGTTTACCCATTTGGTGTAGTGCAAGTCCAAGACCCCTCTTCGAAAAGGAAATTCATAGTCAATGGACATTAGTTAAAGAATCCCCATGAGAGGACACAAAATCCTGGAACCACATCAACTTCCATTGGATCCATAACTTCTGTAGTTTACCCACCACTGGATAGAAATGGAAACCCACCAAATCCAAACCAGGGGGCACCTCTTTCCCTTTAACTACTCTTCTTTTTCTATATATATATATCTCTTCTTCCTCCCTCCTTCTCATTGTATTTTTCTTACCACTTTCTTCATGACATTTTTTTTATTTACTCTTCCTCTATTTTTTGGGTGTGTCTTTATAAAAAACTAAAAAACCTTAAAATAATAATAATAATAATAATAATAATATAACAATAATTTGAAAAGAAAAATCAAGATTACTCACCTTCCAAGTTTAAAATTTTTTCCAACCAATTTGAGGAGTCAAAAGACCCAGTTTCATCTGAAAACATTTGTGGTTTATTCATTAATTTGGATAAATAATATTGTGTCAAAACCAAAAAAAATTGAATGCTCAATTTTTTTTAGGAAACTGATTTTAACCACCCATGAGGAAAACCATTTTCTTTCATGCCAAGTCCACCTATGGCCATATTTTCAAAATGTGTTTTTTTCACCCCCATTTCCGAGACATGAGTTTGTGGACCTTCGAGCTGAATTTCTTACTTTAGTGTGCATTAATATGTTAGACGAATTTTATGAACCACATGATAATCACAATGGCCAAATAGCCTCCCATTTTCTTTACATTAATACTCATTTTGAAATCCCCCTTGAGCCTATGAAAACCTTTTATTTGTTATCCACAATACATGCCCAATACCTTGTCCTATCCAATATCAACATGGATTTTCCTTGCATTTTTTTTTTGAAATTTAAGTGTGGGGGGATGGATTTAATTTTGGGTACACTTTATTAATTTCACCATGTTATCATATTCTTGAGGGAAAGCATCCATTTCAGTGTGGGGGACTGGTTTTCATTCAGTGTGTTTTGTGAAATGTAATGTACTTTCATTTTTGTAATTTTGTAAATTTTATTGAAAAGTGTTCAAAAAAATCAAAAAAAAAATCAAAAAAAAAAAGACAAAAAAATGGCTTATGTCTAGGGTAGGTCAAAAATCACTCTTCCTAAAACTTTTATCTTGTTATAAATATTACAATTACTGTCATTAGAAGATAAATCATGGGTTGGAAGATGATTGTAAGATCTATTTCGAGTTCAGCTTTTGAAAAAATACAAAAAAAAATTGATGAACACTAATGTCATTGGGAGATGATTTGTGTTTTGTAAATTTTTCATCCTCTAACCCCCTTCAAATTTTATTCATATCTTGTGTCTTTCTTCACACAATAATTCCCCTGTAAATATGTGTTTTCATTTCCTTCCATGTCTCATTTCAAAAAAAAATGTGCATTGCCTTTCCATATTGGTGTTTTACCCCCTTTTTCATATCTTTCGAATATCTTCCTTCTACCGTACCATAGCCACAGAAAACCCCCTAAAAAGTCCTCTTGGTTATTGAGTACTTTGGATAGAGAGAGGAAGCTGAGAGCTCTTATAAACTTTAATATTTTCTCTTTTGGTTGGTGAATGAGTGAAGCTCCATAAATTAATTTTATCATCTTAAGAACAGTAAGTTTTGTGTGCCACCATTTTCCATTTCTAAATTTGAGCATGAAAATATAATTTTTTTTAACATTTTTCTGTAACAACTTGTGGTGGAATTCAATATGTATGAGTGATATTGTCTAAACCACCCTTGATCGAGGAAAGAAAAATTTTAATATTTGTTGGTCAGTGAAAATGATTTTTTCATGTTTTTATTTTTGTTTCACATGAGAACATGCACAAGACTAAGTGTGAGGGATTTGATGTTATTAATATTTTAATGACTTAATATATACTCCCTTTACTTATTTTATATAAAATGTGCATAATTTGTGTGAAATATTAATGTTTTAATACTAAGTATAATTTTTGAGCATTTTTAGAAGTAGTCCAATTGAGTCAGTTTACTATTTTTGATATAACTCTCCCCATACTAATAAAAATTGTGTAATTATTATTTTTTAGGATTACTAATTCGATATTCAACATTTAATTAGAAGGGATCATGGGACAATTATTCCATTTGAAGGCCCATATGAACCACACAAGAAGGCCAACAGAATTAGTGAAGAAACTGGACCAACCATGAAGATTTAATTTCTAGGCTCAATTAGGAAGTCCAAATTCCTTTATTCTCCTCAAAAGTTTGTTATAAAATGTAAACAGTATTGGATAAAAATTTCAAGGCCCAAATCCAAACACAAGAGGCCCAAATGATTCATTTAATCTCATCCCACCATTCTGGCCGAGAAATAAAATCATTGTAGTATTCCGGACATATATCATGATTTAATCATCCAATAAAGCTGAGATTTTATAGTTTGAAAGATGAGATATAGGAAGCCGACATTATTGAATAAAGGATTTGGATTTGAAGACATCCCCCTTTTACAAAATCCATTCACATTTTGGCCATCGAAATAAACATGGATAGAAATGGATAGTTTAACATTGTTAATTGAAACAACCATAACATTGACTCAATAAGTGAAAATGCCTCCAAATTTTGGGAGTAGTCGGAAAACATTATTATATAAAACTTTGAAGAATAAGATATCTCTATATTCATCTCTTTGGATGTCCAAATTATCGATCCAGGTGAAGGGGCATATTGGGAATACAAAGAGTCCACTTCCTTGGGCTATAAATACACCCCCCTCCTCTCCATCAAAGGGGTTGGCATTTCATAGAAAAGTAGAATAGTTCAGAATGAACAAGTCTTTGAAAAAGGTTTGGGAGGATCTGCCATACTCAAGTTTTTTACTTGAGAAACCATTCCTCCTTGCTTCCTTTCATTTAATTTTGTGTTGTTCTTCTTTTGTAATTTTGTAAGTCTTTTTTTGTAATTCTGTTTTAATGAAGGTTTCTTCTTCAATATCTCTTATTTTCATCCACCTTCTTTAGTTTAATATTAATGTTCTTAAAATAGTTTAAATACTGTTTAAACCCTTCCCTTCTTTTACTTTCTCATTCAATCTAAAGTCAGTATTTAATTCCCTTCATCATTTGTGTGTGTGTTCGACGCACCACTATTTTCTTAACCCTTTATTTTTCTTATCTTATTAAGTCATCATCATAATAATTAGAACCATATTACATATTATTTAAATCAATTATTAAATCTACTATTGGGGTTAGTTATAATTTGGGGATATTAAGTGATTGAGAGCCTTTGCTCGATGAGTATTCTTTGAGTTAATATTGTGTATGTTGAACTTTATATGTCATGGATTAATGAGATATTTTGTTTAATATGTGGATTACATGGATTATTGGAACCGTAAATACACTACCATAAATAAATAATGGTAATTATTTGAACCCTATTTTAAGTTACGGAATGGATTAAAGCTTTAACACTTGGGAATTCCGATCAAAATCTTATTGTGAAGTGTGTATTAATTTAAGGCAATATAAATCAAAGATTAAGGATATCATAAGCTTAAATACCCAATAATGAACTCACCCCAATCTTTATAAATTTGTTAAATCAAACATCATCCATAAATTATTTCATATTCTCTACAAATAAACCCCCCCAATCAAAATACAATTAACTAAATACAACTGAATATAAAAAAGTATCATCACTGAGTATTCGACCCGAGTGCTACTATACACATTAGCAAAGAACTAGAACATTGACAGGTCAATAGGAAATAACTGGATGCACTTTCAAGCTCCCTTTATCTTTTCAAATTTAAGGCATCTGAATTTAACTTCCAATTTAGATCTTTATCCTCTTTCTTCTGGACAACGTTTTCTATATTAAACTTTTCTATAAAACATTTTTTAAGGTTTTTAATTTAGTCTTATGACTATTAAAAGGCATCATTCATTGTATCTTAGAATTCATTAAAGATTCTCATGTCCTAAATCATTATTTTAGACCATTTTTTTATTTCCTTAAATGATATCCTATTATCATAAAAACCAATATTAAACATTTTGAAATCTACCTCAATCTTGATAAACTTTTCCATGATCATTCTTAATGAATCTGAATTTTGATTGGAATAATGTTGATGAAACTAACACCTCAAATCAGTAATAGGAATCAAAGGTATTTTATTCACTAGCTTCATCAAAGATTGAGAAATCTTGTCCTAAGGGGGGTGAAAATTCAGAATTTGATTCCCTTGGAAGTGAGTATTATTTTTCTAGCTCTTATGATTTTCTCTTAGATGATCCACCAATATCTTTATTTTCCATAACAATCATAGCCTTCTTAGGTGTATCAAAAACCACCTATTTTCCTTTATCCACTTTGGAGATTACCTTAGCAGCACTTGGAGGCTCATGCTCACTATCAGAAAGTTGGACTATTTTATCTTCGTTAACCTCTTCTTTATTAGAATCTTCCTTAACATCATTAGGAGGAATGAAATCATGTTTGATACTCTCATTATTAGAAGGTTTATTAACCTCTTCATGTTCATCATCATATTTTCCTTGAGAAATAATTTAGGTTGACTCAACAAGGGAGGTTCACATAGATAAATTATCTAAAGGAATTTACTTCTGACGGTATTCTTCCACATTCTTAATCACATAATCACTTTCGGCTCCTTATTCTTATTATTATTCTAATAATTCTTATTCTTGAACTATCTCTTCTTCCTAAATAGTTTTCAAAATTGGAGTTCTCTTTATTGGTGTTTCAAGAGGAACTGATTCCAGTATAAAGGATTCTGGTAGTTTAATCTATTTGGAGGCCTTCTCTGTATATTTGAGTAGGGATTGGATAATTTTAGCTTCTAAAAATTTCTTCTTCAACATATTCTCTTTTTATTTATTTTCAAGTTCTTCATAAGAATCAATTTTTAAAGCCTTTTCCTCAGAAGCATCTAGACCAAAGCTTGGATATTTTTATTTCTTCTTCTTTTTCCCCCTCTACATTCCTACCACTTCATCAGAGAATTTTTTTTCTTTTTCAGCTTTAGAGGACCTGAATGAGTTTCTAGATTTGCATATTTTTCTTTGGTTTATGGTTCTTTCTATTTTCTTTTCATAATAGAATTCTTGGAAGTTTCCCCTACTTCCCATTTCTTGGCTAAATATTTAATTTCGCATTCATAAATATAATAAAATTCTACCAATTTTGAACTAAATATAACATTAATTCTCCTCAAAGTATCATCACTTAGCAACATAATCTTTAAGGTTGTAGGTTTTGAAATATATGGAATTTTAAAAGATTCTAAAAAAAGAATTATGATCATTGACAAGATTACCAAATAAATGATAATCTTAGACTAAATCGTTTCATTCTTAATGATGGTAATTTTTAAGAGGACGTGCTTTACAAGATTTTCCCTTCTTACATTAACCAAAATTCCAATATAAAAATATCACTTTTCTTTTGAGAGTCCTTGTCTCCCTTTTTAAGAATAACAAAACCCTATACCCACAAATATAACATTCTCAAGTTTGTTGAAAGATGATTTATCTTTGTTGATTTTACTCCCTTGAGTCCAAATCACTAAATTTCCTTTTTCCTTCTTAAAACTCCTTAATTTATTTGGAAACTTTTGGTATTAGAAAATTACCTCACATTCATATTGAATTACAAGAATATTTACAACCATTTTGAAGGATAGAGAATAGGTTTTCCCATGGATCTTGAACGAAAACTTCCCCCTTCCACCTTCCCCATATAAACTTATTCTATCATAAAATTCTATAAGCAAACCATGATAAATAGGATCTTCTCTCTTCAGCTTAGCAATGCAAAAACACTCCCAACTATTTAGAGCTATATTCATCATAATCAATGAATTATACTTAGGAAGGAATTTTGGGTCAACCAACCATTATTTATAGATTTTTCAATCCTTTATTTCCTTGTTTGAAGATATTTGTTTCCATGAAGAAGCTTCCAGAGACATCCAGAGTGTAAGAAAATGTCGAAAACCGAACGGCCTATTTGAATAGGGGTGAAGCTTCAGTGCACAAATTCATGAAAACTGATGTGGGATAGGGATAAGGGGGCCTTTATATAGGCTTTGAGGTAATGGTTCAAATTCTAGATTTGAATCAAGATCTGAAATAATCATGATCTAATCTGATGATTGAAATGAATTCCAAAGAAGGATTTTGTAGGTTCTGATATTTTTAGGTTTTAAGGAAAAATCGGATTTATGGAAAGTGAATATGATAGATTTTTCTTAACATAATATAAAAAAACAAACAAGAATATGTTGTACTCAGTTATTTTGATAATCCCAAATCATGTTTTCCTTCCTTGATAATAATATATAAATTATATGATAATATTAATATAGTTTTTATCATGTAAAAATCATGTATCTTCAAGCTCCTAACTTTACTGGAATCAGTTTACAGAATAAGATTTTCAATGTAATGGTTACTGTTAAGAGCCTTCTGTTGAAAGGTCATTGGTATGGGTTACTGTTGAAGGTTACAATTAAGAACCTTCTATCAAAAATTCAATGGTATGGGTTACTGTCGAAGGTTACTTTTAAGGGCCTTCTGTCAAAAGGTCACTGGTATGGGTTACTGTCGAAGGTTACTGTTAAGAGCCTTATGTCCAAAGGTCATTGGTATGGGTTACTGGTAAGAGAATTTTGTCGAAATGTCACTGCTATGGGTTACTCTCAAGGTTACCATTCAAGAACTTACTAATAGAGGTCATTGTAGAGAACGTCACTGTTGAAGACCTTACTATTGAAGGTTACTGTAAGCTCACTACTAAAAGTTTATAGCTCAAGAGCTTCTGTTATAAAGTTACTATTTAAGGTTATCAGTATAATGTTAATGTTATGAAGCTTACTATTGGGATACTTATCGATGTACATAGATGCAGAGTTACTATCATAAGGTCACTGTTGTCAGCCTACTGAAACAGGTTTGCTGTTATGGAATGTTTCTGTTGGGATTATTCTGATGAAAGATCTACCATTGAGTGTATACCACTGAAAGACTTAATGAAGTAAGGCTACTGGTGTAAAGCTACTGCTTGCTGCTTACTGGTATAGGGTCACTAATTGAAGTCTACCACTAGAAGTCTATGGTTGATAAGTTCCCCATTAGAGAATCCTACTGTTGACAAGTCTACCGTTAAGAAATCTACAGTTGTGGGTCGACCGTTACTAGTCTACTGATATCATGATCTCAGCTTTTTCTATTGTATTAAGAATATTATAACGGTCACATTTGGATAATTTAATGTATCTGACATTCATCAATATTTTTTTCAAACATGTCGAAAACCATACGAGGTACAAGAAAGACTGTACATGGTGATATCATTCCTCTTAAGGGCTCTGTACAATTAAAAAGGAATATTGAGAAAAAAATAAAGAATTCCAAGGTGCGAAGAAAAGTGTGATATGATACACCATACGAAAAAAATGGAATCAAGAAGAACTCCACAAGTGGTCACTCTAATAATCCAAGGGATTCACGAAGATCATATTGAAAAACATACTCAAGGTTGTCATAATAAGCTTCATCAACTCCCTAAACCAAGAAGTAGAACATCTTAGTACCTGGACCCGGAGTTTCGACTCTCTGTTTTGAAGGCAACTTACAGAGAAGGACTAAAACCACTCTTTCCTCATCCCAAGAATTCCAAAGCTAATGTTCAAACACATAGATCATTCTAAACTCGACCTTAATATATTTAGCTCTATTGTGTTCTATTTTTACATTTATATTAGAGTGTTTTTGTTACTCACAAACACTGTCTCATGTACTTAATCAGGGGGATACTGAAGATCCTCACTCTAAACTCTCTTTACCAATTGTTTCCCATGCATAACTGTTGAAGAAGCCTGCTATGGATTGGTTTGTTGTTTTCCCATTGTAAAATGCCGATATTTTATGAAAAATATTCTTTTAATTACATTGATGTCTTCTATTATACAGCACACCAAGTTTAGCTTGTACTATACACAACACCTTATTAGCTTGCAGAATACGCAATGCTATTCTTGGATCATGTTACACATAATTTCATGTTCGTTTTATAATAGTCATTCTATGAAACATTGAGTGTGTGTATATATATATATTCAATGTATAAAAGAAATATGGTTGGATTCTTTTATATGAAACAACGAAGGATTCTTCCACAACACGCAACCCTGACTTGGCTTGCATTACACGCAATCGCGACCTTCCTCGATAGTGTGTGTTGTACGGAATACCGGGTTTTACTAAACAACGATATATTATTATAATATTATTATGAACTAGCCATTATGAATTTTATTAACTAAATTTTTAATTTTATAACATTATTATTCATCTTACACATTTTCTATAACATGGTATAAGAACAAAATAAATGTTTCGGGTAAAATAAGTATTTTTCAAAAAATGCAGTTTTGTCGCCTTTTGATGGAACACCCACTTTAAATCTAGTTTTTTACATGTTTATAAGTTCAATTTTACAAAATAAAATTATTATTTGGAATTAGGATATAAAATTTTACCTTGGATAAAATTTTCATATCATTCTGATAACTTTCATATTTTAATGAATAGTAAACACGCTATATTTTAATTAAAAACAACTTTTTTCATCGTAATAACTTATGTGGTTAAATTATAATATTGAATGGTTTTAAAGTATAAATATAATATATTTTAACCATTTAAGATAATTTATGTCATTATCCTTGATTTTACATTGAATTCGTAGGTCAAATAAATTCAATCTTTTGCAATGTTTTAAACAAAAACTCGTTTTCTTTCGACAACGGGATTAATTTTAAATTAATTTTCTGAAACTTTTGTGTATTTAATTTGGAAAAATGGATTCAATATTTGGAATCATTGGGTCCAAATTATGTTAATAAGCTACTTTTTATTTTTGGGCATTATGAATAGTAACTACGGTAAATTTTATTTACCATAGTTAAAGGTAAATCAGGTAATTAAGGATAAATATAAGATTATAAAATTACCCTAACACCTATAAAAATCATATTGGATGACTAAAGGTCTACCCATATCACCTAAGTGGAGGATTAGAATCATTTAATGGACTTTTGTCCATGAAACTAATTTAATTATTATTAAAACCAAAGAAAGTGACAACATGTCACTCTCTTAAATCTTATAAGTATATTAATTTTAATTTATTGATAAACATCATGAAACATCTAAAATTAATAGTCTCAAGAACTATAATAAACTTATCTACATCATGATAATTTATTTATAATTTTTAGGGATTAAATAATTGTCATTAATGGTGATACATTAATGATAGAGAAATTATTTATTAAGTAAAAAATCAGTAATATAGTTTTTACTGAAATAATAATACCCATTAAAAGGCCCAAAAACCTGACCAAAACATACTGGTACTATATAGCTATACCATAATCGTCCAATGACCTAATATATAACCTTTTTGAGTCTTATATAGGTGATTATGACACTTATATTATTTTATTTTAAATGATGCCAAAGTTCTCAACTTCAAAATTTAATAAATATAACAATTTAAATATTGTTATTTTAAGATGATAAAATATATTAAAAGTACTATTGTGAAATTTAATAGATTTATCTTAATCATAAGATTCTATTTTTAATTTTTAGGCAATAAATATGTATATTAAATAATTATACAAAAATGTTGTAGTAATTTTTTTATTAAGAGATAAACCAAATAAATTGTTTTAAAAATAATAAAATAAATATTATATGAACTATTTAATGTGATCCACTAATTTTCTAGATGCATATTACCTTTTATTAATCTATTAAAGCTTTTAGTTCGAACATATTTTCTCTACGTATTTTATTTAAATTCATATAAATGAATAGTGTCAAAATTGACACTATTGTTATTTTATAAAAATAACATATTATAAAATTGTTTAAAAATCACAAAAATATATACAAATTATAAATTTAAATTTATATGGTCTAATATTTTATAAAGTATCCATTTATGGACAATTCACAACATATAAGTAATTATTTGTTATCTTTTAAAATTTAGAATGTTATTACCACAAATAAAATAAAATTGATTAAGTAAGGATAAATCATGTTGATAATGTTTAAAATAATTTCCTAACATGTCTAAATTTAATTGGTTGATGATATTACAACCCTATCTCATCTATTCTTCGAATATGAGTCATTTTTGGAGGTTTTTAAGTGGGGTTAGATTCATTATAAATTAATATTTTTATGAATTCTAAAGGTGCCCCTCTCCTCCCTTATAAAAGGGAACCTCCTCCCTCTATTCCTCACACCACTTTGAGCCTTCAAGATCATCCAAAACCTGCCAAATTATCTTATCCACTTACCTAGATGCATCCTAGAGGTCCTGGTATTCTTCAAAGGCCAAATTTTGTGCCCTAAGAGGCGGTCTCAAAGAGGCGCTTCAAAGAGGAGGTAATGTCTGTTACCAATTCTTTCAACTTTATTTCTTCTTCCACTTGTTTGTATTTAGTTGTTTCATTATTAAGTATTAACATCAGTATCACTCATATACTGATATGTTATTAAATTATTAAACAACCCTATTTCACCATCTATCCATCCTATGGAAAACGAAATCACCGCGCGTGCGTACGTACGGAATAACGTCTCCACGCCGCGGTGTAATCTGTTTTTCCAACACCACCTTACATGGATGGGTATAATGGTGTAAAGAATAAATATACATAGTTATTATAACATCATAATGATTCTTATATATTGTATCATCCTCTCCAATTCAATTCAATAGTTATGGAAATGATATCATCGCTCGTGCGTACGTACGGACTACTGTCTCCACGACGCGATGAGATTCATTCTCAATGATTAACCATTCATGAATTATTATAAAGTATATATAATAAGTAATCATGAAATATATGACATAATGATACTGTATTTATGTATATATATATGTATTTCATCCAATTAATTCTATTCAATTCAATAAGGAAACGAAAACAGCATTCATGCGTACGTACGGCCTACTGTCTCCATGAACGGTGTATTTTATTCCTCTTATCGATCTATAATATATATGTATATGATGAATATATATTATATATAAATCATGTTTTACATTCTGGAATTATGTAAATCAGAATATAAGTAATAATATCAAGAACGAAAAGTCGAAACACATAAGATAAATGAAATGATTTTACCCAAAATGCCGCTTTAACATGGAATTTACAAAAGAACGGGTAATATAAAGTCATAAGTGAAACATATATAATGTCATAACAATGAATATGATTCTGTAATAAGTCAATGACATTATTTAAATCATTATACAGGAGGTTTGGATACGTATGAAGCATATCAGACCTGAGGTAAGGGATAATTTTGCAAATCTCATTTTTATCCGAGATTGCTTATTCGTAAGTATTTACTGGGGTTATATTTATCATCGATGTCCAAATTTTATAAAAAAAAATTCATGAATGTTTAAAGTCCTTTTTTCCCATTTCTGACTTTTACTACATGGTATGTAAGGAATCGTTCTTTTTTTTACGTTACGAGGTACTTTTTTGACTTTTCCAGCAAAAGTAAAAGAAGATTTTTTTTTACTTATACAGAATGAACGGTTTTTTACGGTTTTATAAAGCCATATTTTCATGAAGATTCCTCCAAAATATTTCATGACTATTTTCAACAAAATCCTCTTCTTTTAAAATTTCATGACATTTTTGTGAAAAGAAAATGATTTTGAAGAAAAAAGGATATTTTCCTCAAGAATTCATTTCAAGTGTTTTATCAACACCATTTCCTATCTAAGATGACATTATTTTCATAAGTGTATGTTTCTAGTATAATGTCTCTATGATTTACATGGTTTCTATTTTCTTATTATGAAATGATATCCATTTCTTTTATATGGATTATGTGATGATGTGATGATGTTTATGAAACCCATTTTATTTATTGGGTTATTATGAATGATGTATGTTTATTTTGTGGCACAATTAAGAATGATTTCATTATGAGATGGGTGGGACATATATCTCCCTTTAATGCATTGGGTAAAGATTTTATATCTCATGAGATAGACATGGCCGGAACGGTATGTTAATCCGGTTCAGTGTTACGGGACTGAAACGAGGAGTGAACTCGATTCAGAATGGGACTTTGTCCACTAAGATGGTTTTGGCAGCAATACCTTGGCTACTATGGAAATAATTACATGTGCTTAATGGATGCCACAGTTACATGTTTTATTCCCATGCTATTTTATCATGGCTTATGTTCCATTATGATCCATTCCTTACGTACTTCCATGTTTTATGTCATTGCTCAAGCTTTTGATGTTTAAACATTATGTTCATGTTTTTATGTTCAAATGTATATGGTATGTTTTATTTTCTCCATGCTTACCCTTACTGAGCATTTGAGGTCACCCATTTTATTTTTTCTTTTCCCCAGTATATAAAGAAAGGTTTTAGGTAAAAAAAGGGGGAAGATATTTATGGGAGATGTTGAAGATCTTTCACCACGATTAGAGGATTACATTCCAAGTTTCCAAAGGCACTAAACTATTACGGTCCTTGTGTGTCTGTTTTTGTTATGTATTAAGTATTATGAAAAATTAATGTAATGTCCATGTATGTCAAGCTTCAGGTCTCAACAGTTGGTATGAGAGGAAAAGTTTAGTCAACCTTTGGAAACTAGGATGTGAAAACGTTTGTGAGATCCCTAGAGATATTTCTAAGGTATGTCTAGGGATGTACCTAAGGATAAGTATACATATAGGATATAGTCCTAGAACTACGGTAACGATCTTAGAATTTAACCTTAGATGTTAGATATTTAGGGTGCTCCCCCTTTACTATGTTGTTATCCCTAGCATGATTTTTGTCTCTCACACTATTCTTTTTGGGTTTTAGAAAATGGCTGGAAACATGAAGATTCATGATAATGGAGGATATGACAGACAATGGAATGATATTCTTCATGATAAACCAAATAAAATGGGATTTGTAAGTCCAAACATCGTTATTATGCCTAATCAGCAATCTCATAATATGATCAATAATCTCAACTTTGTAAGTTTCCTGACTCGGCTAAAAAGAGAAAGATGGAGTTTTATGATGATCATAGAGGAAAGAAAGTTCAATTTCCCCTATGTAAATCATGTGGGAAGAGGCATCAAGGAGAATGTTTCAAAGGAACTAGAAGATGCTTTGGGTGTGGAAAAGAAGGACATAAAGCAAATAATTTCAAAGGAAAAGGTTCGGTTAACACCATGGATGAGGATAATGGTATTGCTACGACATCAACAATGGTTAAATGTTTTAAATGTGGAATGTAAGGGCATTATGAAAACTAATGAACTAAGGGAAAGTCTCATGAATAGAATCAGTATGGTCATATGGGTAATATTTATATTGATGATGATGAAGAGACTACAAATGATATGTGAGATGAAAGAATTGTTGAATCTCGGCCAATGGTTTAAGAAGGTAGTGGAATGATTAAATGTTTATCAAGTGTAATGTTGTATAAGTAATCTCCTGGTACTATGGAATAAAGAGACTTCTAAGTATTGTTACACTATTGTCTTTCCTTAAGTTTTTAAAGTGTGTGATGAATGGTAACAGTATTTTTGGAAAGTAGATGATATGCGCATAATGAAGGGATAAGGAGAAAATTAAATGTTTGATAGTACTCATGAGCTCGTGACTGATATAAGGAAATAGTTATATCATGGTTTGAGTATATAGAATTTGGGGGTTTTGGTATGTGGAAAGAGTTAACTTTTGACAGCACTCATGTTTTCACTAAGATTCAATGGGTATTCATTTTTCAAGAGAATACATGATTAAGGACTTCAAATGTTTGAAATGTGACCAACAAGACATATATTATGATATATGGGGATCAACGATGGAATTGACGAGCTTGTTATATGAAATCTATGGTAATCGTTTTCACTATAATATGAGAGTGGACTGCAGTATTAGGGATAAGCCTAAAGATTGGAATGGATTATGTTGGACATAAGTTAGTATTGTTTAAGGATAGAAGTTTTTTTCGATATTATTTATGGGATGTTATTGTAATGTAGTTTTAGAAAAACGACAACCTGCAGGACGGGTGACAGCCCATCGCGTCGGACAAGGCTGTGGGAATCGAACCCACAACCGAAGTGCGACTGGCCTTTATCGCCTACCACTGGCCTACAGGAAGTCCCTGTTTAGTAGAAACTAGTTTTATTATATTAAGCAGTATGATATGTGAAGTATAAGTCCATTTTAGGAACCATATATGATTAATCTCACTATAGATCAAATTATATATATTTAATAACTTTTTCTAACCTTTTGTTTGAGATAAATGGAATGACCCTTCATTCTATCACATGATCCGCCAACACTTCACGAATAACAAATTCAACTTTATTTCTTTAAGAGATGAAGTGGAAATTGTTCAAGGCACGAACAACAGTGAGATTGTACCAAACTAAAGTAAGTATTTATTCTAATTTAAATTCATCTACTTTAGGGAAATGATCTTGAAAACCAAAAATGTTGTCCTAGTGCCCTTATATCTGATGAATCAGATGGTACCCTAGATCATCACAAATTTATGGCTTTGTGATTCTTGGCGTTTTTATAGCCATGTCCTCTACCACTCTCCATCAGAACTTGATGGTTAGATTTTTCTTCCATATCCATATTTTCACCTATGTTCTCCTATATGGAAACCCAATGATGAGTTAATTTGGGAAATCGTTGCATTTCATACTATAGTTTTTAAAATTAAGTTTTAGTATTCCTTTTTACGATGTGGTTTTCTATGAATAGTAAATGATTTATAACCCCGACGAATTTCGAGGGAGAAATTCATTTTAAAGGGGGGTAGAATGTAACACCCTGAGATTTTATGAAAAATATTCTTTTAATTTCATTGATGTCTTCTATTATACAACACACCAATTTTATCTTGTACTATATGCAACACCGTATTAGCATGTAGTATACGCAATGCTATTCTTGGATCGTGTTACACACAATTTCATGTTCGTTTAATAATATTCATTCTATGCAACATTGAGTGTGTATATATATATATATTCAATGTATAAATGAAATATGTTTGGATTCTATTATACGAAATAATGAATGATTCTTGCACAACACGCAACCCTGACTTGGCTTGCATTACACGCAATCGCGACCTTCCTCGATAGCGTGTGTTTTACGCAATACCGGGTTTTACTAAACAACGATATATTATTATAATATTATTATGAACTATCTATTATGAATATTATTAACTAAATTTTTAATTTTATAACATTATTATTCATCTTACACATTTTCTAGAACATGGTATAAGAACAAAATAAATTTTTCGGGTAAAATAAGTATTTTTCAAAAAATGCAGTTTTGTCGCCTTTTGATGGAACACTCGCTTTAAATCTAGTTTTTGACATATTTATAAGTTCAATTTTACAAAATAAAATTACTATTTGGAATTAGGATATAAAATTTTACGTTGGATAAAATTTTCATATCATTCTGATTACTTTCAAATTTTAATGAATAGTAAAAACACGCTATATTTTAATTAAAAACAACTTTTTTCATCGTAATAACTTATGCGGTTAAATTATAATATTTCATGGTTTTAAAGTATAAATATAATATATTTTTACCATTTAATATAATTTATGTCATTAGCCTTGATTTTGCATTGAATTCGTAGGTTAAATAAATTCAATCTTTTATAATGTTTTAAACAAAAACCCGTTTTTTTTTTCAACAACGGGATTAATTTTATTTTAATTTATGAAACTTTTGTGTATTGAATTTGGAAAAATGGATTCCATATTTGGAATCAGTGGGTCCAAATTATGTTAATAAGCTACTTTTTATTTTTGAGAATATTATGAATAGTAACTACGGTAAATTTTATTTACCATAGTTAAAGGTAAATCTGGTAATTAAGGGTAAATATAAGATTATAAAATTACCCTAACACCTGTCAAAATCCTATTTTATGACTAAAAGTCGACCCATATCACCTAAGGGTCGGATTAGAGTCATTTAATGGTCTTTTTTCCATGAAAATAATTTAATTATTATTAAAACCAAAGAAAGTGACAGCATGTCACTCTCTTAAATCTTATAAGTATAATAATTTTAATTTATTGAAAAACATCATCAAACATCAAAAATGAATAGTATCCAAAAATATAATAAACTTATCTACATCATGATAATTTATTTATAATTTTTAGGGATTAAATAATTGTCATTAATGGTTATACATTAATGATGCAGAAATTATTTATTAAGTAAAAAATCAGTAATATAGTTTTTACTGAAATAATAATACCCATTAAAAGGCCCACAGACCTGACCAAAACATACTGGTAGTATATATCTATACCATAATCATCCAATGACCTAATATATAACCTTTTGGAGTCTTATAGATGTGATTATGACACTTATATTATTCTATTTTAAATGATGCCAAAGATGTCACCTTCAATATTTAATAAATATGAAAATTTAAATATTGTGATTTTAAGATGATAAATTCTAGTACAAGTATTATTGTGAAATTTAATAGATTTATATTAAACATAGGATTTTATTTTTAATTTTTAGGCAACAAATAAGTATATTAAATAATTATACAAAAATGTTGTAGTAATTATTTTATTAAGAGATAAACCAAATAAATGGTTTTACAAATAACAAAATACATATTATATGAACTATTTAATTTGCTCCACTAATTTTCTAGATTCATATGACCTTTTATGAATCTTTTAATGCTTTTAGTTTGAACATATTTTCTGTATATATTTTATTTAAATTCATATAAATGAATAGTGTCAAAATTGACACTATTGTTATTTTATAAAAATAACATATTATAAAATTTTTTAAAAATCACAAAAATATATATAAATTATAAATTTAAATTTATATGGTCTAAAATGTTATAAAGTATCCAATTATGGACAATTCACAACAAATAAGTAATTATTTATTATCATTTAAAATTTATAATGTTATTACCACAAATAAAATTAAATTGATTAAGGATAAATCATGTTAATAATGTTTAAAATAATTTCCTAAAATATCTAAATTTTATTTTTTGATGATATTACAACCCTATCGCATCTATTATTCGAATATGAGTCATTTTTGGAGGTTTTTAAGTGGGTTTAGATTCATTATAAATTAATATTTTTATGAATTCCAAAGGTGCCCCTCTCCTCCCTTATAAAAGGGCACCTCCTCCCTCTCTTCCTCACACCACTTTGAGAATTCAAGCTCGGCCAAAACATGCCAAATTCTCTACTCCACTTTCCTAGATACATCTTAGAGGTCTTGGTATTCTTCAAAGACCAATTTTAGTGCCCTAAGAGGAGGTCTCAAAGAGGCGCTTCAAAGAAGAGGTAATGTCCGTTACCGATTCTTTCAACTTTATTTCTTCTTCCACTTGTTCTTATTTAGTTGTTTCATTTTTAAGTAATAAAATCAGTATCACTCATATACTGATATGTTATTATAATTATGAAACAACCCTATTTCACCATCTATCCATCCTACGGCAAACGAAATCACCGCACGTGCGTACTTATGGAATACCGTCTCCACACCGTGGTGTAATCTGTTTTTCCAACACCACCTTACATGGATGTGTATAATGGTGTAAAGAATAACTATACATAGTTATTATAACATCATAATGATTCTGATATATTGTATCATCCTATCCAATTCAATTCAATAGTTATGGAAACGATATCATCGCTCGTGCGTACGTACGGACTACCATCTCCATGACGCGATGAGATTCATTCTCAATTATTATCCATTCATGAATGATTATAAAGTATATATAATAAGTAATCATGAAATATATGACATAATTATACTGTATTTATGTATATATATATTGTATGTCATCCCATTAATTCCATTCAATTCAATAAGGAAACGAAAACAGTGTTCATGCGTACGTACGGCCTACCGTCTCCATGAATGGTGTATTTCATTCCTTTTATAGATCTATAATATATATGTATATGATTAATATATATTATATATAAATCATTTTTCACATTCTGGAATTATTTAAATCAGAATATAAGTAATAATATCAAGAATGACAAGTTGAAACACATACGATAAATGAAATGATTTTATCCAAAACGATGCTTTAACATAGAATTTACAAAATAGAAGGTAATATAAAGTCATAAGTGAAACATATATGATGTCATAACAATGAATATGATTCTGTAATAATTCAATGACATTATTTAAATCATTATACAGGAGGTTCGGATACGTACGAAGCATATCGGACCTAAGGTAAGGGATAATTTTTCAAATCTCATTTTTATCCGAGATTCCTTATTCGTAAGTATTTACTGGGGTTATATTTATCATCCATGTCCAAATTTTATAAAAATGTTTTCATCAATGTTTAAAGTCCTTTTTACCCATTTTTTAATTTTACTACATGGTATGTAAGGAATCATTCTTTTGTTTATGTTACGAGGTACTTTTTTGAATTTTCTGGCAAAAGTACGAGAAGAATGTTTTTTTAACTTATACAGCATTAACGGATTTTTATGGTTTTATAAAGCCATATTTTCATGAAGCTTACTCCAAAAGTTTTCATGACTATTTTCAACAAAATCCTCTTCTTTTAAAATTGCATGACATTTTGTGAAAAAAAAATGATTTTGAAGAAAAAAGGATATTTTCCTCAAGAATTCATTTCAAGTGTTTTATCAAAACCATTTTCTATCTAAGATGAAATTATTTTCAAATTTGTATGTTTCTAGTATAATGTCTCTATGATTTAAATGGTTTCTCTTTTCTTATTATGAAATGATATCCATTTCTTTTAGATGGATTATGTGGTGATGTGATGATGTTTATGAAACCCATTTTATTTATTGGGTTATTATGAATGATGTATGTTTATTTTGTGGCACAAGTAAGAATGATTTCATTATGTGATGGGTGGGACCTATATCTCCCTCCAATGCCTTGCGTAAAGATTTTATATCTCATGAGATAGACATGGCTGGAATGATAAGTTAGTCCGGTTTAGTGTTACAGGACTGAAACGAGGAGTGAACTCGATTCAGAATGGGACTTTGTCCACTAAGATGGTCTTGGCATCAATGCCTTGGCTATTATGTAAATCCTTACATGTGCTTAATGGATTCCACAGTTACATGTTTTATTCCCATTCTATTTTATCATGGTTTATGTTCCATTATGATCTATGCCTTACGCACTTCCATGTTTTATGTCATTGCTCAAGCTTTTGATGTTTAAACATTATGTTCATGTTTTTAAGTTCAAATGTATATGGTATGTTTTATTTTATCCATGCTTACCCTTACTGAGCATTTTAGCTCACCCATTTTATGTTTTCTTTTCCCTAGGATATAAATAAAGGTTTTAGGTAAAAAAAGGGGAAGATCTTTATGGGAGATGTTGAAGATCTTTCACCACTATTAGAGGATTACGTTCCAAGTTTCCAAAGACACTAAACTATTATGGTCCGTGTGTGTCTGTTTTTGTTATGTATTAAGTATTCCACAAAAGTAATGTAGTGTCCATGTACGTCAAGCTTCGGGTCTCTACACCCATAAGAACTATGGTAGATGTTGGAAAACCAATATAGTTTGTTAAAACTGTTTTAAATCCCGATACCGGTTGTGTATCAAGTTTTAATATAAACTTATTAGTGGCAGGTGATCACCAAGTGGAGAGGATTAAGTCTTGTCTTGAGACTAAACTTCGTTTCTAAATTTTTGTGTGCTTTACTTTCAAGTCCTATGTTTTTGAATTATCCGCTGCTTATCTTTTCAAAGATAGAAAACTGTTTTTTTTCATTAACTTTGATAGTTATTTTTTGTTAGTGTATGTATATTCTTAATTTCGTAAATCTGTTTCAAAATCTAAATAAATGTTCACACTGATTCAATTGAGTACTAATAAACCTTTGAGAAACATGTTGAGAAATTAGACACTTACATCTTTACTGCTTTAATTAACTGGGTTGTTTTTATTTGAGGTTTTTAATCTCAAAGTTTTTAATAGAAATTTTAACTGGAACTCAATTCACCCCCCTCCTATGTATCAAATCTGACCAATATTTGGTATTATATGTTTTTTATTTTCATGTTTTCAAATTATTTTCAACTCTGATTTTAGTTGTATCTTAAAGATCTTAATATTTATTTCATATCTAAATTTTTAGTTCTTTAAATTATAATAAACTATGGTAAACAGAGTTGAGGGTGCTGCAACTAAGAGGCTGGAAATTAAAAATGAAAATGTATCTAGAGAGCATGGGTCCTGAAATCTGGGACACAATTGAAGAATAACATGTGTTTCTTGCTACTACTAGAGACACATGGTCTCAATTTACTAAAGCTACATATAATAATAACTGTAAAGAAATTAATACTTTATACTACTCTCTAGGTGATGAATAATTCAATAGAATATCTACTTGTAAAACAGAATATGAAATTTGGGATAGTCTAGTTGTTTCCCATGAGGGAAAAAATAATATTAATGAAATGTGATTAAATATGTATATTATTAAATATGATAATTTTAAAATGAATCATGATGAACTTATTTCTGAAATGTATCTCAAGTTCAATGAAATATTGAATACCATGAGTCTAATTGGGAAACCAGTGGACAATAGGGACCAAATTATGAGATTGCTTTGATGCCTACTTGGTAGATGGAGAAGAACTTCTATTTCTATCTGATAATCTTGTGACATAAGGAAACTACCAGTGAAGGAACTAATTGGAAAGCTTGTGATGTATGAAGAAGATCTTAAGGTGAATCAAGAAGTATATGAAGAACCAAGGAATAAATCTGTAGCGTTCAAGACTGCTACCTCAAAGAATAGAGAAAAAGAAAAAGCTCAAGCTCTTGTAGACACTTCCACAAGTGAAGACTCAGACTCTGACAGTGATAATGAGATGGCTTATCTTGCTAGAAGGTTCAATAAGTTCTACAATAATTAAATGTTCTTTAGAAAGTCAAACTATAAGGGAATGTATGATAATTAAGGACTGTGGAAAAAGTATAGAAAATAGAATGGTAACACAACTGATATAGTCTGTTATGAGTGTAAACAAAAAGTCTGTATCAAGGATGATTTACCCAAACTTAAATTTAAGAAGAAATATGAGGATAATGTAAAAGGGTTATAAAATGTCTATGAAAGATACCTGGAGTGATCCATAAGACAGATCAAGTGGATCTGATACTTTTGATAGTGATAAGAACAAACATGCAAATCTGTGCTTCATGACAGAAACATCTGAGGTAACACCCAATTCCCCAATACCCAATGCATATTATTCTAGGAATGAAAGTGAATCAAACAATGATGAACATATGACTAAGGATGAACTATTTTAATACTATGTAATGCTTGAGGATACTGTTAATGAACTCATGGATAAATATAAAATATTGAAAAGACAACATGATTTGAATACTAATTACCAATCTGATCTGGATATTGTGAAAGAGAAATGTTCTCAGCTATTAAAAGAAAACACTGAAATTAAATTATCAAATGAGCAATTAAAAAAGGATTTAAATAAGTTTACTACTGGTAGTGTTACCTTAACTCAGTTTCTAGGGAAAAAAATTGCCCCAAAATACACAACTGGTATAGGATATCAACCAGGAAAGATAAGGATTGTCAAAACTAAATTTGTTCCAAAATCTGGACAGTTCAAGCCCTGGGTCATCTTTTGAAATACAATTCTCTAAAGTAACAAACAAATTATCAATGTCTCAAAACATATATTCTAATTATAGAAAAAATGTGAGACAAGTATGGGATCCCAAAGTTTTACTTGCTAACCTCACTGGACCAATGAAAATTTGGGTACCAAAGATACCCTACAGTTAATCTGTTTTGTAGAAAAACTATCTGAAAAGCTCCTGTAAGACTCTATGGTACTTGGAAAATGGATGTTCAAGAAAAAATGATAGAATACGATTAATTATTCAAGATACTAATTAATGTTCATGGTGGTATTGTCACATTCAGTGATAATGCTAAAGGGAAGATCATCAACATAGGCCAAATTGGTAACCTGATGGTGTATTAATTTCAAAATTACTTTTTGTTTGTGGGTTAAAATATAATCTGATAAGTATCTCTCAGTTGTGTGATGATGGATTCAATTTTAAATTTGAAAATGATGGATTCAATTTTTTTAATTCTAAAAGTGATTTAATATTTACATCTCTAAGAAATGAGAATGTATATGTTGTTGATTTAGGTTCTTTAGCTAAGAAAAAAATTTCTTGTTTAAATTCATTTCATAAGGAATTCGGGTTGTGGAACAGAAGATTAGGACACTGAAATGTTCACTCACTTAGGAAACCGACTAGGAAAGGTTTAGTTAGAGACTTACCTAAATTAGAATTTCCCCTTAACAAGGTGTGTAATACTTTTCAAAAGAGAAAACAACAAAAATTTTCTTTCAAACCAAAGAAATAAGTTTCTACTTCTCAACCGCTTGAGTTGGTTCACATGGACTTGTTTAGACCATCTAGAGTTTCAAGTTTAAATGGGAAGCATTGTGTTTATGTTTTGTAGATGATTTTTCTAGATATACTTGGGTATACTTTCTAGAACACCTCAACAAAATGGTTATACTCACAATTTACTTGAGTATACTTGGGTATACATGAATCTGTTTGCTCACAAAATGGATATACACACAATTTCTCTACTCCTATAACACCTCAACAAAATGGGGTTGTAGAGAGAAGAAATATGACTCTTAAAGAGATTTCACGAACTATTCTCAATGAGTATAATCCACTTATCTATTTTTGGGTTGAATCTATTAATACAGCTTATCACGTTATCAATAGAGTCTTAATTAGACCTATTCTTAAGATGACTCTTTATGAGATTTTGAATAATATGAAGCCTAAGGTTAATTAATTTAGAGTGTTTATTGAAAATTATTTATTCTTAACAATAAAGATAATCTTGACATGTTTTCTCCCATAAGTGATGAGGGAATTTTCCTAGGTTACTTAATCTCGAGTAAATCCTATAGAGTATTCAGTAAGAAATCCAAATGTGTGGAAGAATTAGTTCATATAAAATTTTCTGAGAACGATCCACATGAACATAATATCTTTCTTGAATATCTTGAGGAATATATGTTAGTTCTAGACCATAATGATAATGATAGTAAACCCCCTGTAAAAGTAACCAGTTCTAGGAATCTTTCAGAATATGCACCTGTTGAGTCTGAACCAACAAACAACCTTGAGTAATCTAGTTTAACCCTTTCTAGAGGCATTAGGACTCTTAAGAATAATCCTATAGATGTTGTTCTAGGTGATCTAAATAGAAGAACACAAACTATAGATTCTCTGAGAAACCAGTTTGAAAATCAATATTTCCTTTCACATCTTGAACCCAAAAATATCAATGATGCTATCAAGGATGAATTTTGGATGATGGATATGCAAGAAGAATTAAATCAGTTTGAAAGAAACAATGTCTGGGAATTAGTGGAAAGACCTATGGACACATTGACAATAGGCACTAAATGTGTATTTAGGAACAAAGTTGATGAGTCTGGAAATATAGTTAGAAACAAAGATAGATTAGTTGAAAAAGGGTATAGTCAAGAGGAAAGAATAGACTATAAGGAGACCATTGCAATTATAGCTAGGTTAGAGTCCATTAGGATACTACTTGATTATTTAGCTCATATGAATTTTAATCTTTATCAAATGGATGTTAAATGTGATTTTCTGAATGGGTATATAGTTGAGAATGTGTTTGTTTAACAATCTCATGGATTTACAAATCTTCATTTTTTAAATCATGTTTTTAAACATTCTAATGCTTTATATGGGTTAAAATAAGCTCCAAGAGATGGGTATGATTGACTTAGTTCCTTTATAATTTCAAAAGGCTTTACTAAAAGGATAGCAGATCCTAATTTGTTTATTAAAAGGATTTCCAAAGATGTTTTAATATTAAAAATTTATGTAGATGATATAATTTTTGGATCCTCTAAAAACTCATTATGTACATATTTTTCAAAGATAATGCAAAATTAATTTGAAATGAGTTTAATGGGGGAACATAAATTTTCCCTTGGATTTCAGATTTTTTAAAATAAAAATGGCATTATTTTGAATAAAAATATATACATTAAGGATCTTATCAAATATTTTGGTTTGGATAATATTAAAGATAGGGATACACCTATGAGTACCACTTGTAAGATGGATGTTGATGAAACCAGTGAACCAGTGGATCAAACCACCTTCAGTGGTATGATAGGGAGTCTTCTCTACCTTACAGCTAGAAGACCTAATATTATGTTTAGTGTATGCATGAGTGCTCATTTTCAATCTAATTCAAAAGAATATCATTTAACTATTTTTAAACAGATTTTTAAATTTCTTAAGTATACTCTTAACTTAGGACTATTTTATCCAAAAGAACAATCATTTGATTTGAAAAGTTATTCAGATGTTGACATTTCTGGTTGCAAACAAGACAGAAAAAGCACCTCTAGAACATGTCACATTTTAGGCAAGTTACTAGTATCATGGTGTAGTAAGAAATAGAATTATGTTTCTTTATCCACTATTGAACTTGAATATATATATGCTGGTAGTTGTTGTGCTCAAATTCTGGGGATGAAGCACACTTTGATAGATTATGGATATCCATTAAAAAATGTCTCTATAAAGTGTGATAATACAAGTGCTATTAACATCTCTAAAAATCTATTATCTCATGCTAGGACAAAGCACATTGATGTCAGACATCACTTTTTGAGAGATCATTATCAAAAGGGTGATATCACTCTTGAATTCATTAGCACTGAACATCAATTTTCTGATATATTCACAAAGAATTTGAATTATGAGAGGCTAAATTTCATCAAACATGAGTTACGTATGATTAATTTCTATTATAACACCTCATTGTTAAACCTCACTATTACGACACATCACTATTACACCTCACTGTTAAAACACCTCACTGTTAAACCTCACTATTAGAACACCTCACTGTTATAACACCTCACTGTTAAACCTAACTATTAGAACACCTCACTGTTAAACCACACTGTTAGAACACCTCACTATTAGAAAACATCACTGTTAGAACACCGCACTGTTAAAACACCTCACTGATAAACCTCACAGTTAAAATACCTCACTGTCAGAACACCTTGCTGTTAGACCGCACTATTGGACTTTACTGTTATTTTACTTTGTATTTTTTTAGGAATCTAAACCGTTTTATTTTATTCTCTTTATTGATTTGTTTTTGTTTTGATCATTAAATGGTAAAATTAGAATAAAATCACATGTCAATCCAAATACTTTTTCATTCTCAAACCTTTTCTCTCAAAATCCTTAAACCCTAACTCTTTGTAAATCCCTTGAACCACATCATCTCACAAATGGATAGAGTAAAACGACCAAATTTTGGTGATGTAAATGTGCCAAACCCCAAGAGACCTCGAGTTGAGTCCAGTGGTGAAAGAATCTCTATAAATAATTTGGTTAATTATCATCTGTCAAAGAGGGAGATCATTCCAGAAAAAAGAATTGAGCGAGGAATGGTTGCTTTCAAGAAAATATTTTGTGCTGGAAGTGCTAGAAACTCATTGATGGGTGGAGTGTTTCACAAAAAACAATGGCCCTTATTATCTGAAGATGGTCAAATAATTTTACGAGTGTCTGAGATTTGAAGAGTCTAATGAAGATAAACGAATGTTTTCTAGAGTAAATGGGATTGAAGTGAGATTTTCATCTATAGAATGGTATGAATGTATGAGAGTCCCACATGAGGGAAACATTGATTACTACTCTGGAGTAGTTCCTCTGGATAGTGATTTTTTTTCTATGAATATGCGTTGAATGAAATAATACGTAAGGGATTCCCTAGGAAAGTGATTGATGTTGAGATGAATGGGGATGATAGATTTCTATTTATGTTTATCCAAAAAGTTGTGCGTCCCAGGAGAGGGGACTTTGATATACTGAAGTATCGGGGTGTGTTTCAAATGCATCTATTGAAACATGGTCATAAGATCAATTTGTGCAGAATGATGATGGTTCAGTTAGAAGATATGACCAAGAAAAGTTCTAAGTCAAGTGCTATATTCCATGAAAAGCTAATTTCAGTGATGCTAAAAGTAAACGGTATTGCTGGATATAAAGAGGAAACCATATTTTCCAAGAATAGCTTCTGCATATCAAATCTAATTTGTAAGTTCATAAAGGTAAACTGAAATCCCTAGAAAAGAGAATGGGTGGATGATGAGGCCAAGATTTATGAGGATTTCAACCATGTTACCCATCCTTCTAGGACAAAGGATAAGAGGGATCCAGGTCTGAAACCTAATGAGGAAGATCCTGAGTATTATGATAAATAAATAGAGGAGGATATGGTGAATGAGAAAAAGGATACCCCCAAAGATGACAGGAGTTACCCTGAACTACCAGCTAGTCTACTTATTGGAGTTGTTGCTTGGGGTGAGCCTAATCCTCCAAGAGAGTTCCCCAGAAGAAAATATTTCTTAAGGGATGATAAGGATGAAGAAACTAGTGAAGAAGAGTATGATGAGGCTCATATCACTGTTAGAGATACCTCAGAAGAGGGGGAAGTAGCTGAGTCTGGTCATTTTGACCATGAGGAACATGAGACCACTGCTGATAAGGATAGTGAAGCAGAGGAACTAAGTTTGAGTTCTCTTATAAGAGTCAATAAAAGGGAATTAAGTGAATAAGAATAAGAATTTATATCTACTGCCTTGCTTTGGAAATTTTTGATGAATTGGTAGAAGCAGTGGCTCACTCTACTGGTGAGTCAGTTGATCAAGCAGCAACAACAGCTAAGGTTTCAAGGTTGGAAGAGGCTGATATAGTTACCTAGGAGGTAGCTCCAAATGAAAGGGAGCATCCTATTTCCAAAGGATCAGTATCTATTGTGTGTTACATTGAAGGTTGTACTGAGGACCCTGGGGTTCGGGGGTTGGGTCTAGATTATGAGGACTCAAAAGATGAAATTCCCAGCAGAAGACCTTCAGTGCCTTCTGTTTCAGACTTTATTTTTGTGCCTCCAATAATATCCTTACCTCATGGCTATGTCAGTAAGGAAGACCTTGAATACTTGAAATATAACCAATAGATAATGTCTAAGTATATTTCCTCTGAGATTGATAAGGTTGTTTCTCTAATTCCGGAGCTTTCGGCATCTGAGTTGGCTAAAATTCAATCAAGTATTCAATCTAATCTGCTCTAGGAAGTAAAGCAGTGTCAGATTCAAATGAGTGAGATGACAGAGTCTGTGGAAAATTTGATACAGTCAATTGTAATTCTGGACTCCTATATGGCTTCACGGGTTCATGTGGATAAAGATCTCAGATATATCAAGAGTGCGGTTCAGCAGTTGTTAACTTTATTTGAGGACTATAAGAAGTCCCCAGAAAAACATGTGAAACGTCAAGATGAAGATGTGAGAAGGCTGATCATTGGTCAGACTAAATCCTTTAAGGAGATAGTGGCTTTCTCTTTGTCACCTTTAGGTTCATCTGCTTCCACTTCAGCCCTCCTCCAGTTGACATTGAAGCTTTAAGATCCGTTGTTATAGAAGAAGTGGAAAAGATCACTAGTTCTTGTACCTCATACTCTCAGGTCATTTCTATTATTAGGAAAATTCATAATCGTGTGAGAAATTATTTATGGGAAGCTACTCAAGATCAGAAGGCCATAAAGGATCCAGTTGACCTCTATTAAAAAAGGGTTTATACCAAGCATCAGATGGATGGTCACATCAAGTTTCTCTTACAAAACCTGAGGATTCTTCATGTCACCAGAGCTTTTAAGGATCAAGTCAGTAGACTGGGACAGTTGCCTCCTTCCTTGGAGGAATATATGGAGAATAAGGTATAATTTATCTTAGCCATGGAGAGAGGTGTAAGCATCATCATGGACTTTAGGAATCTTCTATTACCATTCCTCAATGTGGATTGTACACCCATCGTTGTTACTCTAGCATTACCTTATGCCTCCACTGCCTCAGCCTTAGCCAGTACAGCTCTTATGATGTCTCCTGATCAAGCCATCAGAATCATTAATCCAATGATTCCTTAGAGATTCACTCCCTCCAGAGACACTGAAGATTCTGTTGTAGCTTCTCCTACTGTCCTTGATGTTATCCCTCAGCATCAGCCTCCACCTCCACCTGCAAACCCTACCCCATTTTCTTACAAGGTCACATACTCTTTGAATATTTATGATGTGGATTGAATGTGGTTGTATCTTTAATAGGGATTTTGAATTTATATTTGTGTCTTGTACTCTTGTTTCTTTAATACAAAAAACATCTCATTTGGAACTTCTTTTCTTTCTTTTTTCTAATAACTAAGGGGGAGAAAATCCCCAAAAAGTATTTCAATGATCATGATCTATGAAACCATGTTCTTATCTCTCCTAAAATATTTCTTTTCGAGAATTATCTCTGAGATCCATTATCTCTAACACAGTAATAATTGTTCTTACTTTTAGTGGCATAATTTTTTATTATCAAAAAGGGGGAGATTGTTGGACTCACCTATTTTGATAATCCCAAATCATATTTTCATTCCTTGATAATTATATGTAAATTATATGATAATATTTTTATAGTTTTTTTTCATGTACAAAGTATGTATCTTCAAGCTCATGACTTTATTGGAATCATTTTATAATATAAAATTTTCTATGTAAAGGTTACTATTAAGAGCCTTCTGTCGAAAGGTCACTAGTATGGGTTACTGTCAAAGGTTACTATTAAGAGAATTCTGTCAAAATCTCATTGGTATGGGTTACTGTCCAAGGTTTCTATTAAGAGCCTTTTGTCAAAAGGTCACTGGTATGGGTATTATCGAAGGTTACTGTTAATATCCTTCTGTCAAAAGGTCACGGGTATGGGTTACTGTTGAAGGTTAATGTAAAGAGACATCTGTAGAAAGTTCATTGGTATGGGTTATTGTCATGGTTACCATTCAAGAACTTACTGATAGAGGCCATTATTGAGAACGTCACCATTGAAGACCTTACAATTGAAGGTTACTGCATGATCACTACTGAAATTATATCACTCAATATCTTCTGTTATAAAGTTACTATTGAAAATTATCAGTACAAGGTTACTGTTATGAAGCCTACCATTGGGAAATTTATTGAAGTACACAGATGCAGAGTTACTATTATAAGGTCACTGTTTTCAGCCAACTGAATCAAGTTTGCTGTTATAGAAATTATCTGTTGGGATTCTTCTAATGAAAGACTTACCATTGAGTGTCTACCATTGAAATACATACTAATAGAAGTCTTCTAGTGTAAAGCTACTGCTTTCTGCTTACTGGTATAGGTTCACTGATAGAAGTCTACAACTGGAAGTCTACAGTTGATAAGTTCACTATTGGAGAAGCCTGCTGTTGACAAGTATACCATTTAGAAGGCTACTAAAACAGGTCTACCGTTACTAGTCTATTGATATCATACTCTAAACTTTATCTATTGTCTTAAGAATATTATAATGGTCACATATGGATAATTTAATGCATCTCACATTAATTAATATTATTTGAAAACATTTCAGAAACCGTACAATGTTTGAGGAAGACCATGCATGGTGTGATCATTCCCCTTGAGGGCTCTGTGCAATTAACAAGGAATACTGAGCAAAAAAGAAAGTATTCCAAAGTGAGAAGAAAAGTGTGCTATGATACACCATAAAAAAACAAAGGGAAGCAAGAATAACTCTCCAAGTGGTCACTCTGAAAATCCAAGGCCTTCACAAAGATCATATTGAAGACCATACTCAAGGTTTTCTTGTTGTGCTTCATCAAATCCCTAAACTAAGAAGTATAATATATCAGTACCTGTACCCGGAGTTACGAGTCTATATTTTGAAGGAAACTTGCAGAGAAGGACTAAAACCACTCTTTCCTCATCCCAAGAAGTCTAGAGCTAATCTAAAAACATATAGATCATTCTAAACTCGACCTCAATATATTTTTCTCTATTGATTTCTCTTTTTAAATTTCTGAGTAAAGTGTGTTTGTTACTCACACACACTGTCTATTTTACTTAATCTGGGGGATACTAAAGATCCTCACTATAAACTCTCATTACCTATTGTTTCCCAAGCATAACTCTAGATGAAGCCTAGTGTTTATTGGTTTTTTGTTTTCCCATGAAGAACTATGGAAGGGGTAGGGAAACCTGGACAGTTTTTTTAAATTGTTTTAAAGCCCGATACATGCTATTTATCATGATTTAATATAAACTGCTTGGTGGTAGGTGATCACCAAGTGGAGAGGATTAAGTCTTGGCATGAGACTGAACCTCTTTTCTAAATTAATGTGTGATTTAATTTCAAGTCCATTGTTTTTCAATTATCCGCCTCTTATATTTTCAAAGATAGAAAACTATTTTTTCATTCACTCTGATAGTTAGCTTTGGTTAGTGTATGTATATGCTTAATTTAATAAATTTGTTTCAAAATCTGTATAAGGTTTTGCACTGATTCAACATAGGACTAATCAACCTCTGAGAAACATGTTGAGAAATTAAACACTTACATCTCTACTGCCTTATCTAATTGGGCTATTTTTATTTGGGGATTTTAATCTCAAATTTTTTAATAAAAATGTTACCTAGAACAAAATTCACCCCCCCCCCCTCTTGAGTATCCACTCCAACCAAAATTAATTCATACAATTATTTAAGGAAACATACCATCTAGACTACTTAGAAAGAATGGTCAGATATGAAAAGGTTCTTCTTAGATTCTGGAAATTTTTGTTAAAGAAAGGAAATTTTTTATTTTGGAAATTTATGTTAACGACAGGATCTTTTTTATTCTAGAAAGTTGGATTCTTATAAATTTTATTAAGGAATTTTTTTTGAAAACAATAAATAAATATACCCATATTAAAAGAAGTTTAGTAATGTAAGGAGATAGGTTTAAACAAAAAGTTAAAATGGAATATTACCATACAGTTATCATTCTTAACATTTGTTTAATGTATTTAAATCTATCAGAGGGTAAATATTTTGTAAAAATATTATCAATTTGATCTTGAGTTATGATAAACTATATAACAATATCTCCTTTTAGTGTGTGATCCCTAAAGAAGTGATTACTAATATCTATTTGTTTTGAACGAGGGTAATATGAAAGTTTTTTATTAGGGAAATAGCACTTGTATTATCTCATAATATCTATGTTTTGGTAAAAATCATGTAATATTCTCTTAGTGTGTATTTCATCCATAACACTTGAGCACACAAACCTTTAGCTGTCACATATTCAGATTTAGTAGTGCGTAGTTCTATTGATTGTTTCTTCTTAAATAACTAAGAAACAAATGATTCTCCTAAGAAATGAAAAGTTGAAAATTTACTTTTTCTATGAATTCTACATCCATTAAAATTAGCATCTGAAATAAGTTTTAGAACAAAATCATTTCTATAAGAATAGAAAATTACTAACTATATGGTTCCTTTTAAATAGAAAAAAATTATTTTCACTCCTTTTAAATGATATTCCTTTGGATAAAATTGATATCTTGAACATAAGCATAGTAAAAATGTTATGCTTAGATTACTATCTGTTATGTATAATAAAATTCCAATCATACCTCTAAAAGATGTTTAATCTACTGGTTTCCCATCTTCATCATGATAAAGATAAATTGATATAACAATTGGAGTGCATATACTTTTAGTGTTGTCACATACAAACTTTTTAATAATATATTTAATATACTTATGATGGAATATATATGTTCCTTCTAGTTTTTGAGATATTTTAAATCCTAGGAAAAATGTTTTCTCACCCATCATAATCATTTAAAACTCATATTTTTTGATATTAACAAATAAATTAGTTAAAGATTTCTAAGTTCATCAAAATATAATTTTATCAATAGAAATTTAAACTATAAAAACATTTTTCTAATCTTTATTTATAAAAATATTTGGATCAACAGTTTCCTTAACATAATTGTTTTGTAACAAAAATCATGTAAGTCTATCATAGATGGCTCTATCTAATTTTTCTAAGTCTATATAACACTTCCATAATTTTGAAAACATGTTGAATATGTTTTTTGTCTTCAAATCTAGTATGTTGTTTAAAATAAACATCCTCTTGAATATATCCATTAAGGAAAGCACACTTCGCATCCATTAGAAAATGTTTGAAATTAAAAAATGCTACAAATTAAAGTAAAATGCAAATAGATTCCATTATAGATACTCAATAAATGGTTTCATCATAGTCTATTCCTTCTTATTGATTATAGACTTTAGAAACTAGTATAGCTTTATTTCTGACTATGATTCCATTTTCATCACATTTATTTTTGAGAACCCATTTTACTCTAATTACAGAATTTTATTTAGGTATTTCAATCATGGTCTAGACTTTATTCCTTTTGAATTAATTTCTATTATCATTCATGGATTTAATCCAGTCATCATCACTTAACCTTCATCACTTTTTATTGGTTATAATTATTAAATTAATTCTAGATTTTCTACTTCAATTTTTAGAGACATTCTAGTCCTTATAGGTTTATTTACATCACTAATGATAATATCACTTTGATGATTCTTAAGAAACAACTGATTTGGGTTTTTCAAAACATGTTCATCAACATAAGGTAGAAAATATTTTAGGGTAAATACTTAAAAAACATTTTCTGAATTATTTTCTAAATTAGAATAATCTTCTATTAAAGGTTGATAATTAATTTTGGAAATGCATCTAAGGATTTAGGTTGGGTTTGTTAAAAAAATAAAAGGATCAGTTTCATCAAATTTAATATGAACTTTTTTTTCAACAGTATAGGTATTTTGGTTAAAAAAACTATAATATTTAGATGTAGTGGAATAGCCTAAGAAAATTCTTTCATCAGATTTGGGTGAAAATTTATGTAAGTTATATTTAGTATTTAGGATGAATACTTTTTATCTAAAAACATTCAAGGAATAATGTCTAGGATTTAGACCATTCCATAATTCATAAAGTGTTTTATTATGAAAAGGTATGATTAAAACTCGATTTATTGTATAATAATCATTACTAACATCCTCATCCCATAATGTTTTGGTAATAGAATATTCACTCAATATGGTTCTAGTTATTTCTTGAAGAATTCGATTTCTATTTTCAACAACACAAATATATTTAGGATTTCGTGGGGCTAAGAAGTGATTAGTAATGAATTTTTTACTACAAAAAGTTTCAAAATATGAATTTTTAAATTCTCCCCTATGATTACTATGAATACTTATCAATGGAAGGTTTTTATCATTTTTTACTTGGTCTCTTAAAGTTTAAAAATAATAAAAAGTCTTTAGATTTCATTGCTAAAAAATAGACCCATTTAAATCTGGTGTAATCATAAACTAAAACAAATACATAATATTTTCCTCCAATAATTCTTGTTTTAATGGGACCAAAAAGATCCATATGCACTTACATTAATGCATCAGATGTTCATACTTAACGGGTTGATTTAAATCTTGACTTATGTTTCATTCTATATTGACAAGGACTATAAACTTTTGAATAATCCAATCTAAGCTCAAGTATATCCTTAATAAGCCTTTTCTTTGAGAGATGGTATAAGGTTATAAGGTTACAATGTCCTACTATTCTATGCCACAACCAAGAATGATCTAACATTTCTCTAAGTCAAGGTAGTTCTCGGATTCTAAGGTCTTTTATGTCTAGTGAATAAACATTCTCATGCCTATGAGAAGAGAGAATAAACTCTTCCTTGGAATTGTGTACTAATAACTTGTCATTCCTACAATTCATAAGGTATTCTTCATCACATAATTGGATTATGGTAATGAGTTTTTGGTGAAGTCCTTTAGAAATTAAATCATTTTAAATCACTATTTTTCAAGAAGAACAATGTTATATATACCAATAATTTCTCCCTAAGTATTATCTCTAAAAGTTACTTTTCCTTCTTTTATCATAATAATATTTTCAAATATTTTTTTGTTACCAGTCATGTTCCTAGAATATCCACTATACATATACCATGTATTGTTGTTGTTATTCTCTTTATTTTCCAAAAAATAAATGATTTAGACATTTCGAATCCAAACAATCTTAGATCCAGAAATTTCAGAAAGTAAAATATTAAGAATCCACATTTTCTTAGAAAAGTAAAATTTATGAAACCTAAGTAATGATTTTTATTTAAAGAAAATTCTTATCCCAATTTTCACCAAATTGACACATAGTACAAAATGGATCACTTTGGGGAACAAATAAATTATTACTAAAAAATGTATTGAATTAGTATAGCAAATTCTAGAGTTATTTCTAAGAGGAATAATTTTTTAATACATTTTATCAAATTAATTCCTCCCTAAAGTAAAATTTGATAAATGTTTCTTTAAGAAAAAAATTCATATTTTAGTTTGATGACTAAATTCTTATCCGCAAAGTCATCAGTTTTAGAACATGGGTTATTCTCTAAAAAAATTCTTAGAAATAACATTTTCTAGTTCCTTAGAAAGTTTATCCTTCTCAAAATTAACTTTCTAAATGTTTTTAGAAACACTTTTAAAATCAACAGTTTTCTGATCAAGATATTTAGTAATATATAATACTTATTTTATTAAAACAGAAATTCTATAATTTTTGTTCTCTAACTTCTTTTTTAACTGACAATTTCCATTTTCAAGTAGTTTAGAAAATCTTGAAACTTATTCAAATGAAGGTATGGAATTATCTTCTTATAAGGAAGATTCATTATCTGAAGATTCATAATATTATTCATTTGGGACATTTTCATTTAAATAAATATTGTATAAGGATTCATCATTGTGTACCTTAGCCATAAGACAATGATTTTAAATAGGTAATCTTGTTATAAGACCAATATTCTTCTGACCAGAAGATTTGAATTCTAAAGAGTCACCACCACTAGCACACCGTGTATCATTTGCTTTCAGGACTTTCATACCCTTATATTTGAAATACTTCTTTCTATTTCTTTCAGAATTCTTATCCTTCCTCTATTTTCTCTTAAGCATCTGATAATCAGGTCTAATATGTTCATCCCATTTACATTCCTAATAGGTTACTTTAGAATATATATTTTCATTACTATCTTTCTTTTTATATCTGTACTAAAAATCTGTTGTTCCCCCAATCTTTTTCATCCATTGAGAAAGATTGGCTAATTCATTCTCATATTTATCACTATCACTTGATTTAGAAATAACAATAGATATATTAGATTTAGATCTAGTTATCCTTTTTGGAGTCTTTGATTTAGATGTAGTAGTGAATTCTACAATTCCATTACCATTGTTATTTTTTTCGAAATCATTATCTCTCTTCATTCTTGTTTCATTCTAAAGAAGAGTTTCAAATAACTCATCAAGAGTAATGATAAATAATTTTTTGTTCTCATCAATATTGGTACTTTTAGATTCCCATATATTGGGCATGATGTCATTTATCTTATCCACAAGAACTTCATCATAAACACCTTTATCTCCCATATATTTAAGGATGTTGATAGTGGTCATAAATCATTGTTGTACTTTTCAAACAATTTCTCCATAAGGAAATAATATTCTGTGATATTCATCTCTAACATAGCTCTTCTTGTTTTTCTCATTTTAGAAGTTCCAAAATCTATAACCTCAAGTTTCATCCAAATGCAGTTAGAAGCTTCACAAGAAGATATCTGACTATATATATTCCTGGTCATAGAACACAACATAGTATTGCGTATATTGTAATTTAGTTGATATTCTAATTATTCTGGATTTGAGAAGGATCTAACTTACTTATATAGAATTTGGTAATCCCCAATGAGAATAAAAAAATTATCCACTCCAGTGTTAATGAAAAAATTATTCATCTTATATCTCCGGTACTCATAATCATTACATTTAAAAATAGGTGTTCTTGTAGGTTTTTAGTTGTCAATGGAACCAACATTTATACCTGCCATTCAATAAGAAAATAAATTTCCACAAATATTTTTAATATTTAATGTTTATAAAAAAATATAAAAATCATTAAGAAAAACATGTACAAGAAAATTTAATAAAAAAAATTAGAACAAGGAAACACTTGAGTAAGAAAACTTATATTTTAGTACAAGTATTTCAGAGACCTTGCTCAGATACCAATTATTGGATCAAAATAATGTATGTATATTCTCAATTGAAATATGGGAGTGAACTGTTGGTTTAAACATTCATTTTTAACCTTAAGGTAAAATACTAGGTTTAACAAAGTTAAATAAAGTAAAGTCACAAACCCTTCTTAACTAAGAAACAAACTTGATTAGGGTCCATAAATATGGGTCTGAAAAAGAAACATAAGATCAATTTATTCTTTCTTAAAGCATATATAATCTTATTATTGAGAGTATACAAGTATAAGAAATTATAGGAAAATAATACTTTCTTTACATAATAAAATTGTAGTGGAAATAAAAACATGAAACAATAATCAAGTAAATAAGTAAGAAATATTTTTACCCAAAGAGTTGGGTATCCAACAACCATGGATAAAGGTCCCTTGATTTATACTTTTAGGAATGAATATCTTACCCACACCATGGTAAGCCCACAATAAGAATATTAGAGTCTGTCTTGTTATCCTCAAAAGCCCTCGATCATTATGTTAGTTGGCACCTCTATCTTCCTATACCTTAAAACCCTCAATTGTACTCAGCAACAATGAGAGTCTCACAAAGCAAGATGAACAAGATGTTCAAGGTTGAACAAGATGTTTATAAAATGAACAAGGCATAAGAGTCTTTCTATCTCTATAAATCACTTCACAAGACGTAATCTCTAGGATTATCAGTCTATTGATTGATATTTGAGCTCATTCGAATGAGCTCCTATTTATTGGAAAAGCTTCAATGGTCGACACCCTCCTCAAACGGTCATATTTTTCATTAAATCTTTGAGCGACTGGTACACGAGTCACTCAACCAACAAAAAATAAGAAAAAAAATTACAACATCGCTTTTTGTAACAAAAACATCTGTAATGAAAATGATGTAAGTTAACAAAATATTAATAATTGGAGTCTAAGGAAAAAATTGAAATCGAAATCTATACAGAAAAATGATCCAATTCTAGAAACATGGATATTTGGATTCTGCTTTTCAGAGAATGTCAGAATCTGAATTCTGGGAAATTCAAAGTATGAATTATAAGGAATTCAGAGTCTCAATTTTTGAGGAATTTGTATTCTAAATTCTAAGGAATTTTGAGTCTAAATTATTAGTAATTTAGATTCTAAATTCTGAGAGATTCAAAGTATTAATTCTGAGTAATTAGGAGAGTGAATATCATAGAATTCAGAGTCTGAATTTTAGAAAATTTAGAGTCTGAATTTCAGAAAATTTTGATTCTGAATATTAGAGAATTCAAAATCTAAATTTTAGAGAACATAGAGTCTCAATTTCAGAGAATTCAGAGTCTGAATTTTATAGAATTATGTGTCTTTATTTTAGATAATTTTTAGTTTGAGAATAGAAACACTTGATATCCAAGAAACTATAATATTAAAAGTATTTTTTTAAGGATTCTAATTTTAGACTTAGTAAAACAGCTATACACGATTATGATAAGACTTTGAATAAGGTATTGAAAAACAAAGAAAGGACAAAAAAATTCGTAGAGAAATAAAATATTCCTTAATAAAATAATTCGTTAGAGAAAGATAATTTTCCATAAATAAATGTGTTTTATATTTTCAAAACATAGAGGAATGGAAAAGTCATAAGGAAACCTTATTAACTCAATAGATGATTCATTTTAGACATAGACTAATTGAAATGGTTATGTAAAAATATAAAATAAAAAGGTTGTAACTAAAAAATGAATCCTTAGAAGTGATATGAGATATTACTAATTTTTCCTTTGTTTATAAAATAAATTATTTCATAATTAAAATTGATTTGGGATGAATATTCCTTATATGTTAAAAATCTTATGAAAAAACTGGATTCTAATGGAATGCCTTGGTTTCATAATGAAACATTAAATGGAAAATATTAATGTGTAAAAATTGTGGTCTTTCATATAAGGGAAGAGAATTTAGAGATAAATATTATTATGAAAAATTTGTAACCCTGTTTTATAGATCGAAAAATAAATGTTATATTTTGAATTCATAGTTTTTAAATTTAATGGAATTGTTGAGTGAATTGTATTGCAATAAAGTGAGAAATAAGAAAACAATATTTGTAGTCAATCATAGTGATTAATTTTTATTTTATATATGGTTTATGTACATAGGAATCGTCATGTATTATATGACTTTTAAATGTATTATATTCAGTTTTAATTTTAGCATGGAATGTTTTATTTTGGATTAATGTTGGTGCTTTCCTAGGAATCATTTCTTTTGATTATTTATCTATATGTTTATATAATTTATCATATTTACACTTTTGATTTCACTCTGATAAGTGGTTATTTTATTTCCATTATAGAACCATAGATCCATGTCTCTAATCCATAATCTCTAGGGAACAGGGAGGCCCTCCTGATGTCTTATGATGCATAGGCTCAGGGAAATGGTTCGGTGGCTTCAGGGACAATGTTTTACAATGTTGATATAATATTGTTTCCACCAAATTTATTTTATTTATTCAAAAAAATTCTATGAAATATTAAACATAAAAATCCACCTATTATTAGAATCTGTTATACATTTGTGGATAAAATATTAATTTGGCTTTATCCATTCAAAAACTTTTTTCTATTCCTAAAATTATGAATCACAAAATTATAAAATCCATCTGGTAATCCAACATTCCATTTTCATAATTATTATGAAAAATCAATAAGAACAATTACAAATAAACATATCTATTAATATTATACATATTTAAGACATTAATTACATTATTTGAATCTATGTTAACTCTAAACCAACCTATACACTTAAATATCTTGAAATCCATATAAAACAATCCCTTTCTAATAAAATTTAACAATCCAAACACATATCACACTTAAAGATAATTAAAATATAAGGTAAATCACTACCAATATAAAAAAATTTATAATAATTGAAACCATCACTGAAACATTTTCCATAAAACCAAAACAAATATAAATAGAAATATAAGTTCAAAATGAAGTGATTTCCAAAATAAAAATCAAAAAAAATAATTGTTAAAATTCAAATTCACCTAAAAATTACGTTATACCACTAATGGGCCATGAATATTTAAATATCCTTTATTATTACTTTGAAATAAAATCAGTAGAACCAAAAACATTAACTCAAAATCAAACGATTTAAAATATTTGACCACAAAAATAAATTTTACTTTTATAAATCCTTAAAAATTTTATTACTCTAAACAAGAATTTATAAACACTTACTAAATATAATTTTATTTTATAAATTTCATTCATAAGATTCTTATAGGTAATTATAAAATCACACTATATAAAAGTACATACACATATTTGTAGATAAAATAGTAATTTTAAATTTGGTAAATCCAAACACAACATATTATTTATAATAACTAATTTTCCTTATTTAAAAATCACATTATAATACTTCTCAAAAAAATTATAATATCTACATCAAAAATTATATTTTTTTATAATTTAATATTTAAAGAACATGAAATTTTAGATGTTTCATGAAAAATATAAATACATACTTGTTACATAACTTTTAATAATTTAATATAATGACAACCAATATTAGCACCACTCAAACATTACTAATATAGTATGTTTTGAATAAAATAAAAGAAAAACAATTAAAAAATATTTCTTATGAAACACATAACATGGTATATATTTATGTCAAAAAAAAAACAAATATAAATCATTAATTATAGTTTTGATGAATTAAATTTTACATAAGTTTATATTTAAAAAATTTTTTAATCACATCTCCCATCGAAATCAAGGTTTTGGGAAGAATTACATTTATGAAAAAAGTTTTATAAAAATATATATTTTTTATTAAATATAAAACCCTTTGAAGGAAAAAAATAAAGTAGATATAATATCCTAATTAATATTAAACCAAAACAATTATAGAAGACTAAAAATAAAAAATATAGTTTTAAACAAAACAAACTAATCTATAAAATGGAGGGGTAACCCCTATTAAATTAGGTTTTCATTAAAATAATACATTTAGAAATAGTAATATAATTTATTCAGTAGCATTTTAATTACTATAATTCTCATCCCGTTTACAAGGTCCTAACACACACAAAACCCCCATTGCTTATTAAAATAATTATTCTTCATAATAAAACATGTCCAAATAAAAAATGCACAAAATACCCTAACATACAAATGATAGAAACTATGAATAAAATTCTCTCAATAAGATAAACATATAAAATGATGTATTATCAAAATAATAACTAATAAATAAATATAATAAAAAAATATTTACCAAAAAACATTAAAATAAAAATTTAAAATCCATTTTATTCTTATCTTTGAAATTACCATAACAAAAACACTTTATTTTCAAATAAAATTCAATAAACATTATTTTAATTGGAAAATCATTAAATTGAGTCAGAATAAAATTATTATTAGCATGAAATTTCAAAAAATATCCTTGATAAGTCTCATTTCCATTGAAATGTTAGCAATTAATATTTTTTAAATTATTGAGAAAAATATATTTATTGGTTAAAATTAAAAATATTCCAAAACATTATTGCATCACATTTTATATCATTATATAAATTTATAAATCAATAAAACAAGAAGTCACCACCCAAAATATTTGGAAATAAATGAACGAATATATAAGTATATCATCAAATATTCTGATTATTTATATTTTCACTCATAACAATTATGAGTAAAATTTTATTCTTATAGGACGAACAAAATAAAATCAAAAAAACATAATTCATGAAATTAAAAATAATAATTTCTTTCCATGAACATAATTACTCTCGAAATATTTTGATGGTAAAATTATATAAAATGAAACCCACTGATGTGTTGATAGATCCCACTCAATACTGGACCACTAATGATAAATTTTTTCCCACTACAAATTCCATGACCCCCCCCAACACACACACACACAAGGAACCCCTTAAAGGCCTACAATAAAGATGATTGTGACCCCAAAAAGACCTCCTCTAATAGGACATAGCTTGGAGACATGTAGCGAAGATATTAAACATAAAAATTGGAGGCATTTAACTCATAGATCCTAGAAAAATATGAATATACTACCAATAAAATATATAATATAAATAAAAACCAATATCCCATCATGTGTGAAATTTCATATAAAATAAATTATCCAAAAATAAAATAATAAGACTAAACCTCTAAGGAAGTAGCTCCAATAAGAACCTCAAGCTCTAAGATAGTACTATCTAGATTTATCCCCAAATACTTCTTAAAACATATAAAATATATTTATATATATAAGAGTTAGAATTCATGTGTGCTGAGTAGGATCCTACACAAAACCCCTCATAAAAAATGACAAAGAATATCAATGCCTTAATCAGTAAATAGAAGAAAAACCATGAACCTATACTATATAAATTAATAAAACCTCATCAAGGATCACTCAAAAAATATTATATATATTTATAATAAAATAATATGAAATAATATATAAAAATGGGTACCCTATACCACTTCCCTGTCATTTTTTTCACTATCATGGACCAATGAAAAAACTCCTAGTGCTCTCATATCTTATAAATCATCATAATTGTATCCACTAATCTTTATATCAAATAGTAACATCATAATTACACAACAATAAATCCATATCCACATACCACATACCACATATCCATATCTCTATAAACTATCGCATTTCCATCATAGTAGAGTATCATGATCATTATGTAAATCAAACTCACACCCACCTCCTACCAAGAACAACCCCACTATATACCACATAATCATCCCATAATCATTATATAAATATCACTTTTTAATTTTTACATTACAACACATGCATATCGAATTTGGGATATCACAGTCGTTCCACATCAATAATATAGAGAGGGAAATAGGGGGTATTTAACAATCATTTTCCTCACCAACCTAGATGTTTATGGAAGAAAACAAAAACCCAAATTATTTGCAAATTTGTGAAGTTATCCAACTCAAATGGGATGCATATATAATAAAAATAAAATAAATCATATATTATAGGAACACATACAACCTCAAATTAAAGGGGTTTCATCAAATCATTATACTATATCCTATAACCATCAAAACATATTTACAATGTTACACTAAAAACTTCTATCACTTCTAGAACATCAACCATCCCCTCAATTTCCCACATTAATAGTTACAAAAAACCATAAAGTTAATTTAAACATATAATTTACCTATTTAATGATTTATATTTTAACAAAAAAAATAATTTATAATCTATTGATTAATCATATTTAATGGAGACACATTAATTAGTCATCCCCTATATTTATCCTAGCCAGTAACCACTCATTTCAATTATTTACAGCTTTATAAAAATACACTATTATTCATTTCAAACCCATTACCTAGTTTTATACTCACTATTTCTATTTAATTCTATTCTACCAAGAATATGCTAACCCATGTCAGTACCTCCCAACCAGCCACCACAACAATTTTCATGGAAATCACTTATAAAACTCATCCTGTTTATATAAAATAAATGCAACTAACTTATAGTAATAATAATAAAACTAATAGTGAAAAATGAAACACCCTTTAGAGGTGAATAATAAGGTTCCAAGATAACTATTAATTTCTATTAATATATATTTTATAAACAATCCATTCCTTACCATTTTAACATTATTAACCAATTAAGAGGGGTGATTCTAATATTCAGTCCTAGAAAAAATCCCACACATCATAGGAGCATTGAAACATGAAACAACATCAAAAACAGGAAATAAAAAATCAATATAAATCTCATTCATTACTCTATACATCACTTCATTGTTATAGTTAATATATTTATTAGAATGGTAAATATAATTTATTCAAATGGAAATAGAATCATGATAATTCCACGATTTAGACAAAATAAAATAGATTTGTTAAATCTCATACCATTATGTGAATATTCTAGGGGTTTTTTTGTATATAGGAAGAAAAAATATAATTAGAGGTCAAAAACAACAAAGAAAATGTGTGCTAAAAATGATTTTATCTCTATACTAGAAGAGTGATTCTATTTTTTCTAGTTGTGAGAAAATATGAATTATAAAAGGTAAGGACTTTATAAATTTAAAAATAATAAAAGCAACACCACATATATATCTTATTTATTATTCCATCCTAATTTTTTTTTCAAAAATCCATTAATTACCATTTAAATCAAAAATTGATTTATCATTATTTAATATCTTTTAAATCCCTTAAAATATGGATTTGATGCTATAGGTTTGATAGAATGAATTTTTATTCTCAAAATCCCAATTTTATGGTTTTCTTGTTTAAAATTTAATTTAAAATCCTAAAATAAGATTCTAGATTAAGTGAAGATAATGGGAGTCTACAAAAAGGAATATGTAATATTTTCCCTCAGAATGTCATCAATAAAATAATCTCTAGAAAAAATAATTGCAAGGGAATAGTTGTCCCACTGATATGTAATAGTTATTTATGATACGTAATATATTTCCCTTTGATAGAATTTGAAATGTAATATTTTTTTCCTTATATAAAACTTATAAATAATATATTTATAATTTATAATATATTTTCTTTATTTAAATAAAATACATATGGTTTTTTACATTAAAAAATATCAATGCATAAGGTTTTTGTCTCATGGTTGAGATTTTATCTTTTACTAGAATCTTAATACATAATATAATTGAGATTTGCAATTTTTTCTCCTTTGATAGACATATATTTAAAAAATATATTCCAAAATATGTAATATAATTTTTGATACATATTATTTCTACCTTTTTATCAAAATGTGAAATCGAATATGAACACTTTTATTTCAAATAAAAAATGTTTTTAATTTTTCAAAAAAATAATACATAAGATTTATGTATTTCATACGTGATATTCCATATTTAACAAAAATAATTGACCAAAATCCATAAATGTAATAATATATAAAAAATTAAAAATTTGTTTTTTGAATTAAATAATTAATTTTAATACTATATAATTTCTTTAAAACTCAATTTTAAACAGCATAAAATATCCCTGACCACTAAAATTACCAAAAAAAATATTTGGAATCCCCAAAATCCTATGAAATGGAAAAGGATATAGGAGGACCTAGTCCCATTCAATGGATGACTCTTAAATAATAATTTTCCTCAAGAATTAAACATACCTAGAGTAAAATATAAACCCACAACTAAACACTAACAGAATGATACCACTAAAAAAGCAATAACCTCATTACTAAAGCTTAATGTTTCATTGAAAAAAAAATCATATAAATCAATCTTGTATCATCATTATCATATTTAAAAAAAAATGTTAAAATAGCTTAGGATACTAAATGTCAATCTACTACTCATCTTCCCATAAACATTCCTCCAAACCACCATGCCTTCATAAAACAAGAACTAAAATAATAACTCACTCATGAACCACCTTCCCCTAATGATTTTGAATCTCAATTAGCTTCTCCATAAACATAATACTATCCTTCACATCCAACTCTCCTTATTAAATATTATCATAATCATCTTGGGGAAATCTATGAAGTTACATATATGAAATAAATCACAGATCTGGTCCTGCTATAAAGGGAGTGATAATCAATAAACCTCTGTAAGGACATTATCCTACACTAAAAAATGAACAATAAGCTAGAGAAATAGATAACTACTTCAAAAAAACCTTCATTGACCATGGTGAGTATAAATTATTAAAAATATATGATCTCTAACATCTAACTCTAGGAATCACATCCTTCTGAAGACCACTGATCCCCCAACCGTTCTCCAACATGATTAAGATTCACAAGGTTACCTATAGAATTCATTGAAAATATCTCAGAAATTGGAAATGTGGAATATATTATTATAGGAAAACTCAACAAAATATAGGTTTTTCATAAATGATCCACTAAAATATAAAACATAATCTCATAGAAAATCCTTTAATTTTTTGTATATTTTATTCTATTGTCCCATCTCTTTGAGGATGGAAAGTAGTTATACTATGTTCTTGAGAGAGAAAATCATATTGATGACCTCCCAATAATCATGAGTTAAAACAAGTATAATGGTATAAAATGATATTCCTCATTTCTCTGTGGAACATTACTCTCTCATCCATATACTTTTTATCTAGAATATCTATAGCACTCAACTATATTATCACCGTGAAATGAGATGACTTCATCAATTTATCCACAATCAACCAAAATTCATTTTACCCTTAACATTATTATGGTAAAATGATGATGAAATATTTCCATATTTCCTCAAAATTGTACCTGGGGAAATACAATTACTAAGAAAACCACTTAGATCATAATAGTCCCTCTAAACCTATTTAAAGACCATATACCTTAATATGAACTCAACCAAAAACTGCTTCATTATAGGATACCATAAATGACTCCTCAAGGAATACATCTTTGATATAATAGTATTTATTTATAGGGTTTATCTATGAATATAATATATACCCACATACACATCACATAAATAATAAATAATCTCCATTGAAACAACATATGATGTTGATCATCCCCTAACCATCCTTCTAGAGAATTACCGTGAAAGACAGGATCTCGCATCACCTTCACCTTCGAGTATTTCCACTATGAATCTGATTCCTTCTAAAATATGTTTTATTTAATTCTAATTTGGTATATAAAATCTATTCAACCCACATCCTTCACATAAATATTCATCACTCCAAAATCCTCTATCACTCTTCAAGAATATCTAGAAACTTGAATAGGAAACCCTAGTAATTTTCTACTCAGTGCATTAGTACCTATATTCCCTTTACCCAGATTATAAGATATCATAAGGTTATAGGATTATAATTACTCTATCCACCATAATTAACAAGGATTAAATTCTCACTAATAAAAAATATTCCCTGGGAACTTATGATTTGTGAAGGTAAAAAAAGTACTCAATGATGAGGAAATGTGGCCACAACATCAGAGAAAAACACTTTTCTTCAAAATCAATAATTATGACAGCCACTGGAAAAAATGAGTATCCTTAAATAAGTGAGTAATGAACTTGACAATATGGTAGATGAAAATTTTTCCACTATTAAATATTTGAAGAATCTTTTTGTAGTATAGAATATGAATATTGTGGACTGAAATTCAATGTTTGATCAGTGGTAAATAATTTGATGAGGAAAACTGGAATACCAATTTCCAGGAAGAAAACATTATTGAGAATTATTAATTTTTAAAGCCTCAATAAGATATTTTTTCTGAGTTTCTTATGAAAATTTCAAATTACAATATTACATGCTAGTTGTGAAACAAAAATAATTCAAAAACATTGAATCACGTGATCAAGAAATCTATCAAGAAGAATTGATTTTCAAATTTTTGATTTCTTATAATCTTATAACATTATATTTTTATAATTTATTGAAAATTTATTTTATAAATTAAATTTTAATGAATTTTTTTATGAATGTTGTCTTGAAAATATTTTTTAAATATAAATTTTTTTAAGGAAGATAATTCATAGGATTTTTATTTCAATGCTAAAATTTATTTTTATTTCATTTTAAAAATATAAAAGGATTGAGAATTTATTATAAAAATTTAAGAGAGATAAATTTTTACTAAGTTCATTAAAAGTTTAGTGGATTTTGGGAGACACTAATTCCATTGGAAGATGAGTAGTAAGCTTCTTTCGATGTCATTTTAATTGACTTTGATATATGTTTTCACACCCTAGAATTTATTTTTATCATTAATATTGTTTAATCATTTTGTTTTTTAGATTTTTTCTTGAGAAGTGAGTGTTTGAGATTTAATTTTTTAGTTTTCATATTTTTATCCTATGTTTCACATTTCTGTGGATGGTTTAGGGGAAACCATGTGACATCCTAATGTTCAGTACCTTTTTAGTTCATATTCCTCTTATATGGTTTGTATTTGACAAGCATTACATGGTTATATTCAAACCATATATATCCAAGGAGTAACTATGTAAATAATTTTGTGTCCCTAGATAATAACGCATGACTTTAGTGTGGTTAGTCCAAACTGTGTGGAAGGCCTACACATATATCTGTAGTTTTTTATATAACGATGCTATATAGTTGAAGCATGGTTTCCCGAAATATGTGTCCAAATTGTTTGGGTTTCCTATGATTACCAGTATAGGATGCACAATTAGTGCAAGGTTTCCCAAACTGTGTTATATAACCACGTCTAGTGCCCAAGTTCATTAAAAATGTATTTTTACCATTTTCCCCCTTTATTTTCAACCCCAAAAAACCTCCCCCCCCCACCCCCATTTAGATCATGAGACCATTGGGAGGATCTTACTCTATTCTTAAAACCTCCCAACTCCTTCAAAGCATAATATCAAGTGATTACTTTATGTTTTAGGAAAAAAATCACGTTAATATCCTTTTTATTCCAACTCTTCCACCTTATTCCATTTTCTTCATATTTCATTTTCTCCCTTGGTTCCTTTAGTCTAGTATTTATGTTTCCTTTTATTTAAATTTTCTTTTGTCTTGTTAAGGTTCCTTTAGTGTGTTATTTCCTCCTTGAACCCTTTTGATGTTGTTTTAGGTTTCTATTGCCTATGTACCTTGATTTTTAGGTAGGTTTCCCATTAAATTTGGCCTTAAAATTTAAGAAACATTGATTGATTGATGTTCACACTTTATTTTTATGCTAATTAGTGATATTTATTTTTTATAATAATTATTTTTAATGTAATCAGATAAATTCTCTAAGAATTTAATTATATGAAATTGTTTCACAAAGCTTCGCACACTAACTGTTCAATTAAATTCACTTTTGGAACTTGTAAAAGTTTCTTGATTTCTAAACGGTGATTCGGGTTTTGGAAATGGGGTACTAATTCAATTTTGGATTTATAAGCAGTATGATTAGCCATTTTTTGGAAATGGATTATTGCTTAAAGAATATGTGAGGCCTAGTTGGCACTTTTGGAAAAAGTTTTTCCTTGGAAGTCTCTCTATGGGATATCACTCCCTTTAATTATTAATTGAAAAAGGCAATGGCAGTTCATTTGCATGGGACTTCCCCCTTGTGAATTAATGTTTTGAAGTTAATAGGGACTATTCAATGGGGTGATTCATGGGTTATTTTTTGACATGTGACTCATTTGGTGGCCTGTTATTATTATATATGTTTCGTTTGTTGTTTTAAATTTATTGGATCACCCCCCCCATTTTATACAAGACATGGAAGCCTATCATGAATAGTGGATTAGTTGGGAAATTTGGCTACACTAGTTTAAGATTATGATATAGCTAGTGGACCCTTAGTGTAGACACTCTAAACATTGGGGATTGTGTTCCTAGGTTAGGCAATGTAGGTATCACAGAGTGTTAGGGATTTTTGATTACATCATCCATACTGAAAAGATGGATCAGGTTTCCATACGTTCTAGATTTTCCCCTGAGCTCCTAGGTATTCCAATGTTCTTTGGAACTTATTTATCTACAATGGATAATCTAAGTTACCCACATGGTATGCTAACTTCTAGTATTTTATCCCATTTACCTTGTAATTTTTTCATTGTTTCGATTGCCTTTTTATGACATGTTTATTATAAAATATGAATTACAGGTTTTTAATTTTTTTATGAAAATTATTTTGAAAAGTGTTTCAAACTTATTTTCCCATTTCTCAAAATAACCACCCTTCATTATATTATTATCTTTATATTAAAATCCCAACCCACCCATTTTTAAAATGATATATTTTAAACATAATAGAAAATGGGCTATGATTTGTTTGAAATTTTTTTTTACGAAAACATATATTTATATCTTGTTTTTAAAACTTACAGTAAATTAATCATTTATTTAAAAGAAAATGTATAAGTAATAGTTTTACTTGGCCCTTCCAAATGAGTTTTAATACTCAATCCTATACTTATATTCACTATTTTCAGCCTCTGGTGCATTTTCTAACATGGTCTTGATTTCTGAGGAGCAATGTTGTGTTTTGGATTCATTAAGTGTCTTGTGGGGTCATATGGAGATTTTTTTGGTCATTAGGTTCATCTTTTCTTTATTTTTTGTTAATATGTTTTCCCCCATTGGTAACTTTATTTACTTTGTTTCTCTTGTTATCTTTTTTCTACAATGTTTATTTAATATTAGTTGAAATCATTCTTTTTATCTTTTTTTATCCCTTTTGTACTTGTCACCGCATTAGAGAAATTAGTAATATGCCTCAGTGATATCATAGTCTGACTTGGGTGATTGGTTCAAGGTCAACCTACGTTGGTTCTTGAAAAAATTGGGTTGAAAAGATAAAAGGATTGGGACTTCTAGAAATGTTTGTGTATGTATGAAGAAGTGTATGTCCAACACTTCCAATTTCAAACCTTGGGTTACCATTGGGAGTTGGGTTTTTAGTTTTGAATTTAATTTTTTCAGTTACATTCCCATATTTCTTAGTTTGGTAGATGACGTTTAGTTTAATTAACCCACATGTATTGATTAAGGATTTATAGTGTTTGGGGAATGAAATGAGGGTTGATCCATTCTGGTGATCTTGTCGGTCTTGGAAATCCAAGTTAAGCATGAGGATGTGGTCCTAAAAGACTCTCTATGAGAGTGGATTGGTTTTCATATGGCTGCCAAATATATGGTCAAGTCACCAATTAATACTATTCCCCCCCCCTCATAATTTATTTTTGGTTCTTTCTTATTTTTAAAATTATTTTAAGAACCCCTTTTTTATTGTAAAATAGGGATTTCAAAAAGAGGACTGTTGGTTTTCCAAAAATATAATTGTTTTTTTCAAACATATTTAATAAAATTATTGGAAAATGGATTTATAATTTAAATTAATTTTGATGAAAAGGGTTTTGAAAAAAGATTTCATTCTATATTTTCAATTTCAAAATCTAGTGTGAGATATTTTAGAGGGGTATTTTTAGTTTCTATTCAAAATGATAATTATTTTCAATATAAAAATGGTTAAATTTCATGATGGAATTCAATTTATTTTTTAGGAATGAAATATATTGGGGTGTGGAGTTTGAGAATGTTTTTTAAAGTATTTTTTAACAATATTTTTTTAAAAAATATTTTTAAATTTATAATTTGGTCACCTTTTTTTTGTGTTTAATCGTGATGAGTTCTTGATGGTGATCTAGCTTTGACTGAGTTTTTCTTTCATTTTATTTATATTAAACCACCACTAAAGATTTAATGGACAATAATGGTACAACTATGGGTGGTTTACCATTAACAATTCCTCCATTTGATCAACCTAAAGGATTCATCCCTCGGTTTTGGAAGATTAACCCACATCTCTTTTATGGTCATATGAACCCTTTTTGTCACATAAGAGTGGATTTGAAAAATCAAAAGTATATTTAGTTTCCTTAAGTTTCATAAGTATCTAAAAGATATGTTAACTATATTTATTCTTTGAGATCTGAGTTTTATGTGGTAGAATTTATTCATTTGGATCGGGCTTTAATAGGACCTCTTCTAGGAATTTTTCAAGACCTTGTTCAGCCAGCAATACTCCTCTAAAGATTTGAAGATAGTGAGGGTGATGGAGGTGTGTTACTTTCAGAAAGGTTATAGCTCGATGTTAGAATCTGTTCATCATTTTTTCGATCTAGTTCCCTATCTACAAAAGTTAGTCGAGGGAAATTATTTTAAATACCAAAATTTTGGAAATGGGATTCATCCAAGTCTTTATTCGGGTGTCTAATAATTCATTCTAACCACCTTTTTTGATGTGGAGATGCAAACATTTTGGGTTAAGGTAGTCTTAATGGGGTTTCTTGAGGAATCCAATCTGCCTTTAATCTCTGTAAATGGTTAAGGATATTCTGGTAAAGATTTGGGAAAGTGGCCTAAATCTAATTATGCTGGTGGTGGAAATAAGAGTTCATATAATCTTTTATCATCTTATTATGTCCATTGGACCCTAGTGTTTCATAAAGGTGGCAATTCGAGGCATAAAAAGCCTTCATGTCCATGTTCTTCAAAGACCTGTTGTGTTTGTGGTCATTTAAAAAGACTTCATAGGTTTTACAATGGTGTCTCTCATAAGAAGAGTGGATCCATTTCCACTCACTCATAGAAGCATGTATCTAAATCAGGTAAATGTGGGTCTAGTGCGAGCTCTGTTTATGGTTTTTATGTAAATTCTACCTTTGTTAAAGTGGTTTTATATTGTGGTATTTTTATTTAATTGGTATAAAAAATTATATTGTGTATTTATTGGGAGATTATGATCTAATATAAATTCCTTTTGGAAAAATTATAAATCTCATCATTATGGAGTGAAAGGGTTCTCCGTTGTGTTTAATATCTTAACTACTTAGTTTGTTCACAGATTTTGTGTGATTGCTCTATTTTGGAATGTTGGTGTTTGACTGGTGTCATTTGTTTGGTACTAGGCTAGGAATGTAATATGGTGGGAGTCCACTTTGTTCTTTTTTTTTCTATTAAAAGTAAACAAATGTTTCTACCCAATCCTTTTTCCTCATTTTCCCTTTGGTAATGTATCTTGTGGTTATCATGTTTCCTCCTAAGTCATCTAACATTGAGTTCCCTTTCTACTTTGGAAATATTTGGTCACCAAGAGTATCCAAAATTATTGTGGTTATGGTAAGATGTTTAACTTGTGGTTTTGGGTTTCCATTTTCCTTTTTGTAATGGTTCGAGTCTAATGGTTTCATCTAAGGTAGAGGCTCAAGTCATCTCTTGGTGGTGGTAAAGTTATTATAAAGTATATTGAGTTGAATCATGTGAGTTTGTGAACCTTGGTCTTTAAATCCAATCAACTGGAAACATGGAGAATTTATGGGGGAATAAAGAATTATGGCGGGGATAATTGTCACATGCTGGATATTGTTTTTCTCTTTTATTTGGGTTATTAATTTTTTATTTCATTTTCACTAGATACTTGGGTTTTTCAAATTTAATTTTGGAGTTTTGGGATATTTTTCCTTTATTGAGAGGTTTGTGTGCATGGTTAGGGGGAAACTAAGATACCTCTTGATGTTGAGTCCATTTTCAGTTCATTTTTTACTTGCACTAATTGGGTTTCATGAGAATCACATGATTAGATTCAAACCTTTTGGATATAACAATCGATCATGTGGATACATTGGGTACCTAGATGAGTGTTATGGATTGATCATGGTTAGTCCTAATCTTGCGAGAATCATGCGCATGGATATTTAGTTTTTAACATAACCAAACCACGTAGTCTGAAGACCATTTTTCAATCCATATGGAAAAACAATGCGGGTGTCCTATGAGTTCAATATGGGATACATGGTTTCCAAAACCATGTATCCTAACAATTCATAGTGAGGAGGTTCAATAAAAATGGATTTTTACTATTTTCCTACTCAGTTTTTAACCCCAATAGACCTCCCCACCCCCACCCCCCCCCAATTTGGATCGTATAACCCTAGGGAGGCTCCTTCCTTATTCTCCATACCATAAACATCCTTCAAAGGGTTAAATCACGTGATTCCTTCAATTATTGGGGCTAATTTCTCATGTTTATCACCTCCTTTCTTCCCCTCTTCCTCCTTCTTCATTTTTTTTGTTTCCCTTAATACCTTAGTTCATATGGTGTTGGGTTCATGTTTACTTTGTTTTAATTTCAGCTTTTTTTTTCTTGTTAAGGTTCCTTTTTTGGTTCTTTCCTCTCTAAACCCTGGTGAATTTGGTTTGGGATTTAGTTTCCTATGTTCCTTGAGTTTTCGGTAGGTTTCCCTTTGAATTTGTCCTTTAAATTTAGAAAAAAATTATTACATGATGTGTGCACCTTGTTTTGATGGTAATTAGTGATATTAATATTTAGAATAATTATTTTTAATGGAATAAAGTGAATTCCCCTTGATTTTATTTTTATGAAATTTTTTTATTTATCTTCGCACACCAACTTTTTGATTAAATACCAAATTCGCCCTTATAAATATTTTTTCATTTCCAAAAAGTGACACAGGTTTATCAAATTCGTATATAATCAGATTTTTAAATTAAAATTGGTTCTCTTGGCCCTTTTTTAAATGGATTGACGCCAAAATAATACATGAGGTCAGGTTGGAACTTTTGAAAAATGGTTTTCCTTTGAAAAATCTCCTCAGGATATCTCTCCCTTTCCTTATTCAATGCTAGTGGGAATGAAAGGCCCTTGGTATGGGACTCCCCCCTTATTAATTGATGATTGGAAGGAAAGATGTATTATTCCATTAGGTGATTCGGGGGTGATGATTGGATGTGTGACACAAGTGGTGTCATGTACTTATTTTATATATTTGGTTGATTGTTTTACTTTAGTTCGATCACCCCTATCTTAGACATGACATGGGAACCTAGAATAGCTATATGATTATCTAATAACGTTTTCTACACTATTTCAGGATTAATCTATGGAATGTGGACCATTATTATAGACACACTCTTATATTGGGATGGTGCCCCTAGGTTAGGCCTGGTAGGGTACAACCGTGGATTAAGGATATTTGATTGCATCAGGTGTTCCAACAGGATGGATCAGGTTTCATTATGTTATAGATTTTCCATAGAGCTCCTAGGTATTCTCATGTTCTTTGGAACTTATTCATCTGAAATGGATAATATATGTCCTCTACCTTTTATGGTTACTGGTTTCCTTATTTCCTATTTCCATCATTATGTTTTAATTGTTTTGGTTAACTTTCTATGAAATGTATCTTGGATAAGATGAATTGTTGGTATTAAAATGTTATATGAAAAAAAAAATTGAGAAATGTTTCATAATTATTTCCCCTTTCTAAATGCATTGTAATATCCCAGACATAATAGAGGTATAACCCTATTTAATTTTTTTTAAACCTCTAAAATTTGGTTAATGGAATGTTTATTGAATGTATGATGAGGCTCAGGGTATCCAAGAGGTTCGAAACACAAAAGTTGGAAATTCTTCTATCTTGTTCAATTTATACAATCAATTTATGGTTATAAGTAATTATGTTCCTAAATCATGCTATCGAGGAGTTTTCGTGTAAGGATAAGTAAACCATGCAAAGGGGAAGGCCAAACCATATGAACATAGATAGATCCATTCCACATAGTTGGTGAATAGTTGAATAAACAATTCAGGCTCCCCAGCTAATCATGTGACTTATCCCCCTCTTGGATTGAATTTGGGGTAGGGTTGACACACAATTTTGAAAACTGTGTGTCCAAACCCTACACACCATTAAAAAGGGTATTTTACCACTTTTACCACTCAAGATTTTTACTTTTCTCACCAAATTTCTCCCTTTATTTATTCTCTATCAACCACAGTGACAACAAATTTCCATCAACACTTCCCATGGGCTAATATGCTTTGATTTTAATTCATTTGAAGGGCTGTTGGTTGTGGATCAAAGCTCTAGTGAGTCCAACACTTATCTTTTCTCTCTTTTCTAGTTTAGGGATTATAGTTTAGTTTTGAATCTTTTGAATCCCTAAAACCTTATTTTTCTAGGAGATCATAGGTTGGAGCTTTAAGGGGTACTTTAATCTGAATCTATGTCTAAGGGAAAGCGAGTGTTCATCTACGGATTTGAGGTATGTGGTTAACAAGTTATCTTCCATAGTCTTGGTGTCAATTTGTGCATGTGTGGTTGTGTTATGTGTTCCTTCTTGTGGCACATTTGATTCCTTTAGTGGTTTTTGGTAAACCTATTGTCTAAAAGATGAAATGAACCCATCATGATCCTAGTGGGATGTATTGAGGGCGACTAGGACATTTTAGAGAAACCCATGGGTTGCGCCAAAATTCTCAAACATGGAAAACTTCAATGTTAAGCATAGAGTTGATTTCTGTTGAATTAGATCCCATGGTAAAACTATTCACATGTTTGTTTGAATGACTAATAGGCACTAATGGTAATTTTTTCTAGTTATGATCATGGAATTAAAGGGATTTTTCATGTAAATAGGTTAAATGAGTTATGAATTGTGAATTGTAATTGGTTTATTGTCTAATTATTTTGAATTAAAAATGGGTAAATTGTGTTAAGGTATGTAAATGAGATTGTGTAAATAGGTTACGTCCTTTGAATTGGTGAATCTGTTAAATGGGTTGATTAATGGGAATTTTTTAAAATGATAAATGGGTTAAGGTGTGAGAAAGGTAATTGGGATAAATTGGATATTCAATGTAAATGGTAAATGTACTAATGGGTTAGATCTTGATGATATTTTACAAGTTGAATGAATATGAAATGTCAATAGTGTTTAATTGGTTTACATAAAATTAAAATGGAAATTTATGTTAATGGAGTTTGATTGATAATATTCCATAAGAGAGAATGTGGAATAACATTAATAGGTTAATGAGAAAAGGATTTTAAATGGTAAATATGTCATTAGTTTATGAAATGATAATTATTTATGTATTGAATGATTTATGAATTTTTATTTGTTCTTTGTATTATTCAATACAGTTTGTAAAATGGTATAAGTGTTAAATGGTTAAAGAATCTTGTGAACATGGATTGGTAGTTTTTGGGTATTGGACATGAAGATCTATGACAACAGTTTTGGTTAGACAAAGGATCTAAAATCCACCCCATAATGAATGGGTTAGGGAAGGGGACTGAGGCTCTATGCCCCTAACAGTTACATTTATTGAGACTTACTAGACTAAGGCTCCAAGGTATGTGTAACATATTTGTTTATGAAATCGTTATCCCTATTGAGATATGTAACTTGACTAATTTCCTTATTTATTGTAACTTCATATCTTAATCTGTAGTGAAAATGATGTAAATGCCTAACCTATGGAACAAGTGATGAACACTGATTAAGTAATTAAAATGGTTAATGTGAATATGGATAACTAATGAAACCTAAGTTGTCTTTGGTTTTCCTTTTCATTTATTTGTTTCTTTCCTGAACTATCTGTTAGAATGGATATTTTGTAGACCCTATTGGTGGTGGCCTACTGAGTTCTACTCACACCATTCTCTAGCCTCTATTGGGTACCCAAGAAGATTTTATGGTTATAGGTTAGAAAATAAAAATGTCCCTATGCTGGGGAGTTGATTTAGGATTGGGATATGCAATGATAAGGATCCAGACTAGGAATTAGGACATGTTTTTTAGATTATACTATTTGTCTTTATTTTGGGTTTTCTTCACTTTTTAACTGTTATCATGACATGACGTATTTATCATTTAGTTGTGATTTGTACCCTAATTGGGAAATGTTTTTTAATGCATGTTTCTAGTTGGTTTCTTATTATTTCATTTATTTCACATGTTATCTATTGTTACTTTCTCTAGTAAAGAGGGTATAATCTCCCCACATGACCCATTATACCCTCATTTCTAGTCAAAAATCACTAGTGTGTGGGGAGGTGTGCTTGATGTCATGTGGTGGCCTGGGTCGTGGCACTAGTTTCATAGATTCCTTGTCGGGGAAGTTACAAAGTGTTATTAGAGGTATTCTTTTCTTGGTCTTACAATTTGCGAATGGTATATGGGATATTATGATGTGTTGGTCTATGGAATTGATCTCATGCATGGGAGTAGCTAACCCATGTATGATGTAAAACCTAAGTACCCATGATTGTATTTTTCATTCTTGATGTGTGTTATTAATGTTGAATGATATTTCACCATTAGTTGATGAAATTATTGTGTGATATGAATATTTTGTGTTATTTTTCTCATGGTTGAAATTGAATGGGATTGTACAATCATGCATCATTGGAGGCACCTATGGATATAGTTGGAATGCATCATGGTAGGAACACATGGGAAGGATATTTGGGACATCACGAGTAGAATGAATTTCATATTACATAAATATTTAATGAAAGTAATGTCTAATAATTAAGTTGTAATTGGGTAAATGGAAATATTGTTAAATTTTTTTTGAAGAATTGTTATTTAATAAATGTTTGTATATGAGTTGAAAAAATATTTGTTGTAACAAGTTGTGAAAAGGGAAATGTTCCAAAGAGAGGAAGATTTACATAGTGAAAGTGGAAATAGTTAAAAGGGGATGTTTAATAAAAATTTATTTTGGTTATGTGAGTTTATTTTTCCCTATTTGCCATGACCTAAATTAGGAATGGATTAGCATAGTGTTCTAGGTGTGATGGTGTTCATTGGCATAGTGTTTGTGAAATGGGTTTTATATGCATAGTGGAGAGCCTTCATTTGTGTATACTATGCCAGATTTATGTTATGTGTTCTAAGACTTTTGTATGTATTTGTATAGAAATTCCACCATGATGATGTGTGATAGTTAGGTCACATGAGAGTATCACCAAGAATTATCCACCAATAGAAAATAATGATTTCCCATTGGTTTAGGGTAGATAGTGAGAGGAGTAGTTCTGTGAAAAAATATCTCTTTTTATGAAGATGGTGGAAGAGGACCCAGGGAGGTTTTTGTCGATCATGTTTGATCTATCTAGATATTTTCAGTTGTAACACCCTCCATCATTTTATGGATATGTTGGACTTTAATGCAAATTATATGGTAGGTTTGAACATGGAGGGACGCCGGAAGTGGTTATCCCTAGTGTTATGAACATACTATATGTATGGGTTTATTAGAGAGTAAGAGTTCCTTAGATGTAGACCCTGGAGTGTCTAATTTATTGAGTAGAGGGGTGTTCCTTTTTTACTTTTGGTTAATATATGTCTTTGAGTCTGAGGGGTATCATCTTGTATCACGTATGTGGTAACCCTTGTGGGTTGTGATCAGCCAAGTTGCGGTGGGTTTGGAAATGGATATCTTGGTTTGTGGTATTGTTAGTGGTGGTTGTGTTATTATGGGTTTAAAACTAGAGTAAATGATTTTGTCAGTGTGTTAGACGTCATGTTCTATGACAGGGGAAGGAGAACCACCCCTGAGTGGTTAATTGTTAGAATTTAGAGGTATATGGATTAAAGAGGGGGCCTAGTGACTAGTTACCCCAAACCCTAGTTCGGAAAATTGGTATTGTTTATCCCCTGAGGGAAACCCATGGGATTGGTTATTCATTTTTTAAGTGATCTTGGGTGCTTGAGGCATTGTTGGATATTTTGGTTTAAGAAAGGTGTGGTTTTGTCCTAGAGGGATGACTGGGATGGTCAATGGTTTTTGGAAACATGACTTGAGTTGTTATAATGAGTTGATAGTATTGAAAAAATTTAGGGTGACCATGAGGGAGTTTAGCCATGCATTGCAAGATCCTTGGAATTTGAAGCATAGTTGGGTGATTTAGAGGAGGAATAGATTCCTGGTGTGTGTCATCATGTTTCAAACAAAAGATAATTATTATTACTTGGTTTATCTCTTAAGGGGACACTTGATTATTTGTGGTTGGTTGTATAGTTGGATTCAAGGGGAAGGATCCTTATGGTGATATAAATGATGATTGATTATCTTTTATGTGTGAATTTTGTTTAATTATATAGATTATAGATAGGTTAAAAAGACATGGATGGACACTTTTGATATGAGAGTGACAGCTGGGGTTAGGGGTGGTCATGTATTTGGGATAGGTGTGTGAATGATTGGGTTGTTGGATGAGAACATTTAAAGGCACTTTAGTACTATGAGTCTGATAGACCTGGAGGCATGGTTAGTTTTGTAGGATGATGTTTGGGTCTTGTCTTATATGGCTCGTGAAGTTGAGAGCAGGGATTAGTGTGTGGTCGCATAAAGGTCTGGGGCCCTGATGGATCAGATGAGGTCCATATGTGGGGACATGCTTGTAAGGCCGGATGTCGTTCAAGATGGGTGAAAATGTGGTTAGGATAATTTCCTCTAATTCTATATGAAACCAAAATTGGAATCCTGATAATGAAAGAGAATGTTGGTTTTTTATTGATGTGGAGGACCATTGTGTTTTGGTCATTAACCGCGAGTGTTATTTCAGAAGAACTTGAGAGGCATGGCTACAGTAGTTCCACAAGAAGCGTTGGTTCATGAATACTTCATAGAGAGTCTGAAAGTAGTGGTGAGTTCTATTGGAACCCCATCTGAGTTTTGGTGGTTGATTTTTGTTGAGGTATTTGAGATCAAAGAATCCAAGACTTTCAATAGGCCAAGGTGTCCTTATAGTGAGAGGTGGTATCGAGGATGGATTGTAGTGGCGGTGTTCATCGATGACTTCTCAGCATTCTTGTAGTTAGTGACGATCATTCCAAAAATATTGATATTGTCTCAGGTGTGCTGAGAGAGCTATGGTTCTACACTTACCTACTTAGATGTATTTTGGTTGAATGTGGGGACTCCTGGAGGTTACACCCAAGAGTGGTGTATGTGGAACTGAATGTTGGGAACTACACCATTGACCGTTTATGGGTGAGATCCTTATGATGGACTGAATTTTGGAGAATATTATGGGTTTCGTTCTTCAAATAAATAAGCAGGGAGTCATCGATATTGGTTTTGTTGTTCTGGTGGAATCTGAATGGCTATTTCAATGTTTTTGTGGTTCCTATTTTGTTTGAAATATCATTTTTGGTGGCCATAATTACATGAGGAGAGAAGTTGTAGAAAAACTCTTAAGGTGGAGAGTGGTAAATCGGTTATAGAGCTTTAGATAAAATTACGAGATAGATTTGATGGGATAAGGATTCCAATCATAAACTCGTTATGTGAACATTTGGGTTCCATAATAAGTACGAGAAGGTCTATAGATGTGTTGGTTGATTTATATAAGATTTTTTATTAGACTCAGTGTAGTTAAAGGAAGAATCTAAGATTCCTATGTTATAATCATTGATGGGATTATAAATGATCTTGGGTGTTGTGAATTCACCATAAATTGTCCATGGACTTGAGTATGTGGGTCTGGGTGAACTTGGAATGTTGATTGCAGTAAATGAACATTGGATATATGAAGTAGTGGCATGCCATCAGCGAGGTTTGGTGTTTCCCAGATGAGTCAGTCGGGGATGGCTTGACATATCTAGGAAAAGGTATTAAGGTAGTGGGTTTTCAACCACTAGAAGCATATGTTTTAGAATGATAAATGTGTTTTAAAATTGGAATGGTTTTTGGGGTAGAACTGAGTTGTTCTTATTCACGGTATGAGTGGAATAGGGGTTTTTGTTAGGAATATTAACTGGTACGATTAAGCACGATGATGTTTTGGAAGGTAGTGGATGCCTTGTTGGTATAGTTTAATATATGTCATGGAAAGGTGGTTGGTGTGTCGAATGATGTTGGTGTGATACAAGTAAGGATGATCCATGGGTAGGTACAGGGAATAGAATGTCACGTTTGGAAAAAATTAGTGGTTTGAGACAAACCATCAGGGGTGGTCCAAAACAAAAAGAAAAGGAAATGAACATGGTAAGTTGTAATCCACCATGAGTTTCATGTTTTATATAAACTGCATTTCAGAAATGAAGGAAAACTTGAGAGAGGGAAATTTTTTCTTGGTATTCAATGTATGGTGGATGCATGTCCATTTCTAGATGTTTTAACAGGAAGGATAGATGCCAATTTTGGGTAGAGTACTCATGGATGTATATACTCGGTGAGTTGTGAAATGCATCGAATATGTTGTGAAAGTTGAGTTACGGTTTTGATGGCCTTTTTTAATAGTGGGGGTTTCAAACACCAGAAGATTGTGGTTGTGAGATAATGTGCATGGTGGGGATCACCATAACGGGAAAGGTGTTAGTTGAAAATATGACTAGTGTTTCAGGTTGGATAGACTCGAGTAAGTACCATTCTAATGTTTCGCCATTGATAAAGGGTGTTGTCTCAGATCGTGATCGGTTGAGTGTCATGTATGTTTTGTTTTTGTTTTGTATGTTTGGTTATGCAATGGGATTTTTGGGCATCATGTTGTGGTTCGATGTAGGTCCGGAAATGTGGTTGTTAAAACCATGTATTTCTTCAGGTGGTGTCGAGTTTGGGCTACGATTGGAGTTTTGAAAATAGGAAAAGAATTGCATCATGTGATTTCATCCATCCGTTATGGATAGGATCAAACTTATGGGTTGCTGATTAGATCTTTCACATTGGTATGATGTTCTATGCGATTCTTCCTTCTGTTTCAGTTTCAAAAAAAGTTTTTTTTTCTTACCTATGTAATTCTTGTTGTTGGTTTTTGGAATGAGGTTGATGTGTCCTTTTAGGAGAATCTAGTTCATGTTCTGGATCATAGTGAGAGAGTCTTTCTGGAAAAGGCCCTACATTTGGTTCAGGTTTTGTAGAAGCATGACAATGTTCAAGAAGATAATTAGAAGTGGGAGATGGATATACGGGCCTAGGGGCCGGATATTTTTTAATTAAAAATACTAGTATTGCTTGGAAGTGTGGATTGAGATTGAATTGTTAGAAGGTGGGGATATTTTAAGATCCTAGACTTCATGGAGGTATGACCCTATTTAAATTCTGGTTTAAACCTCTTATATTTTAAAAATTGAATGTTTACTGAATGTATGAGGAGTCTCGGCAGTATTCTGGGAGTTCGGGACATAAATTAAAGGTGAATTTGTCCATCTTGTGCAAGTTTTGTGGTTGGCGCACTGTTTGAGGTAACTCTGTTTCCAAACCATTCAAGCGAGGAGGTGGGGTGAATGGTTAAGTAAGCTATGAAAAAAAGGGAGGCCCAACTAGGTGATAATGGATTAATTTGTTCCACATAGTTGGTACACAGTTTTTCAAACCATACGGTCTCCCTAGTTAACTGTTCAACATAGGCCCTTCTTCGAAAAAGCAGGCACACAATTTGGAAAACCGTGCACCCAAACCATACACCCCAATAAAAAGGGGTATTTTACCACATTTCCCCCAAGGGATTTTAAGGTTTCTCACCATATTTTTCCCTCATTTATCCTCTATCAACCCTATTGATGAACCATTTCAACCAAGAATTATTAAGGGTCAGTCTACTTTGATTTTAAGACATTTGGAGAAACATTGGGTGTGGATCGAAGCTCTGAGTGAATCTAATGCTTCTCTTTTCTCTATTTTATGAATTAGGGATTGTAGTTTTATTATTATTATTCAAATTACCTAAAACCATATTTTTTAGTGGACCTTAGGTAGAGGTTTCAAGGGGTACTTTAATTCTAATCTACGACTAAGGTTAAGCGAGTGTTTATCTACAGATTCAAGGAAGATTTTCTATAAGTTATATTCCATACTCTTGATGTTAATTTTTTCTTGTGTGGTTGTGTTATTGGTTCCTTATTGTAATAAATTCGATGAATTTAGTGATATTGGGTTAAATGGATGGACATATGAGGAATTGAACCCCTGATAAACCCCATGGGATTCATTGAGGATGATTAGATAGGTTTAGGTCAACACAAGCGATGCTCCAATATTACTGAACATGGAAAATTTTATTGTTAAGCATATAGTTCATTTATGTTGAATTAGATCCCATGTTAAATATGTTTTCATGATACTTTGAATGAAAAAGAGGCACTGGTGGTAATTGTGTCTAGTTCTTAGCATGTTATAAGGGATGTTTGGTTTAATGTTAATGGTTTGATTGAGTTATTGTTTTTAAATAGTAATTGGTTGATTGTATAAGGCGTGGGAATCATAAATGGGTATATTGGGTTATGGTATGTAAATGAGAATATGTAAAGGGGTAAATATACTTGAATTGGTGAATGTCTAAAATGGGTTAATGAATGGGAATTATTGAAAATGATAAAAGTATTATGGTATAAGAAAGAGAATTGGGTTGAATTGGCTATTCAATGTAAATGTTAAATGTGCTAATGGGTTAGAGGTTGATGATGGTTTAAATGTTGAATGAATATGAAATTTTAATGGTGTTTAATTGGATAATATGGAATGAAAATGAAATTGATGTTAATGGTTTTTGACTGATAATATGGAATAAGTTAGAAAATGGCATAAAATTAATGATTTAATAATAAATTAACTGTAAATGGTAAATATGTCATCAGTTTATGGCATTAGAATGATTTATGTATTGAATTATTTATGAATGGTTATTTTTTTGTGTATTCTAGAATATGGCTTGTAAAATTGTATAAGTTCTTAATGGTTAAAGAAGCATGTGAACATGACTTGGAATTTTTGGGGTATTCCACATGAGTACCTATGCCCACTGGTCATGTTAGACTAAGGATCTAAACCTCACTCTATAATGCATGGGTTAGGGAATGGTACTGAGGCTTTATTCCCCTAATTGTTACATTTGATGAGACTTCCTAAAGAGAGGCTCCATGTTAAGTGTGATGTATTTGTTTATGAAATGTTTATCTCTAGTGAGATAGGGAATTTGACTTTTCCCATTATGCATAGTAATTGGTTAGCTCAGTCCGTAGTGAAAAATGATGTAAATTCCTAACCCAAGGAACAAGTGACGAACATGTATTAAGTGATTAAAATGGTTAAAGTGAATATGGACAACTAATGGAACCTGAGTTGTCTTATTATACCTTGTCACTTATTTATTTCTTATCTGTTAGATGATATATTTTGTAGAAAAAAATGTTCTAGGCCAAATGTTTGGTACTCACACCTTTCTCAGGTTTCCATTGGGTACACGATAAAATTTCATGGTTGTATCCCAGGATAGAAGAAAAGGCCCTATGCTTGGGAGTTGAGTTGCGCTTGAGATGTGCATGGATGAGGATCTGAACTTGGAGTGAGGACATGTTTTTAGGGTTCAACTATTTTTATTTATTTATGGTGTTCTAAAAAAATTAAATATTAGCATGAAAAGAAAAATTTATCAATTGGTTGTGTTTTATACCTTGTTTTGTAAATGTTTGGTAATACATGTTTCTATTTTATTCTTACTTTTTTCTTTACTTCACATGTTATATGTTGTGGCTTAATCTGGTAAATAAGTTATATTTTCCATACATGCTCCATTATACCCCCACTGCTAGTTGGAAACCTCTAGAATACAGGGAGTTGTGCTTCAGGTCATATGGTGATCCGTCTTGAGGAACTATATGGCATCCCGCCTTTTTCTTACAACTTTTCATTACATTTTACAGAAAGAGGATCTTTAAAGTCTAGTGTCTTGGAAATCAAGAACATAATACATGAAAACAACCTAAAAAATTATTCTAAACCACTCGTAAGGCTTCATAATATGTTCATCATATGTACAATTACTGCATCTCATATCCTGGAGACATACATCAAAGAAAAGGGTGAGCAGAAGGCCCAGTAAGGAAAACAAGTGAAATAGTTGACATGTGATCTTGACCAAAATTAAAAAGAACATGATAAAAGTCATAAAGGCATGAGAAATGGGAGAATTGGAATATCAGAACAAAAATAACATGAATCATAACTTGAATATGTGGCTAAAACATTCCATTTAGACATTCATGAACATATCACCAAGGTTTAACCCCGAGGTGTCATAAACATTACCGAGGTTATTCACGAAGGTATCGTGAAACTTGTCATCTCTAGAGATTAATTCATTACCCAATAAATTGGACCGCTATCAGGGCTCACCCTTATTATTTATTTACATACATGTGATCCACATATATTATAATCAAATATTTCATAAATAACCCATAGAGAATAAAAGAAATGGGTTTAATTTCAAAATCATGACGTTTTAAAAGCTCTTAAAAATAAGATCATTATATCTTTTATAGCCCATGAAAAGGGAGTGAGGGTTATATGTATGTCAATTATAGAATCAAATATATCATTTATATATATTTATTAACACCCATAGAAGATAAATAGGACTGGTAATTCACATAAATAAACAAGGTAATTTTTTGAGAGAAAGTGATAGAAATTTTGAGACGAAATTTCTGCAGCATAACAGATATATAACATGGTTTTAGAAAACATTGAAAAGAGAGAGGAAAAGTGTCACCCACTCATAAATAACTCATAATATAGTATGATTATATAATAAAAATAAATAAAATCATTTTATGGAGATTTTATGGAAATACCATATGGAAATGAAACTCGAATGAAAAGAGAAGATGTGATTTCTTTTACGAGAAATTTGGCTGCCTAACGGCGTTACTTAAAAATTAAGAAAACAAAATTATGAGATAGAAAAGGGTCTCTAAAAAATTATAAATTAAATGGAAATTAATGATAACATACAATAACATACCCTCGACATAAAGAGATGGAAACGAGGAGACACAACATAAGGAAGTCATGACTTAAAAAGAGGAGGGTGAAAGGATCCCCTACTTTGAAGAGTGACTTCTAATGCCTGAAGGTCATGACCTTGGGAGTCTTGAGAGAACCTTGGGAGGACTCCTTGGGAGGTAAGGAGACCATAAATTTGTTGAGGATGATTTTGGAATTAAATGTATGAGGAAAACGGCTCGGTATTTATAGGAAAAGAGAGTGAATAAATTATTAATTTCCAAGTGACCCCTCATCAGTGGTATTTTCAAACATAGGCTTGCCCATGGTATTTACCCATGGTATTGTCCAATTGGGACACATCATAGAATATCTCATATTTCATAAGACTTCCATAAATCTTACATCATTATTACATCATTAATGATGTCATTAAACACCTGAAACCCAAAACTGCATTTTTACTATTCACTGATAATTCAACTATTTCAGAAAAATCCCAAAAATTAACCCTAACCTAATATCGATGATCTGAATTCAAAAATGAAGTCCATTTTATGAAAATAATTTTCTAAATAATTTTAATTTAATTTTTTAATAAAATCATTATTTATTCCAAAAATACAACTTTAAAACCATAACTCATTTTGTAACACCTTAAAAAATAATCAAGGTCCCATAAAATTATCATATAACCATATGAAAATAAAGTAACAATTTATTATTAAATTTTATAAAGATAAATTTCCATTTTAAATTATCAAATAAATTATAAAACTTTAAATAAAATATTTAAGACATACAAAAATACCAAAACTTAAACTATGATCGTTTTTTTCTCTTTTAAGATGTCTAAAATGTATTTATACATTCATGGGCAAAGATTCTATTTTTTGTCAAATTACTATTTCTTACTTTTCATATGGGTATGTTACTATTCCTACTTCACTATTCACTAAAAAACCAAGTTGATCTTATCAGACTCTAAATTTCTCACTGATCATAACTGTAGAATACCTTTTTTTGAAAATAATTTCACATTATTAATTATTTAATAAATACAAAAATATTTTAAAATACCCTTTTTTCTAAATTCATCAATAATACACATCCTCTATTTATCCAAATATTTGAAATTCACAAACTTTTCCATAAGAAGAAATAACAATTTTATTTATATAAAACGATTACACAAAGCAAGTAAGGTCTCGTTACATAGCCCCTTATAACACTAGCATCGAATCTTAGTGTAAGGTGTGCTATGGTGATAGAATCTTGGGGTGGCTCGGACAACATTTCCCAAGTGTTGATTTCTATCAGCTTGAACTTCTCCCTTAGGTGATTCCGTTCAAGCTTCACACGTTGATGTTCGACTTGAGCTTGGTCCCTAGCAAAGCCCAGTGATGCAACCTTCTTCCCAAACTCTGACAGATGGGCTTCATATGGATCGATTCTACTGGATGAGGCTATTCAATCTTCTTTCTGTATTAATTAACCAAGATAACTATATTTATAAAAACACATCGTTAAGATTATAGTTTCCAACAGTCATATTGACCAACAGTCAGATAACAGTCGAAAGCCAATGATCTCATTTTAATTATACCCACTTTATTAATTAAAGGATATAGTTTTGTTGAGTATAAAATAAAATAACACACAAAATTAGGAAACAAATATAATTAAAAATTTTAGGTCGTTACATTCTTCCCCCCTTAAGAAATTTCATCCGTGAAATTTTATCTCATATCCTCTAACAAGAAAAGGTGTGGGTACTTCTGTCTCATATAATCCTCTAGTTCCCACATGGCTTCTTCAAATTTGTGGTTCCTCCACAACACCTTAACAAGGTGGGTAGTCTTTTTGGGTAGAACCTTGTCTCTACGATCCATGATCTCCACCATCTTCTCCTCATAAGATAGGTCATGTTTCAGTTGTACCACCTCTAGATTTAGTACATGTGAATGGTTAGGTATGTACTTCCTTAATAGGGACATGTGGAATACATCATGAACATGTACTACATTTGGAGGAAGTTCAAGCCGATAGGCCACTGCTCCCACACGATCAAAGATTTCATAGGGGCCAATGTACCTAGGGTTGAGCTTCCCTTTCTTCCTAAACCTCGTGACTCTCTTCCATGGTGAAATCCGAAGAAAGACTTTGTCACCAACATCAAACTCCAAGTCCCTTAGACAGTTGTCGGCATAGCTCTGTTGCCGACTCTGAGCAGCCTTAATGTGTTGTTGGATTCCATGGACCTTTTCTGTCATCTCTTCCACAAGATTAAGACCAAGATGATTTCTCTCACCAGCTTCATCCCAACAAGTATGAGTTCTACATCGCTTCCCATATAGAGCTTCATAGGGTTCCATTTGAATGCTCAAGTGGAAGCTTTTGTTATAAGAGAACTCATCTAAAGAGATATGTTGATCCCATCAACCTTTAAATTACAATGATCAAGTTATCAGCATGTCCTTGAGTGTTTTAATAGCCCTTTTAGATTTTCCATCAGTTTGGGGGTGACAGTTCATACTGAAATTCAATTCAGTGCTCAGAGCTTGTTGAAGACTTCTCTAGAATTTTGATGTGAACCTTGGATCATGATCAGATATGATAGAAAGTGGGACTCCATGCAGCCTTACCACTTCACATAAATCTTCGTAAGTTGATCAAGAGAGAAATCTTCCCAAGTGGAGATAAAATGGGCAGTCTTGGTGAGATGCTCCACAATAACCCATATCACATTATTTCCTTTGGAAGTTCTTGGGAGACCAGGGATGCAGTCCATAGTGATATTGCCCCACTTCCATCCTGGAATGGGTAATGGTTTCAATACCCCTTTAGATAGTTGTCGCTCTACCTTCACTTGTTGACATACCAGGCACCTTGATGTGTAGTAAGAAATCTCTCTTTTCATATTATCCAACCAATAATGATCACGAAGGTCCCTATACATTTTTATTCTACCAGGATGTATAGAGAAAGCAGAGCTATGAGCTTCATCCTTCAGCTCCTTCTTTATTTCCAGAATAGATGGAACCCATAGTCTTGTACGAAATTTTTGTACACCTTCTTGATCAAAATTGAACTCAAGAAACTTCCCATCCTTCACAGCCACAAACTTCTTCTATAAAAAATGATCTTATTTCTGAGATTTCTTGATATTCTATAGTAATGATGATTGAGAAATCATTTGGGTTAGGGTAGATAATGTCCCTTCCCTTATAATTCCCATGTCCAGTTTTACTAGGTCATTGATCAAAAGATCTCTTTGAATCCTCATAATGGACAGAACAACTATGTTTTTCCTTCTTAATGAATCAGTGACTTTGTTTGCTCTTTCGGGATGATAATGAATTGAAAAATCATAGTCTTTAAGGAGTTCCAACCATCTCATTTGTCTAATGTTCAATTCGTTTTGTGTGAAAATATAATTCAAACTTTGATGGTCTGTGTATATATCACATTTCTCCCCATAGAGATAGTGCCTCCATATCTTCAGAGAAAAAACGACTACCACTAGCTCTAGATCATGCGTAGGATAGTTTTACTCATGATTCTTCAACTGTCGAGATTCATAAGCATTGACCTTGTCATTTTCCATGAGGATACACCCAATCCCTTTCAGGGATGCATCGCTAAAAATAATGGATCCTTCTTCACTTGAGGGAAGAGTTAACACAGGTGCAGTAACCAATCTCTTCTTCAGCTATTGGAATCTTTTCTCACACTACTTTGTCTATATGAACTTGGCCCCTTTTTGAGTTAACAAGGTTAATGGATTAGAATGTCGTGAAAACTTTTTCACAATACTCCTATAATATCTCACTAATCCAAGGAAACTATAAATATTAGTTATTGTTGTAGGTTGAGGCCACTCCTCTATAAATTTTTTCTTTGCAGGGTCAACTTTGATTCCTTAATTGGTAACAATGTACCCCAAGAAAAAAACTTGTTGTAACCAGAATTCACATTTACTGAACTTTACAAAAAGCCTATCCTTCCACAGAGTTTGCAAAAATAACCCTTAGATGATCCTCATGCTCCTCAGGAATTTTTTAATATATCATAATATCATCAATAAAAACAACCAAAAAGTTATCAAGGTAGTCCTTAAAGACACTATTAATCAAATCCATAAAAATAGCAGGTGCATTAGTCAGTCCAAAAGGAATAACAACAAACTCATAATGCCCATATCTTGATCAGAAGGTATTTTTTGGAATATCTTCTTTCTTCACCCTCAATTAATCATAAATAGATCAAAGATGAATCTTGGATAAGAATTGAGCCCCAAAAATTTGGTCAAACAAGTCATCAATTATTGGAAGAGGGTATTTTTTCTTTACTATGATCCCATTAAATTCTCTATAATCAATGCATAGCGGCATCGATCCATCATTATTCTTCACAAAGAGAAATGGTTCTCCCCAAGGAGACACACTTGGGTTGATAAACTCCTCCACCAAAAGATCTTCGAGTTGTTTCTTTAATTCCTCCAGCTCTACATTTTCCATCCTATAAGGGGTCTTTGATATTGGATGATATCTAGGTACAAGTTCAATGAAGAACTCTACCTCTCTTTCTGGGTGAGGTCCAGGAAACTCCTCAGGAAATACGTCATTGTATTCATTGACGATGGGTACATTTTCTATCCTCAAACTCTCATTTCCTTCTTCTTCTTCACTGATCAACTCCACAAAGAAGGATATAGGAGGTCCTTAAAGACAAATATCTGGTTGAGATATCTATCCTTGGAAGATAACTGTTGGTTTTCAATTCAAGACAACTGAGATTTCCTTACTTCTACATTTGATCATAGCATTATACTTTGAGAGATAGTCAATCCCTAGTATAATGTCGAATTCCAACCTGGTAATGAATACTAGATTTGCGTTAAGATTGTGCTCACCAAAGTAAATACTAGAGTTTCTCAACACTGATGATTCTTGGATAATCCCACCGTGAGTCTTGACTGATAACTCTACTTTTATCAAGTCGGGAGTTGATTATAAATTCATTGCAAACTTGGAAGAAATAAAGGAATGTGTAGAACCAGAATCAAACAAAGTACTTGATATCTTTGAGAGAAAAACAATAGTACCTTCTACCACATCATTTGGAGCTTCAACTTTTTCTCTCGTGATAGAAAAATCACGACCTTGATCCCTTGGCCTTTTCTGAGGCTGATGGTGGTTCCCCTCCACTGCCCTCGGATTTGGATAGTGATTGGCAAAGTGCCCATGTTTCCCAGACTTAAAGCACTAGACATCAGGTAGGGCCTGAACCGTATTCCCCTTGATATTAGTGTTTGGAAGTTGAGGTTTCATCTCACTATGACAATTCCTTGCAATATGGTCATCTCTACCACAGTTGGAGCATTTCCATCTCCCGAGCAGGCAGTTCCCCAAATGATTCTTCCCACATTTATTACACATGAGACCCTGCAATTGCTTGCCTCCTCTTCCTTGATCAATGTTCCTCCCTAATATGGGCTCCATCGATCTCTTTTTTTCATTTGATTTATGAGACCACTACATCTCACCAAACTCTAGTTCGACTTTTATCGCACTCTGCACAACCTCCTCGTAGCTATCATAGTCTCGATTGGCTAGAGTTTTCCGTAGATGAGGTCTCAGTCCACCAAATAATCTATCAACCGTACCATTTGGATCCATGAAAAAGCTATAAGTATATCATGAAAGTCAGTTGAAGTTCATCTCATAGCTTCTGATAGATTTGTTCTCCTTCTGCTTTAGCTCGAGAAACTCCTTCTCCATTCATCTTCTTATGGATCGAGGGAAATACTTACTGAAGAAAATCCCTATGAATTATTCCCACTCCATAGATTCAACCTCCACTCTTTGCCTCATGTTTTTAATCAGATCCCACCACTGATCAGCTTCTCCTTCTAAGCGATAGACAGCCAGGGTGACCTTCTCTTTCTCTGAACAGCGGACCACAGAAAAGATTTTCTCGATAGAGCTGATCCACTACTCACAAATCAATGGGTCAGTCGATCCACTGAAGGTTGGTGGTCATTGACACTTAAAGGACTCAATAGAATGTTGTTCCCTTCATGGTGAGATCGGTCTCTCTGCTTGATTCAAGTTATTTCCCATAACTTGAGTCAGTTGGTTCATCCTTCGCATGAATTTTTCCATTCCAGCTTCCATCGGAGGACCGTCAGTACATTGTCCACTACGGTAACAATTTTCACGGTTAATCCTATTTTCATCAATTTATAAAATAATAAAACCTTAATAGGAAACTTATTTCATTTACGAATCTTTTAACTATAAAAGATTTATTTCTTAAAACTTCATTAAACAATTACATTTCTCTATAAATCCTTCATAATGATTCATAAAAAGCTTATGATTAACCAAACATATCCCTTGGGAGTGTCGTAACCAAGAGTGCCGTAAGGCCCATTTTCATGCACCATTTTTCATTTGATTCTAGCTGAAAGCGGTGTTTTTGGGTTTTACCCCTATGTATATTTGTTCCAGAGCCGCCACTACCTGCTCGTATCCAGACAGGGATGTATTTGTTTGATAAACCACTTACTCAATACTCACCAAAATACCAGGAAGTTTTCCTATATTTAAACTTTTCTTTAGAGTTATTCCTAAAGATTTTATAGCCTAATTTCCATAAATAACTAAACTATCCTTTGATACCAACTATGGCATCCTGCCTTTTTATTACAACATTTCATTACATTTTACACACAGAGGATCTTTAAAGTATATTGTCCTAGAAATCAGGATCATAATACATGGAAACCACATAAAACATTCTTCTAAACCACTCATAAGGCTTAATCATAGGTTCATACTGTGTACAATTACTGAATCTCATATCTTAGAGACATACATCAAAGAAAAGGGTGAGAAGAAGGCACGGTAAGGAAAACAAGTGAAACAGTTGACGTGTGATCCTGACCAAAATTAATAAGAACATGATAAAAGTGATAAAGGCTTGAGCAATGGGAGAATTGGAATATCATAACAAAAAGGACATGAAAAATAACATTAATATGTGGATACAAAATTTCATTTATACATTTATGAACATATCACCATGTTTTATCCCCGAGGTGTTATAAAAATTACAAAGGTTATCCACCAAGGTATCATGAAACTTGTCATCTCTAGAGATTAATTCTTTACCCAATGCATTAAAGTGCTATTAGGGCACAAACTTAATATTTATTTACTAACGTGTGAGCCACATAGATCATAATCAAATATTTCATAAATAACCAATAGAGAGTAAAATAAATGGGTTTCATTTCAAAATCATGACGTTTTAAAAGCTATTCAAAATAAGTTTAGTATATCATTCATAACCCATGGAAAGGGAGTGAGGGTTACATGTATATCAATTATAGGATAAAATGGATCATCTTTATATATTTATGAACAACCATAGAAAATAAATAGGTTTGGGTATTCACATAAATAAACAAAGGAATTTCTTGATAGAAAGTGATATAAATTTTGAGACAAAATTTCTGCAGCATAATGGCTATATAACATGGTTTTAGAAAAACTTAAAAAGAGAGGGGACAAGATTCACCCACTCATAAATAACTATTAATATAGTATGGGTATAGAATAAAAATAAATAAGATCTTTGTATGGAGATTTTATGGAAATACCATATGAAAATGAAACACGAAGGAAAAGAGAAGATGCGATTTCTTTTATGAGAAATTCGGCAGCCTAACGACATCACTTAAAAATTCAGAAAACAAATTGATGAGAGATAAAATGGTCTCTCAACAATTATAAGTGAAATGGACAGTAATGATAACATTCAAGAACATTCCATCAACATAGATATATGGAAACAAGAAGACACAACATAAGGAAGTCATGACTTAAAAAGAAGAGAGTGAATGGATCCCTTACCTTGAAGAGTGACTTCTAAATATTGAAGGTAGGGACCTTGGGAGGCTTGAGGGAACCTTGGTAGGACTCCTTGGGAGTTAAGGAGACTAGAAAATTGTTTAGGATTATTTTTTAATGAAATTAATGAGGGAAATTTCTTGGAATTTATATGAAAAGTGAGTGAATAAATTATTAATTTCCAAGGGACACCTCATCGGTGGTATTTGCAAAATCATGGGCTTACCAATGGTATTTGACAATGGTATTGGACACTTGGGACACATCATAGAATATCTCACTATTCATAAGTCGACCAGAAATCTTACATCATTATTACATCATTAATGATGTCATTAAACACCTGAAACTCAAAACTGCATTTTTACTATTCACATATAATTCAACTATTTTTGAAAAATCCCAAAAGGTCATCCTATCCTAATATTGATGATCTGAATTAAAAAATGAATTCCATTTAATGAAAATAATTTTATAAATATTTCTAATTTAATTTTTAAATAAAATCATTATTTATTCCAAAAATACAACTTTAAAACCATAACTCATTTTGTAACAACATAAAAAATAATCAAGGTCCCATAAAATTATCATATAACCATAATAAAATAAAGTAAAAATTTATGATTAAATTTTATGAAGATAAATTTTCATTTTAAATTATCAAATAAATTATAAAATTTTAAATAAATTATTTATGACATACAAAAATACCAAAACTTAAACCATGATCGTTTTTCTCTTTTAAGATGTCTAAAATGTATTTATACATTCATGGGTGAGGTTTCTATTTTTTTTCAATATACTATTGATTACTCTTAATTACTATTCATATTGGTATGTTACTATTCTTAATTTACAATTCACAAAAAAACCAAGCTGATCTTATTAGACTATAAATTTATCACTGATCACAACTGTAGAAGACCTTTTTTTTAAAATAATTTCACATTATTAATTATTTAATGAATACAAAAATATTTTAAAATACCCTTTTTTCTCAATTTATCAATAATATACATCATATATTTATCCAAATATCTGAAATTCAAAAAGTTTTCCATAAGAAGAAATAACAATTTTATTTATATAAAATGATTACACAAAGCAGTTAAGGTCTTGTTACATAGCCCCTTATAACATCAGCATAGAACCTAAGTGTAAGGTGTGTTATGGTGATAGAATCAGGGGGTGTCTTGGACAACATTTCCCAAGTGGTTATTTCTATCAGCTTGAACTTCTCCCTTAGGTGATTCTGTTCAAGTATCATACATTGAAGTCTGGCTTGGGATTGGTCCAGATCAAAGTCTGGTGATGCAACCTCCATCCCAAGCTCTGACAGATGAGCTTCATATGGATCGATTCTACTGGATGGTGCCATTCAATCTTCTTTTTGTATTAATTAACCGAGATAACCATATTTATAAAAACAAAATATTAAGATTATAGTTTCCAATGGTCATATTGACCAATGGTCATATAACAGTCGAGACCAAACAATCCCATTTTAATTATACCCACTTAATTAATTAAAGGATATATTTTTGTTGAGTATAAAATAAAATAACACGCAAAATTAGGAAAAAAATATAATTAAAAAGTTTGGGTCGTTACACACTAGTTTAGTGGCTTCCAGGTCAGGTATGTTACATGCACCATCCTTCTTTCGCTTCTTCTCATTTTATAAAATTCCCAAACCTGAATGTTTTATAATGACCCTTTTTAAAAAAGGAGGTAAACGAACTATGAATTTTTTGATAAAAATATTTACCAAAACTTATATTTATATATTTTATTTCAAACTTGAAATAGTTGAATCTTTTATTTAAATAAAATTCATAGGGAATAGTTTTATTTTGGAATAAATACTAGTTTTTAATACTCATTTCAATACATATATTCACTATTTTTATCCTTATGTTTATGTTATAGATTGGTTTTGGTGGATCAAGATAAATGTTGGGTTTCGGGTTTAATGAGTGACATATGGGGTTACACGTATATCTGTTTGGTCATGAGGTTTGAATTTGTTTTCTTTTTAGTCTCTATTTTATTATCTTTATTGGTTATTTTATTTGTGTTGGTATAATTTTATTTGTCCATGAATTTTTTTATTTTATATTGGGAAATAATATTCTCATAGTCTCTCACTGATTCCAGGGGTTCTTGTCACCACCCCGGCACGATTGGGAATATTCCAAGAGGATGTCAAGGGATGGTTCAGGGTATTGGTTCAGGGTCGACTAGGATTAGTTTTTGACATTTTTAGAATCCTACCACTGGAGTAATTATAATAAATAGGTCTACATCCCATATATAGAAATATTTAAACAATCCCAATGTTAAAATACTCATTGAAATCTACAATCACATAAAGTCTTCATGTTTTAATTGACTAGTGATTTTCTAATTTTTTTTTTTTTTTAGAGAATATGATTGAGAGGTTTCAAATTAAAATAATCTATCATTTCTTATTGTAACCACTTTTTTTATCTAATGGTTTTTGTTGTAGAATTATTGATCTAATGATCTTTGTATAAGGTTAATTGAGTTACCGGTTATAGTAGTATGGAATAATCAATCTGAATTATTGATGGATTCCAGGGTAAGGAATAAAAATCCGAGATTTTTTCATTAAGAAGTATATACCTTTGATAAATCCTACAATTGAGTATTATCTGAAACTATTTTTTTTCTCCCCTTTCCCTTTTGGGTTAAAAGTGAATATTTTAAAAATATACTTTAGAAGTATATTGGTAAATCATACTCTATATTTTGTTATTTCTATTCTGTTATTTATTTTAATGGTATTTGACAAAATTTTCTTAGTTCCTTTAAACTATGTTATTACTTTTATCGATAATTGAAATATCAATCATATTTTTATCATGCATTACTTTGTTATTACTCTGATTCATTATTTGGATTACTTAGAGGTTATATTTCCTAATGTATGAATACTTCATAATGTTTCAAACTTATATCTAATTTTTAAACTATTAACCCCCCAGGTTTTTCTTTATATAAATTGTGATCCAACTTATATTACGTCCAACATGACATAAAAAAAGACCTAAGAGTATGATTTCATCAATTAATGATATACATGAGATTCATTTCTTTATTATGTTTTGTATCAACATATGGTGTTCTTATGATAGTTCTGGCCAAACATTAAGTGTTAAAATTTGAAGGATTCATCACATGTAAGTTATCATTACATAAATATTACATGATATGTAATGTGAGGGGGTTTGTATCATTAATTAATGTGATACATGAACTATATGAGGAATTGAAACATTGTTTATAATGAATGAGTTAATTTGTACACTTTTAAGGAGAATCACCAAGGAGTTGGAAAATAAAAATTCTATGTAATATCAGGTGTTTGAGCCTAAAAAATGCTTCAAATAAACTCCCTAAAACCAAAATCACCCTTCATCCATCTCATTTTTTCCTTTAGGAACTATATTTTCATACAGGTTAGATGGAACCCATTCAGAAAAAAAATGATTCGAACAGATTTAGGGATACCTCTAGTGGTATGAAGTCCTTTGAATACCACTCCAATGATCTTCTACAAATACATGTTGTGTTGTTTGAGATAGTGCAGTATCTCTTCTATGTAAGGTATTCATGATTAATAGGGTTATTCATTTCTAATTTTATGATTATTTCTTTAATCTATCACAAATATCTTTGTTTAGTTTTATGAATCACTATCACTATCTCTAGTAAGATTTATTTTACCCATACAGAACCTATATGTGGTATAATATATTTATTTGTTTCAAGATACATAAAATATATTTTGTTATGAATAAAGAGTGCCTAAAGCTACATGATATAGATAATTTAATATAACTATTGAACTTGATAATAAGTTATAATAAAATTTATCCTCAATACATGATCTCATGTTATGATTTTATAATAACATAATTCGAGGTGCTTCTACTTGAGAATATATTAACCATTAATGTAATATCAAGAGGAACCTTGAAGTTATAATTATTTGATAACATAATATGTGATGGGTTTCAGTATTACATTATACTGATAACATAATATGTATTTTTAAGCAGATCATACATTATATAAAAACATTTCTTGAATTCCTTTCCACCAAAATAGAGTATTGTCAATACACTTACTGACATTACATTCTAATACTACCTAATGTGTGGAACATCTCGTGACACTAAGTTATATAATAGATGAAATCATAACTCAAATCCTGACACTAAAATTTTTTATAATGAAACCTTGACTTGGAAAATAAAATTACATTTATGTGACAACATAGTCTGAGGAATGACTTTTATTATATATATATATATATATTATTTATAAATAATGATAAAAGGTATTTTGTGGGTATTTATCAGTTTAAAAATTTTATATAAATTAATTAATTATAAAGGGTTTATAATTAATTTATAAACAGTTATGAAAAATTTATTAATAAACTTTACCCATAATAAATGTTAATATTAAAAAATATCTATTACCAAATTATATGGCATGACATATCATATCAATATAAAACTTTTTTATAGAAAATTAAAATTTTAATATATAATATGTTTATTGAGCATGAATTAAGACCAAAATATAAATTATTTAAATTTTATGATTAGAAATTATTTATAATAATTAATTTCATGTGTTTAATCTAAGGGATCTATTTGGGAAGTTATTTAGACCACATCAAAAGTGTTTTGATGATCGATGTGATAATGGTTTCAATAAATATGTTTATATGATATTTGGACAATAAAAACTTTTTAAATAATAGAAGTATAATTATAAAAAGTCTATAATATATAAATTATAATATATTTAAAGAAAATTTAAAATAATTAATAATATGAAGACTTCATATTATAGAATGTATATAATTTTTTTATATTCAAATTATCAAATTTTTGTAAGATAAGATAAAATTATAAAGTGTTTGAAATAAGTTTTTATTTATGAATGTTTCATAAATGGTTATCTCATGTTTAAATATATGAAATGTTTATTTATTTAAAGGTTAATCCATTCTTTTATCATATTGATAAAATTTTTATATTAAGAATTTATGAATTCTTTATAATATGTGATAAATTATTTATTTGAAAATTATTTTTCCCTTGTATTACATAATATGAAGGATTACATAAGATTTAGTTTTCATCTACCATAAAATCGGTTTCTGGTTACTATTATTAGTATTAATATTTCATTAAATATAGCTTATAAATATTAGATTTTACAGCTGTCACAAATTAGATTCATGACTGAGTAAATTCTCCTTGGGGAGAGGGACTTGGGGTTGAACTTCTGAGTAGCTTGCAGGGTAATTCCTTATTCTAGAAAGTTTTGGGTCAAATATATATCACTCTATACATACTATTATGGATATTTTCAATATTAAATAATTATAAACCATAAAATATAATTTTCTTATACCTTATGCATGATATTTATTTTGTAATATTTAAAAAAAATTGGATTCTATGTATATAGTGATATACATCAATATGGTTTGAAAATATTTGTGTGGTGGAAGGAATAGGATTCCAAAACTAATTTTTAAAACATTAAAGGAATGAATTGAGATAAAATAATGACATTAAATTGCCTCTAAAATAATAAGTGTTTTATTTCTTCCAAAGTAGTAGTTATCAATACTTTAATCATTTTTTATGGGTGACCCTAATGGCTTAGTGACCCTAATAGTTAAGTTCCCAAGAATTTTATTGTGTAAATAATGAAAGTAATAAGTTGACCTAGATGGTTAGGTGCCCTAATATTGGTACTTTATTTATGTCACACTTAACTAGAAAGCTCTAATTATTAGGATACTAGGAAAATGATGCTGAGTTTATATTTTTAAGATGGACGGGACAAGGAGTTATCATCCCAACTATCCAAAAGGAATATAAGATATGATTAAAACAAATTATATTATAAATATATTCATGAATTATTTAATTATATATGTGGGTGTAAGTCATGTTGAAATATAGATCTTGGCCCACTAATGGATATATATATTTAAAAGGGTTCATAATTTTAGTTGCATATTGTTTAATAAAAGACTTTTATATATACTAATTAAGAATAATAATCCTCCAACAAAAGCATCATAGGTAAGTAATATTATCATAACTATCTAACATAGCTTTTATAGTAATCTTAAGGAAAGATAAAATTAATTAATAAATTCCTAATATGAGTTACTTAAGAAATTTTATTATAAAAAATTAATTACTATATATTAGAGAAAAACATTCCTATGTATCCAATTATCAAAGTCATTAAAAATATGAATCAAGATAATTATGAAGCATATAATGGTTCAGTTAGGATTTCAAAGGTATTAGATACAAAGTGACCTATATAATTTTAGTCTCAACTCATATACTGAATATGATTGGGATCTCTAATGACTTGGTGAGACAAAAGGATTCATTAAGGATTCTATTGGTTGAGGAATTAAATTTATTGTTACCTATAGAAATGTTCCAACTATATGAATTAATTCAATATTAGTTTACCTGATATTATAAAAGTGTTTAGAATAGATGAACATGTCTTATGATGTATAGGTTTAGGTACTATATCAATAATAAAAATTGATAAAATTACAAACCGGAAGATAAAATGATAGTTCTAGAGTCCAAAAATGTTTCTTCAGGAATCTACTAAAGTTCATTGAAGCCTAAAGGTGAAATTGGGGAGGAGGGAGTAATAAATCAATAGAATGGGATTTTTCAAGATACCTGGAGGAGTATATGAAGCTTCATTGAATTTCTATATCAAGTATCAATGTCATTGAAATAAATTATTATTTTCTAAAGGTATATGACACCAATTGTATACTTTTCAAGTGTTATAAATATAAATGAATTCAAAATCAAGTGAATAATTGATAATTCTTGTAGTATGAATTTAAGAGATAAAGCAAACATATTATATATCAAATATTACAATGTAAAGTAATTTTTTAAGATGGTGTGGATAATAGTAAAGGGTGTGTATCTTTATTTTATATCCTATATATAATAAAAGAATTTAGTCATTAACAAATATTTATTATGAAAAAAATGAGATGATAAATTATATAAACATTTTTTATGATTCGTTGAATAATATGACGTGTTTAAAATGAGAAGAGGTTAAAATTATTTAATCTAAGATAAAGTGTTTATACTTTTATGTCATAATATAAGGGATGATTTCCTCACCACATATCAGTGACATGTTTTGAAAAATAAATTCATTTTTAATGGAAAATGCCTTAAAAACATATAATACCATATATAATATGGGAATAAGAGTTTATTTTTTAATTATTCACACTAAGAATAATTAATATTTATTTTTTACCTAAAAAGTTTTAATATCTTAACATCATATTTTTAAAATAATATAGTGCTTAGGAGGATAGTGGGAGTACGTTCGAACATGGAGTAGCATAAAGTCACGAAATAAAATATTATACCAGTCTAATATTAAAATTATTTTACTTGATGACCTAAATAGTTTAGGATATGTGATGGGAAAATGTTAAATATTTTCATTTAGTTAATTTGAAATTTTAATTTCACTGTTTCCTAATAGGATATTACAGTTAAATTATAAATTTATTTATACTTAATATTTTAAAATTTCTAGTGTATGGTTGAGAAAATGTAAATAATTAAATATATTTACCATAACGGAATGAGAATCACATTATCCTAAATAATTTTAGGATGTATGGGTGAGTAATAATGTAAATATTTTCTTTATATAAATGATAAATTTTGATAGAAGAGGGTTCCTTGGATGATCATGTTAAAATTAGAAAAAATTTATAACTATACGAAATAATTTTACATCATAATATCTGAGGTTTTAAAGTTATGTAATTTTAATATATTCATGGACTTGAACATTAGAAATGTGATTCCAAAATCTCACCTTTATTAAAAAAATATTCATAGATGTTACACAGTGAAGAGTATAGTGGGATATTTTTATCATATGTTCACATAGAGATGTTGGAATAATTACATATAAATATAATGAGTTAATAAAACAAAAAAAATGAAACAAACATAGAGAAGATCAATAAGTCTATCATATATGATATGATATACATGGGCTTATGTAGGGTTTTTTAAATATTATTAAATTATTTTTAATAATATAAAATTTATCATAGAAAATAAATTCTCCATTTTATCCTTATTTCATGATAGTTTTATAAATGTATATATGGATATACATTTTAGGAGGTGTAATCATAATGGAACTCTCAAAGTAAGGCTTTGAGTCATCCCTAGTTGATGTTCATCAAATATAATTATAGGTTATGTAAAAATTTTAATTTTATCTTGAGTAAGATTCTTATATAAGATTTAAAATATTCATATGAGACACACACAAAAATTGTATGCTAGATGGCCCATTAAGTATACCACAAAGAGTGTACTACACTATGAATTTGGTATATTAGGGATGCGTGGATTATATAAGAGTCCATGTTACTAGAGGTTAGTGAGATTCCTATAATTATAACCATTATACTTTCATACCATGCTTAAAAAACTCAATGAGGATTAGCTAATTTGGGAGTGGTTGGGAATGATTCTAATCATGTCATTGATTGGACATATACCATAATCAGATTTCTCCAATCAAATGATTACTACAGCATATGGTCACTTAATTGAGATACTCTATGAGCTATAAAATAACACCACGATAGTACATATGATGTGATTTTCTAGTCAGGTGATGGACATGTGATGTGATAATCCATAAAGGTGAATAAAATGTGACATTTTCAATGAATTATTTAGTTTATACATAAGAAATTTATAATATATGAGTTGGATATATGGGATTGAAATACATTGTGTGTTATGGTCACTCAATGACTTAGAAAAATTAAAAATATGAGAATGTATCCTAGAATGTGATGTGACTAGTTAATATAGGTGTAGAGATACATGTGTTTGATAGAAATCATGCCAAATCTATTTTTTAGATGAAATAATTCATTTATAGAGGCCTATCTTTATTGTCATTTATTGATACGACGGTTCATATATTTTATCAATTGTACATGGTTGAGTAAAGTAAAATTTTGTGGTTGAATTAATGGGGATTTAATTTTACAGATATAGCTACTCTAAAAGTGTTTTGTGGTAAATATATAGGATTTATCTATAATTTTTCACATGGAATTTCTTATAATTAGATGCATGGTGAGGTGGATGACATCATTTTAAAATGTGTTTTTTAAAATATATAAATTTAGTTTTTTATGTGGTTTCATAAGTTATTATATCTGATATGGTATAAGGTTAATGGAACAAAGCCTATGTGTATTTAGTGAAAGTGGAAGATTTAAGGAGATTACATTCCTAAAATCCTTGCCTTGAAGATACGTTATTGATAATGAAGGGATTTGATGGAGACTAATAAAAATTATAAAATCAAGTAGAAGTGATTAAAACCCTTTTCTGAGGATCTACCATGGAATATAAATTAAAAGTGAAAAAAATACGGAAATGTGAATCTATTGTAAGTAAGAATATATTACACCATGGAGCATCAAAAACATCCAAAAACTCCATCACATGGTTCTGATAAAGATTACTATGTTGAAAAAGCATCCCACCACTATGATGTATCCATGGGAATAACTAAATCATCCCAAATTCTGACGGGATTCTCATTTTCTACAAGCTATGTTAGTAATTCTATATGAAAATGAGTAAATAAAAGCAAGAATCATATTCCTAGGAGTTATCTGTCATATTTCCACATGCACTATACTACCATCATATAGAAATGATTTATATAACATCCAATAATGCTCAAAATGTTTCATCCACATAAACTATTTTTTTTAAAATGTTTTTTTAAATGTCATGGATGGTTTATTAATTATATGATTTAATCACAAAATTTTTCAAATAAATATGAAACAGTTTCAATTAATAATAACGTACATGGGTGAATGTTTCAAATGTCTAGAACACCCAAAATAATATTCCAAATGCATAGTAAACATTTTTTTCATCAAATTTAATATACATCCCATTAATATATCTTAAATAAATAAGGATTTATGTCATATTTATTTCAATTTCCCAATTTCACTAAATCCTAATAAACTTTTTTCCATTTAAATTTAAATTTTATCATCTAATATAACTTGTGAATCCATATCCAAAAAACCTATTGGATATCTTTCAAAAAAATTATAAATACACCATTAACGTCACCTTATTTGACATCATATGTAATACCTTGTGAATACTCATTAAAAACAATTTTTTATTAAATCTAAAACACTATTAGGGTGTCTCTAAAAGTCATACTCAATCCCCATTTAGTCAACACAAAATAATTTACCCCATAGACTATTATAAAATTTCTAACAAATATTTATATTTAAATCTGTAATTTTAAGAAAATAAGGGCCTTCGGAAAAGTGTCAATGAAACTCAATCTATAAATGGATTTGTAATTATATATATAAAACACATGTATCACTATTCCAGTGTCCACTAGTATGCATTATATATAAAAATGAATTATACTATTTTCCCTTTTCCAAGTCATCAAGTGAATTTGGGATATTGATCATGTCAATATTATATATCCAACTCATTAGTTCTCGATTCTTATAGTATAGACTAATCTTATTAAAAAATACATCGCATTTCATTCATCTCTATGGACGATAACATTGTATTTCCTTTATATAGATAGATATACAATATCTAGGTGCGGCCTCAAACTCCAACAAACTATCTCAATTGAGTTCCCTGATTTAATTCTCAACATTAAAGGGGATAATTCTCGTCTTGTTTAACCTCATACCAAGGACATGATCAGCAGGATACCCAACCACCCCTGTATTACCTATGACAATGTGTAGACTTCTGTAAGTAGTTTATGAAGTATAAATGTTCTCATTATAGTTATATAACAAACCTTAGGTAGTGGGGACTCAAATATTATCCATTCACCCATAGTATAACAATGAAATCTATATAACACTGCATACGGGATACTTACTAGGTCATCAAACATGCACAAAGAATCATATTATTTGTATTGTTCCTCATTTGAATATTATATATATCTATATAAGAATCATACCCACACTAACCTTAACATTTTATGAAAAACTATAACACACCCTTATAAACATCAGTTAGAGATAAACTCAAAGGAATACTTTAAGAGGTCATTTATCATTTCACTTCACCAAATGTGTATCTATATAAACAATTATATATCTAATTATAAATAACAATAAAATAATGGTTCAATTAATTATGATACGTTTTTATAGTACTAAACTCTATAATAATATCTAACAAAACAACCATAATCACTATTTTTACATATCATATATGATAAACTGCAAGATCATCCTTATGTTTGATACACTTTCTGGATTTTATTAACACATTAAATCATATCTAATCCGATTCACATATCTATGTGACCATCTGATAAAACACTCTAAAAAACTATTAAGGGAGAAACATATATAAATAAATCTAGTTTGAATAATGGTGAGATTTAGGATTGATGTTGCTAACAGTTCAACTTGTTGAACATATTCAAACATCTTAACTTCACAACATCAAATGTTACAATGTAAACTTTTGTTTTCAATTTAAACCTCTTTCTAAGTTCATCATAGTCATCTTTGGAACCTAATTCTATCAAAAAAATCTTTAAAGTATGTAACTACGTACATTTTTTTATTTCATTCCTCCTGAAAACTTCTAGGATAAGGTGAAAATTAATTTCATATGGTAACTAAATGTTACTCCTAAATTTATGATTACATCTAAATCCTGAAAACATTTAGGATAAAGAGATAACACATAGTTATGGTAACTAATGTACCTCTTTATATTTTTCATTACACACATACCCTAAACTCTTTTAGGATATCAAGTGTAATTCACTATTTTATTTTGTCTAGTACAATCATCCAAGAAATAGGGTTTTTCATTTTTCTTCATAATTAAATGTAACCCTTTATATTTTTCTCTATCATCAAATATCATAAACATTTTATGATATTAAGTGTAAAACAAACATATTATTGGTGTTATCCTTTATCTGTTAATTTTGAACTTCTGATACTCCCATTATCCTTTTAAACACTTAAGAATCTCTTGCTGAGATACTGAAACCCTTTTGTGTTACAAAATAACATTTAATTATTTTTAGTAGGAATATTTAATAAATAAACTGTTATTTCCATATCATATATGATATTCTACGTGTTTGGAAGATTTTCATTTCAAATAATAATTTATTAAAATATACCACCAATGGGTTGTGGGAACACATTCCCACATATTTTTAGTAAAAATTTGGATAATCATTTTATTCTGTATAAACCCATTTATCTAAATATTTTTATAAAAATATATTTTGAAAATATTTGAATCATAAACCATGTCTATATAATTAAAATTTTCATATTTATTCACAAAAAATCTTTGTAATCAAACAACTTCTCTTATCACATAGGAAAAATGTGATGAAGATATACATTCTTTTCTTATATTAATTTGATCATGATAAAATCCTTTATATTAAAATCCAAAATGTAATAATTATTTAATAAATTTCATGAATATAAACTATAATCTCAAAAATGCATACTTTTATTTTAAACTCCTATATATTTACAACAATTTTTAAAATATACATTCGGAATTGCATACCATTCAAAAATGAAGTTTAATTTCTATAACATCCATAACTAATATAGAAATAAAATCAAGTTTCACAAACTCAATTAGGTTTATCTTGGATAGAAAAATTATATTGAAATATTACTATTACAATGAATATAATTTTCCTTAAGAACATTTCTTAAATCACTAATGATACTTGAGAAATTTTCATAATATTCTAGTATTAAGAGTTACTTTCATTATGATTATTCAAGTCGAGTATTAAATATAATGTTTTTCCTGATGATGGTGATAATCTTATCTATAATAAAATATTTTTTCAAATTAGTATCATGGATTATTAACATGTTAATAGAGACTTTCATTAAATTGTATCCCCCTAAAATGATGACCCCACTTAGGTTTCCATTATATCAATTATTGGGAAAAGATCTATATTTGACTAAGAAGTAATTCTAATTTGGTTTTTCTCTCTCTACTTATTTATTTAGGTAAGGAATCATCCTAATCATATCTTGTTTGAATATTCAATACTCGAGTAGAAAACTAATTTTCTAGTCCATCGTATAGATAAAATCCACTATATTCCTCTTGTAACCTAATCCCACTAGGTTCTCACAGTAAGTGTAACCCAAAACAACTGCAAAAAATGATAAAAAAAAGTACAATCCAAGGGAACCCATATTTGGCATTTTCTACCCATGTATGTTGAAGAGTCACTAATCCTTATTTTCTTTAGACAATGTAATCTATGGGCACCTAGATTTGGCATGGCCTACCCTGTTGGATGATCGATGTATTAACAAGTGATTCTTTTGAAGGAATATCACACTTAATATTTAAAGAGGGTTTTAATCACACCATCTTATCTCATGTTATTTCATTTTATATATGCATAATTCTAGTAATTTATTTTGAAAACATATTCCCTACATAAAACCAATATGTTTAAACCATATTCATGTATAGGACTTTACACAAACCAAATTTTTATTGTACTTTCCTAAAAAAAGAAGTTAAAAATATTCACGCACATCAATATGCATCACATGGATAAGATGTATACACTCTTCATGTAAAATCATAGATTTATACGAGATTGATAAAATCCTATTGAGTAATCCTAGGGTGATAGATAACCAATGTCATTCACCATCATAGAAAAGGTATAAGCCTCCAGGTTGGTAGGTAGTTTATCCCAAAGTCCCTCTAACTAGGGATAATTTACTCAAGAGAGAATCAAATTTATAATAACTCTAAAACCTAATATGAAAAAACCTATATTTGAAAAAAAAATTAATGTTCAGAAATTCAATGACCAACTGATGTTAATGTATATAAAAAACTAAATTCATTATCGATTTAGACATAACATGTAATGAAAATTTGTGTAATATAATCATTTTAACAAATAAACTAAATGACATAACATATTCACAGTCAAAAAAATGTACTAAATATAAATATATATGGGAATAACATTTAAAAAAATTAACTATTCAAATATTTAAACATGAGATAAATATTTAAGAACAATTAATAAATGAAATATAATTATAAACACTTCTATAATTTTTAGTTTTAACATTATGGACGTTCTGTAATTTTGAAAATAAAAATTTTACATTATTTTAACTATTATCTATTTCATATCTATTACCGCAAATTTGAATTTAAATTATTTAAATTCACAAAAATATGGATTATTTCTTATTTATCATTATATGACATTTCAATTTTTATATTTGTAATATTATATGAATTATGAACTATTTATAAAAAATTATATTATCTAAACATTTTACATAATAAAAATATCATATATTTATCATTATATAAACCTTAACCATATCAATTATCAAAACACTTTTGATTTGACTTAAATAATATCCAAATAAGTCCCATTTTTTATTTTGAACAATTCAAAATAATTAATGTTAAATATTTCATAATTTATATATTTTGACTTTATTTAATAATTAAAAACCCTTTATAAATCATCACTTATTATTTCTAAAAAACATTTTTTTTTTAGATCATAATTTATTCCATATAATTTGGTTAAAAGGTATTGCGAATGTTAGTTTTTAAAATTTGGGAATATAAATGTTTCATAAACATTGATTTTATTTAATTATAAACCATTCATAAATAATTAATTATTTTATGAATTCCATATAAATTAAATGTTCCCACAACACCTTATATAATGATATAAAAACCATTTATAATTTATTATGACAATTTTAGAATTTTAAAAAATTAAAATCATTTATTTTTACCCTTATGAAAATGGGTATTCTTGTATAAGGGTAAATCCTTTTACCCTTACATTGTTCATGAGGAATCCGTTATATAAAGGTAAGTCACTCTTACCTTAACATGGATTAAACATAATGTTTCTAGATAAATAAAATAAGAATATTACCTTTACATGGTTTATTCTACATAAGAGTGTAGATTAAATATCATTTACATGAATGCTTCATGTGCGGGAGGTCTAAAGTTTCCACTATGCAACCTTCAGGAACCACTACATAAGTATAGTGACTCTCTTAAGGGTGTGAACTTTACATTGCCCTTCATAAAAACTTTTCTAGGTTTATGAAACCTACTGTATAAGGGTAAGTTTTTGGTTACCATTACGTAAAACTTTTAAAAATTTCATAACCCATATTCGTAAACCATTTACCTTTATGATAGATTCTAAAACACTGGACTACCTTCACATGTAAGGGTAAGAAATATCATATCCTTACATAAAACCTTTACACAAACCATTTACATTAGGATTATAATAAAGACAACCTTTATATGAATCCTTCACATAAAGGTAATCCTTGGGTATCCTTTATTGTGTAAGTGTAATGTCTTGTTTATCCTTATATCAGTTGCGTAAGGTTAAGGCCATGGTTACCATTACCTAGACTAGCTACATAAGGGTAAACCCTTTTATAAATTATTGATAATCTTGAAAAGTGAGGTCGTTGTTTTTTTCTTGTTCATTTAAACTAATGATTTAATAAATATTAATGATATATCCCTCTAATACTAGTGAAGGGTATTGTTAGAGTTTAATGAAAAGTATCAGATCAAGTGGAAGATATTAAAACACTTTTTTGATGATAACTTATTCAATATAAATTAAAATTTTGTATAAAATATTTCAATAAATAACCCCAATAAAAAATAATACCATGAACCAAACAGTATCTACAACATCAAAAAACTCCATCACATGGGTTTCATAAAGATATTTGAGTGGAATAGACATCCAACCTATGTGGTGTATTTAAGGGATAAACTAAATCATCTGAAACATGGATGGGATTCACATTTCTTATATGGTATGCTAGTAACACTATTTTTAGTGGATAAAGTTGATGTAGAGTTCGGGTTCCTACTTTTCATTGGATGAATATCCACACACATCGCACTACCATCGCATGGATATGATTTATATAAAATTTGATCATTTTATAGAGGTTTTGTGTGCATAAAATCATATGTTAAAACAAATTTATAAATTTCATAGATGGTTCTTTCATTGTATGTTTTTAATCTTTATAATTTTCACATAAATATGAAATGATTTCATCAAATAAAATATTATGTGGGGGTATTTTGGGAGTCTTCCACACATGATATTATATACCCAAGGCATGAAAGTCATAATTTTATTACATGCTGATATAAATCCCATAATTATATCTTATATAAATATGTATTTATGAATCATGATGGATGTGGTTTAAATAGACCCCTAAATCCTTTTCATATCTCTGCATAGAAACATCCCTTTTCCATGGAGAATCAACTACCAGCTTTGCTGGTGCAAAAATATGATTCTTGTAGGGTCATTAATTTCTCACGCATGGAGGGACGGTAATAAAGATACTGATATCCTTGCCTCTTGGGTTTCATCCTCTATTCTTGTTTCTGTTTCCATTTTCTATGGTATGTTCTCCTTCCCCCATGATGGTACAATTTTTGTTACTAATGACCCTTTGGGTTTTCACTACTATAGACCCCCTTGAGTCATTAGATCCTTCCTAGCCCCAGTTTTTGGGTCTAGGTCCTCTTCCCTTAATAAAATTTTAATTTTGTTATTATATTTAGGAAAAATATCTTTCAACTTATGAATCCATAATGAAATTCCATATAATACATATCTACAAACCTATAATTAAATAGTTCATGAGAATAAGATGCTCCCAATGTATCCTTGAGAAAAGGAATAAGAGTATGGTGTCACAAAAACGTTATGATATGTATTATATGAATATCTTGACAATGTATTGGATCAAAATATGTAGTAATTCTTTTAGTAGTGTCCAAATGATTAGAGATAATGTTTTAATGATTCATCCAATGTAAGTTATAATTAAAGAACCATTCCAATAGATTTAACGTAAATTATTTTGTTGCATTAATTCATGTGATACAAAAAATGGAAGATGAATCAACTCATGTGTCATAAAAAAAGATTTCATGCATGTAATATTGAGTCGTATCCTTAAGTTATTTCTAAATCCAACTAACAAGTGATGGAAGGTGTGTGAACATGGATAATTCTAATCTGAAATCCCTTATAATTGGAATCTCTCTTTATCCTTCTTCATTGTTCTCAAGGAAATAACATGTCTTTGAGGTTGTATGAATCTCATATAAACATAAAAAGATTAATATAGTCTCATCGATACATCTTGATGTGGTATATCCTTTGACATCCACTATAGGTATCTTATTTAAACCAATTCATGTAATGATTCCAACTCTATTAACCCAAATCCATTATCTAATTTATTTCATTTTAATAAGATACATATGATTTCATACCAAAGGACATAAATTTTTTTGGCCTTGAATAATCAGTCTCAAACATAATATCCATTTTAATTTGGAATTAAAATTTAAAATAACACATAAAAAATAAAATGATCTATATCTCTGAAACTCATTTAAATATTTATTATTCATATTCTAGGGAAAAGAAAAAAATAAGGGTGAGATAAAATTCTCAGTAAAGGTCACATATAGGATAGTCTATCATGAATCAATAAATAATAATAAATGTGGAAAGGTAGATAATTGATCACTTATTCCATTTAATCAAAAACATGACTATCAAAATTGGATAAGCCGTAATCAATATAAGATGGTAAATAACTGAAAATGAATTTTGTTTAATCAATAAACTGATAATGAAATGCATCAAAATAGAATATCATTCTGAAAATATCATATATAATAATAATATCTCAATTTCTAAGGAATTAAATTCTTAATTATTAGATTTCATGATCTCTGGAATCATGATGCCTCTACTATCAAGGTGTTTCACAAGACATATTAAAATTATAGGTAAAAACCCATCTTATTAAGCCAACTAATTTGTCTTATAAGACCTATCTATGCATTTAGAGGATATTGATAAATGATCCCCATCAATATATAATTGTTAAAATCGTTTCTTATATATCAAATAAACAATTTAATTCATGGAAATATTATGTATCAATAAATTTCTGTATTAAGTAAGGAATACAGATTAACAATAATTTTCCCATTTAATCATATAACATTCAGAGGAAAATAACATATATATAAATTATATATGTTTTATGTAATAAATATTTACATGATAAATAATATGGACATGTCAATGAGATATAATTTCCAATGATGAAAATAAAGTGAATATTTCAAGGGAGAGTTAATGATTACAAAAAAATAATCAATAAAGAGAATGTAAATACTTTACCTAGTCAAATTGAACATAAACCATCCAAATAAATTATAATAATTGTATTGATACAACATTTCCCTACTGGATAATAATTAAAATAAAGTTTTTCTTCATTTATGGATAAAATACAACCAAAATTTCATTAAAAACATTCTTGATAAAAATAACCTTCTGCCTTGGAAAATAATTTTTAAAAAACTAAAAATTCATCAAAAATTTGGTAAATAATTTTCATTGAAATTAAAATTTATAAATTATAAATTATCCCCTAAAATATTGATTGTTCATGATTTCATGAATTTCCATATAGGCCATACATGTTAAACAAATACTTTTTCACATTTTCGATAGAATCCAAATTGGCCTTATTTGGAAAACAAAATGAATATTACTTTAAAAAAATTAAAAATTTAAAAATTGGAAAAAAACACATTTTTTTTAATCATTTCAATAATCTAAAATAATTTTCAATACATTTTTATAAAGTATGGTTTTATAAGAAAAATAATTTTCAACCAAAGAGATAAATGATATCGTATTTTATTAAAAATATATTATCCATCATTTAATGTGATAAGCTGAGAAATTTGGTACTACTAATTTAAAACACCATGAATAACCAAGAGAGAGTAAAACTAAATAGTTATATTAGATAATGATAAAATAATTTCCTTTAATGGAAGGCATGTATAAACAAACTTAATTAAAATGAGATTTGGAAATAAACACTTACAAATAACTTAATGTCAAAGTGAGAATTAATCAATGAATAGATAATGTGTAAAAAATTAAATCCACATAAAATATTTCAAATAAAATATAAAATTTTCCAAAGTATTTACATCCATTATAATATAATTTCAGATACAATGATGAAATAATATAACCTAGTGAAAATAAATTGAGATATGAAATTCTTTACTACATGGTAATTTCTGATTCAAATACCCTTAGATGAAATAATTAAAATTAAAACGTCATATACCATGAATTAATAAAATTTTGTGATTTTACATGAAAAAGGGGTAGTATATACACCACATAATATGAATTAGGTTCATGAAATTATAATATTCCACAATGAAAGGAAATTGAGGTAAAGTCTATTACCTCGTTCTTGCCATTAGTTGAATATAATTTAACGTATTGTATAGTGTTTTTCAAAATGCTATTAATATATAACATCACCATACACATATTTATAAAATCATATATGATACTATTATAACATTTTACCACCCATTTATTAATAATATTTCATTACTTTCATTTGTTGGCGCATTAATTGCCTTGTTTTCTCATACATGTTTTATCATGAACATTACAATTATTTTATATAGAATGTAAATACATCATATAAAAATGATAATAATGTTATATATATTATATTTAATTAGTAGATAAATTATTAAAACCATTCTTAGAGTTTGGGCATAGAAAATGAATCTCATCACTTTGTGGAGACAGTGGGTCCTACGTATGCACAATCGAACATATCATTTCTTCAATGGGTGAATGGAGATGGAATTTTATGATGTATTAATTTTATATAATTTATATTGTTTAATATATATCACATATATTAATTAATTTTATTATTATTACTTTTCATGTATATTTTAAGTGAAAAAAAAATCATATATCTTGGCGAGGTAGTAGTCTGTCATGCACACGGACATAGTTGGAATATTTTAAATGGAAAGGATAATAAGAGGATAAATGTGATATTGAAATTAAATACATATAAAAATATAATTAATATAATATAAATTTTTTAAATCCATTATTATATCCATCCAAAAAAGGTAGTGATGGAAAATGAATTGCATCTGTCTGCAAGGTGGTAATCCATCGTCCACACAAGGGACGAATTTATTTCCCATTTGATTTAAGAGGAAATGGATATAGCTTATTAACTTCATGTAATAACAACTAAAAACATTTAATATAATTATTTTATTATATAATAATATTTAACATTATTTTAAGAAGGTAAAGCATTAAAAAAATACTTGTTTAAAACGTTACCTCTTCTTCAGGTAACTTCATTTGGGTTGCACCAAAAGCCTTCTTGGGTTGGAATTATGATAAAAAAATCATATATGATGTTTATAGGGGATTAAAGAACCTCTTTTATGGGTATTTTCTGAAAAAAAGGATTTAAAATTGTGAATAGGGGAGGAGAGGGGTTTCTTTTAATAAGTGGGGGAGAGGACAGACATGGAAGTTTTTAGAAGTATCATTTACAACCATTTTTTATAACGAAATAATCCTCCAAAATGGTTCATTATATACCCTTATAGGTGAAAATTCCTATATATGGCTAAAAAGGGGGTGTTGTATAAAAATTAGGTGATTTTAGCGCTTATCCTTTTAGTTTAACCCCTCGATAAATCATTTTTTACCAAAACTAAGGTAATTGATTTTTACTTCATTTACTATTCATAATGGTAAAAAATAAAGCTAAAATTATTATACAATATAAATTATTTCTATTAAAAATATTTAATATTTTTTCTCAAATTCAATTAATAGATGTGGAATAATTAAATTGAAAATTTTACCCACAAACGCAACGAAATGGCGGGTTTCCAAAGAGAAAATTCTCATTAGTATAAAAGGTTTTAATATCAAAATTAAATATGAAATTTATTACACTAACCTAAATTGAATTTATTATATAAAAATTAAACTAGTTTTATATTAAATCCAATTTGAAATATAAATTAACTCTATTAATCATTTAAAATAAAATGTAATTTTTAATAAAAATAGTATTTTTTAAAATTCATTGAAAAATGAAACATTTTAGAAAAATCCCAAAACTTAATCTTAAGATAAATTTGATATGATTATTTCAAAAATAAATTTCATTTTATAAAATATATTTTCTAAAATTGGTAAAAAATAAATTTAAATTTTGTCTGAAAATTGTGACTAAACCACCTTTTAAAAAAATATAGTTTTTTAGAGAACATTACTTTATTCTTCCAAATAATTCTTATTTTATTTCTAATCAGTAGATAAGCATATTTTTTATAAATTAGTTTTTATAATTCATATCCTCCAACTTAATTTCTAGGTTATAATTTTTATGTTCAAATAATATTTTAATAAATTATTTTCATATAAACTCGATGTTAACTACATCACAGGCTATCAAAGAGATTGAATTTATTTAAAATTAAATAAATATTTATGTACTGGAGTGTCACATTATTCTTTAATAAAAAAATTCTTTGTAAAAAATTCATGCATATTACCTTCTAAATAGATTAGGGAAATTATTCTTCACAACATCATCTGGTTCCCATGTTTCTTCATCCATTTTTTTATTTCTCCAAAGTACATGAACCAGTCAAGTCATCCTATTCTATAATAATTTCTATCTACTATCAAGAATATATATTGGGTCTTCATAGTAAGATAGATCAACTTCTAATTTTATTTCATTATAGGTGAGAACATGCATTGGGTCTAGCATTTACTTCCTTAATATCAAATTAAGGAACACATCATGTACTTTTGAGAGACTTAGTGGCATCTCCAAATGATAAAAAAATACAACTAATTGAAGAATTTAAAATGGTCTAATGTATCTAGGTGTTGTTTTCCATTTCCTACCAAATATTATGACATCCTTCCTTATACATACCCTCAATAAAACATGATCTCCCCCTTGGAATTCCAAATCCTTCCTCTAATTTTTAACGATACTATTTTTACAACATTGACCTACATTAATATGAACCTAAATAGACTTTACCATTATTGTTGTCTCTACCACATGTTTTGTCCCTACAAGTTTCCTTTCACCAACATCATCCCAAAAAGATTTTTCACAATATCGCTTTCGATATAATGCTTCATACAAATCCATTTGAATAAATTAAAAGAAACTATTGTTATAGAAAAACTCTACTAAATGTAAATACTAATCTCACATAAATTGAATGTCATATAAGAATGACCTAAACATGTATTCCATTATTTGAATAGTCCTTTAACACAGTCCAACAATTTGACGATGGTTGGAAGTGATCAAATGAAACTCAATATTAATATCCTTTTGAATACTCTTCTAAAATTTTGATGTGGAATAGAGATCACAATCAAACATGATCAATATAGGTGTTTTGTGAAGTATTATAACTTCATTAATACAGATCCTTACAAGATTTTAAATAGATAAATCTTATCTTATAGAAAGTAAATGGGCATAATTGGTTAGGTGATAAAAAATAACCCATATTGCATCATTCTTCTTAAGATTATTTGGTATTACATTGAAATATTCTATAGTAATGTCATCCCATTTCCAAATAGGGATAGGAATAGAATGTATAAATTCTAAGGGATGCCATATTTATCCTTGACCTATTAACAAAATAAGAATCTAAATAAATAGTTAATAGTTTCCCGCATCATGTTATCCTAAAAAAATGTTCCCTCAAACCCTTATACATGTTATTTCTATTAGGGTGTATATAATAGTTAAATCTATGAGTTTCATCAGCTAATTTCCATTTTATATCTCGAATATGAGGAACACTTAATCTTTTTTTCAAATTTTAGAACACCATATTCACAAATGAATTCTTCTAATTTTCCATCATTCATAGCTATAATTTTTTTCTAATATTTATCATAGTTAGATCAATAAATTTTTATATTTTCAGATAAATTTGGTTTCACAATTATTCGGAAAACTATTTATATACATACTTCCTAACTAATTCATATATCCATCTTTACTAAATCCATGAACATATGATACCTCCCAATCCTCATTTGGGTCAAAATTCCCTGATCTTTCCTACTCAATGTATATGCAGTCTTATTTTCTCTATTTGGGTTATAGTATATCATGAAATCATAATACAAGAGTATAACAATCCTTCAAATTTGTCTCATATAGATATTTTTTTATGAAAATATTTATTTTACTCTTTTATGATATTTTTATATCTAACAAAATTTATCATTGTGATAATGTCTCTATATCTTAAAATAAAATATTACAACTATAAACTCTAGATCACGAGTTAGACAGTTTTGTTCATGAATCTTCAACTACCTTGATTGAAATCCCTTAACATTCTAATTTTCCATTACGATACAACCAAGTCCCTTCTTCAATTTGTCACTATATATCATAAACACATCATTTCTAGTTGGTAGAATAAAAATAGGATTATTGAACAATATCCTCTTTTGTCTATAAATACATTCTTCACATTCCATTTTCTAAATTAACGTATCCCTTTTATGTTTACTCTTGACTAGTGTAATAGTTAATCTGGAAACATTCGGGATGAATCACTGATAATAACCTAACAATTTTTTTGAGACTAAATACCTCAATTGTTTTCATTAGTGTATTTTATTCATTGAATTGCATTATATTTTTATGATCTATTGAGGTTTTATTAATAGAGACAATATAGACCAAAAAAAAACTTTTTAAATAAATAAATTTCACTCAAAAAATTTACCATATATCTCTTTCATTATAATATTCACAAGAATGATCCACAAGTGATTCTCATAGTCCTTGTAGGTTTAGGAATACACCAATACATCATCAATGAATACCATGAAAAATCATTAAGATATTTATTGAGTACTCTATTCATTATATCTATAAAAAATAGAGTTTGAGTTAGTCAATCCAGTTGTAATTACTTTAAACCCTTAATGGTATACCTTCTTCATGATTTATTCCTTATTTATGGAAAATTGATGGTACCAAAAATAGAGGTCAATCTATGAAAAATTTAGGGCTCAATGACTTTGAAAAAATGAAATCATCAAAGTTATGAATATGATACTTTTTAACATAATATCATTTATTTCCCTATAATCATTGAATATCCTCATAGATCCATCATTATTCTTAACAAAGAGAACATGGGATCCACATGGTAGAATACTAGGGGAATAATACTTTATCACACATCTCCTCTAGATGATTCTTCAAATACACTAATTCCACAGTGGAAATTTTATACGGATTATTTCATATTAGTATTGCATAAAATATTTAATTAGTAAGGACCCAACTTCATGATCTATGGGGTTTCTAAATAATTATTCCTTAAATACATCAATGTATTCTTCTACAATAGGTACATACAAAATTTAAAGATTACACTATCCACCTATAGATTATTTCTTTAATTATTCACCAAGAATCTCATTTAGAAGAGCCACTGTAGGAGGATCTAGACATTTTTAGATGATTATGTCTCTACTCTAAAGATATTGAATTCTACATCTTCATCATGAATCTTAATTTCATTTTTCATAAAATAAATTTTTTCCCCATATTTTAAAATTCATTATATACATAGAATTATATCAAATTCAAATATCTGTATGAAAACAATGTTAGAAAATAAATCATGTTTATATGTCATAATGGAGACTTCCTTAAAAATAATTATAGTAGTGAGGCTTCCACTTTGAGTTTACACTAAAAACTCCCTTCTTAAAGTGATAGGGAAATATCAAATTTTCTTAGAAAACATGGAAGATATAGAAGAGTGTGAAGATACATGATAAAATAAAGAATTAACTAAATTTTGTGATAGTATTAAAGTACATTATACCATATATTCAAGAACTTCAAACTCATCTGTTGTGATTTCATAATAATTTCCTTCTCCCCTTGGCCTCTTTTTTTTAAAGATTCCCTTAACTCTTGGATAATTAATTTGAGTAGTGTCTCAACTCCCAACTATTAAAACACTGAATAAAATTGTTTCATTTCTTCATTTATTATTATTTCTCCTGATAAACCTTATCTCCACACATAAAAAAATATCCCAAGAACTTTAAGAATTTCCCAGGATGATTATTTCCACAATTCTCACAATAGGGAAATTATTTAATTGTCTTATTCTTACTTGATGTTTTCCTATGTTCTGTATGGTCATTCAACCACTTATTTTCTTTATTTAACTAAAACTTGTAGGATATATAAAATTGATTCTCCATTTTAATGGAATATAAAACTATTTCATCATTTAAAGAAACAATTTCATAGGTCATCTCCCTTAAGATACTTGGATAAATCCCTTCAATAAAATACATGTTATATTATATTATTAGTATGTCATTATCAATATTGACCACAAGTATTGATACACTTATTCCTTAAAAGCACCATTTCTAAATAATGGAATATATTATATTATACCATAAAATTATGAATGTTGAATCATAATTTATAATTATAAATATGGTGTAACAGAAGACATAAATTAAAAAATGTATGCATTTTTAGTCTCTAAAGTATAAACTTAGTTTTTTGGGGATATCATTATTTTCAAAACAAATTATAATGTTTTATAAATAAAATATGAATTATCCTAAGAATATCCCATGGTAGTGTTAAACCAGGTGTTTGTTAATGAAATTTTTCATGAATCGATCATTGATCCGGTTAAGTCCAATACACCATTTTTAGAAATATTACCACTAGGTACAGTTGTTCTTGAACCATGTCTACTTGTAATATCTAGATAGGGATTTATTTATAAGAAAAAAGCATTTAATATCTTCCCTACCAAAACATTAGGAAGTTATTATATACATATCCTCAAATTCTATTGTAGGGTTATATTCCCTAATATATTTCTTCCTTATTCAATTTCCCAAGGTTTCTAATAAACTACCTCTAATACCAACTCTAATGACCCCGACATCAGTAACATGGTGCTAGTGTCAACATTATTACATTGACATAATATAAAATAAATCACATACCAAAGGTATGAATAGTTTAAAATTATTTAATATATAGATAAATACATAATACCCATATTATATTGGATATAAAAATAAAACATAAAACAAAATAAAACAAATTTATTTTTATCCTTGAAACTCATTCAAGTATTTATTTTTCATATCTTATGGAATGGAAACAAAATAAGAGTGAGCTAAAATTCTAATTAAAGATTATATACAATATAGAAAATCATGAATCAATAAATTATAATCAATATGGAAAGTCAAATAATAGATTACACATTCAATTTAATAAATAACTTGATTATCATAATTGGGTAGGTCATAATTAATAAGATAAGGTAAATAACTAAAAACACGTGTCATTTAATCAATAAATTGAGAATGAAATGAATCGAGAGATAATATCATTATGAAAATCTCGTGGATAATAGTAATAATTGAATTATCAAGGAAGTCAATTCTTAATAATTAGATATTGTAATATCAGGCATCTTGATACCACTACTATCAATAACTTTAAAAGATATTATAAAACTACAGGTAAAAATCCATCTAATTTGGCCAACTCATTTGTCTCATGAGACCTATAAAATCATCAAGGGGCTATCTATAAATAAGAACCACCCATGTCATCTTGTATAAATAATTAATAATATATTAAATAATTTATTTAATTCATGAACAATATTCCTTTTCAATAAATTTATGTACTGAGTAAGGACTATATATTAACAATAATTTCACCATTAAATCAAATATCTTTAAAATTAAAATACCATATATAGAAATTAAATATGTTTTAAGTAATAAATATATCCATAATAAATAATATGTATATTTAATTTAAATATATTTTCCAATGATAACAATAAAGTGAATATTTTAAATGAAAGTAAATGATTACAAAAAATTATCAAGAAAGTGAATTTTAATACTTTACCATGTCAAAATTATCATAAACCATTAAAAACAATAATAATAAATCTATCAATAAAACATATCCCCAATGGATCATAAGTACAATAAATGGTTTATGTTGTTGATGAGTTGAAATATAATAAAATGTCATTAAAAACATTTTGAAGGAATACAAACTTTTCAATTTGAAAAAAAATTAAAATATAAGATAAAAAATTGAAAATAGTTTCATTTTAAAATTGATTTTGAAAATTATATAATATTTTTTAAAACACTAAGTGCATATTATAGTGGTAAATTTCTTATATGCCATTAACATTAAAAGAACTATTTTTTCACATTTTTAGTAAAATCAAAACGATCCAAGTTTGGAAATATCTATAAAGATTCCTTTCAAAAAAATTTTAAAAACACAATCATGGGTAAAAATGTATTTAATAAATATATTTTCGAATGTTAAAAAATTGAATACATTTTTTTAAAATATGATTTTGGAAGAAAAATAATTTTCGACCAAAAAGAGAAATGGTTTCAAATTTTATTACAAAAAATTCTAAATCATTTTAATTATGAAATAGTAGAAAATTGTATTGTTATATAAAAACATCATGAAAAAACAAAGGAGAATAAAATTGAATATATTCATTAGAAAATGATAAAATAATTCCCCTAAATATAAATTAAATTATAAACAATTCCGAATAAAATGAAATAGTAAAATAAACCCTTAAAAGATCATAATGTTGAAGTGGTAATTAATCAATAAATCAATTATGTGTATAAATTTTAAATGAAAATTAAACAAATGTATATAGAACATAAGATATTAAAAATTATTTACAGACCTAATATTATAATGTTCAATACAATGAATAAGTAACATAACCCAGGGAAAATAAATTGAGTTTTGAAATTCTTTTCCACTAGGTAATTTTCAAGTAAAATCCCATTAGATTAAAAAAATTCAGATTAAAAATTAATATACGAAGAATTATAAATTATAAATAAAATTACATGAAAACGGAGTATTATGTACACCATATAAAATAAATTCTGTGTATAATATTAAAATATGCCTCAATAAAGGGAAATTTAGATGAAGTCACTTATATCTTGATTTCAATTGGTTTAAAGTGGTTTAAACTCATTTAAAATGGTTTTAATAATGTTATTAATTTTTAATAGAACTGTATTCATATTTATAAAATCATATATGTTCCAATTAAAGCATTTTAAAACTAGTTTGTTTATAATATTTCATTATTTTCATTACTTTGGGTGTTAATTTCCTCGTATTCTCTTGCATATTTTGTCATCAAGTTCTAGTTCTTGTACATATGATAAAAATACATCATGCCAAAAATTAAAATAATTTTACTAAAATCACATTTCCTCATTTTATGTATTATTATGACTATTACTAATAGTTGGTCATGGAACATGAATTGCATCGCTTCTCGGAGATGGTTTGTTATATGTACGCATGAGCGATGATATAATTCCTCTAACATGTGAATGGGTAATGAAGTTTTTGATATATTAAAATTACATAATTTATATCATGTCATATATGTCACATATGTTCCTTAAATTTATCCTTATTACCTTCCATGTAGATTTTAAGTGAAAAAAAAATCATATCACTTTTCATGTTAGTAGTCCTCAATACACACATGGGACATTATCATATTTTAAATGGAATGGAATATTAGAAGTTATATGTAATATTAAAATTTCATAAGTATAATAATATCTTAAATAACATATAAATTTGTTAAATGTATCATTATATTCATCCTGAAAAGGTTGTGATGGAAAAATAATTACATCGGTTCGTGAGGCAGTAGTTCTTCGTACACACGATCAATGATTTTGTTCAGCATTTGATAGAAGATAATGTGTATATAGGTTATTCCTTTAATATAATAAAATATTAGTATATTTAAGTTATGTAAATTATTATATGAGTATGGATTAATAATATTTTAAGTATATGGAGGAAGAAAAAAAAATAAAAAACACTCATTAAAGAATTTTGCCTCTTCTTTAGAGAGCTTCTTTTGGTTTGAACCAAAATCCTTAATAGGTTTGATTTCTAATTGAATCAAAGGTTATTAGATGTGATGAGGGGAATAATTAATTTATATTTTCCAGTGATTTTTGAACTAAATAGAATTGGATATAGCTACCCTATCCCATTACACATTTTGTTAAATGATTTTAAGCACAATTAACCATCAAATACAAACCAAGGTTCGTAAAGTCTAGTGTCTTTGGATGATTAGGTATATAATTAGAAAGCATGAAACCAAAATGAAAAAATATTTTAATTAATATCTATAATTATCTCCTAACTTATTTTTATTACTTACATATATATTGGATAACCTGCGAAATAAATGAATAAAGGGATGAGCTAAAAATCCTAGTGAGGGAATAAATAAATGAATAAAACATTGTACCTGGGTTATAAGGAATAACATGATGACACAAAACGTAATAGAACATAAAGAAACATATGGAATTATAACATGGTATCATTTAATCATAGAAACATAAAAAAAATTCAGAAACATATAACATGACAAAAACATGAGTCAATACTAACTGTTAAGACTATATCACATGGTGGAAAAAGTCTCAAAAAGGAAACAGGTTTACCCATATCTCAACATGATATCTCAGTAGACTAAAAATCAACTGAATTAATTGGATATATATCTAGGTGATTCCATCATAACATGTTCACACATTATGTTCCACGTAAATAATCAACCATAGGGAATAAATGTATCAGTTTCCCATGGAAATAAATGGGTATTGTAATCATATCCCAAGGCATAACCAAAAGTCATATCATAATGGAATCCGAGAAAGCATATATTCAATAAATTATTTTCTATTTATAATAGGAAATAATAATATATCATGATAATATATTACCAACTAAAGTGAATACATGTACAAATAGTATTTAAGAAACTTTAAGAATGATCCACTTTTGTGTAGTTTAAGGGAAAATATTAAAGATAATTTAAAGTGGAAAAAAGAATAATTGTTTGAATAAAACTAGAAATGATCTAGGATATTTTTTCCTGATAATAATATTTATTTTATAAAAAAATTGGTTTGAAAATATTATGGAGTGTACTTTAAAAGTGGTAAAAATATGTGGAAGTTCCCTTTAATCGGGCTTGATTATGGGGAGGAATTGAAAAGGGAACCTTATAAAACATGTATTTCCCCATAAAATATGGAATAATAGATATAGGTAAAAATATTTGAGAATAAACAAATCATTTAGAAGGAGAAACTAGGAATAATCAACAATTAAATTGTGGTAAAGAGAGAGAAATTGTATCCCAAAGGTAATTTGAAGGTTCAGTGAGATTCACTTACCTTATGTCCAAAAGTGTTATTCACATTCACTTAATGTCCTATATAATAATATTATATCCATTAATAAAATAATTCATAACATCTTAAACATATATTTCAATTAATATAATTTTATTAGGATCATTTATGGGCATTTTTTTAGTTATAATGTTTAATTTTTTCATTCTAGGTGTTTTATTTTCATGGATTATATGATCGGTTCCCTTGAGTTTAAATTTGTGGGATCTTTTCAAATGAATGAAAATATAAAAAAGTATATTTCTATAATATTAATTCACCTATAAAATTTAAAATAGTCCTATAAATTATTTTTTTCAAGATATGAGAATGATTCATTAAACAAAAATTTAATGATGAACGTTAGTTTACTTTTGTGTATTTTCGATTATCACAGACTAATTTTGTTTTATTATTTAATATTATGTATATATAATATTTTCATAACATAAAAAAGTTTTAATATACATTTTAAAATATATTTTAACCATTATTACTATTTGACGACCATTCAGGAAGGTAGTAATGGAAAACGAAAAATCATCATCCATGAAGGTGGTGAATCGACCCATCACATATGATGTTTTCATTTTTAAGTTAAAAATATAAGAGAGGATATTTGATGATGGATATACCATTAAAATAATGAAATTACAGTATATTTATTATAGTTAATTTATCATATTACTTTTTATAGGGGATTAAATAATGAGGGAGAATAAATAAATAATTTAAAAGATAATGATGGAAAATTTTAACTCTTGAATATCATCTCCTATATATCCTCTTTAAGGAACTTGGAAATGGTTTTTTGGTGATTCAAAAAATACCAGGATGTGTGGAAGTTTTTTAGGTGGGTAATTTCACATAATATGAGAAAGATCCAAAGTTTATAAGGTGTCGGGATAATAGGTTGTGATGGGTGGTTTATATAGTGGGATAAGAGGGGTGTTTTTTATTATTTTATTCATTGGACTATTATTTTGGATAAATATTATCAATTGTGTTTATTCTTGTGACTATGTAAAATAACTAGTGTATGTGATTTTGTAATAATGTGAAAATGGGTGAGGGTACTTCTCCTTCATTGCTTCCTCTGGTTCCCTTGTTTCTTCTTCATACTTATGGTTCCTACAATGTACTTTGATCAAGGGTGTAGACTTTTCAAGTACAACTTTATCTCTATGGTCCAAGATCTTCACCATCTACTCTACATATGAGAATTAATTCTCTAATATTACAACCTATAGATTTAGTACATGTGAGGAATATATTATGCACTTACTCAAGAGAGATACAGGGAATACATCATGTGTATAATACATGGTAGGTGTAAGTGATAGTTGATATGCCAGAACACTAACAAAATAAAGAATCTCAAAGGGGATGATGTACCTAGAACCCTGCTTTCCTTTCTTCCCAAATCTCATTATCCTATTCAACAGTGATATATGGATGAATACCATCTCTCCAACCTCAAACTCTAGGTCCCATTGAATATTTTATGCATAGAACTTCTATCAACTTTGGGATAAATTGATATGTTGTTGATTGGATTTCACATTTTCTACTATTTCATTGAACATTTCTAGTCTTATCACCTTATGTTCAGAGACATCATCACAGCAGTCTAGTGTTATGAATATTTTACCATAAAGGGCTTCATATTGAGCCATTTGGATTCTTGAGTGAAGACTATTATTGTATGAGAACTAAAAAAGAAGAAAATGTTGTCTCATCCTCCTTTGAAGTCCATAGAACATGATCTCAACACGTATTCCAGTGTATTCATAGTCCACTCATATTCACCATCATTTTGAGGAATATAGGCGATACTTAATTTCATATCAGTGTTTAGATAACGTTGGATACTTTTCCAAAACATGGAGGTAAATCTTGGATCTCAATCGGATACAATTGAAAGTTGTACTCTATATAGCCTCATGGATTATTTGATGTATATCTATGAAAGTTGGTTGATTGAGAAGTCCTCTCAAATTTCGATAAAGTGAACCGTCTTTTTAAGATGATCCACAACAACCCATATATCATTTTTTCCTACAGATTTCTTGGGAAGTTCAAGGACAAAGTCCATAGTGATTTCTTCCATTTTCAAGTTGGTATGGGTAACGGTTTCATTGTCCCCTTAGACTTTTAAATTCATCCTTCGCATTCTAAAATACCTGGCATTTTTTATGTATATTCAGCTATCTCTATCTTCATATTTTCCCACTAATAGTTCTCTTGGAGATATCACTTCATTTTTTCTCCCTATGTGAATAGAGAAGGTTGTTCTATTTTTATCATTCAGAATTTATCTGTAGATATTATGGTACACAGAGTATTAACCCAAATATTATGACACATTCTTCATCAATTTTGAACTCTGAGGATTTCCCATTTTCGATAAATTCCACGTTTTTAGGAATTTACCCATCATTTCTTTGGGAATCCTTTATTCTCTCCATAAGGGATGGTTGAGAAATCATTTGATAAAGGATTGATGATGTTCCATCATTAATGATTCCCATGTCTATCCTCTCCAAATCTAAGAATATTAGATCCATAAAAACTATCATCATTGATCATGTTGTAGGATCCTTTCTACTTAGATCATATGCCATTTTATTTGCTTTATTGAATGGTAGTGGATTGAGTATTTTAAAATCCTTGATGAGCTCTAACAAAATTCACTAGTGCATATTAAGATCCTTTTGTGTGAATATATATTTTAGGATATTATGAGTAGTATATGTCTCACACTTCACCACATATACATATTTCCAGTAGATTTTAAACATGAAGATCACACCTGCCAACTCCAGATCATGTATGGGATTGTTTTTCTAATTAATTTTTCACTTTCATGAGGTATAGGAAATCAATTTATAATTTTTATTCAATACACAGCCTAAGACCTTATTTTAAGCATTTTTGTATACAATAAATTTTTTATCACTTTTTGGAAGTGTGAGTACTGATTTAATGATAATCCTCTTTATCAAATATTTAAATGAGTCTTCACATTCACTAGTCCAGACAAAATTTATTCCCTTATGAGTCAAATTTGTTAATAGGTTTGAAAATCACGATAAGTTCTTCCCAAATCATCAGAAATACCCAGCTAGACAAAGGAAACTATAGATCTCTATTATATATATTTTCCTTAACCACTCTTCAATTGCCTCTATCTATGAAGGGTCTACAGATATTAGTTTTCTTATGATAACATTCCCCATGAATGATACTTTGTCTATCTAAAACCCCTGTTTACTAAACATTTCATTGAGTGTATCCCTTTTTAATATATTTATAATAATATTTAAATACTCCCCATGTTCTTCCTTTCTCTTGTAATTCTTGGGAATAACTTCCTTATTCACCTTTAATTAGTGATATCCCAAAAAAACGCCCGTGTTATAGAAATACATGGACCTCGTGTAGTTGATTGAACAATTCATATATCAGTGGAATTAGATACTCATTCTTTATTCTGATTTTTTTGAGATTGTGATAATCAATTCATAGGTTCATCGATCCATCCTTCTTGATTATGAAGAGGACCGGAATTCCCCATGGTGAAGCACCCAGGTGTACATAACCCCTGTCCAGATTCTATGTTAATTTCTTCTTCGGTTCATCCAACTCAATGGTATCTATTATATAAGTTCTATCATATATAACTAGAGATCTAGGAATAAGTTAAATTGATAACTCAAACTCTCAGTCAAGAGGAAGAATAATAAATTATTTGAGGAACACATCAGTCTATTCCATCATAATTATCTTATGTTGGATCATGATCTACTCCTTCATCTTAATCATTTGATCAATATATGGATGCTTATAGTCAATAATATCTACACTTGACATAACGATTCTAAAATAAATTCATCCTCATCCTTAAATTTTTACAAAATTATGGGATTCCTTTGTATGTGAAGTGTGATCTTCCTTTCTCGATAGTTTATGTTGGATTTATATAAATATATCCAATTAATACCCAATATACCATGAAACTCCACCTAAGGAAGTATATAAACTTTTATTAGGAGTTTCAGTCCACAAATGTTTACTGAAGGGGAATAATGTACTTTCAATGAAAAAATTACCCCATTTTCAATTCTAATAAATAACTCAACCTACTTATTTTGAGATGGTATTTGAATAGTTATAATAAATATTCAATATTTGAAATAATGTATAGATCCAGAATAAAATAATACATTTTTTATTATTGCATGAATAACCATTATACCTATCACCACATCATTATTGGGATCTACCTCAGTGGTAGTGATATTATATGCACTTCTTTGCTACATTTTAGGTTTTTTTATTACCTATAACAACCCTTGTCTTAGGGTATTAGCTTTCATAATTCCAATGTACCTTGTAGTCGAAACACTAAACTATATTCTAATTGTTGATCTAATCCTTTCTTTATTCCTCCAAATTTGTGGGATTCTTTATATACAATCAAAAATTATTAGCCAGATTCCCCCTACCATCTATAATTGAAGTATCTCCTTATTTTTCTAAGTCATTTTCCATGATTCTTCTTCAAAAACTATAGACATGTGTGATATTGGGTTTTCTTTCTATAATGGGATTTATTTATTGATCCTCTCATATTAAACACCATTTTAAACTTTTTATATATGGGCCCAAGAGACCACTAAGAGTTGCCAACATCTATTTTAACCTCAAATCCATAACATACAATTTCTTTATAACTGTCCAAGTCTTGAATCTTTGAGTCTTTTCATAGAATAAGATTTAGTACACTAAAGAAGTGATCCAATTTTCTTTTGGTGTTCATGATAAAACTCAAGTAATATCCTGAAATCCTTGTAAATTTTTCCTTTTATACTCTAATATAATCAAATTTCTTTTTCTTCACTCAAAGGAATTACCTTTCTATATATAGACTAAGAGTTATAGGAAAATATTTATTAAAAAATATTTTCTGGAATGCATCCCAATACATGGAATCAATTTCTTCATTGGACTTGGTTTTTTATCAGTGTCCACCACTGATCATCTTACCCATAAAAATGATAGAAATCCATCATGACTTTATCCTCTCCTGATCACTGGAGGACATAGAATATCTTCTAAATGGAGTTAATGAAATTTTCTATGATAAAAGGATTCGAATATCCACTATATATTGGAAGCCTTTTAACAAAATTGATTCTACTGCAACATGTTCTTTCTTATGAGAATGAAGGATTTAAACACAATTTAATTTATTATTCATAACTTGAACCAATTGTACTAGTATTATCATGAATTTTGTATCCCTTTTTTCCATCGTATTTGTCATTTCATTATTCAAATCATTACATTTCCAGTCACATTGATTCTTGGCATGAGTTATCATATTTATATCCATTAACTTAGAAAAAAAAGAACAGTTATAGGGGCTTGAACACTTAACTAATAATAATATAAAAAACAAAACATTAAATATATAAGGATAAACTTTTAAATGAAAAGTATATACTAACTTTTGATTCCCTAAGATTCAATCTATGTTATCTATAGTGATAGAATTATCACTACGGTTATTACTAATTTTGTATAATAATAATACCCAAAATAAAAAAACCTTCCTATGATACTAACAATAGAGGACCTTTCCATTTACACATATTATTCTATGATTGTAATCATAATTAACCATCAAATAAAAACCAAGTATCGTAATGTCTAGTGTCTTTAGAAGATTAGGTACATAATTAGAAATAATGAAACCCAAAGAAAAACATATTTTATTTAATCTCTATAATGATATCCAAGATTCATTTGAACCCTTACATTTGTATAAGATAACTTGGGGTGTACATGAACAAAGGGATGATCTAAAAACCTAGTAAGGGAAGAAACAATGGAATAAAGAATAGTACATGGGTTGGAAGGCATAACATGATGACATAAAAAGACATGGAACATGAATAAACATATGAAATCATAACATGGTATCATGTAATAATGGAAATAAAGTAATGATAAAGAAAAATATGACATGACATAAACATTATTCAAGCCTAACTTCCAAGACTATATCACATGGGGGGACAAATTCCCGTAAAGGAATCAGTTTTACTCTTTGTCACAAAATGATGTCCCATGAGACTAAAACATTACCCAATGCATTTGAGCACTATCTTAGAACACCCATCAAAATATATTCATATGTATATGTTCCCCATAAATAATCAAACATATGGAATAAACATAAGAGTTACCCATGGAAATATATGAGCATCGTAGTCATGTTAGAGGACATAACCAAAAGGCATATCATAATGGTATCCATGAAAGAATATATCTAAATCATGATATTATGTTTATAATAAAAAATAAGGATATATCATGATAAATTATTTAAAAAATAATTTAAGACATGTAAAAATAGTGTTTAAGAAACATTATAAATGATTCACTTTAGTGTAGTTTAAGGGGAAAATACTAAAGAGACTTTAAAGTGTAAAAAAGTATAATTGTTTGAATAAAAATAGAAATTAACTATGATAGTTTTTAATGATTAAATGGATGATTTTATAAAAATAATTTTGGTAAGAAAAATATTATTCAATTTACATGAAAATGGTTAATAAATTGTTAAGTTCCCTTTAAACGATCTTTCTTATAGTGGGGAATTGAAAAGTAAACCTTATAAAACATGAATTTCCCAATCAAATAAAGATTAATTTATATAGCTAAATTTTTTGAATCATAAACACATAATTTAAAAGAATTAAGTAATAGTACTTAATAATTACATTGGGGTAAAGAGATATAAAGTTTAAACCAAAGGTAATTTAAAGCTTCTGAGAGATTCCCTTACCTTATGTATAAAAGTGTTCTTCACTTGAACTTAATGTCCTAGATAATCAAATAAGATCCATTAATAATTTAATTTATAACATATTCAACATATATTGGATTTATTATAATATTATTATATTTATTTATGACCATTTCATTAAGATATACTGTTTAATTTTTACATTTTGGGAGCATTCGTTTAATGGATTTCATGATCAGATCCCTTGAGTTTAATTATGGTATTTCTTTTCAAATGGAAGAAAAACTGCAAAAGTGAAATTATATGATATTTATACACCTCCATAATTTTAAATATTCCATTATATAATTATGATTCTATATATGATAATGATTCATTAGATAAAAAGTTAATGATGAACGTTAGTTTATTTTGGTGAATTTTGTATTGTCACAAACTAGTTTTGTTTTATTATATAATATTATGTGTATATATTAGTTACAGAACATAAAAAAGATGTAATATAAATTTTACAATATTTTTTTAACATTATAATGTTTTTATGATCATCCATGAAGGTGGTAATATAAAATGGAAAATCATCATCCAATTAGGGGGTGAATCGATACATTACAGGCGATGTTTTTGTTTTTAACATAAAAAAAGAGATAAGATGAGTTTTGATTATGGATATACTATTAAAATAATTAAATTATTGTATATTTATGATATTTTAGTAATCATGTCACTTTGGATAGTCAATGAAAGGATAAGGTATAAGAAAGAAATAATTTACAAGATAAGTGTAGAGGATTTTACCTCTTGAATATTGTCTCCTAGAGAACCTCCTTAAAGAACCTAAAAATAATATTTTTGTGAGAGAAAAAAGATAAATAGATGTTAGGAACAGGTTTTGGATAGGAATTGGGAAAATATAATAAAGCTAAAAATCTTATATGGTGTGAGGAGAAGAGGTAGTGAGAGGTGGTATTTATAGTGGGAGGAGAGGGTTGTTTTTTTTATTTTATTCATTAGTTAATTATTTTGGATCAAATATATCTATAGTGAAGGTATTTATGACTAATTATAGTAACTAATTCATTTTAGTTTTAACGAATGGTTACTTACATCATCCATCACTCAAAAATGCATCTGTTTGGATTAAAATGTAAATGCCATAAATTTATATTTTCACCGTTCACCAAAAATCCAACTATTTTAAAAAAATCCCCAATTTTTACCCCAATTTTTTTTTGAAAAGTATAGATAGAAAATATACTCCATTTTAGGAAAATAATTTTCTAAATATGTTAAATTTAATATTTAATTAAAATTATAATCTATTCCAAAAATACCAATTTTAATATTATGACCGCTTTTATGACATAAGAAAAATTAATTAGCGTCTTATAAAATTATATAATAATCATAGAAAAATATATATTAATAAATTTAATGAAAATAAATTTTCTTTTAAATCATTATATTAATTATAAAATAGGAAATAAATATTTATTTTTAAAAATTATGAACACTTAATTATTCATTTTTAAGACATTTATTTACTTATACCATGATATAAATATATCATATATTCACTTATAAGATAACTACATTTTATTTAAACTTCCATAGGTGAGGTTAATATTTTATTGGATAGATTACTATTCATAATTTCCATATTACTATTTCAATACGCATGTTACTATTCCATTGGTATAGGTTCCTTAATATCTAGAAATACCTCTCATTTTATTCATTCTTTATTTATAAAGTTTGTATTATGTTCTCTATGTGATTTTAGATGATTTAAGATACATGATATAATTTTAATAAGGTATTTTTAGTTGAAAAAAATTTGAGTCTTTGCATTGGAATTGATAATGGGTGAATAAATGAGTAATCTTTTATAATTGGGAGAGAGGACACATATAGAATTTTTGAAAAGAATTAATTACACCCAAATTTTAATCATTTCAAAAAACTCCAAAATTATTCATTCTAGATATTCAGAGTTTATAAGGACTAAATATGTCCATAACATGGGTTTTGGATAATCTCTAAGTTTATTTTAATCCATCTCTTTTAGTTTTACCTCCTGGTAAATCAGTTTTTACTTTATCATTGGAAATTAATTTTTAAAACTTTTACTATTCATAATGATCCAAAATTTAGTTTACATGATTATATAATATAAATTAAAATTATTATAAATATGGAATCTATTCTTTCAAATTAAATTCATACAATTGGAAGAATTCAATTTAAGACGTGATGAAAAAGTGGGTTTTCAAATATAAAATTCTCAAAAGTAAAAAAGGTTTTAAAATCAAAATTCATTATTAAATTGATTCCCCTGACCTAAATTTTATTTATTATAATATAATTGAACTAATTTTCTTTAAATCATGTGTTAAATATAATTCTAAATTTATAAGTAATTGAAACAAAAGTTCATTTTTATATAAAAATCAATAGTTTTACTATTCATTGAAAAATAAAACATTTCATAAAAATCTCAAAAATATAAACATATGATAATTTTTAATTGATTATTTCCTTAATTGTGTTAAGTTTGTTAAATATATTTTCTAAAAGTTTTTGAAAATTAATTTCAAATTATATCTGAAAAGTATGACTAAACTGTCTTTTAGAAAAATTACTGTATTTTAGAAAACATTTCCTTTTTCATTAAAATGAATCTTATATTGTTACTAATAAATAACTAACCATAATTTTCATAATTTATTTAGTCATATTGATACAAAAAAACTTAATATTAAAGATATAATGTTCTTTTTAAAATAATATTTTTATAAAGTATTTTCATTTAAACCCATTGTTGTGCACATAACAAGTTATCAAAGGGATTTAATTTATTTAAAGGATGATAAATCATAACTAATTGGGGTGTTACAATGAAATGGTGATAGTGATAGTATTTGGAACTTAATTGTATGTTTCATGAGATTGATTTAGTTATTTACATCTATTTTTTCATGATTTCAATAATATTTCATAGAGGTCTTGGTTTATGTTCCTAAATCACTTCCACTGCCTCTAGTATAAGTTATTAGAACTTTATGAAACCAAGAAGATATTATACCTAAAATGTAAAAGGGAAAATAATTAATTTATAATACATGTAAAATATAATAATAAAATTAAATAACATAACTATCTCTATATGACACATAATCCCTCACATTCCATACCTTATATTTCTCTATAACCTAGTAATGGTCCACTCCTAAAAAGAGATAAGAGAAATTTCATATAAAATAATTGAAGAAAATAGGATGTTGTATACACACCAAGTTTTTTATATTGGTTATTATAGAATTACAAGTAGGATACCAAAATGAAACTATGTAATTACTTTTCAAAGATAATCACAAAATTATTTTTTAAAATAAAAACACAAAAAAAATTATTACAAATATATAGGAATGAAAACTAACCACATTTTATTCCATTTTAAAAACCATTTCCACTTTGAAAATGATAGTTATCCATAAATCAAGTAGAAAATAATCCAAATGGGTTACACAAACATAAAATTAAAAATATATCATATCACAACATGTTTCACATCATTAGTTTAATCACACCATAGGATAACAACCTTAAGAATATAAATATAATATAACACCTCAGTAAGACAAATCATCTACCAGCCAAATATGCATTCCATAGATACTATCATACCCTTATTAGCCACCCTGTGTTTGAAACCTTGAGATATATCATTAACTGATCTTGGTTAATACTAAATATTTATCAATATTAAGTAGTGTATTAATCCTCCTTTATTTGTCATATAGAATCCCAAGTCTCTCGTGCAATCCTAATCCATCTCAAAAATAAGGAAACCAATCAAGAGAATAAACTAATAAAATCTCATGAAAATTTTCAACCACCCTCCATTAAACATTCCTTTTATTAATTATACATCATAATAATAAATATATATCACCATAAATAATTAATATAATAACATAAAGTTTCCTTCAAAAAACATACTTTAAATAAACCATAATAAAAAAAATGAAAAACTAGCCTTTATAAAATATAACATGATTTAAATCAAGAAAATTGCATTTATAAATATGGAAAATATTTTAAAATTAACTTTAAAGTTAACTAAAATCAAAATAAGTCCAAAATTATTAATTCAAACACCTTTCATTCATGAAATATATCTTTTGAAAAATTATAAATGAATTCCATTAAAAATAACCTTTTATAAAAAACCAACATCATTAAAAACAACACCTATAAAATCATTGAAAAAATAATTGCCTATGGAATTTTAATAAAAGTATTAGGTTCATGGAAAATAGTTATATAAATATAATACCTAAATACCATTAAAATCGCTATTATTTCAAACTTAAAGGACAAAAAAGCTAATATAAACCAATGCTAAAATTATAAAAGAAAAATTATATAAACACAAACTAGACAATAAAACCATTTAGAAATCTTAAGCATTAAGTGTATGTAAAATAAATATAATTAAACAGAGACACCTTCTCAAAAATCATCTTAATAATGATGCCTATATAAAATGAATAGGATTTAGGGATAGAAATTTAGTTTATAACCATGTAACACTAAAATACACATAGGATTATGGTTTTTTCCATGACGTGAAAAACACTAAATTTTCTATGAACCCTAATTTAGAAAAGGATGAGAAGAGAATGGGGGAAAGAAGAATGAGTCAAATAGAGGGGAAATAGGGGAAATAATCCTACCATGGACCTTCTATGTTGAATCCTCCTTGAGGATTGAAAGAGAAAATCATGATGGGAATATGTCTCCTACATAGGTCATGGGTGTAGGCCAAATTAGTCGAGGAAAATGGGGTTTTCTCTTTTTTCAAATATTTTTATATAAAAATAATAATATAAAAGTGGAATAATAATAAAGTATCAATTTTTATAAATTTACTTATTTATATATATTTATGCCTAATAAAAATAATCATAAGCATACTACTATATTTCTATTTTAATTACCTATATCATCGAATTATATAATAACAATAATTATAATGATAATGATAACATAACACCACATTACACGTATATTTTTATAAATCATAAACTAAAATATTGGAAAAAATATATTAAATTTTATATCCTGGTTAAACACCCCATAACAATACTATAAAAATTTATAAATCATTAACCATTGGTCTTGGGATGTTAGGATCTGAAAAAATAAATATTTATAGAAAAAAAAATCATTGATTAATCATTAATAAACTTGGTTAGGCATGTTTTGTGGATGAATATATATAATTACTACCTCCAAGAAAATAGATATGCATGGTTATTATCCATGGTTTCCAAGGTCATGCATGTAATAGTACAACTCCATAAAATTTTCTAAGTTACAAAATTTATACTGAATTTCACAAATAGTAAATCATATATAAAATAAGTAAAAAATGATGGTATTATATTTCCATGAGTAATATCAACAAATATCCAAGTATTTCTCTTAGTTTTAGTGTTTATTTTATCATTTATATAGATTCTTTCAAAATATATGCTTTAAAAGATGAAATTTATCCTTTGAATGTTTTATTAATATATTTATACTTAGAAAAAAAATGTTTTTTTAATAATATCATCATTATTTTAATCCAAAAAGTATATATAGTAATTAAACAGACATGTTTAAGGTATCAAAGGTCGTTAACTTTTAAAAACCACCCTCAATATGTCTTCTTTAAATACTAATTTATATAGGAAGGATTGCTCAATTTTTGCATGATTAGGTAAGGAGGAAAACATTGATTCATAAATAATAACATATCTCAATATAATAAAAACCTTACATGAATTATATAATTATAGTCTATAATTATTGATCTGTAAGATTAAAAATTCTCTTTTGCATCTTGGACATATTTAATGATTACCTCTTTTATGTTGGAGTTTCTTCCCCAGAACCAACTTTCTTAGTAATTTATTATGTTTTTTCATTATTAAAAAAGTTCCTAATTAAATAATGACTATTTATATGCATTAAATTTATATGTAATAATTTACTAAGAATATGTTTCACACTGAAAGGTCGTGGTCTTTCCCAACTATGATGAGAATCAGGATGTGCCATGATGATATACTTGAATATTCTCATATGGGGAGATAAAATTATATTCCAAAACATATATTATATATGATATCATAGGATAGAGGCTCAAAATACATTGAGACAAATTCTCATTGTGTTTCCCCCTAATAATCTCCATGATAGGAGGTTATGTGAATAGACCCATCAAAAGGAAACCCACATTACCTTGTGTCATTAGATGTTCCTATCATTAGACATGTGTATCGATCCATAAACATTAAAATTGTAAGTAATAGGTAACATGACCAGTGTAATTTTATTTATTTAGGAAAATTGTGTTAAAAAATTAACAAAAATATGTTAGATGTGTTGGTCACATCACAAGTGATATTTTTCTGATTGATAATGTGAGGAATGATTATCCCTTTTGTACCTTGATAGAATTTGATATCTTAGTCTCTTTAATGTAATGGAATTACCTAGATAATCCATGTACATGATGATCAGTGGGTGAGTTCATTTTAAAAAAATCATAAGAAGAGACAAAGATCATATAGGTTGAAAACACTTGCACGAAACCTTCTTGATTTGATATATCAAGATAAATGGATTATATTACATGTTAATCGTTTATAGAAGTTTGGATATCATTACAACATTAACTTATTTCTATAAAATATATTTGGATTACTGTTATATTATTTCCATGGAATTAAGGATTTATATTCAATTCCACTAAGAAATATTTCTAGAGGTTCACACAATAAGTGTATCCATAATCTCAGATAAATTCAATTATTATATTTAACAAGTTAGAAAATATATTTATTTGGGTTTGGTTTATCTCCAATTATTAATCACAACTTATTCAAAATAATAATGGAGATTAAAATAATAATAAATATTTTTTCATGATTTGTGGAAAACATATTTATTATCTTATAAATATTTATTAATAATGAAGTGATGTTTATTTTTTAAGAAATTATTGTTATTCACGGATTGGTAAATGATCGTGAGGGAAAGAGAACTGATCTTAACTGTTTAATTGTAATTAGTACAAATAATATTTATTTTCATTATTAAGTTAATATCATGTCAGGTGATTAATAATAATATTATTTTAATTTTAATATATAGGTTCATCTATGAATATTTAATGTTAAAAAGAGGATTGTCTTTTATTTTTCATTCCTAAATTTTCCTTAGTAAATATCTAATTATAAAACTTTTCATTTTTACTCTAGGTGTGAACAATGAATAGATATAGAGTCTCTCAATATCTAAAGAGAGACCTAGAGAACAAGAACATGCTCTATATTTCTCCTCTCTCAATACATCAAGATAAATTCAATAATTATTCCTTTTTTAAGTTGAATTATTCTACCGATCTACCAAGAAAAACATAAGAAATCAGGATTGTCTGTGCATGTACCAAGAAATTATATGATGATGTTAAAATATTTTGGTCCTTATGTAGATCACCACTAGATGGATTCTAAATTTGGATCCAGTAGTGAAATTATGGAATGATGAGATCTAGTCAATTTTATCATGAATGAATAAAGAATTACAAGTTTAAGTAATTCTATATATGTTTATAAATTAACTACAATTTACATGTGAATATCATTTTCTTCTAATTATATAATTTTTTATAGTACAGTGATCTTTAGTTTTCATTTTACAAGGAATTATTTTTCATGTACAAAAATGAATATCCATAAATTAAGACTAGAATATGAGTTGGCCATGCCCACCCAGTAACTTCAGATTCACCTAAAACCAATAACTGTTATCAGAGCATTCACATTTTTAATTTATAATTATTTATTATTCATTGATTATTTACATGATTTTTGTGTTTTATTTTACTTCATATTTATTCATCTTAATATCTTAACATCAATGTATCTTCCCTTATTTTTTCTCTCAAACATAAACATAAAACGGTTATGATTAAAATGAAGAAACATCTGGAAAAACCATCATGAGGTTCCAAAGTTTCTTCCTATGATATATTAGGTTACACTTTGTGTACATTAAAAAAACAAAACATATAGTGTATCCCTTATGTATCTCACCATATCAGGTCAAATACAATAAAATAGAATTTTGGTTTTAACAAAAGTAGTATGGTATGTAGATCTGGACACACTGGCACACAGTTTAAAGAACCACATGTCGTGTGAACAATATACATGATGTGTAGTCCTTGTCTTCTCACATATGAGAACATGGGGTGTCCCAAATGATTATTTATTAGAACCTCAACATGGATACTGACATGTCATGAAACTATAAGACCATAATTTAGGATATATGGACAACATTTCATGTACCTTAAACTCTTTACAGATGGAAACACACCCAGTACCTACTCATGTGTTCTAGAAATAGGAAAATGACAGTACATGTCATATATTATAGTACATAAAAAGTAGTCTTATCCTAAAAGTGTGTCTAGTTTAACATGGATAAAATTTATATATAGTAAAAACTATTCACTTAGGTTATAGTTGTCATTTATATTATATTACACACTATTCCATAGGATTGATAATTACTTATTAAATCAAATTTTGTGTTATAATTTTAGATAAGAACATGTTGTTTCCTCCAAGTTCACTTATCCACTACAATAATTTTAATGAAATTAATTTTATTCAACATTATATATTATGGTTAGTTAAGGATGCTTGGATAGAATTATGATAAATTGGATACATTGGATTAATTCTTATCTTGTTATCTTAATTAATTAATTAATCATAGTAATTAATAACTATATTGAAAATTTATACATGTTTCATGTCTTGTGGATTATCATGATATTATACTATACATGTTTTTGTTATTGGTTTCCTTTTAATTTATTATATTTAAATAAAAAATTATGGATAGTGTGCAATCCCCTCCTCTGTATTATTTAAGTCCATGTGTACTCATAGTTTATTTTATTTTATCCAAACTTATGTAATACATTGGATCCCCTCATATATGTGTTACTAAATAAAATATAAGGATATATATCCTAAGTGATAGTATGTGGTCCTACTCTTGGAGACTATGCAAAAATAATCTATGTGATGTGTAGGATTCAAGGTGGAATGTTGCAATAGGAAACTAAGAAAATGTTCAAGGTGTTTTTCCACTAGGGTAAATGGTTAGTTTATCATCTTCTAGATAAACTAAACATTAGATATTCTCATGATAATTAAAATTTAGATAATTTATTTTAGTTTCATGTTTAATTCTTTATGTTTTTTATGTTTCATGATCACCTAATAAATTAATTAACAAGAATCCAAGATGGAATATAATATAACAAGATTATGTGTGAATTTTTTATCAGAAATGGTCAATCAATTAAATAAAATACACTTAGTTTTAAAATTACATCTGATAATATATAATGGGATTCACACATAAAGATACAAAATACCTCAGCAAAAATATATTGTCAACATAGCCTTCCACTACTTAAGATAGAATCATCCTCATAGTTCAAAGTTCTTAACCAACCAATGTTTGGGTGCTTTCAAGTATCAATGACGTTTTAGCTTAGAGTTTTGGTTTACTTAACATGGTTTACAAAAAGTTTTTAGTTCCCAAGAAAGAATTTGTGTAACTAAGAGGAAAAGGGTTAATGAAATCTTTATTTATGATTTCAGGAGTAGGTCATCCACTCAGCGGATCAAGGAACTGTGACTTATTACTATAACAAAAGTTATGTCTACCTGAAACCCTTAAAATAAATTATTAATCCCAATTTTGGACTATGATAAATAGATTTTGGATCCTTTACACTAGAATATCCAAATAAAAATAGGCATTTTAAAACTGATGGTGATAGCTATTGGGTTTTGACAAAATAGTGTGAGGTTATTTGGAATTTAATTTAATTTTAATTTTATTTATCTATTTTTGTAATCATACAAGAACTAATTATCAACTATTAATTTGTAAAAATGGAAAATAAATCTTTGATAATATCATTGTGATCCATACTAGAGAAGGATAACCTTATCCCAGGTGTGAATTTCTATAAATGTTATAGGTTATTACACATTATACCACACCATGAACATAAATTGTATGTGATAGATTCCCCACTAGTAGAGTCTCTCTCCAAAGTGATAATGAAAAAGAAGTATATCTATATATAAAACATATGGATGGAATAATGGATGTCCAATTTTTCAAGTTATTCTCTATGTACAACGAAGTCGTAAATCAATAAGAGGATATGTATGTGTATATTATAATTTCCCACCTTCGAGGGTTCTATCAAGAGAAGGCATGATCAAATAGATATAAGATCCCCAATATAGTTTCCACCTAAAATATTGGAGAGTTAGCACCATCTAGATAGAATTTATTCAAGGTGATTTTATATATTGATTTCATGGAAATCATGGCGTTTAATATCCCTTATGAGCTGTAAACATATCTCAATTTTTCTTCACTAAATAAAATATTCTCCAAATTCATGGTGAATTTTAATATGAAAAATAGAAAGAAGACACTTTTATAAAATATTATCGTTATTCACCAATTTTATAAAGACACAGTTCATGATAAAAATATGGTATTAATGTTTAATAAAAGGATTAGGAATAAGAAAAACAGGTCAAATGATCGTTCCAAGTCTAAGGATCTAGATCACCATCCTTCCATAAAGAATAAAATCCAAAGGTAAGGAAAGGAGAAAGTTTCGATATGTTTTTTATGTGGTAAAAAGGGACACTGGAAGAGGAATTGCACCAAGTTAAAAAGATGTAGAAGCATTAGGTGAGTTCATTATTGAGTTTAATATTTCCATATATACAAGATTTTAATTAAAAACTTTCTGGGTTGATCACATTTGTATCTAAATATGCTAGTATATTTTGGAAGGTTGTCAGAGATGAGGAGGAACTGCATGATACTAATGGAGTAAGGCTGGCTACTCAATCCATTATAGGCTACAAACTCAGATTACCAATGGGATTAATTTTGGTTTTAAAGAGTTGTTATTATGATCCTAGAGTTAGAAAGTGCATTACATCAATTTCTTGTTTATACATGGATGGATTTCATTTATATCTTGGAAATAAGAGTTACTACTTGTATAAATATAGGATATGTTATGGTATGGAACAATATAATAATATTATTTTTTAGAAAATTTTGAAAATCAAAATATTTAAAATAGGTAATGAAACAAATATTCATTACCCATTTAACACTGAGTTATAGAATCACCGTCTTAGTGACATAATGATAAGCATTTGAAAAACCTATATCTATATGATTACTTAAATTATTTTGTGATTAAACTAGTTGAAATATGTCATTCATGTTTACAAGAAAATAAAAAAACCACTATTCAATTTTCAAGGTGAAAGGGTCATGATTCTCTTAAAATTAGTACACACTGATGTGTGTGTACTCTTTAAAGTAGAATATAGAGGTAGATTCTCCTAAATTATTAATTTTATCGATGACTTGAGTATGTATGGTTATATATACTTAATGAGATATAATTTTGAATCATTTAATAAATTCAAAGAGTTCAATAATGAATTTTACAATCATCTTGGTAATAATATAAAGTTACTTCAATCAGATTAAGGTGGTGAATATATTATGTAGAGACCCCAACCCCAATAGCTCAGAGTTGGTGCCTACTTTATTATATTGTAATAAGATACAAGTAAAAGCATATATAAGTACTAAATAGTTTAGTAGTTTTGTTAAAATAACATACACACATGATTCTCATGTTACATTTAAATAAAAAAATTATAACATATGTTTTTTTCGAGAATAACATTAATCCATAAAGATTTTTATTTCATATCTATTTGAGTACATTTCATGGATTCGTTGGAAAAGAAAAAAAATATGGTTGAGATAAAATAATCAGTAAGCGTAAATTGAACCAGAAGATATCATAAATTAATAAGAAAAATGAATGTGTAAAACTAATAAACTTAAATCTCATGAAATGTAATCAATAAATTGAGAATAAATTGAATCTTTAGATAATATCAATACAGAAATATCATAGATAATAATGAGTACAACAAGGTAAATAGCTGAAAAACATTCCATTTAATTAATATATTGGATATCATAATTAGATAATTCCTAACCAATATGGAGATGTAAATAACTAAAAATGCATCCCATTTAAATAACACAACTACATGAATTGATTCAGAATAGTCAATATGGAAAGGTAAATAACTGAACACCCATTCTATTTAATCAATGATATGAGAATAATATGCATCCATATATAATATAATTAAGAAAATATAAAATATAATTATGAATTAAATGAAGGAAATACTTAATTATTGGATTTCCTATCTGAGGTACATGATACATCTATCATCAATTACTTTAAAAATATAGTTTAAACTATAGGTAAAAACAATTTAGTACTAGCTTATTGATTTGTCTCATGATACATATCGATGCATCAAGGGGAAATATAATATTGTGGCCCACCCATCACTGTAGGTCCAAATCATTCCTCGTTTATTTAATAATCAAATTAATTAATTAATTAATATGCATAAACATTAAATGTCTGTACTCAGGAAAGGATACAAAATTATCAATATTTCCCTAATTAATAAAATAAATTTCTACAAAAAACATCATATGAATAAATGACATTTGGTTTAAGTATTAAGAAGTTCCATGACAAATAATATGTATATTTAGGAGGAAATAAATGGATAATGATCATAAGAAAGTAAATATTTAATGGGGAAGTTAATGACTATAAAAATGAAACAAGGAAGTTAATGTAAATATTATACTTGGTCAAAAAATTTAAAACCATCCAGATGAATATTAATTATTATGTTAACATATACTCGTTGGAGTAATAATTAAGGGTTATTATCATTGATGAATATAAATACCATAAAAATATATTTAAAAATATTCTTGAGACAAATATATTATTCATTTTGAATATAACTATTTAAAACATAATACATTTTTAAAATCCTTTTATTTGAAAAAAAGATTTGAAAAAAATGAATTTTATGAATATTAATAAAACAATTATTTAAATATAACCTTATAAACATGCAATGGAAGATTCAATGAAATGATATTCATGATGGTGTGTAATTTCGTACATTCCATACAAGTTAAAAACAATAATCCTTTTTTATTATAAAAATGTTAGAATAGTGGCTTGTTCAGAAAATGGTAGGAATATTTCTTTCAAAAAAAGTGAAAATTAAAAATGGGTAAAAATTTATTTAATAAATAATTTTTAAATGGGTCAAAAATATTTTTGAAAACATTTTTAAAAAACATGGTTTTGGAAAAAATGATTTCCAACTAAGTATATAGTTGTTGTCATATTTTCTTAAAAACTTTTTCTCAAATATTTTAAGTACTAAAGATTGTAAAATTAGTACTATTAATTGAGAATATCATGAATAATAATATAATAATAAAATTACATTGTTTTATTAGTAAATTTTCAAATAATTTCCTTCAAATTAAATTCAAGAATAAACCATCTCGATTAGAATTAGATTATGAAATACACAATAATAATAATAATAATATTGAAGTGATAATTATTCATTGAATATATTATGTATATAAACTAAAAATAAGAATAAAAATATATTTTATATACAACCTAAGATAATCAAAATTCGTTACACACATAATCTATGAATATCAAAGATGATGAGGAAATAATATAACATAATGAAAAAATATTGAGTTGTGAGATTATTTACAACTTCATAACACTTAAGTCAAATCTATTAGACGAAATAATTAAAATTGAAACTAAAAATTCCATGAATAATGAATTATATATTATATTTTGTGAAATATTTGTTGTATATTCACTATATAGAAAAAACTAGGTGTATAACATAATAATATGCCTCAATGAAATGAAATTGAAATTAAATCCCCTACCACTTCGTAATATTCAATCAAAATCAACTTTAATGAAATAATTGAAAATGAAACATAAGGTACAAAAAATTATGAATTATTCATTATATTAAATATGAAATTGGTAGTATATACACTATATAAAATAAATTGGAGCATAATATACAAATGTACCTCAATGAAAGGATATTGAGACATAATCCCTTATGTAATACTTACACTAGGTTGAATGTGATTTAACATCCTATATGGTCGTTTTGAAAATTTTATTAACTTATTCCATAAAAATATTAATATTTATAATATCATATATTATCCTTTTCTAACAACTTATCTCTTGTTCGTTAATAATATTTCATTATTTTTATTGTTTTGGTTGTTAATTTTCGTATTCTCCCATGTATGTCTTGTCATGAAAGATTTGGTTCATGGAAATATTATATGGTTATATCATCTAAATAATAATAATAATGAAATAATTATCATATTTATAAATAAATTACACTTTTAAGACCAATATTTGAATATGGATTTGAGAAATAACGTATGTTACGATCATGGAGAGGGTATTTCATATGTATGCATGAGTAACATTTCCATTTTTAGATGATAATTATGAAAAGGTGGGAAGTAATGTATTATAATTAAATAATTAAAATAATATCATAAATACCATATTAATTATTTAAATATAATTATATATATCATCAATGTGGTGTGGTGAGGAAAAGAGAGACACGTCATTTTGTTAAGGAAATAGTCCACACATACACGAACAACGTTATCATCATTTATTGTGTGAAAATATAAAAATTAATATAAAATGTATTATCTATTAAAAGTGAGAAATATGTAATTAAAATCATAATAATTCCATATATATCTCATATAATCATTAAATTTACCCTTATTATATTCTATATAAAGCATTTTTTAAAAACGAATCACATCGCAACGCGTGGCGGAAGTCCATTGTAAATGAGTGATGTTATCATATATCCTAAAGAATATAAATTAAATATATAAATATATATATAATAAAATTACTATAGAGTTATAATGATTTTATAAGTATCATATATACATTGTAGATAAATCATTATACCCAACCGTGAAAGGTGATAATGGAAAAATGAATAACTTCAATTCGTGAGGTTGTAGTCTGCTGTATGATTTATTATCCCATTTAATAGAGATGGGGATTATTGGAGGTAATTAATTTATAATAAAAAAACTCAATTCAATATACTGATTTTATTATATAGTTTTGGTTTATTAATAATTTAAGGAGGTAGATAATTAAATAATACAAAAATGCTCGTTGAAAAACGTTACCTCGTGTTCGGGTATCCTCTTTAGGTTTGCACCAAATACTTACTTGGTTGAATCTATTCCCAAAATAAATCTTATCAAATTAAGGAATGGAATTTGGTAATATATTTGGGTAGGGTTTAATAAAAAAAGTGTTTTAATTTGTTAAATAGATATGAGGGTGGGTGGCCTTTTATATGTGAGTGAGTGTCAAATTTCTAATTTTTTGAAAATATTCATTCATACAAAAGTTTTTATCATTCAACAGTCCTAAAAAATTAATAATTCTCTAAAAAAGAACGGATAAGTCCAAAATATGTCCATTAAATGGGTTTTGGAAAAGTTTTTAGTTCATTTTTAACCCTTGGCTTCTTAGTTTAAACCCTCAGTTAATCCATTTTTACATTAATCGTGGTAATTAATTTTTATGATTTCACTAATGTTTTTTGTCAAAAATAAAGTTAACCTTATTATAGAATATAAATTATTCTGATAAATAAAATAAAATTAAATTTTATAAATTAAACTCTAATAATAGTATAAATTTAATTTAAATTTTACCACATAGATGTGACGAGAAAGAAAGTCTTTTAAGGGAAATGTTCAAAAATTTACCATGTTTTTATATAAAAAATCAACATGAAAAAATTAAAATTACCTAAATTATATTAATTTATATATAATTTAGATAATTTTACTTTAATACAAATTAAAAATATAATTTTACATTATAAATAATTTTATAAAAGATAGTTCTCAATTAAAATTCAGTATTTTTCATTATCAATCATAAAATAAAAATTTTTAGAAAAAAACAAAAACAAAACATCCTAATCTAATTTGGGAATTTCAATTTGAAAAAATGAGGATAATTTATTAAAATATATTTTATAAAAGTGGTAAAAATAATTTAAAATTATGTGTGCATAGGGAGATTAATCTATCTTTTAGAAAAATATAGTTTTTCAGACAACATTTATTTTTAATTTAAATGATTCTTATTTTATTTCTAATAAAAATTAAAAATGAACATATGAATACTACATTTCTTCATAGTTTATTTAATCCTCTTCATAACTTCCAATTTAATGACTAGTTTATATTTATTATATTAAATAATAACATATTAATAATATTTCACAATTCATTTAAAATTGATGTTACACGTAACGCAAGATAAAATTAGTGTTGCATGTAACTCAAGATAGAAAGAGTGTTAGGTGTAAAAAAAATATAAACTTACTGTCTATTGATATTCAATCAATTAAAGTTATTTAATTTAATAAAAAATAAATGCATTATAAATCTTTGGGCTGTTATATTTTCTTTTAAACATGGTGTTGTGTGTTATATATGATATCAAATAAAGTATTATTATTTTATAATTTTGAGGGGTTACATTCTCACCACCTTAAATAAGTTTCATCCTAACAATTTAAACCTAATCTTGGGAATAAATGTTCTGATATATTGAAATACAATTATTGGAAATTCCATATTACAAAAAAGGGTTAATAAAATATCCTCTTAATAAGATATATGGGAAAGTATAAAGGTCATATAGAGTAACATATGACCAGTTTTCTACGTTGGATAACATTAGTGTAATTTGAATATGTTTACATAGAATAAAATCATAAATAATTATATAGATTGATTTAGGTCATTTATCTAAAGTAAGTGAATGGTCAATGGAAAGTCAAGAACCTAAAAACCCCAAATCTGTGATGTTTTAAAAGACCATTTTGTTTCTTTGAATATGAATGTAATAGGATAGAAATTTTGTTCGGAATTATTTTACTATCTATGAATATGAGGATATATAATTACTTGATACATTTCAATTTAGTAAGTATAATCACATAATTTGGTTGTATTTCAATCAATTTCCAATTCATCACTTAGTCTAAGAAATAAATATCCAAAAATAAAATTTTTTATTCTTGAAGCTCTAAATTTCAATTTTAACAAATCATAATATCTATAGAAGTCAAAAAATTATTTCTCTCTGTATATTACTATTTTCCAAAACCAATATGGTTTTCAAAAGTTATCCAACATAATAAAACAATCTCTAAACCTCAAAAGTAACACCAATGGTTCATCATTAATAATTATTTTTCAAATTATTTAACATAAAACTATGACATATTAACAGGAATATCACAGAGTACAGTGGTAGGCTCTAAACCCTTATCATCATTCGGTCATGGGTTCAAGCCTCACAGCATTTCCCAATGCAACGAGTGGTCACACAACATGTGGTATGTCCTTTTTCTTAAGCTATACTAATATAATTAATATAATGTTCCCAAAAAAATATTAAGGACATCCCTGAAATAAAATTAAGAAAAAAACAAAAAAATTACTATGGTTATCGAAATAGTATTTTTTTTTACAAAGTCTAATAGTCTTATTTGACTATTATTACAATTTCTTTAATGATCAAACCAACCCTAACGATTATTAATACCTTTATTTTTATGTATTTAAAATTTAATGGAATTATTACTAAAATATATATTTCAATAAAACATATACTAAACCGATTGATTATGTTTCGATAAATTTCTCCCAAAATATCCTTAATATTGGTAGAATCCCATCAAATAAAACCTAAAAATGGGTTTTTAAGACTTTTAACTTTTGGTCAATCTTAAAGTCATAAATCCATGATGCTATATATACCACTTAAGTTAATTAATAAGCATGTAATTCTAAAATTTAACATAATCCTTAGATATTTAGTGATTCTTATACTAAAATACCACTGGTAAAAATACTTCAATAATTTAATTCTTGAACCACAATAAAAAAATACTTCTTCAGTTTTATTTCCACATAGTTACTTCCTTGGTCGATGGTTTATTTTTAAGTAGATATATTTGACTAGAATAATTACTAGGTTCTCCACATTTATGAAAAAAAGTATAAATGGATCCCTCAGATGATATTTATTGATTTCCATCATACTCTTCATTTTTCCTTACCAATTATTTACTTTATACACTTTTTTTCACACATAATAAACATTCCCATTCCTTTAAGACACCATATTTTCAATATAAAATGCCTTAGTTTTAACGTAGTTCATTTAATATCATCATATATTCAAATTATTTATAATGGTTTGTAAAGAAAATGTGAATTATCCTAAGAATATCCTAATGGAGTGTAAAACTAGTTGTGAAATAAAAACTGTTTTTATACACCAGGTGATGATCAGGTCTATCCCAATGCACCATTTTTAGAGTTATTAACCCTACATACATTTGTTCCAAAACCACATCCTATTATAGTATATATACATGTATGTATTTCAATGAAAAACCACATAATCTTTACCTTACCAAAATATTAGTATGTTCTTATATACTTATCTAAAAGTCAATCAAAGGGTTATGTTCCTTAATCTATGTTTTCCTAAATATAAGTCCCAATGTTTCTACTAAACTTCCATTGATAACAACTATTGTGACCCTGGCCCCAGTAGCCTAGAGCTACTTCATGATTTTTTAAATTGGAAAAAGATATAAGGAATCACATCCAAATGTATAGAAAATTTTAGTTGTCTTGGTAAACAAGATACATACATGATTTTCAAATTATATTTGAATACACAAATTTTAACATAATTTTTTTCGATGATAACATTAACACTTCTAGAATATTCTTCATATCTTTTTAAGCATACTTTAGGGATTCTGAAGAAAGGAAAAAAATAATTGTGATCTCAAAATCTCAGTAAGGGTTAAGTACAGAGGAATATATCATGAATCAACAATAATTATCAATATGGAAAGGTAACAAATTAAACACACATTCCATGTAATCAATAAAATTATAAGTAAGTTAATCTATAGATAATGTCAATATATAAATATCAGGGATAATAAGTGTGAAGTCCTAACCATGGTTCCATCCAAAGGTACCCTGAACTAGTGGGACACATGGCCTCAAGAATGCCTCCCCATACAGTAGTGGTTTTCGACTAGCAACGAGGGCCTAGGGCATGTCTATGAGGGGATTATGACCTCTAGTTAGAGAAGCACAATGGTGAAATAAATAGATAAATATCATAAGAATATCAATATAATAAAAACATAGTGGAGGGAAGAATAAATATACAACAACTTAAAAATAATCAAATATAGTAATCATAATCATATAAAAAAGTTGATGATTGCATGTATCTACAAAACTCGGGAAACATGTACACATGGTAGCAGGATGTAAATACAGTACTTGATATACAAAAGGAAAAAAAGGCCAATGTTTTCCCAATCATCTCGATCTCTAGCTCGGCTATCTGCTACCAATAATACTTCTTATGTCATTCAAGCTGTCATGCATCTATAAGAGTATGCTTACCCTTATCTATACCTGCAAGCATATATTTATCTCAGGTACCATCAGAAGCCTAGATAGGGTGTGAGATAAACTCAGTAGGACATCACCAATGGAATATATAAATACCTAATATGTATATATAACATGGAATTGAGAATATATAATATTGAAAATAGTAAAAATGTTTGTAAAATGGAAGCTCTTGTCTTTCAAAGAAAACTAAGAATATGCTTTCTACTTCATCCCATGAACGAATATCTCCAAACACATATCATGGGATGCAATACTTGATATCATAAAAATAATGGATTCCATACCCATTATCCAAGTAGTATAGGGGACTCTATGATCATTATCATAGTAATATATGGAACACCATGCACAATATCATAGTAACATTCTTCAAGCCCAGTATCATAGTAGTAGGGATGCCATTCCCATATATAAAACAAAGAGTTGTCTTAAATAGTATCACATAATAGGGGACACCATTCCCAATATCAAAAAATAGGGGAATTCAGTCCAATAATCACATAATAGGGTGCACCATGACCAGTATCATTTTTATAAAGGGTCTCAATGCCTGGTATCACTTTTATGAAGGGTCACTATTCCTATATCACATTTAGTAGAAGGGATGCCATTCCCATATTTATATTACATGAATATTGGTCCCCATGAAAATTTTCCATAATTAATAAGGTTCATTATTCACATACATAAACAAATATAAGTAAACATGGGATTTAATATGATTCAAAGAAAATATCATAAGTCATTATCATTTAATAATAACAAGGTCATAACCATTATTCTTTTTAATTAAGTGGTATGGTCGTACCACTCATATTCAAATCATTTCATTGCAATTATATAACTTCTAATTCATTCCAAAACATTTAAAATATGTTTTTTCAATTTAAGAATTAAATATTTTCAAGGTAAAATGATCAAATAACCTTAAGGGGTGGAAAAATAGAAGGGGGTCTAAGAAGGTCCTAAGGTTCTCAATTAAGGTATCCAATTATAGGAGGATTAAATTTAGGGGAAACACAATGTGAAACTAGAATACTACACAATGGAAAATATTATAAAACATCTCAACTTTGAAGGATAATAACTAAAACACCTACCTTATTTCTATATATTAGCACTCATCTGGTATCAGCCTTTGGTTTGTTCAGGACTGGAAGAAAACATTAAAATAGATGAACACCCTAAAAATAGAGAATATATGCCTACACCTAAATAATGACTTATAAGGGAAGAAGAATGGATAAATGAGCCCAAGGATTAAAAATATTACTTGTATGAATATAACAATATCAAAGAAAGATTGATCAGACTTCGGATGAATGAGATAGAAAATAACCTAGGTAAGAGCTTCAAATAAACTCAACTGAAGGAGAAATAAGTGTTGTTGTCTACTGGAATAGAATATAGAGGGATTGGTAAGTTAAATTATATTTAAGGGGGGAAAGGTAATTTTACCCAAAATATCTTGGTCTCATGGTTTTTCCTAATGGTTGGCCAATCTGTTTTCTAACCTTACACCTCCCACTACCTAAGTAGAGACTCTGGATAGTTTTATGTGAAAATCTTGACAAACCACATAAAAACCATTCTCTCATGTATGCTATAATATTTAGGTACCCCAATAAAATCTTGCACAATAGAATGAATAGTTTTATTAAATTTTATAGCCTATTGAGACCCTTGGTTAGCCCTCGCATGGTTAGGGTAACCGTGTGGAATAGCTCTCATAGTTTCTACTAATAGTGTTGACCAAAAAAATTATTCACCGGATAGAGTTCAAAGATCTGAAAAATCCTATAAAATCCATGAAATAACCCTAATCTCATTATAAATCCATATTAAGTCCAATATAAATATTCAAACTCAAATTTAAGGGATCTTTACCTCAAGAAATACCTTGGATCTTACAGTCTTTCCCTATTAAAGAAACTCGTCCTTGAATCCACCTTCCAAGGGTGGGGAAACATTGTTTGAGAAAAATTTGGGCCACTACGCATATACCTCAGCCTCCCAATCCTGATTTTCATCATATATCTATTCGTACTAAAATATCACCCATACTAAAAGGAATGACCGGCCTTGTAGAGCCTTCTTGATTTGATCAATGATGTTTCTAGGATACTCCTCAACAGAATCATCAGTATCTAACTCAACATCCTTATGATCAAAAGTATGATATGGGTTAGTTTGATAATAGTGAATCTATAAAAAGTGGAAGATATTATGCATGGAATGGTACCAATAAGGTAATAAGAAATTTATAGGATACTGGTTCAACCAAATTAAAAATCTCAAATGGCCCAAAAAATCATAGTGACAGGATCCATTTCCTCCATATCCATATATTCCCATGTTTGGCTGTTGCCCATAAGAAAACATTGTCCACAAAATTGAACTATAGAGTTCATAAACAATGATTTAAATAAGATTAATTTCTAGACTAAGCGGTAGACATACACTTCCTTGTCAGCTGAACTTACTCCAATGTATCTTGAAAGAGACAAGGACCTAGTAGCATTTTATCACCTACCTATAACCCGCATAGGGGAGAACGGTGCGGCCTACCATATATATCCTCAGAGGTATCCATCCGAATCATCTAATTATAACAATTATTTTAGGAGAACTCTATGATATATATATGATTCTCCAAATAATGGTTTCAATCAAGAACTCTTGTTATGAGCATGTACTCTAATAACTGTATGGTTTGTTCTGACTAACTATCTATCTAAGGGTGAAAGATTATGCTCATAAGAACCAGGGTACCCATATATATTTTTAACCCCTAATGAAATGTCTATATAAAGTGAGTGTACCTATCTGAAACACACTATGAGGGACCCCGTGTAGATATAGGAGCTCATAGATGTACAATATTCCATGATTTTCAACTGAAAAAGTCTCCCAGATAGGAATGAAGTGGGATAGTTTAATTATTTGATCCAAGATAACCAAAATAGAATTGCTACCATGAGGTGACCTTGATAAGATGATGAAACAATACATCACAACATCTTCCCATTTACATTCTGGTACCCGTAATGGCTGTATAAATCCATCAAGTTATTGGTGATATGCCTTCACCTACTACTAGGTGGAACACCTAGTGATAAAATGTATTATCTGTCATTTCATCCATGGTCACCAATACTACCGACGCATATCACGATACATCTTTGAGATACCTAGATATACTACCCACTAAGAATAATGTGACTCATACTTTATCTTATCTATCATATATGTGGGAAAAAAATACACCCATGTATATATATGATTTCTTCATCATTTATAAACTAATCTAGACGTGGGTCCTCGCCATAAATACTCTCTCTTAGGACCAAGCCCTCATGACCTGAAAACTTCCACATCTTCACTATCTCTAGAATTGAAGAGGTCACTGATAGCAATATGAGTACAGATTGTCCATGAGGGTCCTACACCTCTATGTGCATCTCTGAAAATAGATCCATAAGTTACCCTTTGTTATTGGCCTCCTGAACTGCCTATTTCTGAGTCCTTTTACTCAAATGATCATAAATATCAATGCATTTCTAAGGAATATATGATATCTCGGAGTCAAAGGACTATAGATATTCAACCCATCTTCATTTCCTAAAATTCAAGTCACACTATGTAAAAATATACTTAAGGATTTTTTGTTCTGTAAACACCAAAAAATTATCTCCAAGTAGATAATGCCTCCAAAAATAAAAGGTGTGATCAATAGGTACTATCTCGATATAGTGAATTTAATAATTATTCTTATCATTCCATAGCTGTCATGATCCATATGCAAGGTCTCAATCTTTCTGCATCTGAACCACTCCTAGCCCAATACTTGATGCATCCTAATATACATTATATATTCTTATCGGATTTGGATGAATCAGGATGAATGCTGAAGTCAATCTCTTATTAAATTATTTAAAGTCTATCTCATAATATTTATACTATATAAACTTCGTATCATTCTTATTTAATCCATAAGAGGTGAAAATAAGTGTGAGAAGTCCTATATAAAATTATTTTAGTAACCAACTATCCCCAATAAACTCTATATATCAAATACATTCTTACAATGCACCTATGTAACCATAGATCTCACCTTTTATGGGTCAACTGAAACTATTTCTTATGAGATAATATGACCTAATAAATGTACCTTATTGATCAAAAAGATTCATTTATAGATCATAGCATATAGTTAATTCCCACTCAATGTAATCAAAATGATATCAAGATGATGTTACGGTCTCTTAGGATTTGAGAATACACCCTATGTCATTTAAAAAGGCCACCATGATGGAATACAGATAAGTATGGAAAACCTTATTCATCAAATACATAAATATGAAGGTGAACTTGTAAATTTGAATGGAATAATGAGATACTCATATAAGTTTTACTGACTATATAAATCCATATATAGAATATCTGAAGGTCTAACTCAAACCAGATGATAGCCTGATCTCAGGTAAATCTTTTAAAATTCTCTCCCTCCCCTAATATATTCAAAAAGATTATCTATATGAGGAAATGGATATCAACTCTTCATAGAAACATGATTCAATTTCTAGTAATCCACATAAATCCTTAGGGTTTCATCTACCTTTTTGGGAAAAGAGGACTGATGAACAATAGGGAGAAGTATCGGGCCATATAAAACACTTGGCCTCTAAATCTTATAGCTTCCACTTGATATCCTAGAACTCAGTAGTATCTATCCTCTAAAGAATAGTGGATATCAGTTCATCTCTAGGAACTAGACCCATAGTAAACTCTTACAATCTCTCCAGGGGTAATCCTAAACATTATACATGAAAAAAATCCCTGAATCAATCAACTAATGGAGTGAAATCAATTTGATTTAGTCCTTGATCATCTATATAAAAAGGATCAAAATCTAGGTGATCACTCCACCTAGCCCAAGATTATGTATTCTAGATATACCCTCTTGTACATCTCACCCACCCTTGTGAACATAAGTTCTACCCTCTAGTGATGTTAAAGATACCCTCCAGTGATAAAAATATACATATGAATGACTAGGATCCAACCAGTCCATATCGATAATGAAATCAAAGTCATTCATCTCAAATACGAAGAGGTACCATAAGAAATGATGGTTTCCTACCTCAAGAGGTCAGCCTCTACAATGGTGTACACTCTCAAATCTGAACACAAAGGGATTTTAAGCTTCATAACACCACAGGAGTACTTAACAGTAATCCCAATTCTACCTATAATAATAAAAGATATGAATGAATGTGATGCACCTGTATCAAAGAATGAATAAAAGATAGTTGAGGCTACTAGAATAGTAACTTGGATAGTAAGTGGCACGACATCCTGCTCCTCTGGTATAGGCTACATAGAATAAATATAGAATGATTTTTGGCCCTATTTTATAAACAAAATACCTGAAGTAGGCCCCCAATGATGAAGATGTATATTTTAAGCCTCCCCACCACATACATGATCTCCTCCTCTTTCTATATAGCCAGTTGTACCCAATATACAGGCCTATAGAGGTGCTACTAATATTTCTTCTGAAGTTGGAGCTAGAACATGTCATCTCCCACTTATCATATATTAAAAGGTCCTACAGAATCACTAAAGATGCACCAATATTATATAGACTTGGAACTCAATGGGTTCTCTAGGACATTGGTGCTTCTTATGCCCAAGATTCCTATAATTGTGAAAAAACAAGTAACTATCAGTGGGTGTCACTTTTCTTTCACTGCTCATGCACGTAGTCTCAAATATTCACTTGTGGTCTCTACTCAAACCACTACCTTATCCAAATTTTGAACCTCCATAGATCACGCCTTTTTACCCCAACATGTTCGGATCAGTGATAAGGGTCTAGTTCATTGTGTCTGAAATAGTATTCAACTAGAAAACATTTACCTAGTAATGAATTGGATTCCCTAGGATATCCTCAAATCATCCATCATTTACTAGATCATCATCAGTATTGATCTGTAAAATAATATTAATAGTCAATGATTTTCATTGAACCTTACTGTAGGTTTAGGAAATCATTGGAATGATCTAACTTCAAAGTATCAGGGAAGAACTAGTCATAAAATATCAACTAGAAATTTTTCCATGTCACTATTAGATGTTAACCTTCCAAGTTCATAATTTCCCACCATCATTTGGTGGATCCATAAAGCATATAAGTGGTGAGTTTTATTATCCTATCAGGAAGGGTCTCTGGATTCTTGGATATAGACATAACTATATCAATCTATAACTCTACAACTTGTGGTCCTCCATTGCGCAAAAACATGGGTGGATGTTGTTATTGGAACTCCTAAGTCAACACTCCTATAGAGGGCGCGGAGTAGAGAGGTCATCATATCATTTACATAATCTATAAAAAATCTCCTTCAAATAGGTAATCGTCTCCCAAATTAGGAATAGTAATAAGTACCATATGTGGGACTATTAGAGGTAGCACTAGTTTTTTAGATCCCACCAACTCCGAAGCATGGTCAACACCAACCTCCTAGTGAATAACATGATGGTGTCTTGGTGTAATTTCCCTAAAAATTCCAAACATACACCTCATATAGTATTAAATAGTGATAAAATCATAGATACATGATAGGAAAGATATAAGCCTTCCTGTACAATAGTTACACCCCTCTGCCAGATCAAATTGTGTGGTCTAGGTGGTATAAGGATTTATATAGAACACAATAGACTCTACCTATTCCCCACTCCTAAGGTTGGGTTTGAGTTAATCTATATGTTTCAATTTTTAATTTTATTTCTATTTTTATTTGTATTACATTTATCTTTGAATGGTTTAACCAAATGGGTTACCACTTCTAATCCAAAAGGGCCCGTACACCTTATGAATTGAAATGTGTCATCCACTTAATCCATACCATAACATGTTCCATTCCATGAAACCATTGATCCAGGACTCAATGTACCGTAGTTGACTGCTTAGAGTTTCTACTATATCCTAAGTAAGAAAACATTGATTGGGTTATGATAGACACTCTAAGATTTAACTATTTTTCTCAATCCTATGTATAAATTCTAGTCTAATTAACATTTACATAAAAAAAAGAACATATAAAAGTTTCATGTAATCAATAAATGGGTCCTTTATGGCATTACATAATGCATGGAATGTGATTCTAACATATTCCTCAATGATGTATGTTATGTAATTCCCACATATCATTAGACCATGGTAAAATAATATCCTCAATCATATCAATAATAACCTCGCAATTCTAGTGTATCACCTAACAGTGGAATCAAATCAATTATAATAAGGAAAATACTGAAAATAGTTATTTCTATACATAATAATTTGGCTTTTTTCTATACATGGGTTAGCTATACCAAGGAATGTCTCACTAGAATTCCAAAAACCTTCCTAAACTTCTATCTATTATCTAAAATTAGTAAAGAAAAATAAAAAAGGGTCTCTGATACCACTTTGTGACGTCCCAATCCGAGTGTCACCCAAAGGTACCACAAACTGATGGGAAACATGGCCTCAAGCACAACTCCTCATACAACAGAGGTTGATGACCAGTAGTGAGGTCCTAGGGTGGTTCTGTGGGGAGACTATGCCCTCTGTTCCGAGTAGCAAAGCGATGACATAGATAGAAAAATAGAAAAATAATATTGATAAAAGAAAAAGAAAGTATAAGTAAGAATAAATATCCAATTTTTAAAAAAATAATCAAAACCAATCATCAAAATCATATAAAAAATATAATGATGTCATGTCTCTACAAAATGGGGAAAACATGTACACATGGTAGTAGGTAGTAAATAAAATACATGATATAAAAAAGAAAAAAAAAGAAAAAATTCCATCTGAGAATCATCAGCTCTATCCCAATCATCTACTGCCAAGATCTCATCCTAATTCATGAAAGGATTCATACATTTATAGGAGGATGTTTCCTCTTTTCTATACCTGCAAGAATATAGTATATCTGGGTACCATCATAAGCTCGAGTAGGGTGTGAGATAAACTTAGTAGGCCACCACCAATAGCATCTACAAATATTCTATATGTATATATGACGTGGAGGTGCATAGATATAATAATTAAAATAAACAATAATGACTATAAAAGGTTAGATCTAGTCCTTGAAGGAAAACCCGGCTGATAATACATGCTTCAACCACTACTGTGATATCTCTAAACCCATATCATGGGATGCAATGCTTGGTATCCAACAATAGGGTAGGCCAGGCCCAGTATCACAGTATTATGGGGTATTTCATTACCAATATCACAGTAATATAGGGGATTACACGCCCAGTAACAAGGTAGTGTAAGGGATGTTATTCCTAGTATCATAATAATATAGGGCACACAATGCCTAGAATCACAATAAGAATCATTATTCTCAGTATCATAGTAGTAGGGATTCCATGCCTATATATAACAGTAAGGTTTTTCATGCCTATTATCACATAATAGGGGATGTCATGCCAAATATCACAAAATAGGGTATGCCAATCCAATCAGTGTATTATAGAATAGGTGACTCCATTCCCTATATCACATTTATAAAGGATCCCCATGACCAATATCAAATTTATAAAGTATCTCCATGCTCGTATCCCATTTATTAGAAGTGACGCCATGCCTAATTTTATATGACATGAGTTAGGTTCACCATTCCCATTTACCATAATTAGTAATGGTCATTATTTTCATACAAAAACAGTGATAAGTAATCATTATCATTAAAATGATCCAAAGTTTATTAAATAAATCATTTACATTTAATAATAATAAGGGCATAAATAATTTCCATTTTATAAAGTGGCATGGTCATATTACTCGTGTTCAATTCATTTCATTATAATTGACTCACTTTTAAGTCATTAAAACCCCATTTATGAGATGTTTTGTCATTTAAATATTTAATATTATCAAAGGAAAATGATCGGAACAACTTAAGGGGAGGTAGCAATAGAAGGGTCCATAAGGTTCACATTTAAGGAAACCAATTAAAGGAAGATTAAATTTAGGGGCAATGCACTATGAAACCTGCATGGGAAACAATGAAACATATTATTAAACATCTTGACCTTAAAGGTATAAGAACTAGATCGACTACCTTATACTTCTATAGGATTACTCATCTAGTATAGGCCTTCGGTTTGGTCCAAATTAGAAGAAAATGAAAAAATAGATAAACACCCTTAAAATAAGGAATATGAGTCTACACATAAATAACATCATCGATGGAAGGAAGAATGGAAAAATAATCCTATGTATTGAAGAGATTTCTGAGAGGAATCCAATGATACAAATGGAATCTTGATCAGACTTCAGATGAATTAGATATCAAAGAACCTATGTGAGAGCTTCAAATAAGCCCAATGGGAAGAAAAATAGGTGTTATATTCCAATAAAAGATAAATTAGAGGGAGGGTAAAACTAAATTAGATTTATGGTCAAAAAAATAATTTTACTCAAAATATCTAGTTTATATGGTTTTCTCCCATGGTTGGCCAAATAGTACACCTCCCACTTTCTAGGGAGAGTCCCGGCATGTTTCATGTGCATGGTTTCACTAATCATGTGCAAACTATTCTCAGACCACTACTAAAGACTACATGTACCAGCACACAAGTGTGCACCTCAGGTTTCATGACTTTCTTAAATCATGTGAACTCTTAAGACCCTCTAACAAACCCTCTCATGGTTAAGGAAACTGTGCGTATTGTCTTAGATGATTTCAACTAATCATACGACCAAGTGTTTTTCCTCATCGGTCAGGGTTACAACATTCTAAAATTTCCCAAATTCCTTTGAAATAACCATTAACTCATTAGGAATCCATATTACTTCCAAGGTAAATATTTATACCAAAATTTAAAGGATTTATACATCAATAAAGACTCGGGATCTTAAAATAATCAATACGGAGATTTAAAAAATAGAAAACACATTCCATTTAATCAATAATAAGGCTATAATAATTACATAAGGAATAAAAAATTTGTAAATATAAATAATTGAAAATACATTCTAGTTAAATAACATAATTTCATGAATAAATATGGCATAATAAATATGTAAAGGTAAATAAATAAACACTCATTTAAATTAATCGATAATCTAAAAATGAAATGCATCCAAAGATAATACCACTGTGAAAATATCCTGTATAATAATAATAACTAATATTAAAGAAATTATTTTTTAATTGATGTCATATTTCAGTTACATGAAACTTCTACCATCAATACCATTCATAATATAGTTTAAACCACAGGTAAGAACTCGTTTAATACAAGTTTTCTGATTTGTCTCATGAGACCTATTGTTGAGTCAAGATTATATTTAATATTCAGTCACATCTATCATTTTATCTCCAAATAATTCATTATATATTGAATAATCAGTTTAATTAATGAATCAATATGCCTTAGCATCAAATATCTATATTAAGTAAAGGATATAGATTTGTTAAATTTTCCCCTATTAATCAGATCACTTTAAAATTAAAACACCATATGGATAAATGAGATACAGTTTAAGCAATAAGAATATCCATGATAAATAATAAGGATAATTAGGGAAAACTTAATGTCTAATTATCACAAAAAATTGAATATTTCAAAGTGAATTTAATGATAAGAAAAATGAAATAGGGATGTGAATGTCAATATTATCCTCGGTAAAAATAATCATATAGCATCTAGAGGAAGAATAGGGATGGTATCAATATATACTCATTAGAGTAATAAAAAAGGATTTTTTTCATTAATTAATAGAAATAAAAAATATATATCTTTAAATAATTCTTGTGGAAAATATACTTTTCATTTTGAAAATAATTTTTAAAACATTAAATATTTTGAAAATTCGTTTCTTTGAAAATCACTTATAAAAACATGGAATTTCAAGAATATTAAGAAAAAAATTCTTAAAAAATAACCCCATAAAATTTCCAAGTAATATTACAAGAAATAATGGTCACATGGTAGGTAATTTCATACATTTCTTACAAGTTAAAAATAACATCCCTTTTCCCTATAAAATAGTCAGAATAGTGCCTTGTTAAAAAATTATAAGAAAATTCCCTTAAAAAATTTAAAATTTAAAAAAGGGAAAAAATTACTTTAATTATAATTTCAAAAAGTGTTAAAAATATTTTTGAAAAAATTCTTACAAAACTAGGTTTTGGTAAAAAAATGTATTTTTAACCGAAGAGATAAATGAAGTCATATTTTCTTAAAATCATTTAATCAATTATATTAAGTTGAAAAAATGGAAATTGGTAATATTAAATAAAAATATCATGAACAAGTATATTATATTGAAATTAAATGGGTTTAATAATAAAAGGTTAAATAATTTCCTTCAAAAGAAATTCAAGAGTACGCAATCACGATTAGAATGATATTGTGAAATAAACCCTTATAATGATCCAAATATTGAAGTCAGAATTATTCAATGAAGAGAATATGAGTATCAAATGTAAATCTACATAAAAAATTGAAAAAAAATATAACATAATTAAAATTCATTACAAACAAAATCATATAATATCATATATGAAGAAGAAATAATACAACCCAATAAAAAGAAATTGGGTTATGAAATCCTTTACCACTTGATAACCCTTAAGTCAAATCCCCATAGATGAAATAATTAAAATTGACACTTAAAATACAATGATTAATTAATTAATAATGATATTTTATGTCAAATTTTTATTATATAAACCATATTAAATAAACTATGTGCATAAAACTTCAATATGCCTCAGTGAAATGAAATTGAGACGAAATCCCTTAACACTTGGTAATATTCAATCCAAATACACTTGAATGAAATTATTGAAATAAAAAACACAAAGTACCATAAATTATGAATTATTTATGATATTAAATAAGAAATGGGTAGTGTATAAACCATATAAAATTAATTGGTTAATGACATACAAATGTTCCTCAATGAAAGTCTATTAAGATATAATATCTTACCTCACACTTCCTTTTGGTTTAATGTTCATCAACCTCTTTTATAGTGGTTTTAAATATGTTATTAAATTATTAAAAACTATATTGATAATTATAATATAATATATTCTCCTATTATAATGTCTCATCAACCATTCATTAATAATATTTCATCTTTTTCACTGTTTTGGGTGTTAATTGTCTGGTTTTACCATGTGTGTTTCATCATTTTAGATATAGTTATTGCATATATTATATATTTATATTATATAAATCGTAATAATCATGAAAAAATTAAAATATTTATAAATAAATTATACTTTTAAAACCAATCATGAAATATTATTTTGATAAATGAAGTACATCACGATCATTCAGATGGTAGGTCTTACATACGCATGAGTAACTTTTCCATTTTTCAATGATCATTGTAGAAATGTGGTAAGAAATATTCTATCTTTACATAATGATAATAATATCAAAAATATCATATTCTTTATTTAAATATACTTATATATATATATATCATCCATGTGGTGTGGTGATGAAAATAGAGTCACATCGTTTCGTGAACGTGGTAGTCCAAGTGTACACGAACAATGTTATCATCTTTCATTAAGTGAAAAGGTAAGAAATAAAATGATCTATTTTCTAATAATAATGATAAATATTTCTATAATATAATAATTTTTTCATTTATTTCACATATACTCATTAAAGTTTCCTTATTACATTCCATGTAAAGCGTTAGTGAAAGAGGAATCAGATATCTTCGTGAGGGGTGGTCCGCCGTACACATAAGGGATGTTATCATATCTCATACGAAATAAAAATTAAAAATATATGTGATATAAATAATATTGAGATATAATTATTATATAAAAACCATATATAAACTTTATATCCATCATCATACCAAGCTGTGAATGTTAGTAATGGAGAAAATGAATGACATTGATTTGCGACGTGGTAGTTCACCGCACACACGAACGATGATTTTAAAACTCATTTGATGGAAGTGATGATGGTTGTAGGTCCTGAAATTTGTATGATAAAATATAATTATATTTATGATACTGATTTTATTATATCATCATGTTTTAATAATAATTTAAGTAGTTTCATAAAGATATAAAATAAAAATGCTCCTTGAAGAATGTTATATCTTCTTCGGGTATCCACCTTAGGTTTGCACCACGTCCTTCTTAGGTTGGATTTCATCCCAAAATAAGGATTATAGGATTAAAGTAAGTAATTTGGAAAGTTATTTAGGTAGGTATTTTTATAACCTAAATGATCTGATGATGTGAAATAGAGAGGAGTGGGGGTAACCTTTTATAAGTGATGTGAGCGACACACTTGTAAATATTTGAACATATTAAATCATAGCCACATTTTTATCATGCTATAATCCTTAAAAATGGTCCATTATAGAACCTATAACATATATACATCCCAAATATGTCCATATAATGGTTTATTGACAGTTTTTATCTCATTTTTAACCCTTATCTTTTTAGTTTATCCCCTAGTAAATCCATCTTACATGAACTGCAGTAATTAGTTTTCAATCTTTTCCCTCATAATTTCGGTAAAAATTTTATTTGAACTTATTATAGAGTATATATTATTATTAATTTTAATATTTAATCCATTTTTTAAAATTCAATTCACATAATTTTCAACTTTTATTTTAAAATTAATCTCATAGATGTGACCAAAAAACCGATTATTAAAAAAAATGTTCAAAAGTTTATAATATTTATATATCAGAATTCAATATAAAAGTGGTTAAAATGACCTAAATAGGATTATTTTATATATAATTGAACTAATTTTACTATAAATTCAATTAAAAATATAATTTAACTTTATAAATAATATAAACAACAAGGCATTTTTCAATTAAAATTCAAGATTTTTCACTATTCAAAAAAAAAATAAAACTTTTCAAAAAAAAATCCCAAAAAATCATTCAAATTTAATTTTGGTATCCTAATTTCAAAACTTATTTTTATTTTTTCAAATAAAGTTTATAAAATTGATTAATATTGATTTTAAATTATGTGTCTAAAGTAAATTGTCTTCTAAAAAAATAATATTTTTCAAAAAAACATTTACATTTATATTAAATAGTTATTATTTTATTTTTAATAAATAAATAATAATGAACATGTTTAAGATATATATTTTAATAATTTATTTAAAACTATTCATAGCCTCTAATTAAATGGATAGGTTATAAATATTATATTAAATAATAATTATTAATAACATTTCACATTTCATTTAAAATCAATTATGAGTGTAACACAAGATAAACTCAATGTTATATGTAACACAAGATAAACAGAGTGTTTCATATAACTCAAGATAAGATCTGTGTTTCTTGTAAGGTAATATATTAAAGATATTTAATTTATTTAAAAACAAATCTATCATAAATCCTTGGGGTGCAATATTTTCTTCTTATCTCTTAGTGTTGCGTGTCACAAACACTATTGAATATATTGTTCTTATTTTAGAATTTATGGGCATCATATCTTAGCTAATCCTTTAAAACATTCCTAAGGGGGAATTGTATTTTATCTCAAATCTATCTACCATATACACAACATTATAATGGTTTTGGTGAAAATTTAAATTTTACAACAGTAGACATGGTAAGGTCGATGATGAGTCATGAAAACCTTACATTATCCTTTTGGGGTCACAAATTACATATAACATTATACTTTCTAAAATGAGCACCAAATAAAGAAAAAAATGATATTCCCTTTGAGTGATAAATTGGAAATAAACCCATTTTTTCATATATTCATGCAAGGGGTTGTGAGTCATTTTTTTAGGCTAACTCAAGCAACAAACTAGAACCATGAGGATTGAAGTGTATCATTATAGGGTATCCCAAGGAAATGAGGGGGTACTATCAATATAAACCTTCAGAGAAGAAATTAACTATCACAATAAAGGTCATATTTCATGGTATGGATCACATACTCAATGAGTATAGTGGGATAAATATTGAATGTTTTGATATTGATGCTCAAGATACCCAAGAGTCAAAACAGGAAGAGACTTTACAGGTCCCTATGGATGAAGTTGTTCCACAAAACACAAGTAATGTATAGGATCATTGTAGAGGTAATATAACTATTGATATATATTTTTTATTCACTAATTATATTCATTCATTATTTTTTGAAAATAATGATCTTATATCCTACTAGAAATAATTATAGAGCTAAAAAGTATCAATATGTTAAGAATAAATGAATTTTAAGATAGATTCTATGTATCAAAATAATTTTTAGGAGATGATCGATCCACCATTTGATATAAACCTCATTTTTTAAAAGGTATATTCAATAGAAAACTAGTAATGTAAGGTGAAGTAAATAATTATTAAGCATGGATAGTGGATAAAGGTTTTATAAAACATCAATTAATTGAAAATAACAAAAACTTTTCTCTATTTTCCATTATTATATCCATCAAAAAAATTCTTTCTGTGGAATTTTTCCATGACTATGAGATTTGGAAAATGGATGTCAAAAACACTTCCCATAATGGAAACCTTAAAAAGAATGTTTATATGACACAACTAAAAGGTTTGTGACTCTATTAAATGATAAAAGGGTATGGAATTTTTATAGTTACCATTATCTATTATAGAAATCATCTAGGTTGTGGAATATTTGGTTCGATGAATCCAAAAAATAATTTTTTTCATTAAGAATTAATGTGATCCATATACTTATAAGAGGTTTAGTGGGAGTAAATGTTTTTCATGGTAGTATATTTTTATGACATATTACTAATTGGAAATGAGATACTAACCTTTAGAAAATTAAGACAAGATTAAAAAATCACTTATCTATAAAGAACTTAGGTGAAGCAGACTACACTCTAGGGATGAAGATAACGCATGATATATCCAAGAGGACTCTTAAAATAATTGAAGGTATATACATTGAACATATATTAATGTGGTTCAGTGTGGAATAATCCAAGAGTGGATTGGTTCTGGTGTCACATGCTATACATCCTTATTAAATGAATTGTCCTCAAACACATGAGGAAAGATAGATAATGAGTAAGAACTCATATGCATCTATGATAGGATCAATCATGTATTCGATATTATGTATGAGGCCTGATGTCCTCTGTGATTTGCGAATGGTGGGAGGATATCAAGTAGATCTAAGAGAATAAAATTGGACTAATGATAAGGAAATCCTCAAGTATCAGATGTGATCTAAGGATACGTTCCTCTTATATGAATGAGATAAAGAGCTAGTCATCATGTGTTATATATATTCTAGATTTCGGATAGATCATAATTGTTTTAAGTCACATTCTAGAAATTTTATTTGTTTTAATATAGGAGATATGAGAAGTAATCATTTAAATTAGTCAGTTATTGTAGATTATATAGGAATGTTTGATTATATTGTGGCATCGGATGTGGCCAAGGAAGTGGTTTGGATTTGAAAATTTTTCCAAGAGCTTAATTTTGTTCCTATTAGTCAAGAAAGTATCATAGTTTACTATAATAACACCTTAATGGTGGACCTTTCCAAATATTCAAGATCAAATCAAAGGAAAAAAGAACATAATTTAGAATTTTTATCTATTGATGGATTTTTTTCAACAAGGTGAAGTTTTAGAGTGCAGGGTATCCATAGAATAAAAAAAATGGGCCCCTTGATGATGGATTTATCTCAACAGATGCATGAGTTCCATGTGAAACCTATTATACTAAAAGTTGTTTTTAGTTGTCTTGTAACACCCCGAGATTTTATGAAAAATATTTTTTTAAATTTCATTAATGTCTAGTGTTGTACGCTACAACAAAAGGAGCTTGCACAACATGCACCTTTGACTTGCCTTGCATTACACGCAATCGTGACCTTCCTCGATAAAGTGTGTAGTACGCAATACCGAGTTTCACTAAACAATGATATGCTATTAAAATATTATTAAAACTAGTCGTTATGAATAGTAATAACCACCTTTTAAAATTTTAGAAATTTTATATCTCGAAACGGACTTCATTTTTGGATTCGGAGTATCGAAATTAGCTTATGGTGAAATTTTGGTACTTTTCGGATAACTTTCATATTCTGATGAATAGTGAAAATTACTAAATTTTAATTAAAAACAACTTTTTTAATCAAAATAATTAATAGTGATAAATTATTAATTTGAGTGGTTTTAAAGTATATTTAGAATATATTTTTAAAATTTAATAAAATATTGGTCATTGTATGTAATTTCACATTTAAACCAGACATAAACAAGTGTCAATCTTTTGATAGTTATTATCTCTTAAAAACACGCTATTTGTTTTGACGACGGGAATTAATTTTTAAATTAATTAATGTAACTGATATGTTTTGAATTTGGTAAAATAGAAATCATTTTTGAATTCATAATATCAAATATATCTTAGGCCTAATTTTTTTTATTTTTCTGGAAACGTTCATTTTTTGATGAACAGTGAAACCACTAAGTGGTAGTTAAAAAAACAGAATTTTTCATAAAACTTAATTTTACCGCTTCTGTGAGTGGAATTTCTAAAATCCGAGAGACACGGTTAATATCAAGGACTCAAATGTGGTTCAATGAGATGAAAATATTTTTTGGTGAATAGTAACTTTTTACTTTTTTTTACCATAGTTAAAAGTAAATAGGGTAATTAAGGGTAAAAATGATATTATTATTACCCTAACACATGTCATAATTCTATTGGATAAGTGTAATTAGACCTAAAACAACCTTAGGAATAAAATATGACCATTTAAGCCCACTTGGATTAGATTAGGACATTTATTATTAATTTATTTAAAGAAGGGTTAAAATAGATAAAATCAAAGTTTAATAAGTATATCATTTTTAATATAGGGTTATACATAAGATAAATTAGACTATAAATATTCATTATAAATCTAAAACGATTTCCTACATAATGATATTTTATTTGTAATTTTTAGACTTTAAATAATTTAGTTTATTTATGACACAATGATGATGCAGTAAATATATTATTAATAAAATATTAACATAATTGATGTTATAAATACCCAAATAAATGTAATTTGAGACTTTTTATGAATTCCAAAAAAAATATATGTTAAAATGACATGTTATTGTTTATTTAATTAACTTTTTTCGAACTAATAATTCTGTTATGATTTTTACAAAAATCAATTACCAAATAGTTTCAAAATTGACATAAAATAGTTTTTTAAAAAAATATTATATTATTAATTGTTATTATATTCCTAAAAATCTAAGATTCGTCCAAATGACTTATATAAGGTTATATATATTAATATTAAACAACTTGGGGTTATTTTGGCTTGTTATAGTAATTTTATTAACCTTATATTGTAAGAACACAAAAATACACGGTAAAAGTAAAATTATCTAACTTAAAGATAAAATTAAATGATAAGGTTAAAATAGTAAAATAAACATCTCCAAATTATATTGGATGATAGGATTTCTACCTATCCCCACCTTAGATTCTAAATAACTTAATTTGGATCTATTAAAAACCGAATTTGACTTTATAATAAAATAATATTTTTGGTTATTCCAAAGGTGCCCCTCTCCTCCCTTATAAAAGGGCACTTCTTCCCTCTCTTCCTAACACCACATTGAGCCTTCAAGCTCGTCCAACCCCTGCCAATTTATTCTCTCCACTTCCCTAGAGACATCTTAGAGGTCCTGGTATTCTTCAAAGTCCAATTTTGGTTCCCTAAAAGGAGGTCTCAAAGAAGCACTTCAAAGAAGAGGTAATGCCTGTTACCGATTCTTTCATGTTTATTTCTTCTTCCACTTCTTATTCTTTAGTTGTTTAATCATGAAGTAATAACATCAATATAACTCATATACTGATATGTTATTATAATTATGAAGCAACCCTATTTCACCATCTATCCATCCTACGGAAAATGAAATCACCGCGCGTGCGTACGTACAGAATACCGTCTCCACGCCGTGGGGTAATCTATTTTCCACCACCACCTTACTTGGATGGGTATAATGGTGTAAATAATAACTATATATGATTATTTTAAAGTGATATTGATTCTGAAATATTATACATACACTCCAATATAGTCCCACGATCATGAGAACGATATCATCGCTCGTGCGTACGTACGGACTACCGTCTCCACGATGCGATGAGATTCATTCTCCACGTTAACCATTCATGAATGATTATAAAGTATATATAATAAGTAATAATGAAATATATGACATAATAATGATACTGTATTTATGTGTATATATATGTATGTCATCTACTTAATTCCATTCAACTCAATAAGGAAACGAAAACAGCGTTCATGCGTACGTACGGCCTACTGTCTCCAAGAACAGTGTATTTCTTTCCATTTACTGATTTATTATATATATGTATATTCGGAATATATATTATATATAAATCATGTTTTATATTCTGGAATTAATTAATCCTGATCTAAGTAATCATATGAATAATTACAAGTCAAAACACGGACGACAAATGAAACAATTTTACCCAAAACTTTCTTTAACATGGAATTTACAAAAGAACGGGTAATATAAAGTCATAAGTGAACCATATATGATATCATAAAAATGAGTATGATTCTGGAATAAGTCAATGACATTATTTAAATCATTATACAGGAGGTTTGGACACTTACGAAGAAAATCGGACCTAAGGTAAGGGAAATATCACAATCTCATTTTTATCCGAGATTGTTTATACTTTTGTATTTACTGGGGTGTATTTTATCATCCACATCCATGTTTCCTAAATATGTAATATTATTTCCATCCACATACAATTTTTTAAATCCATTTATACCCTTTGGTGAGTTTATAGTAAAAGATATGAAAGGAATCTTTTGTCATTTTTCGTACGAGGTACTTTTTGACTTTTCTGACAAAAGTACGAGAAGAATGTTTTTTTTAACTTGTACGGCATGAATGGATTTTTAAAAAATTATTTCCAAGAAGCTTACTTTACAAGTTTTCATGTTTATTTTTAATCAACTTCTTTTAGTTTAAAATTGTATGACATGTTAGGAAAGGAAAATGTTTTTGAAGTAGAAAGGATATTTTCCTCAAGAATGGAGTTCAAGTGTTTTATCAAAATTATTTTCCATCTAATATAATAAAGGGTTCTGTTTCTATCCTTATTTTTACATTGATTTGACTATGTGGTGATGGAATTATTTTTATGAATTCCTTTATCTTATATGAATTGTTTTATGATGTCACGATGTTTAAGATTCCCATTTTTATTACATGGGTTATACTTTGATGTATGGTTTATGATTTTGTGGCACACATAAGAATGGTAAAATTATGAGATCGTTGGGACCTATATCTCCCTCCAATTAATTGGGTAAAGATTTTATATCTCATTAGATAGACATGGATGGAACGGTAGGTTATACTGGTTCAGTGAAACAGGACTGAAACGAGGAGTGAACTTAGTTCAGAAATGGACTTTGTCCACTAAGATAGCCTTGGCAATGAGTCTTGATTAATAAGAAATTATTCTCTATGATTATGTGTGTATGCCACAAAGTTTAATGTTTTAAGTTATGATTATTGTGATTACATTTCACTACTATGATTTATCCCATGTTATGAAATTATGATCTCTTTTGCAGGTTAAGATTTCCAAAAGATATGTTATTATGAATATGATGTGATTGATATTTCTTTTGTTTACCCTTACTGAGAATTTGAGCTCACCCTTTTATGTTTTCTTTTCCCCGGGATATAAATACAGGATTTAGGTTTTTAAAAAAGAAGATCTTTATGGGAGATGTTGAAGATCTTTCACCAAGATTAGAAGATTATATTCGAGTTTCCAAAGACACTAAACTATTACGGTACATGTGTGTGTGTTTTTTTATATACTAAGTATTCCGAAAAAGTAATGTAATTTCTATGTATGTTAAGCTTAGGGTCTCTACAGTTGGTATCAGAGGAAAAGTTTAGTCAACCTTTGGAAACAAGGATGCGAAAACGTTATCCCTAGAGATATTTCTAAGGTATGTCTAGGGATGTCCCTAAGGATTAGTATACGTATAGGATATAGTCCTAGAACTATGGTAATGATATTAGATTAAACCAAAGATGTTATATATTGAGGTTACTCCCCCTTTATTATGATTTTTTCCTCTCACACTATTCTTTTTGGGTTTTAGAAAATGGCTGGAAACAAGATGATTTACAATAATGGAGGATATGATGGACAATGGAATGATATTCTTCATGAGAAACCAAATGAAATGGGATTTGAAAGTCCAAACATCATTATTATGCCGAATCAGCAATCTCATTATATGATCAATAAATTAAACTTTGGTAAGTTTCTTGACTCGTTTAATAAGAGAAAGATGGAGTTTCATGATGATCATAGAGGAAAGAAAGTTCAATTTCCCCTATGTAAATCATGTGGGAAGATCCATCAATGAGAATGTTTCAAAGGAACTGGAAGATGCTTTGGGTGTGGAAAAGAAGGACACAAATCCAGTAAGTGCAAAGGAAAAGGTTCAGTTAACACCATGGATGAGGATAATGTTATTTCTACGACATCAACAATGGTTAAATGTTTTAAATGTGGAATGTACGGGCATTATGCAAACCAATTCCCTAAGGGAAAGTCTCATGAAGAGAATCAGTATGGTCGTATGGGTAGTATTTATGTTGATGATGACGAAGAGACTACAAATGATATGTGAGATGAAAGAATTGTTGATGATCGGTCAATGGTTTAATAATGTAGTGTAATGATTACATGTTTATCATGTGTAATGTTGTATAAGTAATCTCATGGTACTATGGAATAAAGAGACATCTAAGGATTGTTACACTGTTGTCTTTCCTTGAGTTTTGAAAGTGTATGATTAATGGTACCAGTATCCATGAAAGGTTATTCAGATATTTTTGGAATGTAGATGATATGCTCATAATGAATGGATAAGGAGAAAATTAAATGTTTGATAGTATTCATGAGCTCATGACTGATATAAGGAGAAGGTTATATCATGGTTTGACTATAAAGAATTTTGAGGATTTTGGTTTGTGGAAAGTGTTAGCTTTTAACTGTATTCATGTTTTCACTAAGGTTCAATGGGTATTCATTCTTCAAGAGAATACATGACTAAGTTATTCACATGTTTGTAATTTGACTTACAAGATATATCTTATGATATATGGGGCATAAATGATGGCATTCACGTGATTGTTATGTGACATTTCAAGTAATCATTTTCTTTATACTATGTGCTTGGACCGAAGTATTTTAGATAATCCTAAAGATTGGAATGGATTATGTTGGACATAAGTTAGTATTGTTTAAGGACAGAACTTTTTTTCGATATTATTGATGGGATGTTATAGTAATATAGATTTAGAAAAAGGACAACCTGCAAGACAGGCGGCAACCCATCGCGTCGGACAAGGCTGTGGGAATCAAACCCACAACCGAAGTGCAACTGGCCTTTATCGCCTACCACTGGCCTACAAGAAGTCCCTGGTTAGTAGAAACTAGTTTTATTTTATTATGTGGTATGATATATGAATTATAAGTTCATTTTTGGAATCGTATACAATTAACCTCACCATAGATGAACTAATGTATTTTTTGATAACTTTTCTAACCTTTTGTTTGAGACAGATGGAATGACCCATCATTCTATCACATGATCTGCTAACACATCACGAATGACAAATTCAACTTCATTTCTTTAAGAGATGAAGTAGAAATTGTCCAAAGAACGACCAACGGTGAGACTATACCAAAATCACGAAAGTATTTCTTCTAATTCCAATTTCATCAACTTTAGGGAAATGATCTTGAAAACCAAAAATGTTGTCCTAGTACTCTTATATCTGATGAATTAGATGTTACCTTAGATCGTCACAAATTTATGGCTTTGTGATTGCTGGATTTTCCATATCTATGTTCTCTACCACTCTCCATCAGAACATGATGGTTAGATTTCTCTCCCATATCCATATTTTCACCTATGTGGAAACCCAGTGATTAGTTTATTTGGGTAACCGTTACGTTTCATACTTTTGTTTTTAAAGATTGGTTTTGGTATTCCTTTTTAGGATGAGGGTTTCTATTAAATAAACTTTTGAGTAGTAAACCATTTATAACCCCGACGAATTTCGAGGGCGAAATTCATTTTAAGGGGGGTAGAATGTAACACCCCGAGATTTTATGAAAAAATATTCTTTTTAATTTCATTAATGTCTAGTGTTGTACGCTACAAAAAAAGGAGCTTTCACAACACACATCTTTTACTTGCCTTGTATTACACGCAATCGTGACCTTCCTCGATAGCATGTGTAGTACGCAATACCGATTTTCACTAAACAACGATATGCTATTAAAATATTATTAAAACTAGGCGTTATGAATAGTAATAACCACCTTTTAAAATTTTAGAAATTTTATCTCTCAAAATTGAATTCATTTTTGGATTCGGAATATCGAAATTAGCTTATGGTGAAATTTTGGTACTTTTCGGATAACTTTCATATTCTGATGAATAGTGAAAATTACTAAATTTTAATTAAAAACAAATTTTTTAATCAAAATAATTAATAGTGATAAATTATTAATTTTAAGTGGTATTAAAGTGTATTTAGAATATATTTTTACAATTTAATACAATATTGGTCATTGGATGTAATTTCACATTTAAACCAGACATAAACAGGTGTCAATCTTTTGATAGTTATTATCTCTTAAAAACACGCTATTTGTTTTGACGACGGGAATTATTTTTTAAATTAATTAATGTAACTAATATGTTTTTAATTTGGTAAAATAGACATCATTTTTTAATTCATAATATAAAATATATCTTAGGCCTAATTTTTTGTATTTTTCTGGAAACGTTCATTTTTTTGATGAATAGTGAAACCACTAAGTGGTAGTTAAAAAACTAAATTTTTCATAAAACGTAATTTTACCGCTTCTGTGAGTGGAATTTCGAAAATCCTAGAGACACAGTTAATATCAAGGACTAAAATGTGGTTCAATGAGATGAAAATAATTTTTGGTGAATAGTAACTTTTTACTTTTTTTACCACAGTTAAAAATAAATAGGGTAATTAAGGGTAAAAATGATATTATTATTACCCTAACACATGCCCTAATTCTATTGGATAAGTGTAATTAGACCAAAAACAACCTTAGGAATAAAATATGACCATTTAAGCCCACTTGGATTAGATTAGGACATTTATTATTAATTTATTTAAAGAAGGGTTAAAATAGTTAAAATCACAGTTTAATAAGTATATCATTTTTAATATAGGGTTATACATAAGATAAATTCATCTATAAATATTCATTAGGAAGATAAAATTATTTCCTACATAATGATATTTTATTTGTAATTTTTAGACTTTAAATAATTTAATTTATTTATGACACAATGATGATGCAGTAAATATCTTATTAATGAAAATTAACATAATTGATGTTATAAATACCCAAATAAATGTAATTTGAGACTTTTTATGAATTCCAAAAAATTTATATGTTAATATGACTTGTTAGTGTTGATTTAATTAACTTGTTTAGAAATATTAATACTGTTATAATTTTTACAAAAATCAATTACCAAATAGTTTCAAAATTGACATAAAATAGTTTTTAAAACAAATATTATATTATTAATTGTTATTATATTCCTAAAAATCTAAGGTTCGGCCAAATGACTTAGATAAGGTTCTATATATTAATAATAAACAACTTGGGGTTCTTTTGGCTTTTTATAGTAAGTTTATTAACCTTATAGTGTAAGAACACAAAAAGACACGGTAAAAGTAAAATTATCTAACTTAAAGTTAAAATTAAATGATAAGGTTAAAATAGTAAACTAAACCTTTCAAAATTCTATTGGATGATAGGATTTCGACCCATCCCCACCTTAGCTTCTAAATAACTCAATTTGGAGCTATTAAAAACCGAATTTGACTTTATAATAAAATAATATTTTTAGTTATTGAAAACCGAATTTGACTTTACAATTAATTTTTTAATGGATTTATGAAATGTTTTACAAATCAGGGTTTCAATGAAATGGTTTAGAAAATATAGTATATAGGAAGCCTTGGAACATAGATAGAATGTGGGGTATTAGGCCTCATCTATTAACACTATTGGTAGTTTACTCATGGTGTGTTCCTCTAATCTCGAGGACCATTGTTCTGGGTACTTGTTATATCTGTTGGGATTTTAAATGTTGGGATATTATTTCGCTCTCTAGATTTTATGCATATATATAGAGACTTTATGTGTGTGATTGTTTTTTTGGTATGAGTGTTCTAGTTAGCCTAACCTATAGTGATACTTAGCATGATTTTATCTAGGATTTATTTTCAACCTCTTTGAAATATGTGATATTCTTTGAAACAATTTTACATAGATTATTTGGAACTGTGAAAAAAGAGGAAATATTTTACCATGATTTTGATATAAATTTTTTTAACTATTTATCATGAATTATTTTTTTTAAGGTTGAGCATGTTCAAATTTATGTACAGATAAATTCTATGTAACACTGGGTTAAGATCCTACTGATGTTGTTTATCTCATATCTTTTGAACCCATTTGGTTGTGTGTACACCTTGTTATTTCTTTCGATGTAGGGAAAGGAATGACATTATTTTGAGGCAGTGAGGTTTCTATCATTTGTGTCTAGGTATATAGTGGTGAGATAGGGTATTTTTCTCATGCTATTACATAGAGTGTCTATTTTATTTTTATTTGTCTCTTGATGTTGGACTTGTACCTTGGAGATTGTTTAGCTACTTTTGATATGTATAGCTTCTGTTGTTTTCTTTTTGATCTAATATAATTTTCTTATTTACTCTTCCATAGTTTCATCCCATCATCTATTCATATATATATGTCACGTTGTCTACTTCAAGTTGTGATAAATCATCCCTATAGGTGTTCTTGGTGCCCGAGTTCTAGTCTCCAACCCATGGGGATTAGGAACACCTTTGGGTATGTTACATTTTGGTTCGGGTACCAGCTTGAGTGGATATCTGGGTTGGGTTCATCACATATAATGTAACGAACCTAACCATCATGGCCTATTACATTTCATTTTTTGGTGTTGGAGATGTTAGGAGTGGTCTTGAGGAAGTAATGGTAGATTTTGAGTGGTGATTATATCTAGGGTTTAGTTTTGTGATGTAGTGGATTGTGTTTCATAATGGGAGTTAGGGGTTGTGGATTATAGGCTTTGAGTAATGTCATAGTTGTTTGGTGGTTAGAATCGGGGTTTCTATCATTTTAAGGGACATTATTCTATAAAACATTCATTATTTCATGGTTTTAGTCTATGGTTGATCTGGATAAAGGGTAGGATGAGGATATTAGTGTGGTTTTCAAGGTTTCCAATATTTGTTTTTATTTTCTAATGACACTTTTAAACAGGTAAGTGTGAACCAAATACACAGTCAACCATTACAAACCCAGGAAACCCCATTTCCACTCAAGGTTGCAGTACCATGGAGTAAGATATTTTTTGGTCCAAATTTTTTTAAAATCATTGTAGATTGGTGTTTTAGCTATGTCATAGAAAAGTTAAATTCCCTTAATATACTTTTAGGAGTTGTAATTATATATTGTGTTCATTCACATTATGACATGGATTTCCCTTGGATTTATTAGATCAGGGTGTTGACCATGGCGTTATTTCTAGGATTTGTTTAAATTTAACTCATTCCAGCCGTATCTTCCCATGTGCACCATGGTTTTATGTTTATCCATATTGCGTCTAAATTCATAATCCCCTCTAATTTACATTATTTCTTTTTTGATTCATTCAATCTTGTGTGACCATCATATCATTTTTGGGATACCTCTTAGCCTTTGTTCTTTTCTTTGACCCATGACTTCTAGAAATTGATTATTAATGATACAAGGTGAGTTCTTCCTCTATTTTTCTTAGTTTTCTCCCCACTCTTCAATTAATATTTATCATTAATAGATCTATTTTGATTTATAGGGTGTATGGTTATGGTTCCAATTAGAAGTTTTGAGATTATAGGTTGTTAATACTCCCTTATTCATGAATTAGGACTTGTGATCACCTCCCCCTCATCCTAATCGTTCATAGTGGTTGTTGAAGCACCGATTGAGGTAGAAAATTTAAGAACTCTCTTTTATTTTATGCCTAATGTGGAAGTAGAATACCTCATTTTCATTAGGTTGATATTAATATTTGACTTATTAATATAGTAAACTATAATTATTAAAGATTAAAGATAATGGGGTGATTCATTTATTCTTTACTTTATTTGCGTTTTTTATTAATTTTATTATTGTTATCATTAAATTATTTTGATTTATTTTGTGGTGTATGAGTATTTATTGCTGTAATTGAGTTAATGAAAACACCTGACATAAAATTTTTATCATTTAAGGGTATTAGTGAATTGGTTGTGTCAAATTGGAAATTTATTTGTGGTTTTTCATGAAAGATACTATACACAAATATGAAATCATGTTAAAATAAATTTTTGGATATGTTTTTTTCACTATAATTGGGTGTTACTGCTAATTTTTTTCATTGTATGAGTGTTTTCACTATTATGGTATTGGTTGTGGAAATTTGTATCTAGGTTTCAAGGATATTGGGATGGATTAATAAGAGTATGTTATAGAAGATTCCATGGTTTTCATAGGGTGATATAGTTATTAATGTGGAAATGGTAATGGGGATGTTTTCATAGAAAGAAGATTTTATTTTTATGGGTGTAGAGTTTTTAGCTTGTGAAATAATGTAGGGTCGTGTTCTATAAACCCAATGGTGTGGGATGTATAGTTATCAATGGACCTAGTAAAAGGAGGGTTTATAATTAAATAAATTGTGGGATATGATGTAATGTTAATGATTTAATGGGAATATAAATGACTGAATATAATTCTGTTGTTGGCTAATTAATGGCTTGAAATTAAATATATAAATGAATGTAATAATAAATGTAATCTTATTAGTAAAATTATATGTCCTTAAATGGTTTAATGACGAGGTTTAAAAGCGGATTGTGAAAGTTTTTTATGGATGTTTTTTATGGGATGTAGGCTTGGTTTGGTAATTTAGTGATTAGTAGTGTTGTTAATATGTGGTAATGGAATTTTGGTGTTGCGGTGGGAATTTTTGGTATTTATTTTTTGTATAATCTCATGTTGAGCTCGTGTGAGACTATATATATATATTATATTTCTTGTGATTTTATACATGATACACCTGAGTCAGATGATCTTACTAACAGCCAAATGTTTTTTATGTTATGGTTATTTTACCTAATATCCCGGTTAGTGAGTGAATAGATGATTAACTACCCTCTCTTCCCTACAATCCCTTCCAGGTGTAGTACAGGCTACGATGGCTTTAAGTAGGAATAAATATATAGATTGTAATAAATTTATATGTCGTATATTTTTTGTGTCAATACCCTTCTAGGTATTTACATGATAAAAAATAGTGGGGTTAGGCATGATAGGAGGAGGGAATAAGGTTAGTGTACTTCATGTTCATTATACCCTATTGTACTAGCTATATGATGTGCAGATGAGATGTGATACATATTTTTGGGGAATAATGGTGGAAAATTAGTGTGGAAGTGGATATGATATTCAGTTTTCTTATATTCTTGATATTATTATTATTATTATTATTATTATTATTATTATCATCATCATCTTTGGTACAATTACTTGGTGAGAATTCCTAAGAAAGGTTGGGTTGTTGGTGACATTGGTAGTAGCATGTGCATTTTTCTTTTTATTCTATAAATAATTAATATGTTTCTTCCATAATTTAATGAGAGGTACCTAGTAGTATACTACTAATTAAACTTTTATTCTCACCTCAATATATATATACCATTTTTTAGTTTTCTAATGTGTCTAAAAATACTGATTTGGGCATTACTATCATGAAACTGGGGTTGTGGTTAGGGATACTACATTAAGAACTTATTCCTGTTTTTTTTATTTTGGAATAATTTATCCTTTTATTCCATATTTATGAATAGTGGGATTGTTGTTGGTATTTTTTTATTTTATATTTTGTTGTTGGTTAGTGGATTTTTTACTTTGTTCTTGATTATATGATTTCAATTCCTCCTATTTTTAAAATTGATACACTCAATTATATTTTCCAACCTAGGATCTATTAGAGGTGGGCCTTGGGGTCACTTTTATATTTAATACATGGGATAAAAGGGTTCCCAGTGGGGTTGGGTCATAAAATTGAGTTAAATTCCCTATTATTCAAGTTATTTCCTTATTTTATCTTTTTTTTTATTTTTTTTATATGTGTTTTTTAAAATACTTTTGTGATTTATGAAAATATTTTTTCAATTTTTTCCTTCTTATATGATTAAAAAACTCCATATTAAGAATCAATAATATCAATGACCCAATATAAAATTACTTTAACCACTTTCAATCATATTTACGTTTTAATTAAAATGAAAATTTTTGTGGTTATACAAATAGTGAATGGTTTTGGAGGATATTTATATGATCAATGTAGTGGAAGAAACCCATTTAAATTTTCTAATCTATCATCAATAGAATCAATATATAAATAAAGAAAATAAATAAACAATTGTACCTTGATCACACTGAGATAAATATATAACAAACTTGGTGAAGTATGCTTTATTTGGATCATTGAGAAATATCTAAATGGTTCTCAACTCCATGGGTAGTACACTAGATTTTTGGATCCTCACACACTATGATAGTACCCCTGAACACCACAAGAGTTATAGCTACTTCTATATAGAGAAAAATGGTAAATATAGAGGAAGATATCATTATTTATATCTTATAAGTATTTTAGTACCTCTTATAGGGGTATCTCATCCCCTATATAGATTATCTTCATTTAATGAGGATATTTAGGCAACAACTTTAAAGTCTTGGAAGATAAAATGTGTTATGATAAATTATATCTATTGGGCATAGATAATTTTTGAACTTTTCAATGATTATATCATGAATCTAAATCTGTGAATGATTCAAGGAATTCATTTATAACAAAAATAAATTTCATTGGAATATGTGTTAGTGGACACGGACTTTATATCTTATAAAACATATTTATCATACATTATGATAGATAACATTTATATTCTATGATAGGATCGTATGCATTCCCATGTCATTGGTTATGAATTGGGGTATATCACACAATATGATATACACATTTTCGAGTATTTCCAAAAAAAACCTCCCCCTTACACTAAAATCCTATAATGAATTTATGAAAATATTTACATATCTTTGTGAATCCATCCAAATTACGTTGGATACAGAATATAAAACTCTCTTCATTTTGAAATGAAAAAATCGATATTTATTTCTTATTTTAAGGACTAGCTATGTGACTATGTGGGAATTTATAGTCTAGAAAAAAATATGTAATCTTGATTTCATAAAAGTAAGAAAATAGTTCCCACAAGAAAAATATTAGTGCTACTCAAAATATAAAGGGTTCTGGTGTGATATCGATCAAATATACTCATATCTCTATATCAATATTTCCACCATAATATCATATAAATCATATTTATATCAATATAATATCTTTCTCTATAAAACTGAGTGACCAATAGAAATGGAACGTGTCAATATAGTATAGGACATATCATAAAATCGTGATTCTCGAAAAAATACTAATAAGGTCATTGAGTAAATCACATTTATTTTATTTAATAACTTAGCACATCACATGTCTCTTATTCCAATAGTTGAGCACATCACATGTCACTAAACTAACTATAAAATTTCATTACCACAATCTAATTCAATTGAGGTCCAAATTTCTTTTCTCATTTATGAGTGGAAAAATATAATCACAGCTGTGCTCCAACCAATTTATTGATTAGAAAAAAACACAAGAATCCCCTCATTAGCTAATCCCTAAGGCTTGTGAAATAATGGTATAAATTTATGAAGTATCTCATGGTAGTTATATTTCTAACCTTAGTTAAAGTACATTTATAAAAATAATACACCCATAAGTATATTGATGGTTGTATGATATTCCATGTGATATATTTTATAAAGTTGGTCCAAATAATAAGTCTCCACTTATTATATCATTAGTAATTTACTCATGTTAATCATAACATATCCTCACAACCAATAACACTCTATCATGATCATTGATAAGGGAAAAATCAAAGTAATTATTTTAGGGGATAGTATTATTCAATTTTTCTGGTAATATTAAATTTTCACATATGAATAAATGATAAATAAAGATTAAATTTATTATAAAATCATGATACATTTTATAACCAGATACATCTATTCTCTTGTGTATCTTGTAATAAGATATTCAGCATAGACCTCAGGATTCTTTTACTATAATGGTTTCAGAAATGGTTCTAATTTATTCTCCTCTAAAACCACATAATAAATCTTGACATCACCCCTCTCAATGATCGCTCCAATGAGAAGGTGCTAATGAAGGATGTTTTTGGTTATCTGGGGAAACTAGGGTTCCCTAGCTTGAGAAATATCTCTATTAATATCATATTAAATCTAGATTTATCCAGAAATTTTAGGAACCACCCAATGTTTAGTGATGAACTTAATAATCAAAATAGATTTCTTTAAAGTATTTGGTGTATTGGTGTACTAATCCTCTATTTTAAATTCTTCTATGATAGGTTTTTTGGAACTATTAAAACTGATACCTCAAACAATTAGAAAAAAACATGAAACGTAATTGAGATATCATATTGTCTTTATCATATTGTAAAATTTCTTTAGTTTAACCCCTTACAGAGAGATCATCCACTCCTATAAAGACTGATAACACATCCTTAGTTATTGTCAAGTACTTAAAGAATATATTTATAAAAAACTAGTGACTCTAACAAGGATTGAATTGGAATATACTAGTTATTCTCAAAGAATAAGTAACATTTGGTGTATTGCACAGAATTTTATATATGATAGATCATATATCAAACTCATGAAGAATCATATCCATCCTTTCTAACTCTTTATAAGGATCTTGAATCTTTCAAATATTTATGTCATGCAACACTAGTAAATAACCCTTTTAAATTTTAATATTCTAAACTATTGTAGCACTTTACAAACATATTTATTCAAAATAAAACCAAGAAACCACATAGATCCCTATAAATAGATCTTTATGCCCAGTATGTAGACTTCTTCACCCATGTATTTCACTAAGAATAATTTTTACAACTACATTTTTTAAATTTGGAGTCAAAGCCTCTTTTTTATTGAAAAAATAACCTATTTTCTAGTAAAAGGAGACACATTACATATCCTATAGGACCAGTGGAAATTAAATCCCATTACATGGACATGAAGATTTATATAGTTTTCCCAAATGACCAATAGTGAAAATTACTACTATAGTACCTCAGTTGTAAAAATCCCTACTATAGTATTTCCACTACTACAGTTCCTACACAATGCCCTCCATTACTATAGTATCTTTATGTTATATATCCACCGCTTCTATAGTTTCACTAAAATTCTACTAAAGTACATGTTCCTAAGTGGTTTTTAACCCCCATCCTTGACATAGTATTACGAGGTTCTTTCCACTAGTCAAGACCCCAACTACCCAGACACATATTTATAGTGTAAAGTCAGGATATAATTTATGATAAGTAGTATCTCATCCACATAAAATATTAGAAACAACACCACCATCACAATAATCCTACTACATAAATAAGAAATTTATAGTTTTTTATAAATCCAATCTTTGTGATTGTGTCATCAAAATATATATTCCAACTCAAGAATCATTTTTAAATCTATAAATGGACCGTTGAAACTTAAAAACATTTGTAGACTCATTTGGAACTTTAAAACCTTTTTGTATCATATATGTGTCCTTGAATAAATTACCACTAAGGAAATAGGTTTTTGTATTCATTTGATATGTATCACAATAAAAATGACTTTTTATATAAAAAAATATCCAAATGCACTTTATCATCACAATAAGTGAAAAGAAATCTTCATAGTCAAGACCGTGATTTTGTGTGTAAACCATTACTGCTAGGGGTGGTTTATAGGTAGACTCTATACTATTCTTGTCTGTTTTGTTATGAAAAACCCACTTTCACCCTATCGGTATTTCCCCTTCAGGTGAATCTATAATTTTTCAAAATTGTTTAGGGTACCTAGATTCCATTTTAAATTATATAGATTTTATCCATCTTTTGTAAACTTAAATCTCTATGGTCACCCAATAGGTAGTAAGTTCATCACCTATAATCATTAATTCATTATCATTTTCTAAAATAAATCAATATCTCTTGGGATTTTAATGAATCCTAACATACCTTAGAAATTTTTTTGTAACCTAAGATAATTCATATTCCACAACTCTTTACGGAAATGGATCAACTTCTATCTTGGGAAAATTTATTATTTGTTGGTTTTGGACTACTCTAAGTTCATCATTCTTCTCTCTAATTCCTTCATTGGTGTATTTCTTATCAATAAATGATTAAAATCGGAACCCAAACACTTTATGCTTGATTTGATTATAGAAACCATATCATGTATTTCCCTTTGGATTACCACAAAATAAGTTCTTGTGAAACTTATGTTTAATCTTATCTAAATCTAATCATCATACAAATGATTCACTATCCCAAATCATTATAAAAGACAAACTAGAAATTTATAATAAAATTTATTATATGGTGTCTTCATGAATACCTTGGATTGAATATTATTTAGTAAGAATGAATAAGTTTTTAAGGCATGTCCCTATAATATAATAGAAAGTTCACATTATCTCATCATCGATCTAACTATGTCTAACAAAGTATGATTTTTAATTTAATACACACCATTCCATTATGATGCTCTAAGAGGACTAAGTTGTGGAATAATTTTAAAATCTGTTAGATGATTAGTGAGTTTTTGGAATAATTATTTACCATATGGGTATGATCAAAGAATCTTAATACTTTATCCTAGTAGACTCTATACTTATTTATTAAACTCTTTAAACTTTTCAAAAGTTTAATACCTATGGATTAATAGAAAAACCTAACCATGTCAAATAAAGTCATTGGTAAAGATTAATAAGTATCTAATCCAACCTATCTCTTGAGTACTCATTGGTCCACTTACATCACTATTTACATGATCCAAAATACCATTATCCCTTTTACATTTTCCACTAAAATAGTCTTTGTTAAATCTTCTTAATAAATAACATTCTCAATTATCAAATGATTTATAATCAAATAAGACCATAAATTTATCTTTACATAATAATTGGATATATTTCTCATTTATATGTCTAAGGTGCCAATGCTAAAGGTATGTGGTGTTAGAATCAACCATGAACTTCTTCTTATAAATGTTATATATAAGAATATACATAAATAAAATGTATAGACCATTAATTAATTTCTTGATTCCATAAAAGATTTAATTTATATATATATATATATATAAACTCTTGTTTTAGTAATGAATTAAAATCCCTTCTTTCCTAAAAAAGAAACAAAAATAATATTATTTTTCGTAGTGATGACATAATAATAGTTATCAAATTCAAGAACTAATACACTTTGTAGATTTTGATCATAAGTTTTAACATCAAATACAAAAACACTTGATCCATTACAGACATGTTGATATACTTCAAAATTATTTAATTAAATCCAATATCTAAGTCAATATTTATAAACATAAATATATGGTGTAGATCCAGTTTCTAATTCCCATGATTTAGATTCAGAGAAATTGATCTTTATAACATTCACATTCAAATGCTCCAAATTATTCTCTTTGAGAATACTTTTCAACATTATATTCCAATATAAAATTGTTTTATAGGTTGTACCTATGAGAGAAATTATAATTATCATCTTGATGAATTCCATAATATATACCAATAACATATATATATATATATGGGTGGGTATCATGTTTTATATATTCTCATTATGTAATTTTAATGATATTAGTCCCACTAAAATGATCACTCCATACAACATACCCCATTAGTCACACAAGATTTGTATTTCACTAAGTAATTAGTCTGTTTAGGAATTCCTCGCACTACTTGTGTTTTTTAAGTAGAAAAAATTTCCAATAATATCACATATGGATCTTGGATAGTTTAGTGGAAAACCATTTACCCAAATACTTCATATAGATAAAAACTCAACATTATTCCTCTAGTATCCTAACTATAAGGGTTTTTAAGCTAAGTGTCACCCAAATATCACAACAATATTTCATTACCTAACTCTTAGTTTTATCCATTTTCACTATTACTTACACAAGATAATCCAAGGGCACCCCAATATGGTAAATTCTACCTGGTTGGATAATTGATGTTTTGACATGTGTTTTCTTTAAAAAGAATCACACACTTAGTATTTAAGGGGTGTTCTTTCAAAGTCTCTCCAACATAATATGAATTTCATATATATTAAATTCATAACTATCACATCATATGAAATATTTATTATATGATTTTTTATTAATTTATTTGTAAAATAGTCTGATAACTTATTTTGGAATCCATATTCCAACAACTAAATTCAATTGTTCAAGCAATATTAAGGTGTAACTCTTTTCAAAACCCGTGTTTTGTGTTACCCATCCAAAATAGAAGTTAAATATATTTAAACATGTTAAAATTCATTATATGAATAAGGTATATTAAATTATCATGTAAATGTTCATAGTTATATGTAACTAAAAATCTCAGAAAGAGTAAGCCTATAGACACAAATACTCTAATCCCACCTTTCTAGAATAATGTATAAGACTCCAGTTCAGTGGAAAGTCTGACCCATAATCCTTCTACCCATGTATACTTTACTCAAGAGATAAACTAATATATCATAAATCTAACACCAAATATGTATAAACTATATTCAACAACTAAATTCAAGCTATAAATTTTATTTATAAACCAAAGTTAATATTGATGAAAATTAAAACATATGTTGTTATACCTATCTTGTAATTCATGGAATTACAATTTATAAGAATAAATTTATCACATAAATTAAAGAATAAATAATATCTATATTTCATAAACATTTTATAAAGATTAATATTCAAAAGAAATAAGTAAATAAGTAAATAATTTGTTTATTTTCCAAATATAGATATTAATAGGAACATTTCATATTTAATTTAGGCATGAAAATATCCAATTACAATGCCTCAAACTTATCATTTATAAACAATTTATAAAGTATAATAAATTATATAAAAATATTAAATAATAAAATTTTAGGATATATCATTTTTATGATTGATATGAATTTTTATCAATAAAAATATGTGGCTCTTAGGGCAATCATTTTCATAAAGACCTTATGCACTGTGAAAGGTTTTTCAGACACAAGTTTTTTATAATGTAAAATATTTTTTACAAAAAGGAAAAAACCTTATATATGAGAAAATATATTATGTATCAAAAAATATCTTATGTATAAAAATAAACATAAATTTGTAGTAAATTGAAATATTTTATACATGGATAAATCTATTATATATGAACAAATTTCTTATATATCACGGAAAACCCTTATGTATAATTGTATATTCACTTTAATATAAAAGTAAATAATATATATTGAGTCATATTTGACGATATAAAATATATCATTACTCTGAAATAACACCCTATTTTCATATAGTCCTAGTTTCAATCATATCTTGTGATATCACATATCATATTTAATAACACAAAACCAAACTATTAGTTTCATTGTATTTTACCTCATGAAATACTCCATTCATACCCTATAACAAAATAAAAACATAATTAAAATATCCTATATCATAAATCAATGTGTTCCAATGACTAACATTTAGCCACACCATATTCAATGCTATAATATGGACACAAGTATATTATGATATACATATTCTTCATTAAATCAATAAAAGAACATTTTGATTCATTGTTGATAGTGGATTTGATACCAATGATGGGTTTTGGTGGATCATAATATGATCGATGAAACGGAAGAAACCCATTTAATGTGATTATTATATCATTAATGGAATAAATATATAAATGAAAAACATGAATAAATAGGAAGAACTTGATCATAATAATCTCCATTTCTATCAAAAATTATGGATAATTCTTGATTGGTATCACCAAGAAATATCCAAATGCTTCACACCTCCATAGGTGGCACATGAGCCGCTAGGATCATTGTATGATATAAGAGGACCCCTGAACATAAAAGGCATTCTAGAATCATCTACATAGAGAAAAATGGATAATTGTGAGTATGTGATATTTGGATATATATTTTTAAGTATTTTACTACCACTAATAAGGGGTCTCATCCCTTTTATTGGCTCACCTTATTAAATAAAGAGTTTTGAGCATTGTCTTCCAATTCTTGGAAACTCACATACCTTAAAATAATAAATGCCCATTAGATATTTTTTATCATTAAATGATAAAAGGATTATATCATTAATATTCAACCATGGATGAGTCAAAACATTAATTCATAACTGAAGGAATCTTCAGTATAAGATGTTGTAGAGGACATGCACTTGATATTTCATATCACTTATTTATCATAAACTACAATATAAACTAGTTGTATGATATGATGAAAGCATCAGCATGTATATATCATTAGATATCAATTAGGGTATATGTATTTATAACAAAGATAACTCACATGATCTTATAAATCATCTTCACATCACCTGTTTCCTCACATCCATACCATTGAAGATCAAGTTTTATATTTATGTTTCCTTATCTCCTCATTCCTTCCCTTGATATAACATTTCATATACACATTTCTGACCACTTTATTTTCAATTTCTATTCTCACCACTAAATAATTTTATATTTCTTCATTATATCCCATCTGTAGTGAGCTCATGAGTCTCATCACTATCCATAAAGTGTATCCATGAAATATATTGATTGGTATATGATTGGATGGAACTCTGTTTAAGGAGGTGAGTGTTCAGTGCCAATACAACAACACATGATACTATATCCTTATACAAGGTACACCCAAAACATCTAGCTTTTAATATCTCTATAGTTTATAGCATATGTGGTTTGAATACAATAGATTTATAGATCTAAATATTTTTCCTTAGTCCAACATTAAATAATAATTGAAATCATGCCATGTGAATTCAATTTCCATTATTGTAGAAGGTTGTGTTCTTTAAGTATGTTCTAAAAATATTCTAGTATATTAATTCACAATAGTTTCTTCAGTTGTATGGTCAGATAGAACTTGGGAAGCCCAATATACCTTTATAGTACAAAATACTCTTTCTTATTACATATTTCAACATTCTGTTGTTGATATGACAAAGTACATTCATGATCACTAACCTTTGAGGTAGATCTCTTCATCCTTATCTTTCTCAAAAAAAATATTTTTGTAATACCTAAGATTATAACATATAAAATAAACATTTCATCACAAAAAATACGACACAACACAAATTCTATTATGTATCATAACTGTTCAACACAATATAATAAAATAGAAAACTAGGAAATTAAAATTATAATAAATACTAAATGTAGTAATATAAAATTATTAATTAATAATATAATTAATAAATAAAAATTTATATATATAGTGGAATAATAATTTAATTACAAGAATCCATCTTAAAATAAAAATTATAAGAGATTTTGAATTTTATAAACAAACTACATGATTTCAAAATACATAATTTTTTATTTAATAATTAAATTTCACATAAGTAGAGAAATATTTTACATAAAAAGACTATAAATTAAGAATAACCTTGTTTAAATTATCCAATAGTTAATTTTTCATAGTTTTTTAAGAGAGGTAAATCTTTTGGGTAAAAAGTAAAATGTGGTATAAATATATGACAAGTGTTATGATGTCATAATACCTTAAAAACAAAGTAATGTGTAATACTATAACATCCTTCCCCTCACCCATTATATTAGGAATAGGATTATGGGGATACTAGGACTTAGGTGACATCCCCAAGACACCAAAGGCTATAAATAAATTTCAAGGGATTCATAAGAAATTGGGGAATGATTTTACCTTTTAAAATAAAAAAACCAAACCAAATTAACCATAACCAAACAACCACTATATTATGAATGAGTAAAAAATAAAAATATTATAAAACCAAACCAAACTATAAAATGTTACAAAGCAGAAACCAAGAACAAAAAAAACTCAATGACACAGAAGACATCAAATCAAAAACTCCCAACCTGCATCAAGATACAACTCTACATTATATACACATAGTATCATAATGCATCGCTAAAGAAATAAGATACCTTTCATTTACTTGTGTCACAATATCATATATATACAAACACATCAAAGTTCACAAGCAGGGGGTGAATATAAAACTCGGTATGATTTACCTAATGACTTATCAAATCATGCCACTAGGATAAACCATATTATCAAATTTATATATATAATATTTTATAAAAAATAAATTAGTTCATATAAAAGTTGAAATATCTTTCGAACCAAATAGTTTCCAAACCAAATATTTTTTCAAGGAGAAAAACTAATCAAGTCTTAAAATCATTTCACCTTTACATTTGGCATACCCACACATCCACACATTCATTCCAAGTTGACAATTACATACTCATGAGTGGTATAATTTCGATCTACCAAGTTGTCACAAGGTAACCGTATACCAAGTTCTACAATGGAACATTCTCCTTATATAGGGTCATGTCAATTCTAATGAACTCACGATAACCACTTATCCCAAATACCATTCCAAATCCACCATGCCAAACTATTTCAATAAAATATTTATTTTATTGAAAAATTTCTAAAAACATTCTTCCACTTGTTAAAACCAAACTACAATTTTAAAATCATCATTTTAAAATTATAAACCAAAAGAAGTTTCTATAAAATCCAACAATTATACCATTTCACAAAACCATCACTGAATAGTCACATCAAATTAACAATATATTTCAAGAAATTCAATCAATTTGAAACCAATAATTTATGTTCTAATCAAGAGGATTCAAGAGTGAAAAAATATACCTCTCAAAGTTTGGTGAAAATGAATAATGGAACAAAACTTCAAAAACATGACTTGAAACTCCAAGGAATGACCTTAGATATTATTCTTTTTCCATAATAAAATCATATTTCATCAACATTATCATCACACAACATGAATATATCCCAAAAGGATTATATTCATGATTCCAAGAAAGGTAAAAATAATAAAACTAAGGAAAAAGATGAAGAATGATCACTTACCAGCAAATATGGCCTCCAATGCACTTAGATTTTCCTCGGAATCACTCTTAGATAAAGTGGAATAGTATCCATATCCTAGGAATGAAGAGAAATTTTAGTTATGAATTGATTAGAGTAAAATGAGTGGTTTAAGAGGTGATTCATATTAGATACATAATTTTAATACCAAGATTTTAACTATGCATGGTTAGGTCGCATGGTTAGGAAAATTGTGAGCTAATTGTGCACTAGACCTTGCCTCCAAGCCCACCTTGCATGGTTGGATCACATTTTTATCAAAACAATGCACCAAATATTCAATTCCTCTCTTTCCACCCTTTCATGATTTTTCTTATGTGGCTATATGGTCTGGCTAAACCATGAACCTACCCGGTACCCACTATTTCAGTTTTATGGTTTTATGGAAGGTTTTTCCCAGTTTCTACTAACCATTCTCAAATAATTCACCTCCATAAAATCCCCAAAACATTCCAAATCTCCATCAAACTTCCCAAAAATTACCCCATTAACTTTATACACTTAAAATTCATAAATAAAGGATTACGTATTTGAAACTGGGGGTGTTACGTTCTCCCCACCATTGTTCATTCCATCCTTAGAAATTTGAAAACAACCCTTAGCCTAAAAGAGTTTAGGCCATTGCTCAACCTTTTCCTTTTCATTATCCCACATCTCTTCCAGAATCTGACCATGTTTTCATACAACCCTCACTAGACCAATGTGTTTCCCCTGCAAGACTTTCTCTTTCCTACCCACAATTTATACCACCTCATGAACTGATATAGCATCCATCTCTAAGACAATATGATCCCATTGAATCACATAGTATAGATCAGGTTGATACTTTTTCAATTGAGGTACATGAAACACATTTTTCACTAAAATAAACATTGGTGGAAATTCCAACTGACATTCCACCTCACTAAATCATTCAAGTATCTCAAAATGGATTATGTGTCAAGGAGATAACTTACTGTACTTCCCAAAATGATGACGCCCAAGCCTTAGAGAGATTATCAAGAACACATGATCACTCTCTATGAATGAAAAAAAATCATCATCGATGATTTACATATGATTTTGGATGAATTTTTTCCATCTCAATTCTCTTCTTGATCAACTGAATCTTCTATGTTTCCTCTTGTACAAGTCTTTGTCCAACCAATGAAGTCTTGCATGTTTCCACCCATCAAAGTAGAGAACGATCGGGATTCACAAACAATGTTTTAAAAATATCTATATGTATCAAGTCCTTGTAACTATTATTATATGATAATTTCTATAATATTTTGTGTTATTCCATTTAGCCACCAAAATCTATCACACAAGCTCAAAGTATTTCTTACAATGTTTGTATCATTATTTCATATTATCTTTATTTTTGAGGATGATATGTCATGATCATAGTCAAATGAGTCCCAAGGAATTGTTATAAGGATTTATAAAAACATATTTGAACCTAGGGTATATATCTGATACAATCAATACAAGAACATCATGCCTCTTTTCAACTTCTCATATATAGATTTTGAAAAATCCTTCCACGGTATTGGATTCACAAATAAGGAAAAAATGGGAAAACTTAGTGAGTTGGTCAAATTTCACCCATATGGAATCTTGTTTCTGAAGCATCCCTAGTAGACCTCTTAAAAATTCATATCTATCTACTTGCATTTCCACATAGGAATAAATAAACACTAAAATATACCCATAGGTTGTTGGTGCTCTACCTTAACCTGTTGAAAATTTATCCACCACATAACAAACCTGGAAACCACTATTTTCATGAAAACCCCCCAAAATTATGCTTTTAGTGCCTTATACAACTTTTTTATTCTAAAATTAAGATATCATTTGGAATGGTGATAAGCATAAAGGATTTGTTCCTAACAAGCTAAAGAGAATACCATCCAATCTCAAAACTGAAAAACCAAACTCCCATCCAACTTATATCTCTCAATGGTCTCCCCACTATTGATTTTTGACCTCATCACAACACATTCAATATCATATTTCTATACCTATTTAACATTCACAACCAAAATAGGTACAAAATAAACCAAAAATAAAACGTTAACACTACCTTAGTCTATATAATCCAAGTTCATGTTTTCTATCACAGACATCAAATATCGTTCATCTAAAGCCTCTTTCACCAACTAACTATATGAATTCCTTATTAATGCATTCTCCACCAAATTTCCTTTATCCATTGTATACATAATTTTAAATTCAAACATTTTAAGATACTTCATCCATATTATTTACTCAAACTCAAATATCACTGTGATAAAATGTGTTTCAAATTATTATGATCCATTAACACCATAAATTTCTCACCAAAGAGGTAATGAATCCAAGTCTTCAAAGCATGGACTATAGTAAATAATTCTAAGTCATGTTTTGGGAAGTTCTTTACATGTAACCATAACTTCCATGAGTAATAACTAAAAAAATAATATCTTTTATTGATAAAAAACCACAAATCTAATCCAAAATAATCACAATACACCACATAACCTTGTCATGATTCTAGAAATATCAAGATTGGTGTTTTTGTATAGTGAACCTTAGTCTCCTGAAAATAATTTTGACATTCATAGTTTCAAAGGAATTGAATATTTTTTCTTTTCAAAATTGTCATTAATGATGTTAGTCATTAAAATTCATGAAAAAAACATCGGTAATAACCATCCAATCCAAGGAAACTATATATCTCAAAGAAATTATTTGGCAGTTTCAAAGAGATTACAGCCTCTATCTTTTTTGTATCTATAAAGATTATATTTTTATAGATAACATGTACAATTAAACATACCTCTTATATCAAAAAAAATTAAACTTTGAAATTTTGGCATACAAATAATGATCTCATATGATACCCAACACTGTCGCCAAGTACTGCTCATACTCACCGCTTTTCCTAGAATACACCATTATATCATTCACAGACACCACCAAAAAAGAATCCAAATAACTTTTAAATATATCATTCATAAATTCCATAAAAATCTTGGGTTCATTCATAACACAAAAAGGTATAACCACATACTTTTAATGGTCATATCTACTCCTAAAAAGTGTCTTCAGAATATCCTCCTTCCAAACCCACAATTAGTGATATCCTAGACACAAGTCGATTTTTATATAACTACTAGGATCCCCTAAATTGATCCAAAATATCATAAATTAATGGAATTGGATACCGATTATTTATCATAACTTGATATAGCTTAAGATAATCCGCACAAATCCTAAGAGTTCCATCCACCTTTTTTACAAATAAAATTGGTGCTGCCCATGGAGACGTACTAGGCCAAATGAACCCTTTTCTTTACAAATCATATAACTTCACTTTTAATTACCTTAATTATATTGGTGAAATTTGATAAGATGTAAGTAATATGGTACTGGTCCCCAGTAAGAGATCAATCATAAACTCCACTTCTCTTATAGGAGGAAACCCAGAGATTTTATTAGAAAAAAACATCTGGAAATTGACATAAATTTGTTGTAAAATCATTATTATCGATCTTGTCCACATATTTCATGGTCAAAGATGCCAAATGGTACAAGATAGTTCCAACCCCTGGTTCCAACAATCCTGTATAAAATGCCTTTACATTCTGGTCTCCTCTAAAGATATTTTTTACACCATCATTAGTTGTAAAATAAACCATTCAGGTATAATAGTCGATATGATATGTAAACATTGTCAACCAATACATACCTATGATTAAGTCATAGAAATTCATCTAAATCATATATAAATAACAAATTAATTTATCCATGTTTATGGATATATAACTTTATTTTCAAAAAAATCATCAACATTATCTTTGGCCAAGTGGAGTTTGAAGTTTTATAACAGAAGGAATCTTCTCAACATGGAAACCCTAAAGATCAATATCATGAGAAACAATAATCAAATGTGATTAACCCATATCCAAAAAAGCTTTCATAAGGGTAGATTTCAAAATAATTGTTTCTATCTCCGTTGAAGGTCCCAATTCATCATCCATGATCACTCTCTCACCTCCATACAACTGCTTACTCAGTGTACTTTTCTCTTTATTACCATATAGAGATTGTAATTACCGTCAAATTATTTGATGTCTGAGAAACATAATATGCATCCCTATAACCTGACCTTAGAGAAAAGTGACACTAGCACTAAAGATTCCCCATCTGATCGCAATTATGGGATCATCCAATTGGTTTCATAAAATCCTGCTTCATGTGCTCAAAGAAACCACACTGAAAATATCTCAGCTTACTCTTTGGTGTAGGATTAAGATTCATTGATCCTAGTGTCTGATTATAAGTCATGCCCCTATATTGGAAAAATTTTACCCTCTTCTTCTTATTCCCAACATTATAGTTCCCACCATTTCCCTTAGGTATCAAAATGCTCCCTCCAACTATGTTACCTGAGATGTCTCTTTCCCCCACTATCTCTCTATTGAATATCTATATATAATCCATTATAAAAAACATGAAAATATTTGAATGAATTTTTATCCTCATCCTCAATTCAAAAATGAATTCCTTCAAGGATGTACTTGTACAAAATTTGGGTGAAAAGGGAATTAAATTCATAAATTTAGCCACATACTATATCATTGATATATTCTCTTGCTTCAAGTTGAAATTTTTAATTACTCTAGAAATTTTGAATGTTTGAGGATAGAATTTTTTATTGAAAATTTATTTAAAATCCTCACATGAAATTCCTTGGTTTAATTTATTCTGAACTACTAAATCCCACCACTAGTGTGCTAGATCCTACAGTATGTAAATTGCTAACCTGACTTTTATCTCAGCTGGTGTGCCTATGAAATCAAACATTTGATTCATACTATTTTGCAATAATTATTTTTTTTCAATTTCTAAATCACCCTAAAAGATTCATGGATTATGCTTTTTTAAATGAATGAAAAGATCCACTTACCTAGGTCAATCCTTTATATTCCCTTTATCCATGGCTTAAAAATCTTGTACAATACTTTGGACCAACTGTTGGTTCACCTTTGTCTAAAGTGTAACCACATTTGTAACAGCCTCTTCCAGTTGTTTTCTACGACACCTACCCAATGCCATTTTCTCTAATGATTAGAAAAAACCAATTAGTCTCGCTCTATACCAACTAAAGTCTTAGAAATTTCAAATTTACCACATCACATATATTATAATAATTCTTTTCAAAATTCAATAATTTACATTTTCAAACCATTTTTCAAAATTCCACCATGATTTTTGAACATCAAGACATTTTTAACTATTTTCAAAAATCAACACTTTTTTTAATCATAAATCATTTCTCAAAATAAATTATGCACTCCTGTTGAAAATTCAATTCTATTATTGTATGTCATTCTCTTCTAATTGGATAAACATATGATGATGAGTCAATAACTCCTATAAGTGTCTCAAGACACTCATATACCCAAACATCCTGGTAACTTTAAGTTCAACATAAATAGTTTATCAATTCATTTTTACACTCTACATTCCAAGTTTTGATGATCCTATCTGTTTACTACCAACCTAACTCGAGGACTAAACAAAATATTTTCCAACACCAGGACTGAAAAAAAACCTAATACCACTTATAACATTATATCCCTGTCCCATTTTCTTGGGAACAATTTGAGGGTGATACTAGGCCATAGGTGATATCCCTAAGACACTAAAGGTTGGAAATAAATTTCAAGGTCTTCATAAAAAATTGGGGGAAGCTTTTTCTGTTGAAAATAAAACAACTAAATCAAAATAAACATAACCAAACAACCTCTATATTATGAATGAGTACCAAAAATATAACTTAAAGAAAATAAAACCAAACCAAACCAAACTATAATATATTAAAAAAATGGAAACTGAGAATAAAAAAACTCAAAGACTCAGAAGACATCAACTCAGAAACTCCCAACCTACTAGAAGATCCAAATCTACATTCCATGCTTTTAGATACCCGAAGCTTAATTTACATAGATATTATATTACTTTTTCGGAATACTTAATACATAAAAAAAACAGACACACAAGGACCATAATAGTTTAGTGTCTTTGGAAACTTGGAATGTAATATTCTAATCGTGGTGAAAGATCTTCAACATCTCCCATAAAGATCTTCCACTTTTTGTTTCCTTACCTAAAACCTTTCTTTTATTCCTGGGGGAAAATAAAACATAAAAAGGGTGAGCTCAAATTCTCAGTAAGGGTAATCATGGATAAAATAAAACATACCATATACATTTGAACTTAAAAACATGAACATAATGTTTAAACATCAAAATCTTTAGCAACGACATAATACATGGAAGTACATATGGCATAGATCATAACGGAATGTAAATCATGTTAAAATAGAATGGGAATAAAACATGTAATTGTGGCATCCATTAAGCACATGTAATGATTTCCATAGTATCCAAGGCATTGCTGCCAAGACCATCTTAGTTGACAAAGTCCCTTTCTGAATCGAGTTCACTCCTCGTTCGAGTCTTGTAATACTGAACTGGATTAACTTATCGTTCCAGCCATGTCTATCTCATGAGATGTAAATCTTTACCCAATGAATTGGAGGGAGATATAGGTCCCACACATCTCATAATGAAATCATTCTTACTTGTGCCACAAAATAAACATGAAACATTCATCATAACCCAAAGAATAAAATGGCTTTCATAAACATTATCCCATCATCACATAATCCATATAGAACAAATGGATATTTCATCATAAGAAAAGTGAAACCATGTAAATCATAGAGACATTATACTTGAAACATACATATATGAAATAATGTCATCTTAGATGAAAAAAATTGTTTTGATAAAACACTTGAAATGAATTCTTGAGGAAAATATCCTTTCTTCTTCAAAATCAATTTCTTTTCACAAAACATCATGCAATTTTAAAAGAAAAAGATTTTGTTGAAAATAGTCATGAAATATTTTGGAGGAAGCTTCATGAAAATAAGGCTTTATAAAACCATAAAAATCCTTTCATTCCGTATAAGTTAAAAAAACATTCTTCTCGTACTTTTGCCGGAAAAGTCAAAAAATACCTTGTAGGGTAAATAAAAGAAAGATTCCTTCCATACCATGGGGTAAAAGTCAAAATGGGTAAAAATGACTTTAAACATACATGAATAAACTTTTATAAAACATGGACATGGATGATAGCAATAACCCTAGTAAATACTTGCGAATAAGCAATCTCGGATAAAAATGAGATTTGCAAAATTATCCCTTACCTTAGGTCCGATATGCTTCGTACATATCCGAATCTCCTGTATAAAGATTTAAATAATGTCACTGACTTATTAAAGAATCATATTCATTGTTATGATATCATATATGGTTCACTTATGACTTTATATTACCCGTTCTTTTTTAAATTCCATGTTAAAGAGTGTTTTGGGTAAAATCGGTTCATTTGTCGTCCGTGTTTTGACTTGTAATTATTCATATGATTACAAAGATCATGATTACTTAATTCTTGGGTATAAAACATGATTTATATATAATATATATTCAGAATATACATATATATAATAGATCGATAAATGGAAAGAAATACATCGTTCATGGAGACGGTAAGCTGTACGTACGCATGAACGTTGTTTTCGTTTCCTCATTGAATTGAATGGAATTAATTGGATGACATACATATATATATATATATACATAAATCCAGTATCATTATTATATCATATATTTCATGAATACTTATTATATATACTTTATAGTCATTTATGAATGGTTAATCATTGAGAATGAATCTCATCGCGTCGTGGAGACGGTATTCCGTACGTACGCACGAGCGATGATATCGTTCCCATGATCATGGAATTTTATTGGAGTGTATGTATACTATTATAGAATCAATATCACTTTACAATAATCATATATAGTTATTATTTACACCATTATTCCCATCCAAGTAAGGTGGTGGTGGAAAATAGATTACACCACGGCGTGGAGACGGTATTCCGTATGTACGCACGCGCGGAGATTTTGTTTTCCGTAGGATGGATAGATGGTGAAATAGGGTTGTTTCATAATTATAATAACATATAATTATATGAGTTATACTGATGTTATTACTTCATAATTAAACAACTAAATAAGAAGAAGTGGAAGAAGAAATAGAGTTGAAATAATCGGTAATGGATATTACCTCTTCTTTGAAGTGCCTCTTTGAGACCTCCTCTTAGGGCACTAAAATTGGTCTTTGAAGAAGAAAAGAACCTCTAGGATGTTTCTATGGAAGTGGAGAAGGTAATTTTTTCAGGGGTTGGCCGAGCTTGGAGGCTCATAGAGGTGTGAGGAAGAGAGGGAGGAGGTGCCCTTTTATAAGGGAGGAGAGGGGCACCTTTGGAATAACTAAATATATTATTTTATTATAAAGTCATATTCGGTTTTTAATAGCTCAAAATTAATATATTTCGAAGAAAAGGTGGGTATTGGTCGAAATAATCTCATAAAATATAATTTAGACAAGTTTAGGTCATTATATTAACCGTATCTTTTAGTTTTAACTCTTAGTTAATTAGATTGACATTTACCATGTCACTTTGTATTTTTATATTATATAGTTAATAAACATACCATATACATACAAGAGACCCCAAAGTGGTCCATTAATGATACACCTATCATGATATAAGTATCTTGGCCGAACCTTAGATTTTTAGGAATATAATAACAATTAATAATATAATATTTGTTTTAAAAACTATTTTATGTCAATTTTGACACTATTTGGTAATTGATTTTTTTGAAAATCAGAACAGAATGATAAGTTCGAAAAAAGTTAATTAAATAAATACTAACATGTCATATTAACATATAAAATTATTTGAATTCATAAAAAGTCTCAAATTACATTTATTTGGGTATTTATAACATCAATTATGTAAATATTTCATTAATAATATAATTACTGTATCATCATTGTGTCATAAATAAATTAAATTATTTTAAGTGTAAAAAATACAAATAAAATACCATTATGTATGAAATCATTTTATCTTTCTAATGAATATTTATAGTCGAATTTATCTTATGTATAACCCTATATTAAAAATGATTTAGTTATTAAACATTGATTTTAACTATTTTAACCCTTCTTTAAATAAATTAATAATAAATGTCCTAATCTAATCCAGGTGGGTCTAAATGGTCATATGTTATTCCTAAGGTTGTTTTTTTCCGAATTACACTTATCAAATAGAATTATTACATGTTTTAGGGTAATAATAATATCATTTTTACCCTTAATTACCCTATTTACTTTTAACCGTGGTAAAAAAAAGTAAAAAGTTACTATTCACCAAAAATTATTTTCATCTCATTAAAGCACATTTTAGTCCTTGATATTAACTGTGTCTCTCGGATTTTTGAAATTCTACTCACATAAGCGGTAAAATTATGTTTTATGAAAAATTCAGTTTTTTAACTACCACTTAGTGGTTTCACTATTCATCAAAAAATGAAAGTTTCCAGAAAAATACCAAAAATTAGGCCTAAGATATATTTGATATTATGAATTCAAAAATGATGTCTATTTTACCAAATTCAAAATATATCAGTTGCATTAATTAATTTAAAAATTAATTCCCATCGTCAAAACAAATAGCGTGTTCTTAAGAGATAATAACTATCAAATGATTGACACTTGTTTATGTCTGGTTTAAATGTGAAATTACATCAAATGACCAACATTGTATTAAATTGTAAAAATATATTCTAAATATAATTTAAAACCAATAAAATTAATAATTTATCACTATAAATTATTTCTATTAAAAATGTTGTTTTTAATTAAAATTTAGTAATTTTCACTATTCATCAGAATATGAAAGTTATCCGAAAAGTACCAAAATTTCACCCTAAGCTAATTTCGATTTTCCGAATCCAAAAATGAAGTCCATTTTTAAAGATAAAAATTATAAAATTTCAAAAAGTGAATATTACTATTCTTAATGGCTAGTTCATAATAATATTATAATAATATCTCTTTTAGTGAAACTCGGTATTGCGTACAACACACGCTATCGAGGAAGGTCGCGATTGCGTGTAATGCAAGGAAAGTCAGGGATGCGTGTTATGCAATCTATTTTTGGTGTAGCGTACAACACAAGACATTAATGAAATTAAAAAGAATATTTTTTATAAAATCTTGGGGTGTTACAATGCTCATGGTATCATAATGTGTCACTAAATAAATGAGATGCCTTACCTTTACTTTTGTCTTGATATATAACATCTGAAAATTCACCAAATTTACCAAGTACATGGGGACTATAAAACTCATTATGATTTCCCCCTTGACTTCTAAACTCACTCCACTGGGATAAAACATGTTATCATATTTATATAAAATAGTTTAAAATAATTTAAAGTAGTTTATATCAAAGTTGAAATAGTTTCCAAACCAAATAGTTTCCAAACCAAACATTTTTTCAAGGAAAGAAACCAAAAACGTCTTTAAAATATTTCACACTTCCATTTGGGATACCCTTTCTACACATCCATGCATGAATTCTTAGGTGAGAGTTCCAGAGCAGTCTCTCATTGATCTACTAAGTCGTCACAAGGTAACCATATGCTAGGTTCCCCAATGGCACACACCCCTTCCATAGTTTCACAACAATGAAAATTAACTCATGAAAACCATGTATGTCAAATACCATACTAAACCAACCATATAAACTCATTTTAATAAAACATTTCTTTTACTGAAAACGTTTTTACAAACATTTTTACATGCATTAAAACCAAACTATAATTTCAAAATCATCATTTTAAAATTATATACCAAAATAAATTTTCAAAAAACCAACATAATTTCTACCATTTCACAAAACCATCACTAAATAGGTTTTACATAAATAATAACACTTCAATTACATAAGAGATTTCAATAAAGTCATTCAATTTGAAACCAGTGCATCAAGTTCTAATCAAGAGTTATTGAGAGTTAATCCGCCTACCTCTTAAAGTTAGGATAAAATGAAGAATGGAAAAAAATATTCAAAAAACACAAATAAACATCCTTAGATATTTGTCCCTTTATAAAAAACAATAATATCTAATCAATATTAGAATTACACAACATGAATCTATCCTAAACAGATTATACTCATGATTCTAAGAGAGGGAGCATGAAGAAAACTATGTAAAATTATGAATAAACATCACTTACCAAAACATATGGCGTCCAAAGAATCTATATACACCTTGGAATCACTCCCATATCAAGATTAATCATCTCCACAAACTAAGGATAAATAGTAATTAGGTTTATGACTTGATTAGGTGAAAAAATATTGTTTTAAGAGGTGATTTGAATTAGATCCATAATTTTCGGATCTAAATTTTAATGGTGAATGGTTAGGGTGCACGGTTATGAAAATAATATGCTAACCATGCACTAGAAACTACCTCCAAACCCACCTCCCATAGTTGGCTCACACAGTTAGAAAAACCATGCACCAACCATACAATTCTCCTCAATCCATCCTTTCATAGTTTCTCCTGGGTGACCTCACAGTTTGGATAAATTGTGCACCTACCTAGTGATCACTATTTAAATTTCACAGTTTCTTGGAAGGTGTTCCATGGAATCTACTAACTATACTCAAACTAGCACCTCAATAAAATCCCCAAAACATTCCAAATATCCACCAAACCTCTTGAAACTTTACATTTTTTCTTTATACACTTAAATTACATAAATAAAAGTCTATATATTTGAAAATATAGGTACTACAAAAAAAGGATCTATGAATAAAAAAGGGGTTTATAAATTAAAATTATATATTTTAATGTAATAAAAATTAATTTTCCAAACCTATAAAGAATATTTAGAAACCTAAATTATATTCTCAAGATTTGAAAAATAACTAATTATGACTAAGAATCTTATCCACGTCAAAAATAATAAACTCTAAAAGGTTTAGATTCTTAAAAAATAAAAATCCAAAAATCTATCCGTAAATGTTAAATAACATTGGAAAACCCAGGGAAAGACCAATGGTGTTCATTTTTATTAACCTAGGGTCCAAGTAACAAGCTTTAAAATTAATAAAAAAAACCCACTTCATTCACAATAAATGCCAACACAACCTACCATTTCTCTTTATTCCAAAATTAATGTTCATGAATTTCCTCTATTTTTATCTCTCAAAATTATATAAAAGGATTTTAAATGGTTATAATGTACTCATATCATGGTTTAAGAAGTTAAATTTCAATGTAAGGGTTTTTAAACCCCCTCTTTTCCTATTTGAAATCAATCATTTGGTTGTAATATCATTTAAAATTAATTCCAATATATTTATATACTTATAATCCCATGGTATTATCATCAAATTGATATAATATTAAATATATATTACTTATTACCTTTCATTATAGTTTATGCCTAAGTTGTTATTATATGGAAATAAGGGTCTTTAATCCCTTTATATCCTTTATTTGTGTAATCCTATCTAACTCATTTTCATTCAATATGAACTATTATTATGATTCATAATTATTAATACCTTATCATATTATCAATGAGTGATCACCATTCCAAATTATTCTAAAACATTAATAAGTATTTATAATGCTCAAATATTGGTGGAAACCCAAGGGATAAATCTATTACGTCCTAAAAAAATTTAATGTAAAGATTGTGTGGTTTCTTAGAAATGGAATTAATTTCTGGATACAACAAGTGGATATAGTCTCTAGATCTGATGTGTATAGTGTTAAAAACCTTGAAAAGGGTTGGTTTGGTATTAACCTAGTCTTCAATTGGTGCATAAAGAATGGGCCTAACTACACACCTTGTTTAATACTTCTAGGGGATGTGCTTTTGATTATTCACAAACCCTTTGTGAAACCTAATAAAGGATTAGAATATATAGTTACAAAATAAGTTCTATTAATATCCTTGAACCATAAAAGTAACCTACACCATTATTTTATTATCATTCTATTGATAAAGGTAATTTCCATTACATTGTGAATATCCTATAGTTTAAAAGTTTTTTTTAATATTTACCTAGACATATGTATTATTCTATTGAATGGGGATATATTTATTTCTGTATATCATTTAATTTGATATAGATGCATATTGATTACTTATCCATGATTTTTTAAAAGTATCCTTAGGTAAAAATATGATACACATTATTTAGTCATTTTTTCATATTATGGATGCATTGCACTTGTTATGTGATGGCTGGGTCTTGGAATTATATAGCTCTTCGATGCATCGAGAGGTCTGATGAGACAAACTAGTTTGGTATCTAGTATAATCATTACCTATTTTTATATTATATCTTCACATGTGGACTTGAATATTAAATTATATTTCCTAGAATTATACATTCCATAACTATGATATTAGTTATTATTTTCCAAGTATTTATTTATTATTATGTAATCCATGGATATATTATGATGATATCTCCTTTTATAATGGAATTGAATTTTTCCTTTCATATTATTGATTCCATGATTATATATGATAGCTTCCACAGTGTGTTACCCAACTGAAAATATAAGATAACTCCTTTATATTATCTCCCATTTCCTTATAAATCTATGAATATTACTATTATTTTGGATTTTCATAGAGAAATAATAAATTTTTATGTGTTCAGTTGATGTACCTTATGTTTTCAATGTAATGTAATGAGTATTTTTCAATCAAGTTTTCTGAGACTGTTGAGATACTAAATCCTATATATTTTCATTTATAAACTTTATACCATTTTTTAATAAAATAACAAGAAAATTTGGGTTAATGGAGTTTGGGTGATATGTTTTTCCTCTCTTCTAGTGATAATTTGTACCTTCCTACAATTTTCCATAACATAATCAACCCATAAGTATGAGTTTAATAATAAGGGGTTGTCTTCCTTACATTTATAAGATATTTTAGGTTTAGATTTATAAATAATTATTAAAAAAACTTACATATCAAAACCTTACAATAAAAATTTAAAACTTACACTCAATGTCCATTTTTTCACAAAAACTTGATTCAAAAATTTAAACTATTGTTTCATTAAAAATATGTTTACTTCTTTTGAGATGAATCCCTGTAGTATAATGATAGATCTTGATATAGTTCCTACTCATTCTTAGGCCCTATTAAAAACATTTTAAAACTTGGGATGAGCACACAAAAAACTCATTAATGGTTTTTAAAAATGAAGAAATGCACTTTTTAAAAAACAAAAAACACTTTAATAGAATTTCCATAAAAAATTAATTTGAGCTCAGTAAATCATTTTTTGATCATAATATAAACTTTTAAAATTTAAAATTGTTTTTAGAAAACAAATTCAAAAAATACTTTATAAATGAAAAGGGTTCTATTGGAAATATTTATTAAAAAACTGAATACATATTTCTTCTAAAATACAAAACCTTTAATGCCTTATAAATTCAAGAGTCCCCTTTTTAAAAATACCAAAATTTTCACTAAAATATTTCCATTTTAAAATTAAATACAATGATAAAAATAAAGATTAGAATAAATCCTTATGGCCACTTGGAACATTGAATGGATATATAGGTACCACCCACCATATTAGTGGACATAATCTCATTGAAGATATAGATTCATGTAACGCCCCAAACCGAAAATCCCAGAGTGGGTGCATTATTTTATTACATTGGAATGATTACAAGGAATCAAATCCCAAAGGACTATATAGTGTAGCAGTTTTATAAATACATATTATATTAATGATACCCATAATACATTGGGAAAATAAAATCAAACATGATACATAATAAAATGAAATAAACTACATCCTTGGAAGCTTATTCAAAGATTTATTTTTCATAACTTGGGGAAAATAAATATAAAAAGGGTGATGTTAAATTCTATATAATGGTAGGTATAACAGAAGAAATAATAAATAAAATTAATATGGAAAGGTAAATAATTAAACACACTTTCTATTTAAATAATTAGACAAGAAAAAATTAATATGGAAAGGATAATAACTAAAACACATGCCATTTAATAAATAAACTGATGATTAATTACATACATAGATATTTAGATGAAAAATATCATGTAAAAATAATAATTCAGTCTAAATTTAATAAATTCTTCATTATTGGATAACATGTCTAAGGAACATGAAAACCAATACTGTTAGGACCTTTCAGAAGACGATTTAAACTATTCTGGTTTGGCCAACTTACTTTTCTCATGACAACCTATTGATGTGTCAAGGGAATATATAATTTCCAATACCCACCAATAATTTCAATTTAAAATCATTTCACATACTGAATAATCGAAATAATATTCCTTATAAAATAGCCGTATTGAAAAAGAATATGGATTTATCAATATTTCCCCAGATAATCATATAACAATGAAAGTATACACTGTATATAAAAATAGTATATGGTTTATGATTGAATCATTAATAATGATATTAAATTAAAAGGTTGAATTATATACTCCATATTAAATTGAATTTTTGTATAAGAAAGAATAAGTCTCAACGGAATGTAAATTGAGACGAAATCTTCTACCTTGTGTTTTCTTTTTGTCTAAACGTCCTTTAACCTCCTATATAATAGTTTTAAGAATGTTAAAAACTTATTCCATAACCATATTAATATTTATAATATCATATATGATAATATTATAATATCTTAGTATCTTTTTTTTAATAATATTTTATCATTTTCACTATTTTGAGTGTTAATTGCCTACTTTCTCAAGTATATTTTGGACTTGTTATTCGTTGTTAATATTACTTAGATAATAATTTCATCAAATCCATAATTTAAAAATTGATTTAAAAATCATATATATTCATTATATATATATATATAATAATCTATAAAAAGTTTAGAGAGGAAATAAAATGAATCGTTCATTAAGACGGTATGTCGGGCGTACCCATAAACTATACTTTAATTTCATTATCATATTAAAATAATTAAATGATATATATATTTAAATTATAATTAAATTATTATATTTATTTAATATATGTTTCATATGTTTAATAAAATCACCCTTTATAGGTTCCATGTATAGTTTGAACGAATCACAATGCTTTGAGGGGGCGGTAGTCGACACTTTCACAAACGATGTTATCATATTTACACAAAATGGAAAGTATAAGGGTATGTGTTATAAAATAATTAAATAAGAATAAATACATAAGAAATATCATATATAAAATACATAAATTTTTTTTCCATCATAATTAACAACCATGAAAGGTGGTAAATTAAAAACTAACGACCATCATTTCGTGTGGTGGTAGTTTGCAGTACATATAAATAGTATGTTTGTTACCCATTAGATAGAATTGTTTGTAAGCGTAGGTATAACCTTTAATATAAAATCATTTCAGTATATTGAGGATAAATAGGTTATTATAAAAACATTAAATAATAATAAATGAATGATTGAGGAAAGAAATGAGACTAAAATGATCATTAAATAACATTACTTTATTTTGGGGTAACTCCTTTTGGTTTACACCAAATGACTTCCTTGGATGGATTTATACCCAAATGGAGGCTTATATGATGAATAGAGGTATGTCGGTAGTATAAATGGGCAGGTATTGTCTGAACCAAATAGGTTTTGAAGTGTGATGAAAGTATAATAATGGGTTCCCTTTATAGGAGAGGGGAGGGTCACTTCAGGAAACTCTCAAAATATTAATTTATAATAAAAAAATATCATTCCAAATACCTTAAAATGAAATTTATTTGAAGTAAATATATTATAATGTTTTAATATTATTAACCAACATATTTTATACAAGTTTTTATCTAATTTTAGACCTTATCATTTCGATTAACCCTTAGTTAAGTAATTTTAATTTTAACAATGGTGATAGAGTTTTTAATATTAATGGGATGTGATTTTTACATATAAAGTGTTAATTAGACAATAAATGTCCAATTTAAGACATTTTAGACCATATATCATCCCCTTTTCCATAATTAATATTTTTATAATTTTTAAATAATTTAATAAAATATTATTTTCCATAAAATATCATAACTGTCTATTTTGACACTATTTTTTTGAAACAAACAGAGATATGAATTGGTCACCCAATTCATGCCCCAAAGAAATTTATTAAATCAAAAGTATTAAAATACATTCTCGAGGTGTAATGAGTTTACACAAACCAAAAATAAAAGAACGTAACATGATAAATATCAATGAAACTCACTCACCACAGGCCAAAAGTTCAGCAAACCCATGAAAGCTCCAAGGCCTCAAACTGAGTCATTAAGGAAAGTTATTTTGTCTACAGGACATTGTATTTTCCCATCATCTTCATCATCAGAACTTCTTATTTCTACTTCAAGGATTTTGATTCTCTCCCCCAATTTTTCTCCACTTCCACAACTTTCTTTTCACGTAGCTTCAACAACCTGTGCAAATGTATCTATTTTCAAACTATATTTCAACATAATTGATACAATGCAGGTCTAGACAATTATCGATGTTTAGCTTGGCCCTCATTGAATTGTTGAAATCATCATAAAATAACATCATCTAAAATAGCATTGTGAATCCATAATGGAAATATAAAATAGCACTGATCATAAATAATCAGGGAGTTTATTTAGACTCTTTCACCAACCTCTTATTAAAAATTTGGCACTCGATATCAGGATAATTTTCTACCAATATTTTCACCATTTTTGAACCTTTGGTTGGCCATTTTATATTCCAAGTCCTCACTTACCTCCTCAGTATATTGTACCGTATACTTCACATCTGGGTTAGAGTCAACATTCGGGTTATTGTCAGGGGGTGAAAAAGGAGAAACAACCTCAGGCTATGAAGTAGAATCTATAGCCATTTTTTGGAAGCTCCAAATATGGTTGTAGTTGGATCAACCACATTCATTGATGATGTAAATTTAGTGTTGTCCTTTTTAGAAGCATCAAGTGATCTTGTGACCATTTTTCACTCTAGGTGAGAATAATCCCTACGTTTCCTTGTTTTTTTGGGATTGGGAGTAATAAATCCACCAGTATCTACCATTTTCTTTTTGCCTTTTCTAGACATTGATTTCAAGATATCTTCATCAATTTGAGTGGATCTCTCATCATCCTCCAGTAAGGATGTACAATGAGGTTGTGTTGGGTAAGATTCCAAGGCAGATTGAGAAATCACAAAAACAATGACATTAGAGGGTTCACCAACCTCAAAACGAACATCCTCATTACCCTCACTATTAGGTTTAATGTCAATAGGAATTGTTGTCACAGGGGTAGGATAATGACCATCGATTGAGTTTAAAAAATTGATTCTCTTAGCCGGTTTATCTTCTAGAACATAAGTTCTTCTATTTGCAACATTATTTTCCACCTAAATTGACAAATGAGAGGGTGAGAGGAGTATCCCTTTGAGTCACACAGTCATTCATGAGATGACCAATTCTGGAACATTTTTTATAGTAGGCTGGTACATTTTCAAAGACAACATCTTGTAGAAAACCATTGTCTATATCTGTATCCAAAACCATGATTAAAATTCATGAGAGATGTCAATTTCTGTACAAATCCTATCCACTGAAGGTCTTGACAGATTAAATGTAGCTGATTCTAGCCTAATTGAGTGTCTGAAGAGTCCAAAAATAGGGAATAAATCACTCTTCTTGAAGATATGGAGAGGCAAACATGGGAAACCAATCTAGAGAGGCACAATGGGGGGTTCAGAACCAACATTAAAATGATTATTCCATTTGAAAACGTTCATAAAAAATCCCACAAAAGACTTAGAACCATGGGTCCAAAATCTTTAGTTATCATTCTCCAAGAAAAAATGAAAGTGAACATTCCAAAAATTCAGTAACCCAGTATGGAAATTTTTGATACCTATACCATTCCGGGTTTTGTGAAGAAAAAAATGGACGACACTTGAAAAAATTACTAATGAGATCAAAATGAAGATCTGAAGATAGTGTGTGTACCTCTTCGTTGGAGAAAGAAATCGTTGATAGACCTTTATGCCGATACTCTTTTTGGAGCGATACTCTATGAGGTATTTAATTTAATTATTTCTTCCCTAAAAATTAAAAGTATATTATCATAATAAATATAAACATTTTATATTTCTAATTACTTTTTATAGATGAATACATCTTCTTAATAACCATACATAAAAATGTAATACTTATTAGAAACATGAGTAAAACATATTGGACTTTCTTTAGAATAAAATACTATAAAAGACTTAAAGTCATAAAACTTTCTCCAAGAGGCCATAAAATCATCCCAAGGATGATTTTGGTTAATCATATATAATTTAATAAAATTTTAACAATATTTAGGGTAATTTATAATTTTATTTTTACCCTTAATTACATGATTTACCCTTAACCATGGTAATTAAAATATTCCTAAATTAATTATTCATATACCAAGAATAAAATAAACCTATTTAAATAATTTGTACTCATTGATTCCAAATATTAAATACATTTTCAAAAATAAAAAACACATAAGTTCTAGTAATTATTTTAAAATTAATCTCATTGACGAGGTGAGAAAATAGTTTATTAAAGCTTAAAACATACAAAAGATTGAAACGTTTTTAAATCAAAATACAACATGAAATTTATTTCAATGACATAAATTTAATTAAATGATAAAAAAATATTCTAATTCTACTTTAGAATAAATTAAAATTATAATTTAACACCATAACTTACTTTTATGAAAAAAAAAATTTCAATTAAAATTTAGTGTTTTTCACTATTCATCAAAACATGAAACTTATCTGATAAATACAAAAAATTAAACCAAAGTAAATTTTTATATTATAATTTAAAAGAGGAAGGTTATTTTTTCAAATAAAATATATAAAATTTCCAAAAATTTCCATCAAAATGCGGTAAAACTACCTTTATAAAAATATAGGTTTTTATGTGTAATATTGGCTTTGTCCATATCTTATGCCTAAAAAATATATTTTATGAATTTAAAAAAATTGATTGAATATATAATATATAAATTCTATAATTTGGTTAATACTATTCATCACCACCAAATTAATGACTATGTTATAATTTCATTTTAAATAATAATATTAATAGTATATCGTGGTTCATTTAAGATAAGCGTTGCATGCAACGTATACTAACGAAAAAATTGAATTTATTTATAAAGAGATTTACTATAAAATCTTGGGGTGTTACATTATCCCCTCCTTAAATAAATTTCATCCTCGTTATTTTTTTTATTCTGAGTTCGGTAATAAAGGTTTGAGTATTCAAAATACATTATTGAAATCCCACATCAGAATAAGGGTCAATAAAACTTCCACTTTAAAATATAGAGTTGGAAGTATGAATGTCACCATAGAAAACACATATTATGATTCCATGTAGGAAAACATGGACCTGGAAGAGAAATTTAACCATCAAGTTTAGATGGAAATTGATAGAGGACATGATTAGGAGAAACTTAACAATCACAAAGCTATAAATCTGCGATGATATAAGGGGTCATTTTATTAATGACAAAACAAGGTACTAGGATAAAATTTTTGGTTTTAAGATATTTTATCTAGAGTTGAATAATTCATTTACTTTATAGGCTAAGAACTTAAGGAAAATCACTTACTTGATAAGTACAGTTTCACCCTTTAATCAATTTCCCCCAAAAACTCATCTTTTTATCTAAATGATGAGTATTTAATATGAATTTCTTATTCATAATGTTTTTTAATCAACTAATACGTATTGAAAAATCCTAAAAATTATAACTATGTATTCCTCCTATCTTTATACTTTAACCAAACCCAAAATGGGTAGGATAAGATAAGATAATTCCCCAAAAAAATCTCTAAAATTCAATAGTAAACCCCAAATTTTCAACATAGATCATTCTTTGAATAACTATCCTTCCTCAAAAATATTATAGACTACAATTAAAACCCAAAAATTAGAATTATTTGATCATTTAAGCTTCCAAATAACATCAAACACACTTAATTTCTTATACCAATATTTTATTAACAGTCTAAATATCATAATCTTCTAGGTTTTTAATCATTTTCACAAATAATGTTAATCACCATAAGTCTACAATGAAATCATATTTAACGCCAAAATACAATTTAATCTATTTACCTTAATCATATAGGCTTCCCAAAATAGTGAATGCCTTCTGAAATAACATTAATCACTTAATCACCAAATTATTTTCCAATCCAAGGTAATCTATTTGATAAAACCAATATCCCTAAAATCAAAATAACCTTTAACCATTAGAAATTTTAACTAAAAAATTTCATGAAAACCAGGACTTCACATAGGCTAGTGGTATGTGATGTAACTTTGTCGCCCTACATTTTTGGGTTCAAATACTATAGCCTTTTTGGACGGGATGGGTTGTCACACAACTTTCATGTTATCCTTTTTATAAAACTATATTAATATTATCCAAAAATGTGATAATCTTCCTCATAAATAAACTAAATATATTCAAAATTAAATATCTATTTTAACCACAAAGTTTATCTCATTGATTTTATTTTGTATTCGCAATAATATAACAACCCATAATCACCTTAAATTCAAAGAAAAAATAAACCCTAAAGGTTATCCATACCTTTATACTTATGTCCACATAAATGAAAAAGAATTTTTTTGCACATACTAAACCAATGGTTTATGTTTACTAATCTATGTTTTTCTAAATCTACTTCCCAAGGTTGTTAATAAAATTCATCTGATTCCAAATCTAACATCATGACCCCAAAAGCCCAGAGATGGTGCATTATTTTATTACATTTTTATTATTACAATGAATCAACTCCCAAACGACCATAAAATTTAGAAATTTTGGAAATCTAGATTGCATACATGATACCCTAAATACATTTGGAAAAGAAAATAAAACATGATACATAATAAAATCAAATAAACTACATCCTTGAAATCTTGTTTGGGGATTTATTCTTCATAACAAGGGGAAAATAAAAATAATAATGGAGATCTCAAATTCTATTTAAGGGTAGGTAAAATGGAAGCAATAATAAATAAAATTAATATAGAAAGGTAAATAACTAAACACACTTTCCATTTAAACAACTAGATAAGGCATAATCAATATGGTAAGGTAAATAAATGAAACTCATTACATTTAATCAAAAAACTGGTAATTAATTACATCCATATATATATCGATGAAAAATATCATGGATAAATAATTACTGAGTCTAAATGAGGTAAATGATTAATTATTGGACATTATGTCTACGGCACCTAAAAATCTATATCGTCAAGACCTTTCACAAGATAGTTTAAACTAGTCTGATTTGGAAAAATTATTTGTCTCATGAGAACCTTTTAATTAATTGAGGGGGTATATAATTTTTGATCCCCAAAACTCATTTCTAGACCAAACCATTATGCATATCGAATAATTTAAATAATATTCCTTATCAAATAACTGTATTAAATAAAAAATACAAATTTATCAATATTTCCCAAGATAATCATAGAAATATCAAAGTAAACACCATATATAAAAATATTATATGTTTGGTTATTGAATAATGAATCATGATATTAAATTAAAAATGGAAATTATATACTCCATATTAAATTTAATTGGTGCATAAGAATGAATATATCTCAACAGAATATTAATTGTGACAAAATATCTTACCTTGTGTTTACTTTTTTGTATGAACGTATTTTAACCTCCTTTATAATATTTTAAGCATGTTAATAAATTATTACATAACCATATTAATATTTATGATATCATATATTATTATCTTCTAATATATTATTACCTATTTGTTAATAATCCTTCAGTATTTCTCTATTTCAGGTGTTAATTGTCTAGTTTCTCAAGTGTGTTTTTGACTTGTGATTTGTTGTTCCTATTACTTAGATCATTATTTTATCATCTTAATAATGTAAAAAATTATGTAAATATAATATATATTCAATATATATAATCTATAAAGTTTTTGATATAGGAAATAAAACCCACCGTTTTTTGAGATTATAGTTCATACGTACGCATGAACGCTACTTTCATTTCGTTGTTGTATTAAAATAAGTAAATAATATATATGTAAATTATAATTCCATTATAATATTTATGTAATATATGTCTCATATTTTTAATAAAACCATCCTTAATATAATCCATGTACAGTGTGAATGAATCACATTGCTTTGAGAGGGCGGTAGTCCACACTTCCACAAACGATGTTATTGTATTTATACAAAATGGAAAGTATAAAGTTATGTGTTATAAAATAATTTTAGAAGAATAAATACACAATAAATATCATATATAAAATATATAAATACCATTTTCATCATAATTACCATCCATGAAAGGTGGTAAAGGAAAAATGAAAAATCAACATTTCGTGAGACGGTAGTTCACCGTACACATAAACAATATGTTTGTTACCCATTGGATGGAATTTTGTGTAAGTTTAGGTATAACTCTTAATATAAAAACATCTCAGTATATTTAGGATTATTAGGTTATTATATAATAATTAAATATTAATAAATTAATGTGTGTATAAATAAATAAATCTAAAATGATAATTGAAGAACATTACCATGTTTTCGGGTAACTCTTTTTAGTTTATAGAAAAAGACTTGCTTGGTTAGATTTATTCCCTAAGGGATGATTCTAAGATGAATATAGGTAATTTTGGAGGATAAATGGTTAGTTATTTTCCAAACCAAATAGGTTTTTAAGTGTGATAAAAGGAGAATAATGGGTACCCTTTTATAGGAGAGGGGAGGGTTAGTTTAGGAAACTCACAAAATATTAATTTATAATAAAATAAATATCATTTAAAATACCTAAAAATTTACATTTATTTAAATAAAATATAGTATAAGTTTTTAATATTAGTATACAATACATTTTAGACAAGTTTTTATTTAATTTTAATCCATATAATTTTTATTAAGCCTTAGTTAAGGCATTTTAATTCTAACAACGGTAACAATGTTTTTAATAATAAGTAGATTTAATTTTTACATATAAAGTGTAAATTGGACCATAAATGTAAAATTTAAGATATTTTAGAGCATATCTCATTCCATTTTCCTTAATTAATATTTTTATTTTTTTAAAATAATTTAATAAAATATTATTTTTTATAAACTATTATAAGTGTCAATTTTGACACTATTCATAACTTTGATTTTAAGAAGATATATACAACAAGATAACTTAGATACAATGAACATAACACACTACTAAAATTTTATATTAACCCTTAAAATTATTTTATCACATTAATTAAGTAAAAATATATTTATTTTAATATTTATATTATCATTAAATTTATTGTATCATTAATTGAATCATTATTGCATCATTATTGTGCAAGCCTTTAATTTAATTATTTCTTCCCTGAAAATTAAAAATAATTATAATGATAAATATAAACATTTTATATTTCCAATTAATATTTATAATATATTATATCTTCTTAATAACCATACATTAAAAATGTAGTACTTATTAGAAACATGAGTAAGACATATTGGACTTTCCTTATAATAAAATACTATAAAATCACTAAAGCCATCCAAGTGTCTCGAATAGGACATAAAATTAGACCAAAGATGATTTTTTATAACATATCTAATCTAATTAAAAATTTATAAGTGTTAGGGTAACTTTATGATTTTATTGTTACCCCTAATTACCCAATGTACCCTTAACTTTGGTAATTAAAATATTACTAAATTTACTATAGATATGCCCAAAAATAAAAGAAACTTATTTACATAATTTTTAACTACTGATTAAATATATGGAGTCCATTTTTAAAAATAAAAACACAAAATTTATATTAATTAATTTAAAATCAATCCCATTGATGGGGTGAGAAAATGGGTTATTAAAGCTTAAAACATATAAAAGATTGAAATTTTTTTATATAAAAATTCAATTTGAAGTTGATTTTAATGAAATAAATTGAATTAAATGAAAACAAATATTGTAATATACTTTAAAAAAATTAAAAATATAATTTGACACAATAAATTATTTTGATGAAAAAAGTTGTTATTAATTAAAATTTAGTATTTTTTACTATTCATCAAAACAAGAAACTCTTCTAATAAATATTAAAACATCAACTGAAGTAAATTTTTATATTCTTACTTAAATAGGAAGTTTATTTTCTTTAAATATAATATATTAATGTGTCAAAATTGTATTTAAAATTGGTTCCCCATCAAAAGGCCATAAAACTTTCTTTATAAAAATATCGGTTTTTATGTCTAATATTTGGTTTGTTCATATATTATGCTTAAACAAATTGTTCAATGAATGTATAAAATATTTGATTTAGTATATTATATATAAATTTCATAATTTAGTTAATATTATCCATCTCCAATAATTTAATAACTAGGTTATAATATTTTAAATAATAATATTTAAAGTATATCGTGGTTGGATTAAGATTGGTGTTGCGTGTAAAATAAACTATTGAAGAAATTAAATTTATTTATAAAGATACATTCTGTAAAATATTGATTTGTTACAATTTACTTTTCATACCTCATAATTACATAAAATTCCTTAATTTCATATTTTAATATAAAAAAATTAGTTTCTTTACTTTCTCATTTTGAATTCCACTAAAGCATTTATTTTCAAAATCATTAATATCTATGTAAAAATATTTCCAAGAATATGAAAATGAATAATAGTATGGTTAGTTTATGGAAATTAAATGAAGTTGTATTTTTGATAAATGCATAATTTAAAATAATAAAACTATTATTCGGAAAAAACTTAAATTAATCAAAAAAAATGGAATAAAACATCAAATTGAAGAAATGATACAAATTATTTTTAAAAACAATTATTGGATTGTGGACTAATATGTTTAAAAAAGAGTTATTTTTCATATAATATATAAAACATGAATAATATCTCTGAATGAATAAAATCTATGAATATGGATTCTTTTCAATAAAAAAATTGTTTAACTAAAATACAAAAGATATGAGTTCTAAAACATTTTAAATGAAAATTGATGATTTCAAAACCTCTCATATACTACCTTTCAAAATAATTCCTTGAGAAGAGTTTAATTTGAAAAATACTATAGATATGAGATATTTGTTTTGTAAATTTTCAAATAAAAAACATTAAAAACAACTTCCCCTGTAATAAGGGTTTTTTCAAAGAAATATTAAAATAGATTTTTTAAAACATTTCCACATACATGTATTCTTATAGTAACTTAAACTCATCATATGAAATTCCCATTTGTTGAATATAGGTTCTAAAAAACTCATTCTTCCTCTCATAGTCCTTAAAATAAACACAAATAAGAAAGATATGTGTATATATAGGGAAGAAACCCAAGTAGTACTAAGATAGATCATAACATGCTAAAATGGGAGATCTTTACATAGAAAACTTCATTCATGTATCCTAAATTTAATATAATGTCTATAATTAAATAATAATAAACATGAAAGGGACTAGTTTATGAGTTATTCAACTCTTTTTAGTAGAATATTTTTATAAATATTCTTTATAGAGTTTTTTATATTAAATATAGTTTCTTCTATTAATTTCTCACACTTTATTTTAGCTGAATTGTAGTCATCTTATCTTAAAACCATTTAAAATATTAAATAGCTTCATTCATAAATATTCACTACAAGTCTAAATATTTTTACAAGTTTATATAAAACCCAATATTTTAATTTTCCCATAAAATATTCTATAAAATAAAAATTTCAAGATTTCATGGTGGTTGAGTTCTTGATGAATTATAGAGTAAGATGGTAACAATTAACATATCATGTGGAGAGAAATAACAAGGTTTTATAAATGTTGATGTCCACATTTGTGTTGAATTTCACTAATATTTATCTTCTTTATCAACAAAAATTGAATATAAACCAGTATAATAATGAAAAATTATTTATATATATATATTCATCGTTTTTATCTAAAATAGTCGCACCTCAAAGACAATGGTTGTGGAATCGTTTACATATTAGTATTTTATTGAACAACTTTTGATTTCATTAATATATAATATTATATAAATTTAGATTATCTCTAGGTTTCACATGAGGAATAAAATAGTGTGGTGGGTTTAAATATAAGAGTGTGTTCTTAACTTTAATAGATATGGATATTGACTTCATATAAGATTGGTGTTAACCTTTATTTAGAGCAATAAAACATGTTTTAACCTTTAAACCAAAATAGATTACCCTAAAATTGTGTCCAATCTCTCTCCCTGACCTTTACATGAATTACATCTTACCCTTACATGATATGTGTAAACTAGAAACTACCTTTACATAGGTATTTAACATTACCTTTACACTATTTAGGACTCGAGACCCTAATATGAGCATGAGAAATGACTGAATATAACCTTTTGTGGCTTTAAAACTTGGAATATGACCATTACATGACCTTAAAAACATTCTCATACCCTTACATGAGATGGAGGCTAGGTATTTACCTTTAAATAAATTAATTTTTATTAAAAATAATAATTTAAGAATTAAATTTTATAATTAAATAATTCTAATGCAATTTAAATTATTATAATCCATTAATATTAATATATTCCATTTATTCAATCTTAATATATTATTATTATATTCCTTATGTATGTTAAAAATAATTTAAAATATCAACATTAATATTTTACATACCATAATTGTTATTTATCTATTAGAATTTTTATATTCATAGTTAATACAATTATCTTATATAAATTTACTTCAAATAATATTATTATTGAAATTAATAGATATATACAATATTATTTTTCAATATTGAATTATTATTAAAATTTACATTTATCATTTACTATAGTTTATTATAGTGTGTCTAATAATTCCAAATATTTTATAATTAATTTTATAAACATTCATTTTCATTGTATAATTTCAAATATTATTAAAGTGGTAATTTTTTAACATGAGTATTTTAAATTAACTTATTCCTAAAAAATGATGTTTTTAGAAAAGCATTTAATTTTGGAAAAGATACTGATTTTTAAAATATATCTTAGTATGTTTTAATTAGGGAAGGATCCATTTATTAAACACTAATTTAAAATAAATTTATACTAGAAATCTAAGGATATTACATTCAAAACTTGTTAAATAAACTATGACCTCACAACTTTTACTTCTTCTCACAATTGAAAATATATGATATAATTTCTAATGAGTTATCTACCGAACTATCATGTTTAAGACTCATTTTTTACCTCATCATGTAATTATATTTTTATTTTTATGGTGATCTAAGAATTTTATACATATTATTACAATATTATTAAACATTAATAACCATTAATACCAAGCAAGGATCGTAAATGCCAGGTGTCTTTAAAAGAATAGGTATTTAATACAAAAAAGGAAACAAAAACAGGGAATCCTTATTTTATTCTCCATAATGAGATAATAAATCCTTTAAATCTCATAAACTACATGGGGTAACCTCAGGAATACATATAAAAAAAGTAGTGAGCTAAAAATACTAGTAATAGAATGTACATGATATGGAAACATAACATATAAGTCAAAGGTGTAACATGATATCATGAAATATAAGGCACATGAGTAACCACATGGAAATATAACATAAAGGATATGGTATCAAAAGATCAAGGAATCATAGGAAATGTAGAAGCAACATAAAACATGACATAAACATGAGTCAATGATAAATTTCTATGAAATATAACCTAGTGGACAAAGTCCCATAATGGATTAGGTTGACTCCCAAATCACATACATGACACATTAGGAAACTAAAGCTTTACCCAATTCATTGGAGTTCTATATAGGTGCACGCATCATAACATTTTCATGTTCTATGTTTTCCACATAAAGTAAATAAAACCTTATACATAGATTAGTAATTACCCATGAAAAGAAAATGGATTTCATAATCTTGATTCATATCCTAATCAAAGAAAATTTCATAATGAAGGAATTTAAAAAATAATCATAAGGCATGTATTACCCTATAAAAGGAAGAGAGAATAATATATGTTTATATTTGAGATATATATTAAAAAAAATCATATGTAATCTATAACATCAATGGTTATTGTTGTTTATTAATAGGAAAAATAATAAAAACATTCTGGAGGAAAATAACCATTCCACTTTGAAAATCACTTTTTGAAAAATTAAAATTCCCAAAATATTTTTGAACTAATTTTCATTGAAAGTAATCATAGAAATATATAAATTAAAATTTAAAACATTTCGTATTCATGATGGTGGAAAATTATGATCATCTTATATAAGTTTAAAATAAATATTCCTTTCACATTTTAGGAAAAATCCAAACAGGCCTTGTTTTTGAAAAATGCATGATGTTTCCTTTTAAAAAAATTTGTAAAAAAAAATAGTAAAATTGAATTTAAAATATCATATATTAACACTATATCAGTTTTGAAAACAATTTTTTTAAACATGGGTATTTAAGAGAAAGGGTTTTCGACTGAATAGAGAAATAAATTTGGTTTTCTTTAAAAACATTCTATCAATAATTTTATGTATTAAAAGGAAGAAAATTGTAATATTAGTTTAAAATTTAAATAATAAAAATAGGATAATAAAATTAAAGGGTTTTTTTATAAAATTGTTTAATTATTTCCTATAATGGATAGTCGAGAATAAAAAAACTGATTAAAATGAAATTAAAACATAAACCCTTACCACTTTGGTAACTTTTGAATCATAAATTTACATGAATAAAATAGATTAATTGTAAATTGAAATATCATAAGGTATTAAGGATTCATGATATAATATGTAAAGGGTTAGTATATACACCATATAAAATAAATTCGGTGTATAAAAGGACATGCATCTAAAAGAAAGAAGTTTTGGGATGGAAACTCATTCAAAGTTTGTATCATTGAGGTAAGAGTTAATCCATGAGGTGATAATGTGTAAAAATGTATATACACACAAAGGAAAGTTTAAATACAACATAAGGTAATAAAATTTTATTTAACACATAATCTTGGCATAATATAATCAATTAAGTAAACATATAACCCAATGAATGGGAATTGAGTTAGGAAACCCCTTACATCATGCTTCCCTTTAGTTGATCACTAATTAACCTCCTGTATAGTGATTTTAAAAATATTAATAACTTATACTAGAATCATATTATTTTATAATATAATATATGATACCTTTTATAACATCTTATCACTCATTATTTAATAATATTTCATTATCACTATTGTTTCATGTGTTAATTTTCTTGCTTTCTCGTGTATGTTTTATCATGAAAGTTAAGGATATCGAACATAGGACATAGATATATCATCTAAAAAATGATATTAATGTTATAAATATAATTTTTTTTATTAGATACATCTTTAGAATAATTATTAAATTTTTAACATGTAGAATGGATCACATCGCTTCGTGAAGACGGTAGGTCATACGTACGCATGAGAAATATTATCATTTCCTTAATGGGTGAAAGGGTAAGGAATTATATTTTATATTAATATTATAGAATCAATATCATGTAATATATATAACATATAGTCATTAAATTTATCATTTTTTTACTACCCTGTGAAACATTAGTAAAGAATTAATCACATCACTTCATGAGGTGCTAGTCCTCCGTACACATGAACAGTGTTATTATTTATTCAATGGATGGTAGGGTAAGAAATTATATGATATATTTATTTTATAAAATGATTAATATGTCATAGATATCATATATCAACATAAAATTAATCCTTATTACCTTAAATTTAAAGCTTAAATCAAAAATGAATCTCATTGCTTCGTGAGATGGTAGTCTATCATACAAACGAGAGTCATTATGGTATTTCATAGAGAATAGAAATGAAGTAGTTATATGTGATATTATAGTTATAGTCGTATAATTATATAATAAATATCATATATAAACATTGAATACATCATTATCTCTGGCCATACGAAGTGGTAGTGGAAAACAAATGACAATGGTTCATGAGGTTGTAGTTTACTAAGCACATGATCAATGGTTTCATTTACTATTTAAGTTAGGTGGAAGAAATAAAATAAAATACTCAATTAAATATGTTACCTCTTATTTAGAAAACTTATTTTTGTTTGCACAAAATTATTTCCTAGGTTGCCTTTAAAACTAAACAGAAGCTTATATGATGAGTGAATGGAATTAGGTAAGTAATTTGGGTATGTCTTGGACAAACTAATGGGTAACTAAGTTTGTAAAAAAGAGGAAAGGGATGTCCCTTTATAATTGGGGGAGAGGACACACTTGAAATTTTTGAAAGGAAAGAATTCCACCAATGTTTTTATTATGAAACAAAGCTCAAAAATAGACCATTTTCAAACATTAAAAGCAATGAGGTCAAAATATGACTACACAATTGGAATTATACAAGTTTTGAGTAATTTTTAACCCTTATCTTTTGATTTTAACCCCCAGTAAACTTGTTTTTACCGTAACCATTGTAAATAATTTTTAATGATTTCATTATTCATTATAGTCAAAATTTTATTTGAAATTATTATATATTATAAATTATTCTAATTCAAAATATTTAATTCATTTTTCTAAACTCAAATCATAGAAGTTGAAGAAATTAATATAAAATTAAGCCCACAGACATGTTGAAAAAAAAATTCTCAAGAAATGCATTTTTATAAAGAAAATGTGATCTCACATTTATATGAAATGTAATAATAATTTGATTAATATAAATTTTTATTTATATATATAATATATAAATATAATTTAAAACATTATTTATTTAGGGATATTTTAATTATCTAAATTGGATATACATTATACACTTTAAAACAGTTTTCTAAAAAAATGTGTTTCAAAGCATAAAAATAAACTTATACTAGAATCCATTTTAAAAATTATTTAAGAATAATTGTTTAGATTTAACATAAATAAATAATACTTATGTTAATTTTAACTCAAATTAAAATAATAATGGGACTTAATTTATTAAAAAGAAAAGACAATTTTATAAAAATCGGTATTTTCATTATTCACAAAAAAGGTAAACTTTTACAAAGAAATACCAAAATTTCACCATAATTTAATATCAATATTATGATTTCAAAAATGATTTTTTTTTCAAATAAATTTTATAAAATTAGTAAAAATTGTTTTCAATTATGTTTTCAAACCGTGACTAAACATCCTTTCAGAAAAATACAGTTTTTCAGAAAACATTTGTTTTTCTTTAAAAAGGTTTTTATTATTTTATAGTCCATAGATATCCACTAATTTTTTTTTTAAAATGTTTAAATAATATAATTTTCATAATTTAGTTAGTTATATTCATACCGTTAAACTTAGTGGCTCAGTTATAATGTTCATGTTTAAATAATAATATTTTAATAGAGTACCATGTTGTGTTTCAACACAGTGTTGAATGCAATGAAAGCTATTAAAGATATTAAATTGAATTAAAATGAAATATAATATAAAGTATTGGGGTAATACATTATCTTCAAATATTTTTATTGTGTTTCATATATGTTATCCAATATAGTGTTCCACTTTTAAAATCTCAGGGTGTTACATTCTACCCCTTAAATAAATTGTGTCCTAACAATTTAATCATGATTACAAAAATCAAGGGTGTGACATTAGAAAATAAATTTGTTGGAAACCAACATCATAAAAATGGTTAATAAAAATTCATCTTGATAAGATATAAATGGATGTATTAATTTTATCCAGAATAAAAAATTATTAGGTTTTCATGTAGAAGAACATTGGTGGAAAGTGAAGATATGGACATAGAAGAAAAGGGTAAATAATTATAGAGAGTGATAGTGATAATTGATCACCATAAATTAAATTATCAATGAAACATTCAGTACCTAAAAACCAAAAATCTATGATGATTTAAAAGGCCATTTGATTCATTAGATATTAAGGTAATACGATAACATTTTTTTTCAAATTCCATTTCCTAGAGTTGAGTGATTCTTTTTCTATCAAGATAAATAACACCATAAAATATAATTAATTGATATGTTTTTATTTAGTAAACACAATTTCATAATTTTGATATACTTTTATCAATTTCCACTTCATCTATTACTCCAAGATTCGAATATCCAAAAATAAATTTTTTTATACCTGAATCACTAAAATTAAATTTTAAAGGATCATATTTTCTATAAAAGAGTAACAAGTTATTACTCTTATATTTATTAAAACCTAGACATTTATCAAAATTTAAGATAATATCCAAAATGAAAATGAATCTATTAATCTCAAAAATTAAACAGTGAAACCAAATGTTTAATATAGATCATTCCTTAAATAAATTACCCTATATCCCAAATTAACTCAAAAACCACAAAATGAAAGAATATTTTAACCTCAAAGGTTATATCATACCCTTTCAAATTACATCTCAAAAACATAATATCATTCGTTGAAAATAATACTTTACATTAAACCAAAAGTTTATATACACTTGAATATAATAAAACATCTCCCAAAATATCATTAGTCACCCCAAAATCAAAATACTTTATCCCATAATGTTTTTCTTAAAATAAACTTAACATTTAACCTTCAAACTATATAAATAAATGCAATGTTTTATTAACCAGTAAGTCACATATTCCATTTTGTAGTAATTTCAACCTTATCACCCTTCAGTTGTGGGTTTAATCCATATGTCCTTTCTGGATGCAATGTGTTGTCACCCAACCTGTGTGTTATCCTTTTTTCTAAAACTATTTAAAAAATCATGTGATGATCATATTCATAATTCACCATGATCCTATAACATTTTAAAGAATATTATAACTATCTTAAAAATAAAATTGTTCATTAAATAACTTTTTTAACTACTCTGGTGTTCTATACAGCTCATTCTTTTCCACAAAATCAACTAATTACCTCAACATCAAGCACACCACCAAGATTAATTTTTCCAAAATTATGGGCTTTTCCTATATAATATCACTTTATCATAAAATCACCTTCCTATGTCATTAGTACTATTCCATATATTCTTGGAAATCATTAATTCAAAACTTTTATATATATTAAAATATTCACATAATTCTTGAATTCTAATACATAAAAATTTTAAACATTCCACATCATTATTAAACCATTAACTATGATTCATCGTATTATTAGTTAATACTTACTTTCATGTGTTATTTGTAGTCTCTTTATCATCAATAGAAAAACCTTTACTTATACAACCTTTTTTATGGTCTTCTTGAGCTTTCACCCTAGGATATTTATTTTCATGATTCCTATTCTTTACACATTAAAAACATACAACCATTGATGATTCCATAGGAATCCATTATTCTCATACATTGAATTAACTAAACTTTTCATTTTTTCTGGGAAATTACTTAAATTTTTCCATTATTATCCACATGTAACACATATTATTATTTCATTGATACATTACCTTGAGTGCTTTTTCATTAATTATTGACATATATGAAATTGAATATACTTTATTTTATTGTCTCCACCACCCAAACTCTCAACGAACTTTATACTTATCTTATTTGGTGAATTTGAGAGTTGGTTAAGGTATAAGTTCTTATTCCTATATCATTATAACTGATTAGCCAATATATCAGTATCCTTTACTATGGTCATTATACCATTTAGTTTCTCATAAATACATTTTCAATCACATTCAATGTTAACCCAGTTTTTTCTAGTTCCCTCTATCGACTAAAATCATAAATCATAGTGTGAAAAACAATATTCATAGTGGGAAACAATGTAATTAGGAAAAATTATTTATAATATGTTTAAATATTACACCTTAATTTCAATCTAAGACACCTTAGGTTTAACATAAGTCACCCATGATAATCATCTATTCAAATCCATTAAGATGGTTTGTAAGGAGTATGTGAATTTCCCAATCATGTCCCCCGGGAGTGTCAAACCAGGTTTGAACTAAGGACCATTCTCAAGTACCTGGTAATAGTCGAGTCAAAACCAATGTGCATTTTTAATGTTATCAACCCTTGGTACATATGTTCCAAAACCATTTCTTCTTGTAGTATGCATACAATGTTATAATTTAATGAAAACCACTTTCTCTATACTTTACCAAGATTCTAGTATATTTTTATATACTTAGTCTTATCCTTAGACTTATCCCTAGAGTTATAAATAATTTTTGTCATCCTAGTTCTAAAGTTTAACTAAAAATTTCCTATGATACCAACAATGGTGACCCAATAATTTTATAATATTTTATTACATGGTTCTCAAACATAAATAACCATTAATAAAAAATGAGGATTGTAAAGGCCGAGTGTCTTTGGATGACTATGTTCTTAACATATAAAAGAAAATTGAAACATAGAATCCTTATATTATTCTCTATAGTGAGCTCCTAAATCCTTCCAAGGTCTTAAACTACATGGTATAACTGTGAGAATACATAAAGAAAGGGGTGATCTAAAAATCCCAATAAGAGAATAAACCTTATAAGGTAGCATAACATGTGAGTCAAAGGTATAACATGATATCATAAAATATTAGGTGCATGAGCAATCACATGGAAAAATAATATAAATAACATGTTATAATAATATATTGGCATCATAGGAAATTTGGAAGAAAAAAACATAACATAAAAATGATTCAAGGATAATTTCCTAGATAATATCACCTGGTGGACAAAGTCACATAATGGATTAGGTTTACTCCCTAATCCCATAAATTATGCCTCATGAGACTAAATATTTGCCCAATTAATTGTAGTTCTATCTAGGCACACCCATAATAATATGTTAATGATCTATGTGTACCACATAAATGAAATAAAACATAATTCATAACATAGGAATTACCAATAAAAAGAAAATGGGTAGTATAATCTTACTTGATATCATTATCAAAGGAAATTTTATAATGAATTCATTTTATAAATGATGATAAGTCATGTATTACCATACCTAAAAAATAGATAATAACATAGGTGTATATGTGTGATACATATATACATAATCCAAAAGTAATCCATAACATCAATGGTTGTTATCATTGATGAATAGAAAAAAGATTAAAAACATTTTGATGAAATAAGGATTCCAAATTGAAAATCACTTTTTAAAAAATGAAAATTCAAAAAATATTATGTAAATATTTTCCATTTAAAATAACCTTGGAAGCATATAAATTAAACTTTAAAACATTGATTGGTCATAACATTAGAAAATTCCATTCATAACGTACACATTTAAAACAAATATTCACTTCACATTTTTGGTAAAATCCAAACGGGCCTTATTTTTGAAAATGACATGAAGTTTCTTTTTAAAATATTTTAAAAAATACAAAAAGGGATAAAATTTAATTTAAAAATACATATAGGAACACTACAGAAATTTTGAAAAAAAATAATAAGGACATGGAAGAGAAGGGTTTTCAACCAAAGAGAGAAATAAATTTAGTTTTATTTATAAACATTTATTTAATAATTTTACGTACAAATGGGAGGGAAATGATACTATTAATTTAAAATTTCATGAATAACAAGTGAATAATAAAATTGAAGGTTTTTATTATACAATGATCAAATAATTTCCTATAATGTAAATTTAAGCATAAATAAACCCGATTAAACTGATATTGAAACATAAACCCTTACCGTTTTGGTAACTTTTTAATAATAACTTATCATGAATTAAATAGTTTAATTTTAACTTGAAATATCATGAAGTTTGAATGATTTATGACATAATATCTAAAGGGTTTGTATATACACCATAAAAAGTATTTAGGTGTATAAAAGGATATGCGTCTCGAAGAAGGATATTTTGTAATGGAAACCCTTACAAATTTTGTATCATTAAGGTAACAGATAATCCTTGAGGTGATTATGTGTAAAAAAATGTATATCCACATAAATAAAAAGTTTAAATACAACATAAGGTTATCAAATTTCATTTCACACATAATATTCCCCCACCCTCTTCATCTACCCTTGTTCCCCTATTCTCCCCTTTCACTGACCCAGCTACCCTTCCTAACTTTTCGTTAATTGAGGTTTTCCCTAAGATCTAATCTTTCTAAAATGGAGTTTAATCAGTCCTGCTTTATTCCCTAGAGTTCAGTAGAGCTTCAGCAATGTTGGACCTATCCTTAGTTGCTCGCTTCGGGAAGCATCACCCCTCCATGGATGCCTTCGAAAGATTTGTATCCTCTTCTTGGAAGTTGCATGATTGAGCGATTGTGAGGCTTCTGGATTCGAGGCACTCTTTTATCTGGTTTTCAAATGAGGAAGATCTTATCTCTACATTAGCTCATGCTCTGTGGTTTCTTCCAGGTTTCCGGTTTTCTCTATTTCTATGGTCGTTTTAATTTCATTTGAATCATGACCCTACTGTTTCTGTAATTTGGATATCCCTCCTGGGTCTCCCTTTACCTTTTCAAAATCTGGCGGTTCTTCGCTTGATCAGAAATATGGTAGGGCATTTTCTCTTCTCGGACCTTCTCACTCATGTTGTGTGTTATCCTATCTCTTTGAGGATTTTTGTTGAATTTTATGTATCCAAGAACCCATTGGATGTCATCTACATTGAGTTTTAAGGAGAATTTCACTGGTATTTGAAGGTATTCTATGAATTGTGGGTTTCTTTCTGTTCATTTTGCAAGCATATCGGCCACGAAGCTAGTAAATGTCAGCATGTTTTGTTTTATAATTCTGGGGAAGTCATGCCTTATTTAGGAGAGGATACGCCCATGCATGAAGCAGTATAGGTCACTGGTAATATTTCTCTTATAGTGGATCATTAGGGTAGTGGAAAACTGAGACCTCCTTCTACCACCCAGAAAGTGGAAGACTGAGGAACCCTCCCACATATGCAGAAGCTCTTAAATCTATTTGAAATTATCCCTAAATGGTATTGGACCTAGAAATTTCTAAGGATGGATCTTATAGTCTTAATAGATCTCGAAAGATGGAGGTTACTGCAAAATAGGGGTCTGTCTTGAGTTTAGTGAATAGCTCATGCTCAGTTAAGGTCTCATGGTGGATAGAACAGGTCCCAGGCAGGGGAAAGATGCCTCCCTCTCCTATTAATACAGGTATACCTGGAGGGTCTAGTGGTTCCCAGAACCATTTTGAATTGCTGGGTGAAGCTGATCCTCTCCTATTTGAATATGGATCCCTTGATGAGGGGAGACATGGAAAGATCTATCCTTTACAAGAGAGGTCATATGATAAAGCAGAGGTAAATGAGTCTGCCTTAGAACCTTGGGCCTCAAAGGACAAGGATACAGAAATTATATAAGAGTACCTTTGGTCCCTTTCAAAGAAAGGAAGGAAGGCCTTGGTTGATTCTGATAGGTTTATTCAGCATAGTAGGAGGCCGCAGAGACCAAAGGACTACTCAAACTTACCTAGTCCTCTTATTACAAGGGCTTATATCAAAGGAAAAATCCCTCAAGAGAGTTTGGAAGTTGATGATAACATCTCAAATAATAAGATGAACACTGAATCAGAAAACATCCAGAATAATCTCATGAATTATAATGAAGAAATTATAGAGGAGTATTTCCAGATCAAGGTATCAGAGGAGGATTATCATAGAATGTTTTAAAGATCGTTTCATGTTGATTTAAATGAAGAAAAATCATCTTGGATAGATAGACAAAATCGGATTTTGATACCTGGTTTCAACGAGGGGAAAACAAGCCTAGAGGATCATGTGGTTACATGGGACGGGATGGAATTTCACTTTGAGGATCTCATAAAGGACAACCTAGATATGGAGGTCACCTCTATCGAATGGCGTCTATTCAAGGTAAAGGAATCGAACTGCTTTAATTTGTTCCGGAATGGCCTGACAATTTCTTATGAGGTTTAACTTCTTATATATTTTGAACCGGTCGGTTTCCCACTTTTTTCTTAAAAGTGATTTCATAAATAAAAAAATATTTTATTTGGAGGATCTTATACCTAAATAATATTAATATTTATAATATATTATATATTCCCATTAATAACATCTTATCAATGTTCATTAACAATATTTTGTTGTCATTATGGTTTCAGTTGTTAATTATCTTATTTTCTTATTAAATTTTTTTCATGAAAGTTATAAATCTCAAACATAGGATATATTTTTATCATATGTTTAATGATATTGATGTTATAAATATCATTTTTTTATTTTATGTATCTTTATAATAATTATTGAATTTTTAACAGGGAGAATGAATCTCATTACTTCGTAGTGATGGTAATTCGTACATATGTACAAGTGACATTATAATTTTCTTAATGGATGAAAGGGTAAGTAAATGGATTGTATATTAATTTTCATGAATCAATAACATGTAAAATATATCACATATATTTCTTAAATTTATTCTTTTTTACCCTCTATTTAAAGTGTTAGTGAAAAATGAATCAAATCTATTTGTGAGGTGGTTGTCTATCGTACACATGAATGACATTATCATTTATTAAATGGATAGTAAGGTAAGAAATTATATGATATAGCTATTTCACATAATTATTAATAGTAAATTAATATCATATTTTAACATCAAAATAATCCTTATTACTTTCATGTAAAGTGTAATTGAAAAATTAATTACATCCCTTTGTGAGGTGGTAGTCTGCCATATAAAAAAGTGATTTTATCATATTTTCTACATAATATAAATTAAGAAGATATATAAAATATTATAATTCCATAATTATAATTATATTATAAATACCATATATAAACATTAAATGCATCATTATATCCATTCATGAGAAGCTTTTATGGAAAACAAATAATATCATTTTGTGAGGAAGTATTCTTCCATATGCATGATCAATGGTTTAGTTTACAATTTAAGGGAGGATTAGAAAATAAAATAAAATTCTTAGTTATGGATGTCACCTCTTCTTCAGACAACTTATTTTGGTTTGCACCAAAATCCTTCCCATGTTGTATTTCTTACCAGACCAAGGCTTCAAGGATTTGGGAAGAGAGTATGGAAGTGATTTGGGAATTTCTTTCCTAAACCAAAGGGTTTTTGAATTGTGTAAAAAAGATTATAGGGGTAAACTTTTATAAGTAGGGGAGAGAACACACTTGGAATTTTTGAAAAGAAAGAATTTTCCCAGGTTTTTCTCATTCCACATGGCTCAAAAATGGACTATTTTTTATACTTAAATGAAATAATGTTAAAATATTACTAACCAATAATAATTAGACATGATTTTTGTCATTTTTAACCCTTATATTTCGATTTTAACCCTAAGTAAACTAGTTCTTACCTTAACCGTGGTAAATAATTTTTACAGTTTTCACTATTCATTATTGTAAAAAATTAATTTAAAATTATTAGATATTAAAAAATATTATGATTATAAATATGGAAAAAAATTTCTAAATTAAACTCACATAAGTGGTATAATTTATTTTCATATTAAACTCAAAAATGTTTCAAAAATTTAGTTTTTCAAAAAATGTATTTTTTAAGGAAAATATGATATCATATTAACTATATGAAATGAAGTCATAAATATATTAATTTAGATTAAAATTTATAGATATATATAATATATAAATTTCATTTAAGTAATTCCTAATTAGGGGTTATTTTAATTATTGAAAGTGGATACACATTATACACTTTAAAATAGTTTTCAAAAAAATGTGCTTTAAAGCCTAAAAATAAACATTTAATAAAATAAAGTAGAAATATTATTTAAAATTAATTATTAGGATTTAACATAACTAAATAATATTTATTTTAATTATAAATTAAATTAAATTAATAATTTTTCTTGATTTATTAAAAATAAAGTACTATTTTATAAAAATCAGTATTTTCAATATTCACCAAAAAGGTAATATTTTCCAAAAAAACACAAATTTTCACCATAAGTTAATATCAATATGATGATTTCAAAAATTAATTTTTTTCAATTAAATTTTATAAAAGTTTTAAAAAAATAATTTTAAATTATGTGTTTAAAGTGTGACTAAACCACCTTTAGGAAAATACATTTTTTTCAAAAAATATTTCTTTTTCTTTCAAATGGTTATTATTTTATTTATAGTTAATAGATTTCCATTAGATCTATTTTATACATGTGTAAACCATATAATTTTAATAATTTATTTATTCATATTCACACCAGTCAACTTAATGTATAGATTATAATGGTTGTGTTTAAATAAAAATATTTTAAGAGAATATTGTGTTTTGTTTAAACCTGGTGTTGTCTGCATCACAAGAAAGAAAATAAATTGAATTTATTTAAAAATAAATATATAATAAAGACTTAATGTGTTAAATTAGATTTTAATATTGGTCTTTCATGTCATATATTCTATCCAACATGATTTTAATCTTTTAAAATCTTGAGGTGTTACAATTTTTGAACTCTATTTGTGAAAAATATTCTTCCTTAAAAAAAGTTCTAAGAACATACCTATCAGATATTAACTTTCATGATCTTGTTCTTAGTCAAATGATAAAATAAATATAGTTATGATAATATTTCATAAACACATTAATATGAAAATCATCCATAAGTTTCTTATCCATTGACAATTCATTTAAATTCTAAATGCCATGAAATAACTTAAAATATAATCCCTAAAATACTTAAATGTATACAAAAATCTTTCTTTAGATCATAAGGTTTCTCTAAAACAAGTTTTTTCCAAAATTACTTTTATTTTCGTAGTACATAATCTATAAAATTGTTAATTACATAAACAATTATCAATTTATAACATCTTAACCACTAAATTTAACTAAACTCTTTCTATGATAAAAACTATAGAAGATTGTAACATAATCAAACCAAAAGTATGAGTTTACTAAAAATGGTTTCAGTTTATTATATTTATATGATATTTTAGGTTTATAATTTGATAGAACTTTGAAAAAATATTACTTATCAAACTCTTATAATACAAAGTGGTAAATTCCACTCAATATCGATTGTTTCACAAAAAGTATATTCTAAATTATAAACACATGTTTCACTCAATAAACCTTAACTTATTTTAATAGGAATCACCATAGAAGGTTTGCGGGCCATTTTATAGTTCCTAAACATCGAAAGTCCATGTGGAAAACATTTGAAAACATTGTATGAGAAAAAAACTCATTAAGGGTTCTTAAAAATATGGAAACCCATGTTTTGAAAAATCTAAAAACTCTATAAAATAATTTTATTTAAAATAAATAAATTGAGCATATTAATGAATTTGTTTTATCATAAGATAAAATTTTAAACATAAAAATATTTTTTTGAAAACAACTTCAAAAAATCATACTTAAAGGAAAGGGTATATTTTTGAAAGATTTCTTAAAATCGCTACTAAAATAAAATACCTTTAAATTGATAAAAAATCAAGTGCCCCCATTTTCAGAATAACAAATTTTGAATTGAAAAAAAAACATAGAAATATTTATTTTTTAAAATTAAACAAAATGATAGTCAACAATATTATAAAAAATATTTTTCCAATTGGAACATTGAAGGGATATATATGTCCAACCCATAAAATTTGTGGAAAAATTCCCCTTAAGGATATGGGTTTACTCTCCATATATAATGAACTGACCCAAGTTACCCAAAAACCTAGAACCCAATCCAATATACCACATACAAGAATGGTATTACCAATTCCCATGGTTTAGAAACTAGGACCTAGGCATCGAAAAAACCAAATAGAATGATTTATCCCAACCTAAAGTAGAAAACATATCATTGTATATAAACATTAAAGGGGAAGAGAATAAGATAAAAAAGGAAAATATATATAAGTCATAACACTGAAAGAAGACAGTGTAAATGATACAACTCAAGCAATGAAAATAGCCCAAAGTAAAAGTCCAACAACAGAGGAAAACTAAAATAGAAACTAACTACTCTATGAGATAACATGGTTGTAACACCCCAATACTTTACAATATATTTATTTTAGAACAAATTTAATTTATTTGATATATTTTTATACAGCTAGCACTAGGTTTAAACAAAACAGGATACCCTATTAAAATATTATTTAAATATTATTATTATAATGTAGTTGTTAAATTGGTGGGTATAAATAATACAAAATAAATTATAAAAATTATATATTTCATACATTTATAAAATAAATTAAATGGATATATAATGATTATAAATACAATAAGAATCATTTCATAGAAAAAGAAATGTTTTCTAAAAAAATATTTTTTTAAGAAAATGGTTTTGTCACTTATTGTGCACTTACGATTGAAATAATTTGTGATTTTATTATAAAATTTATTTTATAAAATAAAAAAATGAAAAAATAAAATAAAAATTGGATTATAGTGAATTTTCTATATTTTTATGAATTGTTTCACTATTTGATGAATATGGAAAATGTATTGTTTTTTACTAAAAACTGCCCATTAATTTAAATTATTTACAAAGTTAAATTATATTTTAAATTTTTTTTAAAGTAAAATTATTTCAATTATATATTAATTAATCCAATTTATTACTTTTAATCATTTTCATATTGAATATTTATATTTATGCATTTTAAACTTTTGAACATCTTCTCTTTGAAAACTCATTTTATTATCGCGTCTAAGGGATTAATTTTAAATTACATTTTTCCATTTTGTGAATTGAATTTTGTAAAATGTTTTAAATATTTTTCATAATAATAATTTTTATTATATAATAATTTCATATTTATTTTTTACCATAATCAATTGTAAAAATAGTAAAAATTATTTACAGTGGTTAAGGTTAAAATGGGTTTACCAGGGGATAAACTAGGAAGATAAAGGTTAAAAATGACCCACCAACTAGTAAAAACATAATTTTATAGAAATATTTCCAAATTATACTTCCCAATTTCAAATATAGTGTCATGTTGTATCTTTTTTCATGTGAATTACTTTATCATTTTGGATTCTTTTGGGAAATTTCCAAGCAATTTCCAAGAAGTCCCCCTTTCCCCACCTATAAAAAAGCACTCCCTCCCCTAACATATTCACACCTCCCAAGCCCTTTATTAAAAAAAATACAATGATGTAATCACTCCCAAATATCCTTATACATATTATAGATCTTCTGGTTCTCTTAAAAGACCATCCATAGGGTCCTTAAGAGTATATCCAAATGAGGTTTCTCTAAGAGAATGTAATTGTCTTAACAAAACTCTTTTATTTTCTTTCCTATTTTCACACCATAAATTATGTATTAATACTAAAAACATAATTACACAATTATATCCCAAATAATTAGATTTTATTCGTTTTATGGTATATTATTTATTCATCTCCACTTCCATAAAATGGGGAATGAAATTATCGATCATGTGTACGGAGGACTACCGTCTCACGAACTGATTTAATTTATTTTCCATCACCACATTTCAAGGAAAGATATAATTATAGATTTAACACATTTATAATAAATTTATGATATTAATATACTTTTTGAATTTTAATATCACATATACCTTCTTATGTTCAAGGTCATTTAAAATACAATAATGTTGCATGTGTGTACAGCGGACTACCGCCTCACGAAGCGATGTGAGTCATTTTTCACTTACACATTGCATAAAATTTAATAGAGATAAAATTAATGATTATATATGATATAAATGAGACTATATTTATTATATAAATTTAATATATCACTCACTTTCTTACCATTTCACCCATTATGGAAATGATATCGCCACTCGTGTGTATGTACACCCTATCGTCTCCACAAATCCATGTGATTCATTTTCTATATCGAAATTTTATGAATAGTTATAATAATTTATATAATGTGTAAATAAAATATTTATTCCATTATTATAATTATTTATATTAATTAATTATATCCTATGTACAATAACAAAAACTTTTATTGCAAAACACGCATGAGAAATCAAGTCAATTAACACCCAAAACAATGAAAATAATGGAATATTATTAAGAAATATGTGGTAAAATGTTATAAGAGGGTAATGTATGATATTATAAATATGAGTATCATTATTTAATAAATGAAAAACTTTTCTAAAACCATTATAAAATAGGTTAAATTGTGTTTAAATAAGGGAAAGTGTGAGGTAGGGGACTTCGTCTCAATTTCACTTCATTGAGCCATATAGTAACATTATACACCTAAATTTCTTTTATATGGTGTATATACTGCCCCTTTTACATTTAATATTATAATTTATTCATAATTTATTGTATTTTAAGTTTCTATTTTAATTATTTCATCCAAGTGTGTTTAAATTGAAATTTACTAAGTGGTAGAAGTTATTGTACCACCTCACTTTCTTTTGTGATTGTTAACATTCTCTTAAAACAATCACTTTCTTGTGATAATTTTTCATTGGACGTTAAATTTATCTTAAGTATTAATATTATTTTATAATGGATATGATTAATTCCTAATCCATATAACATTTTTACATATTGTTTATACTTTGATATTTATTTTATTAACTGGGGAAATATTGATAAATCTATATCCTTTACTAAATATGGATACTTGTTGATAAGGCATGTTGATTCATGAATTAAATTTATTATTTGATATAAAATAATTCATTTAGACATGTAGATATGGGTGGGACCTAATTATATATAGCCTCTTGATTCATCGATAGGTCTCATGAGACAAATTAGTTGTCCAAATTAAACGGGTTTGTACATGTAGTTTTAAACTATCTTGAGAAAACATCTTTTTAGTATAGGTATAATGATGAGGGAGATCTTGACATCCAAAAATTAAGAATTTAAATCATTTATAATTCATTTATTATTATTATCCATGATATTTTCTCTATGATATTATCTCTGTTTTCATTTCATTCTTAGTTATTGAATAAATGGAATTTGTCTTCAGTTATTTACCTTACCATATTGATTATGATTTATATTTTAATGATAATAAAGTTATTTAAATCCCATGTGTGTTCAATTATTTAACTTTACATGTTGATTATAATTATTGATTCATAATATCTTCTGTTATACTTAACCCTTACTGATCATTTGAGATCACACATATTTTTTTTCTTTCCACAAAATATAAAGATAAATTCTTGGAATGAGTTTTCAAGGATGCAATTCATTTGATGTTGTAATATATTATGTTCTATTTTATATTACCAATGTAAAATGGGTATCATGTATATATTTGGTCCTCCAAAACTACTAAACTGGTCAGTACTTCAAGATTTTACTCTTTGTATCTATGCCAATATAAGAAAGTAGACATTGTCTCTAGGTTATTGGAGTTAGGGTCATTATAGTTGGTATTAGAGTAAGTTTAGTATAAAACATGGGAACTAGATTAAGGAAAACATGAATTAGAGAACAAAACCCCATGATAGACTTTGAGGATAAGCATAGAAGAACATCCTACAGTATTGTTAAGGAAGATAATATGTGTTTTTCCTAATAATAGATCTATATCTAGATATTACAAGTTGACATGGTTCTAGTACATAAGGTACCTAGGGGTAATAACACTGAAAAGGGTGCATTGGTATTGACCCTATCATCGCATGGTGCATTAAAACAAGCCTTAATATGCACCTGGTTTAACACTCCTAGTGAATATTCTTAGGATAATTAAAATTTTCATTACAAACCATTATGAAGGATTTGAAAATAATGATATACCTCAAGAAACCAAGTTTATGATTTTGATACTAACAATTCATAAATTTTAATTTATTCTAAGTGTCAAATTATATTTGGTATTATAAATTATAATTTAAAATTCATAATTTTATAAGATAATACAGTATATTCTATTTTTTAAAATTTGTGCCTCTAATGAAAAAGTATATCAATACTCGTGGTCAATATAGAGATTTCCCTTTTGAGGAATCCAGTACAGCTATTATTGGAATTGAGAAAATTATGTCTATATTAAGACAGCTTAATCATGTTATGATAAATCACCTTGCTCATATGGAGAGACATATTCCACAACTATATTTTCCTATATTATATTGTTTTATACAACAAAATCCCCTATCATTCGGTGGGACTAATAATCCAATGGAATCTAAATAATAGAATAAGTATCAAGAGAAGATATTTAAAGACTTGGGATGCAGTAAAAAGGAAATGGTTTCACTTGCAGCGTATTTTTTCAAAATGAAATTTTGATAAATCATGGTCATTTATCTAGAATAATAAGGAAGAATTGGTAATAGAACTCAGGGAATGGAAAGTTTTAAGGATAAATTATTCAACAAATAATTGTGAGAAATAAACTAAAATGAAGAGAAATTTAATTAGCTTAATGAAAAATGAATAATAAAGTGTTTTGGAGTACAAATATACCTTTGCAAGTTTATCTAGTTGTTATATGGATTATATACACAACACAGAGTACAAAATTTTCCATTTCGTTGAAGGGATTAAGCCAAGTCTCTGAAGAAAATTGCTCTCTCAAAAAATTTCATCATATAATGAAATAGTTTTATGTTTCATAAAAACAGAGAATAAATTATATAGATATCACATATTCACTGGAAATCAGGAGAAGAAGGGGACATCTGAGCACTATGAAAAAGGAAATGTGTCAAATAAGAAGAAGATAACATAATAATTTCTATCTTGTGAAAATAATTGAATGAATCACCTTGGGAAATGCTTGAAGGTATTAGGTGTCTATTACTAGTGTGGATATAAGGGTCACTAGGAAAAAGAATGCATAGGGAAGAAAGAAAACATTGTTATTTAGTGTTTTAAATATAGTGAGATGAATCACTACGGAAATTAATTCCTCAAGTATCAAGGTAATCCACTACAATAGAAGCCAATGGGAGAAGGATAAATATTGTGATCACTACAGTTGAGGTGGAAGTTCCCAACGATGTGGTGGAAGGTACTTTAATATTATCTTCAAATTTAGCTATTTATTTTTTTTAATTTTGTACCCTATCACACTTTTATATCTACCTAGTTTTCCAAGAAAACCAAGAATTTTACATTTAATTTAAGATGATAGTTTTCAGTCAAAACTCCTAGGGGGAAGT